>CM019825.1:8577068-9918425 GCA_009763385.1 Coix lacryma-jobi var. lacryma-jobi | reverse complement strand
GGTATCTTGGGGGAACTACACTTACTTTCGCAATGTAGCGATTACATTCGGCTGCCTCGTTAAAAAACCTCGCACCCCGATTCAGGGCTTCCCCCGCGAGGAAAAAGAGCGCAGCCGATTTTTTTTTATTACAAAAATGGTGAAAGATGAAAAAGGAAATTATATCAAAATTCGACAGAGATAAATCATGGGTAGAAACGGCGCAGGTTGCTCGCGTTCCATGTGTGGGTTGATTCTTCGCCCTTGTCATTCATCAACCGGAATACACCCGGAGCCGCCATGCTTGCCACAACGAAAGGGCCTTGCCACTGTGATTGCAGCTTACCTTGCTTATCTGGCTGCCGAATGGTGACCATGTCACCAGGCTTGATATCCTTTCGGCTTATCGTCTTGTCCCTGTGATGCTTCGTTTCGGCGTGGTACTTTTCGAGGTTGTCTGCGGCCTGCAGTCTTACTTCTTCGACGGTGTCGAGCTCGACGTGTCTTTGCTCTTCAGTAGTTGGGTTCATTTCGGTTCGGAAGGAACCCAGCTTTACTTCTTCCGGGGTTACTGCTTCCTCACCGTAAAGTAGCCTGAATGGGGTGAAGCCGGTAGCTCTAGACCGTGAAATGTTGTGTCCCCATACAGCTGTTGTTAGGGTGTTGGCCCACTTGCCTTTCGGCGAGTCGTACAATGTTTTCAAAATTGCCGAAAAGATTAAGCCATTCGCTCTCTCGACAGCCCTGTTTGCTTGCGGGTAATTTACAGAAGCGAAATTGAGCTTGATGCTGATTTCATCACAAAAATTTCTGAATTTGGCATAATCAAACTGCTTGCCATTGTCGCAGGTGATGAAAGAGGGGACACCGAAACGGCAGATTATCCTCTGCCAGACGAATTTGGTTAAGGAGGTTGAAGTTATGCTGGCGAGGGCTTTTGCTTCCACCCACTTAGTGAAGTACTCAAGAGCGACAGCTGCGAAACGCAGATTACCCGGAGCTGCCGGTAGCGGATCGACTATGTCGATGCCCCACCTTTGCAAGGGCCAAGTCGGCACTATCGGCGTGGTTTCGTTTGCTGGGGCTTTCTGGTTTTTGGCGAACATCTGGCAGCCTTTGCAGCATTTGACCAGCTCTCTGGCGTCCGATGCGGCGGAAGGCCAGTAGAATCCTTGCCTCATTGCTCTGTGTGCTATTTCGTGAGGCCCTCTGTGCGCTCCGCACATTCCGGCATGCATTTCTTCGAGTAGCTGAATGCCTTCGCGCTTGCTTATGCATTTCAGGAGAGGAGCTGTTATCCCCTTTTTGAACAACTGCTCTCCGATGATTGCGTAACCTTTCGCTCTGCTGGACATCCTTTCGGCGTCCTTCCTAGAGTCCGGCTCGTATGTCCCGGATAGATAGGCGAATATCTGTGACCTCCAGTCATCGCTGGTGATAGCATGTACCGAACTTGGATGTTCTTCCTCCTCTTTCACTGCTTTGGCCGAGAGCACTTGATAGAACACGTCTGGTGGAAGCGGTAGATTTTGCGCTGCGGCTTTGGCCAGTTCGTCTGCTTCTGCGTTTTCGGCCCGTGGAATGTGACGTAAGGTGAATCCAGCGAAATGTTTCTCCATTCTTCTGATTGCTGCCAGATACTTGGATAGCTCTGGTTCTCTTGCTGTGAAATCCTTTTCGGCGTGACCAACAACGACTTGGGAATCCGACTTGACTATGCATCTTCTCGCTCCGATTGCTCGAGCTTTCGTAAACCCAAAAGCACGGCCTCATATTCGGCAGTGTTGTTGGTTGTGAGGAACTGCAGCCTTGCGGCAAATCTGACTTTTGGTCCTCTTGGCGGCGTGAGGATCGCTGAGATTCCGGCTCCGGCCATTCCCCATGCGCCGTCACAATTCACTGTCCACACAGGCTCTTCGAATTCAAGCGTTGTGTCGAAAGCGGCGGGAGTCCAGTCTGCTATGAAATCCGCCAATGCCTGCGACTTGATTGCGGATCGGTGCTGGAAGTCGATCACATATTCGTTCAGCTTCGCCGTCCACTTGCCGATTCGGCCGATAGCTTCGTTGTTGCGGAACAGTGCTTCCAATGGCTGAGCCGAAAGGACTATGATGTGATGGGACTGAAAGTAGTGCTTCAGTTTTCTAGAAGCCATTACTACTGTGTAAGCTATCTTCTCCAGCTCTGAGTAGTTCAGTTTTGCACCCGAAAGGGCCTCAGAGACGAAGTAGATTGGGAACTGCATCATCTTGTTTTCGTGCTCCTTCTCCTCCACCAGTACTGCGCTTACGGTGGTGTGCGATGCTGCGAGATACAACAAGAGTGTCGCTTCCGGCGACGGTTTGGATAGCGTGGTCAGTTTTGTCAAATACTCCTTTAGTTGCTGAAAGGCCTGCCGCTGCTCTTCCCCCCAATCGAAAGGGTCGGAGCTACGCAGAGTTCGGAAGAAAGGCAGTCCTTTTTCAGCGGACCTTGCGATAAATCTGTCCAAAGAAGCCAGCCTTCCTGTCAACTTTTGCACTTGCTTTCGGCTTGAGGGCGGTTGCATGTTGATGATTGCCGCTATCTTGTCGGGATTAGCTTCAATTCCTCTTGCCGATAATAGGCAACCGAGGAGCTTGCCTTTCTTAATGCCGAAAATGCACTTGTCAGGGTTGAGCTTCAAGCCACTCTTCCGGAGATTGCCGAAAGTCTCGAGCAAATCTGCCTGATGATCTTCCTGTCTATCGCTCTTGACCACTATATCGTCAACGTAAGCCAACAAGTTTTTGTTTTGCTTCTGGCTTTCGAACACTTTGTCAGTCATTCGCGAGAAAGTAGGGCCTGCATTCCGCAGCCCTTCCGGCATTCGCCGGTAGCAGTATGTGCCTGTAGGGGTGATGAAACTGGTTTTCTCCTCATCGTCGGGGTGAAGCCAAATCTGGTGATAGCCTGAAAAACAATCTAGCAAGCTCATTATTTCACAACCGGATGCAATGTCGACAAGCTTGTCGATACGAGGCAAAGGATACGGGTCCTTCGGGCAGCATTTGTTGAGGTCGGTGAAATCGACGCACATTCGCCATTTTCCGTTCTTCTTTTTCATTCGCCATTTTCCGTTCTTCTTTTTCACCAAGACGACATTCGCCAGCCATTCGGGATACTGGACTGGTCAGATTACTCCCGCATCGAGTAATCTTTGAACTTCGGCTTTCGCCGCGTCTGCCCTTTCGTTTGACATTTTTCTCAGTTTTTGCTTTCTAGGCTTAGCGCCCCTTGCGATGTTCAAACTGTGTTGGGCGAGGTCTCTGCTAATGCCTTGCAAGTCGTTTGCTGACCAAGCGAAAATGTCATCATTGCTCGCAAGGAAGGATGCCAACGCGTTCCTTTCTTCTTCCGGCATGCTTGAGCCCGATATGCACGGCTCTTTCGGGCCTGGAGGCCGCGAGCGGGATTCTTATCGTTTCTTCGGCTGCCCCAACCTTGCATTCCGACGTGTTGACGATAGCGTGCTCTTCGGTGGTTGTTTGCATTTCGTCTTTGTTTGCCACCTCATTGATAAGGCTGTAGCCTGGGGTTGGTTTTCCCTCAATCCTTCTGGAAGCTTGCTGATCTCCAGTGTACGGCATGATGATGCCGAAAGGGGATGGCATCTTCATGCATAGGTAGCTTTGCTTGATGATAACGTTGAACCTGTTGGTGAAACCTCTGCCGAAAATGGCAGTATACGAGTAGTCCATGTTTACTATGTCGAATGTTAGTGTCTCAGTGCGGACTCTTTCCCCTTCGGCGAAGGATACAGGGATCTGCTTTTTGCCGATAGCATCGATCTTTCTTCCTCCGAACCCGTACAGTGAATTACCGGCGGGGTCCAAACTGCGTCTGTCGAATCCCATTGCCTCGAAAGCTTTTACGAACAGGATGTCTGCTGAGCTTCCGGTATCAATCAGAATGTTGTGCAAGGTGAAGCCGGCCACGTTGGCTGTGGCGACGAAAGCGTCGCAATGCGGGTAGTCGCGGTCTTTGAAGTCGGACTCGTCGAAACATATCGGCGCTAGTGACCAAGCTGGCCTGTTTAGTGGAAGCCTTGGTGATACTGTCTGGACTCTTCGGTGGTAGTCCCTTCTAGCTCTCTTGCTTTCGTGCTCTAGGTTAGATCCGCCCGTGATGGCGAAAATGTGCCCTCTTGACGGAAGGATGTTGTTGATTGCGCTAGTTTCATTTTCCACCTCCTGCACCTGCTGGAAACCCGGCTGTGCTTGCTGCCCCTGAGGTTGGGTCTGAGCCGGAAGCGCTGGCGGCGGCGCTGGCTGACGCTGATAGTGCATAGGTGACGAAACTGCCACCGACTGTGGTGCGAAGACCGGGAGCTGGTAACTCTGATACGCCGGATTGTACCAATGCAAGTTTTGGGGATGCATGTACTGCGGGGGATGCATAGGTGTGCTCGCGTAATTGCTGCATGCTGCCACCACAGCTGACAGGTCTTGCGAATTGTGGAAAACATGCTTGGAGCTTTCGGCGGAGGCTGACGTTTGATCCTTATCTTTCAGCTCTTTCGCCATTTTGCTGTATTTGCAATCCCGAGTGGTATGGCCGAAATTGCCGTCACAAATGACGCAATATGGTGGCCTGGGTCCTCTTCCGCGGCCTCTACCGTCTCGGCCGCCGCGTCCTGTCCTTCCGCCGCGCCCTCCGCGGAACGGCTGATCGAATCCTCTTTGGGGATGAAAGTCGGGCATGTCGGGCCTCTCTGTGCCTGTTGCTGATTGCGTCGGTTCTTCTTGCAATTGTTGATTGAACGAAATGGCCTAACAATCCTTTGATTCGGCACAGGCGGCGGGCGACTTGCTTTCGTCGCCTGCCTCTGCATCTGGCGGGCGGCCTTGCATCGCCGAAAGTCATCATCCGACCTCGCGTACGCATTCATCACGTCAAACAGTTCCTTGACATCTTTCGGCGGCTCCCTGGACAGATGAGCGGCGCACTGACCAGTCCCCAAGCCTTCGATAGCTGCTGCGATCACCGCCGCTTCCGGCACATTCGGAGCTTGAGCTTTCAGCTGGATGAAACGTTTGAGGTACTCCGAAAGTGGCTCGTCGTCTTGCTGGGTGCAATTCATGAGGTCCCGCGTGGTCTTGACATCTGGTCGAAATCCTTGGAAAGTGGCCAGCAGCTCGGCTTTCAGCTGTGCCCATGAATAGAAGGACAGTGGCTTGAGAGTGGTGTACCAATCGTGGGCCACGTCCTCGACTGCCAGGATGAGAGATTTTGCCAAAGCCTGATTGTCTCCTCCTGCCGAAAATACAGCCGTCTCATAGCTTGCCAAGAACTTGCGTGGGTTCGCTTTACCGTCGAAAGTCGGAATGCGGGGCTTGTAATTGAGTGGCCACGGGTGAGCTTGCAACTCCCTCGAGAGTGGAGAGGTTTCGTCGATGGCGTTGCCGAGAGCTGGCGGTTGCTCTCGCCTTGGTATGCATACGTTTTCGTGTGCTATCGGATTTGGGTCCGCCCCGGCCCTTTGCAGCTCCTGAATTTCCTTCTCGAGTTGCCTCCTCTGCGCCTCAGCTCGCCGAATAGCGTTGCGAGTCTCGTCCTCTCTTGCTTTCGCAGCCAACTGCTGCTGCAGCTGGTCTCTTTGCAACAACAGCCTCTCGATTTCCCCTTGCTGCTGTGCCAGCGTCTTGATTGCTTAGGCATGTCTTGTGATTTCGTCATCGTCTTCATCCTCGTCCTCGAACTCGTCGTCGACGTGCCCATCCGGCGTGCGTTCTCAGCCCGAAGTCCGCTGATGCTGAGGCTGCACGTCCTGGCTCGTCGATGCTCCCGGCGGCGGCTGCGCTTCTATCGACAGAGCGCCGCCGAAAGGTGGTGGCTCTGCGACTGTGTTTGGTGGAACCTGGCTAGCTGGGACTGAAACCGCGATGGTGCCAAAAGCATCCTTTCTCGCGGCGATCATCTCCGGATTGTCGGCCGCTTTCGGCGCTTTCCTTGGCGGCATGGTAAGCTCGGGCGACAACCACGGTGGGCGCCAATGTTATTTCAGGACCGGGTCCTTGAAACAGCGGGTTGTCGCACGAACGAAAGCGCGAAGCGAAAGCTGAAAGCGAACAGGGAAGTGGAGAAGTGGTAGAAGTGAACAGTGTTTTCCCCCTCTCCTTTGGAGGCTGGGGAGCTTTTTATATTAATCCAGATCAATTTGAAAGGACAGAAATGCCCTTCCGACCACTCTGTTGCAAATACAATGATGCCCTACACAACTGCTCCATGGTCATACGCCGCCTTCTCCGGCACGAAGGGCATCATCGTAACTTCGCCCTCCGACGGGCCCAGCGTCCCCTGGCTCCTTTTCCTGACCGGTGGGCCCGCTCCCTTTGACTCAGGCTTCCGTCGACCTGCGAAAACCTATGAAAACCGAAGTCATGAATGACGATAGCTCCGTCCCACTCCGGTCCTGCGGACCAAAGGCGAGTGCGTGCTTCCGCGCGAATGCTCCCTTTCGCACGAAAACTCCGCCTTCCCTTGAACTGCAAGCCGAGACGCGTGCTTCCGCGCGAACGCTTCCTTTCGCACGAAAGCTCCGTCCTACTCCGGTCCTGCGGACCGAAGGCGAATGCGTGCTTCCGCGCGAATGCTTCCTTTCGCACGAGAGCTCCGCCTTCCCTTGATCTGCAAGCCGAAACACGTGCTTCCGCGCGAATGCTTCCTTTCGCACGAAAACTCCGTTCTACTCCGGTCCTGCGGACCGAAGGCGAAACGAGCTTTCGCGCGAATGCTTCCTTTTGCGCGAAAGCTCCGTTATCTTTCGGTAAACACGGGCCGGAGGCGCCTGCGGTCTGGGTGCCGCCTCAACACTCATCAACTTCGCGCGCTACCAGCAAACACTTCGACACTACCACGATAAGCACGTGCGCAAAAGGGACCTGGCGGTGGGGGACCTCGTTCTTCGACGGCTGCTAGATAATCGAGGACGTCACAAGCTCACCCCTCCATGGGAGGGCCCATACACCGTAGCTGAGGTACTCAAGCCAGGAACATACAAGCTCTACGACGAACAAGGCAGGATCCTGGCAAACGCGTGGAACATATCTCAGCTACGTCGCTTCTACCCTTAAGGGCCTCGAGGCCTTCTACATTTTGTTGCTTTGTACAAACACGTCAAAAATGAATGAACAAACTCGTGCACTGCCTTTCATTTTACTTAGCAAATTAAGGTAGCCTCGACCCTGCCTTGCTCAGGGTCGAGCCTTCCTCGGGGGCTGACAGGGGGGAACCCCCCCAGACTCCGGAAAAACGCGCTTTTCTTTTCAAAAATTCGACCCTTATCTCGATTCGTATCTCAAGCGTACTAGCAACGTCTAAGTCCGTAGATACCTCGAGCCTCCAAGAGGCGGGGGACGTCGACTTAGACGGCCACCCACGCCCCCGGGCTACGGTACCCTACCTATGCCTTCCCTCGAGGAACTCGTGACGCGTATCAAAAGAACATAGACCAAGTCGGTAGAAACTCGAGCTAGCGACAAAGAGAAATGGTCGAATAAATTTGAAAAGAAAACAACTTCTTTAAACAAATAAGTCATACGCATATGTTGGCCTCGACGGGCCATAAGTCATGACATGAATTTTTACAAGGGCCTCGACGCCCAAATTTGGCACGCAGGCCTCATTCCTCATCAGTCTGGAACTCCTCCTCAAGATCTTCTGCTGCGGGCTCAGCCTCGACGTCCGGGCCAGGAGGAGGGGAGCCATATACACCACTGTCTACAACAGGAGGCAACACGTCCTCCTCGAAGAGCTTAGCGAGCGCCGCCCCCGGCCTCTCCACCTTCTCCAGGATCTTGTCGACGCGGCGGTCGTTCCACTCTTCGTCCTTCCCCTCGATCTCGACGAAGCCCTTGGCGACGACGTTGACCGGGTAACGGAAGCCGGAGCGGA
The DNA here is from genome assembly GCA_009763385.1 of Coix lacryma-jobi var. lacryma-jobi. Lineage (NCBI taxonomy): Eukaryota > Viridiplantae > Streptophyta > Magnoliopsida > Poales > Poaceae > Coix > Coix lacryma-jobi. The sequence continues at coordinate 9,910,532 of CM019825.1, read as the reverse complement.
CGGCCGCGAGCGCCTGCTTTACGCCGTGGTGGAGAGCACTCTTGACGCGGTCCCGCGCGGCCACGTCGAAGAAGCACAGGGCATCGACCAGGGCGTCGCCTCGAGCCACCGCGCCCTCTGCCGTGGCCACCGGGTCGGCACCCCACGTGGAGCTGAGCCTGTCAAGGATACCGCACGCCCACTCTGCCACCATGGTCTCGCCCTGGAGTTGCTCCACGAGAGTCTGATTCGTCTCGCGGAGCTCCTCGGCGGTCTTCTCCAGATCTGTGCAACAAACAGAAGAGAGTAAGTCCGCGGCGTGGCAAGAATCTCGAAATCAAAGCAAGACAAAGCCTGAAGATTACGACAGTACCTTGGCAGTGCACGCCCAGAGCGTTGAAGTCGCTGGTAAGGACCCTGACGCGCTGCTCGAGTGTATTCTTTTGGGACAACACGTCAAGCTTTTGGCCCTTAAGCTCCTCGACCAGCTTGCCCGTCTGCGCAAGGGCCAGATCCTTGTTGATCACCTCCTGCCGAGCGGCCTCGAGCTTGAGCGACAGGTCATTAGCTCTGTTAAGAGCCTGGTCCTTGTCGATCTCGAGGCCTTGGATCCTCGAGCGTGCGGCGGTTAAGGCCTCCTGGGCCTCCTTCCGCGCTGCCTCCGCCGCGGCCAGGGCGGTGGCGGTCGTGCTCTTGGCCTCCTTGACTTCCTTCCTGGCCGCCTCTGCTGCAGACCGGGCGGTGGCGGCCTCGCTTCGGGCGTCGACAACCTCCTTCCTCGACGCCTCCACCGAGGATAGAGCGGTGGTGGCCTCCCTCTTAGCTTGGGCGGCCTCGTCTCGAGCCGCCTGGGTCTCCGCCTGTGCGTCGTTAAGCCGGCCCGCCATCTGCGCGTTCCGGCCCAGCTCAGCGCGGAGCTCCTGGAGCCCCCCCTCCGCCTTCACGAGGGCAGCTGACACCCGCGCGGACTTGTCGGCCTCCTCCACAACGGCCCTCTCTGCATGCGCCACGAGCTCGGTCACCTCCTTGAAGATCGACCGCGCCTCCCGGTGCGGCCCCTCAGCCATCTCCTCCTGCTGCTCCGTCCCCTCTCGAGGCGACGGTGCGGCATCGCGTAGAGGCGGGGGCTCGAGCGGTAGCGGATCGCTCGAGGGGTGGCTCGCCTCCAAGCCCTCCTCCACGCCGGCCGAGGGACCGGTCGTCCCCTCCGCCTCGTTCCCGACCGCCCCCTCGAGCCTCTCCTCCCTCACTAGGTCTTCCGGCGTCTTGTCGTCCCCGGCCGGTGCCTCGAGCGCCCCCTCCAGCGCTAAGCCCTCGACCGGGAACGGCTCCTTCTCCAGCTCGTCCAGGAGCTCCTCCACCATCGGTATCTTCTCCACCAACGCCTCCCCCTCCTTCTCCTTCTCCACGGGCGTGCGAGGCTCCGTCGGTGGGGGATCCTGTCCAGCGGGCCGGTGAAAGCCCTAGTTTGGTTTTGGTTAATTGATGAAACCTATTTGGTCTAATCCTATTGCTAAGCATGTGTGTAGTTTATAAGAAAGGATTACGACCAAGCCAAGTGGTGGAGCTAGCAAGATGGCAACCATGGAGTATGGTGTTGGCCGCAAGCACTCAAGAGATCAAGTGCTCCACCTTTTGTGAAATGCAAGAAGAAGAGAAGAGATGGAGCAAAGAGGCCCGAAGGCAAAGGTATAACATATAGGGCTCTTTGTTTTGGTGATCAAGACACTTAGCAAGTGTGATCACATTTAGGATAGATAGCCGTACTATTAAGAGGAGATTATTCACGGCTTATGCGGTGTTCAAGTGCCACTAGGTGCTCTCTAACATATCGATGCTATAGACCTAGTGAGTGACTAATAAATCCTTTGAAAAATGTTTTGAAAATGCTAACACACTTGCACAAGATGGTATACACTTGGTGGTGTTGGCACATTTGCAAAGGAGAAGAAACCGGAGTTGAAAACGTGGTTTTCAGGCTTGACCGGACGCTGAACAGCGACCGGACGCTGCGATCGGACGCGTCCGGTCAGTTGTGAAGAAAAACGACCGGACTCGCATGTACCACTGTTCACGAGAGGCATCAGGTTCAAATAGTTTGATCGGACGCTGAGTGAGTCCGGTCACTGGTGACCGGACGCGTCCGGTCGATAAAAAACCTCTCTGGAACCTCTCTGGATCTGACCGGACGCTGAGCGAATTTCTTGATCGGACGCGTCCGGTGCTAATGACGTAGAGTCCGGTCATTGTGAAGCTTTTCGCGCAATTAGCCGTTGGACGATCAGACGAACGACGTTGAATTCGCGTGGACGCGTGGCTGCCATCCAGCGACCGGACGCAGTGGGAGCGTCCGGTGCTCACTTAACCGTGCGTCCGGTCGTCGCGATTTTCGCGCAGTGAACTGGCAACAGCTCTATTTGTTTGAGGGGCTTATAAATTTGAGTTGGCCGGCTTAGGAGCTGTCTCTCTTGCACATTTTTTGATTCCTAAGCCTTCTAGTGAGCATTGACAAGCCTCCCCACTCATCTCCCAAGTTGAATTGATCAAGCCAAGTGAGATTGAGTGATCTAGTGCGCGTTCTTGATAAAGTTCAATCTAGTGGCACTAGTTCTTCGCATCGGCATTGGGTATTCTTGTTACTCTTGGCACTTGCCGGTGCCTAGACAGCTTGGAGGCGTTGAGGTGGTTGATTGGCAAGAGTGGAGATTGTTCTTGGCCACCACCGATTGAGATTGTGAGAGGTTTTGGAGCCTCACCTCGCCGGAGCGGCAAGAGGCATCCTTAGTGGATTGCTCGTGTCATTGAGCTACCTCACTAGCGGTAGATTCTTGTGGTGCTCTTAGTGAGCTTGGCTTTGCGCCGATTAGCCACCGGATCACCTAGTGTTGGTCGACACAACGGGGAGTAGCGTGCCGGCAAGCACGTGAACCTCGGGATAAATCTTTGTCTCCCGAGTGCTATTTGTGGTTGTGTCCCTTTCATGGTGATTGGTCTTCATATTTCATATTCTTGGTGATTGACTTCACAAGTGGTTTTCACCGGTGATTGGCTCTCTACTTGGCGATCCTAAAGGCTCGGTGAAACCCCCCTTATCTAGTTCATTTACTTTGTGTTGATCTATATCTCTTGTATAGATATCATTTCTTGTTGCACATCTCTAGGCATATATCTTGTGTAGGTAGTTGTAGTTAGCTTACCTAGTTCCTTGTACACACTTGTCTTGTGTAATCTTTGTATATCATTCTTGTGCTAGAGCTATTGTATCTTTATTCCGCATTTGTTACTAGCTCTAGTTGATTGTGTGCCATAGAAATATTAGGTAGAACTATTGGATAGGTGGCTTGCAACACACTATTAGGCTAGCGCAAAAAGCTTCGCCATTTGTTATGCTAATAGTGTTTGCCTAAGAAATTTTGTAGATTTTTAATTAGGCTATTCACCCCCCCTCTAGCCAATTTGGACCTTTCAGCCGGCTCGCGTCGTCAGAGGTCTCGAGGGCCGCTGTCCCCGCAGCCCCAGACGCCGACAGAGCCGCGCCTGTCTCGGGTGCTCCCCCCGAGATGGTCGTCGTGACGACGGGAGGAGTGACCCTCTCGGTAGGCGCCACCGGAGGAGGAGGAGGTGGTACCGCGATGGACGCAGTGGCGGCGGGCTTGGCGCCAGGAGCCGCGGTCCCTGCTGAAAAAAGAGAACAACGTCGTTAGAATCAGGAAAAAGCCTCGACCCCCGTGGACGACGGCGTCGGCCTCACCAAGATCCGCGGCGGCCATCTGACTTCCCCGAGCCATGGCTGCTCGAGCCTTCACCAGCCAAGCGGCCATTTCAACGGAAGAAGGAGCCATACCTCGAGGTGCTTGGTCCTCAGCAGAGCTCGAGGTCTTGGCCCGCTTGGACACCGCGGGGTCCGCCTCCTGCCGGGAACGCTTTTCCCTAAAAAACCAGAAACGACACACATCACCAAAGGTAAAAAGGTAAAGCTTCACTACCGACGGAATTGAGAAACGTTACTTACCCAAAGCGACGGCGGGACTTCTTCCCCGAGTCATCGGACCTACTCGGGGGCTTCGAGCCCGCCCCATGCCTCGAGCCATGCCCCCGAGCCGTCTTCGTGTGGCTCGGATGAGGGGAAGGCTCCCGGTGCCTCCCTTGGCTCGACCCCGGCGGAGAGCTCTCCTCCTGTCTCTTGTCCCGGGGGACGACCGCGTCTCCTTCAAGCGGTCTTCTTGGCACCTTTCCTTGCGCGGGCTCCGGGACCTGCTCCGGCACTCGTGCCGGCGGTCGCGCCCCCCCGCGTCTGCCTCCTTCTCCCGGCGACGGTGCGGCGATAGGCTCCGGGATCGCTCGCGACTCCCGTCACGAGACGACCGGGAGCTCCCCCCTCGACGGTCATGGTGGCGGGGGCTCGACGCCCCCTCATGTTGCCCGCTCTTCCGCGGGCTCGACGTCGTCTTCGACGACTTGCAGCGGTCGGGCCCAGAGTCCCTCTCGGCGTGTTGACTGCTTCTCGAGATCCGGCCCTTCTCGAGACCCCCCGCCTGGGTCGACGCGGTCGTGACCTCCTTCTGCACCGCGGCGATGGCGCCCCGAGTTCGAGGCCTCTTCACGTCAGGGGGCACGTCCGGCACGGAGCTCGACGTGCCCTGAGCCTCCGACGAGGCGGGGCCTGGCGTGGCCTTCCGCTGCTGCGTCCCGCGCGATCCCTTCGCCGGGGGGATCTCCAGGATATTCTCCTGCACAGAAGAGCTGTCAGCCCTGATGTCGATGACCCCCGCGCGCCTCAGACGCGCATCCATCCCTTCATCGTCGCTCTCCTCCTCATCGTCATCCTCCTCCTCCGAGCTCGTGTAGTTGAGCTCGGGGGACTCCTCTCCAGGCTGCCGGTTACGACGAGCCTTCGCTAGCCTCTGATCCCGGTCCACCCGACGCAGGTTCTTCTCTTTCTCTTTCTTCTTCTTTGCATCCTTACTCTCCTTATCTTTCTAAGCAGAGAGGCGCCTCACCTGTCTTTCCGCGGCGTCCTCCTTCACCGGGGGCCTCGACACGTGAGATGTGAACGCCCCCTGCGAAAAGAAACTTGATGAGAAAAACCGCAAGGAGAGTAAACAAGGTTCGAAGAAAGAGAAAGGAGGGGATGCTCGAAACAGCCTAGCTTGAGGAAGGCTTACCGGGTCGAGACACCCCGCGTCAGGCGCCGTGGCGATCAGGTTGGTCTCCTCAGGGCGGAACGGCCGGTGGATCGTGACCGACACCCGGGAGGCACCCTCGTTCCGAGACAGCCTCTCCTCGACCATCCTCGACCTGTTCAGCTCCTCGAGCGGGGCGTTTGGCCCCATCTCGTACATGAGGAGGGGGCGGTCCGCCAGAGGAAGGACCCTCCGCTGATGGAACGCCCAAATGACCGCCTGGGCGGTCAGTCCCTTCTCCTCCACCAGCGACCACATCGTCTTCATCAGCGGCATCAGGTGGCACTGCCTGTCCGCCACAACGCCCCAACTCCACTTGTCAGGGCGCTTGGTGATGATCCTCCCGGTGTACTGCGGAAGGAGCCCGTCCTCGTTCCGCAGGTAGAACCAGTGGTCGTCCCACCCCGCCTGGTTGATGGAAAGCTTGTAGTGGAGGTAGTGGCGGGGGACGTTGGCCGACGAGGGACCGGTCCTCGCGGTGATGGAGAGGGAGCCCGCGCGTGTGAGCCTCCTCCCGCTCGGCTTCACGGCCTTATGGAAGAGCTCACCCCGGAAGAGGTGGACGAACATCTCCCAATGAGGCTCGATCTTCAGGTATCCCTCGCACACCGCGGTGTAGATGGCGGCGTGCAAGATTGAGTTGGGGGAGAAGTGCTGCAACTCCACCTCGAAGTGGTGAGCCAGCCCCCGCATGAAGCGGCTTGGCGGAACGCCAAGCCCCATATGGTGGTAGCGCGTGAAGCTCACCACATACCCCTCCGGCGGGTGCGGCTCCTGGTGGTCCGCCGACGGGAGAATCCACCACGCGGGCGCCCTCCCGCAGGCTGGGGCGGAGAAGCCCCTGGTCCACCAGCGACTCTAGCTCAACCCGCGACGTCTTCGTTGGGCGCCAGTCTTCGGGCGGCAGCACCTGGGTCTGGGCGGCCATGGCGGCGACGGCGCGGATCTGAGCGGCGGACGGACGGCCGGGAAGATTACCAATCGCTAGCTTGGGAGAAAGCGTGCGGGAGCTGCGGCGGCTGTGAAGGCAAAGGCAAAGTAAAGAGTCCCTCACCCCTCACTCGATATTTATAAAAGAAAACCCCAACGGGCGGGGTCTCCCACGACAGAGGAAAGGTAACCGCACGCATTTAATGCGCCCACCTAACCACGTCTCGAGCCGGTTGACAGGTACACGCGGCAACTCCCCATTCGCTCCACTACCAGGGCCCACCACGACCACCGCTCCGACTTCGTGTCCGCCGTCCTGGCGCCACGATCTCCACTCCCTGACGGTTTCCGCCTAAAAAGGCGCGCCCAACGGGCAGAAGGATTCCAAAACGACGGAGGCTTCTTCAAGAAGGTAAAAACGGGCCCCGGCCCTTCCAAGTCTCGAGGCAGCGAAGGCTGGCCCTCGAAGAGGGTTCGACAGCCGGCTTCGAGCACCCGAGTCAGGGACACCAAGGGGTGCCACTCGCAGCATCGCTCGAGGGCCAAGCCCTCGAGGCCCCTCACGTGTATCCAAGGCAGGGCGCACGACATGCAGTGAGATCCCCTCGGAGGGAGGCATCGAGCCACCAGGTCCTATCGAATGGATCCGGCATTCCTGCAGACCGAGCGCCCATGCTTTATGAGATTGCCTCCGGGCTTCAGTCGACCCTATCGAACGGGGCACGAGGTCTCACTTGGATTCCCCCGTTATCAGCTCACCGGGAACCTCGATACTCGCCCGCTCGTGGTAGTACGAGGCATCCCCCTCGCATCCGTTCGAAAGGACTCGCGGGATGATAAGCCAGGGCAATTGGCGTGCCGGAAAGCTCAAAGTGCCGGCCGGTCGGTTCAGCCTGGCACCCCTCGATGAAAGAGGGTCGAAGAACTCGGGGGCTCGACACTCCCGAACCTAAAAAACGTAACTAACACTCACACTCGTGAAAAAGCCCACGAGGGAGTCCTAACCACTCCCCTGTGGCCTTGGGGGCTACACCCGCGGGTGTCGCGCGAGCGACACCCGCGGAATCAAAACAACCAAACCCTCGAGAACCAGTTAGCTAACCCTCGAGATCCCATTAGGGAGCCCCTGCTCGAGTGCAAGCACTCGAACAAGAGCTCGGGGATTACTGTCGGGGGACCACAAAAGGGGTACCCACAATCAACGCAAAACAAATAAGAGACCTAACTAGCCTAACCCCCTAAAAAACCAACCCCTCGAGGCCTACAACGTCGGCCCGCTGCCAGGAAGCCCGGGCCCGCCAAAGCCTTACCGACCGCCTCGTGGTAGCCTACCTCTCGAGCCCCGGCACCTAGGCCTCGAGCCCGCTACAGCCGTACACCGTTCCTCGAGACCCCACGCGGGGACCTTGAGCCTCTCTAGCACGGTAACCTATCCCTCGAGACACATCATACCCCCCTCGAACAGCGCCAGACATCGGATACCAGCCCCACACTGCGCATTTAATACGTCCACCTACTCCGGTCACATCCTCTGGTACACGACGTCTCCGGTCACATCCTCTGGTGCACGACGTCTCCGGTCACATCCTCTGGTACACGACGTATGCCACAGTGAACCGGGGCCAGAATCAAACCTCGTTTTCACCGCAAGCATGGACAAAAAGGCGCAAGTACAACACTGTTAGGCCATACCCTGCACTGTAGCACACTCGAGCCACATCTCGAGACCTGGATTCCCGCTGTACGGCTGGGTTTTCCGGAACTTGCCCACACCTGCGGGGGCTCGAGCCTCCCGTAGGCGCCACCTCGAGGCCGGCCCTGCGCCCCTCGAGCCCTGACTGCTTTCATGCTCTTGGGGGACAGGTACCCCAAGACCCGGAGGGACCCTGCCACGTCCTGTACGTGCCGGAATGGGCGCTGCACGGCCTCCACGTCGCCACGCCTCCACGTCCGCGCCCGGGGTGGAAGCCACGCTTCAAGGACGCCTCAACAGCAACCCCCACGCTGGCTCCAGTGGCTTCGACAAGACAGAATTCCTACCCTTCGCTGTATCGGGCGTTGTACATGTCACTCCTGTGTAACCCTGACCTCCTCTTGTTCTATAAAAGAGGACACCAGGGCCCTTCACGGGTACGGGTCCACACACAACACACACGCGAGTCCAGACTCTCGTCCACGCTCATTGAGCTTGTATTGCCCCTGTACAAGCACTTAAGTGCAAGTAATACAAGAACCTCCTCCCCCCGCTGGACGTAGGGCCTTCTTCGCCCGAACCAGGATAAACTCTTGTGTCATCTTGCATCACCATCCAGGAAGAGAGCACGCGATCACATTACTAGTTGGTGTCATACCCCCGGGGTCGAAACACCGACACATGGAAATATATATATATAAGCAATAAATGTCTAGGCTTGTTTTATAACTTTTTAACAACAAAAACATGAGATGAAACCAACATGAATGCATTCGGTATTAATGTAGGTTGCATCTCAGATTTTTGCTGACCAAAGTTTCAATGCAGATGTTGATTACAATATTCTAGGAATTTTATAGTTTTTTGGATAATTTTCACAATTTGTAGTGGTAAACCTAATTTATGGAAGCTTGTAATATATTTCATGATTTCTAAACATTTTATTTGTGTTTCTAATCCTAATCTATCCCGAGTTTGTTTTTCCATAATTGTAGAAGCTAAGAACTATTTTAAAAACTGTTTGTTAGATTCTTTTAGTTAAAAATGACAAAATCACCTTTAAACCACTTTCTAGCTTACTAGCTCATGAGGTAACTTAAACGGTTTTTGAGAGTTAAGGAGACCGTTTGCCTGGTTTTAGAATTCGAATAGAAAACCCAAACTACAACTATAATTAGGCGGCAACGAGATTTTTCTTTTTCTTTTCATTTCATTTGTGTGCCCTGTAGGATCAACTTTTTTTTAACAAAAAGAAACTTTGGATCAACTTGGACTCATCTAAAAGAAACACTCCCTGTTTTTAGGTGCACGTGAGCATACGACTGTATTTCTTATGCATATGTTGTTATGCAAGCATGGTGGACCGGTGGTGCGCAAATATGTTGTATATATCAATTTTGTTTGCAAAAAATGTCCCGATTTCAGATTTTTTTTTTCTTCTTTTGCTAAAAAAGAGCATCAGGCCGCAGCTATTACGACAGACCCAACAGCTCAAGTGCAAACACAGCACAAGTTTTGACTTAAAAGTTAACAACGTTAGCTTAATGGAGCAAGTACACTAAACGTTAGCGGTCTCATACTCTGTCTCATACAGTGTCATGTAGAATTTTTGCTGATGTGAAAGAGAGAGAGGGTGAGAGAGAGAAAAAGACTGTTGCTTCGCGAAACAACCGCCTTGTGAGTTAAAATTAAGGACTATATGACAACTATCATGCAACTTATATGAGCTGTTGTCATGCAGCTCAAAACTTTATTTCATTCTATGCATAAATTAAGAAAATTATGGGTTATTATGGGATAACTTAAAATACAAATATTCTATATGTTGTCTATTTAGCCATCTCAAAATTACGTGATATACTATGAGACAACGCCAACAGTGGCGGATCTAGGATAAAAATTTAGGAGGGGCTCGGTTCAAAATATCTAGTAAAATTCAGACTTAAATCTTCTCTTTGTGACATTATTTTCCACCTAAACTCTTTTTAACCTTGTCTAATGACTAAAAATTTATACAGGGGCTAAGGAGGGGCTCCATGGACGCGGAGGCCGTAGGGGGGCTGCAGCCCCGACAGCCCCCCTGGCAGATCCGCCCCCGAACGCCAATATAGTTGGCCTAAACTAATACAAAAGGACATATCCATTAGACGCAGCCCAAGGTGTGGAAAGCATACCAGATCATAATATCCTTGTGTATCTTTTAGATATTGGCTTATCTTTGTATCATTCTTGCATTGTGTACATATGTACATATCCTAGTTATGCATATAGTCCTTTTATATTCTTTTAGATTTATCCAGATACTAGGAAGTTGTAACACCTCTGGTGTTTAACTGTAATTAACCTGACATGTCATCATCATTAGTCATTAATCATCCTTGCCTTGCATTTATGTTTGTTTAGTACTTGTGTAGCAATCTCTTTTCAAAACCCCTAAAAGCCCAAATCTTCCTATAAGGGAAAAAATGGTAATTTCACCTCTGTGCCTAGCTTTGTGTAATTCTTGTTCAGTTGGATGTCTTGAAGTTTTGATTGTGTTGGCCAAAGTTCAAAAATCAAAATCAGATTTCAAATCCCTTTGCAAAACCCTGATTTCCAAACCCTGGATTTTATCCCTCTTTTTGTAATTCAAAAATTATTCAAAATTTGAGGTTGGTCCAAAAAGCAAAGTTGTAGATCTGGCCAAGAGAAACAACTTTGGTATTTACAAATTTTCAAGTTTCTGTACAAAGTTTGAAGTAAATCCAAATTCATTCAAATTCCAGTTTTTGTCCCCTTTTCAGTTTTCAAAATTTATTTAAAACTATTGGGTTTCAGAAAAAGGGTATATTAGCAAAGTTGTAGGTTTTGATAAAAGGAACAACTTTCATATTTGCAGATTTCCAACTTTCAATGTAAAATCAAAAGTAATTTTGAATTTATTCAAATCCCAAAAGTGTTCCCTTTTCTGTTTTCAAATGTGGTCCAAAAACTATTTGGATTTTGAAAATATTCTTTTTGACAAAGTTGTAGATCTCCTTTTTCTGCACAACTTTGGTGTTTTGAGTTTTTGCTACTCAGTTCAAGTTTTGGGAGTAATTTGCAAAATACAGAGATCAGCCCATAGTCAAACCCTAGACCTAGCCCTGTTCATCCCCTACCTCTAGCCGGCACAGAGCAGGAGGGGGCCCCGGCCATGGCCGCGCGCCAGCACCGCCTGCGCCACGCGCGTCTGGCAGCCGCACGCCGCCCCCGACTTGTCGCCTGCGCCAGCGCCATCATGCCGCACCCGCACGCGCAAGCGCTGACCTCCGCCCCGTCCCCTACAGTGCCCAGGGCGTCGCCGCCGCGTGGCCGTCACCGGCGAGCCTTCGCCCAGGCCCTGGGTGCACGCCGTCCTTCCCGCCGGCTCGCAATCGAGTGCGCACGCCTCGTCCGAGCTCATCCACACCATCCCGTGCTCTCTACCGAACCCTGGCCGCGGCTATAAAAGGCCTGCCGGAGCCGGAGCTCCGCACTCACCCCGCCACCGTGGCCAGCCCACTCCGAAGCTCCCGCCGCTCAACCACCTAGCCCGAAAGCTCCGCCTTGAGCTCGTGAAGCTTTCCCACCCCTCAATTTCACCTCCCCCGCCTCCAATCGCCCGGCGTAACCCCATCTTCCCAAACTCCGACGGAACACCGGTGAACTCGGGTTCGTCAAATACTACCTCTCCGGCCACGATCATCTTCCCCTGACCCCTGTGTCAGCTTCCTTGGCTCCGCGCGACTCTAACCAGGCCCTTGCGGTCTCGTGTGTTGCGCAGGATCGCCGGATCGCCGGAGTGCCCCCGCGGTCGTCTCCTTCCTCGAGCCTCACCCTCGAGCACGTGTCGAGCCTCACCCTCGAGCCTCACCCTCGAGCACGTGTTGAGCCTCACTCTCGAGCCTCACCCTCGAGCACGTTCCCGAGCCACACCCTCGAGCACGCCTGCGAACCGCGCTCCCTCGAAGCAGCCGAGCCCTGCCTCCGACCCGTGGTAAGCACCCGAAGCCTCCGGTCTCTGCTTCCACTCCGTTTCGCCCGAGCCTCCCAGCCAGGCCTCGAGCACACGTTCTTCGCTTTGCCCGAGCCAAGCCTCGGCGAGCGCATGCTCTCCGCTTCGCCCGAGCCAGGCCTCGGCGAACACATGCCTTCCGTCTCGCCCGAGCCTCCGGGCCAGGCCTCGGACGAAGCAGTCGCTTCCGTCTCGCCCGAGCCCGTTTTGCCCGAGCCCCGCGCGATTCGCCTCAGCCCCGCGCGATTCGCCGAGCCCTGCATAGAAGGAGCACAGTGCTCTTTTCTTTTTCTGAAAGATGTGAATAGTGTTCTGTTTTCTCTTTTTTGTGTGAATTAATCTGTTGTTCCTTAAATACTGAGAAAATTATGGTATGCTCCATGCACTGTGTAGTATTTTAGAAAAATATGAAACTTGACTTTTCTGCAAGAATTTGAAAATGTAAAATCCCTCTTTTAATTAATAAATGGATGGTTTTGGATTTTTAGAAAATTATTTATAACTCCAAAAATCATGAGATAAATTTTTGTGAGCTTCCTATGCCATGTTTAGTCTCTGATGAAAGTTTGAAGTCTTTTGGAACAAGTTGATTTTTGAGCATTTATCTTTAATTGTTAAATAGTGCCTTTGTTAATTAATGTCTGATTTTATTTGAGCACCTTAATGACCTCCAAAAATTATGAAATTTGTTTTGCCATCTATCTACACCATAATGAACTTATGTGATTAATTTGGTAATTTTTGGAGCAACTTCATAAAATGACCTTTTTAAATAATTAAGGAAAATAGAAAAAGTGATTAGGGTTCATGTTGTATGCCCTGTTTTGCATTGTTCATGCTAGCATACTCATGTGCATGCATCATTGCATTCGTATAGTCACCGAAGAAGGAGTCAAGATCGAGGCAGCCGCCGACGAACCTGTCCCTGAGGCTACCCCGAGTTCCGACAACTGCCCTGCCGCCTTCGAGCCTGCCCTCTTTGCTCTTCAAGGCAAGCCCCGGTGCATTTAACCCTTTTCTTGAATTTATAAAATGATTTCCTTAAATGCTTTTGAGTTAAATTATTGCATTAGGTTTATAGGAGTTGTGTGCTATCCTAATTGATGCACTATCCACCTTGACCACTGATACACCTGATACCTGCTGTTCAAAAGTATTTGAAAAATGCTTAGCAATGCTTATTAAATTAGACTTTGCAATAAAATGCCAATTTCAAAAGTGTGATCACTTAAGGAATGTTTATGGGATTTTGGTCTTACTCCCCGGCTGTTGGTTAGGTATCTGATCCGTACCTAGTCAATAGCGAGGAGAGGTTGTCCGAGCGTACGGTGCCGTCATGTTGTAGTCCGGGACTCAACAGTTGACACCGACCGGGACATGGTTGAAAAACTGACAGGACTATTACGCTTGGGTGAGATATGACCAAGGTATAGTTCTGGCTGGAAAATTAGGGACCATCCGTATGGGGGCCTGCTGGTCAAGACTTGTAACTATTCACATACTTCGGAAAGCTCTGGCTCCGAGAAATCCTTGATTGGGACCGACAACCGCGCACTGGGAGTGGAGAGATGGCGGAAGTAGCATGTACCCACGTGGTCGTCGTACCTGGAAAGGAGTGGTGTACTGTACTTCCGGGTGGCGTAGGACCGGGTCCAATCTTGGAGGAATCGTGGTAGACGAGTTGGCATATGCAAGCTTGGGTGCTACATATGCAGTGTGGATAGGGATCCTCAGCTGAGTATTATTTATCCGGATTAACGTTGCTCCTCGGTTATGGAGACTTGGTCCACTGACTGTCAACGGAGAGTGGTTCTCAACTAGGAATGTTTTGAAATGTAAAATGAATCATGAATGATGAAGAATTGAGGAATACTGAATCTTTCAAAAATAAAATAAGGTTTACAAAAATGCTTTTCTGCAAAATACTTGATCTTGCTTAAGCCTTACCTTGACTACCCTAAGCCTCTCATTCCTGAGTCTTCTCCCTTTTTCTTTAGTCGGGTAAGTCTTGTTGAGTACCCCAGTACTCAGGGTTTGTTACCCATGCTGCAGGTATGACAGAGTCCCCGATGTGTCTTGCACCCTGCTGCGTGACCATCGTCCAGGAAGAGGTCGATGAGGCCGAAGAATAGTTGTACACCCTCGGGCTGGGTGATTATAAGTATCTTTGCTGTTCTCCACTATGTTGCCTATGTCTATTTCCATTATCAAGAACTTGGTTTGTAATAACTGCACCTTAACTTCTATTTGGAACCCTGTTTTGTAAAACTAATGTTATTTAAGTCTTCCGCTCATTATTCCGATGTTATTTGTAAAAGTATGCAATGCTGTAACCGAATTGTGAGATGATCCTGCGGACATTGGGCACTGATGTAGCCCGGTGGCGAACAGGTCTTAATCACATGGAACATGGGTTCGGCTGTCAGAGGTTGACAGGGACACGTGGGCCATGGGATTAGGGTCGTTCCGTCACAGAGTGGTATCAGAGCATCTTACTTTAACGTTGCAGTGTTCGTTTTTGCGAAAACTTCAAAAGACCTTTTTAGTCCAAACAAACTAAATTTGACTATTTTGAGTCCAAATTGCTTCTCTCATCTTGTCTCTCATATGGCAACACTAGCTAGTGGAACAACATGTTTTAAGCCCTATGTACTTTATTTATTGCATTGCTTTGTTCCGTAGGAACGATTCATGCATCATGTCATAATCACTTAAGTTAACTTCCTCTCTAAGTTCGTTGGGGTAGTATGCCTTTACCTGTTCTTGCTAGCCTTTCTCATCCATCTTCTCTTATCCAGACAAGGCCCGTATCAAGCTGACTGCCCGCAAGTCGACTGGACCGCATGGTGTGCCACGCCACCAGCTGGCACCACGCGCTGGGGAGGAGACTGGAGAATCTTCCAACGGTCGTCGCTTTCCCCGCCGCACCCGTAAGAACCTGAAGGAGGAGATCAAGGATCTGAAGGCTGAGCTGAAGAACTTGGAGCATGACTTCTACCACTCACGCCTGGAGTTTTATGAGGCACGAGCTTCCCTGGAGCAGGCCAACCGGAACACGGTTCGCGCTATCGAGCAGCGTAATGATGCTTGGACCCGCGAGGACGTTACCAGAGCCCAGCTCCACGGACTGCAGCAGTACACAGCTCAGATTGAATAGTTCAATGATATGCTTCATGAGGAAGTGCATCAGCTGTATGATCAACTCCACCCTTTGGTACCCCCGGTTATGGAAGACCCTGAGGACGGAGTAGTGGAAGAACCCGATGCGGAACAAGAGCCAGACGTGGACGAAGAAATTAAACCTGCTGAGGACGTCCACGCTGAAGACGAGGACGAGGAGGAGGAGCCTGAGCTCATCCTCGAAGAAGACGACGACGAAGACATGATCATCATCGACGACGACTAGACTCGTAGTGTCTGTACCATCTGCTTACCTAAAACCTTAGTCTAGGTTTGGGGCGTTAGTCTGTCTGTTGCCAAGTCTGGCATGTATCTTTCTTTTCGCATCTTTTCCCTTTATCGGTATGTATCATCTGTCAGTCACTTTATCAAGTCATCAGCCTTTTGTATCAGAAGAAGCTATCAGTCTGTTGTTTTCAGAACCCTATCTATGAATGCTAAAGTTCCAAGTTGCTTAACAGATGCCTGTGAACACTCGCACTGGAGCTGGAGGTTCTGATGATGCCAACCTCCCAAACCCTCCACCTGTCCCAGCTACCCTAGCAGATGCCATTGCAGCCTTGGCCGCCGCTGCCAACCTAATGGCTCAAAACCAAGGACAGCAGAACTTTCACCGTGGTCGCCACAACATCAACCAAGAGACCACCTACGTGGAATTCACCGAAACTCGTCCACCGGTCTTCACCAAGGCCGATGAACCCCTCGAAGCTGATGATTGGCTCCGCACCATGGAGCAGAAGTTTGGTCTTATCAACTGCACCGATATCCAGAAGCCACGGTTCGCTTCCCAGCAGCTTCGTGGTCCGGCAAGTGCTTGGTACGCCAACCTGTTGGCTGCCCAGCCAGAAGGTCATCGGTTGGCCTGGGAAGAGTTCCGCACTCCTTTCCGTGCTCATCACATCCCTTCCGGATTAATGAAAATGAAGCTTGATCAGTTCCTGGCTCTCCAACAGAAAGACTCCACAGTCATGCAGTATGTGGGTCAATTCAATCATCTCAGCCAGTATGCCTCAGAGTATGTCAACACAGATGAGAAGAAGAGGGATTGTTTCCTCAGAGGACTGCACCCAAAGATCCGCAGAAGCTTGTCCAATAACCTGACTGGGTCTTATCACGATGTTGTTGACCGGACTGTTGCTTTTGAAGAAAGCAATCGCCAGTACCAGGAAGAGAAAAAGAAGAAGAAAGCAGGGTCAAGCAGCTTCTCTAGCGGTCACAAACGCCAGAGAATCATCTATCACCCCAGCCACCACCACAATCGTCTACCTTACCCCAACCAGCAAGTGGTCGTCCGTACCGCGGCCACCACCCATAATGCCAACCAGCAGAGTGCCACACAGCCGAACGCCCCAGGTGTTCGTATCACCACTCCACAAACAGCCTACAACCATCCCTGCTACAACTGCGGCCAGCTTGGTCACTGGTCTCGTGAGTGCCCAAAGCCCAAGAGGTATGCCCAGAATACTCAGAAGAATCCTGGAGGATCTCAGCAGCAGCAGCACCGTGCACAGCAGCAGCATGCTCAGAAGGGCAAGATTGTCAAGAAGCACGGGCAAGTCTACTACACCGCTGTCAGCGATATACCAGAAGGGGAGCCCGTCATGATCGGTAGGTTTCCTGTTGCCAATCACCCTGCAGTTGTGTTGTTTGATTCTGGTGCATCGCATTCCTTCATCAGTCGTACTTTTGTCATCAAGCATGAAATATCAATTGAGGATTTAAAAGAAAGTTTCTGCATATTTTCGCCTGGAGGGCGTATAAGTACTAAGGAAGTGGTTCACAGTATACCAGTAAGGTTGGGGGAACATGTATTTCCCACCACCATGATAGTGCTTCATGATCAGGAGATAGATGTCATCCTACGCATGAATTGGATGTGTCAGTATAAAGCCATGATCGACATCCTGAATAGAGTTGTGAGAGTGGATATTCCTAACAGTACCGCCAAACTCCTTCTCCAACTTCCAATGCCTCAAAAACCAGCAGCCACTCAAATAAATACCGCCTATGTTCTGGAAACCCGGGACATCCCCGTGGTTTGTGAATTCCCTGATGTTTTTCCTGAGGATTTGCCTGGTCTGCCTCCTGACCGTGACGTTGAGTTTGCCATAGAGCTAAAGCCCGGGACTGCTCCTATATCCCGCAGAGCTTATCGAATGCCTCCCAGAGAGTTGGCAGAACTAAAAATCCAATTACAAGATTTGTTGGACAAGGGTTTCATTCGCCCAAGCTCGTCTCCTTGGGGCTGTCCTGCAATCTTTGTAAAGAAGAAAGACAAGACTCTCAGAATGTGCATTGATTATCGCCCACTCAATGAGGTCACCATCAAAAATAAATATCCCTTGCCTCGTATTGATCTTCTCTTTGACCAGTTAGCTGGAGCCAAAGTATTCTCCAAGATCGATCTCAGATCTGGCTACCACCAAATAAAGATTCGTCCTGAAGATATTCCTAAAACAGCTTTCACCACCAGATACGGCCTATATGAGTACTTGGTCATGTCCTTCGGTTTGACCAATGCCCCTGCTCATTTCATGTACCTCATGAACTCTGTGTTCATGCCAGAGCTTGATAAATTTGTGGTCGTGTTCATTGACGACATCCTTGTCTACTCAAAAAACCCTGAAGATCACGCCGAGCATCTTCGTATCGTTCTATCCCGTCTCAGAGAACATCAGCTGTATGCCAAGTTCAGTAAATGTGAGTTCTGGTTAGATCAGATACAGTTTCTTGGTCATGTCCTTTCCGCTGAAGGTGTGTCAGTTGACCCTGGTAAAGTGGCAGACATTCTGGATTGGAAGCCACCTACCACTGTTCATCAAGTCCGCAGTTTTATGGGAATGGCTGGATATTATTGTCGATTCATCCCAGATTTCTCAAGAATCGCCAAGCCTATCACTGAGTTAGTAAAGAATTCTGTGAAGTTTGTCTGGTCACCAGCTTGTGAGCAAGCCTTTCAAACGTTGAAGAAACTGTTGACCACATCACCAGTGTTAGCCCAGCCGAACATCGAGAAGCCCTTTGATGTCTACTGTGATGCATCTGGTACTGGTTTGGGCTGTGTTTTGATGCAAGAAGGTCGAGTGATCGCTTATGCCTCCCGACAGCTTAAGCGACATGAAGAGAATTACCCAACTCATGATCTCGAGTTAGCAGCAATAGTGCATGCCTTGAAGATCTGGCGTCATTATTTGTTGGGCAGTACTTGTAATGTGTACACTGATCACAAAATCCTGAAGTATATCTTCACTCAAGAGGAACTGAATATGAGGCAGAGAAGATGGCTTGAGTTAATTAAGGACTATGATCTTGAAGTGCATTACCATCCGAGTAAGGCGAATGTGGTCGCCGATGCACTCAGTTGCAAGTCTTATTGCAACTGTCTGATGATGAAACCCTATGATTCTTCTTTGTGTTATGAGCTGGAAAAGTTAAATATTGAAATGATTCCACAAGGAACTCTGAATAATATCAGAATAGAAACCCCTATCAGAGAGCAGATCATCGCTGCACAGAAAGATAACCCTGGAATCAAGCACATCATCGAAAAGGTCCAATCCGGAAAGACTGATTGTTTCAGGATCGATGATGCAGGAGTAGTATGGTTTAAGAATCGGTTAGTACTTCCTAAAGTGCCTGAGTTAAGAAAGTTAATCCTTGATGAAGCACACTTGACTAGATTCTCCATCCACCCCGGCAGCAACAAAATGTACCAGGATTTGAATCAACAATTCTGGTGGACAAAGATGAAGATTGAGATCGCCCGGTATGTCGCTCAGTGCGATACCTGCCAGAAAGTCAAAGCCGTGCACATGAAGCCCGGAGGAGAATTGCAACCTTTACCTGTACCTGCTTGGAAATGGGACGATATCAGTATGGACTTTATCAACGGTCTACCCAAGACATCAAGAGGATTTGATTCCATATGGGTGATCGTGGATCGCCTCACTAAGCAAGCTCACTTCCTGCCAGTGAAGACCAGTTACACCGTCCCCACTTATGCCACTTTGTACAAGAACCACATAGTGAAACTCCATGGCATACCCAAGAGCATTATCTCTGATCGTGGTACCCAGTTTGTCGCAAAGTTTTGGAAAGCGTTCCATACCTCACTTGGAACCAAGCTCTTGCATAGTACGGCATATCATCCGCAAACAGATGGACAAACCGAGCGAGTCAACCAAGTGTTAGAGGATATGTTGAGAGCATGTGTGCTCACCTTCGCAGATACTTGGGATGACTGTTTGCCCTTGGCAGAGTTCTCATATAATAACAGTTACCAAGAGAGCATCAAAATGGCACCCTTTGAAGCACTGTACGGCCGCCGTTGTCGTACACCTCTCAATTGGTCTGAACCCGGAGAAAGGGAATTCTTTGGAGTTGACCTAGTAAAAGATATGGAAGAGAAAGTCAAGCAAATACAAGAGAACATGAAGATTGCACAGTCTCGACAGAAAAGTTATGCTGACAGGAGACGTCGACCTCTGCAGTTCGAGATCGGGGATTATGTGTACCTGAAGGTCTCACCCACCAAAGGAGTCACTCGTTTTGGAGTCAAAGGAAAGCTAGCACCCCGCTACATTGGTCCCTTTGAGATTCTGGATCGTTGTGGCAAGGTCGCTTACAAGCTAAGTTTGCCCGATCATCTTTCAGCAGTTCATAATGTGTTTCATGTCTCCCAACTCAAGAAGTGTCTCCGAGTACCTGAACATGTGGTTGAAGTTGAAGGCGTTGAGCTAGAACCAGATCTGTCATACACTGAGTATCCAGTTCGCGTGTTGGATCACAAGGATCGTGTTACCCGAAGAACCACCACAAGATGGTACAAGATCCAGTGGAACCAGCACTCTGAAGAAGAAGCCACCTGGGAATCCGAAGACTTCTTAGCAAAGAACTATCCCGACCTTTCTCGAATCTCTGTAGATGTAAGGTTTTGCTTTTTCCTTCTTAAGACGTGGAATCTCGGGGCGAGATTTCTTTTAGGGGGGAAGGCTGTAACACCTCTGGTGTTTAACTGTAATTAACCTGACATGTCATTATCATTAGTCATTAATCATCCTTGCCTTGCATTTATGTTTGCTTAGTACTTGTGTAGCAATCTCTTTTCAAAAACCCTAAAAGCCCAAATCTTCCTATAAGGGCAAAAATGGTAATTTCACCTCTGTGCCTAGCTTTGTGTAATTCTTGTTCAGTTGGATGTCTTGAAGTTTTGATTGTGTTGGCCAAAGTTCAAAAATCAAAATCAGATTTCAAATCCCTTTGCAAAACCCTGATTTCCAAACCCTGGATTTTATCCCTCTTTTTGTAATTCAAAAATTATTCAAAATTTGAGGTTGGTCCAAAAAGCAAAGTTGTAGATCTGGCCAAGAGAAACAACTTTGGTATTTACAAATTTTCAAGTTTCTGTACAAAGTTTGAAGTAAATCCAAATTCATTCAAATTCCAGTTTTTGTCCCCTTTTCAGTTTTCAAAATTTATTTAAAACTATTGGGTTTCAGAAAAAGGGTATATTAGCAAAGTTGTAGGTTTTGATAAAAGAAACAACTTTCATATTTGCAGATTTCCAACTTTCAATGTAAAATCAAAAGTAATTTTGAATTTATTCAAATCCCAAAAGTGTTCCCTTTTCTGTTTTCAAATGTGGTCCAAAAACTATTTGGATTTTGAAAATATTCTTTTTGACAAAGTTGTAGATCTCCTTTTTCTGCACAACTTTGGTGTTTTGAGTTTTTGCTACTCAGTTCAAGTTTTGGGAGTAATTTGCAAAATACAGAGATCAGCCCATAGTCAAACCCTAGACCTAGCCCTGTTCATCCCCTACCTCTAGCCGGCACAGAGCAGGAGGGGGCCCCGGCCATGGCCGCGCGCCAGCGCCGCCTGCGCCACGCGCGTCTGGCAGCCGCACGCCGCCCCCGACTTGTCGCCTGCGCCCGCGCCATCATGCCGCACCCGCACGCGCAAGCGCTGACCTCCGCCCCGTCCCCTACAGTGCCCAGGGCGTCGCCGCCGCGTGGCCGTCACCGGCGAGCCTTCGCCCAGGCCCTGGGTGCACGTCGTCCTTCCCGCCGGCTCGCAATCGAGTGCGCACGCCTCGTCCGAGCTCATCCACACCATCCCGTGCTCTCTACCGTCCCTTGGCCGCGGCTATAAAAGGCCCGCCGGAGCCGGAGCTCCGCACTCACCCCGCCACCGTGGCCAGCCCACTCCGAAGCTCCCGCCGCTCAACCACCTAGCCCGAAAGCTCCGCCTTGAGCTCGTGAAGCTTTCCCACCCCTCAATTTCACCTCCCCCGCCTCCAATCGCCCGGCGTAACCCCATCTTCCCAAACTCCGACGGAACACCGGTGAACTCGGGTTCGTCAAATACTACCTCTCCGGCCACGATCATCTTCCCCTGACCCCTGTGTCAGCTTCCTTGGCTCCGCGCGACTCTAACCAGGCCCTTGCGGTCTCGTGTGTTGCGCAGGATCGCCGGATCGCCGGAGTGCCCCCGCGGTCGTCTCCTTCCTCGAGCCTCACCCTCGAGCACGTGTCGAGCCTCACCCTCGAGCACGTGTCGAGCCTCACCCTCGAGCACGTGTTGAGCCTCACCCTCGAGCCTCACCCTCGAGCACGTTCCCGAGCCACACCCTCGAGCACGCCTGCGAACCGCGCTCCCTCGAAGCAGCCGAGCCCTGCCTCCGACCCGTGGTAAGCACCCGAAGCCTCCGGTCTCTGCTTCCACTCCGTTTCGCCCGAGCCTCCCAGCCAGGCCTCGAGCACACGTTCTCCGCTTCGCCCGAGCCAAGCCTCGGCGAGCGCATGCTCTCCGCTTCGCCCGAGCCAGGCCTCGGCGAACACATGCCTTCCGTCTCGCCCGAGCCTCCGGGCCAGGCCTCGGACGAAGCAGTCGCTTCCGTCTCGCCCGAGCCCGTTTCGCCCGAGCCCCGCGCGATTCGCCCGAGCCCCGCGCGATTCGCCGAGCCCTGCATAGAAGGAGCACAGTGCTCTTTTCTTTTTCTGAAAGATGTGAATAGTGTTCTGTTTTCTCTTTTTTGTGTGAATTAATCTGTTGTTCCTTAAATACTGAGAAAATTATGGTATGCTCCATGCACTGTGTAGTATTTTAGAAAAATATGAAACTTGACTTTTCTGCAAGAATTTGAAAATGTAAAATCCCTCTTTTAATTAATAAATGGATGGTTTTGGATTTTTAGAAAATTATTTATAACTCCAAAAATCATGAGATAAATTTTTGTGAGCTTCCTATGCCATGTTTAGTCTCTGATGAAATTTTGAAGTCTTTTAGAACAAGTTGATTTTTGAGCATTTATCTTTAATTGTTAAATAGTGCCTTTGTTAATTAATGTCTGATTTTATTTGAGCACCTTAATGACCTCCAAAAATTATGAAATTTGTTTTGCCATCTATCTACACCATAATGAACTTATGTGATTAATTTGGTAATTTTTGGAGCAACTTCATAAAATGACCTTTTTAAATAATTAAGGAAAATAGAAAAAGTGATTAGGGTTCATGTTGTATGCCCTGTTTTGCATTGTTCATGCTAGCATACACATGTGCATGCATCATTGCATTCGTATAGTCACCGAAGAAGGAGTCAAGATCGAGGCAGCCGCCGACGAACCTGTCCCTGAGGCTACCCCGAGTTCCGACAACTGCCCTGCCGCCTTCGAGCCTGCCCTCTTTGCTCTTCAAGGCAAGCCCCGGTGCATTTAACCCTTTTCTTGAATTTATAAAATGATTTCCTTAAATGCTTTTGAGTTAAATTATTGCATTAGGTTTATAGGAGTTGTGTGCTATCCTAATTGATGCACTATCCACCTTGACCACTGATACACCTGATACCTGCTGTTCAAAAGTATTTGAAAAATGCTTAGCAATGCTTATTAAATTAGACTTTGCAATAAAATGCCAATTTCAAAAGTGTGATCACTTAAGGAATGTTTATGGGATTTTGGTCTTACTCCCCGGCTGTTGGTTAGGTATCTGATCCGTACCTAGTCAATAGCGAGGAGAGGTTGTCCGAGCGTACGGTGCCGTCATGTTGTAGTCCGGGACTCAACAGTTGACACCGACCGGGACATGGTTGAAAAACTGACAGGACTATTACGCTTGGGTGAGATATGACCAAGGTATAGTTCTGGCTGGAAAATTAGGGACCATCCGTATGGGGGCCTGCTGGTCAAGACTTGTAACTATTCACATACTTCGGAAAGCTCTGGCTCCGAGAAATCCTTGATTGGGACCGACAACCGCGCACTGGGAGTGGAGAGATGGCGGAAGTAGCATGTACCCACGTGGTCGTCGTACCTG
The DNA here is from genome assembly GCA_009763385.1 of Coix lacryma-jobi var. lacryma-jobi. Lineage (NCBI taxonomy): Eukaryota > Viridiplantae > Streptophyta > Magnoliopsida > Poales > Poaceae > Coix > Coix lacryma-jobi. The sequence continues at coordinate 9,887,237 of CM019825.1, read as the reverse complement.
GAAAGGAGTGGTGTACTGTACTTCCGGGTGGCGTAGGACCGGGTCCAATCTTGGAGGAATCGTGGTAGACGAGTTGGCATATGCAAGCTTGGGTGCTACATATGCAGTGTGGATAGGGATCCTCAGCTGAGTATTATTTATCCGGATTAACGTTGCTCCTCGGTTATGGAGACTTGGTCCACTGACTGTCAACGGAGAGTGGTTCTCAACTAGGAATGTTTTGAAATGTAAAATGAATCATGAATGATGAAGAATTGAGGAATACTGAATCTTTCAAAAATAAAATAAGGTTTACAAAAATGCTTTTCTGCAAAATACTTGATCTTGCTTAAGCCTTACCTTGACTACCCTAAGCCTCTCATTCCTGAGTCTTCTCCCTTTTTCTTTAGTCGGGTAAGTCTTGTTGAGTACCCCAGTACTCAGGGTTTGTTACCCATGCTGCAGGTATGACAGAGTCCCCGATGTGTCTTGCACCCTGCTGCGTGACCATCGTCCAGGAAGAGGCCGATGAGGCCGAAGAATAGTTGTACACCCTCGGGCTGGGTGATTATAAGTATCTTTGCTGTTCTCCACTATGTTGCCTATGTCTATTTCCATTATCAAGAACTTGGTTTGTAATAACTGCACCTTAACTTCTATTTGGAACCCTGTTTTATAAAACTAATGTTATTTAAGTCTTCCGCTCATTATTCCGATGTTATTTGTAAAAGTATGCAATGCTGTAACCGAATTGTGAGATGATCCTGCGGACATTGGGCACTGATATAGCTCGGTGGCGATCAGGTCTTAATCACATGGAACATGGGTTCGGCTGTCAGAGGTTGACAGGGACACGTGGGCCATGGGATTAGGGTCGTTCCGTCACAGAAGTACTCAATTCATTTCAAATTATAAGACATTTGACTTTTTTTGATACTAAGTTTGACCACTCGTCTTATTCAAATTTTTTATGTAAAATATCACTTCTTTTGTCGTGGCTTTGTTTATTAATAATTTGTTCTAAAGAATAATATAAATTTGACTTTGTTTGTATGAATAAGACGAGTGACCAAACTTAAGGATAAAAAAATCAAATCTCATAATTGGAAATGGAGGGAGCATAACTTTATGCACATATGATATGATATGATGTAGTCGCGTCTGACTTGGCCGCCTATGCATTTGCCAGATCGATCGCCTGGACCCATATATACAAACTCGACGGTTGTGCTTGTGCACGAGTGTGTAAGTGGAGATAACGATAGATTAGTGCATTTTTTTTATGCAGATATACGTTACACCTTCCTTGTCGTGGACGAGACGACGACGACGCGAATCGGGAGCCGGAACCAGGAGGATCCACTCTCTGTCACACACACACACACAATCCGATGAGCATCGATGCGTGCCTACCCCGATGATGCTGTGCGTTGCGTCAGATAGCACAACACCGCTGCGGCGCTGCAAAATCAGCACAGCTACGCAACGCAGCGACGCACCCCCGGCGGCCCCGCCGGCCGCCGAGCCGACCAGGCGACGCCGCGAGGGCAAACCACGCGGGCCGGCCTTCGCGTGAGTTCGATCGCCCCGAAAATATCGTCGCTGGATCGGACCCCGGCCTGGTGCCTGGTGGAGGTGCCGTGATGCCGGGTGTACCTGCGTGTCCAAGAATCAACGGCTCGGCCCGTGATGCCGGGTGTACCTGCCGTGATGCTGGGCTGGAGTAAGTGAGACTGTTGGGTGATATATGCCCACCTTCTCCTGTCCGCAGCTGCACCTCATCAACCTTTTCCATCATCGCGTCGTCCGTCCCACGGCAACCACGGGAGGGCCCAGGGCTGCCACCTTTCGCAGCACAATTCGCAGGGGCAGCAGGGACAGGGACTGATCGAGTGGTCTTTTGATTTCTGTCACCTCTTCTTCACTCCTCGTCATGCTTGCAGCAGCTCTTCAACGACGACGATGAGCGAAAGCGCGATGCAAGAGGAAAGGCCAGGTGTCGTGTGTGTGTGTGTGTGTCATGTCTGCGCCTAATCTGAACCCAGCATCCATTCCGGATATTTGGTCGCTCCTTAACTTACAGCAGCAGTATCCAGCTCCGGCCCTTGCATCCTTCACTCGATCGGGAAGAACGCAAGGAATAGCTAGCATAATTAACTACTACACTAATCATATGAATACCAAAAACGAAATGGAAAAGAAACAAAATCACGAAAAAAAAATTAAGCTTCTGCTTCTGTCTGCCCGAAAAAAGTTTAAGCTTCAAAATGTTCCTCCCAAAAAAGGTTCTTCAGTTCTTCGTCTGCTCATCTGCTACCTCACACACAGCTTCTGCCTCTGCCCTCGAAAAGCTGAAGCTCCGACGGCCACTACCCCCCCGTCAGGCACAGCTACAGCCTACAGATAGCCCCGACCGATCTCCAGCTCCGGCTCCGCGAACCGCGAGGCCGGCGCTACAAGAACACCGACTGCTGCGGGTTGACCACGATGTGGCGCAGCGGGTTGGTCACCTCGCCGCCGCCGGCGTGCTTCACGAACTCGGCGGGCGTCAGGAAGCTGCCGTGGCAGACGCACACGATCCTCACTTCCTCCCCCTTCCTGTACTTGTACAGGAACCCGTCGGTCTTCCGGCCGCCGCTGGAGCCCTCCGCCCTGTACGACACCATCGGCATGTTGTCCTCCGCCATGCTGTTCCGGAGGTCGCCCGTGCTCGCCGTCCGCATCGTCGTCAGCGACCGCAGCGTGCGCAGCGCCGCCGCCGGCGGCGGCGGCGGCTGCTGCTGCTGCTCGTGGCAGGACGCGAAGCCGTCCGACGGCCGCCTTCCTTCGACTGCCTCCTTCGGGACAAGGGAGCTGCTGCTCTGCCCGACGCTGGCGCCGTCCGACGACGTGGGGGCGGCCGCCGGGCTGTTCGCCTCTGCCAGTCCTGCGTCAACAACAGAGGCACCGCATTTCAGATTCCAGTGACTGCATTAACCAATGTGAAGTTCCATCCCACTGAACTGAACTTTTTGCCGATGTACAATGCATGCATAAAGTAGGCCAGCCATACACACCCGCCCAGACAATGATTATAGTTCCATAATCACTCTTGATGCTACCTAATGACTCTTACTGCCTATCACCGTAGTACAAATGTACAATACGTAGATTTAACTATACGTATCTGGTTTAGCATCCAGCCATGGTGTAAACTACGGTGGTGCTCAGTGCACATCAGCGTGTTCTGAAACTGACAGCAATTGAAGCAAACACGGATGCATCTTTGTCAAAGATAGTTCTGCATTGCGACTGCACGAGCCAACGTCTCAAACAATTTTTCCAAAAACTGACAGAACAAGACGACTAGGACATGGCAAGGAAAATTCCCACGATGCCAAAATCGGGCCTATGCGTGTCTGTGTCGCAAATCCAGAATCAGTAACAAAATGGCTTCGTCTAAACAGAGGAAACCATCATGAACATGTAGCCAACACAGGTGCATGTCGTCGTCGGAACAGGCAGCGACCGAAACCACAAACCCACAGCTAAAGCAGAGAAGATCCATGTGTCGATGAAACCTGATGCACCTAGATCTCTCTGCCCCGGCATCTCCTACCTAACGGAACCCAACCCCAACCCAACCCAGCAAAATCTAAATCATGCATCGTCAAGATCAAGCAACCAACACAAGGAAGGAAATGAATGGAATGGAATGGATAATAAGCGCAATAAAACAGTACGGCGAAAAATCAGATTATCGTGCTGTAGTATATACCTTGCTGTGGACGGCTCGGCGTTGGCGAACCCGCCGTCGTCAATGCGGCGACGGTACGGCGGAGCTGGAAGCCGCTGGGCACGGTGTGCTCAGGGCCTTCGTCGCGGGCGGCGGCGCCACCAGCCGCCGGAGCTGGCTTTCCGGAGTTCATGGAGTTGCGGCGCTCGAGGCGCTTGCGCTTGGCCTCGAGGCGTCGCTGGCTCTGGATCGCCCGGCGGCGGAGCCGGTCCTCCATGTACTCGGCGGGGAGAGAGGAGGTGCGGAGCAGCTGGTCCGGCGGCGGAGGCGCCGTAGCGGGGGCGGCGTCCTGCGCCCCGCAGCTGGTGGCGGCTGGCAGTGGCAGGGAGCAGATCGAGGCGATGGAGGACGAGCGCAGGAGCCGCGTCGTCTGCTGCTTCCCGTCGTCCTGCGACGGGTCGGCGCCGAAGCAGCCGCCGAGGGACAGGCCGAGGGTGAGCTCGACCCCGTCCGACTCCTCGGCCCCTGCGGCGGCGCCACCCGCAGGCGCTGGCCCTCCATCCCGGCCGAACTCTCCCAGGAAATCCCTAGAAGCCATGATGGGTTTGTTCCCACGGATTCTCCGAGGAAGAACGCTTCTCAATTACCAGAAATTCAGCTACAGAGAACACACGAACGAGCGATTACGTGCTTCGGCTCGGCGAGCACCAAACAGCACCAGATTTCTCATCAGCTAGGAAAAGAGAAACGAAAAAAAAAAAAATCTCCCCATGACGCGAACTCCCCCGTCATCACAGAATTCAGGCTCTACATGCCCCAAGCGCCATAACATTGCAGCGGCCAAGCAAACCAAGAATTCGGTGTGCTCTGCTAGTCTGCTCCAAATCTCACATCTGAAGCCGAGACCAAGAGCAGAACACCGCAGCAGAGGAAGCCGAATTCGAGGACTAGGAGAGAGCAGCACAGGACAGGACTAGCTAGGAGAGAGCAGAGCAGAGGCGACCTTCGAGCCCCTCTAATCTGCTTGCAGCTTGCTCTTCCGCCTCCGGTTAGACAAAACGGTGGGTTTTCGGAGATTTTTTTTTCCGGCGTACTCCCTCCGTCCCTAGTCCCTAAACAAGTGTCGTCGTTGGTGTGCGTGCCACGTGTTTGACTCAATTTGTAGAAAATATGTCTAATATTTATATCTCCAAATAATTTTGCTAAAAAACTAGATGTAAAGATCTTTCCGATGATGCTAATTACTTAACATAAATATTAATATATTTTAATATATAATTGTCGGTGACTTTTCCTTGGGAAGCGACAACCATACTTATTTAGGGACGGAGGAAGTAAATGGGAGCGGAAATTTGGTTTTTGTAGGGGGAGGCTAGTCGGATGGGACTACGAGCGCACGGCGACCAGCCACGTGTCGGACAACGCGGACACGTGTTGGTCCGTCACGAGCCGAGCCGGGGCCAGGGGCTGCGGCCTGCGGGGGCTCGGCTTCGCCACGCTGCTACTCCCTCCATCTAACAAAAACGTGCAATTCTCGCTTATCGAGAAGTCAAACGATTCGAACTTTAACCGAAGTTATATAAAAAAGTAGTAACATTCTTGATACAAAAAATATATCATTAGATTAGTAATAGAATATATTTTCATAATAATTTTATTTAACGATATAAATACTATTACTTTTTCTTATAATATTAGTCAAACTTGAATCAATTTGACCGGCACGCATCCCATAATTGCATGTTTTTATGAACAGAGGGAGTACCATCGACTGGGTACGAGGATCTAATTACGAATTACATGTCACATAAAATAGTTCATATTTAACTAAATTTAGTAAATGATATTTATATTTATTATTTTAAATTATTTTATTACGAAAATGTATTTCGTAACTAGTCTATTAAAATTTATTTTGTATTATAAATATTTATATTTTTAATCTATAATTAGTTAAAGTTAAAATACTAAAATATAGGTTACTTGGTAAAATTGCATCCTTTTAGAATGGAGGGAGTACACGAAAACAAAACAGAATGTGAGTATGTGACGTGTCGAGGGCGCTTTGGCGTTTTTTTTTTCTTTGATTGACGACAAGGGGGCACTTTGGCATTGGTCCTCATACGTTCGGGCTACGAGCCAGTGGCGAATCGGGTATCGGGGTGCAAAATTAGCCTTTTTTAAAAAAAAAAAAAGTTTTCAGACGCATAGTGCTGAATGAGGGGCAAAACAAAAAAGAAATTTTCAATACTGTTGGATGTGGGGAAAAAATGTGAGCCAAATGAAGGAAAACTAAGGCAATAAAACCTGTCTCGGGACGAAAATTGTTTCTTTTCTTTTTCCATACATATGCCAATCGTTTACGATTACGACTACGGGTTTCCCCATATGGTTATAATAGAATTGAAAAATTTAGGGGGAAAAAATACACAGATGGTTATATAGGTCATATAAAATACAAAGAGTTTGAAATTTTGTTTCCGTCTGCATGGTAATAACTACTCCGTATATTAGAATGTGCCACATGATCACGTGGTAGATTTGATTGTGCTTGGTATAACGACCGAATTATGCTCCAGGAGTTAGCGATGAGATAAATGCAAAGAGCTACGGAATACAAGGACTTGACAGAGTAGGGACAAACTCTAGCTTCAATTTTTTTTTAAAAAAAAACTAGAGGCTAAATCATAAGTTGAAAAAGTGTGGGAAAATTCATAATAACCTTTGAAATTGTGGGCAAGGACACAGAACCTAGATATATATAAAACAATGTGACGACATATTGGTTTGAGGGGACGTGGTAAAGCTTGCTCGAAATGTCAGGAGGAGTTCTTAAGGGTATGTTTGGTTCGTGCCGTTACTTGCCACGTTTGACCTTTGATAAATTATAGCTGTTACAAAAAGTGTAACGAACAACGTTTGACCTTTGATAAATTATAGCTGTTACAAAAAAGTGTAATGAACAAAATCGAAGTCACTTGTGAAAACGTTTGGCACGAAAATAAATTTATGACGTGTAGGATATGATGCTAAAAAAAGTGTGGCATGTTATATAGGTGTGACAATGAACAAAACAGTTGCTAGAAAAACTATGGCACAACAAATCTATGTGTGTGGCAAGTTCTAGTCAGTAGTCACCAACCAAATATATTCTAAATTAGTGGTGACCAATTGGTCATGGTTTCTTTTGACCCTATTGAAGTTACGCCACCGAGGAAAGGAAGATGGATGAATAGGTATAGACAAATTGAAATCTATGAAAAACAAAAAAAATGTTTTTAGCTTAGGGTCTGATTGGATGCACCAGTTAAACTTTAGCTAGCTAAGTTTAGCTGCTAGGCATCCAAACAACGCAGTTAGAGTTTAGCTAGTTTTAGCTATTCCAACTTAGTTAAGCTAGCTAAAGTTTAGCTAAATCAGTTACCTGGAGCATTTAAATATTCTTGTTAAAGTTTAGCTAACAATTTTTTTGCTGACTAAAATTTATTTTAGCTAGCTAAATTTTAGTTGAGTATATCAAAGAGCATCTCCAACAACTCTCTATTCTCACTTGCTATTCTTATAAATTTGGTAAAATCACAAATATTCTTCTCCAACAACTCCCTAAATGAACTTGCTATCTTTTCCAACTTCCTATTCCTCCGTGCCGCACGCGTAAATTTCCGCGCGTAGGTGAGGTTGCTATCCCGTGGTTTCACCGTGGCCGGCTCCCGCGTGCTGTTCCCCACCTCTCCTAGCGCAATAATCTTTTCCCCTCCTCTCCCGCGGCAACGCAGATCGGTCTAGGTGGGCCTAGTTTTTTGATTTTAGCAAGTTGGAATAGCAAATTGTTGGACAAAGGTCTTTTTTTTACTTGCCAAATAAATTAGCAAGTTGCTAAAACTCATGATATACCAAATCATTTTTTCCAATTTGTTAGAGATGCTCAGAGACTGTTTACAAACACCAGCTAAGTATTAACTGCCAGACATCAAAACAGATTAACTTACACCATTGTTTATCTTTATCTATATACAGTAACAAGGTTCGTCGTGGATTCGCATACAGCGAAAGCCTACACGCAGATGCTAATAATAAAAACCAGCCATTTATCTTTTACTCGCCAAAACACCAAAGAAATATGGCTCTGTTTGTTTAAGCTATAAACTAACTTTAATCCATATAAATAGTTATAAAATAATATTTTTTCTCATAATAAATTAGCTATTTTAGCTTATTCTCGGCTCATGTCTACGATTATCCCTATTATTGTATATCAAAATTCTCTGCAACATGGAGATTCCTTGATCCTTGTGTGTATAGACAGAGCCGTTTGTACTGCATTGATTCGCTTGGCTTGGTTCGGCTCGGCTCGGCTCCGGGTTGGCTTGGGCTACACCAGAAACGACTCCTAGGGACCCGTAGGGGCAGGCAGGCTACGACGGCTAGCCTGCTGGGCTGCAACTGGCACCCAACGAAACAGCTGCAACTTGCCGCGGCGCCGGGGCCCCGCAGGTGTCCCGCGGGCCTACGCAGCAGCGACACGTCTCTGGCATCCGCTTTTAAAGCCGGCCCCGCGCGGGGAGTCGGGGACCAGGGGGGGTACGTGTGCCTCAGGCCGCCGCATCGCTCGCCACGTGCCGCGCCGCAGCACACCGCCTGTGGGCCCCACGACAGCTCACCGCACCCGAGGCCAACTTGCCGGGTCGCCAGGCAGGCCCGAGCGCGCGACGCCGCAGCCACACCCCGTTCGCATGACGCGTGGGGCCGCGAGCGGCAGGGACCCGCAGGTCGCCGCGGCGGGATGGGCCCGCGCGGTGGTGCGGCTGGTTGGTGTGGCGTACGGGGCTTCTGCCGGATGCATCCGGCATCCCTAGTCTACACGCCTCGCTCGTGTAGCATGACAAGCGGGCCCAAGACGTCGCTGGGCCCGCAGATCGGTGGATGGAATGGAATGGAATGAATGAACGGCGGCGTGGTGACTTTGGGGAGCTGCCGCGCTGGGCCGCCGCTGCTGGGCTGGGGATGGGCGGCCTCCTTTGCGTTGCATGACACGTGGGCCCGCGACGTGCTGGCCCCGCAAGCCGGTGGGCGCGGTGCTCGCCTGCGGTTGGACGCGGACACGTCACTCCGGGGTGGGGTGACGGCGACGTGCTGGCGCGCCGTGTCCAGGTGTCGTGCTGCGGCGGCGCGGGGCAGAACGGACGGCAGCTATGGAGCCCGGCTGTCCCCCCGGGGCGTGGGACCCGCGTAACAAGTGGATGGCGGATAGTTGTACGCCTGTGGGGCCCACGGCCGTGGAGTTGCGGATCGACTGCGGGCATGACAAATGCGTTTGCTGGAGCAGCTGATTGCGGCATTGGTCGTCTTGAGGGCACCACCCGTGGGCACGGTTGTAATCGAAGGTTTAGTCTTCATAGGAAAACTATATGAATTTAACTAAATACTATACATAGATGTTGTAGTACAAATATTTATAACTTTAAATAGAACATGATACGAAAATATGTTCTAGACAGAATCTAATGGTAATTATTTGGTACAATAAAAATATTATATATATATATAAATATGGTCAAACTAAATATAGTTTGGCCAGTGACAAAACCAATAATTTCGAATTAAGATGGACCGGATAAATGCAATGATACTTCTAAATATGATAAATATATACATGTAAGTGTATGCCTAAAAAAAATTAACGTTTTAGATATGTATTCCATGTCCACAAAAAAATACAACTATAGGAACCATTTATGGAGTATGTCTTAAAATAATTTATTATGAAAATATATTTTATAACTAATCTAGTGATGCTTATTTTGTCTCATAAGTGTTATTATTTTTTCATATAATTATAGTCAATCAAATTTTGTAATATTTGATTGACTCCTCAAGATGTGAGAATTGCAATTTTTTATGGACGGAGAGAGGGCCTGTTTGGATGTACCCAACTAAAATTTAGCTAGCTAAAATTTCAATGTAAAAATTTAGCTAGCTAAAAGATTTTCAGCTAAATTTTAGCTGGGTGTTTGGATGCTCCAGCTAATAGACTCAGCTAAATTTTAGCTGGCTTTAGCTGGGTTGGAATAGCTAAATGTAGCTAAACTTTAGCTGGGATGTTTGGATGTCTAGCAGCTAAATTTAGCCAGCTAAAGTTTAGTTGATGCATCCAAACAGAGCCAGAGTAGTTAGTATTCATAACAAAAAAATCACAGTATTATGATGAAAAATCGGTGAATTATTGTATTCCTATGTTTAAAATTGAACTATTTGTAGGGATATTTATTTTTTTGTACTATGGTGGTGTGTGTGGTGGTGTGTGTGTGTGGGGGGGGGGGGGGTGGTGGAGGAGGAGGGGCACAATCCCCTGCAGCCCTGCTAACGTCGTTCATCCACAACTCTTTTGCTTTGTAGCCATCGCGGTGATAACACGTGGGCTCGGTGGGGTGGTAGACGACTGAGGCCAGTTTGAATGCAACTATTAAATTTTAGCTGACTAAATTTAGCTGCTACATATTCAAACAGTTCGGCTAAAGTTTAGCTACATTTAACAATTCCAGCTCAGCTAAAGTCAGCTAAAATTTAGCTGAGTCTATTAGCTAGAGCATCCAAACACCTAGTTAAAATTTAGCTGAGAAACTTTTAGCTAACTAAAGTTTTACATCAATATTTTAGCTAGCTAAATTTTAGTTGGATACATACAAACAGTGCGTGAGTGATTAGTCAACTTACTTCGTCGTCATAGCGGTGGCTATTTTGCATCCTCGAAGCAATGGCTACAATATATATTACATTATAGGTTTTTCACCGCATTCACTCTATTTTTTATGTTTTGTGCTAAATTTAACCTTTTTATTAGAAAAAATCAGTTATTCGGTAAAAATCGAGTAGTGTGACTTGAACATATAGATAAAAACTATATTTACAATTTGGAAAGAAGGGTACTACTCACGGAAGATAAGGTGTTGTGACCATAAGGTCGATAGCTAGTGATTGCGCGGTGCACAACACACGGAATAGTACGGCGTACGGAGGGCTGCAGGCTCGGCGTCCGCAGGCGATCTAGCAAATCCGCGAAGCGGGGAGCAGAATCTTGGGGGATATCGATCTCGTACGATGTTGGCCGCAGAGAGAGAAAGGCAAGGGCGAAAGAGAGAAAAAAAAAAACTGGGGTCGGCGATTTGACGGTGTCAGATTCAAATCGCCAATAATTTAACCCCGCGGCGCTTCGGCGTGGCTTCCCGCGGTTGGGTTTGGTCGCGGCGAGTTGCGCCCCATTTGAAGAAGGCCACCCGCACCACCTAAACAAAAGGGCGATCAAGTTCAAAAAAAAAAGGAGGATCGGCTTAGTTTAGCAAGCGCAAAAGGTTGTTTTCCGACGCCACCGTGCTAGTAGTGCTAGGTAGGCGGCATCTTAGAATTTCAAATATGCTGGTTCACGGTCCAGAATTTCTCTGTTAAAACTATGTGTTTTGTTTTTTTATTATGTCCTGTCGATGGCCACCGATGTACAGTATATATTTTCTGGTAGTTCGTTTTTCTTCATCATTTACATTAAACTGGTTTATATTTAAAAATTTCAATAATAAATTCATAAAAGCTTCGATTCCATGGCATCTCGGCTTAATGAAAATGACTTGGAGAATAGATGGGTTTTCACTAGTAATTCAAAATGCACCTACTATCTCTGTGTAAAAAAAAGAGAGATGTAACTCTAGGTGCGGATTAAACAAAAAAAAAACTAAATTTATATAAAATTACCGTTTTTACTATTTATTAGGTATACTAGAAAAATATATCACATGATCAACCTAATATTACTAGTTTCAGTATTATAAATGTTAATAATTTTTTGTATATATTTGGTTAAATTTAGAATTGCCTGCGGCAGATGAAAAACATTTTTTTAGAGTGCATCGAAGATTCAGAAACTGCCGGGAACATCGAGGTGTACAGAGGCACGGTGAGTCATATACTAGGGACTTTTGGTGCTCGATAAAAAAAAAACTACTCTTACTCCTTCATCTCAAATTATAATATATCTTTTTTAAAAAAAATGAAAGAAAAATTATATTACATTATAGCTAGGTACATCATCACATTATAAGTACTTAAAAAATATATATCCAGAAATATATATCTCAAGCCCAGCTTCGCCTCCACTACGCTCCACCACGGATTATACCCACACTATAGTCTATAAATGACTTCAACTTTCAAATTCAAACTTATTTTACGCTTCGTATAGATGATCGCGCATGCAAATATTCGGCAACAATTATTTTATGCATGAGAACAGATGTCTAACGGACGACCAACATTCCTGCAGACGAAGTTGAGAAACTTCTTCTTTCTTGTGTGTTCCTTTTTCTTCTTTTTGCCACCGAAGAATGAAGAAGACTGATCTAAAAATTATTCTCCCTAGTCGTTCATCGTGGCAAGATCCAACTATAACAAAACGAAGAAGGGACAGGAGAACATTATTCCATGACAGCGAGATCGTCTCCGTCTTGATGTCGTTATCCGGAAACAAAAGTCTCCATGTTATCATGTCGGTGAAGATACTAACGCCGAAGTTGTTGCTCTCATCTTCAATGGAGCCGTCGTGAAGAAGACAATTTCATTCTTTCCCTTGACCGTCGCCGAAGAGAAGGAGGAGATAAATCACCTGTTGGGAGTAGGGACCCTCGGCAGTGGCGCCGCGTGGGCTGAGCAGAAAAAAGGACCTCCGCGCGACTCGCGCGCCCTCACAAAGCCTCGCCCTCCCGATAGTAGGGGCTCTTCTGGGTCGTTCGCCTTAACCTTCGACAGCCTAACCTTCGGATGCAAATCCAACCCTCGGAGTTCGCTTTGTTTCTCGCAGGTAAAGGCGCTCCGAACACGTAATAAGTAACCTTCGCAGGTTCCGAAGCTTTGTCGTTGAGGCGTCAAGCTTGGCAAGTGGCGAGGGGATGCTGACCCAAGGACCGGCGAAGGCGAAGGTCCGCTTTCCTTTGTTCTCCGTTGAAGGCAGACGGAGCAAGGTGGCGGCGGACAGGAGGAGGACCGATTAGGGTTTCCGCTTCTGCTGTATATTTACGGCTTTGCCCTTTCTGCCTATGTGGTGCCGGGGAATCTTTTTGTACCCTATTGTAATTATGCCAGCACCCCTTGGTATTCCCTATAAATACCAAGAGGTGAACAGTGTAAAGGGCACGATTTTGGGAGGAGAGAAATATTTTCACCGCTTATCTCCTTGTGCCAACGCCTTTACCTTCGCGCATAGCTGACCGTTGTCCACCCTCGCTCTGCGCCCTGTTTGCTAACGGGGGCCGAGCAGGAGTGAATCCAACAGTTTGGCGCCGTCCGTGGGGACGAGAGTTCGAAATGGCAGGAAACAGGAGAGCGCCCGCTACCAGAGACCCTCGTGACCAAAGAGGCCACGGCGACAATCCAGCTTGTGGAAGAGAATGTAGTACCCTCAGAAACAGAAGAAGTTGCCCCAGGGACGGAGGTCCCAGGCCCTCACACTCGGCCGGGATCACAGCCGCACCCGCATACCTCCGGAGGAGATGGGGAAGGAGAAGAGGAGGAGTTGGGCCTCGAAGCTTTAGAAAGACTTCAAGCTGAGTTACAAGAAAAGAAGAGGCGCCTGGACCAGCTTGAAAGACACAACCGGCTGCGTCTTATCAGACAAAAGGCGGATGAAGCAAGAGAGCAGCTTCGCCGAATGGAGGAGTCCCTCGCGGCAGCTGAAGCCGAAGCCGAGGGATGGAACGATGGGGAAATGCCACCACTACAGGAGGGAAATGAGCAAGATCATGGCAACCTCCGCCGCCATCCACCACCCCCACCACCACCAAGACACCCAGAACCATACCCCATTAGACAACCAAACTTTCGCCAACTCTACCCAGATGAGATAGAGCCAAACCTTCGCAATCAACGCATAGCCCAACAACACCAAATGCCCTATGACCCAAAGTCACCACTCTCCCAGATACTACAAACCCAACCATGGCCACCATGCTACAATCCATAAAATCTACCCCGTTACGACGGGCTTACCGACCCTCGCCAATTCATAATGAGCTACGAGGCAGTAGTTGCCGCAGCAGACGGAGATGAATCAACAATGGCAAAGTCTTTTGTCATCATCCTGCGAGACATTGCACAAACCTGGTACAACAACCTCCGCCCCGGAACTGTGGATTCCTGGGCCAACCTCAGAGACAGGCTCTGTACAAACTTCAAAGGCATTACACCAGCCCCATCAAACCCCATTGAGTTGTTCAACTGCAAACAAGAAGAACGCGAACCACTTCAAGATTACTGGCGGAGGTTTATTCAAATCAGAGCAAGAACCCCAGGGATATCTGTGACACCCTAGTGTCAAGCACTGCATTAGGCACTGCATTTAGCCACTAAGAAAGCATAAGCAATGCATTGCATCATTTCATGTGTATAAGTATGCCTTTGATCTTTTGTTGTTTATTTGAAATTGGATTTCTATTTGACTTGATGCTTTGATTTTGGCTTTATTCTTGAGGAGGATTTAAAAATGGTTTTCAGAAAAAGTGTTCTATATGAAAGTTGTAGAGAATAATATTTTGAGCAACTTTTATATTTGGGTCAAAGCCTGGTTTGGAGTTTTCAAAACTGTTTTTGAGAAGTCAAACTTTGGAAATTTCTGGAAAAAGAAAAAGAATCTTTTTCTTTCTCGGCGCCAACCTTTCGGCCCATCCGGCCTTTCGGCCCACTCCCCCGCCTCGGCCCAGCGCTCGCCGCCTCGCCCGCGCGCGCGCCCGCCTGCGCACCGCGCGCCGGCCACCCGACACGGCCGCGCCGTACGCCGGCCGGCTTGCCGCGTGGCGCCCCTTCTCTGCGCCAAATCCACGCTGACCACTCCCTCTCCGATCTTCTCCCACCGGAGCACGCCAGCGATCTTCGCCGGCCACTCCCGCGCATCCTCGTCTGCCGAGCCGCCTGCCGCCGCCTCGCTGACCGAGCCGCCGTGGCCCCCGCCACGACCGGTCGCCCCTCCGCTCCGCCGGGCAAAAGCCCGAGCGCCTCTCCCACTCCCTCACTCACTCGCACACTCACTCTCGCTCTCACTCCCCACTCTCACCCGCGAACTGAGCACTCTCCGCTCGCTGCAACCACCGCCGCAAGGCCCCTTCCCAAATTCCAGTCACCACCTCCATCACCGGCCGATTAACCCCGGCCACTGCCCCGCCTTCGTCTCGGACACACGGTGCGCACCCCCGCGCCATCCGCCGAGCTCCACCGACGCCGAAGTCTGAAGAGCCCCGCCGCGGAAGCTTTCAGCGCCGCTCGGAGCCCAGAACCGTTCGTCCCCGACCCAAGCTCCACCGCCTCCCTTCTTCCTCCTCCAGCTTCGCCAAGCCAAGGCAAGGTGAGAACACCAACTAGCCCTAACGCTATCGTTCCCTATCTCTCTGTTCACCACGGCCGAGCGCCATTGCCGCCATCGCGGACCTCACACGTGGCCAGCACGCACCAGCGCACCTCCGGCCAAACCATCACCCCTAGGACTCCCCTCTAGGTTCACTGAGTCTCACACGCCCGCCAGTTTAGCCGGCGACCGCCGGAAACGGCGTAGCCGCGCGATGCCGTCGCCGCCGTGCGCTGCCGCTCGCCGCCGGCACGCTACGGCCGTGCGCTGGCCAATCCACCAGTACCGCCGGATGCGCCTCGTCGAGACGAGTCCGCAGGGCCCAGCCTCCCCGCCGGCGACCTCACCGACGGCGAGAAATCACCGGACCAATCCCTCCCCTGTGTTCCGTCTCGTCCGAGCCCTCGAGCCAGGCCTCAGCCTCGAACCAGGCCTCGGACGGGCGTGTATCTTTCCGTCTCGCCCGAGCCCTCGAGCCAGGCCTCAGCCTCGAGCCAGGTCTCGGACGGGCTAATGTTTTTCCGTCTCGACCGAGCCCTCGAGCCAGGCCTCGGCCTCGAGCTCGGCCTCGAGCGAAACCTCGGGTGCGGTCTCGTTCGAGCCAGGCCTCGGCCGATTCGCTTTCCGCCGTGCGCCCGAGCCCGAATGGATTCTGCTGACCCACGGGTCCCGCGCGTCAGCCCCTTACCGGTCCATAGACCGAGTTCTCGCAAGCCAGCCGGGAGAAGTTAAATGTTTTTCTTTTCGGTTTAATTTCCAGAGATGCTTGTTATTTTTGTGTAGCCTGTTTTATAAATCCAAATGAAGTGCTTCCAGTTTTATTAGCTTTCTGATGAATAGATCTATCATGGGAAAATATGAATGTATTTTTGATAGCAGTTTATTTTACTGTTTTCATTTATTTCAGTTTATATGCTTTTGTTTAGATAAATGTTTATAAGTGTTTGCTGGTTGAGATAATTCCTGGAAAATTTTGTGTAAGTTTATTATACTGTTTGGCACCTGTGAAAAATATATGATGCACTGTTTATGTAGAAAAAGTTACGGTTATAGTTAAAAGTCTCTTTTTGCTGATTTCTTAGAATAAGTGTTAAGGTGTTTTATATGCTGAAATAAAATATGGGAAAATTTGTACAGTCTTTGTATGCCTTGTAGAATCTAAGAAAAGTATGAACTTGATCTGTTTTATGGAAAAAATTTGTAGTTGCCTTACAACTGTGCTTTTCTGTATAGATCTTTAGAAATTCATGTAAGAAAATATATGATGGTTCTGGTCATGGAACTTCCTGGATAAATATGAAATGTGAAGTAGAATCTGGGAAAAATAGGAAAGAGAGCTATGCACTCTTTTACAGTAGGGTTGTAGTTCAAAGTACCTTTTTAGGCAGTTTGCTTGTCATTTTTGTATCTGCAGCTCTGTATTTTATCTTTGGCTGAAACTTGTTCAGTAGAGTCCAGCAAGTGTGGTTTACCTTCTGGAATTTTTGTGGATTTTTCTGAGCCCAGAAAAATACACTTGCAGTTCAAATCTGAGTTTCCTTTGATGTATTTAAATAAGAAAGAGT
This sequence comes from Coix lacryma-jobi var. lacryma-jobi, assembly GCA_009763385.1. Lineage (NCBI taxonomy): Eukaryota > Viridiplantae > Streptophyta > Magnoliopsida > Poales > Poaceae > Coix > Coix lacryma-jobi. The sequence continues at coordinate 9,870,601 of CM019825.1, read as the reverse complement.
TGAATACTCAGATTTTGTTTTATGAAATAAATGAGATATTGCCCCAATGTTAAAAGTGGTTCAACAAGTTGGCTTTGTTGGTTTGCAAGAGTTATTCTTTTCATGCCACTTCATCTTGCACCGCATTTATTGAATTATAAATTCATCGCACGCAATAGGATCGACCCCGCCGGAGCTTCACCAAGAGCAGGAGCTAAACGCCGAGCCGGAGATCCAGGAGCTGCAGCAGCCAGAGGAAGTCGACCCCGTCCACGACACTAACCTGCCCGAGTGCCCCTCCCACGAGGCCTCGGTTTTCACTCAAGGCAAGCCCCGGAGCATTCTAAGTCTCCCAGTTTTTGCAATTAATTTACTTGAGTCCTTTTATATTGTGATGCATTAGGTTTAGGAGTTGATTGAATCCTATTTGCTGCATTACCATTCCTTGATGATTGATTAATACCTGCCTTGTTATCCTGCTATTTATTTGCAATGTAGAATTGCTTAGCCTGCTTAATAAAAATAGTAGTTAAGGATGTTTCCGTAATACCCCGATGGGTACTTACCGGATCACGGTTGGCTATATTTGCTATCGTGGAAAAGAACCTGAGTAGTAATGAAATACGGTCAACTGGAAGGCAAGGCACAAGTTTGGAAACTTGGGGCAGTTCATCCGTTGGATCGTATAGGTTTGTATCGATGTTGGCCCTCGTTCATTTTTGAACGCGCCCTTTTACTTAGGGATATGTCGGTGCCGTAATCATCGACCCCAAAGCCGGTTAGAAGCTGTTCGGGCCGGTCTCAACCCGTGTCGTGCCCTCTAGTACGGAAGTTGCGATCTGCCGCGTGAGGCCATCGCCAGACTCTGATTGGGCGGTCCGTGCTTGAGCCGCGACGATTACCACCACGAACAAGCGTCGAGCGGTTGCCCAATGCATGGACCCGACGGGGAAAGTGTGGGCTGGTATTAAAGGTCTTTCACCAGCTGGTTTGGAATTCGATTCGAGTCGCCGTCTCCCCCGGTTAGTGGGAAACTATGGCGAGCTTCACCACGATACAACTCCATGTGATGTTTAAAGGTTCAACTAAAATGTGGATAAGTCAACTGGATATGGTTATATTATTGTTTGTTAGATTCAAGTGAGTGCTCTAGTACAGGTAATAACCTAGAACTAAGGAGTAGGTTTAAAAGTAACAACTCATCATAATCATTAATTATCCCTTATCTGAATTTGAGCCTTTCGCAACTAAAAGATCCCAGCTCCATCTCAAAAGCCTTGCATACCCTTGGAGTCTTTTATTTTTCAGTTAGACGGGTAAGTCTAGCTGAGTACATTCCCGTACTCAGGGTTTATCCCGTTTGTTGCAGATGGCCAGGTCTACTTTGGCTATTGTAAGCACTGCCTCTACCCAGTGGAAGGTGATGAGGAGTAGGCCCAGGGCAGGGTCGTCAAGAAGCTTTCCTCCTTCTTTTGCCGGACTGAGACTACTGGTGGCACACTATCTTAAAAAGGAGGAATGACTTGTGTTGAGTTGGTTTATCAAACAATGTTTTATTTGGACCACGTGTGTTGTGGTCGTGTTTTAAACTTATTCAAGCTTCCGCACTTTTAAACTCAATATTGTAATAACTCTGTTTTAAATTTCGCACTCTGATGTTTTGTAAGTGCATCTATCCCTTAGTGGGTTTTGGTGAATTGAGTGACAACATAATTAAAGGTCTAACAAGTTTGCTAAGTGTATCAAAGGTTCAACAAGAAAAGCAAACTTGATGATATTCCACATAGTGTTGAAATGAAGGCCAAAATTGTGTATTGTTTTATTGGAAGATCATGGAAACAATCTTGTTCAAGCAAAAGAGAACAATGCAAATAGAGTTGATGATATGGCTTCTATGTTGTGGGATATCATGGCATCATGAGAAAGCAAGCATATTTGTCAAATGACAAGTGAGACATGGATTGATGATTTTGGAATGGTCTCAACACTGGGTTGCTTTTCATGAGCGAGAAGAGTTTGATAGTGAAATAGCTTTGATCAAGGTTGAAGAATGAATCAAGAATGCATAAGTGAGTAAATGGCAAGCAAAGTTGAAATGACAAAGGACACAACTCATATTGGATATAAGTCATTCTCTACTTTGGTTTGCTTGTATGGATAAATGTTTGGAGAATCACTTTGCATTGATTTGATCAAGCTAGAAGTATGAAGATGGAGATTGAAGTGAGTGTTGAGTGTCAAGCCAAAAGGAGAGGATATTAGGAATCGTGAATTGGCTTGACCATATTAATGATGATCCATATATGTCTCTATGTGAGTCAAACTAAAGCTTGATTGATCTCAACATGCATATCTACAAGATGTTCAAGCAAGGATCACAATATTGAAGAAATGGTTTTCAATGGATGCTCAATATGATGTGACTTGAGTGTGGCTTGATAAGGTGAAGATAGCAAGGAAAGGGCTTCGAGGTACTAAGCGACGGTGAAGGTCAAGAGACCGAAGTACTATGGCTAGGGTGAAGAAGAGAGTACTTGCATTGAGTCGAGGTACTAATCAAGCTATGAGGATTCATATTGTGTTGAGGATCAAATCATTAGTGGAAGTGACTTGAAGCCATGGATTGAACTCATATGTGTGGAAATGGTTCAAGTCACATGCTCAAGGTGTGTTTGCTCAAAGAAAGGAGACAAAGATGATTGCAACCCCTTTCGAAGTGATATCAAGAAGAAATGGCATATGAAGACATTGAAGACTCAAGTGGTTAAAATGGTTATATTTTCTTTGTCTTGAGTATAGTTATGCCGTACTATCAAGGGGGATGCAATACGAATCATAGACAAGTCTCAAGTGCTCAAACTAACCGAACCCGAGTGCTAACATGAGAGAAAACACTTAGCACTGCACCTGCACTTGTTGATCTTGGGCTTTTTCTCTGTAGGGTTGGATAGCCCTCGAAACAAGCTTTCCGGAAAGTCCAAGATCACTGAAATCGGAGTTCGGAGTAAAAAGTTATGGCGTTTTTCGTGAGGTCACCTGTGCTGTCTCAGGGAGCTGCGGCAGTGCCGCTCTGTCGAGCGGCAGTGCCGCTCCCCGGCAGTGCCGGGCTAAGTGCGGCAGTGCCGGGCCTGTACAGCCAGTAACGGCTAGTTTCTGACCTCCAACGACTAGTTTTGGGTGTGGGGGGTATATATACCCACCCCACGCCTCCAGAGCTGGCTGCTGGTGCCCAAAACACTTCTAACACATCCAAAGCCATTTGAGAGCTCTCCCCAACCCTCTCTTGTGAGAGTGACATGCTTAGTGCATGATTAAGTGTTGGGGCTGTGTGATTAAGAGCTAGAGAGCAGATTAGAGCCTTCCAAACCTTGAGCACTTGTCGGGCTTCGTCAATCTTCGTTGTGCATCTTTTACTCTTGGAGGTGAAGCCTCCTAGACGGCTAGGCGTCGCCCGGCGAGCTCCCGTGCTTGTGGTGAGCAGCGGGATCAGTTTGTAATCCTCTTGTGGAGCTAGTGGAATTACCCCTCACTTCAAGGATTTGGTTCCTTGACTTGAGACCGAGGAAGAGTTGCAAAGCTCTTGACCTAAGTGGTCATCCTCAACAACGTGGACATAGGCAAGCCTTGGTGGCGAGCTGAACCACGGGATAAATCTTGTGTCTTGTCTTCTATGTTTTGAATTGCAATATTTGTGTTCCACTCGATCTACTTGGTTGTGAGTGTTTGTGAGTGCAGGTACTTAGCGAACTTGCTGCTAGTAATCTCCAAACACATCTCCAAGTTGGCCTTAAGCTATAACCAAAGGCATAGCTGTTTGTGTGCTCTTTGCGCCGAGCGGCAGTGCTGGGCTACGAGCAGCAGTGCCGGGCTCCGAGCAGCAGTACCGGGCTCCGAGCAGCAGTGCCGGGAGCAGTAGTACCGCTCGAGGTTTTAACATCTGGTTGAGCTGATTTTTTAACAGGCCTATTCACCCCCCCCCCTCTAGGCGACATCAAGGTCCTTTCAATTGGTATCAGAGCCTGGGCTCTCAATTACGGGCTTAACCGCCTTGAGAGACGATGTCGACAAGTGAGGAAGTATCTCTAGAACTTTTACTTTTCGATGGCTCAAATTATGCGTCTTGGTCCGCTAGTGTGCTTACTGTTTTTAGGACCATGGGTCCTCATATCGAGCAGATTGTAGATGTGAGCATTTCACCTCCTAGTGATGATTTGGACTATCTAACTAGAGAGGAAGTGAAATGCTTACAACTCAATGCTCAAGCTACTAATGTCTTATTTAGTGCCTTGAGTGAAGATGTACTTGATGCCGTCATATTTGGAGATGGTGAACCACTTGAGGATGCTCATCTCATTTGGACCACACTCAAAGAAAGATATGATAAGTCCAAATGTGATGAGAGGTTGCTCTCATTAGAGGAATCATTTGAGGAGTGCTCAACTTCACCAACAAATAAAGAGCCTCAAGTGATTCTCTCAAAAGGTTTAAGTGATCATGATTCATCCACTCTCACACCAACATATGCTTTTACATATGGTACTTCTACTTCCTCTAGTTCTTGTGAGACTAACATTTTTAAGGAAGAAGAAGAGTGTGATCGGTGGAGGCCAAATGATGAGTCCACTTCACCGAGATGCTCAACTCTCTATGCCACTTGTCATATGGGCCTCATGGCAAAGAAAGAGAAGAATGTGGCAAGTGAGAATGAGAGTTCAAGTGAAAGTGAAAGTGAAGATGAGAGTGATGATGATGATGATGAGCTTGATCCACTCCTTGCACTCTTAAGCAAGAAAGACAAGTTGATGGTGCTCAAGCTCATAGATAAAATTGATGAGCAAGAAGAAGCACTTCACAAGCAAGAAGATTTTCTCATCGAAAAGATCAAATGCTTGGAGAAGTTGACCAAAAGGCATGAAAAGCTTAAGTGCTCTCATGCTACTTTGGTTGAAAGGTATGAAAACTTGTCAATTGAGCAAACTTGTACTATTAACTCTCTATGTTGTGTTTCTCAATTAGAAGATGAAAATTATATGCTCAAGGACAAAGTGGAAAAGCTCACTAGCAAGAATGAGACATTGCAAGAAAATCATGATGAGCTCTTGTGCTCTCATGAGAAGCTTATGGATTCTCATATCATGCTAGAAATCAGTCATGAGGTTGTGGTAACATCGGTAAAATCCTTCCAACCTCACAAGTGCACATGTACACAAGTTCAATTTGATTTATCTCATGCTAACCCTTGTTGTTCGCAAGGAAATATGTCTTGTGTTGAGAATGTTCTTGTAGAGTCTTGTGATGACCTCATTGTGCAAGAGAATGATGAACTTAAAGAAGAGGTTGCAAGGCTCAAGGACTTGATTCAATTGAAGGGCAAGTGCATTGCTCAACCTTCTCAAGATAACCGTGAAGACATGGTGAAGAAGCTTGAGAAGGGATCAACTGCAGCATGCATGAAACCCCATCAACAAGGTCACAAGTCCGACAATGGCAAAGCCAAGGAGCATGTTGGAAAAGTGTATTTTGTCCATAGTGCGGAAGTGCCGCGCCCACCCACGGAAGTGCCGCGACGCGGTAGTGCCGCGCACAAACGCGGAAGTGCCGCACTTGGGCAAAACAGAAAAGCTCCCAAGGCCACCAAGAAAGAAGAGAAGGGCATGAGCAAGATTCAAGAGAAGAACAATATAGCTCATGTCAAGTGCTCCAACATGGGACACAATGCCTCTATGTGTTCCAACAAGGTTGATGACCAAGCCACACTTCCAAACAAGAAGATGAGAATAAGTAAGAGGAAGTGTTATGAGTGCAATGAGAAGGGTCATGAAATTGCATCATGCCCCTACATGAAGGACAAAGGCTTGACATCATCAAGTAAGAGGCTCACCGGTAAGGAAGCAAACAAGAAGCAAGATAAGAAGATGTCTTACAAGAACAAACATCGCATTTGCTACATTTGCCGAGGAAAGGGACATTTAAGTATGGATTGTCCCATGGGTAACCCTCCTAAGCTCAACTCATCAATTGATTTAAACTTGCTTAGGAGACCCAAAAATGACACTTGTGCTAGAAAGGTGATTGGTTCACCACATACTAGCACAAAGGCCATTTGGGTGCCTAAGTCTCTTGTGACTAACCTTGATGGACCCATCTTGGTATGGGTACCAAATTGTGCTTAGTAAGTGTTGTAGGTACTTGAAGGTGATATGAAGCCTTGGGGTGCTTGAGTAACTTTTATTGAAAATATCATCTCAAGCTATCAATCTTATTAATATTGACTATTCTATCAAGATTGACCCAAGGATGAATTGATGGATATATCTCTAACTTCATACTCATCTCGGTAACAAGTACCTAATCCTTGCTAGCTAGCCACTTGACTTGTGTAGTCTCTAGTAGTTCACAAATATGTGTATGCTTATGAATTATTAGGAGTGGCTAGAGTACTTTGAGTTCAAATGAATCATCTTTCATATGATGCTTTTAATGGCTCTCTAGTAGAGCAAGATCTTATTCATGTTGTAGGTAATGAGGAACCACTTTGTGAGACAATCAAGAAAATGCCCATTGGTGATATAAGACCACAAGAAGTTCTGGGTACAAAGATAGGAGATCCTCAAGCTACTATTGCACCAAATTCCGCTGACATCTCTGATATGGTAATACCATGCCTCAGAGCGGCAGTGCCGCGCCTCAGAGCGGCAGTGCCGCCCCTATGCAGACAGTAGTGGCTGAGATAAGTCCAAGCAATGGATGAAGTCTACAACATGATGATAAGCAAAGTGAAGATGAAGAAGCCACCTCATCCATTATGTTTCAAGAAGGGTGGTAACATCTAAATCTCAAGTGCAATTTATTTCAAATCTTATCTCTTTGTGTCTTGTGTAGTCACTTAGGGAAAGAAACCACTTGAGGATATGTATTGGTTGTTGGTCATGGAAGAAAAGTGTTCTTTGTGGACCTTAAACCAAGAATTTCAAGAAAGCTCAAGTAGAAGCACTTATCACTCAAATCTCAAGAACTCTCTACTTAATGAAATCTTGTCATATGGTAGATTGGCAAATTCTCATTCTCATCTTATGGCCATCTACATGCTCAAATGATTGTGAGTATTTCTTGGCATAAGTTAAATTTGATTATTCTATTGTTGCCATGACCTAGACATAGAGTAAAATGCCATGTTCTTAAATGAATAGAGTGCTATGTGAGAAATTCAAATACTTAGAGCACTTATAAAAGGGGAATTTACTCTATGACTAGAGTTGTGAGACTAACCATTTCTCTAAGTGATTTATGTAGTCTCACTAAATGAGAATGTGTTTCTTAAATGGAGTGTGCTATCATATCAATGCCATCAATCCAAAACTATGTGATGTGTTCTCTCTAGTTAATTTTGGGTTGATTCGTCTATGTTAGCCACTCACCATAATATGGCTTAAATCTACCCTTTGGACTTAATTGACCAACCATGCACATTCACATTTTCATTTGACTCAAAAGAGTGTGCATGCGGCATTAAGGGCGATTTAATCCATGTTATGAGGTTTCTCTATTTTGGTAGCTCATTTGCCTTCCTCACATAAAGGGTTACTAAATGAGAAACTAGTGCTTGTGCTACTAATACCTCTTGTGTTGAGCTTATTCATAGGAAATCAATAAGAAGAGGTTGTGCTTATTCATTTGGATGCATCACAAGCCTAAAGGTTACTCTTCACCTAAAGCAAGATGAGGTTGGTAGAAGTCGGAGTGTGTTGACTCACTCTCAAGATGTGGAGGCTCCTCATGTTGAAGATAATCTACAACCTACTGCTGATGTGCGAGCAGCAGTGCCGCTCAGCGGGCAGCACTGCCGGGCCACGGGCAGCACTGCCGGGCCACGAGCAGCACTGCCGGGCCAGGAGCAGCACTGCTGCACCATGAGCAGCACTGCTGCGCCATGAGCAGCACTGCTGCGCCACCTCCACACACAGCAGCTGACAACAGTCCATTTTGTGGACCTAGAGCATGATGTTGAGGTTGAGTTGGATATGCTATATTAGAAGAATTCACAAGACTTCAATCATTGACAAGAGGACTGAATGAAATCTGAAATTTTGAGTTAGCTGCTTTCAAGCATGAATTTGGAGGTTCAAACACTGATGAATTGACCTGAAACTTTGTGAGCATGATATATACATCTAGTACTTGCTGCTGTACAGTTTTCATGGAGATTGACTGAGAAGAACACCAGTTTTTGGTTGAATCATGTCAGTTTCAGCAATGCAGTTTCAGACTTGAGCAGTTTTGGTAGAAAATAGATTTGACTGATCAAATGGAATCCAAATGGGCTGAAATTTTGACAGCAGTTAGAGGACTCATAGATGAACATTTCTACCAAATTTCATGTATATTGGCTTAATGGTCTGAGAGATATGAATTTTTTCTCCAAGGAAGACAGAATCTGAAAAGTTGGATTGCAAGCAGCTTGAAGGAGTTTGAAATGAGTTGGAACATAGTGTAGACTTCTCCTTTGACCTCATATTGTTGATGTGCATAAGTGTGCTTTGTGTACTCTTGTATGCACAAATTGAGGGGGAGTTTACTTTCTATCTCATGAGACAAAATGCCTTCTCTCAAGCTCATATTGTGTAATCTCAAACATTGGAGAAAGAAGAACTTCAAAGGAGGATGGATAGTTCCAATGGAATCTTTGGGTGCTCCAAAGATTATTCTTGGAGGTCTCAGTCTTTATAAACTAAATGCTCCTAGTTTTGTTGTCGGATGCCCCAATCCTTTGGAGGAACTATATTTATGTGAGTTGAAGAAAAGAAGTAAAGATTGGATGTTCATTGCTAATTCTTCATCTAAAGCTCATCAAGTCACATGGATCCATCCCTTTGATCACCCAGGATCTCGTCAACAAGAGTGGTAACTCCTAGTTCATAATTTGCAAATTTCATGAACTTTACCATTTGCTTTCTATGTGAGTTGCTTTAGGTAGAGAAAGAACTAGGAACCTAATGTGGATCTTGGATGATCACAAGAGCTTTAATTCACCATGAATCATCAAGTGAAAAAGTATGGCCATCCATATCATCAAGTCTCACTTATGATGGTCATATCAATGAAAATCTATGTGGTGATCTCTCTACCTAAGTGGTGGTATGTTCTCTTTGGCATAATTTCAATTGTTGCAAATTTGGTGTGCCTTGACCAAGATATAGCATGAACTCCTCTAGACTCTTAAAGTGATTCAAGTGCATTTCACAAGTAGTTCGAGTACTTGATGCACATATTAAGGGGGAGTCTATTCTATGTCTTGTGTCTTTTGAGACTAACATTTTCTTCTAGTGAACTTGTGTAGTCTCTTGGTGAGAATGAGTTTCTCATGGGTATGCTACATAGCCAAATCAATCCAAAATAGTAATGTTATCTCTCATATTTATTTGGATTGCAATTTTAACTCTTATGTAGCTACTCTCCATAATATAGCTTAAATTCCCTTATTTAGACTTAATTGACCAAAAGTCATATGTTTTGCTTTCCACATACATATGTATGCACTATCAAATAAGGGGAATTTAGTTTATGTTATGAGGTTTTGCAATTAGTGATCCACATGCTTTCCACATTCAAATGGTCACTAGTTGTAAAACTATCGCTTGTGCAATTTAATGCTATCTCTTGTCTCCATGAGCATTCCCTAGGTCGAGATACAATTCCATTCCTATTGGCATCAACTTGTGAAGATTCCTTCCATTGGTGTCAAACTATGAAGATCATATTTCAATTGATATTGGTGGATAATCTTTCAATTGGTATATCAAGAAATATGTCTTCAATTGGTATCTCAAAATGACAACAAGAGCTAGCAATGGACTTTCAACTAAGATGAAGCACAAGTTTGAAATGTCTCCTTGAAGATGATGAAAAGGAGAGATGGGCACAAATGAGATCTTTTGCTTAATGAAATGCTAGGCCCATCAAAGAACTAAATTCAAAATCATCGTCATGGTGGAGATTATGAGGCTTAGAACAAAGGTATATCACTCTATGAACATTTGTATTACCTTTGTGCATCTAGGCCCTTACATGCTAGAGTTTGCATGTGTATGCAATATTTTGAGTCACACCATGAGTTTGTTCTTATGGTGACGATTAGAGAATGAGTTAGATATTTGGTTGATACCTCTTGTGGTGATTATGTGAGTTTGTCTCATGTTATGTCACCTATGTGAGGTATGAGCTAAATATGTTAACCTCTTGAGAATCCTGACTTAAAGTGTTGCATACTTTGTTTGGTAGAAAAACATAGAAGAGAAATCATATATGCTAAACTTTTACCTACCTCTATCCCTCACTTGTCTACCATCATTTCTTCCTTTTGGTGGAGAGATCCTTTTTGGAGATTAATGCCAAAGGGGGAGAAATTTTGGGGGACATTGTAAGGGAAGAGAGATTGATATGAGGATGGAAAGGGGTAAAGGAGAGGCATATAAGATTTATTATATGGTGTGTGCAAGGATAATTTAATTTGATGCTCTTGACAAGAATCATTTATGCTATTGTGTGACATTCATGCCTTGAGTGCTTGTTTCTCTAGTGTTGGTCAGGCAAGTGCGGCAGTGCCGCTCTCTAGTGCGGCAGTGCCGCTCTCTGCTGGCCAGCAATCTCTGAGTGCATGAACTGTCATGAGCATCACAGTAATCATGTTGACACCTTGCACCCCACGAATGCTAAGATATAAGAGAGTTTCCACACTTTGTCTTAAATATGTGCATTTGACATTTGAAGCCAAAATTTGAAATTCCTTTCAATGCACACATTTAGGGGGAGCTCACTATATCATAGGATTCAAAATCTTAATGTTTATCAATCTCTTGTAAGCTTTAATTGTGTTGTCATCAATCACCAAAAAGGGGGAGATTGTAAGTGCATCTATCCCTTAGTGGGTTTTGGTGAATTGAGTGACAACATAATTAAAGGTCTAACAAGTTTGCTAAGTGTATCAAAGGTTCAACAAGAAAAGCAAACTTGATGATATTCCACATAGTGTTGAAATGAAGGCCAAAATTGTGTATTGTTTTATTGGAAGATCATGGAAACAATCTTGTTCAAGCAAAAGACAACAATGCAAATAGAGTTGATGATATGGCTTCTATGTTGTGGGATATCATGGCATCATGAGAAAGCAAGCATATTTGTCAAATGACAAGTGAGACATGGATTGATGATTTTGGAATGGTCTCAACACTGGGTTGCTTTTCATGAGCGAGAAGAGTTTGATAGTGAAATAGCTTTGATCAAGGTTGAAGAATGAATCAAGAATGCATAAGTGAGTAAATGGCAAGCAAAGTTGAAATGACAAAGGACACAACTCATATTGGATATAAGTCATTCTCTACTTTGGTTTGCTTGTATGGATAAATGTTTGGAGAATCACTTTGCATTGATTTGATCAAGCTAGAAGTATGAAGATGGAGATTGAAGTGAGTGTTGAGTGTCAAGCCAAAAGGAGAGGATATTAGGAATCGTGAATTGGCTTGACCATATTAATGATGATCCATATATGTCTCTATGTGAGTCAAACTAAAGCTTGATTGATCTCAACATGCATATCTACAAGATGTTCAAGCAAGGATCACAATATTGAAGAAATGGTTTTCAATGGATGCTCAATATGATGTGACTTGAGTGTGGCTTGATAAGGTGAAGATAGCAAGGAAAGGGCTTCGAGGTACTAAGCGACGGTGAAGGTCAAGAGACCGAAGTACTATGGCTAGGGTGAAGAAGAGAGTACTTGCATTGAGTCGAGGTACTAATCAAGCTATGAGGATTCATATTGTGTTGAGGATCAAATCATTAGTGGAAGTGACTTGAAGCCATGGATTGAACTCATATGTGTGGAAATGGTTCAAGTCACATGCTCAAGGTGTGTTTGCTCAAAGAAAGGAGACAAAGATGATTGCAACCCCTTTCGAAGTGATATCAAGAAGAAATGGCATATGAAGACATTGAAGACTCAAGTGGTTAAAATGGTTATATTTTCTTTGTCTTGAGTATAGTTATGCCGTACTATCAAGGGGGATGCAATACGAATCATAGACAAGTCTCAAGTGCTCAAACTAACCGAACCCGAGTGCTAACATGAGAGAAAACACTTAGCACTGCACCTGCACTTGTTGATCTTGGGCTTGTTCTCTGTAGGGTTGGATAGCCCTCGAAACAAGCTTTCCGGAAAGTCCAAGATCACTGAAATCGGAGTTCGGAGTAAAAAGTTATGGCGTTTTTCGTGAGGTCACCTGTGCTGTCTCAGGGAGCTGCGGCAGTGCCGCTCTGTCGAGCGGCAGTGCCGGGCTAAGTGCGGCAGTGCCGGGCCTGTACAGCCAGTAACGGCTAGTTTCTGACCTCCAACGGCTAGTTTTGGGTGTGGGGGGTATATATACCCACCCCACGCCTCCAGAGCTGGCTGCTGGTGCCCAAAACACTTCTAACACATCCAAAGCCATTTGAGAGCTCTCCCCAACCCTCTCTTGTGAGAGTGACATGCTTAGTGCATGATTAAGTGTTGGGGCTGTGTGATTAAGAGCTAGAGAGCAGATTAGAGCCTTCCAAACCTTGAGCACTTGTCGGGCTTCGTCAATCTTCGTTGTGCATCTTTTACTCTTGGAGGTGAAGCCTCCTAGACGGCTAGGCGTCGCCCGGCGAGCTCCCGTGCTTGTGGTGAGCAGCGGGATCAGTTTGTAATCCTCTTGTGGAGCTAGTGGAATTACCCCTCACTTCAAGGATTTGGTTCCTTGACTTGAGACCGAGGAAGAGTTGCAAAGCTCTTGACCTAAGTGGTCATCCTCAACAACGTGGACATAGGCAAGCCTTGGTGGCGAGCTGAACCACGGGATAAATCTTGTGTCTTGTCTTCTATGTTTTGAATTGCAATATTTGTGTTCCACTCGATCTACTTGGTTGTGAGTGTTTGTGAGTGCAGGTACTTAGCGAACTTGCTGCTAGTAATCTCCAAACACATCTCCAAGTTGGCCTTAAGCTATAACCAAAGGCATAGCTGTTTGTGTGCTCTTTGCGCCGAGCGGCAGTGCTGGGCTACGAGCAGCAGTGCCGGGCTCCGAGCAGCAGTACCGGGCTCCGAGCAGCAGTGCCGGGAGCAGTAGTACCGCTCGAGGTTTTAACATCTGGTTGAGCTGATTTTTTAACAGGCCTATTCACCCCCCCCCCTCTAGGCGACATCAAGGTCCTTTCATGTTTTAAATTCGATTTCGTTTCGCTGTGATGTATCTTTACGAATGTATCCTTGAACGATGCGATCCTGTATGTTATGGTGTTAGAAATCCTTCGTGATTTCCGGACTACCGGGGTTATATGGGTTCAAGTATGAGTCGAAGTCAGACGGATTTGGCTAAGATAATACTTGAGCTCTTATCGCCAGGTCGGTTCCGCCACAGCTGGTATCGGAGCATTGTTCAAGTGATTACCTTCGTAAAGAGCTATTTTCGAACTAAAATGGGTATTTCAAAACTATTTTCAAAACTATTTTCAATTACTAAATGTGCCCAGTCTCGTCCTTAAGCCCTATACTAGGATTCAGGTGGCTTAACTGCTAACAGGGTTCAGGGTTTTGCTCATGCTGGATCTTTATTTGCTGGTCCATTCTCGGGAAAAGAGAATGCGTCGATTGCGAAAACATGCATAAAATGATTTTGTGAGATATGAGAGCATGACCGTCCAACCGTCGGTCTAGGTGAGAGTTCTTATACCAAGTATGTGCGAGCTCCACGCAGACACATATGAGGGTATCAATGATTTTAAGGGTGATTTCTATTGGTGCATGGTGTTTAGTATTGGCTTCTATGTATTTTGCGCATATTGGCCAATACTCAGTTGTTTTATCATTGGGAATTTTGTTGGGCTGAAATGAATCTTCTGCAGGTACACTAACTATGCGAACGAGTAGAACGTGTAGATAACGCATGAGAGATCGTTCTTGCCACCGACTAGAACGTTAGGACTTACGAGTCATTAATAGTGAGTGAGAACGTAAGTACGATCATGCATCATGTTTAAATTCTTGCATTTACATTACCTCCCCTTAATTAAAAGTTGTCTCCTTTCTATAAAATTTGCCAACTTAATATCTGTCTCACGAGAGTTCGAAACCCTTTTTGCTTCTACAGATGGCCCGAACCAAGTTGACTGCTCGCAAGGCCACCGGAGGCAGAGGAGTTCCGCGTCACCGCTTGGCCACCAAGCTGACCCGGAGGACGTTCCTGACCTACTTTGGGTTGCCGACGATCCTTTGGAGGATTTTGCAGGCCGTTGGCTACGAGGAAGGACAGGAGCCCAGATACTCATGGCAGAAGGAGATTTACGGGCAGGATTCCTTGGTCATGGTGGAGATCAAGGTCAAGGCTCTACCTGCTAAGCCCCACTGGACAGGATGGACAGAGATCACCAGAGGCACGTGTGCCAAGGATGGAGCTAACAGGGCAGCATATCGTGTGCTGAAGGATATCATCGCCCGTTTCCCCGCCGACTTAGCCAGTGCGATGGCAGGAGTGTTTCCCCGTGGATCACTTTTCCCATTGCGCTGGAAGCAAACTCCAGAGTCAGCCTTGACAGGGAGCCCTGAGGAGCGTTTCTACTGCGAGACACCTGCGATGAGCGCCACTGGAGCTCTGTTGGGTGTATGTGAGAGTTTGGAGCACACTCTCGAGAGCGTGTCCTTCACCCTCACCGCCACCTACCAGAGCAAGAGGAAGCTTCAGGAGGACTTTGACGCCGAGGTGACTCGTCTGCAGGAGAGGATTCAGCAGCTCACTCTAGAGCGTGACGACGCCCGCACCACTGCCGCAGCTCAGTCTACCGCCAGGACAGTCGCCGAGCAGATGTACCTGACCGCATCTCTGCAGAGAGATGAGGCCCGTGCCGCACTTGACCACCTCAGAGAGGGAGCCCATCTTCTGGTTCAGCAGATCAACGCACAGCAGGTCTACATCGAGCAGCTCCACGAGGCCGTCCATGAGTTCCATCATGCAGCACAGGAGGCAGCAGCACCAGCAGCTCCCGCAGCAGAGGCCCCAGATCCCCAGGACGGAGAGGTTCTTGGTCCCGACGCCCCACCAGAGGAGGATCATGCTGACGAGCCGATGATCGACGTCGACGCATAGGACGCTGCATCCGCCGCTGGAGACGTCTGAGCGCTAGTTTAGCTAGGAGACGTTTTTCTTTTGTATAGCTTGAGCTTGCTCGCTAAGTGATGTAATGATTCAAACATGTGAGGGTTTTATGTTTAACTTATGATGGCATGTAATGGCTTTTGGACAAAGTCCGGACTTCGATCCGGCACCTCTTTTATGGAAATCCGTCGTTTGCATGTCTAATTCTAAGCGATTATTCTGTGATGTTGTATGGAAATGAGTAATTATACTTGGACGTGTGCTAAATTTCTGAATTTATGTACAGCACAGTATTTATTCATGATCGGTGTAACATCACCTAATGATTGCTTATTAATGAGATATGCAGATGCCGGCACACACCCGCAGCCAGCGTGGACAGGGAGCAGGACAGGAGGAGAATCTGCCACCTCCCCCACCGCCGCCAATGACGCCGGAAGCGTTCTTTGGCCAGTTTCTGGGAAGCCAAAGGAACATGGAAGAGATGCAGAGGCATATGGAGGCCACCCTCCGTAATATTGCCAACAACATCGCGCAGCAGCATCATCAGCGCCAAGGCCCGGAGCCTAACCAGTACAGCTCCTACCGTGATTTCTTGGACACTCGCCCTCCCGTGTTCAAGGAAGCCACCGAGCCGCTCGAAGCGGATGAATGGCTCAACTCTATCACACAGAAGTTCCGTCTGCTTCGTCTGACAGAAGAGCTTAAAGCGGAGTATGCCGCTCACATGTTGGAAGGACCCGCAGGTTTGTGGTGGACCCAGTACCGTGCATCTCTGCCAGCTAATGCACGTGTTACTTGGGATCAATTCTCTACTGCTATGCGCAACCACTACATCCCTAGTGGTTTGATGGAAATGAAGATTGCCGAGTTCATGAGGTTGTCCCAGGGGACCAGGTCCGTATCAGAGTACCTCCACAGCTTCAATAATCTGGCTCGCTATGCCCCAGATTTTGTAAATATTGAGGCCAAGAAGATTGCCAGTTTCAAGCGTGGCATGAATGCCACAATGCTATCCAAGATGGGTAACAGTCACCGCACCACCTTTAGTGACTTCGTCAGTGACTGTCTCAACCAAGAAGCCAATGACAGCCGGCTAGCAATAGAGACACGCCGTCGTGCGAACGAAGGAGGTTCGTCCCAGCAGAGGACCACTTTCGGAGCACGCGCCCCGTACCGCCCGCCTGTCACTGGAGCAAGGTACCGTCCCCCACAGAGAAAGATCACCACCAACCATCCCCGTCCTAGTTTCCAGAAGCCCTACACCGCCCCCATGATGCAAAACAAGAGCAAAGCAGGAAATGCAGCAGGTCCCAGGACTCCGTACGTAATTGGCCCATGCTACAACTGTGGTCAAACCGGACACCTGTCACGTCAGTGCCCTCGACCGAAGAAGCAGTACACTCAGCCCCAGCCTCGTACCGGTCATGTGCACCACACCACTGTGGAAGAAGTGCCAGAAGGAGAGCCTGTCACCGCTGGTACGTTTCTTGTTAATCAATGCCCCGCAGTTGTGTTGTTTGATTCTGGAGCATCACATTCTTTCATAAGTGAGAATTTTGTTTTGAGAAGTAATCTTGAGTTGATAGAGTTAGACCGGGGATATCAGATAAGTTCCGCCGGAGCCGTTCTCTCCGCGCGAAAAATGGCTAAAGGAGTAGAAATGACCTTTGGGAATAAAAAGGCCATAGTGGACCCCATAGTCATTCCTGGTCTAGGTCTGGATGTAATCTTGGGTATGGGTTGGATGAAACTATGGAAGGTTAATCTAAACACCGCAGAGAGAATAGTGTCCATGGTTAATCCCAGGAATGGATCTTCTTTTCGGTTCAAGTTACCCCGAAACCCCCATGAGATTGGAGTGTTGTTCAATATCACGGCAAAACAGATAGCTGAGATCCCTGTAGTATGTGAGTTTCCGGATGTCTTTCCTAATGAGTTGCCTGGTTTACCGCCTGATAGAGATGTGGAGTTTGCTATCGAGTTAATCCCTGGAACGGCACCCGTATCACGAAGGCCGTATAGAATGCACGCTAAAGAGCTAGCAGAACTTAAGGTCCAAATACAAGAACTTTTGGATAAGGGTTTGATCCGTCCTAGTTCGTCGCCTTGGGGATGTCCCGCTATCTTTGTGAAGAAGAAAGATAAGACTCTGAGAATGTGTGTGGATTATAGGCCGCTCAATGCCGTAACTATAAAGAATAAGTACCCCTTACCCCGGATTGACGTCTTGTTTGATCAGTTGTCTAAAGCAAAAGTGTTCTCCAAAATCGACCTGAGGTCAGGTTACCATCAGATCAAGATCAGACGTGAGGACATATCAAAAACCGCTTTCTCCACTAGATATGGACTGTATGAGTATCTTGTTATGTCTTTTGGGTTGACTAATGCACCGACACATTTCATGTACCTAATGAATTCCGTCTTCATGCCAGAGTTGGACAAGTTTGTCGTAGTGTTCATCGATGATATTTTGGTATACTCCGAGAATGAGAAGGATCATGCTGAGCATCTACAAGTTGTTCTGACCCGACTTAGAGAGCATAAGTTGTATGCTAAGTTCAGTAAGTGTGAGTTTTGGTTGAAGAAGGTACTTTTCCTTGGTCACGTCCTTTCAGAGGAAGGGATCTCTGTAGACCCTTCTAAAGTACAAGAGGTTATGGATTGGCAAGCACCTACCACCGTACACGAGGTTCGCAGCTTCTTAGGTTTGGCAGGATATTACCGTCGGTTTATTCCGGATTTTTCAAGAATAGCCAAGCCTATGACCCGTTTGACACAGAAGAACAAGAAGTTCGAATGGACTCCAGAGTGTGAAACAGCTTTCCGCACTCTGCGAACGTTGTTGACTTCCGCACCAGTTTTGGCTCAGCCAAACTTGGAGGAACCTTTTGATGTGTTTTGTGACGCATCTAAGGTTGGACTTGGATGTGTACTCATGCAAAATGGAAGAGTTATCGCCTATGCTTCTCGTCAGTTGAGACCACACGAAGAGAATTACCCCACTCATGATTTGGAATTAGCAGCCGTCGTGCATGCACTCAAGATTTGGAGACATTACCTTATGGGAAATCTATGTCATGTGTACACGGATCATAAAAGTCTGAAGTATATCTTCACCCAGCTGGAGTTGAACATGAGGCAGAGAAGATGGTTAGAATTAATAAAGGATTACAACCTGGAAGTGCATTACCACCCTGGAAAAGCGAATGTTGTAGCTGATGCCTTGAGTCGTAAGACTCATTGCAACTCTCTACAACCACTGTTGGAAGATGGATTTAATCTTATGCACCCTATCATGTTAAACAATATCACTCTTCAGTGCACCTTAGAAAGTGACATCATCGAGAGACAGAAGTCCGATGCAGAAATCTGTCAGATAAAGAAGAGGTTAGAAACCAGTAGTTCGTTGAACTTCAGAACGGACGAGCAAGGAATCTTGTGGTATAACCAGAGGTTAGTCGTTCCTAAGGATGCAGAGCTGAAAGGAAGAATTCTGGGTGAAGCTCACAATTCAAAGTTGTCTATCCACCCAGGAAGTAGTAAGATGTATCAGGGTTTGAAAACCAGATTTTGGTGGTCAAAGATGAAGAAAGAAGTTGCAGCCTATGTCGCCAAATGCGATACTTGTTGCAGGATAAAGGCTATACATCTAAAGCCCGCCGGACTATTACAACCGTTATCGATTCCAGAGTGGAAATGGGAAGAGATCAGTATGGACTTTATCACAGGCCTTCCCACTACTCAAAAAGGGAATGATTCGATTTGGGTTATTGTGGATCGGTTATCTAAAGTGGCTCACTTCATACCAGTCAAAACTACCCACCGTACCGCATCAGTATGCAGACCTTATACATACAGAATATCTTGAGATTGCATGGATTCCAAAAGGATTGTCTCTGATAGAGGACCCCAGTTCATAGCACGTTTTTGGGAACAGTTGCACAAGGAATTAGGAACCAAGTTGGTAAGAAGTTCCGCCTACCACCCCCAAACCGCAGGGCAAACGGAGAGAGTAAATCAGATTCTAGAAGATATCCTGAGAGCTTGTGTCTTGTCTTCAGGAGAGTCATGGGAGAAATGGTTACCCCTTGCTGAGTTTTTATATAATAACAGTTATCAAGAAAGTATAAAAATGGCACCTTTTGAGGTTCTATATGGACGAAGATGCAGAACCCCAGTAAATTGGGTTGAGTCTGGAGATCGAGGATTCTATGGGTCCGATTATGTAAAAGATGCTGAGGAAATTGTGCAAACAGTACAACAACATATCAAGGTAGCACAGTCTCGACAAAAGAGTTATGCTGACACCCGAAGGAGACCTTTGGAATTTCAAGTTGGAGACTATGTGTATCTCAAGGTTTCACCTATGAGAAAGGTCCAACGCTTTGGAATTAAAAAGAAGCTAGCACCTCGATATGTGGGACCTTATCAGATCATAGCAAAGAAGGGAAAAGTGGCATATGAAGTACAGTTACCCCCAGTGATGAGTGCCGTTTTCCCAGTGTTCCACGTATCACAGCTGAAGAAGTGCCTTCGAGTTCCCGAACAAGAGGAAGTTCGAGTCCCGGATGTCACGATCAGATCAGATCTGGAGTACTACGAACAACCTAAGGAGATTTTGGATACCAAGACTCGAGAGACTCGTAACCGAACAGTGAAGACTTACAAGATTCTCTGGAGTAATCACGGACCCAACGATGCTACATGGGAAACCGAGGAGTACCTAAGCGTAAACTACCCCGCTTTTTATAAAGATTGGTACGTAACTTAAATCTCGGGACGAGATTTCCTTAAGGGGGGAAGGGCTGTGACACCCTAGTGTCAAGCACTGCATTAGGCACTGCATTTAGCCACTAAGAAAGCATAAGCAATGCATTGCATCATTTCATGTGTATAAGTATGCCTTTGATCTTTTGTTGTTTATTTGAAATTGGATTTCTATTTGACTTGATGCTTTGATTTTGGCTTTATTCTTGAGGAGGATTTAAAAATGGTTTTCAGAAAAAGTGTTCTATATGAAAGTTGTAGAGAATAATATTTTGAGCAACTTTTATATTTGGGTCAAAGCCTGGTTTGGAGTTTTTCAAAACTGTTTTTGAGAAGTCAAACTTTGGAAATTTCTGGAAAAAGAAAAAGAATCTTTTTCTTTCTCGGCGCCAACCTTTCGGCCCATCCGGCCTTTCGGCCCACTCCCCCGCCTCGGCCCAGCGCTCGCCGCCTCGCCCGCACGCGCGCCCGCCCGCGCACCGCGCGCCGGCCACCCGACACGGCCGCGCCGTACGCCGGCCGGCTTGCCGCGTGGCGCCCCTTCTCTGCGCCAAATCCACGCTGACCACTCCCTCTCCGATCTTCTCCCACCGGAGCACGCCAGCGATCTTCGCCGGCCACTCCCGCGCATCCTCGTCTGCCGAGCCGCCTGCCGCCGCCTCGCTGACCGAGCCGCCGTGGCCCCCGCCACGACCGGTCGCCCCTCCGCTCCGCCGGGCAAAAGCCCGAGCGCCTCTCCCACTCCCTCACTCACTCGCACACTCACTCTCGCTCTCACTCCCCACTCTCACCCGCGAACTGAGCACTCTCCGCTCGCTGCAACCACCGCCGCAAGGCCCCTTCCCAAATTCCAGTCACCACCTCCATCACCGGCCGATTAACCCCGGCCACTGCCCCGCCTTCGTCTCGGACACACGGTGCGCACCCCCGCGCCATCCGCCGAGCTCCACCGACGCCGAAGTCTGAAGAGCCCCGCCGCGGAAGCTTTCAGCGCCGCTCGGAGCCCGGAACCGTTCGTCCCCGACCCGAGCTCCACCGCCTCCCTTCTTCCTCCTCCAGCTTCGCCAAGCCAAGGCAAGGTGAGAACACCAACTAGCCCTAACGCTATCGTTCCCTATCTCTCTGTTCACCACGGCCGAGCGCCATTGCCGCCATCGCGGACCTCACACGTGGCCAGCACGCACCAGCGCACCTCCGGCCAAACCATCACCCCTAGGACTCCCCTCTAGGTTCACTGAGTCTCACACGCCCGCCAGTTTAGCCGGCGACCGCCGGAAACGGCGTAGCCGCGCGATGCCGTCGCCGCCGTGCGCTGCCGCTCGCCGCCGGCACGCTACGGCCGTGCGCTGGCCAATCCACCAGTACCGCCGGATGCGCCTCGTCGAGACGAGTCCGCAGGGCCCAGCCTCCCCGCCGGCGACCTCACCGACGGCGAGAAATCACCGGACCAATCCCTCCCCTGTGTTCCGTCTCGTCCGAGCCCTCGAGCCAGGCCTCAGCCTCGAACCAGGCCTCGGACGGGCGTGTATCTTTCCGTATCGCCCGAGCCCTCGAGCCAGGCCTCAGCCTCGAGCCAGGTCTCGGACGGGCTAATGTTTTTCCGTCTCGACCGAGCCCTCGAGCCAGGCCTCGGCCTCGAGCTCGGCCTCGAGCGAAACCTCGGGTGCGGTCTCGTTCGAGCCAGGCCTCGGCCGATTCGCTTTCCGCCGTGCGCCCGAGCCCGAATGGATTCTGCTGACCCACGGGTCCCGCGCGTCAGCCCCTTACCGGTCCATAGACCGAGTTCTCGCAAGCCAGCCGGGAGAAGTTAAATGTTTTTCTTTTCGGTTTAATTTCCAGAGATGCTTGTTATTTTTGTGTAGCCTGTTTTATAAATCCAAATGAAGTGCTTCCAGTTTTATTAGCTTTCTGATGAATAGATCTATCATGGGAAAATATGAATGTATTTTTGATAGCAGTTTATTTTACTGTTTTCATTTATTTCAGTTTATATGCTTTTGTTTAGATAAATGTTTATAAGTGTTTGCTGGTTGAGATAATTCCTGGAAAATTTTGTGTAAGTTTATTATACTGTTTGGCACCTGTGAAAAATATATGATGCACTGTTTATGTAGAAAAAGTTACGGTTATAGTTAAAAGTCTCTTTTTGCTGATTTCTTAGAATAAGTGTTAAGGTGTTTTATATGCTGAAATAAAATATGGGAAAATTTGTACAGTCTTTGTATGCCTTGTAGAATCTAAGAAAAGTATGAACTTGATCTGTTTTATGGAAAAAATTTGTAGTTGCCTTACAACTGTGCTTTTCTGTATAGATCTTTAGAAATTCATGTAAGAAAATATATGATGGTTCTGGTCATGGAACTTCCTGGATAAATATGAAATGTGAAGTAGAATCTGGGAAAAATAGGAAAGAGAGCTATGCACTCTTTTACAGTAGGGTTGTAGTTCAAAGTACCTTTTTAGGCAGTTTGCTTGTCATTTTTGTATCTGCAGCTCTGTATTTTATCTTTGACTGAAACTTGTTCAGTAGAGTCCAGCAAGTGTGGTTTACCTTCTGGAATTTTTGTGGATTTTTCTGAGCCCAGAAAAATACACTTGCAGTTCAAATTTGAGTTTCCTTTGATGTATTTAAATAAGAAAGAGTTGAATACTCAGATTTTGTTTTATGAAATAAATGAGATATTGCCCCAATGTTAAAAGTGGTTCAACAAGTTGGCTTTGTTGGTTTGCAAGAGTTATTCTTTTCATGCCACTTCATCTTGCACCGCATTTATTGAATTATAAATTCATCGCACGCAATAGGATCGACCCCGCCGGAGCTTCACCAAGAGCAGGAGCTAAACGCCGAGCCGGAGATCCAGGAGCTGCAGCAGCCAGAGGAAGTCGACCCCGTCCACGACACTAACCTGCCCGAGTGCCCCTCCCACGAGGCCTCGGTTTTCACTCAAGGCAAGCCCCGGAGCATTCTAAGTCTCCCAGTTTTTGCAATTAATTTACTTGAGTCCTTTTATATTGTGATGCATTAGGTTTAGGAGTTGATTGAATCCTATTTGCTGCATTACCATTCCTTGATGATTGATTAATACCTGCCTTGTTATCCTGCTATTTATTTGCAATGTAGAATTGCTTAGCCTGCTTAATAAAAATAGTAGTTAAGGATGTTTCCGTAATACCCCGATGGGTACTTACCGGATCACGGTTGGCTATATTTGCTATCGTGGAAAAGAACCTGAGTAGTAATGAAATACGGTCAACTGGAAGGCAAGGCACAAGTTTGGAAACTTGGGGCAGTTCATCCGTTGGATCGTATAGGTTTGTATCGATGTTGGCCCTCGTTCATTTTTGAACGCGCCCTTTTACTTAGGGATATGTCGGTGCCGTAATCATCGACCCCAAAGCCGGTTAGAAGCTGTTCGGGCCGGTCTCAACCCGTGTCGTGCCCTCTAGTACGGAAGTTGCGATCTGCCGCGTGAGGCCATCGCCAGACTCTGATTGGGCGGTCCGTGCTTGAGCCGCGACGATTACCACCACGAACAAGCGTCGAGCGGTTGCCCAATGCATGGACCCGACGGGGAAAGTGTGGGCTGGTATTAAAGGTCTTTCACCAGCTGGTTTGGAATTCGATTCGAGTCGCCGTCTCCCCCGGTTAGTGGGAAACTATGGCGAGCTTCACCACGATACAACTCCATGTGATGTTTAAAGGTTCAACTAAAATGTGGATAAGTCAACTGGATATGGTTATATTATTGTTTGTTAGATTCAAGTGAGTGCTCTAGTACAGGTAATAACCTAGAACTAAGGAGTAGGTTTAAAAGTAACAACTCATCATAATCATTAATTATCCCTTATCTGAATTTGAGCCTTTCGCAACTAAAAGATCCCAGCTCCATCTCAAAAGCCTTGCATACCCTTGGAGTCTTTTATTTTTCAGTTAGACGGGTAAGTCTAGCTGAGTACATTCCCGTACTCAGGGTTTATCCCGTTTGTTGCAGATGGCCAGGTCTACTTTGGCTATTGTAAGCACTGCCTCTACCCAGTGGAAGGTGATGAGGAGTAGGCCCAGGGCAGGGTCGTCAAGAAGCTTTCCTCCTTCTTTTGCCGGACTGAGACTACTGGTGGCACACTATCTTAAAAAGGAGGAATGACTTGTGTTGAGTTGGTTTATCAAACAATGTTTTATTTGGACCACGTGTGTTGTGGTCGTGTTTTAAACTTATTCAAGCTTCCGCACTTTTAAACTCAATATTGTAATAACTCTGTTTTAAATTCCGCACTCTGATGTTTTAAATTCGATTTCGTTTCGCTGTGATGTATCTTTACGAATGTAACCTTGAACGATGCGATCCTGTATGTTATGGTGTTAGAAATCCTTCGTGATTTCCGGACTACCGGGGTTATATGGGTTCAAGTATGAGTCGAAGTCAGACGGATTTGGCTAAGATAATACTTGAGCTCTTATCGCCAGGTCGGTTCCGCCACAATATCCTACGAGGCTGTCATCCTCGCTGCAGTCAGCGGTCTGCGTCCAGGCCCATGCTCTTCGAAATTCGCTCGGAAGCCGGCAAATACAATCGAAGAATTGCATGAGACAATGGAAAGATACTGTAGAGCAGACATGGATTTTCGGGCAAAGTCCGACGCTCGGAGGTCACAACAGAAGCCACAACCGAGGCCTCAACCGAGGGAAAACAACCCTCGCCAAGAACAAAGCAACGTTGGGGCCATCAACAAAGCAGTACACTACGAAGACCAAAGATGGGGCACTCAACCTCCGAGCAACCAAAGCGCTCAAGGTTTGCCACCCCCGCCGGATCAACGGAACCAGCAGAAAGATCCCGCGAAAATGTATTGTCATTTTTGTGGTCTTGGAAAAGGGCACACTACCAAGCAATGCGAATGCTTCGCCAAGGGAAAAGAGTTCCAGGAGTCCAAAAGAGCTGCTTCGGCAGACAACCGAACCATCAACCACACCAGGAAACCAAATTTCCACCCACCAAATCCTCCATACCACTATACCCCCATAAACTACGGCCTACCCTCGCAACAACCCATGTACGCACACCACCCACTTTACAACCAAACCTCTTACCAACCAACCGTGATCCCACAACGCCAAAACCCACCTTACACAGTCACATACCCAACAACCCCCCAAAACCAAACCCCAACCACCCAACAAGTCAACAATGCTCTACCACCACCACCACCAATACCCCCCCTTACCAGCGCCTCAACCCGTCAAATCCGAAGCCCAGAACCAAACAACCATCAACAACCCAACATCAACCTTCGGTGTAATACTAGCCATCACCGGGGGTTCAAATGAAGACCATGGCAACAAAAGGCAGAGAAAGGAACATGCCAGACGAGTACACCATGTAGCCGTCAAAGGACCTCACAAATTCGGTCGATGGTCTCACATTCCTATAACCTTCGACTCCAGTGACATGAAACTGAGAGATTACCCTCATACTGACGCTATGGTGATCGAGACCAATCTGGCAGGGTGGACAGTAACTAAAATTCTAGTTGACACAGGAAGCTCCGCGGACATCCTGTTCGCCTCAACCTTCGACAGCATGAAGCTTGACAGGAACCTCCTGCAACCTGCTGACAACCCTCTATACGGCTTCGGCGGTCAACAAGTCAGAGCTGTCGGTAAAATATCGCTGCCTGTGACCTTCGGCGACCAAATGAACTGCAGAACCGAGCACATTACTTTCGACGTCGTCGACATGTTTTACCCGTACAATGCAATATTCGGCCGAGGGGTCACTAACGCATTCAACGCAGTCATTCACCCCGCATACCTATGCATGAAGCTCCCCGCTCCAAAGGGGGTGGTTGCAGTATATGGGGACCAAGACATTGCAAGGGCAGCCGAGGGAACTGTAGCACCAGGACAACGTAATGTCCACAACTTATCCAAGCCTCAAGCTACAGACCTCAGCATCGAAGGTGAAGTTTGCACTGACAAAACGAGGGTATCACCCAAGGAAGATACCAAACAAGTCCAACTTTTCGAGGGCAACACTGAAAGAAAGGTGTTTATTTCAGCTAACCTAGATCCCCAATCAGAAAGCAACCTCGTCTTTTTCCTCAAAGAAAACTCCGATACCTTCGCTTGGTCCGTAGAGGACCTAAAGGGGGTAAACAGAACTCTGATAGAGCACAGCCTAAACATCAAACCAGGCTATCGCCCCGTTAAGCAGAAGCTTCGCAAAATGTCAGAAGAAAGGAAAGAGGCAGCGAAGGCTGAGGTGAAAAGGCTTTTGGACGCAGGCGTCAACCGCCCAGTCAAATATCCAATTTGGCTCTCAAACGTGGTCCTAGTTCAGAAAAAGAACAAGAAATGATGAATGTGTGTAGATTTCACATGTCTGAACAAAGCTTGTCCGAAGGACGATTTTCCCCTCCCTAACATAAGCACCTTGGTCGACAGAGCAGCTGGTTGCCAAATGCTGTCCCTTCTCGATTGCTTCTCAGGATACCACCAGATCTGGATGAATGAAGAAGACGAGGACAAAATAAGCTTCATCACACCCTCGGGCACTTTTTGCTTTCGAAGAATGGCAGAAGGCCAAAAAAACGTAGGCTCAACCTTCGCACGCATGACATCGGAAGTCTTCAAAGATGAACACGCCGTCTCTGCCTACGTCGATGATTTGGTTGTCCAAAGTGAGCTGAAAGAAAACCATATTTCAGACTTATCGAGAGTGTTCAGCAATCTTCGGTCTGTCGGATTAAAGTTAAACCCCGAAAAATGTGTTTTCGGGGTAAGCAAAGGAAAACTGCTGGGTTGTATCGCTTTAGCAAGGGGAATCGAAGCTAACCCCGAGAAGATTGATGCTATCATCAATATGGAACCCCCAACAACCAAAAAAGCAGCTCAGCGTCTGTCATGCCGCTTAGCAGCACTCAGCAGATTCATCTCCAGATCCGCTGAGCGAGGGTTACCTATCTTTGAAACATTGAGAAGCACTGCACCATTCAATTGGGGACCTCGGCAGCAAAAAGCCTTCGAGGACTTGAAAAAGTATCTCACCAACTTGACTGTTTTAACCAGTCCAAGCAAAGGAGACCTATTACTGCTGTATGTCGCAGCTTCGCCTCACGCAGCAAGCGCAGTCCTGATCAAAGAGTTACACGAGAACAATAGGACAAGGCAAGCCCCAATCTACTATGTATCAGAAACCCTCGAAGGTCCCAAGCGGAATTACTCAGAGCTCGAGAAGATAGCATACGCCGTGGTTATGGCATCTAGAAAGCTCAAGCATTATTTCCAGGCAAACGAGATCCATGTACCTTCGGCATACCCCCTCGAAAACATTTTCAAGAACAACGAGGCAGTTGGAAGAATAGCAAAATGGGCAGTTGAGCTTAACAGTTACGCCATAACCTTCGTCGGCAGAACAGCAATCAAATCACAGGCACTAGCAGATTTTATAGCTGAGTGGACACCTGATCCGCGCAGCGATGGACCTCAACAAGACCCGTTTTGGATCGTATATGTCGACGGAGCCTGGGGTGCAACTGGAGCTGGGGCCTCGGCCATCCTAGTCTCGCCATCCGGGTTGAAGCTAAGATATGCAAGAAGACTTGATTTCAAATGCACAAACAACTCCGTCGAATACGAAGCCGTAATACTAGCGCTTTCAAGGCTTCGATCATTGTCGGTCCGAAGGGCAGTCATCAATACAGACTCACAAGTTATCGCGGGGCACATTGAGAAGAACTACAAAGCGAAAGATCCAGAGCTGCAAAAATACTTTCAATATGTCCGAAGATTAGAATCATTCTTCCTCGGCATAACGGTGAAAGCAATATCGAGGGCCGAAAACAACGAGGCAGACTGCCTAGCTAAAGCAGCAGCACAACAACTTCAGCTGCCACCAGATGTGTTCCACGAGGTTGCGATTCAATCAGCCTTCGAAACCCCAGAAAAGAACACCAAGTTGATCAATACAATTAACAGCGAGGACTGAAGAGCACCTATCATAGCCTATATCAAAGGGCTCCACGAGCCTGAGTCCAAGGAAGAAGAAAACAGACTAAAACAAAGAGTACGAGGGTACAAGATTGTGGGCAACATTCTATACAAAGCTTCGGTAACCTCCCCATGGCTCAAATGCGTGTCACAGTCTGAAGGAAACGATATTCTCAAGCTTATTCACGAAGGCATCTGTGGCTCACACAACGGCCTGAGGGCGTTAGTTGGAAAAGCTTTTCGGCAAGGTTTCTATTGGCCAACAGCGCTACGAGATGCAGAAACCATCGTCAAACATTGCAAGGGTTGCCAACTAACGGCAAAAAATCAAAATGCCCCAGGGGCTCCTACAACTCTCATATGCCCAACTTGGCCTCTGCATAGATGGGCAATGGACCTCGTCGGTCCACTACCAACAGCTCCAGGAAACCTCCGCTACACTGTGGTAGCCGTGGAATATTTCACGAAGTGGATCGAAACTAGACCACTCGTTTCCATTACATCCCTGGCAGTAAAAAAGTTCTTCTGGCAGCAATTAGTGTGTCGGTTTGGAGTTCCCAAACAATTAACTGTCGACAACGGCACTCAGTTTGATAGCGAGATTTTCAAAGAATTATGCGCTCAAATCGGAACAATCTTATGCTTCGCATCAGTCCGACACCCTCAATCCAATGGCTTAGTCGAAAGAGCCAATGCAACAATTTTCCAAGCCATATCAAAAAAGTTGCAAGGCAGGCCCAAAGGAAAATGGGCAGAAGAGCTAACCTCCGTCACCTGGTCTCATAACACCTCGGAGTGCAGAGCCACCAAATTCACATCCTTCAGGCTCCTGTTTGGCGAGGAAGCTGTGTTACCAGAAGAAGTCAAGTATGGGTCACTCAGAACAACCATCGAAGAAAATGAACAAAGCCAACTGCTTGACAAAGACTTGCTCGAAGAAACAAGATGCAACGCAGTGCACAACCTTCGCAAGTATCAAGAAGAGACAAAAAAATGGAGAGACAAAAGGGTGAGAATCAAAGAACTAAAGAAGGGTGACCTCGTTCTAATTCGGAAGCAAAACGCCAACATGGCGGGGAAGTTTCAGCCAAAGTGGACGGGTCCATACCTAATAATAGAATGCAATTGTCCCGGATCATTTCACCTCTCCGACAGCGAGGGGAACACCCTGCCTCACACTTGGAATATTGACGACCTTCGCAAATATTACCCATAGCGGAGCCTTAGCGAGCCCTCGCATTATGTAATCTGTTTTCTCAACCTTGCTTTGTTTTGTTTCCATGCATGTAACAAAAACAGAGGACCTGCACTCTTTTTCCTTACGAAGGGGCGTAAGGTTTTTTAACGAGGCAGTATCCAAACCATCAATACAGGCTAGAATCCCCAGAAAAAGCAAAACTCCAAATTATTGCTTTTAGTAATAAACATCGAAAAAAGCAGCTCTTCTACAAGAGCGTTAAAATCGATGATAACCCTAGGAGATTGCTTCAAAAAAACAAACTTTTTTCAAAGCAAACTTCACCTCCACCCAAAATAAGGGGAGGCGCGAAGTACAAAAAGTCGAGAACCCTCGCGGACACACGCAAGGGGCTCGCAAAAAAAGCAAACTTCACCTCCACCCAAAATAAGGGGAGGCGCGAAGTACAAAAAGTCGAGAACCCTCGCGGACACACGCAAGGGGCTCGCAAAAAAAAAAGCAAACTTCACCTCCACCCAAAATAAGGGGAGGCGCGAAGTACAAAAAGTCGAGAACCCTCGCGGACACACGCAAGGGGCTCGCAAAAAAAAAGCAAACTTCACCTCCACCCAAAATAAGGGGAGGCGCGAAGTACAAAAAGTCGAGAACCCTCGCGGACACACGCCAGGGGCTCGCAAAAAAAAACTTCACCTCCACCTAAAATAAGGGGAGGCACGAAGTACAAAAAGTCGAGAACCCTCGCGGACACACGCCAGGGGCTCGCAAAAAAACAAACTTCACCTCCACCTAAAATAAGGGGAGGCGCGAAGTATAAAAAATCGAGAACCCTCGCAAAACACGCTAGGGGCTCATAAAAAGGAAACTTCACCTCCACCCAAGACAAGGGCACCAAAGAGTCGAGTACCCTCGCCAAACACGCACGCCAGGACTTAAAACGCTTTTTCCCACCTACACCCAAAATAAAAAGCGAGACACAAACCATACGTCCAGCTTCCTTAACGCAAAAGCGAGCCTCGCTAAAAAGAAAGGGGGACGTCGTTGTTTTTGCTTAAAACTTCTCAACGCAAAAGCGAGCCTCGCTAAAAAGAAAGGGGGGCGTCGCTGTTTTATCTTCTAAAACATCTCTCAACGCAAAAGCGAGCCTCGCTAAAAAGAAAGGGGGGTGTCGCTGTTTTATCTTCTAAAACATCTCTCAACGCAAAAGCGAGCCTCGCTAAAAAGAAAAGGGGGCGTCGCTGTTTTATCTTCTAAAACATCTCTCAACGCAAAAGCGAGCCTCGCTAAAAAAGAAAGGGGGCGTCGCTGTTTTATCTTCTAAAACATCTCTCAACGTAAAAGCGAGCCTCGCTAAAAAAAAGGGGGGGCGTCGCTGTTTTATCTTCTAAAACATCTCTCAACGAAAAGCGAGACCCGCTAAAAAGAAAGGGGGGCGTCGCTGTTTTTGCTTAAAACTTCTCAACGCAAAAACGAGCCTCGCTTAAACAAAAAGACAGCGTCGTTCCTTTCTGAGCTAAACATTACACACAACAAAACAACGCAGAGCCGGACAGCCAACGAGCCTCGTCAATATCCGATAACGACAAAAAAAATCCATCAACCAAATTACACAAACGAATCGCAATGACACAAAACAAACATACAGTGTTCTCGTTCATTTACAAAAATAACTTCACAACGACAGACAAACCAGGAAAAAACTACAAAAAATTACAAGGAACCATCGCTCCCTTCAATTAACATCAAATCACCAGAGCCCTCGCTACCGTCCTCGAACCCTGGCTCCACCGCAACGATGGGTCCCCACAACAAAGGAGCTGCCAGAACAATTGGCAGCTCCCCAGACAAAACCCTCGCCCGATACATATATGTACGGCCTACATCACTAACCTCCGAAGGTTCCTCCTTTGCAACCACCAGTGATCCATCCGAACCAAGAACTAGTTTGATTCGCCCAAACAAGTAATCCAAGGCTGTGTTCTCATCAATATCGTCATCAATACCAGCTTGCGAGGACGAACAAGAACCAAACAATTGACGGGTAGCTTGCCGATCAGTATAGTCCGCTTCACGCCAAAAACGACTCGACCGGCTGTTTCTTAAATCGTACCTTCGCACTTTCGACCACCAAAAACGCTCGAAGGCTAGCGAAGGATGTTTTAGCTTAGCACGAGCCCACGATTCACCAGTTATAAAAGTATCTTGATAATTAAGCGTCAGTGGCGTCACATCAAACACTTCTAGCATGGTTCTGTCAGGAACCTGCATTTACACAAAATAGAAAAGTGTCACAGCGTCATTAAGTTTTTACAACCTCCGCACCCTTGACAAAATGACCCTCTCGCCTAAGCAACCCTAAGTTCACACCTGCCCGGCCTCACCGCGCTCCTCAGCCACAACTTCGTCGACGGTAGCATCCAGACCTCCGCCAATGGCTGCACCCGAGCCTTCAGCAGGAGCCCCTTCCGTAGCCACCGCTCCTACAACAGCTTCTTCAGTGCTCGGAGCGTTCTCAGCCAAGGCTTCAGCCTCGACAGGCGCAACCTCCACAACGCTGGGCACAAGAATGGCTTCGGAGCTACCACCAACATCAACAGTCGTTGGCGGCGAGGGCATCGCGTCCTTCCGAGCCTGCAAGGGAAAATTAAATGACAAAACATCCAAAATCAAACACCAAACCCTTCATCACCATAACAAACCCCAAAAACCACAATTAAAAAAAACTAACCTGACGAGTAGCCTCGGCAGCTTCTTCAAAGGCAAGAGCTCGGCCGCCACCAGCAATCCAAAACTTGCGAAGCAATCGCATCACACAGTTCCGAACGTCGGCGTCGTCAGCCTTCATCCGGCGCACCTCGTCAACCGACGGAAAAGCATGGTTTGGCCTTTTGACTTTGCGAAGGTGCTCGCAATCCGCAAGACGAAGCGTGCTGGCCATCGCCAAAGCCCCGACATAGCCACTAAAGTCGGCCGCGTTGCCAACCAACGAGCTAAAGACGTCCAGCTCGTTACTCAGCCAACTTTCAAAGGCCTCTGCGTTAATTGCAGGCAGCGGTTCCCCGGCAGAACCTCCGGCTTCGGTCAAGCATGTATCTATCTTATTTTTAACCCTCCCCATGCTTTCCCGCCAAGCCTCGGCTTGGGTAGCCAGCTCCGTGGACAACTCTTCTATGCGCTTGTTCGCAGCCAACAAATCCTTGTCCTTTTGCCGGCTAGCAGCCAGAAGCTCCGCGTTGCTATTCGCAACCTCTTGTGCTTCCTCTCGCGATTTCTTAACCTTCTCCAAAGCAGCTTTGAGCTCAATCTCTTTGTTTTCCAAACTCTGGCGAAGCTCTTTATTAGCTTTCTCCGCGTCACTCAACCGGTCATTCAGATAGTGGAGATTGTAACTTGCCCTCCGGCGCGCCGACTGGCTGAGGAGCATCAGCTCAGCCACTTTGACGTCAATATCATCGTGAAGTCTCTCCAAGGGCTCGTTGGCCAGCCGAAGCTCCGCTTCCGGCACACAGATACGGTTAAACACCCGACCCAGAAAGCGTCTTTCCTCTAGAGCACACTGCAAGTGACACTCTCGAAGGTCCGGACTCGTGAAAAGCTCGGTCGCCGGATCGGAAACTCCAAGTTTCTTCGCATAATAAGGAAGACTTGATCGGCTAGCCTCGCCATACGACCTCTTCCCCGGGGCCCGGTCCGATTCGAGGTCACCCTTAAACTCAAAACCATCGACCCAAATGTGCGAGCCAGCAAACTCGGGGAACGACCCTCGCGGAGGACTCTCTGGCTCAAAGTCCCGTATGATGTCATCAATGCTTCGCGCAGCCGCAGCACCAACACTGGACGAGGCTATTCTTTTTCCTCGAGCGTCCTCGATGGATACGTCTTCATCGGAGTTACCTTCGCTACTTGACGTATCACTATCCTCGTCGGATGAGTCCTCTTCAGTACCCCCTCCTTTTCCTCTTCCTTCTCTTCTTTCTCATCATCATCAAAGACACCTTCGTCATCCGAGATCTGGATCAAAGCACCAATGCCGCCCACGCGGGGTACCCGTCCTCCAATCTTACCAGCACCTCGGCCGCTCGAGGCAATGGCCGAGGATGAGGAAGTGCCGGAAGCATCAAAGCCTACTGCGACCTTCGTCGCAAGTGCCTTCACCCGGCCGCCGGCGCCGCCGCGACCACGGTCGCGACCTCTCTTCGGCCGCGAAACATTACCTCTCTCCTCCGCAGAAACTCGCTTCCTCTTTTTTGGCGCATCCTCGCTCGACGGAGCAGGCCAATCGGCATACTGAATCCCAAGCATGTCAAAAACTCTGTTAACACGACCCCCGCTTCCCACCGAGTTGTGGATAGCTTTAGCCTCAAGGGTAGACAGTTTCCCAACGAGATTTTCAGCCCTCTGCTGAACGCGCTTATAAATGGCGTCAACTCCATCTTGACGCCTCGGAAACTTCTTTAAAACCCTCTCCCAAATCTTGCCCAAATCAAGCTTCGGCTTCTTCAATCCACGACCCTCGTACCTCGAGTCCTCCTCTACCGGAAACCAAGCCTGTTTCCGACTGAGGGGCCACGCATTAGCGCAGCAGTACTCCTCGACCAAATCGCGAGCGCAATGAGAACGCGCGACCACCCTCAGACAGTCAACCGCGGCGTGCGCCTCGGGGCTCATCTGAGCTTCGGCACTCATGTCGCCAAGAGGCGGGAGCTCGCCACAAAGCTCAGACACTCCATCAAGCTTATAGTAAAACCAGAATTCTTGCCACCCGCTGGCCTACTTATTTTTCTGAGCCTGCACCGGCAACTCCGACCCAGCGCGGTGACAAAAAGTATACACAACAAACTGACCCAGACTGGTGTTACCCTCGCGGTCCGTTATCTTGCGAGGTTGCATGTGCACACGATGCGTCCGAATGAAACCCTCGACCTGTGGAACAATACCTTGCGAGCGGCATGCCCAAACATACACTGACATCTTTGTAAAGCACGAAGGTGTAAGCTGATGGAACTTCAGGTTGAACCTCTGAAGAACAGCTGTCACAAAGGAATCAACAGGGAAGCGCAGCCCAGCCTCAAAAAAATCCTCAAAAACAACAACCTCGTCTACATCAGGCTTTGGCAAAGTTTCCCCAGCACTGGTCCTCGCCTTCCCCTCCTCGATCTGCCCTCGCTTAACATATGCAGCTAAATCAGAGCTACAAACGCGGCTTAGCCCAAACTCAAAGGTCACCCCCTCATCTGCAGCGGAGGGTGAAACCAATCGAGTCGTCTGCTTAGACCTAGCCATCTCTCAAGCCAAAACCTTCGAAGAGCACCAAACTCACAACCTTCGAAATCTAGACAAAAACCAACATTCGCAGAAAGAAAGTGAGCAGCAGCAGGGTGGCTAGAGCAAATGAAGGCACGGCTCAATCCCCCCACCAACCCCTCCTATTTATAGGCCATGAGGCGGACAACCCCACCCGACAAAATCGGCACGACGACCGAAAAGCACGGCGCAAAAAACGAAACAAGCTTCAACAATACAAACAAACACTGCAACGGCCCAGCCCAAAGCAGCCGCGGGCGTCGCTGCCAAGGGTCTCTTTACTTTTCCCGTCCAAGAGCGCTGCTTGGGCCTAAATACTGTTCATTAGATCCAAGGCAACGAGAGGCTACTGTTGGGAGTAGGGACCCTCGGCAGTGGCGCCGCGTGGGCTGAGCAGAAAAAAGGACCTCCGCGCGACCCGTGCACCCTCACAAAGCCTCGCCCTCCCGATAGTAGGGGCTCTTCTGGGTCGTTCGCCTTAACCTTCGACAGCCTAACCTTCGGATGCAAATCCAACCCTCGGAGTTCGCTTTGTTTCTCGCAGGTAAAGGCGCTCCGAACACGTAATAAGTAACCTTCGCAGGTTCCGAAGCTTTGTCGTTGAGGCGTCAAGCTTGGCAAGTGGCGAGGGGATGCTGACCCAAGGACCGGCGAAGGCGAAGGTCCGCTTTCCTTTGTTCTCCGTTGAAGGCAGACAGAGCAAGGTGGCGGCGGACAGGAGGAGGATCGATTAGGGTTTCCGCTTCTGCTGTATATTTACGGCTTTGCCCTTTCTGCTTATGTGGTGCCGGGGAATCTTTTTGTACCCTATTGTAATTATGCCAGCACCCCTTGGTATTCCCTATAAATACCAAGAGGTGAACAGTGTAAAGGGCACGATTTTGGGAGGAGAGAAATATTTTCACCGCTTATCTCCTTGTGCCAACGCCTTTACCTTCGCGCATAGCTGACCGTTGTCCACCCTCGCTCCGCGCCCTGTTTGCTAACAGGGGCCGAGCAGGAGTGAATCCAACATCACCAATACCACAATAATTGATACGTGGAGACTCAAACCCTAAGAACTCAGTCTATTGAAGAAAAATATTAAAAACGATGGATCCCACTTCCTTTGACCTCGCCGAAGGGAGGAGAGAGGGGAACAACGCTTGGAGTCGTGGCGGCGGCGTCTCAAATTATTTATATCTTAATTTTATATTAAAACGGGGTCTCTCTGTAGCGTTAACCAA
Organism: Coix lacryma-jobi var. lacryma-jobi; assembly: GCA_009763385.1. Lineage (NCBI taxonomy): Eukaryota > Viridiplantae > Streptophyta > Magnoliopsida > Poales > Poaceae > Coix > Coix lacryma-jobi. The sequence goes on along the minus strand of CM019825.1, from coordinate 9,834,979 downwards.
GTTTCTCGAAGCAAATATCATATCTACAATTTCATATAAAGACATTATATCAAGTTTTATTTTCAAAGAATTTAACAAAGCCAATTTAATATTGGTTCATTTTCTATATCCTTGAGTTAGAGAAGTCCAACTTATAAAGTGAGCTAAGCGAGCACTCCGTATCACACAAGTTGATGACGATCCCACAAATCCAACAAAAGATGCTACCACAGGGCGATAAGATTATCCATGCATTTATTTGTCGACAATGACAGTGATGTTCACCGTGTCTAACTTGCTAGATGCTTTGTATCAAAATAAATTAATAAAGAAAGTCTGATCCCAACACGCAACTAGCAAACGTAACCGGCCACGATTGTTGGACGACAGCAACCTGCTGCTGCTGTGTGTGTGTGTGTGTGTGTTTTTTTTGAAAAAAGCGCAACGTACTACGCAGTACAAAGTTGCCATGCGATCTTTGTTGCATCGTCTCGGCGTAGCGTAGGGACTAACTAATTGTTGTGTTAGTGCCCCAACTTGCAGCTCATGATAAAATCTGTTACTATTAATTACTTGCGCTAATTAACCCACAACAGAAAGCTACTAGGAGCAAGTTGATCAAGTTCGTGATGCTGTGCGTGCCAACTGGGAAAAGTACCTTCTCTAGTCTAGTGTAGCTTAAAAGGTCAACCGCTAGCAGAAAAACAAAACGCACTGACACGTACGATGTACATATCGTCATAACGATTTCTAGTCTTTCATATTCAGCAGAATTATTTTATTTTTGCTACAGGAACTCTACACTCTACAGTCTGCATTGATCATAACGATTGACGAGTTTTTTTTGTAGTTAGGTACTAGCCTATAGTATGTATGTAGAGAGACCCAGGGGCGGGCCCAGGACCAGGGCCAGTAGGGCCACGGCCCTAGTTGCGACCCAAAAAATTTCTTAGGAGCGATTCTTTAGGCCCAACAAACAAGCCCACTGAGAGTCTGAGACTAGGCAAACCGGCGCCTCCGACTCTCCGAAACCGAGCGCCGTCGCTTCCGTCTGTGCCTCGCGAGTTCCCGTCGCTCCTGCCTCCTGCGTCCTCCAGCTCCGGCAGGGCGCCGGCGGTCCGGCCTCCTCCGTCCTCCACTCCTCCGCCTCCATTCCTCCGACCACCACGCCTCCAGGCTTCATCCCGCGCACCGGCACGCGGCCAAGCAACGCGGCGGCGCGTCGGCACCTAGCCGCCCAGGCAACGCGGCGCGGCGGCGGCGACACGGCGCCCAGGCAACGCGGCGGGCCGGCGGCTGCGCGGCGCCCAGGTAACGCGGCGGCGCGCTCGGCCGCGGTCCCGCGGAGGCACGGTCGCACGGACGGCCGTCGGCCGGCCCCTCGCGCAGGCAGGGCCGCACGCCCGCACGAACACGGCTGACCACCGCGGCGCCACCTGACCGGGCGACCAGCGTCCGTCGAGGCGCCCTCGCCAGGCCCTCCCCCTCGCCCTCACTCTCTCAGTCCCTGCTCAGTCCGATAGCCCACTGATTTAGACAGACATTCAGTGAAGGTAATTTTTCAGTTCATTTTTTCTGTGGTTTCTCTTCTCTTGATTAGTTGATTTCAAGTTTTCAACTACTAATTTTGATTTGTGAACTTTTGGTTCCAATTAGAATTTTGGCCGCTACAATTTGGCTCTAGTCTTGGCCAAATCCTGGTCCGCCACTGGAGAGACCTGCAATTGGTAAACGACCTGACGACGCGATCAATAGTTAGAAAAGTTGCTGATGCTATGACAGCATATAGAAACGTAGCAGAGGGAATCTGTCACCACCATTCCAAATTCCATGCTGGTATGGATTATAATAAGGTACGTTATTTGGTTTAGAGCTCTGCTAAAAGTGTCTAGTCAGCTAAATAGTTTAGTTGTTAGTCACTCAATTAGAACTAAGATCATTTAGACAGCCCAATGATCAGTGTCAAGTAGTAGCTAGTAAGACGATTGCTTCGATTCGATGCTAGTGGTTTTTTGAGCCCCTATCTATGACACGTGGGGCCGGCCCAATGGAACATTATCAATATAGTGCCGTGTTTAGATACCTCTAGCTTTCAACTTTTTTTCACTCTCTCTATCATATCACCATCACATCAATGTTTGGACGCATACATGGAGCATTAAATGTTGGTAAAAAAATAACTAATTGTACGTTTAGTATGTACATGTCGAGACGAATTTTTTGAGTCTAGTTGGTCTATATTTGGACAAAGTTTGTCAAATAACAACAAAAGTGCTACAGTTGAGAAAAAACTCACCCCCCTCATCTAAACAAGGCCTAGGTGGTGGTAGTACTAATATAATATTTCCCCTCAATGTGGCAATGACGACGACGTGTGTAGGTGCAATTTATCTCGAAGGTCTAAGACGCACAGACATATAGGAATCTTGCTTGCAGCGGCTGGAGGAGGCCTCCAAAACCAGAAGAGACCTTCAAGACAGGTGGAGAAACAGAAACCGAAGAAGAAGAAGGTACATTATGCATACTTGAAAGTTCGTTGTTCAAACTGGGGGGCGGGCAAACACCTGTATTTGTACCAATTGTTTGGTCGATCGCGTACGTCCAGCAGCAGCAAACTAGGAGGAGGGGTGCCGGGGCGCAAGCAGCCGAGAGACGATACGTGTAAACAGGCTTGGCGAGGGGGAGAGAAAGAAAGAAAAAAGGTCGTGCACATCCGGGGCACATTCCTTATTTCCTTGACCACAAGCCAAACAAATGGCACACAAGTTGGGAGCACAATACTGTATTATTACTGCCTTTTAACCTTGTGCTGCTGCTCCTTTCGTCCAATCTCCTCTCTGGAGTATCTCTCTCCTCGTCACATCGCTCTCCGAGATCTAGAGAGAGACATGCACGGAGTCCGGCCCACAGTATACATGCATGCATATGCGCGCGCGTGTCATAGTTTATGTTATCCACCGACCACTCACTATTCAGTGTCGCCACGACGCCAATTTGCTGCGGACTGCCTCTGTCTGGCACACTACTTGCACTGGGCACGCCAGCGTACATGCACCTGACACCTGAGCCGATACAATACGTGCAACTTGCCGCTCGATCGATCGGTGTGGGCGCGCTCATCATGCCATGTGGGTGCACTTTATTAGTTTGTAGAATCTGGGACAGATTGGGAGAGAATGGGGAGGGGGCGGAATTAAATTGGGTGCACCCCAATTAATTTCCGGGGGCCAGTCTACATACACTCCCTCCGTATAGGAAAGAAAATCGTTTTGATAAGATTTTAGTTAAATATTAAGAATATAAATTATGAATAACTTTTAAGTTGTTGGGTTTTAAAATATGAAAGCTATATGAATAGATTTGTATTGATAAATATTTTCATAAAAGTATATATATATATATTATATTTTTCAATAAATATTTTTTTATAAAAAAATAAAGAGTCAAAGTTATACTTTAAAGACAGTGTTGTTGTCCAAAACAACTTCCTTTTTCTATAGGAAGGGAGTATATTATATAGTATACTATATACAAGTAACATACTACTGTACTTTTGTGTTCGTGCACTGATGCACCCTTGATAGTTTGTTGGTCGACAATGCCTGTCTGTTTATTGTACTTATCACTTTTATTTTTTATGAGATCTAGTTACATACACAGACGCTCACAAAATCACATCCACCCTGCTCTATGAGTACCTTTGAAAAATCGAGTTGGATCGATAAATCTTGAGATTAACGAAGTTATCACATACGCCTCGATGTCGACATACATATTACCTACCACTGAAAGAATAACGTCATTGACTTCTAGAATAAATCTAGAAAAATACGAACGTTTGTGTTAAGGACTTGAACCTAACTGGACAAGTTTCACCACACCTTGTTATATGAGTTTCCTTGGTATATACTTACCTCCACGCCTAATAAAAGATAATGGAGTGAATAGTAAGTAAAAGCAAAGCTATGTCAATTCAAAAGGGAGGATCGGCCTGATATCCACTGTGCATGCATGCACGACACTAGTTAAGACATGGGTTTGTTTCACGAACTCTGCTCCACAAAATCCATCACGGAGCAGCTCCATAAAAACCTAGAATTTGTAAAATATCTTTTTAGATGCTTTTATAATTTCATGTTTTTTTCAAACAGAATGCATGAAGCTAAAACCGTTTAACATTTTTTTTAAAAAAAGGAGAGGAGCAGTTCGAGTTTGGCGACACATGTTTCTTTGTCTGTGGAGTGGAGTGCAGTGCAGCGCAGCGGACAGGGACAGTGCATGTATGCACCACGGAGAGGAGAGCAACAAGTTGCTGTGCGCGTGGACTGATGCTGTGGTGGTGGTCTAGCCGTGTGTGCTGCGACATCGACGCGGCCAGACGGGGGCAAAGGCGGGATTCCCCCCGAACGAAATATCTCGTGGCCGCGACGCGCGACGCAGACGCAACCGCCGAGCTGGCAACATGTGTCGCCCCCGGGGAACGAAGCGGATCGCGGCCGGATTTGATGCTCTCGCGCCGCGCCGAGCGGCCGGAAAGGAACCACGGGGGGGCGCCCGTGAATGCGATGCGATCTTGGGGTTGTGGCGCTAGGCCAAGCTTGCACGGAACATGCTCCCCTGCGAAAACAAAGCTGTGGCCACCACGACAGTGGCCCGGCCCGAAAATGGATAAGAGCTTTGTCTCCTCGCAAACAACACATCATCAGTCCAGGCGTCCAGCTGCTAGTTCCTGGACCCGGCCCACAAAATCCTAAACATATTTGCAAACAGATAAATCGAACAAAATAGTAAAAGATTTTGCAGGGGTAGAGATAGATGATTTCTTGCAAATACGTCTGCCCCCACTACTAATGACATGAGAGTTCCAGCCAAAAGACGCACAATTGCTCTTACCAACTGCGCCCAAAATGCAGCCCCCTGCCAAGTATCTATCTAGACATGCCTGGACTCTCTGGTGTGCCAAAGTATCTAGACATGCCGGGACTCTCTGGAGCTCCTAGTTCCTAGGACATGGAAGTATCCTCACTGCTTTCGTCCCATGGATGGACTGCAAAATGACCAGGTCTACGCAGCAGCAGGGCCTTGTTGCCTGGGCCCATTGTTGCACTCAACCTTCCCGCCGTTCCCGCTGCTGTTGTTGGGGCGTCGCTGTTGGGAGCCATTCCCAGAGTAGCCGTTGCCGTTCTGGTGGTAGCTGTTGCCGTTCTGCTGGTAGCCATTCCTGTTCTGATGGTAGCCGTTGCCGTTCTGGTGGTAGCCGTTCCCTTGCGGTCCTCGTACACGGCCTGAATGGTCGTTCCTCGTGTTATCTCCACCGTGGTAGTAGCCGTTGTTCTGACCGCCCCACTGCCGCCTGTAGCTGTCCCCATAGTAACCACCTCTGCCAGACTGGAAGCCATTGTCATCCCCACGGGTGATGACACCATTCACAACTGAAATAAAAGAAGCACGTCAGTTGAATTCAAACAAAAATGAGCACACAGGCACAAACTAGCTCAAGCACAAGACCAAGATAAATATATCGCCAAAGCTTAAGCAACTGAAAAGACCGAATAATGGTAAGCTGCTACTAGTTGCTAGAATTTTAATTTTAATTAACTATAGAAGAAGTGCAGAGAGTTACACGGAAGCTAGTTCACAGTGCATGGAAATAAAGGATGGAACCAAACCAAACTGCAGACACCATCTAGTAATGAACACAACTATGGGAATATAATTCAGAATTTATGACACATTATCACCCAGGCTGTCGGGTCCAGGTACTTCAATAATTATACAGCAACAGGTCAGGGTGCCATTACTTTTACAGAAACCTAGTATCTTAACAGTGAACATGTTGAGTTATTACGACAACAATTATCGACCAAAACATACAAATTCACCTAGACTCATGTGATCAGAATGCTTTCTCACCTCGTGTTTTGGTTCTTTTCTCCTCAACATATGATTCTCTTGTGCCGAAATAGACCGTAGAAGCCTAAAAAAGGAAATATTACTATTTGTAAATACTGTGACCGATCCATTCAGTTATTCAACTCTGCACATGGACATCCTTCAGCATAAGCTAAAATACATAGATAAATGTTCTCCAGCTAACTGAAACTACTTCAATCATGTAGCTTACAGACTACATATGCCTAGAAAAGTAAACAAATGCATGAATGGAACTGAACAATTTAACTGCAAAAGGCATGCACTGAAAAGTCAACCGGACAAGTTGGCAAACAAACCTCGATTGCTGCTAGCATGGATTGTTGAGACTCAAATTCGACAAAGCCAAAGCAAAACTGATCAGGCTGCAACAACAAGAAAATGTCAACAAGGAAAGTATGGAAACTAACACGCATCCCACTTCTTAAATTCATGTTTAGGTTGAGAAATGTCGCGTAATGATGCTTCAACCCCTCAAAACCAAACACGCATAAACCTATAACTTAAACTAACCTGGCATTTGACTTGTATACCACCAGATTTAATAGCACCAAACTTACTGAACTCTTGTTCAACCATTTCAACGGTTGCTTCGAAAGGCAAATTCTTAACAAAAATTGAATACCCTGGCTCTGAAAAAACAAGGTAGTGTTACAATTCAGAATAAACCCCATTCTTTTCTTTGTTTATTTAAACATGGAATTGAAGTAGAAAAGAGAAATTACCATCAACAGATTTATTTTTAGGAACACTTTTATTGCCTGGGAGGGCATTATCAGTAGCATGAGCAGGTTTTGAAGGTGAGGACACATTTTTCTCCACAGTTTGAGCCGCCTTTGGCCTTGGGTTGGGTTTAGCGGGTCTTGCAGCTGGGGCAGGCTGTGTGCTTTCCCTCATTGTTTTAACCTACAAGTCACAAAAACAGAAAATATACAAATAAATATGCTAACATGCAATTCGCAAGATGATTGAAAAAAGGCAATACAATAACTCAAACACATTAGATACTTGCTAGTAAAAGGTACATGAAAGTAGGAAAAAACATGCAATTGACAAGATGATTGAAGAAAGGCAATACAATAACTCAGACACATTAGATGCTTGACGGTAAAAGGTACATGAAAGTAGGAAAAAAAAAAGAAAAACTCACAATTGATGCATAAGTCTTCCTAATTACTTCCTTCTCATCTGATGAGGGAGGAGCTGGAGCAGCCTTCTCAACTGGTGCGGGAGGAGCAGGAGCAGCCTTCTCAACTGGTGCGGGAGGAGCTGGAGCAGCCTTCTCAACTGGTGCGGGAGGAGCTGGAGCAGCCTTCTCAACTGGTGCGCGAGTAGCTGGAGCAGCCTTCTCAACTGGTGCGCGAGGAGCTGGAGCAGCCTTCTTAACTGGTGCAGGAGGTGCGGGAGCAGCCTTCTTAACTGGTGCAGGAGGTGCGGGAGCAGCCTTCTCAACTGGTGCAGGAGGTGCGGGAGCAGCCTTCTCAACTGGTGCAGGAGGTGCGGGAGCAGCCTTCTCAACTGGTGCACGAGGTGCTGCAGCAGCCTCAGGAATCTTCTCAAAATCCTTGTTAACAGCTTTCTCAGCAGTAAGAGAAGTTAAAGTCTCAGGTATCTTCTCAACATCCATGTTAACCACTTTCACACATGTCTCAACAGGATCATTTTTAACTGGAGAAACAACATTTGCAGAGGTGCTGATAACTTCATCATTGGGCAGGGTGGTAATCTGTGTGCTTTTACTATCATGGTTAGCTACAACTTCCTTGACCTCAGTTGAAATCCGGGTAAATCTGAACATATCATTCAAAACATAATAGCCTCTATTTTCCTGTGGAGCTAGAAAGAATGACTGTGTGAACTTCAGTTTCACAGCATCTGCTGTAAAATATCCAGCAACCAAAATGAGCACACCATCAACATGGGATGGCTGTGCATCAACAGTCTCTATCTCTATCAAACAGTCAGCAAGGTCTGTAGACACAAGTTGCTCCTTGATATCCTGCTCAAGCACATAAAATAAATTGATCAGCCCATTGGAATCAACATAGGAATCAAAAGCAATTACTGATTTATACAAGATAAACAATAAATCAGAGCTAAAATTTATAATTTCAAGTACTAGTCCATGCTCCATTCATTCACTTGTTATTCCTACGTTTGAAGTGACTAAATTCACTTCTTACTTCTATACATATAGAGATAAGGCATTGCCAAGTTTGTTCAATTAGAAACCATGAATTAATCAATAAAGGAGCCTATGGGAGTGTTTCGTTTGATCTATGGAGTGGCCCACCACTTCTATTTTTTCCAGTTTAGAAAATGGAAGGTTGATCCATCACCACCTCATCCATAAAAAAATAGGAATCATCGTAAAAGAAAACACAATGATATAGTAGCGTAGTTAATCCTATCAACCATATACTTGATTAGCTTCTAAATTAATATGAAACATGTCATCAAAATTTAATACTAACTTTGAAACCAGACAAAACTTCCATATTCCAAAGTTCCTAGAATCCATTGGTACCACTGGCATCATGGCGCTGTAGAGAACTTACATCAATTGTGGTTACATTCATCATTTTCCCATTAGAATCTGTTCGACCAAGGATACTTGAGTCATTATAGAACTTATAGGCATCATCTCGTGTGTAACGAAGAGTTTGGTAGTATTGTTTAACAAATGCATTAGCAACCTGTAAGCAGAAACTTCATTAGTTTCAGTCAAACTCTGTGATTATTGACAAAATAAAGGTTAATTAAAGGGTTGAAAAACAATACCACTTGTGGAGTAAAAGAAGTAGCTGGGCTCCCAGCTTCCAAGGCCATTGCTGCACAAGGTATAGCAAAATTAGAACTTAAGTGCGTTGGACTGTTAGGAGGCACGATTATCCAGTGTAATGAAAAGATTAACCAAGAAATAAGAAAAGATTCCATCTAGTTTGGCAAGCACCCAGGTAGGAAGGTTACTGGGACATTGAAAAAAGACACAGTAAGCCACCCCAAGGTACATCATCCAACAACCTACGTAAGTATGTAGTTGCCACCTCTTTCATCAAAAGGGAAAAGAAGACAACAACATCCATATCCATAGACATTTGCGGGAAATAGATTGAACTTCTTAACCAAGGAAATATTTTTTATGCAAAAAATCAGTAAAGTCTTACTACTCCCATTGTACAAACTTAGGCCGAACAAAAGATATAAATATTGTTGAATTTGACCAGAAGTTTGGTGCTGGCTGCCAAGTACTGAGAGCACATTGTGCCTTTTCATACAGTACTGAGAGCTACCACTAGCTTAGCAGCAAATCAAACCCAGACAAATAACGTACCCCAATACCCCAAGAAATAATTCACACTAGCTCACTGTTATGTGACATAAATGTCCACCGTTTTCACTAAAAGAAACTTTAATTCCATCTAACCCAACCTTTTTCACCACAAGAAACATAAGTTCCATCTATTCCTACGGCGTAGGAAGAGGTTGATCGTTTTTTTTTAAAAAAAAAAACTTCCATCTAATCCTACACTGGTGTAGGAAGCAACAGGATCAGATCGTAATGACACCATCAGAACACAAACAGAAACTCCTGCCACACAACACGAATTCCAATCTACTAAACCCTCGATTGCAAAATAATCTCGACTACCCCCAACCCAATTCGCAATCTACATCCAACTGGATTCTGAAGTAATCTTGCAAATAAAACAACGCACCACAACAGTCGAGACAACCCGATCGCCAGTAATATACTACACATTCAAACCTATGGGGAGGAATCAAAAAACATTGAAAGAGGGAAGAGAAAGGGATGTGAACCTTGGGAGCGGGAAGGCCCACGGAGACGGCGCCGCCACGAGACGACGCCGCCGCCTTCGCCTTCGCCTGCGACGGGGACGGCAAACCCTAGGAGTCGACGCGAGGCGAGTCGGCGGCGCGAACAGAAGCGAGCTGCGAGCCACGGACGCCGCCGGGGCGTGAAGGGTTTATAGCGAAATAGGACAAGAGGGTTTCCAAAAGGGTTTAGTTTAGTGGGGAGCGGGCTCCCGAAGCTACCATGTGTCTCTGACGTGCGGGGCCATATCTAACTTACCATGGGCTATACAGGCGTGATCGGAGGGTGCGGCTGGGTGCCTGGGTGGGTTTCGCCGTTTCGACTGTTCATTTCCTTTCCAAGTCACGCGTGCAAACCACTCCACGGGCCAAACATTATTTAGGGCCCATGTGACTTTCGTCCGTGTGTGTTAGGCCTGGCTGATCTTGGCCCGCCGAGTAGTTTCCCAGCCCAAAGTTGTAGCGGGGGGCAGTCGCCGGTGGCCTCGCCATTCCAATTCTGTGGCCACTGGTCACCGACCACCACTAATGCTCCAATGCCGCTGCGGGGCCGCCGGGCCGCCGTCGGTCGTCCCACCTCTTGCATTGGTGGCTTCGGATGATGGATTTGACGAGGAGGGTGGAGCCGTAGAGGCGGCGATATGTTCTCCGAGATCGCGATCGTTAGCTCAGAGTCCCTAGCTAGCTCGCAGTGGCGCGCCGACCACGTGCTCGATGAAACGCTTCTGAGGCGCGCGCGCGGCATTGGGCGTGGCGGCGGAGGGCGCTTGCTCCTATGCGCTGCGCCAGTGCGCCATTGCCTGGCTGGGAGAGAAGCGTCTCGCATCTGAGGCGCGCGTGACAGCCGGCGGCGTCGCCCACCATCGGTGTCAGGTCCTGTTTCAGATGACCCGCTGATGGGGACGATGCTAATTTTATTGCTTGCGCTGGCATTCCATGTGCGGTGCCGAAAGGCTTCCTTCCAAGCTCAGGACTGTTCGTCCTTGGCGATGACGCGAGCTAACCGCACGGGGGACCGACGGACAGTGGCAGTACACATGTCCCAGCCGATGAATCTCTGACTGTTAAAGTTAACAGTGCCATTGAAACCTTTGCCGTGCTGAAAGTCTGAAGAGGCATCAAGTGCCTGAGTTCTGTGAAAGTCGTTGTCAGATAACTCCGGGAGGTGGATCATTGCAATCTTGCCCTACTCACTGTGCGCGCACAGTTTGGAAAATGGCAAGCATGCATGCCGGTCTGGGATTGGAGTTGGAGGTACGCCTTGCTCTGTCACTTTCAGCAAATGCCTGTCCTGTCCAGTCCTTGTCTGTTCAATTCATCTCTCTGCTCTGAATTTGCATCCGGTGTCATATACGGTGTCCTACATGATCTGGCACTGCAGTGTTAGATGTCGTCTACACACCACCTTATCGATTCCGTTTACTTTGGGGAGGTTAATGGCTCGTTGTGTTGATCACTATTGTGTGAAAGCCAGGTTGGATCTGTTGCCTTCTTTTGGTTAAATAGTAAGACTGTTCGGACTACAGTTTTAGAACCCCAGTTTGGTGTCGTTAGCGCTCAGGCAGAGTGGCAGAAGACATCTTGTTATCTATAATAGTACGAGATGTTCCTAAAGTATAGGAGCCAAATGGTCCTTGCTTCATGAAAGAAATGACAGCTTGGGTAATTGTGCGGCATGATTCAGTCGAAACAACATCACATCAGTACACAGAAATTTACTAAGAATTATTATATTTATATTTCTTGCTTCTTCTGGCAGCAAGACTAGTGTTGAGGATCATTTATACTCCTCCTACAGTTTAGTCTTCAGAAAAATAGAAAATGTCACATTTACTAGTTGCTATAAGCTTCTTAATGGAAATGACTACTACAGCGCATATTCAGTTTATACTACTGAAAGAAAGCTGCCTCTGCAGCTTCCTTTGTCCAAATTGCATCTTCTCTGTAGTCTCTCCGCCGATGACCTCGTCGATAAGGCCCTTGAAGATGGATCGTTCAATTTCCCAAACCATGCCATGTAGCACAGTGTCGAAGCTCATCCAGTCTTTTGTTCCATTGACTATATCCTCATCTAATATCATGTTTTCATTCTCCTCCTCCTCGGAGCATTTTATTACCCCGTCAACCTCAGTGCACAAATCCTTGAATAGTTGCCACCCACTTAACTTCCTGGATTGAAGAAACTTTACTGGCTGCCTTCCAGATCTGCAGATGCTCATCTTCTGAGCTATTGCTTCATTTACCAGGTCAAACACAAGTCTTCGGTGAAGCCTCCCTGTGTAAGGCTTACAACTTTTCTTAGCTCTGCTGACAGTTTGGAAGGCGGAAACTAAGTCTGGTTTTGTTTGCTCAAGAATGAGGAAGAGCTCCGGATTGATTGGATAATTTGATGGTTGGAGTTGACCAGGTAATACTGCGATACTGTGTTCTTTATGCAAAAGACCAGATGCCAACAGTATCTCATAGATATACTGGTGATCTTTATTTGCAGTGACTGATGCCATGACTTCTTTGATACTTGTGTCTTCTTCGTTCATTGATTGCAGTTGCTCAAGCTTCTGGATCAGAACTTCCAAATTTTCTGGTTTAATCTGGTTGACTTCACTGCTCGCTTTTGACTGTGGCGTGTCAGGCAGGCTGTTTGGGTTCCAGCATTCCTCTGAAGAATGTGTCTCACCATCTGAACAGGTAAAAGGGTATGTTCAGAAAACAATTCCTATACAGTGCAGAACAATTTAATGTACCAAACGAAAATACAGAGTTCGCTGCCAGACAATTCAACTGAAGAAAACATGTATCAGACAGGAGAGACAAAAACACTGTCTGCCTAGAATAAATATACAGATCATACACACTGGGTGTATTTGTAAAGGGGGACATTGGTGGGCACATCTATACTAGCATGTATGCACACCAAAAGACACATATCATGCTCCTGCATAAGGGTTGCTGCTTGTGGGGTTGCAGCCATGCACTGTTCCTCCTAATTGCAGGACCACGAGCTACCTGGTAGCTTTTATTGCAGATTATCTGTCAATAGCGTTATCAGCACGCTGACAGCTAGCTATGCTTGTCCTTTTAGTAACACTATGGGTTTCTGAATTGAATAAGACCAAACCAAAGGATCTATCATCTAATGTTCTTGCATGAAACAAGTGGATATCTAATGCAAATCAATACTGCTAACTAAGAAAATTACTTCTCACCTTTGAATGAATCTGAGATCCTTTTATGATAGAAGGATGTATCAAGGACAGAGACAGGGCTTGGAATGTTGTCCAGTGAATGAATGTTTTGGTCTGAACCCAAAATTGAAGGAGCCTGAAAGGGGATACAGAGGAATTGCTCATTAGTAAAGTAGTGGTAGACAATGAATACAGAATGCATGAAAATTGTAGAATTAGATGGATTATTGGTATGAACTTTCTTTGTGTTTTATCTGTACCTTGTGACTTGCTGTTGCAGCAGCATTGCTTGGTGGAACAAAGGTCGAGTTGCCACCCGGAGGCTTTGGACAATCCATAACGGTGACATCAACCTGATTTGCTAAGCTTATTCTGTTCCCTGTACTCTGCAAGACCTCATCATGGCGGCATTTCACCTGAGAAGGCTTTGATCTTATTCTTCCTTTTGGTGAGACAGCTTCATTGGACTTCTTGCTTGGAGATTTTGGTGAAACAGGTGGACGAGACCTCCTTTCAGGCTCTGCCTTCTTTAGCACATTTCTCGGGCTTGATGAGCTTGTAGGCCTTGGCGAGCTGGCACTGCTTGCGGTTTCTTCAGACTTCAATTGAGCTCTTGACATCCGAAGATGAATCTTCTCATTTGTGCCGGTCTCATTTGTGCCAGTGAAAGATGAACATCTAGCCGGCAACTTTCTGAGGCTTCTGAGGCCTGCCATGGGAGCAACAGAAGCAAGTGAAACCCCATGCTTCTCAGTGGTTCTTGCAGGCTTCATGACCACAATAGGAGCTTGGAAGCCTCCAGAGTTAGTGTTTAGATCATATCCTGTCCTGTGAGTAGCCACTGATCCGCCACTGCTGTCATTCTTGCTCTTAACATCTTTCGCGTTCAATGCACCCAGTATTCTGAGAGCCCTGAAGTCCTTATTATTACACTCTAAGAAGTCAAAGCCCCCGACCCTTCTCTCTATATCAGCATAGACAGATGCAGTTCTTGGCCTCCCTTCAGCTTCTCGACATTGTTGTGCCTTGATATTGGTGGCACTTCTGTCCTGCTGCCTCCAAGGAGCTGCTTCTGTGAGAATTCGAGGGGAAGGCTTGGTTTTCAGTACTGAGGACTCGTTCTTCAGCTGCATGCTGCAGGAATCCTGGCAAGTGCTTCTTGGGGAGCGTGATGGATGCTCATGTTGAATGGCTTGTGCTGGTCTCGGTGATCTTGTGGGTTCACAGTTATCAGCAGTTAGCACCCCTGTAGCATTTGTTGCTTCTTCCAACCCCATCAGCTTGGCAATGACACTGTTAGCTCTCCTATGGCTGGGGGAATCTTGAGGCCTCAAAGTATCCAGAAGAATATCATCAGTTCTCTTGTAACTGAGGTTCTTCTGACGTGAGCCTGGACTCAGAGACTCCTTCCTGCTGTCCAAGGACAATCTAGGAAGCTCTTTTAGCCTTGAGGAAGGCCTCTTGCTTTCCTGGGTTTCAGCTGGCCGCAGGAGTCTTCGGTCATCACATGAGAAGCGTGACTGCTCCTGCAAACACCTTCTAGATTCAGTGACATTTGCAGGAACCTTTGTGGTCCTATCGATCCCAATAATACAGGTTCCATCCATTGATTTGGACAGCAGCAGTGGCCTCGGTGAGTCCTTGTACTGCCCGTTTCTCCTTGCCTCCTGCACCGAGGTTTTTACAGTCAGGCCTCCAGGGTCCCGGTTGATGGAGTCCTTCACTATGTCTCTGAAACCGACATTAGGATGCCCAGACTTAGTGTTCATGTCAGATTCCTTCAAACTTGGGGAGCTCTTCTGTGACCTCTGCACAAAGAGCTCCTCATTTATGTAAGGAAGCTCCTGTTGGACTGATTTGTTGCCATCAAGGGAGGAGAAGGATGAGCACGAAGAGGAGGAGGAAGAAGCTCTTGATGATTCGATCGAAAGGCTGCTGTTCTCGGTCATACATTTGCTGAATGTTTTCTCCTGCATAAGCAAACGAGAGGTTAGTGCCAACTTCTTTATGCATTCATAACATACTTTTAAAGTTCTGACGCATGAGTAAAATGGTTTCCTCCCGGACAAAAAGGAAAAAAAGAAGTTGAGTCCAATATAGTAGGAATATTACCAGAACAATCTTTGAGGTACTTGAACTTTGAACTGGAACATTGCTGCTGCTCTTTGGCAGGGCATTGCCTGGAAAACATACGGAGGCATTAGAACAAAATATCTAAACAGAGAAAATCGAGCAATTTGTTATGCAATAATGGTAATGCAAAAGATGGATAAGGGCATAAGGTGATGAATTATCTGGGGAAATTCATTAATAAATGATGTAAATATTACAATCAGATTGTTGTGATGTCCTCTTCAGTTAATCTGTCATTCATAGATTTTTTTTTAAAAAAAAAACTAAATGTTAAGCTGTCCTCTTCAGCTAATCTGTCATTACTAGAAGGATTCGTTTTTAATACAAAGTAGTAAACGCTAAGCTGTCTTCCTCAGTTAATATGTCATTGCTAGAAGGGTTTATTTAAAAAAATACAAAATGTTAAGACGTCCTCTTCAGTTCGATTACGTAAATGAATTTATAATATACTGTTCAGCTGTCGTCCTCAGTCAGCGAAAATAGTTATCCTCATTCTATTTCCCGTTCTGGGTACCCGAATCCTCATCATTGTATTGTCATTACGGCGATGCCGTGCTCATCTAGTGCTAAAAGGTATTAGTATCATGTGCTGTCATTTAGTGCATTCTTAAGGAAATGCTTTTATGATGACAATTACTTGAGTCAACCACTGCTATAGTACTGTGCACATGTTTTTTTTCCTTACGGATGTACTACTAAGGCCATGTTTAGATCCCAAAACTTTACAAGATTCTCCATCACATCGAATCTTTAAACACATGCATGGAGTATTAAATGTAGGTAAAAAAAATAACTAATAGCACAGTTTGTCTGTAAATGTCGAAACGAATCTTTTGAGTCTACTTGGTTCATATTTGGACAAAGTTTGTCAAATAACAACGAAAGTGCTACAGGAACTTTACACCCAAATTCCTACCAACTAAACACCCCCTAACTTGCACAACAAACCTCCTAGTCCCTTGTCAGTACAAAAGGTAAGTGGAAAAAAAAACTAGTATTCTGGTACCAACATGGCAATTTCTTTTGCAAGTTCCACTTTACAGAGCGTGGCTCGCTCATGCTGCAAGCCAACCAGTTTTAATACTTGTGTATATATAATATAAGCAGTTTTAGCAACCAAGTGTTTTTTATTCCTTAATTTGATAGGTTGTTCTTTGCTGAACCTTCCAACTGTCAATCTTACCAAACTTTGAATAACAGTATGAAAGGGCGTATATCGAACCAATTTTTTTTATGTATATGTAAATAGAAATGGCACCTACCTTTCTCATCTCTAGTCAACCATACCAGGATGAGTAGCTGCGCTACCACTACCTAGTAAAGAGCAACTCCAACGATTTTGTATTTTTTATTTGGCAAAACATGAAATTTGTCAACTCTCAAATCAATATGGGGAGGAGAAAAAAAGGTTATCTCCAACGGTTTGACAAAATTGACTTACCAAAATTTAAAAAAGGAAACACGGCGGCGCGGGAGGGAAGAGCGTGCGCGGGAGTAACACGAGACGAAATGTCAAGCCGATCGCGAGCTTGCATATATGTCAATCCATCTCAGGATTTTGTTAAGTTAACAAAAATGCAAAGCCTATTTGCCAACCCGTTGGATAGGAGTTTTGTAGATTTTTTTGCAAAAAAAAAAATGCAAAATGTTCATTTGCAAAACCGTTGGAGGTGCTCTGATAACAACTTGGAGAAGGGCGCGATTAGGGGCTGTTTGGATGGCTTCCAAATATGCCAAGCCAAAGATTTGGCAAACTATGTATAATTTTGGTTGTCATTTGATTCGCTCCCGAAACTTGCTAGCCTCTCACATTTAGCTTGCCAAATCTATCACAATTTGTTTGTGTCCAAGTTTTGCTTGCCAAATCTTTGGCATAGCAAATTCTGGTTGTCGTAAACCAAGCATGTTCTAGAAACTGGATCAGTTCTTAGAAGCAAAACGCTATTAACGTACTAAACAAAGTTAATTAAAGAAGAAGGAAAAAAAAGGCTGTTTGTGAAAAACTTTGAAGTAAACGCGAACATAACGCAGCAGAGAGCAGAGAGATGCATGGGGAGCAGCGAAAGCACGGCGAGGAGCGGAGCCGGCCGTTGTTACCTGGTTGAGTGGAAGGCGGAGGCAGCCTCTTCTGCGCCTGCCGGGCGGCGCGGCGGCCGCCCCCGGTGATGAGCCGCTGGCGGTCGAAGATCTGGAAGATGCCGGCCATGCAGCCCATTTGGCGGCGGAGGTCCCGCGTGTCGTCGGCCAAGGCGGCGGCGGCGGCAGCGGGGGCGCCGCGCATCCTCGCGGGCATCCTCGTTGTCAGCCCGATCAGGCGGCGCGGAACGACGTGCGGCCTGCAGGAGGACGATCGCCGGGTCGCATTCAGGTGCGACGACCGCCGGTGTGAATGTGACCAGGCCGGCGTGCGGGTGCGGGTGCGGCGGCGCCACCGACCGCAGGCGTCCGGAGGCAGAGAAGGTTCCGAGGCTGCAGTCACCGGTCAGAGCCGAGGCAAAAAAAAAAAAAAAAAAAAAAAGGCTGCGACCGCGAGGAGGGGAGAAGGAGAAGCGGCTCTGCACGCGGACACGGGTACTACGACGGATGATGTAGTAGAAGACTAGAGAGAAGGCCACCGGAGCAGAGGCAGAGGCAGAGGTCTGTTTTGTGTTTGGTTTTGGGATGGGGGCGAGTTCAGAGGAATGCTATCATTGCGGCGCCATGGCCATGCAGAGAGAGGCTCTCGTCGTGGGGATGGAGAAGGCGGCCTGTGGATTTAAGAGGGAGGCCGGGAGGGCTGGTTCGGCTGGCTGTGGCTGGACGGATGGACGGGCTGCCTGGCTGCGTGTGTGATGATGGCCAATGGCTAAGGGCAATTGGGGGTAGAAATAAGGAGGGAGGGGCCGACTGCCGAGTGCCGAGGGCGAGGGGGGCGCACGGCGCACCGGCACCGGCATGGTGTGTTGGGGGTGGGTCAAGCCGTGTCCCTGGTCCTGCTGCTCCCGCTGCATCACAAGGCCCCCCCTTGGCCGTCGGCCCTCCCCCCCCACCCCCCACCCCATGTGATGTGAGGGGGCTGGCTGATCATTGCAAGCCTGTGGGTGTGCGCGGGCATGTGACGCCTGTCAGACCGCGCGAGCGCGCACAGGAGTTTTTGATCGAGGAAACAACAACGCATGGAGTACGTACGCAATTACGCATGGCCGGAGCAGGAGGAGGAGGAGGAGACGGCAAGGGCAGCCAGGCGCCCAGGCCAGCCGGGCGCGGCCTCGCCTTCAATTCGTGACGCGGCCGCCCCGCCAGCCTGCGCGCGCACCAGCCGGCACGCGGACGCCCATGTACCGTGTCTGTCTGCCCACGGGTCAGTCGTCCCCGTGTCGCTCGCTGTGCCGCGACAGGCGCTACGACCGGACCCAGAGAGGCGCGCGCCAATGCCAATGGCAATGTCATCCATCCAGCACGTCCCGTCGTCCAGTCCAGTCCTGTCCTGCTGGGACGGAGTTGCAGCGATGGCCGATGAGCGAGCGGCCGGCCGGCGGTGTAGTCTATGTCGCCCATGTCCCCGGCGCGGCGCGGCGCGGTGGTAGGTCGCGGACCTCGCGGCCCGCCCGGCGCCCGCCCGCTCGTTGGCATCGCCACCCTTTTGCCAGGCGGGCGTACAGGGCAGAACTAGAGACTCGTCCACACTGGGGCCCGCCTGCGGACAGCCCACGGTCCACACGCGTATAGTGAGCAACAGTGGTACGCGTGCGTGTACGTACGTATACAGCCATCTATGATCTATCTTACCCACCATGCCTGCCGATCGAGTACCTGAGATCCTGAGAATACGATAGGTTGTCATTGTACTCCTATTGGTCTGCGCTTCGGGCCCGCATCCTGTGGATCGAATATATATCTATGGATATATACACGACGCATGCATACGTACCGGTACTACTACTACTACTCGTACGTAGTACAGATAGCAGCAGCATGCACTGCTCATCATTGCACTCGTCTGTCTCGTCATACACATGCCCCTGTTTGGTTGTACGTACGTACGCGAGGACGCGCCCGGCCGATCGAATGCCTGCATGGGAGACATGGGCTTGTTTGGTTACAAGCCTGGGAAGTTTTTGCCTGGGCAAACAGGTTCCTGGAAGCTGCCTGCGATATGTTTGGATTGGACCCTGGTCACTCGCCTGACCCAGGCAATCCAGTCTCCTCCCAGGCGATCAAAATCAAGCGTCTGACTCTCAGCTGCCTGGCCTGCACGTTAGTTCTAGTACTAAGCTATCATCTTATTTATATTTTATACTATAATAAAATTGTAAAAAATACTACAGCACACCTATGGCTCTTGCTATTGTTCTACAGGCTACAGGATAAGTATTAATGATTTTTGAACAAGTTTTTGATTTGACAAGTGACTCTTTTTTTATTTTTCTATTAAGTTGTGAGTATTCATTCTTCTTTTATTTTATTTTTTATTCGTCTGAGGTTAGAACACCGCTCACACTAAACCAATAAATATTTATTATAAGACATATTTTTAAAATTATTATATTATATAACTATTATTAATTTCTAAAATGCGGTTTATATTACTTTTCTATATTATTATGGTGTCGAAATGAATGTTGTACACACATAGATAAAACGTATTCTCTCTATTAATTTTCTCAGGCACAGGCTTCCAACCAAACAAACAATCTCTTTACTTGCCTCACGAGGCAGATTTCATTAAAATTTTAGGCAACTCTTAGGCAACACTTTTTTTTTCAGGCAACTCGTCGAGGCTTTCAACCAAACAGGCCCTATACAGCCGGAGCCGGAGCCGGAGCCAGTGGCTGTTGCCTGTTGCATGCCGTTTACCGCATCGTACCGTACCTGCTGCACTCCTGCAGGCCCGGCCGTGTGAGCCTGCGTGCTTGTAGGAATGTAGGAGTACATGTGACGCTGATCGATCTGACGGGTACTATACAACTGTTAACCGTAGAAGATACAGATTCCAGTTTGCAGCGTTGTGGGCCTCATGGTAAAATTCGTCACGGCCGGGAGCGGGGCGCCGTGACTGCATTCTGCATGCCCTCGCCCGCATCCGCATCCGGACGCGCCGTGGATGGGGTCATGCCTGCGTCGTGCTCGTGCGCGACGAGTACGCGTGCTGCTCTGCTTGCACGGTGTCGCCGCCCTCGATCGATCTGCACTCCCCACACATGACATCTGTTACTACTGCACGCGTCCTCTGGTCTGAACCTTCCCGTGACAGCTTTTACTGCTGCTGGGCACTGGCACAGTGGCACAGCCAGGTGAAATCTGTTCGATGCTTTCGGTTGCCTGGCCTCTCCTCCTGATGTTATTGCTCTTGACCTCCCCGCCGTCTCGAGGACTAATAAGGACGTCCACACCATTTTAAGTTTTTTTTTAAAAAAAAATATCATTGTGACGCGACATATTTTCATGACATGTACAGTGAGATTTTATGTTATAACAGATGGTTGACTCTATTTTCTTCCATTTCCAGACGGAGTAGTGTACAGACGGAGTTGCGCTGCTTGCCAACGGGCAACGGAGATGTTGGAGAACGGATCTGGGAAGACACGAGTTTCGGAGACAGTGTTGTGTTGTTAGTTTGGACAGGACAATTATGATGCACAGCTACGTGTAACATGCACGGCCATTGGAACTTTAGTGCGCTTTATTAAGGAAAAAGCTCGCAGCCTCGCACACAGCCACAGGCAAACAAAAAAAAACGGTTTCCTGATCTAGTAGTAAGACTTGATTGCAGCAGTACAGTAGTACAGTACTACACTAGATTAAGTTCATATAGCATCGACACGTTTTTTTTGGATAAATCTAGCATCGACACGTTGTTATGGTTGTACGTACGTACTACTTAATTAATTAATACTATGGGGTGATCAGGGAGGGACGGTCGGTTAACCAACAAGCAAAAGCTGCCATAGTATAGTATCTTCTGGTTAGCCTTTAGTGGTGTTGCATTTGCAATTGCATCACATCCTCGTGCATGCATGATGCATGAACGCATCGGCTTTATCGTCCCACACTCTCACATCTTGGCTAGCTAAGCATCAGCAATCACTCTGGAGCACATGGCGATCGAGTGCATACATACGTGCATGGGCTGGCAGTAAACAAGTCGGTCGATCATCGGAGCCCAATCAAAGGAGAACCGGGCCTCCTCTCCCCCTCTCGTGACATCACGTTACTACGGGCCCCGGGCCCCGGGCGCGCGGCGGCGTTCGCTGCTTCATCAGCCCCTACTGTACTCTGTAGTCCGTACTATTTAAAACCGTTGGCGCCAATCAAGGAGCGCGGGATGGCTGCGACTGGCGAGCACTCCCATGGCGATAGCGGTTGCGGCGTGGTCCACGTCCATGTCCACCACGCACGTCGTCACAAGTCCCGATCCCGATCGACGCCGCCCGCGGGGGGGAGTACGTGGAGTGGAGGATGAGGATCGCGGGCGCAGGCGGCGGCACGCGACAGGCAGGGGCGCGAGGCCGCCGAGGGATCCGGGCCGGGCAAACCGGTCGAGCCCACGCACGCAGCACGCTGTGGTTGCATTGCAGCAGCTCGATCAGCAGTCAGCACCACCAGCAGCTGCTGTTGTGCTGCTTCGCTGGTAGAGAGAGTACTGTAATTTCTGCAGCAGCGAGCAGGGCAGGGTGCAGCGAGCAGCAACTCCTACTAGTACTCTACTGCTGCGGCCCCGCCTGGGCCCGGCAGCCGGCTGGCCGTGTCTGATGAGATCGGCGTTAACTGGAAGCGAACAAGAAGGCAAGCCGGAGCGAGACACGCGCATTGAGGCGAGGCGGATGTGGTGGTGGTGGGGAGGGGCCTCGGCCCTCGGGACCAGTGCGGGTGGATCTGGGGGCATGGCTGCCCAGTGCTGCGTGGGCTGGAGAGGAACTGGACCCCGCGCCTGTTTCTCTTTGCCTCCCGCCATCATCATCATGTTGCTCCTGCTGCTTGCTTGTGCTTATCCTTTGGTTGTTTCTCCTCTTCGGAGGTGGCGATCCTAATTTTGTACAAGACTAAATTTATCAGCCTGCGATACGATAGGTTTTGTTAGTTCTTGGTTTGATAATGTAGTGCTATGATAAATTAATTTGATTTAATAAATTCGTCTTGTTAATTAACATACGGTGGTGTAATTAGTTTTATAATTAATCTATTTTAAACAGACTAAATTATTGTTGTAACATTCGATGTGACACGGCTAAGATCTTAGCCTTAAAATCCAAACACCCACAAGTGGCCATCGATTGTTTGAAATTTTCCAGCGTGTCATCCTAGTAACCTTATCTTGATCGAGATGCATGCATGGCTAGATGGAGCCAAGATTTTCTCATGCACATCTACTTGCTACTACTGTGCTACTGTGGTACTGTGCCACCAAGCTACGGTTACAGAAGGTTAGAAAATAAAAATTAAATAACTGAGATTCTGGTGGATGCCATACAACCATGCATATATACTTACTTTACTTTAATACTTACGTACCACGATGCGTGAACAAAGCCATGAAGATCTTAATTATCCGCTGGATTACCCCGGCGCCCAAATTGGGAGAGAGAGCGCGCCTTCTGAATTTCTGGTCAGATTTCCGCCAGCCAGCTGAGAGCGCGCGACGTGGCTTCAAAAACAAAAATTACAGACATGAATACTGCTGCAGCAGCGACGGTTAGGTTAGGTGCAAGGATCGGTCGCTGCGAATTGAAGGGAGTCCGTTAGGTTTCCCGCCACGTACAGTACACTCGTACGTGCGATGTCAGGGAGGCAACCTGCAGGCATATTGCTGCGTCTCCTTCTTTTTTTTTTTCCCCCTTCCCGCCAACGCAACGCAACGCAGGTTCCTTCCATGCAATCCAACCTGCATAAAAAAAATAAAAATAAAAAAGAGGCTCTGCTGGACTACCTGCGAGACGACAACGGTGAAACTCGACAGGGCATTGGCACCCACTGCAGGTTTTCACTCTTCGCTGCTCATGAACATTTACTCCCAAACTAGATATATTAAGGAAATCGTTGATAGACGGCATAAAAAGAAGTTTTGACTGAACTTGGCCAAAGCTCAAAGTATCTGTGAACGAGGGGAGTATACAATTTAACATGACTTACCTAGTTTAATTTTTAACATGAATACATGATATGTACTCCTTGTTTTTTTTGGGTAATAGCGAAAAGAGAGAGTCGTTCCTTTTTACTTTTCCCCTGTGTCGTTATTCTTAGGTAAGCCAATCAGGATTGCCTAGTGTATGTTCCGATAACATGTTTGTTTCTTCCCTAGTCTAATTTCTTTTAAGTTCGTGGTCTCGAAAAAAAAGTTTACAGAAAAAATGTAGCCACATCTATGGCACAGAATAATTGGTTTTTTTACTAAATATACCATTCGATATATTTGTATAGCATGTTTGTTTAATTTGGCACTGAAAATGTTCCTCCCTTTTTTCTATAGGTTTAATAGGCTTGAACAAATTTGACTTATAGGATAAACCTAAAATGGAACACCTAGCATCTGGAGGTATTATTATCGGAGCACCCCCTTCACACGGATAATTAAGCTAATGCTAGTATGCTAGTATGTTTGGCCGCTGGACTTCTTCAACCTCCGGTCGTTTCAGCCTGTACTCGATGTTGTATTCATGGCAAAAGATTCTAGGAGGGGCTAAGAGAAGCATATGGATCCAGCGGCCAGGGGGTGGGCTAGAGCCCCACCTGCTCCACCGCTGGATCCGCCCTTGTGTGGAAATGCACTATTGCTGTGATGTTTGAGACTTTGAGTCATAGATGCACACATGTTTTAACCGGACCCACTTAGTTTGAAACCGCGCATTCCTTTTTGAACAGACTAAAAATCTACAGTTTCTTTGTATAAATAAAATGAGTGCAACTACTACTATATATACTCCTTCTGTCAAGAAAAAATGTGGTATCCGTAGTACCAGTCAATCGAGCTTAAAATTAACTAACTTTATAGTAAATAGTATTAACATTTATGTACCTAAATAAATTTGTTGTGTAAACATATTTTATAACTAATCTAATACTTATTTTATTTGATGAATGTCTGTATTTTTATATAAATTGTTTTGATTCATCAAAATTCAAGAATTGTATTCTTTTTTTAGCAACGAGAATTGTATTCTTTTGTGGTGGGCGAGAGGTAATATCTTGTTTTTTTTTTTTTTGCCCCCCGGCCTCCAGGTGAGCTAAAGAAGAAGAAGAAGAAGAAGAAGAAGAAGAAATTGAGAGGCAATGATTAAAAAATGTGTGTGCGTGCACCTAGCTAGCCACTCATGAGTATACGTACAGTACTCGTCGGTACTCTACCAGCTGTAATGCAAAATCCTAAAAGGAGAATCATCATAAGTGGTGATGGAACGGATCGAACAGCACCCACAGCAGGGACATCGGACCGAGATACTACGTACGTGTACTCCTACATCATATCATCATATCATGGTGTGTATGACAAGAGCACCGTACCCACACTAGTACGATACTACGTGCAGCCCACAGCCACGTATGTACAGGCAGTCGTGCCAATCCATGGAACCGAGAAGCGACCGGCCGGCGGGCCTCGTCAACGGCGGCAGGTACACGAGCCGCGTCAAGCTGAGAGCGCGCGCCTCCGATCCTCTCTTTTGTGGCCTCTCAGCTCCCTCGTCGTCGCGTGCAAGTGCATTATTACTCTCCCTGCATAGTGCATACTAGTACAGTGAACTGGACTCCTGGACGCCATCACCAAAAGCGACGACGAACGCCAGCGAGCTCTCTCTGCTCGATCGGCGTGGACTCGGCCTGCGCCACCAGTATAGTACGTAGTCCCTGCCACGTACGTACGTACTCCTCATTCGTTGGCGATCGACTTGGCGTGGATGATGATGCACCGATCGATCTCAAGTGTCCATGCAGAGCAGAAGCTCCCCGCTCCCCCCGGTATTATTAGTATGGCTAGCTGGCACTATATATATTGTTCATCAGCAACCGGACACGAGTATTAGATATATGCATGTATGTATAGGTGCAGTGGTGCAGCCCTTTTGTTGTCAAGCGTTAATGAGCTGCACTCGCAAGCAGCCAAGCACGCAGGCACCGAACAGAGTACTACGTGCGGTCGAGAGCGACGTGGTGGAATGGAACAGTGCGCTGCATCTCGACCGGGGACCGGCACGCGGCATGGCATAGCGGACTGCGGACCGGAGAAGGAAAAGGAGACGCAACGCAACGCAATTGAATGGAAGCCTCCCGCAGTGTCCGCGTCTTGGGCGCGGGGTTGCTGTCCGTGTCCGCGTCCCAGGCAGGCAGCGTCGCTGCCGTCGCAGCTGGGCTCTCTCTGGGGCACCCAGACACGCCGCCTGCCGCGTCCCCCCACGTCGTCCCCAGGCCATGCTCTCGCTCTCGCTCGCAGCGCAGACGCAACGCGCGCGCATTCATCATGCACGCACGGCCGCACGCCGCACGTCGTCGCCTGCGCTCTGGTGGTGGCCCGCTGCACTGCGCCGAGCTCCCATGCACCACGTCGCTGCCCACTGTCCAGTCAGTCAGTTTTCTGGCGCGGCAACGTGGGAGCTGCCAAAGGCAGCGTGAGCGCGTGCAGTAGTCACCCAATTGAAGCCAGCGGTTGCTGGTCGGTACAAGGAGAGCATATGGCATGGTGCAACCCCCGTGTGCAAGGCTGCCCTAGCTACCACAACCAGCAGGTAGTAGTAAAAGTTGGAGGTGCTGGCGTCTGTAGCTTGTAGTACAGTACCTACGTGATGTCTCTCTCTGGAGTGTGGGGAAAGGAACGCCTGGCCGGTTTTATTCAGTGTTTTGGAAGGACGTGCAAAGTGAGCGCGTGTGAAATTATCTTGGGGTTTGTTTGACATCCTAGCTACTCATTTTGTTCCTAAATAAGTGTCGTTCCCGCTTGCCAAGAAAAAACTACCTGCAATTATATATTAAAATATATTAATATTTATGCTAAGTAATTAGTATCATCAGAAAGTTCTTTACATCTAGTTTTTTAACAAAATTATTTGGAGATATAAATATTGTATATATTTTGTAAAAATTGAGTCAAATATGTGACATGCACATCAAAGACGACACTTATTTAGAGACGGAAGGAGTAGAGTACAAGTCGATCATGACGTATTATCACTACTGCATGTTTTCTTCAAAAGAATACTATCGCGCGAAAAAGATGCAAGCAGAAAGAGTGTCACTTCTCACTTCACACCTCATATATAGGCGGCCTACATACGCTCTAGATGCCAACCAATCCTTGACCTTGAGACAGTAAAAACAAGCGCCACCAGCCGGTACTTTTGATAAGAAAAGAAAAAACAGCATCGATATGATCGTTCAAATTCTTTGGCACCAGATTCTCTCTGATTCTGACAGTGCCACAAGAATTAAAGATTAACAAGGGATCGACTGTTATCTTGGCAATGTCAGTAGTAGGTGTGCCGACCGACACTTTACCAACGCGAGCTGCTCAAGTAAGCAGCACGCAGCACACGCAGCAGCACCTGCCCGGCCTGAGATTTGCAAAAGGCCACTGCAACGAACAAACCTGCAGGCACGGATATATATTCTCGGCCTCTTTTCTGGTACAAGTTGCAGCAAGACCTTGCTGACGACACTTCATCATCAGGAAAACAAAACAAAAAATAACAGGAGAGAATCTTGCAGGTGATCGACAAGGATAACAGAGGAGCTAGCCATAGAGATCACTCAACACCTGGAAAACTGCATTAGAAAAGGATAATAAAACTACTTTCTTCTAGTCTATTCTCCTGCTGGCATTATTGTTGTCATGCCATGGAATATTCGGCTAAACCAAGTCAAGGTCTGTCCATCACACATGCCTTGCTGCTAGAGTGCTGGTGCTGGGCCCGCCTGCGTTCTGGATCGGTCCATCCATACGACGATCGATGCTATCCTATGACCTATCCATCATGCAGCGCAGCATGTTCACCCTCCGGCTGTGTGCATTTCATTTCATCAGCATTATGTTCCAGTGATAAAACATAAACTGTTGCAGTTGCAGGGAACTTGTGGATTAGCGTGCAGTTTGCAAGTCGGTCACGCACATGATAGCTCATGATGTGGTGTGCTAGCGTGGTACGGCCGTATGCATTCTGTTTCTTTCTGCTTCCTCCGTCAAAAAGATGTTTTTTTTTTCTGGGAAGAAGGCTAGACATATATGGGGCGGAATATTAATAATTGACAACACATGCGTGCTGCTGCTGCTGCACGTACGTACAGTACCAGGAAAAAACACCCTGAATATAATTCTGAATGATGGAAGAACGAATATTCAGTTAGTTTATGCATTTTTCGTTTGTTCAGTTAGGTAATGGATGTGTTGCATGTACAATTGTGTACTCTACGTGTACGTATTATTGGCCATGAGTAGCCATAGGACAATCCAAAAAGGTCCCAATAAACCGTATTAGCAGGCTGTTCGCCAGCCGTACATGCGCAAAAGCATGCAATTATACACAATGCTGATTCGGACCAGGAGCTGTTGTTAAAAGATGATTAAAATCGGACGAGAAAGTACACCGTGCGCCTCGATGCAAAGGATTGGAGCATAGCATGATACATTGAGCTAGCAAGTTGCATGGCACACATCCTTCAATTCGCAGTACCGAAACAGGGAAGCGCTCCACACTGGTCTTGTTTTGGTATATACCTCCATATACCTCCTCACAAATCACAGCTCCTGCTTCAGACAGAGTACTTTAATTTACTATTCACCAGAAAACAACTCCAAATTCTAAAGTATTTGGTACTTGGCTCGTCCGACTCTTTCACAAAAGCTCCTCGATAATTACAAGGAAGAACAAGGGAGCATAGATGGACAAAAATAAATGGGCAAGCCCCATCAGGTGGCCTTATAGGCCCAACATGCGAACGCAGGATTTTTGGCGGAGAACTCAGCTAGCTCGGGGCCTCCGCGAGGTCAAACAAATAGGTAGAATACTTTCATCCGTCACAAGAATGATGTATGCAGGCCGGGGTGGAGACAGATAGTTGATTTTATTTGAATTTCAAAATTTTCAGTTCAGGTTCCACGTTTATAGGGGGACCTGCCCCCCTCTCCTTGTTGCACGCTAAGTAAAATTGCTCTAGTTATCCAAAGAGAGTGTTAATAAACCAAAAAAGAGCAAATAATTTGGAAGCGAGCGATCTGCACTTGAGAGAGAGAGAGAGAGAGAGAGAGATTGATTTCAAGTTTGTGGCCTGGCGTGTACATCGCACTTAGCCACGGCAGCATGGGGTAGACACACGTACCTACGAGCGGGTCGCCCTCCAAGCGGGGACATCGGTGAGCCGACGGCATGTGGCAAGTCCGCAAGTGGGTGGATGATCCGAGCGAGGCGACAGCAAAGGTGGATGGAGCATGCACGTACGAGCAGGCACCCCACGTGCGCGGGCCGGAGAGGCCGGCTGCCGGCGTGGCGTGCGTGTGCGCCACCATGTCCTGCCCCTTCAGCTGCTGGCACTGGCAGGCAGCAGAATCTCCCCATCGTCTATCCGCTCAGCTCGGGCGTACTCTCTCGATCTGCTCCTCCATGCAAGCACGGAACGGAGGCTGCCTGCAGCTGCAGGATTCTCTGGAGTTTGTTCGTGCGAGGTAGCAGTACGGTCGCCTGCATCTGCATGCACGCTTTGCTTCATCGGAGTCAGAGAGCCGCCCCCCGCCACCATGTCCGCCAAACGCACACGCTAGCATCTTTTTTGTCAGTGCTAGCTAACGGTGCGCGGGGGTGGCTGTGGCATGTGGCATGTGGGGTTCATTCGATCGTCAGACGCCAGACTTGAGATTTTCAGAGAATGTGTGAACATGCATGGCATGAGCAGCTACAGTCCCAGTTACAGTTACAGAAACCGTCGTGTGCTCCAAATGCATCCATGCATGCATGATTGCGTTGCGCTTGCTAGGCGCAAGTGCTGCGACTGCGAGCGAGCGAGCATCGTCATATATATATCATTCAGAGGCGAGACTCGAGAGGCCATCGCGGCCAACCTGTGATACTAGATAATAATTGACCACCAGAAAACCTAGTATGCATTGCACGCGATACCTGGCCCGGCCGGCCCGCCAGAGCGGCCGCCCGCCGAGACGACGACAGGAACAAAGACGGCAACCTATAAAGCTAGCTAGCCAATATAATGCATTATGCAAGGTCCCTTTTAAACAGTAGTACGTACTGTACATACTGAGTAATTAAGTAGTGCGTACAGGCCGCCGGAAGCACATGGCGTGCTGCGCGCGGGTGCCGGCCGAGCCCCGGCCCTCTCCATATGCATGCATGCATCGGCATCGCCGGCCGGCCGCGCGGCGGCCGGTCGGCAGGCAAGCAAGCTATAGCTACTTCGTCCTGCGTGCGTGGCTTCTTCACCCATCGATTCATCGACCGGACGTCAGTGCTGGAAACTTAAAATTACCTTACGGTGCACTACCGTCAAGTAAAATAAAAATATCATCATGAAAATATATATATCGTCATAAAAAATAAAAATATCGTCATGAAATGAAATTTCTTACGGTACACTTACCATTAGGGAAAATGTTTCCAGTAGTGCGTCCGGGCCACGCCCCACGCCGATGACGATAGATTCCGGTCCTTTTCGAGCTAGCGGCCGACAGCGCTAGCTCGGCCGGCCATGCATAGCATGCCATGGACCATGGTTGATAGCTAGCTATAGCATGATGGGGGCGCGCGAGCATGCATGCATGAAGCATGTGCCCGGCCGGCCATGCGCAAGCGTTTTCGTTCGATCGTTTGGTAGCGCGGCGAGAAAGGGCGCAACGCAACGTGTGCACAAGGCAACGTCGTCGCTGTGCTACTGTTCCGAGTGCGCACTGCTGCCTAGGTAGCCTGCTGCGTCTGCGTGTGTGACGCGTAGTACGTAGCTGTGCCGGAGAGGGGAGTGTGCGTGCAGCTGAGACTTTGGCTGTGAGAGATGCGCGGCAGTAGACTGATGGATGCATGCAAGTGCCATAGCCAAAAGCGAAGCATACACGCCACGCACCAATGCATATCTATCTATCGATCATCATATGATGCCTGGTCCTTAGCAGTTCGTTGTGCAACGTTTAATTACTGTGCGCATGCATGGCAGCTGGTGCCTGTTGTTGTCACGTCACTGCCTGTCTGCCTGCTCATATGCGTACTGTACACTTGTTCTGAAACCAAGGTGCATGGATCCCCTTCAAGTTATTATTATATGTGTACATATTTAACGGGATGCTTCGTTAGTTAATTTGCGTTGGTTCTGTTTTGTGTTTCCCTGCTGCTGCTGCTCTGGCTGAATGAGCTGATCGATGGTTAGTTGAGGCCTTTAGTTCCTAACCCAAAAGCAATCAGGCACGCCGCCTGCCATCATGCATGGCCGGCCTGTACTGTGGCCTGGGTCTGGCAAAGACAAACTGAATTCATGTTGCAGCTGGGAATAAGCCTATATGTCAAGCCTGACCCGAAACTGAACTGCATTTGTGTTGCGGTCAAACACTGAGCAACCGAGATTGCTCCAACTACTGCTGATGAAGCTAGGGACTGGTGGTACGCCCTGTCTTTTACCTCTAGATTAGAGTTACAGTAGCTAATAGCTATCCGGCCTAGCGAAATACGTAGAGGAACGACTGCTTACCACTGGGACACGTACGTACGGCTATACGGAGTAGTTCGCATCGCATGCAATTACAGACCGTACAAAAACGTGAAGCACGACACGTTGCGTACGTGTGTGATTATTGGGAAACATGAATGGAACAGCCATCGCGTCAACAATGTGGACTGGAGGTGGATGGGACACATCAAAGTTGAGGCCAAAAACATCCTTGGCATGCTGGTACATCTAGAGCTAGACAGCTGCAAAGTACGCCACCTTTGGCTGCCTCGTCGATCGATCAAGTGCTCACGGCGTACAGTACGTACGTAGGAGTACACGTACGTACGCTCGCTATCTGTCCTCCTACTCTACTCTACTGGAGCCGCCCGGTAACATACAGAGACACGGAGGGATCGACATGCACGCCGGATGATGCATGTGCATGGCCGGTCCGGCCCCACAATGTCTGCCTGCCATGGTATTAGTTCACTCGATGGCAATACATCAGTGGCCTAAAAACCGGTAAGCCTGCTAGCTAGCTAAGCACAGCCTGGGAAATTAAATTATTGTGGTTGGGCTGCTTTCATTTGTTGCCATGTGCCCTGCGACAGTGGAGAGCATGCAGTACAAGATCATGCATCATGGCTTCAATTCGTCATGCATGGATGGTGTGTTATTCCAGCCTGATTATTGCTACTGTGTAGGAGTACTACTACTACGGAGTACTCCTACACTTCATCATGCATGGATATGGTGTTCTTCTTGCCTGAACCCGCTTTTGTAAATTGTAAAACCTGGCGTGCGGGTGCATTTATATATATCATGGAATTAAATAGCCCGCTATTTGTGCCGCTATAGCCCGAAATAGCTTGAAAAAAATTGTGCCGCTATTTGCGTTCATGCACAATGCTACCGCTATTTTGCCGCTAAAGTCCGCTAATTACAGTTTATAAAACGCTAAACACTTTAGCTTTAGCTCGCTATTTAAAACCATGATATATATTCTTCAGTGTCAACACGACGTTAGTTTCATTGGCGTGGTTATTAGCTTCTTAATCCAGACTCAGGGGAGATGATGAGAGATGAATGATTATTGGTCCGTTTTTTTTTTTGTTGAGTTCTCTAAAAATTAAAGCACTGAGTTGGAGAACATAGCTTCTATGACTACGAGTGTCGAGTGGTGTCTAGCTTGTGTGGTGAAAAAAAAACTATTAATTAGGTAGTTTCTGCACTGTGATTGCCTAAGTATGTCAGTTCCGCATGCAAAGATTGATGCTTTTGGATTAGTTTGTTAAAACGGCAAGCAGTAGAGAAAGCCAGGTTGCAGACTTGGTCATGTGTTCGGTATGACGATGCTTTCGGGTTATATATTAATAAGGTACCGACGACAGCTTCAAAGTCAAGATCAACATGATTCTTTCAAGCTGTTGTACTTAAAGGGCCCCAAGCTTTTAATATCGAGTACTATGTGTTTGAGGTAAATAACACGGACAAGCTGAGATACTCCTAACGTGCCGCTCACATGCAACTGCAGTTGCTAACCTTGTCGTGCTGCTTTTATTTTTTAGGATGCAGCTGACTAACCTTGCCAAAGCCTTCTATATATGCCATAGTTAGAAAGAATTGAGCCAGCCACGTGTTGATGCAGAGATGTGTCTAACATGGATCATATAGATTTTTAGAGAACGAAAAGATCTAATTTACTCCCCCCCCCCCCCCCCCCCCCGAGGCCATGACACAAATAACTCTTTGTCCAGATGAAGCCGGCCCTAATAAACTCATTTTGTATCCAATCAGTCCAATTTACCTCTTAATAAGATTTGCCATTTATTTTATCCACTTATAAGTTCATTTTTTCAGTTGAAATTTGCAGGCCAATAGAAACAAGAATTACTTTAGTAAAGGGCCAATTGGACAACTTTCCTATATGGTGCTAAGTAATTTCGACCTTTTCTTTTAGAAAAAATTTATTAACATCTAAACAAATACACTATGAAAACATATTTCACAAATTAAATAATCTATAATAAAACTAAATTGATGTTTTATATGTTGGTCATTTTTCTACAAATTCGATCAAAATTAGACAAGTCTAAATTAGGAGTTAGGACAGATTCAAAGTAAAGTATATAATTTGGAATAAAGGGTTCGGAGTAGTAATTAGAAGGCAACCTGACAAGAACCGTATGAAATGGAGGCATGAGTGAAAGCCATGTTGGACCGTTGAAGATTTGCAGTACGACTCTTTCGCGTTGACCGGTTTCAAAGCCAAAGAGATCACCATGATCCTTCTTCTGATCTCTATTGTGTACTTGAGAAAGGTTCCAACTTTTGTTTTTTTTTTATGCAAGTTGAGGTAAAACACGCGCACCAGACGATCGTAACGTGCCAGTCACATGCAACTACAGTTAGCCAGCCTGAGACTCCAGCAGCGTACATGCATGCATGCATGGTCCAAGCTTCCTTGTTTACCGCGTAGGAGCACTACTAGAGAACAGGCCTTTGGACGATCCACCAACCGAGCTTTAGTCTCGGAAAAAATTTGCGTCCGGGACACTTTTAGTCCCGGTTGGTATTACCAACCGGGGCTAAAGGTGAATCTTTAGCCCCGGTTGGTATTATCAACCGGAACTAAAGGTCCTGGACCTTTAGTCCCGGTTGGTAATACCAACTAGCCCCGGTTGGTGGTACCAACCGGGGCTAAAGGTCCTTTTAGCCCCGGGGCTAAAAGTCCTTCCCGAGTGGATTCAAAAGGAAAACGTCTAGAACTACATCACGTGGGTTGCGTAGCTCAGTTGGTAGACGTGCCTGAGGCGAGATGTGCTGAGTTCGAATCTCACACAACACACATTTATTTTTTCCTCTCTGGACCTTTAGCCCCGGTTGAAAGCACCCGGGACTAAAGGCCGGGATCTTTAGTCCCGGATTCTTAGCCCCGGTTGACATACCCGGGGCTAAAGGCCCATTTCAACCGGGGCTAAAGGCCCTTTCTCTACTAGTGGAGTATGTACGTGAGTGTTGACAAGCAAGTACCTATGTACCTTTATATATTTCTCTTCAAACGACGCGTCTATATATACACCATATTTATTCTCACAAAGCTATTTATAATTTAAAATAAATATTCTGTATATGCATATAACTGCTAATAAGGGATCCTTTACAACACGAGAATTAATTTCATATGAATCATGTAGGAATTTCACACAAAAACCAAAATGAAAATCCTTTGTTTCTTCAAAGGGGCCTAAAGAGGTTGAATATAACGTTTACGGTAGTCGGTAGTATAATGTACGGTAGACCAATCTCGCTAGTAAGATAGGTAGATTCAGATTATTGCAGTTGAGATCTGGCATAAACTAATGAACCAGGAACCAATAACTAGCTAGCTAGCTACAATAGTCTCTGCCTTCGTTCTTGACACAACTGTTTGCGTTGACCGTGTACTCGGCAGTTGGCAGCAAGGGAGCACATGCCTATCATGTAGCTACGGCAGCCGTGCATGTGTGTGTGCCTTGCTGCCTTTGCATTGACAAATCATGTCGTCGGTTAAGCTTGCTAGCTAAGCATGCGCATTGTTATTGTACAGCAGTATGCAGACTGCGAATTTAGTGAGCAAAATGACTTCGTCTCAGAACGGGGCCATGCATGTGTGCTAGTAACAGTGAAGCACGCAGAGGCTCTGAATGTTCTTGTTCTCTGCAATCTACCTGTTCTCAGAAACAGGATAGTTCTGAGAGTGAGCTGACGGAGAGCCAACAACAAACTTATCTGGCCCAAGGGTTTAACGGACTGAGGCCTCGCAAAAGCTCGTTTGGGTTGAAAGAACTTCGACACGGGCCGGATCGAAGACCAACCAAACGGGCCTAAAGATAGTTAAGAATCTCGGCCCATCCAAAGGGATATGCGAGATTTACGATTGTGTTGAACTAACAAGTCTAACACCATGGATTTTCTCATTTTCTTTATCGTAGGGCATGTTTGATGTACACAACTAAAATTTAGCTAGCTACAATTTTAAAATTAGCCAACTAAAAATTTGTCAGCTAAACTTTACCTGTCATGTTTAGATGCGCCAGCTAATAGACTCAGCTGAATCTAGATAGCTTTAGTTGGATTGGAATAATTAAACTTAGCTAAATTTTAGATAAGATGTTTGAATATCTATCAGCTAAATTTAGTCAGTTAAAGTTTAGTTGGTGCATTCAAATAGGCCCTTTAAAAAGTCTAACACGATGGATCTTATCACTAGTTGTCAAATTTTACATTGGTATTATGATTAAATAACCTGATGTTGGATAATTTAAGCATTATCCCTAGTCATCTCGACTTCGATTAACAGAAGTTGTAAGTTGTACGGTTAGAATTTTTTATTGAAATAAGGCTAGGATTCTAGTACTAAAAGAATATACTGTACCAATTAATGTTCGATATTTGTATTTGCTTCCATGTTGATGTTGCTTGAAAAGCAATGTTCAAACTTGGACATGGGCTCGGTTCAAGTAAATGGTCCTAAATAAACTAAAAGCTTTGGTAGTATTGCTTTTGTTAATGGCGCTAAGCAAATAAAAAATTCTGGGCTTATTCATAGACGTCTACAAAAATTAGGAGATGGTATGGGAAAGACTAGTGGGCCAAAAGCGAACTCGCGCTCATCTTAATACTGGGCCGAGATTTATCTGAATCTGCAGCCACACCACACCTGAACGAGCAGCATGCACAAGGATTTTGTATGATCTTTTTGAAACGAATAGCTGGAGTGCGCGTACTGACATACTCTACATCGGTTTGTTTTCAGAATTTTTTTCACTAATAATCGTCTGAACCCCAGTTTATAGTTTCATACACTTGCCAGCACAAAGATCAGTGAAAAACATTATGAAAATGAGCTATTATGATTTGGAACGAAATGAATTGGGAGAATTATGTGGAAGGCCTCGAAAAAAACTCGGTTTAGGTATGAGACCTTTTCTTTTTTGAATTTGTGTGGAAGGACCTGAAACAAAATTTTCTTAGGCGGAAGACCTTCCGTCCATTTTCAGCACTTGACGGTGTTAAGTAATAAGGGACAAAAAGACGATTTTACCCCTAAGTCAAAAAAATAAAAATAATAATTTCAATTGTTTATAATATAATGAGTATATGTATATATTTATATTATTCTCCGTAGTAAAAAAATAAAAATATTTTTTTCACTACGGAGAATAATATAAATATATACATATACGCAAAATATTATAAACAATCAGAATTCTTTTTTTATTATTTTTTGACTCAGGGGTAAATTCGTCTTTTTATCCCCTACTTAACACCGTTAGGCGCTGAAAATGGACGGAAGGCTTTTCACCTAAGAAAATTTTGTTCCAGGGCCTTCCACCCAAATTCGAAAATAAAAAGACCTGATATCTAAACCAAATTTTTCTCGAGGCCTTCCACCGAATTCTCCCAAATGAGTTACACTTGCCAGAGGACGAAGATGCTGCCGTCCCGGACCTGAGAGCCCCTGGGCTGGTGTGTGGGTTTGCAATCGTAAAATGGACCGCCGTGTCTGGTCCTGGCTTCTGAAAAAGCAGCCCACGAAAAGACGTGTCCATGTCTCCGTCGCCAGGGCCTTGTGCCGGGTTCTTTTTGTGACATGGAATCTTTTGGTCCAATTACAATATACCTTTTTTTTTTGGAGAATTAGGTGTATGGCCTTGAAAAAAACTCAGTTTAGGTATTTGGTCTTATTTTTTTTAAATTTGGTTCTATGGCCTCAGATCAAATTTTATTTAGGTGTATGGTCTTCCGTCCATTTAGACATGTAACGGTGTTAACTCGGGTGATAAAAAGACCATATTACCCCTGACAGAAAAAAACGAGAGTTTTATTTGTTTATTGTATATTTTTTGCACATTGATATCTATATTTATATATATCAAATTGTTACAGTACAACATATAATTAATTTTCACATAACCACATATATATAAATATAGATATATCAATGTGCAAAAAATATACAATAAACAAATAATACCTTATTTTTCTGTCAGGGGTAATATGGTCTTTTTACCACCCGAGTTAACACCGTTACATGCCTGAATGGACGGAAGGCCATACACCTAAATAAAATTTGATTTGAGGCCATAGAACCAAATTCAAAAAAAAAAGACCAAATAACTAAACTGAATTTTTTCTAGGGCCATGAACCTAATTCTCCCAACTTTTTTCCGAAGTTGTTAGACTATTCACACCCACTTCCTCTATTTTTATCCTCTATACTACTTGGTCATCAAGATTCTCTCCTCTATATTTATTTCTCCTGTATTCATTTATCTTCTATCCACTGTGGTCCACTTGTCACTTTATTTAAATATATCCATGAGAGATATAGTTTTGAAAAATTAATTGCAACGAATTCAATGATGCAATCAGAATTTAATTTGAGTTGTTGGTTTGTGAGATATAGCATTTTTTGAAACGAAATTGGATGGAGCCTGCGCCATACTCTCTCCTCTCCCTCTCACGCCAGCACGGCTGGTCCCCTGCGCACTGCTTCTATCTTCATTCGCTAAAACAACTTCCGTCCGCCAAATTTAACGCTCCTCGCATGATAGCGGACGGGATAGAGGACGCGGCTGTGGCACTTTTTTACGTTACGCGCGGTGCAGTTAGTCTTAGGTTCTTTTGTTATCAACCTGCTAACCTGGTTTAAAAGTCTTTGAATTGTTATAAGTGGTTGTATTTCCCTAAAATTATTTTATAGGATTTCATAACATTATTATTACTCTTTCTGGCCGCCGATAACGAGACGGTGTATCTGTGATATTTTCAAAAACTTCGAGAAGACTGTTGATAGACATAACACTAGAGCAGATCGGTTCTCTGGCAGCACTCAACAAAAAGTCTTTTGCACTCGGCGAAGGCTTCGCGAGTGCCGCACTCGGTAAAGAGCACTCGGCAAAGAAAATGTCGGCAAAGGGCTCTTTGCCGAGTGCTCGGCAAAGAAAAGCACTCGGCAAAGAAAAAACAAAAAAATCAAAAAAAATAGAGAAAAACTTTTATTAAATTGGGGGAGGGGCCCACTAGGCAGCGCCCACCTATCTCCCTCGAAATCGCAAGTCCTGGTATTTTTCAGCAAGATTCAAACTCACGACCTCTCGTTCGCGCGGAGCCTCCTCTACCACTGCACTACACATATATTATACTAAACCGAGTGTAACTTGCTTATTTGAGGATTTAAACGAATTCAAATAAAAAAGTTGTCAACTACAAAGTTTTCTAACTTTTTGAGATCTACAACTTTTATTTTGGTAGTTTTTCCATCTGAGGTCGTTTATAAAAAATAGAATTTCAAATTTGACAATTTGAAACGTATTTTTCGTTGACAAGATGATTTCAAATCAAAATATTGTCAACACCAAAGTTTCATAACTTTTTAAGATCTACAACTTTCATTTTGGTCATTTCTCCATCCGCGGTATTTAAAAAAAATCGAATTTTAATTTTTTCTAATTCGAACGCAGTTTTGCATAACTAGATGACTTCAAATTAAAAAGTTATCAACTACAAAATTTCATAACTTGTCAAGATCTACAAAGTTTATTTTGGTTGTTTGACCATTTGTGCATCCGACATTGTGGTTTTAATATTATTCACAAATATTATATATCACTCTTGTAGTTTTATAAACTACCGGAGAGATATATAAGATTTGTAAACGAATTTATTTTAAGTTTTTCAAATGAAGACATCACCAAAACAAAAATTGTTCATCTTGATAAGTTAACCAACTTTGTAGTTAATTTTTTTTCATTTGGATTAATTTACTGCTTCAAAATATAATTTAAAAACTGGCTTTGCCGAGTGTCAAAAAAAAAACACTAGACAAAGAGCTCTTTGCCGAGTGTCAGCCTGGCGGCACTCGGCAAAGACCAGACCACGTGGCACAATTCGGGGCCATATTCTTTGCCGAGTGCCACGTGGCTGGCACTCGGCAAAGAGGAGATCTTTGCCGAGTGCCGACATCTAGCACTCGGCAAAGCATCCTTTGCCTTGTGTTTGCGCTTTGTCGAGTGTCACGTGGCCGACACTCGACAAAGGGGCTCTTTGCCCAGTGCCCAAAATTTGGCACTCGGCAAAGCCTCAGGCACTCGACAAAGGCTAGGTTTCCTCTAGTGTAAGTTTGCGTTCGTGTTTACAGGGGCATGTGTATGTGTATGTGTATGTGTATATGTGCTGCATGTGGGCAGTGGCGGATCCAGAATTTCATGACGACTAGGGCCAAATTTCACTGGCAAAACACAACCATCGTCTATATGATGCTAAAGTCCCGGTTACCGGTCCTCTTTATTGTATAAACTGATTATAGAGAAATATAAAAATATATTTTAATTAGAATCAAAAGTTAAATTGAAACTGTAAACTTACGCGTTAGAATCAAAATTAGCACACGATTGAAGAAAAGAGAAGAAATGTTTCACCGAGCCCATGCTCTTCCAGTTCTATAGTGTTTCTGCTCAGCTATTGGGCCATTTCGGGCGCTCGGCCATGCAGAGCTCTAGCTCGCAGCCTCGGGCGTTCGGCGCAACGAACAAATAGGGCGGGGGCCGGTGGGTGACGGCGCAGCCACGCAGGTAAAGACGCGAAGAAATGGCGGTGGCCGACACCAGACGTGGTGATGACGGACGGGGCATGACGCAGTGCACATGCGTGTAGCCAGGTGACAGGGCTACGACGGTGACGGACCAAGCGGGTTTTGTGGCCGATGGGTGTTGATGACACAGGCACGCAACAATTTGTAGGTGCGACGTGTGCGAGAGAGAATGGGGAAGAGGAAGAGGAAGAGGAAGAGGAAGAGGAGGCGCCACGCGTGAGCGAGAACGCGGAAGAGGCGTCGGACTCAAGTGAGAGAGAAGTTTGCCAACTCTTCTGGCTTGTTTGGAACGCAGGAATTTCACGGGAATCATGCAGAAATTTCACTTGAATCAGTTCAATTTCGTAGGAAAAACGCAGAAACACAAAATTTTTCTTGCATTCCAAACATGCCCTGAATTGTTCGTTGTTGGACCAGAATCTAAAAACTTGTTGCTAAAAAACTTAGGTCGTGACTAGGGCCCAGTGGCCCTAGGTCTGGGACCGGCTTGTGGGCGTCTGTGTGTTTTGTACCATGCAATTAAAAAAGAGAGAAATTTCTACTGTTTTAACTGACACTGTATGATAACTTGTCGAGTTTGGAGTTACTGCTCACCGTTTTGTTGGTAGTACGTAGCTTAAACTTTTAAATGAATGGGCTTGTTGGTAGACGGGACTCAGCTCAGCTGCTGCCCCCCAACGACCCACTTGTCACATGTGTGCGATTTCTGCCCTAAAAGAAGTTGATGCGAATCGTCGGCAACCAGAAGCATTTTACAGTGCAAAAGCCTCCTGATCGATTGATCCATCGGTGCCTTTCTGCGCACATGATTGTATGGATGCTGCACGCACGACGCTTGCAGATCGATCAAAATGCAGTTCATCCAAGCGTTGCACACACGCATTCCTGGACCATATCAAACCGCTCTTTCAGGTGGCTGGGGACCTTGAGATCGTACTTGTTTGATTATTTCTTCGGGACATGCTGTATGTGAAGTAGATCCACGTCTGTAGGTTTTTTATCCTGATCGACTTAGCAGCTCGTCTCTATCTTCACTCTTTACTCTGAAGAATATATGCGAGGACAGTTAGAAGCTTCAGCAGGTATAGTATTTCTGTACTTGAATGCATGCACAGGTCTATATACACCGCTGGTTAGCAGTTCAACCACCACATGATCTTCAGTCAGTTGCTTTCTGTCGAGTTTGAAGAACCAGATGCCTGTATGTGCGCACTGAAGGATCAAGGATGTAGACCAACTCACGTTGGTAGCAGGTGTGGAACTGTGGATCCGTCTGCTCCAGACTTCACTTGAGTCGGTGATGAACTGACCCGTGCTGGTCCCAACGCCTGTCCTGGAAGAATGCTTATGTGTTAGATAACCCATGCTCGGCTGTGCTCCCGTACCTTGTTTTAGAGTCTTCGTTTACTGAATAATGAGCTCAATCTGTTGAGCGCGTCATGTACAGGCCAGACGCATGCTCCGTTCATGCCGCGGTCTTCCATGTTTCTAGCTTGGTAGTGGTGAGCGCGAGCGCGTCGTACTCGTTCGTGGGATGGCACGGACATGTCGGAGTTCGTGCCGTGCGCGCGGTGGTGGCGATCGACATGCATTCAGTCGTGGGATGGCGCGACAATGGCGGGTGCATGGAGTCTGCAGCGTCACGGCGTTGAAGCTGTTGTAATCTTCTATTTATAGCGCAATAGAGTCCAGAAAATGCTGCGGTTGTTAGCGGCACCAAAATTTCAGTGTTTCCACTGTGTTCGCGTGTGTTTCAGGCATCCAGCGTTCATCGTCTCCATCTCTGGCGAGGGGCGCCGGCGATCCGGAGACTACATTATGTGCTTTAAAGTATATATACAACTAGCATATCTTAAGGTTCTTCTTTATGGCAAGAATCAATCAACCATTGCTTTCAGTCAGTTTCAGACAGCCTAAGTGACTCTCCTGCTTCAACTTTGAACATGTAATGGCATATGCATGCATGGGCTATATGATCGATCACTCACATCTTTCTGATGAGTGATGAGCCACTGGAAACAATGCTCGCTAGCTAGGACAGCAAAGACAAGAAATTCTTCAGACAGTTGAGCCTATAGTCAAGTACCAGTAATCTTCCATGACTTTTATCTGCTACCGTCTCACAAGCTGACGTACAGGATCGTACCAATAATATGATATGCTGCTATTTACTTGCAGGCTTGAGGCAGCAGAATCTCTTGGAGCCGTAGCCTGCACTCCACAAGTTCATGAGGAAATGATGACTCGCAGTCGAAGCACCCACCCTCACGGTGTTCAGATGATGCTGTTCTATGATTAGTCATGAGGGCCCGTATCCCTGCTTCTTTTGTGATGAAGCTAAAAAAGGGCGCAGAGAAAGATATAAACCGTACACGGAGTCTCATGTGATTCATGATATTTGTGGGTGGTCCTGATGCACCATGGGAAGTGAACAATGATGCTCCTCATCTCTGCCTGATCTGGGGCCTTTTTTTTCCCCTCTCCTCACATTCCAAAAGGATGGTCCTGAAGAAACTCCCAGTTCAGCTTTTGGTGGGTAACATGTGATGACTATGTGAGTGAGCAACTGAGCAAAGCTGTTGGGATTGGAGATCAGATGTACTACGTGAATTGATCTGTCTCAAAACAAATTAGATAAAAATCCGCCTTTAATCTTCCTATTTCTGTGTGCTGCATGTCCACAAAGTTGACAAAAGAAAGAGAGGATGTGCATTTTGGTAACTGTGACTGGCCAAGTTAGTAGCAAAAAGTCAGGGTTTTTTTTTCAACTTTTTACTGTGCAGAGAGTAGTTAGTCTTCAGAAGGGAGATTTTTTTTTTTTAGAAAAACTACAGCTGGTAACAAGAAAGTTTTACATGTACTTTGGATTGGATAGGTGAGTTCTGAAGGCCTTAATAAGTTGCATTATTCTTGGCGTTCTCCGCTCAAGCTTTGTTGATGGGTGCCATCAAGCTTTTGCCCTAGTTTATATGGAAGTGATGTGATGTGATCCTTTCCGTAATCAGGATCCCAATCCCAACAACCGAAGAGGAACCAAGGACCAAGGAGGAGGCAGCAGGGAGCGTCACCCACCGCCACCGGTGGCCGCGTGAGCCGCATCGCCGTGCATCCCATGGCAAATTGGCAAAATATCCAATGGGCGCAAGGACATGGCCCACGCAGGACATCCACACTGATCACGTTAATTCATTTTGGTCGTCATAAAGAATACTGCGTCCGTCAGGGCACTCACAATGCAGACTCTATTTAGAGTCTAAGTCCATTTATTACCTCGAATCTATCATACACTTAGAGTCTAAATAAGACTTGGAGTCTTGTTTTTTCTTCCTCTCTCTTCAATAACTACACTGTCACATCAGCAAAATACAATAAATAGAAGTGTAATAAATAAGTTTAGACTCTACGATAGAGTCTGCATTGTGAGTGCCCTTACAACTCTAGCAAAATTCAAAGTCAAAGGCTCTCTCTTAGTTTGAACTTGTCAGCCCGCCGGTTTGTCAGCCAATGTACGGTGTATTTATCTCACAACAAAATAAAAAACAAAATAATATCAGTCGTCGGCTTATCAACAACATAAACCATCAGCCGAACAACTTTGAAGTTATCTTGAGTTCGACTATATCCATACTGTAAAATATAAATGTTTATGATATTAACTAAACAAGTATATCATTATTTTCATAATGAAATATATTTTATTATACATATAATAAAAATATATTTTTGATAGTATACTTATGTGTTGTCATACGTATCGATACAATTTTTAATAAGTGTACCCAAAGTCTAGATATATTTAAGTAATGGTATAACTAGTTAGAATTGTATTATTTTTAGGATGGAGTTGTAAGTACTCCCTCCGTCCAAAAAAAAACATGCAATTCTCACTTATCGAGGAGTCAAACAATTCAAACTTTGACCAACATTATATAAAAAAATACTAACATTCTTGATTCCAAAAAAGTACCATTAGATTAGTAATAGAATATATCTTCATAATAATTTTATTTAACAACATAAATACTAATACTTTTTATTATAATTTTGGTCAAACTTGAACTAATTTGACCGGCACGGATCCCATAATTGCATGATTTTATGGACGGAGGGAGTAAGATTTTGCTTCAAGATGTATTCGTTTGCTTCTTATCTGCCTGCTATTTTGAGTCGTCACACACAATCTAAGAATTGCCCACCATGCTTTGGACAAGTGGACCATCGATGATGGTGTCGTACACCCCTCCGTGCCGATGTTGTGGAGAAGAGAGAACCGAGGAAAAAGGAGAGATAAAAATATACTATGCCAATATGTAGGCCCCGCTGCCACATGTGGTTTATGTCAGTGGAACCATCTTTCAAAACGGCTAGATTGCTAAACTCGGACGATATTGGTAGTTTGATCCTCAAAGATTTCTGTCTTTTAAGTTATATATATATATGGCTATATAAAACCACACTCTAACAATAATTCGATGGGCATGAAAATAAGCTTCATTTTTTTTTTCAAAAAGAATGAGTAAATTAAAAATGGTGTGACATAATATTATATCTAGAATAGTACCATTTTTTTAAAAAACGGAGGGGGCGCTGCCCGTGTGATCTAGTAGACAAGTGTTACAAATTTTTTGAAGAGAAGATACTCCGTTTCAAAGTAGCTGTGTCGTGATCCGTATGACCGTATCGCCACACGACTGCCAACAAACGCCGGATATGTTCCAATCGTTTTGTACATAAGATACCTCCCATTTTTTTTTTTCTATATGAACACTCAAGGAAGCACGAGTTATGTCTGTTGCGGTTGCGGATGAGCCTGGACGCCTGGTCAAACCGAGCACGTTGTTGGTCATTGATTCTCTGCTCTGAACCCGTGGAGTCAAATCAACTACTGTATTATGCTGATCGAGAGGGAGGGCGTGGGTTTTGTTTGACTCCGATATCGGTTGCCTTGAGCATGGCTCGGGTGCGCATCCTGTCGGCCATGTTCTATTGTATGGCTCTGCTGGAACGGCAGGAATGAATTGGCTAGCATGGCTCTGCTCTGCTGTGCTGGGTCCGTCCGTCAGTCAGTTAGTCACTCCGTAGTCAGCTGATGAGTACGAACTCCAATCCAGCGCCCAGAGTTTTTACGTCGACTTCTCGGCGCCGCCGGCAGATGAGCTCCGTGGGCGCACGGCGGGCGTCACTGACAGAACCGTTGGAGCGGATCAGCGTAGCCTCAGCGGCATGGATCTGCCCGCCGGGGCAACTGGCAAGGACAGGCAGCGACGGCACCACCGTGCAGCGAGGCAGCATGCAGCAATGGCCCAATGCAATGCGCACACCGCGTTCGTTGGTCGTTACGCATTCACTCCACACGAGGCAGCTCCGAGTTTCAGCCATCAAACATGCCCCACAGCAAAGAAAAAGGCAGGCAGCGACAGGTCAGAGAGAGCACGGCAAGGGCAGAGCGCCTGTCCCTCTCTGTATCGGGCTGGGCAACGGACGTGCATCAAGATGCCAGCACAGTGCCCGCATTTCTCAAACCAGAGCCTGCAAT
The DNA here is from genome assembly GCA_009763385.1 of Coix lacryma-jobi var. lacryma-jobi. Taxonomy (NCBI): domain Eukaryota; kingdom Viridiplantae; phylum Streptophyta; class Magnoliopsida; order Poales; family Poaceae; genus Coix; species Coix lacryma-jobi. The sequence goes on along the minus strand of CM019825.1, from coordinate 9,790,137 downwards.
TTCGGGACTTGTATTGTATTGAGTTTAATTCCCTTCAATCCTTTATAAAACCCTTCAATCCTTCTTCACTCACCACTAGAATGACAAAGGCCACATAGGTACAACAAGGCCCTAACCTACATACTCCATTCATGTAGAAAAAAAAATACATGTCGTTTTAGACAAGACTTAAGTCAAATATTTGGAATATAAATCACGAATAATTTTTAAATTGTTGAGTTTAGAGATATAAAAAACATATAAATAAACTTGTCTTGAAAAGTACTTTCATAAAAATATACATATACCACTTTACAACAAATATTTTCAAAAAAACAAGTGGTCAAAGTTATGCTTTGGAGACCGGATCGTTGTCCTAAATGATATCTATTTTCTATGTGGAGGAAGTACGTAGCAAGCAAGTGTACAAGTAAATTTTGCTTCAAACAAAAGAGGAATAACATCTATGATATAAAATGAACATATTATGAAAATATATTCTACGATATATTTAATGATATTAATTTGATACAATAAATCTTGACATATTTTTTATAACAAACCAGTTAAAATTTTAAAAGATTAACTTGAATAACTCTGTAAATAAATCTATTTATTCAAAAACATAAGGGAGTAGCTACTACTAACTGTTAGTATTTGCAGGCTAATTGTTAGTATGAGTTGTTTAGTACTAGTTTTTCTTGCTTTCTCACGTATATAGTCATTAATGTGCACCTAGATATACTCCTTCTAGTTTGGTAAAAGAAGTCGTTTCAAACAACTACACGGTCTCTAAAACGTAACTTTGACCACTTGTTTTTTTTTAAAAAAAATATATTAGAAAGTGGTATAGGTATATTTTTATGAAAGTACTTTTTAAGACGAATTTATTTATATGATTTTTACATCTCCAAACTCAATAATTTAAAAGTTATTTATGATTTATATTCCCAATGTTTGACTCAAACCTTGTCCAAAACGACTTCATTTACTAAACTGGAGGGAGTATATTATATCTATATGTAAAATAAAACTTATATATAAAAATGTCAAACAATCTGGAACGAAAAAGGATGGCTGATATGTCACAAGGTCTGTTTAGATACTCCCTCCAATTTTATAAAAGAAGTCGTTTCGGACAGCGACACGGTTTTTAAAACGTAACTTTGACCACTTGTTTCTTTAAAATTATATATTGGAAAGTGGTATATGTATATTTTTATAATACTTTTCAAGACAAATTTATTTATATGATTTTTACATCTTTAAACTCAATAATTTAAAAGTTATTCATGATTTATATTCTTAATGTTTGATCCAAACCTAGTTTAAAACGACTTTTTTTTTACAAAACTGGAGGGAGTACACTGCTAGGAGCGATGAATACTGTCCAGGGGTTCCAAATTTCGGTTCCATGGTGCCAAATGTCGAAAAGTGCCCCGATGAAATTTTTATAGATTCAACCTTACTGAACACGGCACTTCGAAAATTCCACGAACCGGAGCCCTTAATTGCAAAAGTGGCGGTACCAGAAGAAGTATAAAAAATTTCGTATCCTTTTGCCTGCCATTTCTGCCCGCGCCCGCTGCCTGCCGGCTGCCGCCTGCCGCGCGCCCTGCTTCCTCTTCTTTCCCCTTCTCGTCAAGCCAGCCCCCCTGAATCGCGGCAGCAGCACCGGAGCAGCCAAGGCAAGGAATTTCCGTGCTCCGAATCTACCCGGCTCAGCCCGATGGGCTCGCTGATGTCCTGCCTCTCCGACCCCTGCCCGTCGGGGAACAGGTCCCCGCCGCCGCAGGCGAAGCGGCGCTCCTCCGCCTCTTCCCGCGGCCGTGGCGGCGGCGGGAGGGACTCCGCCAAGGCATCCTCCGTGTCCATAGACGAGGAGGCGCTGGCCGCGGCGGCGGCGCTCGTGCTGGGGCAGAGGGGCGCCGCCGGTGGCCTCGGGGCGTTCGAGCGGTCCGCGTCGGTGCGGTACGCGGCCAAGCGGCAGAGCCAGGGCCTGCCGCTGCCCCGGAGCTGCAGCACGCGCCCCAGGTCGCTCGCTGACCCCGAGCTCCAGCCGCAGCAGCTCCTCGCCAAGGTGAGAGAATCCTGCCATACTACTCCTTCCTCCGTCCATAGCTTGCTTGCCCGTCTCGACCTCTCTAGTCGACTCCCCATTGCTTGGTTCGGTTGGTCATTGGTGTGCGTGCCGCCGCGTTGAATTCTTGTGCAGTCTCGTTTGACTTTATTATGTCTTCTCTTCTGCGTGTTTCCACTGCGATTGGATGTCCTCGCGTCGAATGTAAGAAAGGCAGAGGCTATGGGGATCCCCTCCCCTACTCGGTTCTCTCGCTGTCGAGGTTCTATTTTCTTACGTTTTTTCGATGAATTTTTTATTCCTGTCATGTTTGCTCGATTCATTTGACTCGGTTCAGAAAGGCATGATCTTTGGTGATTCAGATTCTTCTCGTTTTTCTGATTTGTTGTATTGCGTCATGGCATGCCTCAACGCCTCGCCAGTTTTCAGTTTAATTCGATGCTGCTTTGTGGACAAATAGCGCTGATTTGTTTCTACGAATTGGCTCTTGCAAGAACTGGCAGGCAATTACACGTGACTGCCATAGTGGGACCGGGCAATCTGGGGTAACATAAGCCATAGCCTATATGTGGGCGATACCGTTCAAATCGGAACGCCTGCAAATCCGAACCGGTGCAATGCACGTGCTTGCTTCCATCTGTAGTTCATATTTATCATCAGTAGTTGATGAATAATTGAATACTCTTGAGAGAAGTGTGAACAAGTAGTTAGCTGACAACGACCAAGCACTGATTTGGTCAAAATTAAGAGGAATTGGGAAACTTCGGTAGTTTATTGATAGCGGTTGGTTATATACTCATACATTGGTTTTGTTCAGAAGCTCTTATGCATAGAGGCTGTAGAACTGATTGATTGCTGTTTCTAGCTCTTGTGGGAAATTGGCTTGTGTGTTCGATGCTCTGGAGAAAGGACAAACGAGAGCCGCGGAGGTCCCAACTTGTGCAATGGTGGGGGATCCAGATATTGTTTACTTCAAATTGTTTCAGTATCAACGCAAGATATGTTGTTCCCAGGTTTGCCCTGGCCATGAATGGGATGGGCAGCCGTCGTGGCTACTAATTTGTCTTGAGTAATATTATATGCTGCCATTTCTGACTACTATAAGCCTATAAGACTATAACAGCGGTGTTGACTAGTAAGAGAATAATGGTCACTAAGGAAACCGAGGATGATTGGGATTGGTAGGTTTGACTTTTTCAAAGTCATCTGTCAGCTAGCGAATCCAGATGCTGGTATGCTAAATTTGTTGGAAACTTTGAAAGGTTGAACAGAATCAGCATGGTATTTGACATTTAAAAGGGTTTATGTCTTTTCGTGCTTATCAGCAAACACTCGTGTCCACGTTTTTGACTCACTATATTTTGTGTATATTTATCAGGACCTTGGATACTTTCTGTCTTAGTTTAGTTTCCTCCCCATTAAAATTCTGGTGTTCCACAAATCGTGTTCCTGGGTTTGTATAACCGCAATGTTTGACTTATGGTTTGCACTTCATACAGGATTTGAATACTAGGGATTTGGAAACAAACGTCATTGTTCTTGTTCATGGAGGTGGATTTGGCGCTTGGTGTTGGTACAAGACTATATCACTTCTTGAAGATAGTGGGTTCAAAGTTAACGCCATCGACTTAACAGGCTCTGGGATTCATTCTTACGACACAAACAAGATTAGCAGTCTTTCAGAGTATGCTGAACCACTTACGTCTTACCTTAAAGACTTAGGTGGTGCTGAAAAGGTTAACTCTCTTTGCAATATTTAGAAAGTTACATTCCATATGGGATATTGTAGTATCCATTGACATTGTTGTTCTGTGCATGATATTTAGTAATTTTGCCCCGTTCCATGCTTTGAATGTAGTCCTTTGACAGTATTATAATATGCAAATTGGCATGGCAGCAACTAAATTATCATTTGCTGAGAGTTCTATAATGGCAAACTAATACTTGTTCCTGCAAAAATTTGTATTCTACATTTCTGTAAGCATGGTAAGTTGCAAGCACATGGATTTCGGTACAGTTCCATGTTGCAGGATCTTGTAGGCCGCCAATAGTATCTTCTTTGCATTCCACGCACTGTAGGTATAAATAGCTAGTGCATCAGCATGGAAACTGTGAGTGAAGTGTTAATCTAAATGTCAATGGACTTGGGTTGGACTTTACTCTTTTGTGGGGTGGTAAGATTTTGATAGTGTTACATTTAATCACCCAATGTACAAATACTGAAGTAGGAAAAACCATAGATAAAGTACACAATGCCTGACATTCGGTGGAATCAACTTTGGAAGTGCTAAATTCTGTATATCTTTTTTTTGTAAAGATCACAATCATAACAGGAATCATCATAACTAATTCTCAAATGCCAGACTGAAGTGGTCCCAGATTATGGTGCAGAACCTAAGCACCGCCTAACTTTAGTTATGATTTGATGCTTGAGAATGACATTATTATTATCTCTTTTGATAGAAAGTGACTTAGGTAGTTGAGTGCCAGTTGAGTCGATCTGTATCTCTTTAAAACGATTCCTGGGAATATTTTGTGTACACTACACTACAATGCTCATATCAATATTTTTCCCAGAATTTTTGTGATAAGTTTTTAGCAATGCCAATATTGATATTTCAAAGCATCATAGGAACTTTTCAAGAGATTTTTGTGCTGTTGTTTTTAGACTTATGTGAAGATCCCTGCTCTGTGTGATTCTTTTTTGCGCATAACTTCCTATCTTACCAGAAATATAACAATCGGATACCTCTAGCATTATGTAGGTAATTTTGGTCGCTCATGATCTTGGTGGTGCCTGTGTATCCTACGCAATGGAGATGTTCCCATCCAAAGTTGCCAAGGCCGTTTTCCTTTGTGCAGCAATGCTGACAAATGGAAGCAGTGCCCTTGACATGTTCCAACAGCAGGTTGGTCTACTGCTGCCCCATAGTTAATTTTGTTGAACCATTGATATTAACGAATCAAAAAAAGACAAGAACATTAAATGTTGCCTTGTCTGGCATCAAGATTAGCATTGTCTTCCCATGATTATGTGCTGATGCCGTCCTTACGCTCCAGATGGACACAAACGGTACTCTCCAAAAGGCGCAGGAATTCGTCTACTCCAATGGCAAGGATCGTCCTCCAACCGCCATCAACATCGGCAGGGCATCGCTTAGAGACTTGTTGTTCAATCAGAGCCCTTCCAAGGTAGGACTTTGGCGTACTCTGTGGTCTGTTACTGTCACGGACAAGACAATTACCTGCAACCACATCGCTGAGTCCAGTTCTGAATTCTGAAGTTGTGACACCCCCTACTACCTTGAGCTTGTGCAGGACGTGTCGCTGGCCTCCGTGTCCATGAGGCCCATCCCCTTCGCCCCTGTGCTGGAGAAGCTTGTGCTCACCGCGGAGAACTACGGCTCGGTGCGGCGGTTCTATGTGGAGACCACGGAGGACAACGCGATTCCTCTGCCGCTCCAGCAGAGCATGTGTGGCGCCAACCCGCCGGAGAAGGTGCTGCGGCTGAAGGGGGCGGACCACGCACCCTTCTTCTCCAAGCCGCAGGCGCTGCACAAGACCCTGGTCGAGATCGCCACCATGCCGCCACCGGTCCAGGCTTCGTGAGATGGTGTTTGTTTAGCTTCAGGTTTTGCCGGCCGGCGAGCTTGCATGGCTGTTGTACATGCTGAGGATGGTATGGTTTCTGGCGGTGTGGCAGCAAGTAGGGGCTCTAGAATTTCACCGTCGTCTCGACGAAGGCATCCTTCCATTATACAATCACTTTTTTTATATTAGAAAATTAACAAATCTTATTCCGCCCTAAATAACTCTAAGAATGTTAAAAATCAACAAAATCATTATTATATAGTTCAGCCTCGTGCTAGATATGAAGCAAATAAAATTGAAGACAAGTAAATAACCAAAACATTATAAACCTACTACAAGACAACTGTCCATGCTTGACGGAAATCTTCATTACCATAATCTCCAACATTGACATGCCCGTACACCTGGCGTGAAATCTTCATTACCATAATCTCCAACATTGACATGCCCGTACACCTGGCGTCACTATTGTGAACAGTTTTGAACGGCGGCGTTTTCCGGGGACATCTGTATGACATCTTAGCCGAGAGTCTATCTGGCATTCTCGCTAAAATAGGCATATATATATTTTTTAGAAATGATAAAGCCGGAGGGTTGGCTCCAGGCCTCCAGTACCATATAACAATCTCTCTGCCCTAAAAATATCTCAAGGTCTGTTTGAAAGACGGGGGAAAAAATCATGTTGCTGCGTTAGTTAAACTGATTCATGTAAAATTTACATGCGATCCCTATAAATTGAAAAATCCAATGTTTCAAATGGGCCTCAGTTTCTTTTCATCCTAACTTCAGTGTTGGGCCAGGTTTCGTTGCCATTTTTCCGTATTGGGCTTTATCTAGTTGGAGTCCGGGCCGCCAACGGCTGAAACGGACTCGGTCGCAGCATCCGAGTTCGACACGGGAATGGGGGATTGATTGGATTGGATTGGATTCGACGAAGGCAAGGGTACTATATAGCCTACTAGGATCTACAGCGGCTCAGCTAGGGTTGCGACGAGGCACGCGGGGTTCATCGTATCATTGAATTGATGGCGGGCGAAGAGGGTCCATTTATGACGGCTGCCGCTGCGGAAGCTGATGAGAAAGAAGAACAGGCTGCGGAGAAGAAGATGACAAGGCTGCCGCAGGAGGAGGTCGACTGGATCCTCGCCCACGAGTTTCGCGCCCCGAGGGACTTTGAGGCTCTGAGGCGCAGCAACCCCGACCTGACGCCGCCGCCAGATGAGGAGATGGACGAGTCCACGAGGCTCTTTTACGACGCGGCCAGAATCTTCTACGATGGGCAGAAGAGCTTCTTCGAGTTCCAGGACGAGGTCCGCCAGCAGTACGAGGAGAAGCACTGTGTGGAGGTCGACGAGGAATACCTCGCAAACAGGGAGTACAACGAAGCCATTATCTCAGAAACATGGCACGAAGTGTTCGACGGTCGTGTCTTCTCAGACGTCGACGACGACGATGAATGTATCTACTCCTACTCAGACACAGATGATGAAAGCGCGTTCACTCCTCAGTGACAACTGACAAGCCTGTTCCCATCGTCGACGTATCTATAATTCTATATAATCTTGCTAATAAATTATTTCATCATGTCCTTTTATATATGTATAATGATCCATGGATGATCCATCCTCCGTGTCTAACACTGCTACATAGGCACTGATGGATAACTATGCGCAATGATTTGTTAGAAAGTTACAGCTTTATTTGATGGCTATTTGATACTATATCCACAATGTGGCTGACAGTGTACCTAATTAAATGTATCAATTGTAAGATATCTGACCTGTTTATTTTCACCTAATAGAAGTTTTTTGGGACTAATAAAATGGAAGAGACGAACCCGAATGTGAGATGGATCGATGCACGTGTGAGGTGTACACGCGCAGTCGTGTTATACTGCATATAGTGCAGCCTTGCCATGGTTTCAACACCTTTTACCTCAGACAGGTACCTATGGTATTACACTAGCTACCATGTTCAGATATGTCAATAGTTTGCACATCTCGTGTCCTTAGGACCTTTCATAGGTTCCATGCCTTACCACAAAGTGCTTTTGTAGGCAAGCCAAATTCATTTTTTTGACAAATTATTTATGACAAAGGCATGTTGTGATGCTTTACCTTGATTCAAGAACTATCATTGTTTTGTTCCACTATTGCAGTTCCTCATGGAAGTACTAGGTATATAGAAGCATGTCTGCTTGAGATAAGTCTCCATCTGCAGCTACCTGTGTCTGAGCAAGTTAGTGCCAACCAGCGGGGCATCAGGTGACCTTGCTTGCCTTATACTTGATCAATTATGCATTTATCCTTCCCCACCTGATAGGTACTTTACTTTATGGTCAGCACTCAGAGGTGTTGGCTCCAAGTTTCATTGCATGAGCAGATTTTGGGATTCCCTTGTGTGCACTGGGAAGACATTTTTTTCTATGATGGGGCCAGGTACGTGTGTGCATCTGCCTCGCTGGCCTTCATTGTTGGAGGAGCCCCCACGCTAAAGCATCTGGCCGTTGCACATGGTGCAGGCGACTCTATCCCCTTATGTGATTCCTGACAGCAACCCATTCGTGAGCATGCCTTGAAATTCCATGTTCATGAACATGATTATGATCTTAGGTTGTCAGCATTTGCCATCTGCTATTTTCTCCCTATGAAAATTCCATGTCCATTGCTCAAGGATACAATCTGATGTTCATTTTCTTGTGAGGCACTAGGCATGATATGTTACTTATACTATGCAATTTCTAAGAGTAACTCACTTTTCAACGTGCCTTGAAGCTCCAGGATGATGAACAAATGATGCTTGCCAAATTACTGAGGCCTCTAACAATCTCTAAGGTTTTTTATCAATTTTTTCCTCTAAACAGAACCATTATATGTTGATGGTGTCAGTGTGCTATGGACCACTGAAATTATGTTGAAAGCCTCTTTGCTTACCAAAGACTGTTTTAGGCATTTGCCAATTCATGTGATGCATTTCTCATTGGTTATGATCTGATGTTGTGAGCATTTTCCATTTGCCATTTTTTTTTGTCTTTGTTCAGCCTATGATAAAAATTCCATATTTGTTGCTCATGGATATAATCTGGTGTTCCTTGACTTGCATGTATGTCATATACACTACTTTTGCTTTCATGGGTATAGTTTTCTTTATGCAAAGATGGCAATTCATGTCAACGTTATTGTGATCTTTTGCTTCAATATTTATTTGGTTTTTTTAAGTACAACTGAATTTATAGGAAACCTGTGTACTGTTGCTCAAGTACTGAACAAAACACCGCAAACAAAAACCATGCAATTACAAGCAATTAAACTCATGTTACTCAATGTTTCAAACCAAACACCTGGTCTAGTAGACTAACATCGCTTTTTGGAACAAAACAATTGACCTGTTGCTCCCTCAATAATTTCCAGTGTGTTCATACTTTGCTGCTAAAAGCACTAATACTTCCCTATTATGCTCCCATATATAAGGTTCATGTAGAACTAAAAAAACAGGTTATGTACTGGTTGCCCACTTAATAACATGGGATGTAGGAATAGCACCCACTTTATGAACACATATACATCTTGTTTTGGCCTATGCAAAGGTACATGTCAATTTCCTTGTGTGTTGTCCCTTTGTGAATATATGTAAACTGGCCATCAATGTATTCTTATTGTATATGTATACTATCATAATGCTATGTCTGATGAAATTGCAGGTTCATAGGTGGACACCAAGGCCCACCACATAGCACAAGGTGCTGCGTTTCTTAGATAGGACAATGTCATATCCATTATATACATGTCTTCTCTTTCTGCAATCTTATTTATACCCTCTTCCATTGCTTTTGTCAGATTTATTCTACCACGTGCTAAAATTTCATATAGATTACACTTTGAGTTTTCAGTTCCATACAATTTAGATGCACATTGTAAACTTTGTCATGTTACTTCATGTTTACTTATTAATTATGTGATTACCTCAACTTAGTTTTCTATGGATATGTATAATCTTAACATCTATAGGCTATTAACTCAGTTCTGCATTGAAGGATTCCATTCATATACATTTTCGAACACGAATTTATCATGTCATAGTTACATGCACATCTTTTTTTTTTACATATTCGCCTATGATATTCAGAAACATATAATAATCATTCATGATCTGTACGTTGCTATTCATGTCCCTGTTGTATTTAATTGATCAAAGTGTATTTTTAGAATGACATTTTGCCTTATGCAACTCTGTTGATCCCAGTACCTTTGTTGCATCAATATTTAGGACGTTGTATAATCTTACCAACTATGTATCTGTGTACTAAGTTGTTAACTTAGTTGTGCATTAAAGGATTCCATCCATGTATGTTTTCGAGCACAAATTTACAAGTGCTTATTCGCGGCTGTAAAAGTGTGCCTTCTACTAATTCATACTGTGAACAAAGGACACGCGCGCGAGGGCACGCGCCTTCCACTAGTACTATACATTCTGGACGGCCGGATGCTTTATTTGCACCGGCCATGCGCGCTGGTTGTAATTGTAACCTCTTGCTTGTATGCATATACTGATTAAATTTACCCAGAGATTGATCCCCTTTAATCTGATCTCAGTACACAAGATTTTTTCGGCCCAACATAACATGGTTTTTTTCGGCTCGGCCCAAATCAGGCCCAGCCCGCAAAATACTTAGGTCCATTAATCCATTATTAGCACACATGTTACTATAGCATTTTACGAGCTGTTTACATTGTGGGTAACGCAAACGTAAATGAAATAAAGTTGTAGCTGTTACCAGTGGGATCCAGATTTGAAATAATTCTATTTACATTTGTGTTACTGGAGAAGGAACCAAACAGCTCATTAGTGTTAAATCATTGACTAATTAAGTTTAAAATATTTGTCTTCCAAATTATACGTAAACTGTATAATTAGTTATTTTTTAATTTATATTTAATATTTCATACACGTGTTCAAAGACCTGATATGACCAAACGTGAAGTTTTTAGGTAAGAACCATGAAAGATGCATCTGTACAAAGTCATGAAAGGTGCATCCGTACGGTGCATGTATGTGTTACGAAACGGTGTCTGTCTCTGAACAGACACCTCTTCATAGTGATCCCATCTCATCCGTACGGACGGATAGGATTAAGAAGTTACTTAACAGTTAGTTATGTCACCGAAGGGACATGTCCTTTGGATCATTAGTGAACTGTCGCGTCCATACGGACACCACTCTTAGCGAATAGTCGCGTCCCTACGACGCACCCCCTGTACACGTATATAATCCTAAAAGATCAATGAAAGCAATAGTTGTTCTCAAATCACTTGTTCATTTACATTCACTCTTAATACGTTATCAGCACCTTTGCTCTAGACAACAGGAACGACAGAGAGCACGGTAAGTCCATGGCACCAGTAAACGTCAACTTACCGTCACATGTAGCCAGAGGATTGTTCTTTGCACTTCGTCGTTCTGGTGGAGTTCACCGCATCCAGATGGGGCATCTTGGCCACCATGGACGTCGCTGCATGCTTGGGCGCCTTGGGCCTCGCATCCGCCGCGACAACGCCCATGACCATGGTCCTCGTCGCTTCGGCCGCCTATTCGACTCTGCCATCCGCGACGTTCACCGCCGGTGGACCCCGATTCGTCGTGGCCACACTGCTTCTCCGCACGATCTCCGTCTGCCGAACCAGTCACCGCCTCCACGCCATGGCGCGGACGGTGCCAGCCCCAGCAACCCTGCACCGCGCGAAGTAGAAGCCCCGACGCCACCAGTCGAAGCAGCCCCCGCAACCGGCACCGGCGTTCCTCCTCGATCGGTGGTTTCTCGATACGGAGGCCGCCCCTATGCTTGACGCGATGACGACCGAGGAGGAGATCGATGTGATGTCTGCCCCAGTCGTCTGCACCACCATCAATCCGGGCGGCACACGCGCAGCAAGGACGGGAGTCCCGCCCTACTACGTCCTCCGCATCGATGCAGGCCCCTCGGCTTCCTCCCCGGCGCCATCAGCCCCGGCCGTGTCCCCGCCGGCGACACGCGTGGAGGCCGCAGCCCGCATGGCTGCAGCGGCCCTCCCGTCTCCGGCGGAGGGCTCCGGTTCAACACCCCCGACGCTCCGGTGCCTCCTCCGCCGCAGGGTTGCGGCCGTCGACCGGCGCCCCGGCATCCGCGCCGAAACCAGGATCCCACCGGCGCTCGGCATCCCGAGCGCACACGACATCAACGCGGTGGTCGAGAGCGACGTTGGCGGCGGATCTTACTTCCCCGATGAGGGGGAGTCCTCATCTACTTGATCACGGTGAACGGCGGCGGCACAGAAGGCGGATCGGCGGGTGGCGGTTGTGCGGCGGCTGAGCGGCGGCGGCGGCCTGCGGTTAGGGTTAGGGTTGAACCCTAACCGCCGCTGACTGGCCGGTTATATAGGCCTGGCCTTTTTTTGGGCCGCCGGCCCAACGCCCCCCCCCCCCCGGGCTGTGCGCCCGCGACAACCAGGCTGGGCCCAAAGTCTCCAGATGATTTCGTTTTCTTTGGCCCAACTGGTTCTTAATCCTTTATTATTTATATTCTTCAGCAATAATTCGAACTAGACTCTTGTTAGTCCTATTAATTATGTGCTGTAAAATAGTATTATTATGTAGAGGTCGCTGACTTTCATAATATGTACTTGTGATGTTTTATATTATTATAAAATATCTATTTGTGATATTATTTCATGTATTTGTCCCGGTATGTATGACAAATCCAATAAATAATATCATTGTTATTACGACTTTTTGATCTTGCAGTTATTAATTTATTTCGCAATTGATCATATTATTTAAGCCTTTATACGCTTTAATCTTAAAGCATTATGCGCTTAAATAAGGGATGCAACATTTTATGTGTATTTTCTCATTAAATTATATAACGCGCATGTTCTATATTTGTTTGTTGGCCACTCCATAAGGTAGCACCATAGTTGCTACTGCGGGATCTACACTAAGTGTACAACTTAGTGACTATCCTCAACATGCGTACCCAACATCCCAATTTAGAACATTTGGTCTACATCTTTTCACAAAGATGACTACCATTAATTCGCATTCTTATTGGCCACTCCACAAGGTAGCACCATAGTTGCTACTGCAGGGTCTACACTAAGTCTACAACTTAGTGACTACCCTCAACGTGCGTACCCAATTCGTTTGCAAATTAACTAAGATCTACATCAATTTTGATGACTACCTTAAGACGTGTTCATATAATATGCATAATTATTTGGCATCTACTGTTAACACACATTATGCCCAATTAGGGGTCTACACCTTTATGGTGACTACCTCCATTAACTAATTATGCATAAAGAGATCTTTTATACCATTAAAATAAGATTAATCTTGTCTTTATTTTGCCTCCCATAATTACAACACGCCACGACATTTTAATAACTTAAAATGTTTCGACAGTTTGTCTCATGTAGGACCAATGACCGTCAAAGAGTTTGATCCTTTAGCTCTAGACGGCCACAACTATCCCACATGGGTCGTGGACGTAAAAGTGAGTCTTGCGCCCCGTGGACTTTATCGAGCAGTGTTACCACCCGAAGAGGGTGTTGCACCGCTTGAAGATCAACATGTATACACAGCCCTATATCTCATTAGGAGCCATATTCACCCTGACCTTAAGGCTGAATACTTGTTGGAAGAAAATCCACGAAATCTATGGAATTCTCTTAAACAACGCTATGAACAGCAAAAGGCCCTCGTATTGCCTGCGGCAAACTACGAATGGACCCAACTTCGCTTACAGGATTTCAAAACTGTAAGTGACTACAACCATGTTGTCCATAGGATTTGCTCAAAGTTGCAATTCTGCGAGAAAGAACCTTCAGATGCAGATAAGATAGAAAAAAACTCTGTCTACTATGCTTCCCGCTGAAAGGATTCTTCAACAGCAATACCCTGAAAGGCGTTTCCAGGTCTATTCTGAGCTTATACAAACTTTACTTGAGGCCGAAAAATATTTTGAACTTATGGTTTGGAATAATCAGCAGCGCCCAATTGGGTCTGCTCCACTGCCTGAAGTACATGCATATACTCAGAATAAACCCAAAAATATTGATAGATCTTCTAAGACCTATCATCAAGGAAACACCAAGAAGGGTAAGAAACAACGCAGACGCAATATGAAATCCCAAAATCGTGTTTCCAACATTGGTAAGAACATTTCCAATCATAGGAATGACAAACCTATGTGTCAAAAGTGTGGTTGCTACAGCCACACCACAAAGAAATGTCGTACCCCAAGTCATCTTGTTGATCTTTACTTAAAGTCTGTGGGTCGGGGATGCGTTGCACGAGGACAGAAGTATGAAGCTCACTTCAATCTTCGACCTGACACCACCAGGGAAGAGGCCGGTTGTTCGCAATACGTTCCAGAGGAACCAAGCAACAACACCATACAAGGAGACCAGAATCTTGCTAATACAGAGAATATGATCGTGGAATATACTTCCAACGACATATTTGGAGACTTTTCATAAAGCTCTCATTCTCTTAGATTCCAAAGTCTTAGGTCCTATGTAACTATAGTTATAAGTACTTTTATGACCTAAGTGTTGTACATAGTTAATATCACCACTATCTTGATTGGATACCCAATAAATGTATTGTATACATTTGGTATTTGATAAATATAGTATGTGTTCTATATATCTTTAAAGAATTTTATATCAAATTCTTCTTTTATATATAGTTTCTACGGGGGTCAATCCAATGGAGTAGGAATTATGCCTAGTGGACAGTGGCACCACTAATTCTATTCTTAGGAAAACAAAATATTTCCAAACTCTTGTTAAAAGACAAGGAAGTGTTTTGACAATCGCTGGGCGCGATGCAACAATAGTTGGTTCTGGTCGTGCCACTATTGTACTTCCTATGGGTACCCAAATTACAATCGAGGATGCATTATTGTATCCTGATTCAAACCGTACCTTACTAAGCTATAGAGATTTCCGTCAAGATGGTTTCCATATAGAAACCCATTATGAGAATAACGAAGAAATTCTCCTTGCTACACAAAATAGCGGATATGGCAAACGCATTGTTGAGAAAATTCCATCTTTTCCGTCTGGATTGTACTACACATACATCAAACCCGTACCACATGTTGCGTACAAGGTAATTTTTTAGAATGTTGATGCATTCAAAACATGGCATGATCGCCTTGGTCATCCCGGAGTCGGGATGATGCGGAAAATTATCAGCAATTCTAATGGTCATGAGTTAAATACTGCTAAATTCCTGAAATCTTCAGATTTTATGTGCACTTCGTGCGCTACAGGGAAATTGATTCTACGTCCATCGCACGTTAAAATCCAAAATGAGTCACTCAAATTTCTTGAACGCATTCAAGGTGACATCTGTGGCCCCATACAACCAACGTCTGGACCGTTCAAGTATTTTATGGTTCTAATAGACGCATCTACTAGATGGTCTTATGTGTGTCTTTTGTCCACACGCAACCATGCATTTGCAAAGATTATTGCCCAAGTTATTAGACTTAAGGCGAATAACCCTGAACATCAAATCAAATCGATTCGAATGGACAATGCTGCTGAATTTTCCTCAAAAGCTTTCAATGACTATTGTATGGCTCTTGGAATTCAAGTTCAGCACTTTGTCCCATATGTCCATACACAAAATGGTTTAGCAGAATCTCTTATTAAGAGAATTAAGCTCATTGCAAGACCCTTATTACAAAATCGCAACCTACCAACTTCTTGTTGGGGTCACGCAGTCTTACACGCTGCTGACTTAATTCAATTGCGACCAACTGCATATCATGTAGTTTCCCCACTGCAATTAGTACGTGGGAATATGCCTAATATTTCCCATCTGCGAAAATTCGGTTGCGCTGTATACGTACCGATCTCACTGCCTAAGCGTACATCCATGGGTCCACATAGGAAACTTGGAATCTACGTGGGATACCAATCCCCATCGATTATCAAGTACCTAGAACCCGTCACAGGGGATTTATTCACGGCCCGGTATGCTGACTGCATATTCAATGAGGACCATTTTCCAGCATTAGGGGGAGACTACAAGTACCAAAATGAATGCCAGGAAATCGACTGGAATGCCCAAGGCATTTCCCACTCAGATCCACGTACTCAAGAAACTGAACAACAAGTTCAAAAAATCATAAATTTGCAACATATTGCAAATAACCTGCCAGAAGCATTTACTGATTATAAGGGTGTCACTAAATCCTCTTATCCTGCTCGAAATGCGCCTGAAAGAGTGGAGGTACCAATAAAAACCATTCAGCCCCCACTTCCAAAGAAGAGGGGGAGAAGTACGGCCGCTCCCAAGGATAATGCTTCAAATAAGCGTCCGAGGATACCGAGGACTAAATCCTCGAAATCAGTAAATCCAAGCCAACCTCAAGTTGGTAGACACCCGACAGTGGATAAAAGTTCAACGCCAGGACCTAATCCACAACCCGGATCAACGGTGCACCCAAACACTGATCCTGGGACATCAGAACACCCTGACTCCATTGTTTTGGGAAATGTCGAGTCACAATATGGGGTGAAAGAAATTTTCATCAATTTCATTGAAACTGGATAATCATACGATCGTAAGACTACTGTTGTCGACATGTACTTCTCCGCAGCCATTGCAGAAATCTTTCTCAATGACCCAGAACCTAAGACCATGGCAGAGTGCAAAAAGCGCTCAGACTGGGGCCAATGGAAAGAAGCAATCCAAGCTGAGATAGCCTCGCTCACTAAAAGGAGGGTATTCACATCTGTGATGCCCGCACCTTCCAAAGTCTTTCCTGTAGGCTTTAAATGGGTTTTCATCCGAAAACGGAATGAAAACAATGAGGTAGTGAGATATAAAGCCAGGCTAGTAGCACAAGGGTTCACGGAGAGACCCGACATTGATTACAATGAAACATATTCTCCAGTAATGAGTGGAATTACTTTCCGATACTTAATATCATTGGCAGTTCAAAATCATCTATCTATGCAGTTGATGGATGTGGTGACAGCATATTTATATGGGTCACTTGATTCGGACATATACATGAAGGTTCCCGATGGAATCCAAATTCTGAATCCAAACGCAAATCGCAACATTATTGTGTAAAGCTACAAAAGTCATTATATGGCTTAAAGCAATCGGGTCGGATGTGGTACAACCGACTGAGTGAGTTCCTTCTCAAGAAGGGATACTCCAACAATGATGATTGCCCATGTGTTTTCATTAAGAAATCTCCAACGGGATTTTGTATTATATCTGCATATGTTGATGATTTAAACATCATTGGCAATCCAAAGGATATAAATGAAGCACGTAATCATGTCACGAAGGAATTCGAAATGAAGGATTTGGGTAAGACCCGGTATTGCTTGGGCTTACAAATTGAGCACCGTCCTACAGAGATTTTAGTGCATCAGTCAGCCTATGTCCAGAAAATTTTGGAGAAATTCAAAATGGACAAATCATACCCCATCAAAACACCGATGGTTGTTCGTTCCTTAGAAGTAGGGAAAGATCAATTTAGACCACCGGATGTTGGTGAAAAGATATTGGGACCAGAGGTTCCATATCTCAGTGTCATTGGCGCACTTATGTACCTTGCAAATTGCACCAGGCCTGATATCGCATTTGCAGTAAACTTACTAGCTAGGCATATTGCGAAACCCACTCGCCGTCATTGGACGCGAGCAAAGTGTATCCTCAGATACCTTAATGGCACAAATGATCTTGGTTTATTCTTCAGGAAGAATCATGATCCCAGTATAATTGGTTACACAGATGTCGGTTACTTATCTGATCCTCATAGTGGAAAATCCCAAACAGGATTTGTATTCCTTCGTGGAGGTACGGCTATTTCATGGAAGTCTTCTAAACAGACAGACCATGACGTCCACCTCTACTAATTATTCTGAAATTATTGCTCTATATGAAGTATCACACGAATGTGTGTGGCTTCGCAGAATGATTAACCACATACAACAATCATGTGGCATTGGTTCTATTGAATCACCTACAATTATCTATGAGGATAATTCTGCTTGTGTTACTCAGATGCAAACAGGTTACATAAAGAGCAATATCACAAAGCACCTTATTCCTAAGTTGTTTTATCCCCATGAACTACAAGAAAATGGGGAAATAGACATCTTACGAATCAAGTCTTGTGATAATCTTGCAGATCTTTTTACTAAGTCCTTACCATATTCTGTATTTCATAAATTGGTACATGGAATTGGTATGCGACGACTTCGAGACTTGCAAGAATCAGGGGGAGAGATGTCCTAGATATCACCTGTACTCGCATCATGTTATACTCTTTTCTTTAACGAGTTTTACTCACAAGGTTTCTTGTTAAAGTTTTTAATGAGGTAATATTAACATAAGTGTGTGTCATATTTTCTATTTTCCCCATCGGGGTTTTTATAGTAAATATCAAAGACACATATTGCCCTCACAACTCTTTCATGGTTTTTCCCTAAAAAGGTTTTTCACGAGAGTTATCCTAGAGGCAATACTTATGATATGTCGTCATATTTTCTCCTGAATTTTCCCACTGGGTTTTGCAGGAGTTTTAGCGACCTATCCATATTATAATACTCCTCATATTTTCCTAAATGGTTTTTGGAGGAGTCATCAATATGTCGTATCTCCAATATTTTTCCCGCTGGGTTTTTAATTGGAATACCAATGACATAGTGGTTTATCTAATCACACACATATATGCTATCTTCTCCTTATTTTCCTACAAGGTTTAAAGGAGTTTTATAGCATATCAATACGTACACATTCCTCAGATTTTTCCCACAGAGTTTTTCGAGGAATCCAAGCTTGCAGTATCATTGATGTCAACAAAGATTCGATCAAGGGGGAGTGTTATGAAACGGTGTCTGTCTCTGAACAGACACCTCTTCATAGTGATCTCATCTCGTCCGTATGGACAGATAGGATTAGGAAGTTACTTAACAGTTAGTTATGTCACCGAAGGGACATGTCCTTTGGATCATTAGTGAACTGTCGCGTCCGTACGGACACCACTCTTAGCGAATAGTCGCGTCTCTACGACGCACCCCCTGTACACGTATATAATCCTAAAAGATCAATAAAAGCAATAGTTGTTCCCAAATCACTTGTTCATTTACATTCACTCTTAATAGTATGAACCCACTCGAACAAGTTCCACGTGAGAAATTCAATCAGTTAAGCTATACTCAATTTTATAGGCACGGCTTTCACTTGAGCATCTACTTACTAATACTACACTATAAATGGTAGGAAGGTCCTCTTCTTTTATGTAATACTACTTTCGTCTCTAAATAAATTAATTCCAAAAACTGTTATAAGTTAATTTTGTAAATTTGACGGAATTTATAGAAACTAACATTAGTTTTATTACATAAACCATGAAATATAGTATATTTATTTTGTGCAATAAATGTGATTGCTATTCTTATAAATTCTGATATTTTGTGCTTTAAATGATAATATTTTTCCCATAAAGTTTGGTTTAGAATGTAACTCTAAAAATCAATTTATTTACAGATGAAGGGAGCAATAAATCAATGGAAAAAGTCTACTTTTCCTCCCTTAACTATTGCAAAAGTCTGATTTTCCTCCTCGAACTCCAAAACCAGATATAACGCCTCCCCAACTATTGAAACAATGCAACTTACCTCCCTGGACGGTTTTGAACAGTGGTTTTTCTACAGTTAAGGCGGTTTTGCTACAGTAACAGTGGTTTTGTCTTATTTATTTACTTATTTATTTTCGCTGAATTTTTAAAAAAATCATAGTAAATCATAGAAAAATCATAAAATAGAAAATCTAATTGTTAAATTCCACATGAGTAGAACTACACAACAATCATATAATATGGTATGCTTTAGTACAAACTTTTTTATTGTAGCTTTAGATTTATGTTTTTTTTGTAAATAAAATAAATTTATTATTAAGTTATACGCCATCCAATGAGTATAAAATTTTTACTACAGTTCAAACATACAATGTGGAATTTTTATGATAGGCTAATTATTATAATCTTAAATTTTAATAAAAATTTCATACTCATTGGATCATGTATAACATAGCTATAAATTTATTTTAATTACAGAAAAGCATTTATATAAAGGTACAACAAAAACATTTTACTAAAATATACCATATTATATGTTCATTGTGTAGATCTACTTATGTGGAGTTCAATAAAATTAGATTTTTCATTTTATGATTTTTCTTTGATTTACTATGATTTTTTAAAAAATTCAGCCAAGATAAATAAAAAGAAAAAGAAAAGGACAAAACAATTGTTACTGTAGCAAAACCGCTTTTAGTGTAGCAAAACCACTGTTCAAAACCGTCCAGAGAGGTAAGTTGCATTGTTTCAATAGTTGAGGGAGACATTATGTCTGGTTTTGGAGTTCGAGGAGGAAAAACAGACTTTCGCAATAGTTAAGGGACGAAAAATAGACTTTTTCCTAAATCAATTAAATTAGCGCGTTCGAAATACCATTGTGTTTTGTGCGACGTGCTCATCGGCTACGTGATATAGCCTGATATGGGCCAGGCCTGGTATGTGGCTATACGGGTTAGCATTGGATCCGCGTGTGTTGTTGCTGGGCCCGGTGTCAGAACAGTGGAATGACGCCACTCATTGGCTTTTGGGCCGTCGTGTTCAAGCCTAGTATAATACATGGGCCGACGATAGCTATGAGATACTTTGGCGTGATGCCTCTGAAGAAACTGACGATAGGACGATAATATTGGAACAACGCTATGTGGTGATGAGTCATGGATGCTAATCTGATGGCTCTAGAATTGGAACGGCTTGATGAGTTCATCACAGATGCATACACTAATAATGATTGTTGATGGCTCTGAAGAAAGTGACGAAAGGATAGGACATGGAAAGGGTGAATGAGTCAGCACAATGCATAAACCTACTGGAGTTGCACGCATGATGCATCTGCATTTGCCTCTTTTTTGAAATTTGAAACAACCGTGTCCTGCTCCTGCCGTTTCTACATTAGCTATCTCCAAGGGCATTGCGTGCTACTCCTACATAAGTAACCTCTTAATTAAAAAGCATTATTCTTTGCATGCTGTGCAACATAGCAACAACACTCACTACTATCTGATGAAATTCATAGTGATTGACATCGCGTCCCCTTGTATAAAAGATCCAAGTCATTGAACGGTGCACTCTACCTACAGACACGCAAAGTGAGGTGGGGGGAAGGGGGGTGTTCGAGCGTGTACCTCATCCTACAACGCGACGCGATGAGATGAGACGACGCCTTCAATTAGATGGCTCTCGTGTGTTCCGCCACGACCCCCGGCCCTATATATACGTACACGGTACATGTTTCACTGCCTACGTATGCAGCTGTGTGCCTATGCATGTTGGAAGGGCTCGAGCCATGTCATCACACGACACTGGAAAGTGGAACATATCTACCAAAGGCTATGTCATGAACCCACCAAAGGTCATATTATGCGACGCTGGAAAGTGGATCCCACCAAGGCCATGTCATACGAGGTTGGGAAGTGGAAAACCCACCGGAGATCGACCATACCATGAGACGCGGTAAAGTGGAACTAGGCCTGGGCATTCGGTCAGGACCGAACCGTTCGGTTCGGTTTTTCGGTCACTTTGAAAGTTCGGTCATCTAATAACGGAGACCGATCGGTTACTTTCAAAACTCAAGACCGAGCAAGTTCGGTCTCGGTTAGTTCGGTTCGGTCTCGGTCATGACCGAACTAACCGAACAATACAAAACACCTACTAAATAGTATATTTTTTAGCAAATTTTAGTATTTTTTTCTATTTCATGGCAAAAATAACAATACAAACTATAGATTAAATAGAGTGATAAGAGTGATGGTTGATATAAACCCCTTAGAATAAATATTATATCACTAATAATAGTCTAAAGTACATATTATATCCATAAAAATTAGATGTTCGGTTAGTTCGGTCAGTTCGGTTACCCGAGGTAGATGACCGAACTAACCGTAAAAAGTTCGGTTAGTGAAGACTCAGGACCGAACTAGTGACCGAAAATTTCGGTCTCGGTCTCGGTTAGTTCGGTTCGGTCTTCGGTCTTCGGTTAATTATGCCCAGGGCTAAGTGGAACCCACCAAAGACCATGTCATACGATGCTGGAAAGTACGTGGAACCCACTAAAGACCATGTCATTGCGATACTAAAAAATGAAACGTACCAAGGCTTGTGTCACGCTACGTTGAAAAGTGGAACCTACCAAACTTAAGGCTGTACATGTGTACACTAGAGAGCGATGAGTCACCATGATCATTAGCTCGTGTGGCATGCATCGCAACACTGGAGCCATTTTGGTTTCCACGAAAACCATCGGTTTGGTGGATGGTGGGTCGGAGTTATCGCTTTTTGCTCGTTTTTATGCCGGATATGCGCAGGTGTAATGGAAAGCTAAAGCATGACACGATGCCACAATAGCTTCTTGTGTACTGTAGTGCTTCTTGGAACACACACGGATTATAGATGTTGTCGTTTTATTGAATCCATGGTAAAATTTACCATCTGCCTAGATTTTATTTTGAATTATTACAATTAATTAATACATGTCATGATATATTAATAAATTATTTAATTATAAGGACTTCTATTTTTATTCTTACTTGGTATGTTCCAATTTGATGCAAAGTTTTCATATTTCCAGCATGATTTGTGTTGATTTTAACAAAACACAAAGGTAGAGGTGATCGTGAACGAAAGGATACAATTGCCGCGACCTTGATCGTCGACCCTTCCCAGCACCGTCATCAGTCGTTGTCGGGGCACTGCTTCACCATATAATTTGTTCCGCCGCCGCTGATTCCACCCTTCACTAATCCATTGTCTCCGTCGATCTGGCGTCGACAAGATTCCACGACCGTTGCTCTATCTAAACCGCCGCCTCCACCGGCACGAATCGCGATGCTCCGCCACCTCGCCTACCCGCCGACGGGCAACATACTATGAGGAATCTAGAGTCAGGGTGGGAGGGAGAGGGGGGGCAGCAAACCTTGACCTATCTTCGGCGGAGAAAGATGGTGTTGGGTTGAGCGGTCACGCGAGAGCGCGGCCGTCGCACATTAGAATTTGCGATCGGAAAACTCTTGTGCATGTCACTCATATATATATTGGGAGATTTAGTACGATCTACCTTCTATGTAAAGCACGGCATGCTTGTGTGCGCCGTTGCATATCCACGTGTATTATTTCACTAGTAGAGAAATAACTTCTCATCCCGTCTGATTTTTGGCTTTGGTCTCAGTAAGAGTTTGTGTTTGGGACTAATAGCATTTAGTCCCGGTTGGTGTTACTAACCAATACTAAAGGGTTTATATTAGTCTCGGTTTGTAACGCGAACCGGGACTAAAGGTCTCCCACCCAGGACTAAAGGCCTCTCACCCAGGACTAAAAGTCCCCCATGGATAATTCAAAAGGTGAGTGTACAAAACTCTGTCACATGTCGTGTGCAGCTGAGTTGGTAAGAAGTTTATGCGCGATGCGAAAGGTACTGAGTTTGAATCTCACCCACCGCAAGAGAGGTCTCTTTAAAATTTCGTTTATTTTTTCTACTGAGATGAGATAGTTTAGTCCCAGTTGTGTACCCCGGACTAAACCTTTAGTCCCGGATGAGAAAAATAGTGTTAAAAGTGACTAAAATTAGGGGTATTTAGAACTTTAATGACTAAATTTTAGTGGCTAAACTTTAGGGGATGAGAACCCTCTCTCTACTGGTGTGTTTATGTATCGCGCTTATCTTTTGCTTTAGTCTTAAATCTTAACCAGCACATGTGCTTGTACCAAATATATTTTTGGGGTGGTATTCTGTACTATTGTTGGACGCAAAATTGTTCTAATATGGATACAAATCACAACATAGAGGACGTAGGAAAATTTTGAAAATAAAAAAACATGTTGGAAAAATCTTTGCTCTTTAATATTAAGTGGAGAGCAGAGATAGAGATAAATATTTTGTTAAAATAGACGATCTTATTGCTCACACATAATGCTTTACATCAGGAGGAAAAATCAAGGCATTTATATCAAAGGTAACACGCTAATTTAAATGCGCTATTAATGTTCAAACAAAAACGCTCTGATGACGCCTTGATATTGATAGTAATAAGGTCAATCTCAACGGTGAGTTTCATTTTGGTGTTTCCAAGACTGTCATGTCACATGAGAGAAAATGAAACTTGAATGAAACTCCTCATTGAGAGTGAGAGTTTCATTTTAAAGTTTCAAAGACATTAAATTCCATGACTCATAGAGAGTTGGTATTCGTGCCAAGAGAGTTTCATCATTTCACCTCTCTCTTCTTAAATACATTGTCATGTCATCAAAATCGCTTATGTGGCACCATATTTAATACAAATGAAACTCCCATTAAGATTGACCTAATGCAGTTGTTAGTACTAGCTGCCAAATATACATGTATGCGATTTAAACGGAAATCAGTAAGCAGCCATTTTCACCGCGCTCTCCCCTATTTAAAGGCTCCCTCCCCTGTCAACATTCCACACCAGCTCCACTCCATCAAACACTAGTTCACTCCCTCTCAGCTAGGCATGGTGCTCACTATGGCCACCGGCCAAGATGACTCGCTCCTCCTGCTCCTCCTCCCGACCACCTCCCCGCTCCCGCCCCTCATGGCCGTGTTCATCCTAGCCGCCGTCCTCCTGTGGCTCTCCCCCGGAGGTCCTGCGTGGGCGCTGTCCCGCTGCCGCCGCCCACCGTCCGGGCCAACGGGCGTGGTCACCGCGCTCTCCAGCCCCGTGGCGCACCGCACCCTGGCGGCGCTATCACACGCCGTGGACGGCGGCAAGGCACTGATGGGCTTCTCGGTGGGGCTCACGCGCCTCGTCGTGTCGAGCCAGCCCGACACGGCGCGTGAGATCCTCGTCAACCCGGCGTTCGGCGACCGCCCCGTCAAGGACACGGCGCGCCAGCTGCTCTTCCACCGCGCCATGGGCTTCGCGCCCTCCGGAGACGCGCACTGGCGCGGGCTCCGCCGCCTCGCCGCCAACCACCTTTTCGGCCCGCGCCGCGTGGCAGCCGCCGCGCACCACCGCGTCTCCATCGGCGCGGCTATGGTCTCCGACGTCGCCGCCGCCATGGCGCGCCACGGCGAGGTGCCCCTGAAGCGCGTGCTGCATGTCGCGTCTCTCAACCACATCATGGCCACCGTCTTCGGCAAGCGCTACGACATGAACAGCCAGGAGGGCGCCCTTCTGGACGAGATGGTGGCCGAGGGCTACGACCTCCTGGGCACGTTCAACTGGGCTGACCACCTGCCGTTGATCAAGCATCTCGACCTCCAGGGCGTGCGCCGCCGGTGCAACAGGTTAGTCCAAAAGGTCGAAGTGTTCGTCGGAAGGATCATCCAAGAACACAGGGAGAGGCGCGCAAACGGAGGACGACTGGACGACGATGGGTACATGGGCGACTTCGTCGACGTCCTTCTTGACCTCGAGGGAGAGGAGAAGCTGTCAGATGCTGACATGATCGCTGTCCTTTGGGTAAGAACACATGTCGATCGAGTTTCATTTGATCTGATGTGTAGTAAAATGCATGCATGTCCTTTCGCATCTCAAACGTTACGTTCATTCATAAAAAAAAATGGTCGATCGATCGCATTGATTGAATTTACGGTCGTTTTTTTTTGTTTTGATCAGGAGATGATCTTCCGAGGCGCCGACACTGTGGCGATCCTGATGGAGTGGGTGATGGCGAGGATGGCGCTGCACCCGGACATCCAGGCGAAGGCCCAGGCGGAGCTGGACGCGGTGGTGGGCCGCGGCCGCGGCGTGGCCGACGCCGACGTGGCCAACCTCCCCTACATCCAGTGCATCGTGAAGGAGACGCTGCGCATGCACCCTCCGGGCCCGCTCCTCTCCTGGGCGCGCCTCGCCATCCACGACGTGCACGTCGGCGGCCACCTGGTCCCCGCCGGCACCACCGCTATGGTCAACATGTGGTCCATCGCGCATGACCCCGCCATCTGGGCCGAGCCAGAGAAGTTCCGTCCTGAGCGCTTCCAGGAGGAGGACGTGAGCGTCCTCGGCAGCGACCTCCGCCTGGCCCCGTTCGGCGCCGGACGCCGCGTCTGCCCCGGCAAGATGCTGGCGCTCGCCACCACCCACCTCTGGATCGCCCAGCTGCTGCACGAGTTCGAGTGGGCTCCCGCGGCCGCCGACGGCGGCGTCGACCTGTCCGAGCGCCTGAGCATGTCGCTGGAGATGGCCACGCCGCTGGTCTGCAAGGCCGTCCCCAGGGCCCGGGCCTAAGCGCGCGGCCGCCGCCTCCGTCATGCATGCGTATGCGTGCATGCCGCCCTGATCGAAAGTGTCTCGATCGTTTTGCTCGTGTGTGTCGAGCATGCCTCAGCTGCTGTAGCTTGTGGCTGCTAGTTTTGGATCTCCTGCGTAGAGACCAAACTAAAAATAAAAGTAATGTTAATGATAATGGTAATGAAGTTTAAGTTTTGGTACTTTATTCTGATGCGCCATGTTATTGGTGGTTGCCTTTCTGTTTGGTGGATGCATATGCCTTCCCATTATAATGATATACTACACGTACTCCTATATGGTACGTACTTACTCCTTCCGTCCTAAAAAAAAAGTCATTCTCGCTTTTCAAAAAGTCAACAAATATCAACTTTAACCAAATATATAAAATAAAGTATTAATATTTATGTTACATAATTAGTATCATTGGATAGATCTTTGAATGTACTTTTATAATAAAATTATTTGGAGATGAAAATATTGCACACATTTTATATAAATTCAGTCAAAGTTGAGAAAGTTTGACCAGCACGCATCCCATAGCGACTCTTTTTTTTTTGGACGGAGGGAGTACCAATTACCATGGCTGCATGCAAGAAGAAATGGTGTGTTCCGCCCTAACGAACTGTACACCACTTGCAGTCTTGCACTGTGTGTTCATGCCACTCGTTTGTAGGAACAACTAATTGCTCATGATGTACTGTACTGTCATCCTACATCCATGCATGCATGGGGCTGGAGGTTGTTTATTTTTCATGATCTTCCGGATACTTTTTTTGTTCTTTTCATTCTCTTAAGTGATCTGAATCTTGTTTGGGAAAAAAAAGGGCACTAATGTGAGATAAGACAGCCAATTGGCAAAGCACAGAATGATTCGCCCGAGCTTCAAACGGTTTCAGTATCGGCGCAAATGGTTTTGGCATCTGCAAGTTTGTCAGCGATTTGGTGCTATATCTTTTCCTTTCACCAACATGCATGTGTGTTATTGCTTTGGTACAGGCAAGTTTATGTGATCGAGCCATTTCCAAAGGGCAAAAGATTATTGCATGAAGCAGACGGAGCTGGTGTTGGAGTCAACTCTAAATACTGACGAGAGAAGTGTAGTTGACTTTGGGTCCCCAGTGATACTGAAAGGTGAAAGCTCACTTTGTGGAGAACTGTGAATCTCGCCTTTTGTTAATCTTATAATCAGCTCCTCGATGTTTAGTCAGACTCGGATCACGAGCATTGTAAAACCAGCTTGGTCATAGCTGAAGAATCGACCGATACGAGCTGACGCAAGCAGGTGCAGTTCAAGCTGAGCTGTGAGGTCAACGCCTGTACTCCTCTTCAGATATGTGCTGTGCTGCAGTTGCCGTCGGTGCGACCATTAATAAGAAATGAAGTACAGTACGTATTCGAGCACTGTTTCGTCCAAGGAAACAGAGAGCTGGGTGCAGAGTAGAGTAATTATTTTTTTCCCGAACTGATCACGCGAAGTGATCTGTTCCTTTCGAGGAAGCAGCGATCTGTTTGACTATTTATTAACAGTGTATTTCAAACTACCCGTTCGTTCAGGGAGTCATCTCTCAGGCTGCACGCAGCTAATGCTAACCGTGAGAGATGAATGGATGGATCTCACTCACTATCTCAGCCAGGTCTACCTCGTGGGCCATAGTTCCCTGTCCCTGTTAATCTTGCTACTTAGAACCTGATCACCAAATGCAATCCAAGAACGAGATGATACGATTCCAGCTTTCACCTTCTTCCTTTTGTAAGATCCAAATCTGCACAGCATATTTGATGATGGGATGAGAGACGGGCGAAAGTTGCGACCTTAACCACCACCAACGGGAAGAAAAGATGCCAACGCCTCTCGGCCTCTGACGGAAAACGGAAACATCCAAATACAAACGTGTTCGGTGTGCAGCTTGCACGACGACCCCTGAGGCCTGAGGCCTGATCGCGAGGCACACGGTACAGCAGCAGTCAGAAGCTAAAACTTTGTGGGCGCGCCATGCCGCCATGTGTATGCATGGCCTCGCTCGCGTCCCATCTCATCATTGGCACAGGCATGATCTGCAGACGAGGTGTGGGCGGTGCCAGAGATCGGTCTCGTCCTGCGTTGGTCACGTCCTCGCTCGTCTCCTCGATCAGTCAGTTCGTTCATCAGTGCCGTACGCTGTCAGGTGTTGGGTGCCGTGGATCAGTGCATCGCATCGGCCACCTGCAGCCAACTGGCGCGATGAAGGCGGGTATGTCTGGGGGAGCAGGTTGCCGTCGTCGGATGCGACGGGAACGGGCGCCGGGGCCGGACACGCCGCCCGGCAGCGGCATGGGCAAGCGAGGGCGAGACATGCGTGCTTGCCCGCCCCCCGGTCTCAACCGCGGCGCACGTCGCGGCTCGGCGGCGGCCTGTCGCGGCTCGCTCATGTCCTGTCCCGTCCCAAGAATTCGAGCCCGTTCGCTTACGCTACACGCGGCTTCTGCAAATTTTTACGGCCCGTTTTTATTTTATATATAAAATGTTTCATGGATCACGGACGAAGGATCATGACCCGTGGGTGCCGCACACGGCGGGACGTGTGCCGCCGCCGCGCGCGGCTTCGGCACGGGCGTTTCCTGCTGGGGGCGGGGCGCGGGGCGCGGCGCGCTTCAAGTTCAAAGCCGGGCAAGGCAAAGCATGCGTAGGTGGTGCCGAGTTGCCGACTGGCTCGATAGCCTCGTCGCGCGGCCCAGAAGCCCCGACTTGATTGGTACGAGGCGCGGGACGAGGCCGGGCCCGGGAGCTTTCCGCCTGGTCGTGATCGGAGTCGGAGGCTAGTCGGTCGCCGACCAAAGAAACATCTGGCGCGCGCTCCTATCATCGTGGGCTCAATTGGACTACGGGCCTACTTCGTAGACTGTATTACTAGCGTGTACCACCTCTGTTTCGAATGACCCTGGGCGTCATTAACTTATAGCCAACAATTCGGTTCGGTTAAAGAAAATTTCGATTTCCAGCCTATAGCCACCGATCGCTTATATAGAAAAACAAAAACCACAAATTTCAGTTTTGGTTTGTAAATTCGGTTTTCGGTTTTAAACCGTAACAACCGTATCGCGACCTCTAAACGAGAACGCGAACTCACTGCCCTGTGACTACTACTACTACCCCAGCATGTGCTCAGGACCTCGCAAGCCTTCCACCCCTCCTCTGTCGGCAACGACGGCGACGACCAAGGGCTCCTCGGTGATGGCGACGGCGGCGGCGCTCCTGGAGCTGGCGGCAACGGACGACGTGGTTGCCTTCAGGCACGCCGTGGAGGACGACAAAGCCCTGGCCTTGGACGCCACAGGCCACTGGTACGGGCCCTCGGCAGCACGACGATGCTGGCGTACGTGTTGTCCGCCGCGCCGGCGGAGGCTGCGCGCGTCGCCCACGGACGGCGCCACGCCGCTCCACCTCGCGGCGGCTCCGCGGCCGCCGTCGCGGCCGCGCACCTGCTCCTCGCCTCGTCGCGGTCCGCCGGCGTGCTTGCCGCCTCCGCCTGGTCAATGCAATTTAGGGTTTGGGTGTGGCTGGCGGCTGCTGGGGGTCGAGCGGATGGCTCGCGTGGGAATGGCCGAATGGGGAAAGGGGAATGGGGGATGTGGAATTGGGGCGTGCTACCGTGCGCCCGTCCGGGTGCTGGACGCCGTGGGCTGAATCGGCTGTGATGGGCCATGGTGCCGTGGTGGGCTGCCTGCCGGTGCCTGCTCCTTGTTGCTAGTTACTCGGTTATGCGGTTCGGTTTGACACCAAAACCGAAGCCGAAGACGCACACCGAACAATGCAAAAATCAAAACCGAACCCGCAACCGAAAACCGAATAGACCGATATTTCGGTTCGGTTTGCGGTTGAAAAATACTCAGAGTGAGTTTCGAAATCTTTCTCTCTCCCCCCACACAATCGTGCGTATATACGTACAGGGTACACGTGCACATGTTAAGATTTTTCATACAGTTAAAATTTGTAACACATTTGTGCATAGGAAAATTCTTATGTGGGATTTGAAATGAAATCCATGTGACATTTCTTTTACAACATGGTGCATATTTTCATTAAAAAAGGAGAGAGAAAATTGTTATAACGACATTGCACCCAAAAAAAAGGAAATGGAAGGGCAAGCGACAACTACTAGATAACATCCACAAAATGAACAATCAACTTTGAAATGAAAAAGGAAAGGAATCCGCCCATGGTCGTAATAGGGCTCAAAATAGGGAACATTGCAACCACATCAAGACACCAATGTGGCAATGTGTCCTTTTCGCACCATCTCAACTGTTGAGACGCTGCATGCCTCCAGGACCAAAGTGCAATATGATGGATTGAGAAATGAGAATCCATTTAATTCCATGTAGATCACAGTAATTTTGATTTTAGGAGAACAAAACGAGAAATTATGTGTCTAAATCCGTAGCTACAGTGGCTGAGTGGCCTCTCTTTTGAGATGGAGGATCGATGTAATTTAAAATGAAGGAGTACAACTTATTTATCAAACTTCTTGCTGACTATAATAAACAGAGTCAGTGTTAAATGACATAATTCTACGAGTGGAGCAATTCCAACGGTTTTGCATTTTTTGTTTGGCAAAATATGGTATTTGCCAACTCTCAAATTAATATGGCAAAGCTAAAAAGAATCAATCTCCAACGGTTTTGCATTAGACTTGACAAAACTAAAAAATTGTGCGCGCGAGAGGAAAATATCTCACGCGGGTAGCACGCGATGGCGTTTGCCAAGCGAACTGCGGCTTGGCATATATGCCAAATATCACCCGGTGTTTGCCAAGTTGCTAAAATTGCCAAGTTCATTTGCCAAACCGTTGGATAGGAGATTTTTAGACTTTTTTTGCAAAAACAAGAATGCAAAACTCATTTGCAAAACCGTTGGAGATGCTCTACGCAGATTTGGCACAATTTGCCCAATTATACCAAAAATAGGATAATCACGTTTGTTTCAGAGTCTGCTTAGTTGCTGCTCATAAAATACCACGCGACAATTATGGCTGCGTAAAAACCTTAGAGCAACTCCAACGGTTTTGCAAATGACCTTTGCATTCTTATTTTTGCAAAAAAAGTTTACAAAACTCCTATCCAACGGTTTAGCAAATGGGCTTTGCATTTTTGTGGCAAAATCCTGAGATGGATTGACATATATGCAATCTCGCAATTGGCTTGTCATTCCGTCTCGTGTACTACCCCGCGCCGCCGGGTTTTCTTTTTTAGATTTTGGCAAGTCAATTTTGTCAAACCGTTGGAGATAACTTTTTTTTCTTCTCCCCATATTGATTTGAGAGTTGACAAATTTTATGTTTTGCTAAATAAAAAATGCAAAACCGTTGGAGTTGCTCTAAGGTTTTTGGTTGATGAATAGGTGTAGAAAATCATAACCTAGTTCCCAGTCACACGATTTTCTATATAAATAATCTTCTACTCTCTGTCTCTCTCTCATAAAAAGTGTAATACATTTTAGCAACTTGACTTTGACTAATTATAGATTAAAAACAATAACTTTTATGAAACCAAAAAATATTATTGGATTAGTTATGAAATGTATTGTTATAATAAATTTATTGTTAATAAAAATATTAATATTATTTATTAAAAACTTGGTCAAACTTAAATATTTTTTATGGCATGCAATTTTTAATAGGAACGGAGTTAGGAATAACGTCAGTACTCACGTCAGTGATAGCAGGAGTGAAGGCGCTGCGCCCATGGTCCCAGACGCCGGGTCAGAGTCACCACGGCCCACGGGTCATCGTCGTTGGACAGCCCGTCCCTTTCCCCGTTTCTCGTCGCCGTCGCCGCAATCTGGCCGAAGCAAATGTTCGATTCGAGAGAAAAAAATCTAGCCGAAGCAAATTTCTAACGCATTCGTTCTTATCCCCTTGCGCCGGCGTGGGTTGCGAAGGGAGCGGAGCTGAGCGACCAGGCCATGATGTTCTACCGGTTGTACTCTCACCTACCACCCTCGTCGTCTCCGTCGCCTCGTAGGCTACCAGGTCCGAAGCCCGCACCTTTGACTAGTATTTATTTAGGGGAAGGCCGGAGGCGGAGGCGTCGGTTGGTGAGGGACTTGGATTAGCAGCAGCTGATCAGGAGGCCGGCCGGCCATGGAGGAGGGAGGCGAGCACACGAGTCTTCTGGTCAAGGTACGGCGAACCTGCTGTCGGTTGGCCTCCGCCGAATCGGAGCTAGCTCTTGCCTGCCTGCCGCGGAATGGTTTGTTTGCTGGGTTTGGGGATCACGCTCGACAGGAGCGAAATGCGGTGCTAGAACCGCGTGCCTTTAATTTGTATCCCAAAAGCGGCAGTTTGAATATCCAAGTCTCATTTTTGAGTTTCACAAAAGGGGCTATGAGTCTGGAACTGTTCCATAGGCTGACGGGCATCTGATCGTGACATGCATGAATAGTGAATTGCTCGTGAATATCTAATTTGTGTTAATCTGTCGTTGCGATAAACGTTGCTTTCTGTAGATCGTGCAGCATGGACAGAATTGTAGTACATGGAAGTCGTTACTTGTAAATTTGGGATCTGAGAATGAGGGGAAATGGTTCCAAAATTTCTTGCTTACATTGACTGCGCAACTTAGATGATTGGAATTCATTACAGAAAGTTGTCAGATAAACTGTCGAAAATTTGTTTACTGTGAGAAACATTATGGTCGCATATGTTAATACCTGGCCTTCCTTCAGGCTGATGCATCATGTGATGGCGAGGAAACACAAAGTCTATTGGAAGCAAATCTAGGGCCACAGCTGAAAAGTAAATGCTCTGACTGGAGAGCACCGGCACTCATCCTGGGTGAGTCATGCTGTGCCAAATCTAGCTTTTGTTCTGTGCAATATCAATATGTTCTTTGAAGCTGTCTGATAACCACATCGTGTATAGAGCACCTATCACTCTTTTACATTCTTTAGTGTGATTTCTAATGAGATTTTTTTTTGGCTACTGATATACAAAGAGTGATAGGTGCTCTACACACAAGTTGATATTCTTCTAACCACATTTCCTATAATTAGCCTTGATCAATTCTCGGGGTGATATTCTTCTTGATTCTGTGACTAAGAGACTGCATTCCTTGATCGGGATGTTAATCAGTTCAAATCCTGCAGGATTGGAATGCTTGGAGAGCATGGCTTTTAATGGCATTGCCACAAACTTAGTCGTGTATCTCCGTTCAGTTCTCCATGGTGGTATTGCTTCCAGTGCATCAACAGTATCTCTTTGGTATGGGACAAGCTTCTTTGTGCCAATTCTTGGAGCCGCCATAGCAGATACTTGCTTGGGAAATTATAAGACCATCTTGATCTCCCTTATCATGTACCTAATTGTAAGATATTTTTTCCTGCTCAGCTGCTTGTTCTTATTCAGCTCTTTTCATTTCGAGTTTGGTAGACTATTTTGGATAAGGATGCAAAGTTTCTCTCTAAAATTCCAATGCTAATTGCAGGGAATGGTACTAATTACAGTTGCAACATTTCTGCCTTCTACTTCAATCTTATGCGACGTCAACTCATGCTTGTCATCAAATGGAACTCAAAACATGATTTTCTTTTCTGGTCTGTATCTAACTGCTGCTGGATGTGGAGGAGTAAGATCCGCATTGCTTCCATTTGGTGCAAACCAGTTGAACAACAAGAACGGTCTAGTAGACATAAAAAAGAGAAGAAATTTCTTCAGTTCATTCTATATATGTGTCATCTTTGGTGTGATTACTTCTGGGACAATTATAGTTTGGGTTCAGGAAAATGTGAGCTGGGCTATAGGATATGGAGTTGCCACTACATGCATAGGTCTTGCTTTGTTAGGATTTCTGGTCGGAACACCAATATTCCAACAAGATGAGCCTTGTGGTTCTCCAGTGAAGAGTATTTTCCAGATTATTGTTGCCTCTTTTAGGAACAAGAGCTTGGAAGTACCTGCTGATAGCTCTCTTCTCTATGAGGTCAGGAGCAACCACATACAAAGGACAATACTTGCCCACTCTGATGATTTTAGGTACTTTTTTCCTGTTACTTACTATGAGACACTTGTATATATGGTATTTTCTCTCTTGTTTCTCGTGGTCATTTTTTTAGATATTTTTGAAGCAATCACGCCAGTGGTTGTCAATTGTTAATTTCTTAATGATTTCTGGAGAATACCCATCATGTACATACTAAATTCAGGTTGTTCAATCTACAAAATGTATGTCTCTGTCTCATGTATCCCATGATTTGAACCTAGTAATAATAAATAGCTGTTCCTGAAACATGAAAGACAATGAAAATTACCTTTTCATTTGGTTGGTGTTCCCTTGCAATCCTGCACTTATTTGACTATCTGTCTGATTCCATCATTTGTCTCAGGTTCTTAGATAAGGCAGCAGTTATTTCTGATCCAAGCTTGGTGTATGGAGGCCGTCAAAGCTCATGGAGTTTGTGTACGGTTACTGAAGTTGAGGAACTGAAAATACTTATCCGCTTACTCCCAATATGGGTGACTGGAATATTCTTTGGTGCCGCGATCTCTCAAATGCACACCACTTTCATTCAGCAGGGAACTGTGATGAACACCAAGATTGGTTCCCTGTTCATTCCACCAGCATCCTTGTACTCATTTGAAGTGATATGTGTCACGCTCTGGGTACTAGCTGTGAACAAAGTGCTTGTGCCGGCAACCCGAACGTATTTTGCAAGTGGAGCAGAGCTCACACAGTTACAGAGGATTGGGATCGGCCGTTTCCTGATGATCTTTGCCATGGGAATAGCCGCGCTTCTAGAAACCAGGAGGCTGCAGAGTGTTCAGGAGGGGGAACTGCTAAGCATTGTATGGCAGCTTCCACAGTACTTCGTCATTGCTGGGGCTGAGTGCTTTGCTATCATCACTCAGCTAGAGTTCTTCCATGGCCAGGCGCCAGACTCCATGAAGAGTATATTAACAGCATTCGCGTTGCTCACCACTGCCCTTGGGAATTACTTGAGCTCCGCTATCATCACCCTCATTGCAGGGGTGACCAGTGTATGGCACAGCCCTGGATGGATACCGGATGATCTGAACAAGGGACACCTTGATTACTACTTCTGGTGTCTTGCAGCCCTCTCATTGGTGAATTTTGTTGTGTATCTGTATTTTTCTAGTAAATACAAATTGAAGAAAGTTGTTATCTGCTAATACTACTTGTGAAATATCACCAAATCCAAGTGTAACATATGAAATGTTTATGTTTATTCTCTATATGTATAGCAGTATAGGCCATGGAAGGACCTTATTCCCCGAAATATCGTCCCCTGTTCTCATAGCGATGTTCATTCTCTATTCTTATGGAGGGATCCGTTGATTGTTTCAGTTATACACGAATGCAATACTGATTTTCTGGTGACAGAAATTTGGTGTAAACATAATTTTGTTAGAGCAACTCCAGCAGGCCCTACTTTGGCTCTCATAGCTAAATATGAGAGCTCAGGTAAAAAAACGAGCTCCGGCAGGGCCCCTACTAGGATCTTGAAATTTAAGTGGGCTCTCAGATTCTTCCATCAGTCCTCATTCCTGTTGGGCCAATAGCTCGGCTCTCATGCGTGATTTTGCGCTTTCACCTCTCCCTCACCTCCCGCAACCGGCCGAGTTTATATGTGAAAAGCCCCGACTTAACCTCCCATGACCGAGAGTTAGTCTATGACAACCAAACCCCATAAGTCATTAATAGACCCACATGTCATTGACAGTCTAAATAATTTTGAGTGCTCTATTTTAAGGGTCATTGCTAGAGTGCAGCCAAAAAAACAACACCTTCAAAAATAGGGGAAGCACTCAAATAAAAAGTAGGGACCATGTTTTGAGAGCTACTGCTGGAGTTGCTTATAAAGGAGTAAAATTTACCACCAGTCCCTAAACTTGGGCGGTGGTGTCATTCCGGCCCCTGAACTTATAAAGTGATTTTCCTAAACTTGGTCGCTAGTGTCATCCCAATCCCTGAACTTGTAAGATGATCATCACTGGTGATTTTCCTAAACTTGGTCGCTAGTGTCATCCCAATCCCTGAACTTGTAGGATGATCATCACTGGTCCCTAAACTTGACCAGCGGTGTCATTTCAGTCCTTAAATTTGACTATGAGTCTCGTCTGAGTCAAAACAGCGCGATCTAAAAACTTAATATAAAAAAATCATAACTTTTTCATACAAACTCAAATGAAGACAAACTTTATATGAAAATTATAGCCCTCGACGCGATCTACAGCTTTGTAGTTTTTTTTGAATTAAAACTGTTTAGAGTCCCAAAATATTATTTTAAGTCTGTAGATTTTGAAATTTAAAATTTAAAATTATCAAATAATCTTAGATATTGAAATGGTCTATAAGGAAGTTATACCTCTCAATACGATTTATAACTCTCAATACGATTTATAACTTTGTAGTTAAAATATTTTTATTTTGAAATTATTTAGGGTCCCAAAATATTATTATAAGTTTAATATTTTTGGACCCTAAATAATTTCAAATAAAAAAAATCAACTACAAAGTTATAAATCGTATTGAGAGGTATAACATCCTTGTAGAACATTTCAATATCTAAGATTATTTGATAATTTAAAATTTTAAATTTGAAAAATGTACAAACTTAAAATAGTATTTTGGGACTCTAAATAGTTTTAATTCAAAAAAGTTTCAACTATAAAGTTGTAGATCGCATCGAGGGCTATAATTTTGATATAAAATTTATCTTCATTCGAGTTCATATAAAAAGTTATGATTTTTTTATATTAAGTTTTTAAATCGCCTTGTTTTGACTCAGATGAGACTTAAAGCCAAGTTTAAGAACTGTAATGACACCATTGACTAAGTTTAGGGATCAATGGTGATCACCTTACAAGTTCAGAGACTGAGATAACACCAGTGGCTAAGTTTAGGGACCTCCAGATATCACTTTAGAAGTTCAGGGACCAGGATGATACCACCGCCCAAGTTTAGGGATCGACAGTGAATTTTACTTTTGTTAAAGCATCCAGGATTTTGGAATAAAATCAAAGCACTATACAATTGAAATTTGGTATGACCTGTTGACGGTGCTGGTTGTCAATCTGTAAGTTCCATTTTTTTAGTTAACGAAGATGGAAATTGAGTTTTCTCTCGACATGGAAGAATGCACTACATGGGAATCTAGTTGATTACTACAATGACATTTTATACTAAGTTTATGACCTTTTTAGCCATTTACTATTTTCTATGTTTCAAAATATAGGTTATTCTAGTTAAGTTATAAATTAAACCTTTTCAACTTTAACTAAGTTTTTAGAAAAATACAACAACATCCACACACACACACACATTGAATTATTGTATTAAATCGAAGCTAAATAGCTTACCCCCCACAAAAATGTTAAATATATGTTAACAATACATTTATTTGTTATTGTATGTAGACCCACATTTTAGAAGAGTAAGCAAGACTTCATCACTAACCATAGTTCTCCATGAAGCCATCCTGACCGTCCGATCTCAGATCAGCGCTGGACATTACCCTTGGCGCGTTTAGACCTCGGCAGCAGAGACTGCAGAACCGAAAATCCCAAGTCCCAAACCCTCGTCCCCACTCTCCCCCGATCTCCGCCGCTCCAAAATGTGGCGCCGCCAGCTCCTCCGCCGCCTATTCCCATCTCCGGCCACCGGCGCCACCGCCGCACCCCCTTCGCCTCTCCTGCGCTACCTCTCTACCTCAAACACCCCGACCCCGGCCGCCTCCCTCGCATCCTCCCTCGCGTCGGCGCTCACCGCACTCTCCACGACCCCGCCGCCCGCCACCACCCCGGACGCCTACTTCTCCCTCCACTTCTCCGACGTGCGCCCCACCAACGCGCTCCTCGCCGAGGCGCTCGCGCTCTCCCCGCCCGCCACCTCCCGCGCCGCTTCCGACCTCTTCCGCTTCCTCGTCCGCCGCCGCTCGCTCCACCCCTCCGACGGCGCGCTCGCGCCCGTCGTTCGCCACCTCGCCCGGCGCCGCGACTTCCCCGCCGTGCGCGCGCTCATCCAGGAGTTTCCCACCGCTCTCGGTCCCGACACGCTCGACGCCTATCTCCAGCAGCTCGCCAGAGCCGGGCGACCAACGGACGCTGTCAAGGTGTTCGACGAATTGCCGGAGCAGCTCCGTAACCGTGAGGCTCTCACTTTGTTGGTTTCCTCACTTTCTGCCGAGGGTTTCCCCTTGCACGCAGAGCGTGCTGCCAAGAAGGTCGCCAATGAGATCTTCCCGGATGACAATATCTGCACTTTGCTGGTATCTGGCTATGCCAATGCTGGTAAGCTCGACGATGCGCTAAGGTTGATTGGTGAGACACGCAGGGGTGGATTCCAGCCAGGATTGGATGCATACAATGCTGTTCTTGATTGTGTCTGCCGGCTCTGTCGCAAGAAGGACCCACTCAGGATGCCTATGGAAGCAGAGAAGTTCTTAGTTGACATGGAAGCCAATGGCATTCCCCGTGATGCAGGGACATTTCGGGTTCTGATCACAAATTTTTGCAAGATCCGCAAGACAGAGGATGCCATGAATCTGTTTCGGCGTATGGGTGAGTGGGGCTGCTCACCAGATGCTGACACTTACTTGGTCCTTATTAGGAGCTTGTACCAAGCTGCCCGGACTTCAGAGGGGGATGAGATGATGACGTGGATGCGATCTGCAGGGTTTGGAGATAAACTTGATAGGAAGGCATACTATGGATTCATCAAGATTTTATGTGGGATTGAGAGGGTTGAGCATGCTGTCAAGGTATTCCGTATGATGAAAGGTTATGGGTATGCTCCTGGTGTAAAATCATATAGCTTGCTCATTGAGAAGCTGGCTAGGCACAATTTAGGGGATCGTTCCAATGCACTGTTCAGGGAGGCGGTTGCACGTGGTGTACCTGTGGCACAAGGAGATTATACTATTGACAAAAGGTATGTCAAAGCAAAGAAGGAGAAGAAGGTGAAGAAGAGGCTGACTTTGCCGGAGAAGATGAGATTGAAGAGCAAGAGGTTATACAAGCTCAGAATGAGCTTTGTCAAGAAGCCCAAGCGTCGAATGATCCAGGATTAAGCATCATTTTGGGGTATTCTCTATGTCATGCTGATTTCATTACTCGTTCATAATACTATCTTTTCTTGAGCATTTCCCATGTTCATGGTGATCTTTTCTGAGAACCAGTTTGTCATTCTTTGTTAATCATTTTGTTGTGTGCTACTGCCATTATGTCTTACTTCATTGCACTGGAATTATAGAAGCACAATTGAATCTTTTCCCCCCAAAGGTTCCAGTATGCAGATTCAAAACTCTGTTTCGAATATATTCTTTAGACCATCATAGTTAATGCTTATTGAAAGCCTAGTTTCTCCATGGATGTGTATAAGACAAGTCATAAGGAAAAATGTAGCAGTAGATGTATCAGTGTGATGCTGAATATGCTGTAAAGTCAAGAAAATATAGGATGAAAGATTTTTTGAATGAGGGAAGTTAGCATGTATTTGTCTAAAGTGGGTGGTTTCACTTGAATTATGTTGCTTAGCTCGTACTCCCTCCATCCATTTATCGGAGTCATCTTACCGAAAAAAAAATTCTCCAAGAATCAGAGTCGTGTAAGCCAAGGACCATAGTTTTCACCTCATTCTAGGCGCATGCGGTTCCTCTCACTGGCCCAATTAATTCAACCATTTGCATGCAGCTCCTCTTATTGGTCAAATTAATTCAACCATCTGCATGGGCCGCCCCTCCTTGGTCACTGCGCATAACCCTAAAATGACTCCGATAAATGGATGGAGGGAGTAATAACGTATCAATTTTGATAATTTGTTCAATGGGGAGAATGAGAACTCCACCGTTCGGTTGGATGACTCTTCTGATGACACCAATAGGCGCTATGTGCGGAGGATCCAAGAGCAGGAGGTTAGAGAAGCTTTGAAAAGGATGAAAGTGGATAAAGCGATGGGTCCTGATGGTATTCCAATCAAGGTGTGGAGATGCCTCGGGGATATAGCTATAGTATGGCTAACCAAGTTGTTTAACAATATCTAACAATATCTATCGTTCAAACAAGATGCCTCAGGAGTGGAGAAGAAGCATATTGGTGCCAATCTACAAGAACAAGGGAGACATCCAAAGTTGCACTAATTATCGGGGAATTAAGTTGATGAGCCACACGATGAAGTTGTGGGAGAGAGTTATTGAGCATAGATTGCGAGGGTCGACGCGGATATCCATGAACCAATTTGGTTTCATGCCTGGAAGGTCAACCATAGAAGCAATCTTCTTAAGAAGACAAGTTATGGAGCGGTTCAGGGAGCAAAAGAAGGACCTACACATGGTTTTCATTGACTTGGAGAAGGCGTACGACAAGATACCAAGGAATGTTATGTGGTGGGCTTTTGACAAACATAAAGTCCCAACAAAGTATGTTACCCTCATCAAGGACATGTACAACAACGCCGAGACCAGTGTGCGAACAAATGATGGTGACACTGATTTCTTTCCGATTAAAATAGGTCTTCATCAAGGGTCAGCCTTGAGCCCATATCTCTTTGCCTTGGTTATGGATGAGGTTACGAGGGACATACAAGGAGATATCCCTTGGTGTATGCTTTTTGCAGACGATGTAGTGTTAGTTGATGAAAGTTAGTCAGGAGTAAATAGGAAACTGGAGTTGTGGCGGCAGACCCTTGAGTCCAAAGGGTTTAGAATAAGCAGGACTAAGACTGAGTACATGAGATGTGATTTCGGCAATGCTGCACAGGAAGAGGGAGAGGTGAGCTTGGACGACCAAGTGGTGCCTAAGAAAGATGTCTTCTGGTATCTTGGATCGATGTTACAGAAGGATGGAGATATTGATGCAGATGGTAGCCATAGGATCAAAGCAGGGTGGATGAAGTGGCGCCAAGCATCTGGTATTCTCTGTGACAAGAGGGTACCACAAAAGCTCAAAGGCAAATTTTATAGGACGGCGATTAGACCGGCTATGTTGTATGGAGCAGAATGTTGGCCTACTAAAAGAAGACATGTCCAACAAATGAGTGTTGCAGAAATGC
Source organism: Coix lacryma-jobi var. lacryma-jobi (assembly GCA_009763385.1). Lineage (NCBI taxonomy): Eukaryota > Viridiplantae > Streptophyta > Magnoliopsida > Poales > Poaceae > Coix > Coix lacryma-jobi. Next base: position 9,749,105 of record CM019825.1, on the reverse strand, counting down.
GTATGTTGTGCTGGATTTGTGGTCACACAAGGATGGACCGAGTCCGAAATGACGATATTCGTGACCGGCTAGGGGTAGCACCAATTGAAGAAAAGTTGGTCCAACATCGGTTGAGGTGGTTTGGTCATGTCCAAAGGAGACCTCCAGAGGCACCAGTGCATTGTGGAGTTTTAGCCCAAGATTTTCATGTGAGGAGAGGTAGAGGTAGACCGAAATTGACGTGGGGGGAGGCAATAAAGAGAGATCTAAAAAGTTGGGATATACCTAGAGATTTATGTTTAGATAGAAATGCATGGAGAGCAGCTATTGACGTGCCTGAACCGTGACTAGGGTCTCTTGTTGGGTTTCAACTCTAGCCTACCCCAACTTGTTTGGGACTAAGAGGCTTGGTTGTTGTTGGTTGTTGTTGTTGTAGTAACCACTAACCAGTAGATCATTCTTGAATTCATTATAATAACATTTAAATGAGTGTAGTTTCTTAGGAATTTTTGGGTGCCCTCAACATTGCTTTGTCATGTTTTTTTATTCAAACTGGATATTTTTGTGGTTTGTTTAATCTTCTGAAGCAGTTGCATAGATAATAAATGTTAAATGTTGGCACATTCAAAACTATTTGTGGTAATCCGTGTGTGTGTGTGTGTGTGTGTGTGTGTGATGCGTTGTACTTTAAGTTCTTGTCTTTTTAATGCAATGATATGTACCTCTCCTGCGTGTTTGAGGGAAAAAATGGTTTGTGGTCACATGCAGATGCACTACTTACAAACACCTAATATCCTGGATCACTCCTTTGTTAGGACATATGATGATGGTCATATATGCAAGCCTATACATCAATATCAAAAGCTTAACATGCGTTCATGTTCCTCATCCAATGTTACCGGCCTCTCTGCCTCCATATAGCCAGTAGAAATTGGAATTTCTTATTCCTCTTCATTTTGTGCAATCCAGTTTGCTGCAGAAACACTGCAGCTACGTTTATTTTAGAAATTCATTTTTTTTTGTACTTATGGACCTTTCTTTATGAAAGTAAAGCTGCTGTGTTCAGGTTCTCGCACCGGTCTGTGAAATACGAGTTCCAAATAACTTTCTGCTATGTGTCGCTAAGGTTGCACTGATACATAGTCTCTTACTATCATGCTGATGTTTTGATACATATACACATGACTAGAGCATACTCCATATTGTAGGAGTGGTAGCTTGTATCCATTTTTTAAGCTCCCGTATGGCACCAGAGCATATTCGGCATAACATATTAGAATGTACTTAGCCCCACCCCTACAAGTCTACATGTAGGCTGCTCCAACTTTCTGTATCGTATCACATCATGACTTCATGAGCTTGATTTACAAATTTGGCTTCTTACCTTCCATTGTTGAACATATGCAATATGATCTGGTATTCTGGTCATGCAACATCTTCCTTGCTCTTAAGTTTGAGCATCCTTTATGGAATTGTTTAGTGCCGGAACATTTACCATGTTTGTGAAGTTGCGTAACACATATGTGTTAAGGACTTACTGTTTGGTAGACACAACACTACTATGGGCACACCGGTTTGGCTGAAGTTACAACATAAATAGAATTCATATAATATGCTAGTGACCACTATCATTATCAGTGATTTTTCCCAATCATCTCATCTGTTAGATTCCAGTTTGACTCAATTTTGTGCACACAACATGATGCCTCACACTGAAAAATCAAGAATTTAAAAGTTTGTGTTTTTTTGCTGAAAATGTTTGTGAACTGCCTGCACGTCTTTCTGCAACTGTGGTACTAATGGTTTGTGATCATGTATCAGTTTGGTTGGAGCGGATGATCATGGGAATGGACACCACCAGATCCAGTTATAACCCGGAAGAACAGAAGATTGTCGTCCCTGAATTGTGGCTGTCCTTGTGAGTGGCTATGCAACATCATTTTTCGAAGGCGAGAGATGGTTTCATTTCTGTTGGCGAGGGGTTGATGGCGTGGTGACTCCGGTGATGTTTGGTGCAATACCTTACATTCCATTATAGCACAAATAATGTACCATTTCACTTAATTTAATTTACACTTCCTGTGCTGTTCTGTACACCCTAGTTTCTCATAGAAAGCATTGGAAGTCTGCCACAACTCGTCCAAAACTAACTGGACCACCTCTTGCTGAAGAATTTTGCTGTTTCCCGGTTCCCCCTCCCACTTCTATGAGCGAACATGTTTTTTTTGTCAATGTTCTCGAGTGCATGAGACATTGAGACTTGTACATGAGCATCAATTTTCAGTTTTTCACTCGTTGACAAAGTGGCAATCGATAGGTGTATGCTTCTCAACACCTGCTTGTTCCTACACGAGTACACGTGGAGTCACTGTGCGATAAGTACAAGAGGGTAGGCCTGGATATCGAGCCAGCTCGGCTCGTTAGCAGGCTGGCTCGACTCGGCTCGTTATACTAACGAGCTAGAAGAGCAGCTCGGCTCGACTCGTTATAGAGCTCGAGCTGGCTCGTTTGGCTCGCGAGTCAAATCATAAAAATAAAATTTCTGAAACTACATGTAAATTTAACAAAAAATAATATCTACATATAAAAACATAAATTCGATTATATCTTCTTACCTATACGTGAACAACATGTAAGAACAAATATGTTTTCCACCACATTGCTGGACGCCTGAACATTCTACAATAGCTAATTTAAGTTTGTTGGCTTATAAATTAATTGGCTCATACGAGCTAATGAGCAGCTCGCGAGCCAGCTCGAGCTGGCTCGTTATAAATCGAGCTGGTTCGTTATAAAACAAGCTGGCTCATTATAAAACGAGTCGAGCTCGAGTCGAGCCGTTAACGAGCGAATCGAGCGAGCTCGCGAGTTTCGAGTTTTTCGTCCAGGCTTACAAGAGGGCAAGCCACACGTGCGCGGTAGATCGACAGATGGGCGCCAACCAAAAGCACAATGATAAAGCTACATGTCTACCGGGTACATCTACAGTAGCACTGTAGAGTGGAACTGTGCAAGGCTTCGCAGGTGCAGAGGAGGGCGAAGGACACTGGAATCGTTTTTTTTTAAAAAAAAAATGAAGAAAAGAGCAGGAGAAAGCGCGCACACAACAAAGAAGTCGAGAGGAGAATTCGGATGAAACTTAAGGTGTCGTCGCCTTGTATGCGTTTGTGTGCGTGCGCCTGCTCTTTCTTGCTTCACCTGCACTCCTAACGTGACAGAGCGATGCATCACGGCGGCCGGCCGACTCGTCTCCACCGAGCATTGGGAGATGGAGCGTCACGGGCCGGCGGAGGCCGGGCCGCCGCTTCTGGTCCTCTTCCATTTTTTTTTCCTCACAACAGAGGGGTCGGTGGTGGTCTCCTCTTTTGTTTTCTCCCTCTCCTCGAACTGCGGCGGCATACATCGGCAGCCACGCCCGCATGCGCTCACGGCCTCACGGGCTCCCGTCCTCGTCGCGATTTGGGCGGGACCGCGCCGTCCCTCACCAAGTCACCAGTCACCAGTCAGTCACCTCTGGGCTCTCTGGATCGTACTATGCCATTGCCACCGGATTTGAAGGAAAGCGGCCTGGCTGGGTGCGGGCGTCCGTCCCCTCACACACTGACACACGCTAGTACTCGTAGCAGCCAGAGCAAGGAGTACAGTACCGCTAGTACTCCCTCCGTCCAACAAAACATGCGATTCTCACGTATCGAGGAGTCAAACTTTTCGAACTTTGACCAAAATTATATAAAAAAGTATTAATATTCTTGATACAAAAAATATACCACTAGATTAGTAATAGAATATATTTTCATAATAATTTTATTTAATGATATAAATACTAATACTTTTTATTATAATTTTAGTCAAACTTTAGTCAATTTGACCTGCACGAATCCCATAATTGCATGTTTTTATGGACGAAGGGAGTACTTGCGGAAGGGGTTTCGTTGTTGCCAGCTCCGGCTCTGGTCGATGGTCGTCTTCCCGTTCCCGGTGGACAAAAGCCGCGTTTTTCCACGGGCCACCGTCCCCAACATTCGTCGATTTTGATTTGATTCCAACCCAGCTCGCCTTCCTCTCCGTGTTTTCAATGGTCAATCAAAACCACGCACCTCCGCCGCGGTCGTCTTTTCCTCCCCCGACGGCCCGACCCGCGTTTCTTTACTTTCTTTATATTTCGCCCCAATTCCACCACCACCAACCTTCTCCCTCCCTCTCCGTCCTCCTCTCCCACGAGTCACCACCACCGCCCCCGCCGTCGCCTGCTGTTCCATGAAGGACTAATCCATCCGTCCATCCATCGCTCCGCCGCTCAGCTATGGCGCAGCTCGCGGTGCGGTCGCTGCTGCTGTCCCTGCTCCTGGTCTCGCCAGCTCTGGCGGCTTCAGCTGGTATCGCGAAGCTCAACTCCTCGTCGCCCCTCTTCGGCATCGAGTTCCCGCCGTTCAACACCGCCGTCGCCGTCACCGGCTGCGGCAGCAAGCTGGCTGCACCCGAGGAGGAGCAGAAGCAGCCGGCGACGGCGAGCGCGTCCCCGTCGCTGAAGCTGCACATGAGCCGCCGGGCCACCTCGGCGGGGAAAGACAAAGAGTCCGTCTTAGATTTGGCCGACAAGGACGCCGTCCGCATCGACACGATGCACCGGAGAGCGGCGCGCTCCCGCTCCGCAGGGCACCGGACGCCGGCGGCGGCTTCGTCCTCGTCCTCGTCTCCGCGGCGCGCGCTGTCGGAGCGGGTGGTGGCGACGGTGGAGTCCGGCGTGGCGGTCGGGTCCGGCGAGTACCTGATGGACGTGTACGTGGGCACGCCGCCGCGGCGTTTCCGGATGATCATGGACACCGGCAGCGACCTCAACTGGCTGCAGTGCGCGCCGTGCCTCGACTGCTTCGAGCAGCGCGGCCCCGTGTTCGACCCGGCCGCCTCCTCCTCCTACCGCAACGTCACGTGCGGCGACCGGCGCTGCGGCCTCGTGGCGCCGCCGCCGCCGCCCGAGGCGGAGGCCGCGGCCTCGCCGAGGGCGTGCCGCCGCCCCGCGGAGGACTCCTGCCCCTACTACTACTGGTACGGGGACCAGTCCAACACCACGGGCGACCTGGCCCTCGAGTCCTTCACCGTCAACCTCACGGCGCCCGGCGCGTCCCGCCGCGTGGACGGCGTCGTGTTCGGGTGCGGCCACCGGAACCGCGGCCTCTTCCACGGCGCCGCGGGCCTGCTGGGCCTCGGCCGCGGCCCGCTGTCGTTCGCGTCCCAGCTCCGCGCCGTGTACGGCCACACCTTCTCCTACTGCCTGGTGGACCACGGCAGCGACGTCGCCAGCAAGGTGGTGTTCGGCGGCGATGACGACGACCTGGCGCTGGCGGCGGCGCGCCCGCAGCTCACGTACACGGCGTTCGCGCCCGCGTCGTCGCCGGCCGACACGTTCTACTACGTGAAGCTCAGGGGCGTGCTGGTGGGCGGCGAGCTGCTCAACATCAGCTCGGACACGTGGGAGGTGGCCCGCGGCGACGGCGGATCCGGATCCGGATCCGGCGGCGGCACCATCATCGACTCCGGCACCACGCTCAGCTACTTCGTGGAGCCGGCGTACCAGGTGATCCGCCAGGCGTTCGTCGATCGGATGAGCAGGTCGTACCCTCTGGTCCCGGACTTCCCCGTGCTCAGCCCGTGCTACAACGTGTCCGGCGTGGAGCGGCCCGAGGTGCCGGAGCTGTCGCTGCTGTTCGCCGACGGTGCCGTGTGGGACTTCCCCGCGGAGAACTACTTCATCCGGCTGGACCCGGACGGCATCATGTGCCTGGCCGTCCTGGGCACCCCGCGCACCGGCATGTCCATCATCGGCAACTTCCAGCAGCAGAACTTCCACGTCGTCTACGACCTGCAGAAAAACCGGCTGGGCTTCGCGCCGCGGCGGTGCGCCGAGGTGTAGCCGCCGGCGAGGCCTGCCTGAGGGGGCCGACGATTCCAACTCAGTTCTCGACTTCATTGATTGGATTGGGAGGCAAATTGGGTGTAGAAATTTTTCGGACGGTGGCACGTATGCAAGCTCTAGTACAAAGGTTTTTTTGTTTGCATTATTATCTCCAATCCAAGGAGAGAAGGTTAGGAATATTTGTAGTACTAGGATCATGTTGCAACGGGAAAATACTTTTGAGTCCGGAAAGTACTAATCCGGTCCCGTGTGCAATGCTCGTTTTGATCATTTCAAATTCTAGAAATTGTAAGTTGTATAGATCAAGAATGCAACTTTTTTTTCAAGTAATTGCTCGCCAACATGTGATGTACAGCAACAAAATAGATTTTATTTTATCTTTAAGAAAAAAGAGCGTACACAGATAGGAGGTACGACGTATGGAAAATGTCAAGCGGCCCCGCGGGGCGAGACGACATTTTCAAGTAATTGCATCAAAACTACCTTACAGAGTCTTCAAGAACTTGATGAATAAATTTTTATGGATCCTGTGCAATTTTTTCTTCTTTCATTGAAATAAATCCTTCCGTAGCCAGTGCAATTGTCTTTGCATTTGGTGTGTGGTCAGTAGTACCTGCACGTGTTCATGGAAAATAAATTCTATATTACTATTAGGGTCGTACAAGTACAAGGCTTACTTCAAAGACCAGGCAACTCCTTGAACCCTAGAAATTTCATCAAGTGCTTGCTGACCAGAACATTGAAGGGCAAAGAAGCCAACACCCTTGAGGCAGTTCACACCCTTGAAGCCAACCAATTTCAGTCTGCGTAGTGGAGGAAAACTATGGCCTTCTCAGTAGCTTCCTTGAGCCTTTGCAGGGCACCACAAAATTCCGCACCACCGAAGAAAATAAACACCATTGGCTGCATTGACCTGAAAAAGTGTTGGAATTAAGCATTACGACACCTGTTTCAAACATGTGTATAGAGAATATATTAGTGGTCCGATGTGGCATGGGTCCATTCTCAAGTCGTCCGATCATGTTCAGAGAATTGGTTGATTACATTAACTAACCTGTGCTTACTGCTTACAGCGTATGGATGACGGACTGGTCCAACAAATTACGCAAACCAAATGGTTTGGATTCTTGATCGAATCATTCGGCATCCATCCGTTCCGCAGACCAAACAGACCTACGTACAACTACAAGATATGAGACGAAAAATACCTCAAAATGGTTTGGTAAGTCAAGGATTGACACACACGGAGGAACACCGAATGACAGAATCCTCTGTTGTATTTGGTTGAGCACTTGTGCTTGGTAAAGCAAAAGGGAAGCGAAAGTTGGATCTCTTTACAAGAGTTGGTCGCGCAATTCCCAAAAGTAAGTAGCTCTTCGTAGAGAAGTGATCACTAGTTCACTACAATCAAATACTCCCTCCGCTCAAGAGTGTACATCGTATAGCTTATTGCGCAATGACTAAGCAGGGGGCTCATTCACATTTTTTTTTCAGGGAAAGAAGAATTGTATTATATAATAGTGGGGTACATCAACATGTTATAAGTACTTCGAATTATAAAATAATACTCATACTGTAAATAACACAACTCAAAACCTAAAATGTTAGATGTTTTACAGTGTTGAAGACTACGAGGCATTTAGGAAAAATGAAAATTACATCGTACTTTCCTCTAGATAAGTATCAACAACAAGATGTATTTAGTAAAATATTTTAGATATTATGGCATTTTAAAATTGTAAGAGCATATTGTGCACTATTATTCTTTGCTTTTGCTCTCTCATATGTAATTTACCATTATAGAAACAATATTCGAGGGAACTACTCCTTCTGTTCCTAAAAACATATAATTGTAGATTTGCATGTCATAAAAAGTAGTACACATTTGACCACATTTCCAATGAATAATATTCATATTTATAGCTCCAAATCAATTTATTATGGAAATATATTTCGTAATTAACCCAATAATATTTATTCGATATTATAAATATTAATATTTTTTATTTATAATTAGTCAAACTTATAAGGCATTAAAATGTGATACTATACTAATAATTGTATGTTTTATCGAACGGAGGGAGTACAAAGCATTATCACAAAATGAATATATATATTTATATTTAGATACATATCGATTTCAAAATATATATTTATCCTGGATAACTTGGCCTCTTAAGCAAATTGCACTTTCTTATAGGTGAGCAACCGGGCCACGCCATTTGGCCCAGGTCCGGTCCGATCGAGACTCAGATTAGTCCAAAGGCCCATGGGCCCACCGGGTCCATCAGGCCCGTCAGCAAAAAATATTTTTTTACATTTATAAATATATATTTTTAGGTCCGTCTGCTGAGGATGTGGTCCAGACCCGGTCCACTGCGTGCTTCGAACCGGCCCAGGCTTGGCCAGGCCAAAAAAAACCGAGCTCGGGAGAGCCCCAAGCTTTTTGCTAATGTTTATGCTTTCTGCTGCTTTCGCGTGCCCTAACGCGCCGCTGCCGACCTTACGCTTCCTCGTCCACTGCCACTCGCTCCACCCCTCCGATGGTGCGCTTGCCGCCGCGAATTCCCCGCCGTGCGCCCGCTCTAACATGAGTTTCCCACCCCCTCTCGCCCTCTCAGGTCCGCCACGCTCGACGCCTATCTCCAGCAACACGCCAGAGCCAGGCGCCCAACGGACACTGTGAAGGTGTTCGACAAATTGCCGGAGCAGCTCGGTAACCACGAGGCTCTCACTTTGCTGGTCTCCTCGCTTTCTGCCGAGGTCTTCCCCTCGCATGCATAGCGTGCTGCAAAGAAGGTCGCGAATGAGATCTCCCCAGATGACGATATCTGCACTTTGCTGGTATCTGGCTATGCCAATGCGGCAATGCTTCTAAGCTCGACCATGCGCCAAGGTTAGTTGGTGAAACACGTAGAGGTGGGTTCCTGCCAGGATTGGATGCGTACAATGTTGTTCTTGGTTGTGTCTGCCGACTCAGTCGCAAGAAGGACCTACTGAGGAAGCCCATGGAAGCGGAGAAGTTCTTAGTTGACATGGAAGCCAATGGCATTCTCTGTGATGCAGGGACATTTTTTGCAAGATCCTCAAGACAGAGGATGCCATGAATCTGTGCCGGCGTATGGGTGAGTGAGGCTGCTCATCGGATGCTGACACATACTTGGTCCTCATCAGGAGCTTGTACCAAGCTGCCCGGACTTCAGAGGGGGGATGGGATGATGACATGGATGCAGTCTGCAGCAGGATTTGGAGATAAACTTGTTAGGAAGGCATATTATGAATTCATCGAGATTTTCAGTGGGATTGAGAGGGTTGAGACTTGAGAGCATGCTGTCAAGATGAAAGGGGTTGTGTGCATGCTTCTGCAGTAAAATCATATTTTGCTGACTGAGAAGCTGGCTAGGCACAATTTAGGGGATAGTTCCAATGCACTGCACATGGTGTACCCGTGGTACATGGAGAGTATAATATGACAAAAGGTATGTCAAAGCAAAGAAGGAGAAGAAGGTGAAGAAGAGGCTGACTTTGCCGGAGAAGATGAAATTGAACCGCAAGAGGTTATACAAGCTCAGAATGACCTTTATCAAGAAGCCCAAGGGTGAAATGCTCTGGGCTTAAGCATAATTTTGGGTATCCTTGTAGTCATGCTGATTTCATTAGTCATTCATAATACTATCTTTGCCTCAGCATTTGCCATGTCAATGGTGATCTTTTCTGAGGACCAGTTCATCATTCTTTGTTAATCATTTTGTCCTGCGCTACTGTCACTATATCTTACTTCTTTTTTCCCCAAATGTTCCAGTATGCAGATTCAAAACTCTGTTTAGAATATATTCTTTGACACCACTATAGTTAGTTAGATGCTTATGAAAAGTGTAGTTTGTCCTTGAATGTGTATAAGACAAACTATAAGGAAAAACGTATCTGTGATGCTGAATATGCTGTAAAGTGTAAAGTCTAGAAAATGTCCGAAGAAAAGTTTTTTTTTGGAATGAGGGAAGTTAGCATGTATTAGTCTGGGTAGTTTCACTTGAATTTTGTTGCCCAGCTCGTATCAGGTTTTTCTGATCCAGTAACCACTAATCAGTAGATCATTGTTATAACATGTAAATGAGTGCAGTTTCTTAGGAATTTTTAGGTGCCCTCAACATTGCTTTGTCATGTTATTTTGTCAAATTGGCTATTTTGTTGTTTGTTTAATCCTCTGAAGCAGTTGCATAGATATTAAATATTAAATATTGGCACATTCAAAATGATTTGTGGTAATATGTGCATCTGTGTGTGTGGGTGTGTTCTACTTTAAGTTCTGTTCTTAATGCAATGATATGCAGCTCTCCTGCGTATTCGAGAAAAAAATGATTTGTTGTCAAATGTAGAAACTTGGTAAAATGAATACTAGGAATTTCATGAAAACCAAGATGCAGTACTTAAAATCACCAAAATTTCTGGATCACTCCTTTGTTAGGACTGGATGATGATAGAATGTGTATATATCATATATGAAAACCTATACTTGAATATCAAAAGCTTAACTTGGTTTCATGTTACTTGTCCAATGTTACCTGACTCTCTGTGTTATGGTCGGCACGACCTATCAGAGAAGAGCCAGGACTGCTGGTGAGGCCCAGGGCGCGAGTGGCTAGGGCCAGGCGCGGGCTCGCCAGGCCGGAGTCCTTCTATTAGAGTCCAGCTCAGTTTTGGTTAGGAGTCTGAGTCAAATTACAAGTTTGTAATCGATGCCTATAAAGGCCTAAACGTTGGAAGTAAAAGAGTTTTAGCCTGGGATTGAGATAACCTATCTCCCTTGGGCGCCCAGCCCCTGTTCATCGTCTAATTGTTGCCGCTAGGTGGAGACGACCACGGCTCCACCTGTGCGCCGCCGCCACAATCTCCACCGATCCCCGCACTCCCCTCCCTATCTCCTACGATCCAAGACACGTCGTAACACTCTGCCTTCATAAAGCTAGTAGAAATTGGAATATCTTGTTCCTCTTAATTTAGTGCAGTCCAGTCAGCTGCAGAATAACATCATGGGAACACTGCAGCTACATTTATTTTGGAAAATCATTTTTTTTTTGCTTTATGGACCTTTCACTATGAAAGTAAAGCTGCTTTGCTCAGATTCTCGCACTGGTCTATGAAATTCAAGTTCCAAATAACTTTCTGTTATGTGTTGCTAAGGTTGCACTGATACATAGTCTCTTACTATCATGCTGGCGTTTTGTTACATAAATGCATGACCAGAGCATACTGAGTGTTGGCTTGTATCCATTTTTTAAGCTCCCCCATGGCACCAGAGCATATATGGGATAGCAGATTAGAATGTACTTGTTCCCACCACTACAAGTCTACATGTAGGCTCTTCCAACTTTCTGTATTGTATCATATCATATCATATCATGAGCTTGACTTACAAATTTGGCTTCCTACCATCCAGTGTTGAGCATATGGAATATGTTCTGGTCCTTGCTCTTAAGCTTGAGCATCCTTTTAGTGTTGAACATAATTATCATGTTTGTGAAGTTGCAAGTGCTCAACACATATGTGTGACTGTTTTGGCTGAAGTTACAAGATAAATGGATAATGTACACTAGTGACCACTATCATTATCAGTGATTTTCCCAATCATCTCATCTGTTAGATTCCAGTTTGACCTAATTTTGTGCCCACAACATGATGCCTCTCACCGAGAAATTAAGGATTTTAAAAGTTTGTGCTTTTTGCCTTTCTTTTGTAAACTGTCTGTACATCTTTCTGCAATTGTGGTACTAATGATTTGTAATCATGTATCAGTTTGGTTGGAGTGGACGATCATGGGAACGGACAAACCACAAGATCCAGTTATAAATCAAGATCAGAAAAATGGTTGTCTCTGAATTGTGGCTGTCCTTGTGAGTGGCTATGCAACATCATTTTTTGAATGCGTGGGCTCTGCCATATGGTTTCATCAGACTCCGGTGATGTTTTGCGCAACACCTACTTGCATTCTATTACAGCACAAATAATCTATAGTTTCGCTCAATTTAATTTTCACTTCTAGTGATGTTCTGTATACCCTAGTTTCTCATAGAAATTAGAAAGCATTGGAATTCTGCAGCAACTCGTCCAAAACTAAGTGGACCACCTCCTGCTGAAGAAGTCTGCTGTTTCCCCGTCTTTTCTGAGCGAAAATGCATTTCTTTTTTGGCTTGGTTCCTGCGCATCACATCACGGTGCACTCATGCAGTGAGACCCGTTCCTTTCCAAGATTTCGATCAGGTAGGTATGACTTTTTCTTTTGTATGCCATGCACACTTTAAGGTTTGTGTGCGCTGGTTTCTCTTTTTGTGAGCTCTCATTTCATAAACCAATCTCGGATCAAGCTGCTATCATCCATACCATTATAGACGGTCTCTCTCTCACACACACACAATTAGAGATATCATAAAATATGTGTTTCTGGACCCGTTGCACCTTGTCGCCTTTGGCAGAGTCTCATCTTTGGTGCATGCACCCAACTAGGGGACCTGCAAGTGCTTCAATGAGTGGCGACCGAAAAAGATGTGGGGAAAAGACAAGCAAAATAGGGAAAAAAACACTTCCTCAGTCCCGAAATAAATATAATTCTACAGTTCAAAAGTTGTCTCAAAATAAATACAATTCTAGATATAAGACAGAAGAACTCCGTTTGTCTTTTTGTAATTTTTTATTTTCTAAAGTGTAATGACTACACCTTTATAGGAGTATTTTGGTAATTTTACTGTTGTATTGGTAATCATGTTTAGTCCTACAATTGTATTTATTTTAGAACGGAGAGAGTACAAAACAAAAGTTTTCACCTAATAATATAAAAAAGAGTCGTTGGGTTACTCAGTCTCTAAACTCTTAAATTGTACATTTAGATCCTCAAACTTATTCATACGTGTCATCTCAATCTCTAAACTCGTAGAATGCCCATTTAGGTCATCAATTTGTTCTCATCCGAGCCTCTAAACTCACAAATCGTTCATCTAGATCCTTAATCTCTGTTTAGGCCTCACAGAGAGTGCAAATGAATCAAGATTGGCGCCCGTATGCTAACATGTGGGATCACCCTCCTCTCTTTCTCCCTTGAGCTCCCTATTTCTCTCTCATATCTCTTGCTTCTCTCCCCTGTGGCCTCGAGCTATACAACAGCGACCAAAACTATAGCAGGCGAGCCTAACTAGACTCTCTCTCTCTCTCTCGTATCTCTTGCTTCTCTCCCCTGCTCGAGGTGACTCGAGCAGGCAACGTCAGCATACGGGCACATGCTTGATCTGAAAGGGGATATGTGAGTTTAGGGACCAGAATTACACAAATATATATGATTTAAACAGATGATTTATATGTTTAGAGACATGATTGATACAATCAAATAAGTTTAAATCTAAATAAGTGACCGTCTCACAAATTTGAGGACCCCTCGTTGCTGGTTCACTTCACTTTTTTTTTTTTTAAAAAAAGGACACCCAACAGTCCCCCAATGTAATTGCCGTGTGATTTGTTTTTCACGGTTGCGCAATCTGAAAAAAAAAAAAATCTTTGAAGGCTTGTGTCAAGATGCTGCAGGGGTAGATTTATGCTGCTGGCTGTGCAAAGGTGGGCAATGATAACGAGCCCCTGTTCGCCCAAATTTGTCAATTTCTTTTAATCGCTGAAGCCAAGAATTTGACAGGCCACCAACCTTGGACCCTGCCCATTATAACCTCCTCCATTTCCGTTTCCGTTCCCTCCCGTCCCTCCTGTATTATGTGAAGAATGGACGGACAGCAGTGGAGGCGGAGGTGACAGCGATGGATACGGCCGGGAATTATTGGGGGTCGCACGCACATCACGTCCTTTCCGGCGCGATCTCTCTCTCCCTCTCCCTTATCAGAAACAGGCTCGGCGTGCCCTGACCTAAAAACACGCCATGATTCCACCGCTATCTTGCTGCTGTTCCTCCGTTGGGTTGGGTGATCGACTGGCTCTTGAGCTTCCATTCCAGAACAAGAAACTGGAGCCGCATTTTGCGTGATGCCAGCAGGCCTTGTTGCACTGCAATTTGCTACAAGTGCTGCAGTGTGCAGTGCCCCCCCGATGGAATGGAATACAGTAGATGGATAGAAGCTAGATGACAGCTCTCATGCTGAAGCTTGAGAATGACACTTCGTCGGTCAATATCTCCACCTCTGCTCAATTGTTCATCTGCAGGCTCTGATTGGCGGAGCCACGTAGGCTAGGGGAATGCCGGTTTGACACCTGGAACGGTTCATTTTCGTGATCCCAAACTGTATAGTAGTTTACCATGTGTCTCTCAAGATGAGATGACCTCCAAGGACGAAGGGCATGTCAAAAGGACCCAATCTGATGGTAAAGAAAGAGAGACCGTGACCCGTGAGGGGCCATGGTGGTGTGGCATCTTTTTCTTCGTGCCTTGTGATCAACTCATCTGGAAAAACAAGCAAGTAGTACTTCCTGTGAAATTGCAACCGATGGCAAATTCGAGGCGAGGTAGGTAGGCTCGCATGGCATGTATTTTACACTGAGATTGGGATCATAGTTTGAAGCAAGCGCGCTAGCGGCCACATTGTACTAGCCGCACTGCAAGCAACTGCACGGTGCGCGTAAAGATCTGGGGACCTGGGGGTAGGGTAGCATCAAAGGCATGCATGATGGATGGATGGATGGACCTTGCATTGCTCTCTCCATCTGACCATCTCCATGGTCCATGCATGCTGCTGCTATCTGCAATGCAACATGGCAATTGCTCTTCTCCGTCCTCTGCGTCAGTTGCAGATGAAGACAGCAGCTCAATCGTTTTCTCCAAAAAGATGAGGAGGACCGCAGGCGCCCCCGCTGCAACTTGCGCGGTTCTCTATCGGCTCGATGCCAACTGACAAAAGCCCCCCTCTCCTTCTTACCCCCGCGGTAGATTCCGTTACTAAATCCTGTTGCATGTCGTCAATGGGATCAATCGATCGATGTTTATTGCAGGAAGCTTAATGGGCAATCTTTAATTAATTAATCTTCCCTATAAACTACTACTGTACTACCAGGAGCTGGCGGCAGGTGGGGAAGCTTGGGTTAGCGATAAGTACGAGAGGGCAAGCCGCACGTGCGCGGCAGCTCGACAGATGGACGCAACCAAAATTTAATCCACCGAAGATAAACTGATAAAGCCACAACTGCAGTGGTGGAGTGGAAGGCTTCACAGGCGCAGAGGAAAACGGCGAAGGAGATTGTGATTTTTTTGGAATATAAAAAGAGAAGAGAGCAGGAGAAGCGCGCTGCGCGCACACAGCACAAAGGCCGCAGCAGAGGAAGTGCAGAGGAGAAATTCAGATGAAACCCAAAGGTGTCGCCTTCCTCCTCTTCCTCCTCTTGATGTCGACGTCCACCCTCTCCTCCCCTTGATTTCCTTTTCCGGGTTATTTTAAAAATCAATCGCCAGCAATTCTGTACGCAATACGTTGAGTGGGAAAGATCCTACGCAGTATATGCGTATATATGTATGTGCGTGCGCCTGCGCTTCCTTGCTTCCCCTGCCTTCTTTTATTCCCCTCTCCTTTGTTCGCTTGCGGGCTGCGGCTTCGGGAAGGTGGAGAGGACGAGGGGAGGGCGGGCAGGTGGGTGGGCGGGCGGGCGAATGCACACTCCCGGTGAGTTCTTGGAATCCGACCCGGCTCTTCTCGATTCGTTTCCGCGCCCGTGATCTTAGGGTTGGTTCTTGGTTTGGGCGCTGCTCGAGGCGGAGGCGCGATTTCTCTATCTCCTGCGCGGGCGCAGCCGCCTCGAACTCGAACTGCGATTCTTCCTCTCGCTCGTGCTGTCGCGTTTTCTTGGCACTGCCTGGCACAACATTGGTACCAGAATGCGGCCGAATTGTTGCTGATTCTTCGAGTGTGGTTTTGTTGTTGGGAAGGAGGGTTTTAGGGAATGCGGCTAAGGTGCGCGCGTTTTTTTAGTACATCAGACTCAGAGATTGGAATTCTTGGGGCGGACCCAGAATTGCGCATTCTTGATCCGGCTGCTTTCGACCGCCAAGCAATGATGCGGCCGCCATGGCCTTATCCGATTTCTTTTGGCTTCTTTTCGTCGGGACTCGGGAGAAAGTACGCGAGTAATGGGGCCAAAGAGAGCAGCTTTTTTACCAGTCTTCAGCATCTACTACAATGGATTGTTCGCTCGCAGTGCTTCTGCTTCTTTTTTCACCCTTTTTGGGCAGTAAAGTAGTATTTGATTGCTTTTGTTGGGATTGTAAAAAACAAAGGTCGGAATCTTTGAACTGTTCTCAACTCAAATGATGGCTGCTAGAGCTTTCAATTGCAACTGCTCTGTTTCTTATTGATCTTTCCTCAGTTCTGGTCCAGATTTCTTCAGCTTTCTCTATCCCGTTGAGCACAAAAGGAAAGGCAGCTTCTATTCTTTTATTTCCAATTTTATGATCTTTGACTGGGTTGATGTTACTGCTTGTGCAATTCCCGTGTGTAATGCTAAGAGTTTGTTTCTTCTATATCAGTTTAGAGCTTCAGTTTTAAACGACGTTTTAAACTTGGTGAAGATCATTGTCATGCTTCCGTGGGCAGACTTTTCATATGAGGCCATTTGCAGCTGAATGTTGAATGGGTCGTTTTGCTGAGGTGCTCATGATATGATTTGTGCGATAGTCTGTTGGACGTCCAATCATGGTTAGGATTAGGTTTCGAGGCTTAACTATTATTGTGCTATAGGCAGCCAGTAAGATTTCTGTATACGACAACAAGAGACTTCCCTTGCTCTAAATTTGTACTGAAATGTCAAAGCCATGAGTATTAGTTAAAACAATAATAGATCCCCCCAAGTTCCAATCTTCTTTCTTGTGGCTTTTTTATTCAATCCAGCTAGATTTCTGTCACATTTTTTTTTCGCTTACGCGCATAAGCATAGATTTCTGTCGCAGTCATGTTATTACACAGCAAATTTATGATCCCCAAATTGACATGATGCAATCATACATGTTCAGTTTTTAGGTGCTTCATAGAAAACTTATTCCTTTGGGGCCTTCGGTCAAGTATTACAAAATGTAGTACCTTTTTAATCATTTATAACTTGCAAGTTGGTGTTTTTATTGTTGATTCTGCTGGAAATGTTTAGAAACAAAACATAAGTTGTAGAGCCATATTAAAAAATGCAGCAAAAGGAATCGGCATACTACTTTCTAGATACATGTTAGACTTCCAGTCTTTTGGATTGCTGCTCTACTGCATTCTAGATATGTAATATTTTAATAAATAACAGATTCAAAGTTTGGTTTATATGTATCATTTTTTTGGAAATATTTAGCAATAAACAAGAAGTTTAGCAGAAGCCCTTGCTGTCACCCCTTTGCTTCTATAGTGTTACTGTTACCTCTATTAAAGGGCCAATCTTTTTGTGATATCTGGCTGGGTAAGTTTAGGTAATTCTACTGTACTTGATAGAATATCTGATATTTGGTCCCTGTTTGGCTAGAAACATTATATTCAGTATGTTAGAGATGTAGAAAGTAGTGCACTAGAGTCTCTTGATGACCAAAGTAATACTTTTATTATGTGTTATAGTTGTACAAGAGAACTAGAGTATGCATTTTTTCAAACTTTCTTATAATCGCTAATTAGATCACTTCTTCTGGATTTACTTTCATTGATCTGCTGTTTCTTTCTGCAGGAGAATAGTGGTGAAACAATAACTTGATATAGAGTTCCTGATCAAAGAAGCAATGGAAAGGGAATCATCTACCGCATATGAACCAAAAAGGAACAGTGAAATAAGGGTTTTTGAGAGTTCAGATGAGATTTCAACGGACCTTGCTGAGTATATCTCACAAATTTCAGAAATTTCTGTCAAAGAAAGGGGATACTTTGCCATCGCCTTATCTGGAGGTCCCCTAGTCAGTTTTTTGGGGTAGTATTATTTCCTCATATTTATTACTTATTCTACTCTATTATGTACAAGCATTGTTGACATAGTTTGCGTCCCAATATCTGAACTTTTTGTCTTTCAATTAATATAAGGAAACTTTGTGAAACACCATACAACAAGACCCTGGATTGGTCCAAATGGTACATCTTCTGGTCTGATGAACGTGCTGTGGCAAAAAACCATGCAGAGAGCAACTATAAGTTAACAAAAGAAAGATTCCTCGCCAAGGTATGTTAACTGAAGATGCCTTCTTTTTTCTGTTTCATTTTTGCCCGTGCTACAGCCTAAAATAAGCTTATGCAGAAAGTCAATAATTTTTGTTATTAAGATCAGCTTATTTTGTATTGAAATGCTGATGTCTGTCATGGTGTCACCTACTCTATGTTTCGTTGAAAAGTGAGTTAATGATTTGGCTTTTCATTTTGTTTATTGTTCTGACCAACCAGACACTGGTTGTATCTTGCAGGAGATCCTCTATACTGATGGTACTCCAGTTGCTTCCACTTATATTATTTTTCCCTCTGCATACCTAAACAATGAAAAATTTATTCACTGAAATTAGACGTTGACAAACTCTTATATACAGATTTAATTGCTGAAGTGAATGTCTTGTTCCTTAACCTAAAATGCAGTGTTTTGGTTGTCAAGTGCAATGTTTGGTGCCCACTGAACTATGATCTGGTGTGTGTTTTTATATTGATGAGGCATTGTTTTTTCGTGCCTGGCGATGAAGTATTGATGCTACTCTGTGTTTTGCTCTTTGCTTCCCTTCTTTGATGCTTTTGTGTGGAAGTAATTGATGTGATTATTTGGTAGACCACCACTTGTGTTAGATCAACCTTAAGTTCAGTAATTTTTGGCTTTATGTTATGTCCACCTTGTTGAAATTACAACCATGAATAGAAAATTATTTAGACTGTAAAGTCTACAGAGCAAGAACAGACTTGTGTCATACCTCAATATTTGTTGTTCTGACAACTAATAAGAGTGAATTTTTAGTTTGTCTAGCTCTGTTTAAGATCTTAATATTTTCATTCTATGTTGATGGTGTCTAATGCATGTTATGAAATACTACCATAATTTTTTATGATTAGTGTGTTTTCAAAAACAATTATGTTTGTGTTAAATTAACTATCTAGGTGGGTCTGACTTATGTGTGGCTTTCTGATGTTCTTTTTTTAGTAATTTTTTTCCTAGTTTCAACCAAAAGTTAGGAGTATTTGGTATTTCTGTTTCAGGACGAGGCTTAAAATCACTAGAGTACCAATCAGAAGGAGCCATAGATAATCAAGAAATTTCGATGTGTTTTATTGCAACGATTCTTTCAAACAAAAAGCAGGTCAAGAGTAGTGGCATATAATATATTAGCTCACAATCTATGTTGCTAATTCAGTCTCTTTTTTTCTTCTCATTTATCCCTGTCCATTTTTCTTTACTGTTACAGTAAAAATATTGCTGCCAATTGCAAGCAGAGCACATGTCGAGGTAGGTTTTTACACCTTAGACAGTTTCTGGTCTGGATGGATACTGGGCTAATTTACATTATGATGTGTCATGTTCTCGTAGTATGATATTTTCAAGCTTCAGATAATGCTATATCCTGTGCCAACCTGGGGGTGGGGACTGATTAAGGCTGCCTAACTACCGCTTTAATAGTTCCATGTTCTAGCTACTGTGGAACCACCCTGCACCAACCACACATTTTTATAGCTATCCGTAATTACTCAATGTCAGACTAGAATAGAAACAGGATGACTGGCTCTGAACTGGTCTCCTCCATGCACCAGTCTGATTAAATGTTTAGATTTTTTTTCCGCCACAAAATGTTTAGATTTAGGTTCTATTTTTCTAGACTATAATATTTCTTAGTTCAAGGAGCTTAACAAAAATCAGTTAACCTTTTCCTTTTAATCTCTCACTATTGGGCATGATTTTTCCTTCATGGGCCCATTTAAATCTCTAGAGGGTGCAAACTGTTTGGTTGTCTAGAAGCCTTAATAAAAACTGCAGCATTCCCTGTTCTGCTTGTGTAACTGTTGCATGAGATTTTCTCAAGTGTGTCATTCATATTCTTCTCTGTGGAATCTTGGACTATATGTCTGATTCATTCGATTTCCTTTCTTGCCATCTCAGTTCAGTGATTCCCTTGTTTAGCTCAAGAAGCAAAAAAAAACTGAACAAGATGTGTCAGTAACGTAGTATCTTTGCAATGCTTTTGCCAAATTTACTATGTGATATTTTTTTGGAAAAAAGGTTAACTATCTGATACTTGAATGGCCTTTACAGGTACCTATTCTGAATGGCCATGTCTACTCCATAAATGACAATGCCACAGTGGAGGATGCAGCAACAGACTATGAATTCATGATCAGGCAGCTGGTTAAGGTCCGCACAATAGGAGTCTCAGAGAGAAACGACTGTCCCAAGTTTGATCTCATCCTCCTTGCCATGGGCTCCGATGGGCATGTGGCCTCGCTTTTCCCGAACCACCCTGCCACGGAGCTGAAAGACGACTGGGTCACCTACATCACCGACTCCCCGCAGCCGCCTCCTGAGAGGATCACCTTTACTCTCCCAGTGATCAACTCAGCATCCAACATAGCAATAGTGTCCACCGGTGATGACAAGGCAAAGGCTGTTCACTTAGCAGTTTCTGACATGACCGAAACCGAAGGTCCCGACGCTCCTATATCACTGCCTGCTAGAATGGTGCAGCCAACGGACGGGAAGCTGGTGTGGTTTCTGGACAAGGAGGCGGCATCTTCCCTTGAGTCCATGAACGACGATGATGCTTCCTACGAGCGCCATGAGTACTAACTAAGTCAGTCTGAGGATCCGAGGTCGTTTTTAAGTGAATGAACGGAGGCGTGTAAGTAGGTGGTGGTGGTGGCATATGATGGAAGACGTGCTGTTCCCCCTTTTAGCTCGATGTATGCATTGATTTTGTCTGAGGGTTTAGTTCCGGGAAATCTGAAATTGCCCTTGGTCCTTTTGCAGTGAGAGGTGATTTAAAGCGATGAAATGTGTATGCGATGTTGAGTCGTCAAAGAACACTATATTTTAACTGTTGTATGATATTATGTGCTACATTATATGCAGTGGAAGTTAGATTTTTTTTTTTTTTGATTTGTTGGTACGTTTTGTTCATGGTGCTCTTCTAAAAACACCACAACCAAACAAGGGGGTTCTTGCATTGAGCAAGCCTAGTTTGGGCTAGTCTGGCTGGGCTGTTTGATTTCAGCCACAATCTGCCACAACTAACCTTAGTCAAAATGTTACAATCATAAAAAGTGTGGCGAGCAAAAGTGTGGTCACATTTTTCTTGTCTAAGGTAATCTTGTCACATTTTTTCTACGACATGTGGGGCCTAGAAGAATCTTGCCTAAGATTAGTCATCAACCAAATACTTGCTAATCTGGTCAAACTTGTTTAAGATCTTGCCTAAGATTAGTCATCAACCAAATACTTGCTAATCTGGTCAAACTTGTTTAAGGTCTTGCCTAAGATTAGTCATCAACCAAATACTTGCTAATCTGGTCAAACTTGTTTAAGATGAAGTGTGGCTAACAACTAAAAAGCCCTACAGAAACTATCGTGCGACGTGTGGAAGCGCGAGCATGCGTTTCTTTCTCACGTCCCTCTCCCTCTGACCTTGCCCACGTGCTCGCGTTCGTGCCCCGGTGGAGAGGAGGTCGTCGGCGTCAAGACGAGGACCTCGCCTTAGTTAGGGTTCCGATGAGTTCAGATGCTCTTATGAGCCCAATAGATATATATAGATAAAAAATGTTATCAAAGATATATATAAATACTACTCTGTACTTGTAAAGGAAGTTGTTTTGAATAAGGTTTTGGTCAAACATTAGAAATATAAATTATCAATAACTTTTTAGCTGTTAAGTTTGTAAAAATAAAAATTATATGAATAGATTTATCTTGAAAAATATTTTCATAAAAGTATACATATATCACTTTTTTATAAATGTTTTTATAAAAATAAGAGGTCAAAATTATGTTTGGAGACCGTGTCGCTGTACGGAGGGAGTATATGCTAACTCCTTAAACGTTGTCATTCCGGTTCTGGTTTTAAACATTATGATAAGATTATTTATAATTATATTATTATTGCAGAATATGACTCTCAAACAATACATATCAATCAATTAGGTTGCCCACAGGTGAAGAATTTTATCTGGAAAAATCAACCGATGGGATACACTGTGCATCATTATTTCAGGGGGTCAGAACTTCGGGTTTTGGTTCCTTAACGACCAATGTGATCATGGTCAGACAGAGTGGGTGTTGATTGTTGAAGCATGACAGTGACATTTTCCCCATCCTACCGATTCTGAACTACGATGAGCAGTGTGATGGACCTTGGATGTTACAAGAATTTTACTATTAGCAACATGAACATTCTGAATTTCTGACGATGAAGCTTATGCTGTGGAGTACGACAACGAAGCAATACTGAAAGAGAGATTTGCGTGGGACTCTGACAATGATGATGTTATCGAAGCAGGAAATAGGAGCAAGGATTCTTTTATCGATTTTCTTAGATTTTATCCTTACGTAGAGGTCGTCTTTTCTTGAGTGATAAATTCGACCATAATTGGAGTAGCTCAAAGGTTTCAAGATTTGGGCATGGTTTTCCCAAAATTCTATGTAGACTGGGATCTCCATTTCCACCATAAATTGGTAGAAACGTCTTTCTCATACACTACCTGTTGGTTGGGACTTGGGAGAGCTCCCTGAAAAACTAAGGGGGAGTTTGGTTCCCATCTCTTAGAGTTTAGCCACTAAAGTTTAGTGGAGGTGACTTTAGTGGTAATGTTAAAAGTGATTTTTAGTGAGGGTGTTTGGAAGTACTTGTTTAGAGACGACACTTGTTTAAGCACGGAGGGAGTACTTGTTTAACAAAATTCTACTGTGATCAGGCCGGACCTCCCGAACCCCGCGTCGCTCTAAGCAGATCCTCCCAACCGCCGCTGGAGGCAGCCGCCGGGAGGCCCGTGCAGCTCCTAGCGACGTCGGTGGGGGAGCCGTTCGGCTGGACTTATAAGCACGAATGGTAGAGACTCCTCTAATTTAGCCTAACAAATTTAAGGATCAAGCTCAATAAGGATCGGGCCGTAATACTATATGATTTTAAACTAAAATTGGAAAGGGCTAAATTGGATTGTGAAGAATGGATAAGAGTCATGATCCATTACCACTCGTACTTATAAGTCGGCTGATAAGCTGAAACGCTGATTTGTTGTGAGAGAAAAATACTGTTATGTCTGGCTAATAAGTTTTGCTAAAATCAGTCCTATTTTAGTGTATTTTTTGCTCGTAACAAATTAGTTGTACGAAATCAACTGTAACCGCGCTATAAGTTCTGGTGAACAGAAACGATCTCATGCATGCCTCGCCTGCAGGGGGTGTGGTGCAGTGCAGGTTGTCTGTCGCTACGCTAGCGTCGTGAGAGGAGGCCCCTCGCCCCTGCGCAACCGCAACGTACTAGCTTTGGCAGCCCGGGGCCGGCAACGCGCGATTCGTCGGGCCCTTACGCGCGCGCGCGCGCAGATGGCCCATTTGTCGCCCAAGGCCCAAGCGACGCGCTAGTTTGAAGCGGACCCGGACGGGCCGGACCCAGGTAAAGCGGTAGCAGACGCTAGCCGTGGGAATTGAGCATTGACCGACCGATTTTTTGGTTGGCCACGGTAGCATAGCAGACGCTAGCTGTGACTGACCAGTTTTTTTTTCTAGAAATTCAGTAAAAGTTTAAAAAATTTGACTTAGGACAACCGTAGAAATTTATTTATTCGTGGACGGATGGAGTAGTACAGAAGACTAGACTAGTGTGAACCGTGCCGTGCGCCCGCCCGCTGCTCGGATTGACCAAAACCGCGCCGCGTGCGTGGGGACGAACGACTGAACGAGCGAGCTGGCACACCACTGTGACTCTGACGAGGCCCGGAGGAGACCGCGCGCGCCACCGGTTTGTTTGTTTGCTTGCACTGGCAGTCTGGCACACCGCCGAAGCCCGAAGGAGCGGACAGGTTGTGGCACACGGGACGGGACGGGACGGGCTGCTTTGCTTTGCGCGCCGCCCGCCCGCCCGCCTGCCTGCCTGCCTTGTGCAGTTGTGCCCCGGGTCACACACCACACCATGCATCCGGCGCGGCCGCCGGTTGCTGCAAGCTGTCGTCTCGTGTGTTCCTTGTCTTCTCGAAGCCACGCTTGCCGTGCTCGTAGTCTCGTCTGGCTCCGCGACGCGGGACCTATAGCCTGTCGGGGCAGGATGCATTGCGTCGCCGCCGGCCCATGCTGGTTGAGTTTGTTGTTGGATCTTAGCTGTCGCCGCCTGTGTGCCGTCCTGCTCCTGCGTTGCTTGCACTTGCAGCATTTACACATGCGCGTGAGGCGGCCGCGCCGGGGTTCCGTCCGGAACGTTCCCCGGACTCTCCCCGCGCGTGAGCGATAGTCCGTACGTCATTCGTGTGCGGGTCAAGGTCTAACTCATCATCATCAGTACAGTACAGTGCAAACTCGGAACAAATCAGCCAGTGAGCTCTGTTCGTTTAGCCAAATCAGCTAGAATCAGTGCTATTTTTCTAATAGTATTTTTCAATCACAACGAATCAACCGATCATCGTCCGGAACAGACCGCGTCCTAATACGGACTACGGAGTACTAATCTAAACTTTTCCTATCGTATCAAAATTCAAATGCAACTACACTATAGTAGCGCGCTTGAGGACGACCTGAGGTAGACCCGTGATATTTTTATATTTTAGCTCTTTCTTGTTTTTTTTTAAATAGATCTCTTTAGAAACTTTGTTCAAAAATGGGACTAAGAGATCGGCGTACTTGAATATGACGCCGAGCCACAATACCTCGGTGTCATGTCCCATGACGCCGACCTCTTTGTCTCATTTTTTTAACAAAGTTTCTAAATAGATCTATTTTAAAAAAAAGTTTTAAGAAAGAGCTAAAATGTAAAAATATCAACAGGTACATCCACAGTCCCACACCAACACCACAGGCCGGCCTGAGCCTGGCCGTCACTCACCACTTACCCAGTAAAAGATTACAGTACTCGTATACGACTTTTGTACGCGCATCAGACTCGAGAGGCCCGTAAAGCGACTTTTGTCACATAAAAAGCGATTGTGAGTGCTGCTAGCTGCATGCTGGAGTGAGCACAGAGCTAGCGGAGCACACTTGGGAGTCCGTGAGAGTACCAAGATGACAGGGATGGGTCCCGTCCTTTTTAACACTCTTAACAGGTCAGATGGATAACCTTAACCCGGAAGCAACCCAACTACTCAACCAGCAGGTCGCACAGCAGGTCAAACCCAGGTTTATTGTCAGCGATACAATCTAATCTACCTGAATTCATCGATTAGCAGCAGAGAACGTCATGCAAAAAAGGCAAAGACGGAAGCAGCAGGAACACACGCTTTCTTCAAACCCAGGGCCAGAAGAAACACACAGAAATGAACGAAAGGGAGGCACAGCTGGCACTGGCAGGCAGCCTGGTGATCTACTAGGACTAGGAGGGGAAGGAGGAGGCGGGCCTTCTCCTAGAAGGAAAACAAAAAGGAAAGGAAAGCTTCCCAATTCCCATGTCGATGATCCACCACCGATCCCATCCCACACGCCACACCCACACCCACAAGAATAGCTCAAACCTGTCGTCTTGCATGCATATGTCTGCATCCCCGCCCGCCACAAACCTCACAATCGCCATCGCCATCGCATAAACTCGGTGACCAGCCGGACACCACTGGAGCAGAAACCGAGAGGAAAGCTGCTTCTCTCTCTCTGACCCGCCCGCCCACTCCTCCTCGTTCCGAGCTCCTGTTGCATTCCATTCCTTCCTGTATAGCATAGCAGACAAGACAAGACTGAAGAAACTGATCAGAGGGGCGAGCTGCCTGCGCGCAGCGCGCTGGTTCCTGATCGACCTCTGCCGGCCCGAGCCATGGCGACACCACGGCCGGCGCTCCGGCCCGCCTCCTCCGTCGCGCTGCTCGTCGTCGCCGTCGCCGTCGCCTTCACCTCTCTAATGCGTTCGTCAGGTCATCAGTGCGCAGCGCACACCTCTTGTTTCTGGCATGTTTTTGCATCGGGTTTCTTGGTTTTCTGAATACTCCTGTTGTATTCCTCAGTTACTTTATTACCCCATTTATTGTTTATATTCGTCTGTACGTAAACTACTTTTTTCTTTCAGAAGTAGTACTACTTTATTTCAGATGAACGATAGAACAGCACATGACATCAAACTTAATTATACATCCGTCCAAGTCGAACATTTCTGTTGTCGATAATGGTGCTGATTGCCTGATTCAGTTCGGCACTCTTGCACCTGCGGAAAGCATGTTACCGCCTTAGCGCCCTAACTCATCTCCTAACTCCCACCGCTCAAAAATTTTATTTTTTTTCTTTAACTCGTTACTGCCTACCTCAGTTCCTCCTCACTGGATTATAATGTTCAGACATCTCCCTCATATAATCTAAATCACACATAAAACGGAGAGAAATTTGGTTGTTTTTGCGCTTTTCGTAATTTCATAGCACTAGCCTATATATATACATGCCATGATCATGGTTTGGCCGGCAAATTAGGTGTGGGTGTGGTGCGTTCATCCTTTATGTTCAGATTCCTAGCCCCCCAAAAAAACGGCCTTACGGATAATATCACGCTAGATGTGTGATCTCCTTTTATGTTAAATAAAAAAACTGTGATCTTCATTTGATAAGTTACTGGTGTGAACTCAAGTTATTTTTAGTGCTAATCTGACTTACCACTGAAACAGCTGACTGTACAGTTCTTTCAGTTCAGTCTGCTACCAATATGCTACTCCTATGTTTCAAACTATCAATTTCCAGCACCTCTTGTTCTGCTTTGTCTGAATTGTAACCAAGCTCTTCTGGATGTAACTTGTTGTGTTTTTGTTATCATTATGGTAATCTGCAGATGCATACGATGCACTCGATCCGAATGGGAACATAACAATTAAGTGGGATGTAATACAGTGGACTCCAGATGGCTATGTGGTGAGTGAACGATTAATGTGTGTTTCAAGCTACTTAATTATACCATCATTGAAAAAAAAATCGAGTGCATGTCGCTGTTGTTGCAAAAGTCTGCATATGCTCTCATTGTTCTTTCAGAAGTGGACACGATTATTCTACAAGACTTTCGCTTACCATCATTGAGTCTTGTTGGTAGTATTCTGCTTCCTCTGTCATTCCTTTGCGTCAGGAAACCCCATGTCCTCTGTTATATTGCCATTCTGCCGGTCGTATGCTTACAATAGGCGTATCAATCAAGGCTGCACTCTGCAGGTGAAGAATATCATGACGAAGGCGAACATAGTGCCAGGACTTCTTTTTGCAAGCATAGAACTAACAATTGGAAATATATGTTGTTAACAGATGCACTGAATTCTGCAGTTTGATTATGTAATCTAACACCCGATGCTTGTCCCTCTGTTGTATTCCCAATGAGACACGGCTAATCTTGTCTGTTATTTACGTTTATTTTTTTCTTAAGATGCATTTAAAAAATTATGTTGACGATATGCATTTTGCCATTGTAACACTGACAGCTGAAAAGGTCATTGAGATACCCTGGTATCACCATCATCGTTTTGATTTCCCCAGTTCTCACTTCACAGGCGTTGCCACTATCTGACACCTTCTGAAATCCGCTTTCATCCAGGCTGTTGTTTCCCTATATAATTACCAGCAGTACCGCCACATTCAGGCGCCCGGCTGGAAACTAGGCTGGTTATGGGCAAAGAAGGAGATAATCTGGGCAATGACTGGTGGCCAGGCCACAGAACAAGGTGATTGCTCCAAATTCAGAACCAACATCCCCCATTGCTGCAGGAAGGACCCTGAGGTTGTGGACTTGCTGCCTGGGACTCCCTACAACATGCAGATTGCCAACTGCTGCAAGGGAGGAGTCCTCACCTCATGGGCGGACCCTAACAATGCCGTGGCATCATTCCAAGTCAGTGTTGGACAGGCTGGGACTACCAACAGAACCGTCCAAGTGCCCAATAGTTTCACTCTGAAGGCACCTGGTCCTGGGTACACCTGTGGAACTGCCAAACTAGTGAAACCTACCAAGTTCATATCTCAGGATGGGAGGAGATCAACTCAAGCACACAGTAAGATCTTCTTTTCATTGCCCAGTTATTCTTCACAGTTAATTGTTTTTCAGAAAATTGATGATCCCTTTGCTGTTGCAAAACTTGCTAGTTTTTAGCAGGGAGTTGACTACTTGTTTTCTTTGTGCAGTGACATGGAATGTGACATGTACCTACTCACAGTTTCTTGCTCAAAGATCTCCAACCTGCTGTGTGTCGCTCTCATCGTTTTACAACGACACCATTGTCAACTGCCCAACATGCTCCTGTGGCTGCCAGAATAACAGCACTGCGCCAGGAAGCTGTGTAGAGTAAGTAACATCAAGAAAACTCAGCATCAGCATGCCCATTTTAATCTTGTTCAGTTATGTGAAGGTTGGGGATGTGTTGTCCTTGGACAGGGGTAATTCGCCTTACCTGGCTTCTGTCGTGAACGATCCTAATAAGAACAGCTTGGCGCCTCTAGTCCAGTGCACTTCACACATGTGCCCAATAAGAGTGCACTGGCATGTCAAGGTTAACTACAAGGAGTACTGGAGGGTAAAGATCACGGTGACAAACTTCAATTACCGGATGAACTACTCGCAGTGGAACCTCGTTGCGCAACACCCCAATTTCGACAATCTGACCACCATTTTCAGCTTCAACTACAAACCTCTGAACCCCTATGGGGAGATAAGTGAGCACCTGCACTTCGTTCACCATTGAAGACATTCAATCTTGCGTTGTACTGTCAATCACATCATCTTCTTTTTTTTTTTTGTCAGACATTAACTGACATTTAAGCTTTCGCAGATGACACGGCGATGCTATGGGGCATCAAGTACTACAACGATCTGCTAATGACGGCCGGGCCAGACGGGAATGTTCAGTCTGAGCTTCTGTTCCGGAAGGAGCCCTCCACGTTCACCTTTCAGAAAGGCTGGGCCTTCCCGAGACGAGTCTACTTCAACGGAGACAACTGCGTGATGCCGCCGCCGGACGCCTACCCGTGGCTGCCCAACGCATCCCCGCGGCTGTCGGCTTCGCTTGTCCTCCCGCTCGTTGCAGCTTTGACAGCATTTGCAGTCCTCCTGATGACCCATGCGTAGCGAGGCACCGGCGCTGTGAATGTCTCACGAGAAGTTTTGACCTGCTGATTCGGTGTTGTTGCCAGCTGCTGATCATCATTAGATTGTTGCAAAGTTTTATATGGTGTGTTGATCGAGGAACAGATTCAGATGTGCAGTCACGTACCAAAGCATGTAGTACATTCCCAATGCATGTAAATTTCAACAAATACTGACTGGCCAGTGACACTAGAAATAATCTGTTTCCCTCCGCAATTATCTGACGAGAGATGCACATATTTAATTTCCCTTCCAAAATCATGCTCATGGCCTGTCCATTTACTGGAAGAAAAGCATCCAAACCATTCCTGAAACCCAAACCGAGGTATCTATCTACAAATCAAAGCAATGTCATCTCTCTGCCGGTTCTAGCACTGCTAGGTGGATCCGATCGATCTCCGGCCGGTGTACTTGTCATGCCACGATCATTGCCAAGAGCACCACCACCACGGCCGCTGCCGCAGCGCCCAGCGACGACGCGGCGGCTGCCGGCAGGGCGGAGTTGGGCAAGTAGGGGTAGGCGTCGGGCGGCGGCATCTGGCACTCGTCGCCGTTGAAGTAGACCTTGCGCGGGAACGCCCAGCCCTGGCTGAAGGTGAAGGTGCTGGCGTCCTTGCGCATGAGCACCTCCGACTGCACGTTCCCGTACGGCCCCGCCTGCATCAGGTGGTCGTTGAAGTACTTGAGCCCGTAGAACATGGCCGTGTCATCTGCACGTACACAAGCGCGAGAACAACTTCGCATCAATGATGCCTTGTCTCTATATTGAGGTGTGAGCGCATTGCATAGGCACGGAATTAAATGCATGGTGATCGAGCTGAGACGATCGAGAGCACGGAGAGACGATCAGAGAGAAGAGAGATGGAATTACTGATGGATCCATAGGCGACGACCGGCTTGTAGTCGAAGCTGAAGACCTCGGTGATGTTGTCGAGGTTGGGGTGCTGCGCGACGAGCGTCCACTGCGTGTAGTTCATGTGGTAGTTGAAGTTGGTGATGGCGATCTTGGCGCGCCAGTACTCCCTGTAGTTGAGCTTGATGTGCCAGTGCACGCGCACGGGGCACATGTGCGTCGTGCACTGCAGCAGCGGCGCCTCCTTGTCCCGGTGCCCGCGCACGGCCGCCGCGGCGTGCGCGTGCTCGTGCTTCCCCGTCACCGCCAGCCGCTTCGAGTCGCCCCTGCCCATGCACGCGCACGCAGCTAGCGCACGTCGTTAGCTAGAAGGTAACCCATGGCGAGGCAAGGCGGCCGGTGATCGATGATGGGCCATCGAGACGACTTACTGCACGCAGGTCTTGTGGTCGCAGCCGCAGGCGCACTTGGCGCAGGGCACGATGGTGTCGTTGTAGAAGGAGGAGAAGGAGACGCAGCAGGACGGGTACTTGGACGCCAGGTGCTGCGAGTAGGTGCACGTCACGTTCCACGTCACTGCACGCCAAGCATCATCGATCGCCATATATATACATTTGTCGTTATTAATTACGGGAACCATCAGGAAGACAGATATATAGAGAGAGAAAGCCATAGGATCGAGAACTGATGAACTCGAAGGAACGCACTTAGGGCCTGTGTCTTTCGTCGTCGGTCGGGCGTGAGGAAGACGGTGGAAGGGACGACCTTGCCGGGCCCGCAGGTGTACCCTGGCCCCGGGCCAAGCAGCGTGAAGTTCTTGGGCACCTTGACGGTGCGGTTGGTGGTGCCGGCCTGTCCGACGCTGACCTGGAACGCGGCGGCGGCGGCGCCCGGGTCCTGGCCGTAGGCGGCGATGACGCCGCCGCGGCAGCAGTTGGCGATCTGCTGGTTGTAGGGCACGCCGGGGAGCAGGTCGACGACGGCCGGGGCGCGCTTGCAGCAGTGCGGGATGTTGGCCTTGAAGCGGGAGCAGTCGCCCTGCTCCGTGGCCTGCGCGCCCACCATGGACCAGATCACCTCCCGCTTCGCCCACGTCCACCCCACCGTCCACCCCGGGGACTGGATCTGACGGTACATCTGGAAGTTGTTGATGGTCACCACCGCCTGCGTTGCAATGCATGCGATCATGTCTGGTTTTAGCATGGTGATGGTACATCAGGAGGAAGCATGGGCACGAAAGAGAAGAGGGCAAGTGAGATCGGTGTGAGCACTCACGACGTAGCCGTCCGGCGTCCACGACATGATGTCCCATTTGATGGTAATGTTCCCGTTCGGGTCCAGCGGGTCGTAAGCCACTGAAAAGACGCTTGGGCTCGCTCGTTAGTTTCATCAGCAAACGACAACAACACGAGACGACGGCGGGTACGAACGCACACGAATTGAATCATTGGGGGAGGGAGGATTGCACAGGAACTGACCTGTGACGGAGAACGCGGCGGCGAGGGCCAGGACCAGCACGGAGCAGCGGGGCTCCATCGCTGATTCGCTGCCGGCGAGTGCAAAAACGAACGCAACGGAGACGGGCGCGCAGCGTACGAGAACGCCCTCTGCACTAGCTAGCTAGCAGTATCGGGCGTGCGTTGGGCTGCTGCTGAGTAGCGGCGCGGACACGCACGGGCCTTTAACGCAAAGAAAGCGCACGGGCTCGGCTCCCGCGGAGCAGCACGCTTGCTTGACAGCCAACGGCGGCGCCGGCCGCGATGGCAAGGCGCCACCAACCTCTGCCTACTGCCGCCGTTGGTTGGGTTCCTTCTCGGTAACTCATCGACCGAACCGCATGGGCGGATCTACACAGATGCATTGGTATTCCTGGGAATACCCAACATTTTTTGCACAACAATAAGTATATATACATGTATACTCATATGTATAATATATTTAGGAGTCATATGATTATTTTCAAGCCCATTCCTTCCGTTTACACCTTGTAGGCCGGCAGAAGGTCCATTGGTCCACTAAGCCATGCGCCCATCAGGCATCAGCCCATGCGTCATGCGCCCATCAGGCATCAGCCCATGCGTCCGACACGGCCTCCTCAGCTCCTTTGTCTCTGACGCCCGACGGGACGATCGTGAGAGCGAGCAACGAGTCGCAGAAAAATCCTCGATTCCCCATTCCTCAATCCCTAACTTTTCTCCCTCTTCTCCGGCGGCGGCGAGCAGCCGGTGAGGAGTTGTGCGCGGCAGGCAGGCAGGGCGGGCGCCAGGCGAAGCCGCGGAGGGCCTGCTGGCTGGGGCACTGGCAGGTGCGCTGCGCGCCCGCGCATCGCGGCGTCGGGCACTCGCCGCTCGGCCGCTCGAGGTTGCCGGCCTTGCAGCGCCGCGCGTTGGCGTGCTAGGTCGGCCACTGTCCGCAGCCGGCGCTACCAGTGCCAGTTTGGGGAGGCCAGACTGCTAGAGGGAGGGGCCAGGCCATCGAGCAGTGCAGTGTTGTAGTGGGGCACTGAGCGGAAGGTGAGGGATTTTCCCCAATAACAATTTCGCAATTTGGATTTAGTAATGTTTGAATTGGCTATGAGCTAGTGATCTTTAGTTGATAGTGTGTATATTTTTTTTTTGTTGTAGATTATTTGTAGTTTGCATTTTGCAAAATGAAGAAGAAAACAGTTAATTTGAAGAGTTTATGGGATAGAGCAGCAAAGACGAGAAAAGTAGAATTAGGTTCCACATCAATTCCGGAACCAGTTGCTATACATTGAATTTTTTTTGGTTGTGGGAATACGCAAGTTTCAAATCCTGGCTCCGTCACTGCCGAACCGAACCCCCGGGCGCGGGCGCGGGCGCGGCCGCTGTGACGCACGACGCGTACGCGCGCGGCTAGGCTACTGGTGTGGTGGCTGCCTCCGCGATGTGGCCTGCGACCGCTCGCGCTCTCTCGCTCGCTCGTGTCTACCGGTGGCTCGCTCGCTCGTGCCCGTCGCGCGCGCACCGGCCGGGGGGTTGCTTGCGCCGTAGTTTCTCCCTGCCGAAGCAACGTGGTTGGTGATCATACACAACACAATACATACCGCGCCCGTGCCCCGTGTCCCGTGTCCCTGAGGAGGGGAGTTCGGTTGTAGTGGGAGCAGGAGAGAAAAGGAGGGGCAAAAAAAGGCAGGGAGCGATGGCCATCGCAACGGCCGCGTTCGGGTCGCGGATCGCGACGCCCAAACACCTGTGCTGGCTTCTTTGCTCGCCCGTGTCCGGTGCGCGGCCGCTGTCGCCGCTCGACTTCTCGTGATCGCCGGCACGTGTGCAGAGCCTTCATTTTAGCACAGTACCTATTGTTTTCCCCCCAAAACGAAGCGTGGTGAACTAGTGTCCAGGCGGCAAGCGTGCATTTGCGGTTTTAAAACCAAAAAAAAAAAATGAAAGTTGTGGCGGACCGGTGATCATGTGCATATATCTCTTGATGGCAAGTTTGGCCGATGAAATCAGCTGATACATGACCACGAAATCGGAGGTCATGAGTCCCGGCAGAAGAAACCATGTCAAGCTGATGTTTCACTTCATCAGGTACAACGATCTATTACCAGCACCATATGAGTTCCGTGGATGTTTCAGTACCTTCGTGTTTATCTTGGAACGATCCTGAAGGCTGAAGAGCAGGTTGCTCTCAGCTGAACTGCCCCACTCTTCAGGGATCATCAGTCGTTTAGCTTACAGATCAAGATGGGCAGTTTGCACCACCAAACATTCCTGCCCTGACAGACAGTAGCAGCACACAAAGACCACGCATAACAGCAGCCACGCACGTACATCAGTACATCTCAGACGTCGAAACCTCAGCACAGCAATTCGAGAGGACCCTTAAGACTCGAAAAAGAGCAGTGACAACAAAACAAAGACCTGCAGCAAGACTGGGCGCAGTTGAGCAACTCAATCAACTAATAAGAACTCAAAAAACGTCGTCCCTTGAGAGGCCAGGCCGAGGCACAGCCGCAAAAGGGTTCTCATGTGCATCACATTGCACGACACGAATGCTATAATATTGGCAGTATACTACTGCTGCTGCTTCTACAAATACTACATCTCAAAAAGTAGCCAATCTGCCACGTTTTGAAAAAGGGGGCTTATACATACACATGCGGGCGCATAGATATGAGCCAGTCGAGGCAGAGCGGCGCAGGAATAAGTTATCGAACAATCCATCTCTTGTCCTGTCGGTTATTGTATTGCGGACATGCATCACCAATTCCAGACCACCACGGCACCACCTCATTGCAAGACCAATTGAGCAACAGTGTGGCATCAGCCAACCTGCGAATCAGAAACACCTTAGCACATGAACAGGTCTGGATCGTGTTGGTTAACAATCCAAGTGTGGAAAACAAGATGATAGCATACAGGAACATCTATTACTACTTAGCATGCTATCAGTGATGTATAACAAGTAACTATGAAAACCGCAGCACAAGAGTTTGCTTTGAATAAAACAAGCACAAACAAACCACATGATCAATCTTGTGTCTAACATAAATACCGCTAGTTTCGGAACATCAGCCTGAATCCAGCCAAATAATTGGTAACCCAAGGCCTGGAAATTCCGAACTTCCAACTGAGTACTTTCCGAACACTGACACGCAATTGAGTTGGCTGTTTCAATGGCAGATGTACTAAAAAAATCCCAGTCTACCTTCACAAACAGAATTCAATCTATTCCAGTAACTTACCTCAGTAGCATGTGATTAAAACAATTTCCATGTAGTTTCAAAGGTAGCAATGGCAACAAGTACAGTTCAAGAACAAGAACTTAGACATTTTCAGAAACCCTATCAGGTAACTTATTATCGAACTACTAAACACCAAACATACATTGTGTTACTAGTTACAAAATGTTAATATTTCAAAACACTGGCTCAACAATTGTAATAACTGGACCTATATGTAAAACCTTAATATTTCCAACCAAACTTGCAACGCTTATTCAGTTGATCTTAATACAAATGGAACTTTCCTCTCTTTTTGATGGCAATCCCTGTCAATGTATGTTTGATTTGGGAGGCTACCAATTCTGGAATTTCTTCTTGAGACATCTCTGTCAGTCAACTTCTCTTTGGGATGGGTCGTTGGTCTTTGTGGAGATAATGTGTCAGCCGTGGTAGAAGTAGCTCCCTGAGTAGGCATGGGCGCCCGCTTAGATGAAGGGATTTTCTCATCTTTAGGGGAGTAAAAGGAGATTGACTCTTCTCTGTCATTAGCCTTTTTATTGACACCAGCTTTTTATATAGTCAATTTTTTAGGAGTGTCGTATTGGTAGGCATAGATCATTGGTATTGGATGTATAGTTAGGTTGTGCCGAGTCAAATCTTTATATAAATAATTATCGTTTAGTTACAAGCAAGGTAACCGTCACTTTTTAATTCCATTTCTTTTGGAAACCAGACCAGCTATTCTTGCACAGATATATGCCTATGAAATCAGAACAAACTTCTCATTTTGCATTTACATAACTAGTAGACTTGTTTGTGATCAATAACAGTGTAGCAAAAGTTGCAGATGGCATACACTAGGATTCTCATGGAACTAACAGCTCCACACAGCTGGTATCTACTGATTCATTCACCATGTTAGTCACTTAGTCGTGACATAAAATAATTCCTTAAACATCAACATGATGCAAGGAAGTAAAACTATACAAGCTAGCACTACCAGAACAGCATCCCACAGAACACACAGAAAGCGAAAGGAAACTACAAAGAAGTGAAATGTGGATCTCTGTCCCACATCATGAAATGAATTGAATTCATATAACAAGAAACTATTATCATTCTACCTTTTAAGTAAAAATGACGATACAACACAAATCCAGGTACACACTTAAAAAAAGGAACAGCGACAAATGGGCAATGAGCCAATAAACTCTGGCAGCTGAGAAAAATCCCATGTCCATCAATAGATCTACTTATACTCAAACACAGCACTGGTATGCTGGGCTCCTTCTAACAAGTCTCAGAAGTACCAGCCTCGCTGCCGCTATTTCTATTTGTGACTCCCTCTTCCACTTCCCCCACCAGGAGATGTCTCCACAGGTGTGATTGCTTCAGCATCAACTGGCATAGATAAAGAAGACATCTCCACAGGGGTGACAGATGGAACATCAACTGACATAGATAGAGGATCGGGTTGAGAGCGTTGTGTCATCATAATTGCACCATTTAAGAGAGCAAATAAAATTGCTCCATTCATGGATGAACGCATGACTGAGCGAAATCCCTGACGCAAAGAAAGGATGCCACCAGTGGCCGCACCAGAAAGAATTGAGTTCCAGGGATCCTCCTCCTGATGCACATACACAAGGGTGCAATCACATACTGAGTACAGGCCTCCCCAAACAGCAAAGCTGCTACCAATACGTGGCGCATTCATGCGCACAGCCTCCAGGCCAACACTAAATCGTGCACCAGAAGGTGCATTACGGAGACTCTTGACAAAGTGGAAGAAAGAACCCCCAACAGCACCAACGGCAAACGCAGAACCTGTATCAGTAAGGATGCGGCTTGGACAAGGACATTCGCTATCCGTAAGAGACCCCATAGTAATTGCCGCTCAAGTCCTGAAGGTCTGCTTCTTGTCGACGGAGGAGCAAACCTCTACTCAGGCAAAGGGTCGACAAAAAGAAATCTCGGGTGTCCCTTCTACTACAGATCAAGGTCAACGGAACAGAGATATATATAGGACAACCAGACGAATCACGTTCTTCTAATAGGAAGCTATATAACAATCTCTAGTTGGATCCGGTACGGAATACTTGTACCAAACTAACAAAACGATCACGACTTCTAGCACAAGAAACTAAACAGTTGCCCAACCCAAACAATTTCTAATAGAACATCGATTAACTACATCGCGTAAAAATCGCACCTTTTCCTCACTTGTACTCGAACGATGGTATCGGACTGCTGGGCGTGTCGAAGCTCTCCAAGATCTCCGACTTGCCCCCGCCCGCGCTGGGTTTCTTCTCCTCCTCCTTCTTGCCAAACAATCCCCCGAGCCACCCACCCGCGCCGCTGGAGCTCGCCGCCTCCGGAGGTGCCACGACCGGCGGCGCCTGCGGCATGCCAGGGAAAGGGTTGCCGCTCATGGCCGCCGCAAGGTTGGGGTCGTCGGCGGGCAGCGGCGGGTTGGCGAGGACGCGATTGAGCATGAGGCCAGCGCCCTCGATGAGGGCCAGGAGGATCCCGCCCATGAGCGCGGACCGACCGGCGGCCCCCATGCCCTGGCGCATGGAGAGGAACCCGCCCGTGGCGGCGCCGGCGACGATGGAGTTCCAGGGGTCCTCCTTCTGGCGCGCGTACACCATGGCGCAGTCGAAGGTGGAGAAGAGGCCGCCCCAGACGGCGAAGCTGCCCCCCACACGCGGCGCGTTCATGCGCACGGCCTGCGCGCCGCCGGACAGGCGCATCCCGTTGGGGGAGTTGTAGATGCCCTTGATGAAGTGGAAGGCGGAGCCGCCTACGGCGCCCATCCCGAACGCGCCGCCGACGTCGTCCAGGATCCGGTCCGGGCACGGCTCCCGCGACGTCTCCGGCGTCCCCATGTTCCTCTCCTGGCGCTACTCCTCCTCCTCTCCCGTCGGCGTCGGCGGCGGCGGGGAGAGAGGAAACCCTAGCTCGGAGCTCGGGCCCTGGCGTGGGAAGGAAGTTGGGCCAAATGGGGGAGGAAGCGATGCGCGGTCAAAAGCGTGGAGAAAGGCTTTTAGCGCAGGGGGCGCTGAGCGCTCCTTGTCCTATTTTTTGGGTAGTGTGGTGTGGCAGTCTCTCGCTGCAAGTGGGCCCCAAGGATCGTGGGGTCCTGTGTCATCGACTGTTAGCTCGTTTGGTTATCGACACCACGTCGTGGGGCCTGGGGAAAGCCGAACAGGGCAACTGGCGGTGGGAGATTTCTGTGGCGGCGCCGGCGAGGTGGAGACCTTAGCATGCCGTTGGGCCGAGGCGGGGGTGCATCCACAATAGCCCAATAAACTTTGGCCTGTTGAAGGCTTATGTTTTGGGCTGGGAAAAAGGCTAGTCAGGGCATGGATCTGCAGTTTTAGCCCAATATATACTCCGTTTCCAATTATAAGTCATTAGCTTCATTCTTCTCTATTCAACTCCACCAAAAACACTTTTTACCTGCTCCTCTATATATATTTCTCTACCAAAATTACTCAATCGGAGATCCCGTAAGCTAAAGCTAAGAATCAAAAGGTCCATCACGGTGCGCGTTTTAAGAGAAAGAGAGAGGAAGAGTGTTGACATACTCCCTTCATACTCACATTAGTTGTCGTTTTAGATAAAATTTAGGTCAAACATTGGGAATACAAATCATCAATAACTATTAAGTTTCTAGTATGCATATATATATATATATATATGAAAGTACTTTTCAAGACAAATCTATTCATATAATTTTCAAGACAAATCTATTCATATAATTTTCACATTTGCAATTCAACAACTTAAAAGTTATTGATAATTTGTATTTCCAATATTTTACCCAAAACTTGTCTAAAACGACTTCTAAATCATATACAGAGGGAGAGGGAGTATCTGATTGTCTGATTTAATAACATTATTTAATACTCCAAACGTTGGCATCTATAAAATGACTCCACGAATTTAAGATGTCAATATGGCGATTTTCTTCAAAAAATATATATATAAAGTTATCCAATCATCCATACAGTTTTAGATGTCCACCATGGTGTACTACTTTTCCTTGTGGGGGTTGGGTTGGGGGGCGGCATTTCAGATTTTAACACGGCACTAGCTTTTTAAGCAGTCGCGTATAAAAACCCAAGCACCAATTCGTGCCCGCGGTATTGCACTTGTGTGGACATAAACAAGTCCAATCGAAGCGTCGGCCTGACTGTTCTCTACTATAGTACGTACGGAGTAGTAGAGTATTATTCTTGCAAGTTGTAATAAACGGCCATCGTGTCAGGCTGTCATTCCTTCGTCGTCTTCGTCCTCATCTCATGTTACACGAGTACGTCATCTGTATCCAGCGAATATGTTCGAGCATGGCCAGCGCCGTAGCGCATCATGCCAGCCGTGAGCCGTCGTCGGACGTGGACGTCGTACATGGACAGTGGACACGGAGAGTTAACTCGTGTAGTCTCGTAATCTCCAGCACCGCACAGCAGCAGTACGTTATGTACGTGGAAAACCAGACTTTACTCCCACAGATTCTCTGAAAACCAAAGGTAGAGCTGTTTCGGGAAGGAACATGGACTGCTCTGACGAGAGAGTATCCACGTGTACGTACACCGACGTCGACAAAGGACACGTTTGGTTATAGCCCTCTAGAGTTTAATCATTAAAATTAAATTAGTCCCTAAAGTACTAAGAAGGTGTTTGGTTAGATCCTCTAAAGTTTAGTCAAAAAAACACACCCCATTAAAGTTTTGGGGCCACTAAAATTTATGAGTCTTTAGTCATAAAAAGATAGCTAAAAGTGACTAAACTTTAGTGGTTTTTAGTCACTATATAACCAAACATGGCCACTAAACTTTAGGCAGCACTAAACTTTAGTGGACACTAAACTTTAGGGGGGTCTTACCAAACAGGGCCTAAACACCTCACTAAAGTTTAGAGGCACTAAAATTTAGGGGGTCTTTAGGGCCTGTTTGGTTATAGGCCCCTAGAGCTTAGCCACTAAAATTAGTCCCTAAAGTACCAAACACCCTACTAAAGTTTAGGGGTCACTAAAATTTAGGGGTCTTTAGTCATGAAGAGATAGATAAAAAGTGGCTAAACTTTAGTGGTCTTTAGTCACTATATAACCAAACATAGTCACTAAACTTTAGGGAGCACTAAACTTTAGTGGACACTAAACTTTAGGGTGTCTAACCAAACATAGCCGGGTGTTTGGTTCCACTCCACTAAACTTTAGTCACTTTTAGTGACTAAAATGCCAAACACTACCACTAAAAGGGACTAAATATGTTGTTTAGTCTCTTTTAGTGAGGATGTTTGGCATTTTAGCTACTAAAATTGGCTAGAGTTTAGTGACTAAAGTTTAGTAGGGTGGAACCAAACACCGTCTTAGGGGGTGTTTGGTTCTCACCCCCTAAAGTTTAGCCACTAAAGTTTAGTGGAGGTCACTAGAGTTGTAGTGTTAAAAATGACTTTTAGTGGGGGTGTTTGGAACTTTAGTGACTAAACTTTAGTGACTAAACTCTAGGGAGTGGGAACCAAACACCCCCTTAGTCATGAAGAGGTACCTAAAAGTGGCTAAACTTTAGTGATCTTTAGTCACTATATAACCAAACATGATCACTAAACTCTAGGGAGCACTAAAGTTTAGTGGAGAGTAAACTTTAGGGTCCAATACGGCGATAGAGATGCCATGCCTGACTGACGACGCAAACCCGGCCCTGCTGTGTGCTGTGACAGTAACGGGGTGACCCGTTAGAGTTGACCGCCGGCGATGGAACGGAACGGTCGTCGTGTGGGCCGGGGAAGCCGAGAGACAGCCGGGGTTGACCTGACCCGCCCGGGAGCACGCACGCGACGAGAAGGAGACGTTGACAACCAAGGCTGCGGAAACAACGGGCAGCTCATGGTTTTTCTTTCCGGCTCCGATCCAGCACTGGCCATGGTCAGGAGGCATGCAGCAACCGAGCGGCCTACACACGCTGAAAAGGCTGAACGAAACCCACCTCGTCGCCCACAGGAAACCGTGCGTACGTCTCGTCCAACACCGATGCATTTCGAAGCAATCTGCTGTCCCAGGCCGGCCGTTATGTTGTGCCGGGGCAGCAGTATATATATATATACGCACGCGAACCACATCTGCATGCCATCCATCGACCATCATCGGATAGCAGAGCACAAGATCAAAAAAGCAACAGCTAGAGGCCTAGAGCTAGCTAGCTAGCCGGCCAGATCGAGTGACCTCCAGAGTTCCAGCACCAGCGCTGACTGACCAGCTGCTAGCGGCAAACGGTGATCCCGCGCGTCCCAGAAGAGTCTGCAGCAGCAGCGGCGTCACGCACCAACAAACATGGGCCGTTGGTTGAAGCCAGATGTACGTACTACGACACTCTCACGCATCGTTCCTTCTTCATTCTCGGTGTCATCATCATATCGCGTGCAGTACAGTGCAGCGATAGATCGATCGATCGAACCGCCTTTGCTCACATCATTTGCATGCATGCGGTACGGTGGAGTAACGTGCAGGTGTACCCGCTGATCGCGGCCATGTCGTTCGTGACGGGGATGTGCGTGTTCCAGCTGACCCGGAACGTGCTGATGAACCCGGACGTGCGGGTGAACAAGAGCCACCGGCAGAGCGCCCTGCTGGACAACGCCGACGAGGGCCAGCGATACAGCCAGCACGCCTTCCGCCGCTTCATCGACACGCAGCGCCCGGAGGTCTTCCCCGCACTCAACCGCTTCTTCTCCGGCTCAGAGCCCACGCCCAAGCAGTGACGGATCCATCATCCATCTTACGCCGGCGACGCTACGTACGGTGCGCGCGTGTGAGTGAATACGGATGCATGGTATGCGTACGTGTGTCAACAACTGTGTAATCATGCCAGTGTGTTTGCCCCGATCGAATAAAAATTGAGTCTTTTATAGTGTTATTATCATAGTGTTCGTGATGTATGGATTCCATTTTCAGGTATCTCAATACAAATCCACGTCGACACATATGTGAATTGAAATGAATATGACTACAGATCAAAACAGGACCTTTCGGTGCCTTTTAATCCTTCTGTAACTCTATTCTTACGCTCGTACATATGAGTGCGAGTCTAGGTTTGTAA
The DNA here is from genome assembly GCA_009763385.1 of Coix lacryma-jobi var. lacryma-jobi. NCBI lineage: Eukaryota > Viridiplantae > Streptophyta > Magnoliopsida > Poales > Poaceae > Coix > Coix lacryma-jobi. The sequence goes on along the minus strand of CM019825.1, from coordinate 9,707,390 downwards.
GTGAGTCTCGTAAAAAAATAGCATATATTATTCCTAACATAAATTTCTTGAAAGCTCATACCAAGGGAGCTGAGCATACCGTATACAGCTTACAGCCATATCCCCTTTCGACGGCAGAATCCCGAGTCGTTCAAAATAATACAGGAGATGATGGTGCGCCTTCAAAAAAAATGTTAACATATCGATGCCGATGAGAGTGGCTAATGATCAAAAGTAAGCCGTAGACTATCTGATACTTTTGATATAAAAATAGAGAAAATATTATTTATTTAAGGCCAGATCGAATTGCGTCTAGCGGTCATTCTATCCTTGTATCCTTAGAAGTTGCTCCCTCCGTCGTTTCAACTTTTCTAAGGAGTGAAAGTAGTTTGATCAAATTTATATAGAAAAAATTATACTCTCTCCATCCCAAATTATTAGTCATTCTAAGAATTTCGGAGTCCCCCACTCCACGCGTCCAACCACGACAATCAGTTTCTTTCATTTGGTACCAACTGAGGGCATGTTCGTTTCCAGGCCAAAATATTTTTGTCCTGTCACATCGAATATTGCGACCCTAGTTTAGCCTATTAAAAATATAATAATTAAAAAACTAATTTGTCAGCCGGAGACTAATTCACGAGACGAATCTATTAAACTTAAATAGCTCATGTTTTGACAATGTTGTGCTACAGTAAACATTCACTAATGATGAATTAATTTATCTTAATAGATTCGTCTTAAGAATTAGCATATGGTCATGTAATTAGTTTTATAATTAATTTATTTTTAATAAACTAAACTAGTGTCGCAATGTCCGATGTGACAGGCAAAAAAAAATTTGCCAGGAAAACGAACACCCCCCGAATGAAAGTGCATCACTGCAGATCAGTTTCTTTCATTTGGCGGCTTCTGAATCCACACCTGATAGGTCGATCGGTCAAAGAATGTTTCTCTCTGAACGGTGCGAGTGCGCCGCTGATGCAGGACGACGTGTACGACTTCCGGTGTCATTTACGGCACGGCCTGCTGGTCCATTTCCTCTGACGACTGACGAGCAGCTCGCGGTGACCGTGCCGTGGACGGCGACGACGGGAATGGGATGCCCTCGGGATCGTGCCGCGCCCGCGACAGGTCGGAGGAATCGGGGGCCGGCGCTCGACTCGGCGGCTGGTGCTCGTGAGCTACCTGCACTGCACACGGTCCCGCTGGCGCTCGGGGCCACGGATTGAGGTGGCTGCAGCCTGCAGCCTGCAGGAGCATTCGCGGGTGCTGGCCGCTGCCGGATGACGTGCCACGCCGCTGCCGGATGACGTGCCACCTGCAACCGGTGGGCGGTGGCGCTGCGCGGGCCAACTTCGTGGCCGCCGCCGTCGATCCCTTCAGGGTTCTGCTAGGATTTGCCGCTCAATCTGCCAGTTTTTGCAGTGTGGGACATGTCTTTGGCTCTTCGATTGATCGCACTCGCACTGTCGCACAGAAGCGACGGCGCGCGGGTCCGGCCGGGGTCGAGGCCACGCACGGACATGCCCGCCCGACGGAATGGATGCTCATGTGCGGCCGCGAGCGACTACACATGCGTCAGTGCGTGCGCTTGCGGTTGGCCAGTTGCAGCAGCTTGCAGGGTGACCTTCCGGTGACCTAGCTAGTTTTGCACAGAACGGATGCACGGTCGAGCGGATCGGTCGGCTTGTCGTAGCCTGAGATGACAGCCTCCATGACCGTGCAATTTGTGCACGTCGGTCGTGCCAGGGCCATCAGACATGCACGCACCTAACCTACCCGCGGCCCGTACCGGTGGGTGCTCGCTCGGTGCAACGAGCCAACGACGACTTGTGTCCCTCGCTCTAGCTTGTAGTTGTAGTGTATTATAAGCAGAAAAGCACGTGTGTCCAGTCGTGGCATGGGCACCGATGGAATGGCAACCGCGCGCCAACAACGTGCAATGCGGGCAAAGACGTACGCCAGCGAGCTCACTTTTCCGATCATTTGAGGCACTGGCCAGCGAGCTCAAATCTCGGCGTGCACTGCCTCCGTATGGTGTACTGTACGTCTACGTCACGCGGCGACTTTGCTCCTCCACGCAACAAGCAAAGTCGTCTCTGACTCGATCTCCGCGATCGACGACGATATAGATGTGCAACCGGGCCGCCCGGCACGGCACGGCACGAGCTCGGTCTAGACACGGCCCGACCAGGCCGGGCCACCCAAGGCACGGTGGGTCGCCGGGCCGTGCCGAAGCAGGCCACCGGGCCGCGCCGTCGGCCTAGGCACGGCCCGGCCCAAAGGCCCGCGGGTCCATCGGGTCCAACATGCCCGCAGTGAAATTAATATATATTTATTTATTTATATATATTTACATATTTATTTATATTTTTATTTCTATTTATATATATCGGGCCGGGCCGGGCCGACCCGTTGGTCGAGGGTGCGGCCCAGGCATGGCTTGCTGCGGGCTTCGTGCCAGCCCGGGCCCGGTAGCTACCGTGCCGGGCCATATTTGGGCCGGGCCGAATCATCGTACTTTGGGCCGTGCCTTCAGCTCACGGACTGCATGCTCATCTTTAGACGACGTACGTACGCGTATGTGTACGTAGTATACCTACCTCGGATCTCTCAACGCAGCCGTCCAAGTAGTACGCGACGCACGGTGGTGCTCTCTGCTCTCACAGAGCCCCGGCCACACGAGCTGCTCGATCACTCTTCCTCGGCACCCGCGACTGCGATGCGACCCACGGCCACGGACCCAGAAAACAAAAGGAAAAAGATGCCTTGCCCAGCTGGCATACTGTGCGTGTCGTCTTGAACTCTTGATCGATCCGATTCGGCACTCGGTGACGGTGGGTGCTATATATGCCATGGCGTGCACCGCGGAATTTTTTTAATTACTATATTTTTAATAGCCTAAACTAGTGCCGCAACGTTTGATGTGACAGACAAAAAAAAATTGTCAGGGAAACGAACGTGCCCTAAAGGCGTGTTCAATGACGTGATTCGTATTCAAGTCACCTGGTGCTTTCACGCAAGGTGCATAGGTTGGGTCGTGCCAAGCGGTCGCGTCTTTATGTTCTTCGTTTGATGTGACAGACAAAAAAAAAATTGTCAGGGAAACGAACATGCCCTAAAGGCGTGTTCAATGACGTGATTCGTATTCAAGTCACCTGGTGCTTTCACGCAAGGTGCATGGGTTGGGTCGTGCCAAGCGGTCGCGTCTTTATGTTCTTGGCCTATATACTACTACCTCCGTATCACAAATTATCGGGGGGCCACAAAAGGGGTACCCCCAATCAACGCAAAACAAATAAGTTAAATCTGGAGCACCAATTAATAAGAGACCTAAGTAGTCTAACCCCCTAAAAAACCAACCCCTCGAGGCCTACAATGCCGGCCCACCAAGCCAAAGCCCGAAAACCCATTAAGCGGAAGTAGACCGCGTCAGCCCTCCAAGCCAGGCCTCGAGCGAACGCTCGTTCTCCGTCTCACCGGAGCCCTCCAAGCGAGGCCTCGGGGGAACGCTCGTTCTCCGTCTCGCTGGAGCCCTCCAAGCCAGGCCTCGGGCGAACGCTCGTTCTCCGTCTCGCCCGAGCCCTCCGAGCCAGGCCTCGGGCGAACGCTCGTTCTCCGTCTCGTCCGAGCCCTCCGAGCCAGGCCTCGGGCTGGCGCTCGTTCTCCGTCTCACCCGAGCCCTCCGCGTCAGGCCTCGGGCGAGCGCTCCACTACCCTTCAAGCCTTCCGCAAGAAGGAAGCTCCCTGCTTCTCAGCTCTGACAACCGTACCAACCCCATACTGCGCATTTAATGCGTCCACCTACTCCGGTCACATCCTCTGGTACACGACGTGTGCCACAGTGAACTGGAGCCAGAGTCAAGCCTCCTTTTTCACCGCAAGCATGGGCAAAAAGGCACAAGTACAGCACTGTTACGCCATGCCCCGCACTGTAGCACACTCGAGCCACATCTCGAGACATGGATTCCCGCTGTACGGCCGGGTTCTCCGGAACTTGCCCATACCTGCGGGAGCTCGAGCCCCCCGAAGGCGCCACCTCGAGGCCGGCCCTGCGCCCCTTGAGCCCTGACTGCTTTCATGATATTGGAGGACAGGTGCCCCAAGACCCGGAGGGACCCTGACACGTCCTGTACGTGCCGGAATGGGCGCTGCACGGCCTCCACGTCGCCACACCTCCACGTCCGCGCCCGGAATGGAGGCCACGCTTCAAGGACGCCTCAACAGCAACACCCACGCCGGCTCCAGTGACTTCGACAAGACAGAATTCCAACCCTTCGCCATACTGGGCATTGTACACGTCACTCCTGTGTAACCCTGGCCTCCTCTTGTTCTATAAAAGAGGACACCAGGGCCCTCCACGCATAAGGTTCTACGGGTGAGAAGGGACACGGGTACGCACAACACACACGAGTCCAGACTCTCGCCCACGCTCGTTGAGCTTGTATTGCCCCTGTACAAGCACTTAGGTGCAAGTAATATAAGAACCTCCTCCCCCGCTGGACGTATGGTCTTCTTCGCCCGAACCAGGATAAATCCTTGTGTCACCTTGCATCACCATCCAGGAAGAGAGCACACGAACATATTACTAGTTAGTGTCATACCCCGGGGTAGAAACACTGACACAAATAGAGTTCGTTTTGGACAGCGACACAGTCTCCAAAGCATAACTTTGACCACTTATTTCTTTAAAAATATTTGTTATAAAGTGGTATATATATACTTTTATAAAAGTACTTTTCAAGATAAATTTATTTATATGATTTTTACATTTCTAAACTCAATAATTTAAAAGTTATTCATGATTTATATTTGCAAAGTTTGATCGAAATCTTTTTCAAAATGAACTCTATTTGTGATACGGAGGGAGTATGTGTCCAATTCCAAGTGGCGAAGCTATCGACTTGATGACACCACCCATCCGGTCCGTGCTCCATCGTCGTTAGCCTTTTTGTTATGTACTGTTTGGAAGTGCTTTAATTAGGGCCATAAAAAAGTGTAGTTTTGGTTTTATACTAGCAAGCATATTCGTGTGTTGTGACAGATTTATACAGTATATCTTGCCATCATTTGTGTTTTACAATCATATCACACTTTTGTCTCAAGGTTGGATGTGTGCTATTTAACTAATATAAAGCATCGATACCATGAGTTTTATATCATACAAGCCAATTACAACTAATCTTTAGTCATTACGTGCTACTACTCTTAATATAACCGGTTAGCACTCCTATAGTCTGTAGGAGAGTGGAGGGACACACAACCGAATAGATAGTGTGATGGATCAAAATTTAGAGAAATATTTGTGTTGCTTTTTTAATATTATTATTAGGAATAGATATAGATGTACATGTTAAGTCAAACTATCTCATATTGATCAAGTTTATATAAAACAATATCAATATTTATTTAACGATAGAACATATTCAACGATAGATGGCATCATCAACAATATCCTTTTTATATTTTTTAAACTTAATTTTTTAATCTAGGACAAAACTAGAACTGTATTTTTATATGGGTTTCCAATTTTTTTGTATAAAATCTTTTCAAAACTAATAAAGTATTCACTTATTTATAAGCAAAAACGAGCTTTTAAAACCATCCTTGGGCTTCATCAGGTCGGGCCGAACTGAGGCCTGCATTAGTGCACACCAATGGGTCCAGAGGCGTCTGGCCATGACAAAGCACCCCGGCCAACCCATTGTTCCTTTCCTTTCCTTTCCTTCAGAAGCAAACAACAGCCGCGCCGGCTCCACCGCACCAGCCCACCCGCCGCGTCCGTTGCATCCCCGGCTACCCTCCCTCCATTTATACCCGCCTCCGTTTCCCTCGCTTCCCTCCCCACTCCGGCAGTCCCCGCCCCACCACCACCACCACCACAGCAGCCACCGCCGCCCTCCGCCAGCCGCCCACCCTCCCGCTCTCCAGCAATGGCGTCCGCCTCGCACGCGCCGACGCCGCTGCTCAAGGACGAGCTGGACATCGTCATCCCGACGATCCGCAACCTCGACTTCCTGGAGATGTGGCGGCCCTTCTTCCAGCCCTACCACCTCATCATCGTGCAGGACGGCGACCCCAGCAAGACCATCCGCGTCCCCGAGGGCTTCGACTATGAGCTCTACAACCGCAACGACATCAACCGCATCCTGGGGCCCAAGGCCTCCTGCATCTCCTTCAAGGACTCCGCCTGCCGCTGCTTCGGCTACATGGTCTCCAAGAAGAAGTACATCTACACCATCGACGACGACTGCTTCGTGAGTGCCCTCCGCTCTGCTCCGCTACTTTGCGATGACCCGAGAGTAGTTTCCATCTGCTGCGGATAGTGGTGCCGTAATTGCGCGCGATTTGGTGGGGATGGGGCTCAGATCTGGTTGTATAGGTGACGGAGAAAATACAGTGGGGTACTACTTCGTTTGTTCTCTCCGGTGGGGATGAATTGAGCTGTGAAATTTGGGATACAATACAATGCGTCCTGGATTGAAATTTTGGGATGCAAGGTTTTGACGTCTTTGCTGTCACCCGTCCTCCAGTTAATTATGGCCATAGTGCTGTGATCTGGGTACTGGGTAGGTAGAATGCAAAGTTCACGTGCTTCTGGTGATTGATTGATCTGACGAGTTGGATACTGTTTCCTTAATCCTTGGAGTTCAGACATGTGTCTGGTGCTAGTCGCAACTGTCGGATCTAATCATGCTACCTGGACTACACTTTTGACTTGTTTCACTGCTAAAAAGTATCTAGCATTGGATCTAGCCTCACTGATTTGGCCCTGTATTGCTTCCAGCTGGAGGGCATATGAACTGGAATATGCGTTTGATCTTTGGTGTCTGCTAGTTCACAATGTCTGTTGGATAACTTGTATATGTCGCCTTGTGGCCATATGGTGTCGGTTGTGTTGATGGCTTGATGCATATCAGCAGATGCATTTGTTTATGTTTCAGGGTCATGATCAGTAGACTGAGTAACTAGATGACAAAAAATGCTCGGTTTACAATATAAAATAACACTAGAGAGTTATATGAATTGCACCTTGCATGGTTTATTCCGAAGCCTGTATCTACAATGTGGTTGGAAAGAACGATATTGTCCATGTAGTTTTGGACCATCCTCCCATTTTTATTCCCATAATCTTTTCTTATGGCCATAAGTTATGCCTTCACACGACAAATGTAACTAAACGCTAGCTTGGGGCTACCACTGTCCTGGAATCACCACCAGCTGGTGGACAATGTCAACATCAAGCCCTGCGTTGATTTATACGTACTCTTTTGTCCTTGCATTGTGTGGACTCTCTGACAAACTGGAAATCCTAGAGGCTGCGTAAAAGCTTGCGAAGGAATATATTGTAAAGAAATTGAATAAACAGGAAGTTTAAGAAATCATGTCTTAAGAGTCCATGGTTAGACAAAGTTTGTCAAATAACAAACGAAAGTGCTACAGTGTCATTATGAAAAAATTTTGCCAACTGAACGTGGCCTATATAAAGATTCCTAGAGGGCTTAAATCTTCACAGCACTCCAAGTGCATTCACTCTGGGGTCCCACCCACTTGCCAAATACTAGTTTACTAGATCGTTGTGCTTTCTTATGATGCAGGGGCTGCAAAGCAATCTTCTAACTCAAGAGCATGGCTTTTGTTTTAACTACTACGGTTAGAAAATAGTATGCTGATGTTCACTATCGTGGCATTACTTGCATGAGAGGAAGGCCTGCAGAACATGAAACAGGATAGTTTTCTATGTTTGTTGGTAGCTGAAACTAAAACTGCACATGCCCATGCCCATTCCTTTCAGTATAAAATTTATAGCCTTAGAGTATGATGGCATATTTTAGTCAGTGTTTAGGCAAAATGTTAACTGCTGATCTATGGCTTTTTAAAACTGTCAGGTTGCCAAGGATCCATCAGGAAAGGACATCAATGCACTTGAGCAGCACATCAAGAACCTCCTGAGCCCTTCTACTCCATTTTTCTTTAATACTTTGTACGACCCTTACCGTGTTGGCGCCGATTTTGTTCGTGGGTACCCATTCAGCCTTCGTGAGGGTGTCCCAACTGCTGTTTCGCACGGGCTTTGGCTCAACATTCCAGACTATGATGCCCCTACCCAGCTTGTTAAGCCCCTTGAGAGAAACACTAGGTAATAATGCTACATTTCAGTTGGTTCCATCTTCAGGTGGTTGCCTGTTGCTAACTGGTGTTTCTTTCTTGAAATCAGGTATGTTGATGCTATTCTTACAATCCCAAAGGGCACCCTCTTCCCTATGTGTGGAATGAACCTTGCATTTGACCGTGAGCTCATTGGTCCTGCAATGTACTTCGGTCTTATGGGTGATGGCCAGCCTATTGGTCGCTACGATGATATGTGGGCAGGATGGTGCACAAAGGTATATTCCGTTATCACCTTCCTAGTTTCATTCCTGTTATGCATGCAAGTGCAATAAAACAATTCCATGGCTTACAATTGGTTGTAAGAAGTTGTGTTGTGCAGAGTGCATGCTTATTGACTGTACATTGCTTGGTGATTTTTCTTATGTCTTAGTTCAGTATAGTACTGACAAAACCATGCCAATGTCTTCTCTGCTGCAACACACAGGTGATTACGGATCATCTGGGCCTGGGTGTGAAGACTGGCCTACCCTACATCTGGCACAGCAAAGCAAGCAACCCTTTTGTGAACCTGAAGAAGGAATACAACGGCATCTTCTGGCAAGAAGAGCTGATCCCGTTCTTCCAGTCAGTCTCCCTTCCAAAGGACGCCACCACCGTCCAAAAGTGCTACCTCGAGTTGGCCAAGCAGGTGAGGGCAAAGCTCGGTAAGGTGGACGGCTACTTCAACAAGCTTGCCGACTCCATGGTCACGTGGATTGAGGCCTGGGACGAGCTGAACCCCCCAAAAGGCGGAGCCCCCACAGCAAATGGCCCTCCTAAGAAGTAAAACATGGTATAGCTGTATAGTATAAACTTCACTTGTTCATGTGGACAGTCATACTGAAAGGAAATACTGTTTTTGGTTAGTGCTGATGGACTGAGATCACTCTGCTGTAACACAAGATTTTCACGCCCCGGAAACCTTCCTGCTGGTTTTAGGGCGTTTACACGTTTTTCCTTTTTTTTGTGTGTGTGTGATGCAACAGGTGTAATGTCGGATTGGATTATCTTCAAATTAGAATAAAGTTTACAGATTATGGTCTTGATCTTTGCCCCAGAAACCAGAATTATGTTTGTTGTCATGATTGTCATGCGTATTTGTCTGTTTAATTAATATGTTTGCAAAGCAAATGGTGCTGTGAAAAAAAAAAATCACTTTCTCTTGTCTAACGGTTTGATATTTGAGAAGATTAGCCTAAAAGTGTCTAGTTACTTTGCTTGTTTGTTTCCCGAGAGACTGACAGCAAGATCAGTGTCAGCTGCAAACGGTGCAATGTTTAAAAATCTTGATATTATATTAATATTAATTAATTATATAATAAATAAAAATAGTAAAAAACGCCGTTGCCGGGGATCGAACCCGGGTCACCCGCGTGACAGGCGGGAATACTCACCACTATACTACAACGACTTTGTTGCTAGACGTTTCTCGTGCTTCTATTTATCTGGTAAATATTTGCTCAGGCAGGGACTTTGTAAAGTCTGCCTATGAATCATGATCCTATCAGCATGGAATGGAAACATCGTGCATTATCTTGTCCACGCAAATAAGGATATCTGCAGGGTCCCCCAGAGCGCCGGTTGCTACATCCGCAGATTTCCCTGAAAACTGAAAAGGCAGGGCGAGAAAGTGGATGTCCGTTCGTTTCCCGCTTGCCGTCTCGTCGTCCTGTGTGCTCCTCCATAGTCCATACTACTGCCTACTCCTGCGCTATGTTCGGATGCGGGCCGCCACTGCTAGCAGATCTGGAGCACCGCTTCATCTGGACTCTCTGCCGTCTCTAGTCTCTGGATGAGTGGCGTAGGCGCGTGCGCGTAGCTGCCTGGTGCCTGGTGCTTTGCATTGAGGGGTTGAGGCTAGGTTCAACGCGGGCAGCAGTAAGTGTTGGTCTCAGACTCAGACACCAAGTAGATAAAATTGAATTGAGGCAGCTAACCTCCCAACGCAAGCAGTATGCATCTACTTTTCTCTACGGATTTCACCATCCTACACTTCGCAGCCTTTTCCAGTCCCCACACTGCTTTGCAGGTCGCTTTTTCTCAGAGAGAATTATCTTTGGCTCACAACGTGAGCTCAAACAACAGCCCCCGCTTTATGTCAGATGAAGCACACGGTTCTTCTGTAGGCTTCTACGGAGTATGTCACTCTGTGGAGCTGTTGTTCACGATGACATGGACAATCTAATCCGACGTGGTACCTGGGGCAGTACTGGGGATCTGGGAAATGCCGGCCAGGTCAGCGGCCGTGCATCATGGATGAGACGTCATGGATTCGTGTTCGTGTATGGTGGAGGCGTGGCGACAGGTACTCTTTCCTGGTGTGGAGCCGTTGAGTCTGACTTGGGCGTCATGTACAGTAGATGGTTGCCTTGCCTGATTGTGGTTAGGGAGGATGTCTGCCGTCTGCGTCCCGGTCCCGGTCCCGGTCCCGGATTATTCCTCGTCTCTTTCCCGGCAATGGTGGCATCCTGTCGTGTGATGGCCGATGGCAGCATGCGATGGGAGAGCGGCATGCCGGCATGGGCTGTGGGGTCCGGCGGCGGGTCGCTGGGAGCCTGGCCTGTGGGGACACGACGCATTGACACCCTGGGCTGTGAAACTGACTTGTACGAGTACGTGTGCGAGTGCAACGCATTGGCACTGCACATGATTATTGCCTGCGCCCAACAAACTGACTGCTTCCCTTAAAATTCTACACGTGATTTCGAGTTCAGCTACGTACTAGTACAGACTGTACAGGCGCACGATAGTGACCCAACTCGCAGCCGCAGCCGAAGCCTGCAGCAGCCCACCTGAAAAAAGGCAGCAAAATTGAAGAGGCCTGGGCTCCATCATCGAATGGGTAGGATCAGCCTGAAGGCTGCCAAGGAGGTCCAGACTCCAGAGAAACCACTTTTGACTCCTGCCAAAATTACAACATTGGCGCGCAGTTACCAAAGAAATGTGCTTGGCGAAACCAGTGTAGCTGAGCTGGTGACTACGGTGGAACATGTCCACGTAGGTTTAAATTGACGCGAGTGTTTGTCGACAGTGATACGCATGTGTTGTTTGTCAATCTCGAGATTTGTCGATTTAGATTTATCACTCTAGGGCGAGCTGATCTCTTCTTCTTTATTTTTTTTTCTTTTCTCCACATATTTTCCCCCTCACTATCTCTAATTTTACATTGATGTATGAGCTGTAGGGGGCGTTTGAAAAGTTTCCTCAACAAATTTTGTGGGAGATTTCCAGTGCATTGTTTCTGTTTTGTAATGTTTTAGGCCTCTAAATGGTTTTCATGTGTATTTTCCATAGTCCAAGCGAATACTACTTCATACCTATAAAACAAGTTGTTTTGGACAAGACTTGAGTCAAATACTGAGAATATAAATTATTAATAACTTCTAAGTTGTTGAGTTTGAAAATATGAAAATCATATGAATAGTGTACTCAAACCAAACAAGCCAAGTTTCAGAATTGTTTTGGGGAGTATCCACAGTAAGTCCATAAGTTAGTTTTCGGCTATGTTGCACTGATACCTCGATGCCGATACGATGATACGATATTTTTAAAAACAAGAATACGTCGATACGACAAGTATATAAATATACAAAAAAATCAGAATATATATGAGAATAATTTTTATTTCAGTAGAACAATCAACAATTAAAATAGGTTGTAAATGTATGACTATTATGATTCGAGGGTTGTGTAAATGGGCTTCTAAAATGGGTTACTGAGGTTATGATCAAGCAAGTATCAATTAAGTATCGAGATTTTATTTATTTATTTTTATTGCTTATTTTCCCGATACTTCCTTGATACTGTATTGGTGACGTATCGGCGTATCACTGTGTCAGATACGTATCGCGATACCAATACAGCGATTCAGCGAAGTACGAGGGTAACATAACTAGAAAGGAAAAGGTATGTACTCACAGACATGCGGCCCCACATTCGTGTGGACCCATCAGCCAGTCGCCCAGCAGCTACGCCACGTGTCACTTGCCACCTCGCTCCCTTGTGCCCGACAGGCACAGGGTCGACCCTGGAGCAAGGAAAACCTTTTCTCACCGCGGATCCGCACTACCACAGCCGCAGCCTTTCGGCCCACCAAGGGCTCGGACCAATCCCTGCCCCGCGCGGCCTAACGAGCGCGGCACTCGCAGTCCGGCTTCGCTGGGCCCATCCTTCTGGCCCGTAATAACGACGCCCCTCGGGATCCGACGGTCCATCTGCCTCCACGCCGCTCCGAAACCCCCACGCCCAATCAAAATACGACAGCGGACGGGCAAAACCACAGTGGTTTCGCCATACCGCTCTCCTCCCCATCTAAAACCGCCCCTTCCTCCTCTTCCTCCCCAGTCTTCCTCCCACACGTCCCCGACACCATAGCTGCGCCGAGAGTGAGCGGGAGAGGGTAGGTGGCGAGGCGGCGGGGATGGGGCGCGGGCCGGTGCAGCTGCGCCGGATCGAGAACAAGATCAACCGCCAGGTGACCTTCTCCAAGCGCCGGAACGGGCTGCTGAAGAAGGCCAATGAGATCTCCGTGCTCTGCGACGCAGAGGTCGCGCTCATCGTCTTCTCTACCAAGGGGAAGCTCTACGAGTACTCTAGCCATTCCAGGTATACGTATTTGATCCCCTCTTGTTCCTGCCGCTCGCTATGATGATCGCCCGCTTGGGGTTTGGAGCGCTCTGGGTGTGCTTCGACGCATGGTTTTGGGACCATTTTTCATGTACCAATCCGCTGCGTTCGTCGAACTTTGGATGGGGGATTAAGGATTGATTTGTGGGAGGTGTTTGTAGATGCATGCATGTATGGTTGTTATTACGTGCTAGTTCTGTACTTCTGTGTGGATTGATTATAGTTGCTTGCATGGACGAGCTGTACTGCTCGATCAACGATCGCTTCAGATGATTCGATCGTGGAATTGCTTGCTGGTTATTTCGTACGTACGTACACAGTGATGACAGCCTATTTAATATTTCTGTTTTTCTTTGACCTGGATTATGACTGGGCGATACTGTCGTCGTTGCAAACTGAAGTATGAATGTTATGAGTAGTACTGCTGATGAATGACAATTAGCCCATGCAAAGTAAGTTCCAAGCCTTGAGGTGATTGGCTTATGGCTAGTACGAAGACTCAACTTGGTAGCGGAGAAAGAGGTCCGGATTATTTGATTCATAAATACTACTGTCACTACAGGGAACGCCGGCTTTGCCGAGTGCTGGCTGCACTCGGCGAAGGCCTTCTGGCACTCGGCGAAGGCTTCGCTGAGTGCCGCACTTAGCGAAGAAATTGTCGGCAATGATTTCTTTGCCGAGTGTCAAATATCGGGCACTCGGCGAAGGCTTCGCCGAGTGCCAGGTCAGCACTCGGCGAAGCAAACGGGAGCCGTCACTTGACGGCCTCTTTGCCGAGTGCCAGCCTACGTGGCACTCGGCGAAGAGGGCCCCTTTGCAGAGTGCCACGTGGCCGGCACTCGGCGAAGAGGGCCTCTTTGCCGAGTGCCACGTAGGCCGGCACTCGGCAAAGGGGCCTCTTTGCCGAGTGCCACATAGGCTGGCACTCGGCAAAGGGGCCCCCTTTGCCGAGTGCCACGTAGGCTGGCACTCGACAAAGAGGCCCTCTTTGCCGAGTGCCAGGTAGTCCGGCACTCGGCAAAGAGGGCCTCTTTGCCGAGTGTCATGGTCAAGGCACTCGGCGAAGAGGCCGAGCTGAGCAAAAATTTGCCCAGCTTTGCCGAGTGCCATGACCTCTTTGCCGAGTGTGACACTTGACAAAGCTGGGAAAAATGGATTTTTTTTTCTGTTTTCATTTCCCTGCACAGAAAACATATCACACATTCATATTCCATTTCAGACAAATATCACATGCATATATATCACACATCCATAACATACATATCCATTTCAAACAAATATCACACGTTCAGTCTCCATGCATCACAAGCTCACAAGTCCACAAGTTCACAAGTCCATCACATCCATCTCACAAGTCCATCACATCCATTTCACAAGTCCATCACAAATCTAAGTCGGCCATCACTGCTCACCTTGTTGCTCAGATTGTGAAGAACCCCCACCTTGCCCCGCGTCCCACGACCCGCCTGAAGGACCACCTTGCCAACCTTGCCACCCAGGCGGCGGAGGTCCAGATGGCCACCCGGTGTACCCTGACTGCGGAGGAGGGTAACCTGGCCACCCATAGGGCGGAGGAGGGCCACCGGGGAGCCACCCAGGCTGCGGAGGAGGGCCACCAGTGATCTGCAAAGTGTGCGGAGGAAGGCCAGGTTGAGGAGTCGGTGTCGAACCCTCCGACTGTGAGTGCACAAAGGAGAAACAAATTCGTTAGCACCTGTAGGACAGCCGTAAAAGTTAAAGAAATATAAACAACCATATATACTCACCGGAGTCTCTGTCGTAGGAGTAACAGGAGGCACAAAAGGAGTGAGCAGCGAGGGAGGCACGACAACACCCGGGATGTTCAGGCTCCCAAAGAAGTGAGCTATGTCCTGCGTCCTCTGCGCCTCCCGCTGCTGGACGGCCAGTAAGTCGCGACGATGGGCCGCCGCCTCGGCCTCGTGCATGGCCTGCAACCTCTGCATCTGGTCCGCCTGGGCCTGCATCTGGGCCTGCAAAATTCGTCCCGTAAGGTTTAAACAGTGCAAAGACAAGGTATATGTGTAAAAGCAATGAACGACGAATAGAACAAGTACTTACCTGAAGTGCTGCCATCATCTGCTGTGAGGTCGGCTGCCGAGGTCGTATGGGGACGGAGGAGCTCGTGCTGGCAGCTCGAATCTCAGCGAGGTTGGGAACAGAGGACGAGTCAACTGCGCTGTTGGCTATCCAGTACCGGTCGTGCTGCTTCCCTCCTCCCAGCCTCATCACCAGGTCTGTATCTAGGGGCTGGGTGGCCGGATCGAAGTCCTCCCAATGGCGCTCGCGAGCCGCAGTGGTGTACTCGGTGACCTTGGTGTAGGCGTTCGTGTTGGTGAACGCCTCGGGCCCGGCGTTTGGGTTGTACTGGGTGCTGGCTGCAGTCGCCTTGCCCTGGTGCGACAAGTGGTACGCCTTGAAAGGGAGGCACTCCTCACCACTATGCGACTGGGACTGCGATGAAAACACAGATGATTACAAGTAATGAGTAATTGAGTGTTAGAATAAAAAAAATCAGTAGAGCATACTCATCTGTCGGCGTACGCAGCGAGGCTAAGGTTGCCTTGGTGGTGTGGCACCCCAGGCATCTGCAGGCGGCAGTCTCGGCGGGCACTGTGCCTCTCGTACCACTCGTTCGATCTCCACTTGTCCACAATGGCCACCCAGCAGTCTAGGTGATTGGCGCACCAACCAGGACAGAACTGCAAGACAATAAGTACTTAATATGTTAGAAGAGCCGCTAAGTGATGGATGGACCAATCAGTATTACTGTTTTGTACGTACCTGGATGTACTGCTCCCTAGTGAGGTCGGTCTCCCTGGTGAGCATCATCTGTCTAGCATCCGTCTTCTTCACCGCCGTCCCTAACACGTCGGCGTTGTAGTTGATGATGCACTGGATCCGCGCCTCGTGGTACATATCCGCTAGCCGGGACCTGCAGACCCTGTCCTGCACGTGCAACGCCTCGGCCTCTCTCCCCGCCTCGCACGCAAAGTACTCCTGCACGCAAAGTACCCTTTCACTATTTGAAGAACGTCCGACAAATACGTATCATTGAGAAATGTTGTGCGAGCAAGACTCACCCAGAACTCGGCCCTAATCCGCGCTGCAACGGTGGTGTACGTGGGGTCCACAGCAGCACCGAAGTGGTCCCACGTCCAGGGCGGTGACCTAACCCCGGCGTAGGTGACCAAGCCAGGATAGTTCTTCCGAATCATAAGACTTAACGTGCCATTGATATGGTGTGTCTTGCCCCCTGCCACAAGTTCTCAGTTCCTGCATGAGTCATTAAGAACAACTGTTAGTTGGAAGTTCAATTTTGAACATGTCATGTGAACAAGTAGTGAAAACATTAATGGTAACTTACTTGTCGCCGTAAGGTCGAATCACCGGGCGGCGGCTAGGTGCGATCCGCTGCTGCGGGAGCTGCGAGGGGCCGCGCAAGTACACTCTGCTCGAAGCAGAGGAAGTGGAACCCCCTCCTGAGGCACCTACAATCTCGTCCCCCTGGTCCCCCTGGCGACGCTCCGAGGAAGTGGTGTCGTCGTCCGACGTCCTCCTGGTCGTCCCTCTGGCGTCCCCCTGGTCGTCGTCCGAGGTGGTCTGCGCCGGGTCGGGAGTCGGGTCGGGAGTCGGCTCCCTCCTAGGACGTCCGCGGGGGCGGCCGGTCCTCGCCCTCCTCGTCGACGGCTCCTCGGCTGCGGTGGGTGGTGAGCTGGACCTCTGGTAGCGCGAGTTGACCCGCCGCTGTTGCCGCCTTCCGCCCGGCATTTTGTCGAGTGCCTGCCATTACAAAGATAAAATCAATTAGCATAAATAAACGATAAGTATTTATAAAGAGACACAAAATGAACGAAACATAATTGCAAAATAATTATAACAATATAGCATTACATGAATTAAAAATTATCTTCGCGATTGTCAGTGGCTAGTGCCCCTCGTGTGTTGGCTCGTGGCACACGTGTGTCGTCATCACTGTCAATATTGTCGAAACAATCGGCGTCGTCTCCATCATCCTCATCACCCTCGTCCTCATCAATGTCACCACCAAACTGTAATCGCTCAAGCATTCTTAAGTCCTTGGCATTGTGCACCTCATCACCATCGTCCTCATCAATATCATTGTCATCGTCTTCTTCCATGTCCATCAGCTCAAAAATGTCAATGTCAAACCTCCCTTCTAGCCCCTCAGGTTGAAAGAACTCTCCGTTATATGTGTTTGAGTCGAAGTTGTAGTCATCATCGTTTGGGAGAGGCGCTTTACCGCGCGGCGATACTAACTGCACAAGGTACCAACCCATAAGATTGTTGTCTTCTTGACACGCCCATGGGAGATAATAAACTTGTGTGACCTGTTGAGCCACAATATAGACATCGTCTCCCTTGTAAACGGTGTCCTGTCGAATTTCGACTAGCCCAATCTCAGGGGCTCTTCTCGTGACATCAGGATCGAACCAATGACATTTGAATACCACTGGATTAATAGCTTTGGTACCCTCAAAGTTGAGCTCATATATTTCTTCGACTATGCTGTAATAGTCGCGCTCATCGGTGCCGGGCGTACGAACTCCGGTATTTGAGGTCTTTCGATTGGGCCGACTCTGCTCGTAGCTGCTTGTGTGAAACGATAGTCATTCACATCATAAACGGTGAATGACTTGACCCTATAGTCGAAGCCATTGGCAACCTGTTTCAACTCATCCATCATTTCCGCATTTGTGCGGGCCTGTAAGTTGAGACAGGGTAGATCGTTTCATCAAATGAAACAAGAAATGAAATGAAATACAAGGTTAGTTGGGTCGTACCTTCGTAATAAACCACGAAATGAAATCGGGCACACCATTTTTGAGAAGATGGTCTTGTTCTTCAGAGGAAGGTTCCCTATCCTCTCTCCAGTATTCATCAATAAATTTCCTTAAAAACAAGGACGTCAAATCAAAAGATTGAAGATAGTGACGACGCATGTAACAAGCTCATTGAGAACTTACTGCACATAAGGAGTCACTTCGTCAAGGTTCAACAACACATACAACATGATAGTGTGCCACTCATCATGCCGCAACATCTTGGTCCTCGATGCGCTTGCTCTTCCGAGTTGGCCTTTGAAAAGGCTAAGGTTCAATAAACTCTTGTCGACGTTGTAACGAGAGGGTGGATTGTGCACGCTAGGAAGGTTATCCTTATAATATGTTGTTGTGAAGTTCGACACCTCCTCCAGAATAAATGCTTCTGCCACGAAAGCCTCTATTTTGGCTTTATTTCTACACTTTTTCCGAAGAACCTTTAGACATCTCTCGACTGGAAAGCACCAATGGCACTGCACGGGCCCCCCCATCCGTGCCTCGTACGGTAGGTGCAAAATCAGATGCTGCATCGACAGGAAGAAGCCGGGTGGAAAGATCATCTCCAACTTGCAGATCAACACAGGTGCCACTTCCTCTAGGTTAGCAATCACGTCATAAGATAGCTCCTTGGCACAAAGCTGGCGAAAGAAATAGCTCAACTCTGCCAGCACGCGCCACACAGGCTCAGGGAGGTATCCCCGGGTCATCGCAGGAAGGAGCCGCTCGATCCATATGTGGTATTCATGACTCTTCATCCTAACACTCGCATAGTAGACAAGTTCACTCCCCTCCTCAGATTCGCCGCATACCCATCAGGGAACCTTAACGCCTGGATCCACTGTAGTACTTTCTTCCTATGGTCTCTTTTCAATATATAATCGGCCGGACCTCTTTTTCATTTCTTGCCAGCACCAGGAGCCCTCATCACTAGCTTTGGTCTATCGCACATCTCTTGCAGGTCCAGTCTGGCCTTAACGTTGTCCTTTGACTTTTCTGTGTCCATGAGTGTTGCAAAGCAGCGATATTCTTTTCTGTGTGCATTATATCGATGTAGTGCGGACAAAGAAGGTCATTGAAATAGGGGAGTCTAGTCAAGCCCGATTTATGGGTCCACATGTGTTCCTCTCCGTACCCGAAAAAACGACCGTTGTCTTTATCAAACTTCAGAGCCTCTATATCGGCACGGACCTCGGAACCGCTCTTGAACTGAGGAATGGGGTTGGTGACTTGAACACCTTTCCTGAAGTGCTTGATGTCACGTCTGAACGGATGGTCAAGAGGCAAGAATTGACGATGCTGGTCGAATGAAGAATACTTCCCTCCATTCTTCAACCAAGTGAACTTCACAGCTGCCTTGCATATTGGGCATGGGAACTTCCCGTGAACACACCAAGCACTAAATAAGCCATACGCCAGGAAGTCATGCAGGGAGTACTGGTACCACACATGCATTTTGAAGTTCTTCATTGTTGCTCGGTCATATGTCAGTACCGGGTTTTCCCAAGCTTCGAACAATTCATCCAACAAAGGCTCCATGAACACACCCATATTGTTCCCCGGGTGTCCAGGAATTATCAGCGACAAGAATACGTTCTTAGGGTCAAACATAACACCAGGAGGGAGATTGAGGGGGATCACGAACACAGGCCAACAAGTGTACGGGGCCGCCATCATTCCATACGGGTTGAACCCATCTGTTGCCAGCGCCACACGTACATTTCGAGCCTCCATAGCTTTGCCAGGATGCATGGCATCGAAGTGCTTCCATGCTTCACCATCCGATGGGTGTACCATCTTGTCAGGATTGTATCTCTTGTCATTCTTGTGCCATGTCATCTGTTTCGCAGAGTCCTCTGTCATGTACAGTCGTTGGATCCTAGGTATGAAAGGAAGGTACCGTAGGACCATCTCAGGGATATTAAGTTGTTCCTTTTTGCCATCTCCATGGTCTACCTCCACATACCTAGAGGCTTTGCACTTTGGACAGTGTGTTGCTTTCTCGTGATCTTTCCTGAATAGGACGCACCCTTTTGGACAAGCATGGATCTGCTCATACTACATCTTAAGTGCACGAAGAAGTTTCTGTGACTCGTACGTGTTCTTCGGCAGAATGTGACCCTCCGGCAACAGGGTGCCCAAATTGCCAACATGCCATCGAAGGCGTCTCGACTCAAGCTATACTGGGACTTGAACCCCATTAGGCGTCCAATGGCATCCAGTTGTGAAACCATTGTCTTTTCATGAAGGGGCTTCTATGCCGAAGACATCATGTCGTAGAACGCCTTTGCGGTGTCCTCTGGCTCCTCCAATCCTTCACCGAATTGAGCCTCTTGAAAGTCTCTCATCATGTCTGCTACCCCGACATCTCCATCATACTCCTCGAGACGTTGTCTCACCACCTCCTCTCTAATCCGATCGGCTTCACCATGGTGGACCCAACAAGTATAGTTTTCAACGAATCCGTACTTGTAAAGATCTACCCCCACATTATCCTTATATTTTCTTTTCTTGTTCCCACATTTGCTGCAGGGACACGGCATCCGACTCGACCCTTTAGCAGCCGGACCAAACGCATACTCTAAGAAAGCATTGGTCTTAGTAACTCATTCTGTACTCTTACTTGCGTGGCCCGTGTACATCCAGTCACGGTTATCCATCCTCTGACATATACATATGTAAGCGAGTAATAAAACCAGCAATTGCATCTACACGGCGTTCCTACCATCTAATAGGAAAAGGATAGGTCCTAATCCCACCCGAGGATGCGCAGATGGGTTAGTTTCCATGTTCTACTCCTACCTGAGACAGAATTTCGGCAGCACCTCCTCGCTGTTCTCCCGATACACGTCCTGGCAGGGAGAGTGTGTATCCGGAGAACAACGAGGAGGTGGTGCCGAAACTCTGACTCTGACAGGAGCAGAACATGGAAACTAGCTCATCTACGCATCCGCGGGCTGTCCAAAATACGTGGACAATCCGAAAGAGATACGGTCGCAGATATGCAAAGGTCTGTATATCTAAGACTGTATCTCTTTCGAACGGGAGACGTCTAACTAGGTTACGCGACCTTTCCAGATACCTAAGGATATGGATAGAGGGGTTATACCTAAGGTGTCGGTGAGGTCAGGGTAGCGGGGCAGTGGTGAGTCGGGGCAGTGGCGAGACGACGCGGTGCAGGCAGACCCGCAACGCCGACGAAGACGATCGGGGTCGCCGAGTCCCTCCCACAGGTCCTCCTACCAAAAATAGAGCAATTGGTTAGTCTCGACCGAAAATTTCGGCAGCACCTCCCCTACACGGGGAGGTTCCCAAAACCTGCAGAAAACGTCGGCACGAAGGCCAACAACCACATATATCTTCACAGATGCCATGTAATTAACTTTTCTTTGCATACTTCCACTAATATTACTACTTCTACTACTAACACAACAACTACTGCTGCTAACTAACTACTAATTACTTACTACTACTAACTACTTACTAATATTACTACTAATAACTACTTACTAATATTACTACTAACTACTTACTAATTACCTTGTTGGCGACGGACGATGAAGTTGACAACGGCAAGATGACGACGGGAACGTCCTTCTCCTTCCTCTTCTCCTTCTCCCTCCTCCTCCCTCCTCCTCCGACTCTTCTTCTTCCTCCTCGCGGCTTGGGCCGACAAGAAGCGAGGGGGGGGGGGGCGCGGGGCGGCGGCCGGCCGCGCTGGCCAGGCAGCCGCGGGCGGCGGCGGCGGCCGGGCGCACGGGCCGGGGAGGCGCGGTCGGGGGCGGCGGCCGGGGCCGCGAGCGAGGGCGGCGGCCGGGGACCTGGGCCGGCCAGGCGCGGACGCGGTGCGGCGGCCGGGGGCGCGGTCTGGGCAGGCGCGGGCGCGGCGCGGCGGCCGGGGGCGCGAAGCGGCGGCGGCGGCGTGCGAGCAGGCCAGGGGCGCGGGGCGGCGGCGGCGGCGTGCTCGCGGGCAGGCGGGGGCGCGGGACGGGCAGGGGAGGCGGGGCGGGCGGCGGCGGCGGTGGGCGTGTGAGTGTGTGTGCTTGTGTGTGCGTGTGTGTGGCGGCCGGGTGTATATTTTTTTAGTTTTTGAACGACTTTGCCGAGTGCCAGATCGGCTGGCACTCGGCAAAGAGGGGTACTTTGCCGAGTGTCAGCCGATCTGGCACTCGGCAAAGAGGGGCCACGTGGCAGACCAGCAGGCAAGGCTTCGCCGAGTGCCAGCTGGCACGACACTCGGCAAAGAGCTTCTATTTGCCGAGTGTCGGCCTCTGGCACTCGGCGAAGTTTTTATTTTTTTTTAATTTTGCCACTAAATTTTTTTTGAGCCACTTCCACACCGTCATAGACAGCATATTCAAATTTGACAGTTTTTCAAAACTTTTCGTTATATTTTTTGACTTTATTTCGTTTTCTTGAATTTTCCCGGAAGACGCAAGTTTGAACTGCGGGTGTATCGAATAATGGATTTTCATGATTTAAAAAATATTATTCTTGTTCTTAACCGTATGTTGAGGCCAAATTCAAAACCTGACCTGATGTTTCGATCAACGTGCTCACGGGGCAACGCCTCCAAATTACGTGCGGGTGGTTTTTTAATTATAGAAAATGTAAATGAATTTCGAAAATCGCGAAACTTGGCGAGATGTTGTTACATCATATACGTATGCCGCGAAAAAAAATCTGAGAAAGTTTCGAGCAAGTTGTCACGTACGATGCTTACAAACCTGGATATCTCAACATGCCATGTTGCGATGTCAGACGGCGGGCACTCGGCAAAGCGGACGGGCCTGGATGCCGTCTGAGCCGCGACACTTTGCCGAGTGCTCATCTGTACCGAGAGTGCGGCACTCGGCAAAGAGGTCTCTTCGCCGAGTGCCCAACACTCGGCAAAGCTGTCTTTGCCTTGTGCTCAGTCTTCGCCGAGTGCCAGGTTGCCGGCACTCGGCAAAGAGGCTGTTTGCCGAGTGCCCGAAATTTGGCACTCGGCAAACTCGCAGGCACTCGGCGAAGATCGTGTTTCCTGTAGTGTGTGAAAAGGAATCGTGAGCTGCAAAATATAACTGGGATCAGTCGCTGGAAAGATCCTGATTATCAAAGTATTTTTTTCATCATGTGATTAAACTCTTCAGTATCAAGTGTAGGTGTATTAGTCGAGCATGATTTCTGCCAAATGAAGCACTTATTTTGTCTTCTGAACGCGTGATGAGGAATATGTTTATCAGTAGTAGTATACTGCTTGCCGCTTCGATGTTCCTTTTATATGTGGACCTCGCCGATTTTCAGATGATCTACGATAACCTGAACAAATCTCTATAGAAACAGCTGTTGCTGCCATGCTGTAGAAGACTCGTATGGAGAACTGCTATTATGTATCTGAATATTTTAAGAAATCCCAGAAGAACAATTCCGCTATTGCATGGTGTCTCTGATACATGCATTTGTCATATATTCAGAGACTGTCCGTGTTCCACATTTGAGTATTATATAAGTGGTGGCAAAGTTGATAGTAATATTTAAATATTAGTTTGATTCTTCGGCTCATATTTCAGTACAGTTTCAAATTTAGTTCCTTTATTTAGTATAAGCTAAAATCACAGCTATGATAGAAAGTGGATGCTTGATTATAGCAAAATTTGACCTTATGCTGCTACAAGTTAGATTCTAGGAGAATAAATTGGCATGAGTGCATATTTTGTCTATGCAGCATATTCATGTATAA
The DNA here is from genome assembly GCA_009763385.1 of Coix lacryma-jobi var. lacryma-jobi. Taxonomy (NCBI): domain Eukaryota; kingdom Viridiplantae; phylum Streptophyta; class Magnoliopsida; order Poales; family Poaceae; genus Coix; species Coix lacryma-jobi. The sequence goes on along the minus strand of CM019825.1, from coordinate 9,684,050 downwards.
CTGATTGATTCAGGGAAAATTTCACTGAAAGATAACTTAGCATCCCCACACTAGTACTTTCTAATGCTGGAGAGAAAATATGTATGTTAAAAAAAATAATAAGCACGTTTTAGCATTTGCACACGAGTGATAGAGCTGGTGATAAGATGCAAACATGATAGAGGTTGTGGCTTCAGTCATGGCAAAACTTGATGCATCTTTCTTTTGCTGAAACTAGAGGTCACCTAAGCAGGTAATGAATTTTATTTGCAAAAATAATATGATATAGTTCAAGGTAGATCCATTTTTATATGTTGTGGACTATAGAAAACTGTACAGTTACGAGTTTGATTGAGAATATCAATAGATTCCTAAAAATTTGTATATCACTATGCTTTTGCTAATTTACTAAAAAAATGTTACAAACTTTACTGCTCAATCCCAACAATGAAGGTAGCTGCCAAGTCTGTCTAAAAGATCATATTAGATCGATCCACCTGATTTTAGTGTCAAAGTGATGGAAAATTTTGTTTGCACAAGTGTCTCGCTACATTTTAGAGCTATTTTACATCATTATGTAGTCTTGTCTCTTGACTTGTTATTGTAAAACACCCTTTCTGAGTTCATATATGAAAGTTACATGAAGCACCATCAGTTCATTGAGTAATAACCCACTTATTTATGCATGCGATGACACGTTGTTCCACACAACCATGCTTGCATCTAGGTATGCATGTGATCCAAGGTTAACTGTCCAATGTCTTCTGCAATTCTGGAATCGGGAGAATATTATATCTTGCATTTCTTAAATAGGTAGAAATTAAATCTGGATGTCTTGAATGATGTGCATCATGAATTTTGTCGTAGTTTTTGCGCAAGACTTCTAATATACTTCATCTAGTAATAATATAAAGAGTACAAGAAAAAGAAAACTGTGTCATGGTTATTTGTCTTACTATATATTATGTTCTAAAATGATACCACATCATTTTTGCTGGAACATGACATTGCTATATGATACTTCTTTTGCAGCATGGAAGGCATTCTTGAGCGTTACCAGCATTACTCGTTTGAAGAAAGAGCAGTACTTGATCCAACTATTGAAGACCAGGTATAGTTATGGAATATCTACTATAACTATCAGAGAACTATTGTTACAGCAAAACAAGCATTGATATGTGGTCCATTTTATACCAGGCAAATTGGGGAGATGAATATGTCCGGTTAAAATCCAAACTTGATGCACTTCAGAAGAGTCAAAGGTACTGCAGACTTGCTCAAGATGACCCTTATTCTGGTTATGATAATGTTTACTGACCCTGATCTATTGTATTTGTTTATTCCCAACGGAAGACAACTGTTAGGAGAACAATTGGATTCACTGTCCATAAAAGAACTCCAGCAACTGGAGCAACAACTGGAAAGTTCTTTGAAGCATATTAGGTCAAGAAAGGTGAATAAATTGCCGATGCACAACTAATTTGGTTATTTCCTAATGTCATAGTCAATTGTTATATTATAGCTTTATTTTTTTTGTTACAGAATAAGCTCATGTTCGATTCAATTAACGAGCTTCAGAAAAAGGTCAGTTACACTCTAGATTCCCTTATACCTTGCAGTCTGCATGTGTTACATGAGTTACTAGTGAACATTTTTTTTACGAGCACACCGCCAGAATTTGGAGAATCAGAGCAAACGTTTCAGTCTCACCATGGCATAATTATACACATGTTTCAGTGAGATTAATGTATTTCAATGTAGTGTATCATTCACAATCTTCTGCCACCATTAATCATGCAAAAGTTACGGAAATATGCTCTAAATCAGAATCAAGTTTTGTCTCTATATGTAGAAGTCTCAGTTAGGGAACACATCAGTGGAAGACCTGAATCTGTGAGTCGCAAGTTAGTTTTCAAGCGGGAGACAGGACAACTGATAACCATTGCATTATGGGTGGAGTATTTTTTTTGGGGGGTGGGGGTGTTGAAATGAATTAGTAAGGGGTTTGAGTCAGACTGTGAAACTGATCTCCGGTGCACACCCTAAGCTTAAGAAATGGCTTACTGTAGGTTACATTTTACCATGAAATAGTGAAAAAGATAATGGCAGAGAAAAAGCACTCAACTCGAAGTGCTTGGGCTGACTAGATGCAGCAAACTATAGCTAGTCTGGCAACAAACCTGTTAAATTCCCAGAATGTTGATCGATAAGATTTATGGTGCATCTTCACAATCAACTGTCTTCCTGTGCGTAGGAGAAAGCACTTACAGATCAAAATGGTGTCCTGCAAAAGGTAGAGCTTCCTCTCTCGTTTATGACATAGTGACAATGTTGGTCTAGGAGGTCAGACCCTGATGTTAATTGTTCATTTTTTAAAACAGCTCATGGAGGCAGAGAAGGAGAAAAACCATGCTCTTATGAACGCACACGTCCGGGAGCAGCAAAATGGAGCATCAACAAGCTCCCCATCACTGTCACCACCAATGGTTCCAGATTCCATGCCAACTCTAAATATTGGGTATCATGTTTCCACTGAATTCGTTACTGCACACAACTAAACTGAAAATGTTGCACTTCGTTTCTAGCAAAAAAATTTGGTAATAACTACTCCCTCAATTTCAAACTATAAGTCATGCCAAGAATCTTAGAAGGTCAAAGTTTTTTCAAGTTTGACCAAATTTATATAACAAAATAATGTTTTTTATACCAACTAAGTATCATTAGATACTTTGTTAGTTATATTTTCATAGTTTACTTATTTGATATCATAAATCTTTGTGTTTCTATAAATTTTGGTTAAACTTGATACTTTGACTCTCTAAGATTGTTTGAATGACTTATAATTTGGAACAGAGGGAGTAATAGTTTAGCTGATGATTAACTATGCCAAGATTTGTTAATAAACGAAGAATTTTTGAAGGGCTATTGGTTAAAGATAGAAGTACACATGGCTGAAAGTAGCTTTGCTGAATACTAAGCATACCTGAAAACAGCATAAGGTTTCACCTTGCTAGCTAAATCTGTCAAAGGTATCTCGATTGGCACTGCACTACAATAGTGGTCCAGCATAATTACTTATTTACTCATCGTCACCATTGTAGGCCATGCCAACCTAGAGGGGCAGCAGAATCTGAGCCTGATCCGTCTCCTGCTCCTGCACAAGCAAACAGAGGCAACCTGCCACCATGGATGCTCCGCACTGTCGGTAACAGGTGAGTTCTTACCAATGCAGTTTTGCCGGCTGAACTCGACAGCAGCACACCTGTCACCGACACGCTTTGGTGACCCAGGCATCAATCGATGCATGATCCATCTGGATCCTGTGATCGAATACCGGCGTAGGTACTACTAATAAAGTCAGGCCCCGTCAAATGCTTTACATGGTGATTGAAGTCTGGAGCTTCTCAGCACCACTATATATATATTGTGTTTCGTTCTTGTGTTTACTGCCAGAGCCACCTTTTTTTCTCCGATCTACGAGCTAGGTGTAGCCTTGTGCTCGGAGATTCTACTGTTTCCTCTGTCCTGTGTATTAACGGAGATGTATGTTGTACCCGTGGTAATGTTTTTTTGTGTGCTGTAAAAAAAACAGAAGGCTCTTTTCTCCGAAATGTTATAGAGTCTCAAAAGTGTCAAACATGTGTGACTTTAATCAGTCGGCTCTGTTTGCTTGAGCTATAGGCTTTAATCTGTATAAATCAATCATGGAACAGTATTTTTTTCTCACAATAAATCAATTGTTGAACAGAGCCTCTGAACAAGACCACTTTAACTCTGAACTGTACGTTTTAGAATTCAGTTTCTTGACAATTTGAACTGCGTATTGTAGTCATGGTTATGGCACATCCCGCCATCCCTTTAATTCTGAGCCCTACATGCACTGATATCTTCAAATAAATACTCATGCGTATTGTAAAGTGCACACCAAGTGATCTTGTAAAGTACATACAAAATGCTCTGCTTATATCTCCGACATATTTTTTCTTTAAATTGCAACACTACTAAAGGATTGGCATATATTTTAGGGTCGACAGACCTTGAGAAATCCATAGATCCATCCTACTCTTAGCGTGACAATTGGCTACAACTATAAGACACCAACAACGCATGGACATCATCCGTTGCATCACTTTCCATTCACTCTTGATCTTTATTCTGTTTGCTTTGGCCTATGAAGATGTAGATGTTTTTCTGTATTCCTCTCTCTCTCTCTCTCTCCCCTAGCTAGCTTACTTTTCTTTGAAGCTACATGTTTAACCAATAATTGGTTTCGGTCTACCCGCACTACCTGATCAGGATCTCCATCAAATTACCTGAAAATATAATAATTAATTGTCTTGGATATTCTGCGTCCCATAAAACTTTGTTTTAGGGTACAAAATTTGTCTCTAAGGGATAGTGCATGGTACATCACAATGAAAATAATGAGATAGTGCACGGTGCACCATTGCTCTAAGGGCTTCTTCGGATGCACCCCGTCTTCACATTAACCAATGTGTCTTGAAGTTGATTAGGATGGAATTAGTTAGTTTTTTTCTCCGATTCTCCCCAATACATACGGATTAAGATAGATACGGTTGCATCCAAATAGGGCCTAATGAAGTGATAATGGAGTGACAAATTAACATTAGATTGAGTGGTTTAATATATGTTTGAAACTACAATGAAAGTCAAGCAACAAATTCCTATGCCACCGAACCGGTGGTGAAATATGTCATCGCCGGATCTCACATAACCGGCAATGAGAGTCCCGACGGCTATCAAACTTTCGCTGGTAAAAATCCTAACGGTGGTCAAACTTTCCACAGTAATGCTTACAAGCTGGAAAGAGATTGTGGTACTGAAGCGAGTTCCACAAATGGAAAACAAGCAGCGATTTTTTACACAATTCGAAAGTTGTCCCGTGAGGCGGGGTGGGAATGGATCATGGCACTTATCACTCATTCACAATCCAACTTGAATCTTTCCATTTTTAGTTCAAAATCATATAGTATTATGACCCGATTCTTTTTGAGCTCGATCCTTAAATTTGCTAGGCTAAATTTTAAGGCCCTTTACCACCCCTACGTGAGGGACTATAAAAGAAGTTCTTCTTACAAGGAAAGATTGAAATGGATGGCTTACAAGTTAAGCAAAGCAATGCAGTAAATAAAGGTCGAGGGCTATTTGATACATATAGTACATATTTGTGCGTGGTGGATTAGTTGGATTCTTTGTCCCAGTTCTTATGACACTTCTCCCTGCGGCCCTAGTGCATGAATCGTGATTGCTCCCTTTTCTCTTGAGGAAAACCTTATTGTTACACAACTTGGTCCTTTGTGGAGCCACAGACAAGTCACAAAGTCATTCAGCTAAACACACTATGGCCGTGTTCGTTTCCAGGGCAATTTTTTTTTTGCCCTGTCACATCGGACGTTGTGGCTCTAGTTTCGCCTATTAAAAATATAGTAATTAAAAAACTAATTTGTCAGCCGGAGACTAATTCACGAGACAAATCTATTAAACTTAATTAGTTCATGATTTGACAATGTGGTGCTGTTGGCGCAAAAAATGACGCTCTGCGCCAAGCACACGGCAAGCCGAAGAAGCTGGCTTCAATCGTGGCCCGGGTGCTCAGAAGTTCGGTGCGTGCCAGTCAGTTTGACCTGCAACTAACAAGGGAGATAAGCTGTTAAATACAAAGCTGGAACGTGCCGGGTATGACCAAACAGTTCCAAGATGTACGGCCCTGAAGCCACTTACGACGACACATAGCTATGAAAGCTATCTGCCAACAGATCTGAAAGGTTATTCGGCAATATGAACAGTGCTACGTGAATAGCAGGTTGCCGAACACGTTTACATGAGAATCGTACTTGCATGATGTATAAGTTAAAACTTAACCAATCTCGATTGTACAACCGAGTTGGGATCCATGGAGATTGAACATACAAGCTAAGCATGACTAAGCTAATCCAAAGTCTGCGCCTGCCGCACGACACCTAGCCTTGTCATAGATCAGACACACTTAACATGCATGAACCCTCACCACGTGGCAACCCAGACACGACCCAATTCGGCTATTATGGATAATAGATCTACTGCATAACAGACTTTTTAATAATGAACGTGAAACAGAGCAGATCTATAAAGATGAAGCCGAACCAGACGGTATCTAGATTGGGCAAAAGTGTTATGATGAAATAAACGTAACAAAACACATAACACAAGGTAACTTAATGAATCTATCAGATTGCCAAATCTAACAGAGCCGATAACTATCTTTACTCATGTCTCAATCCGCCGCACGATACAAGACATAAACAAAGACCTCCCGTCATAAGCTTAAATCCGCCGCACGATACTAAGCTTAACGTACGAGACTACTTGCACCATGTCTAAATCCGCCGCACGATACTAGACATGATAACAAGGTTGCCGGAACTTACGGAGGTCGACGGATCGATGGCCCCTCTCGAAGAACACGACGACACGACTTGGACTCGAAGACGGCACGGGGCCGGGGTTGGTTGTATTGGTTGTGAACAGATATTACAATGGCCTCAGGGTTTATATTTATACCCTGGTGTCCTACGAGTCCTAGGAGGACACGATTACAACGATAAAACAGGAAACTTATCTAAAATGCGATGCCTTTTATTCTAAGTCTCCTTTAATAATCGGCACGTGCCAACAACGACAAGATCTTCTGTTGCCGAATCGTTTGATATGCCGTATTTGTCGCAAACCGACTTAACCCGGAGTAGCCGACCGCAGCGCCTTATTGCCGAACCCGCTCGCCATCGACTAGTCGCCCTTACAGCCTTGCCGAATGCATCGAGTTAGCCGACCGCGTTCGCTGCCTGCCGAATCCTTTAAGCGGCGATTTCTCCCGAACCTGCGTCGTGCTGGCCCACTTGTCACAGTGCGAAAATTCTGTGTTAACAGGTGCTACAGTAAACATTCGCTAATGATAGATTAATTTACCTTAATAGATTCGTCTTAGTAATTAGCATATGGTCTTGTAATTAGTTTTATAATTAGTTTATTTTTAATAGAAGAAAATAGTGCCGCAATGTTAAGTCGCCAGGAATAGGATGTGGTGCTTTCCTGGGGCTGACGAGGAAGCTTCCAAGCTACCTGATGCCCCACCATCCCGATGGCCTATGGGCTATGGAGAAGAGATAAGTTATAATATTATTGTCTCTTTTGCATTAGTGATTAGCCATAGGCCAGTATCCGCTGAATTTGGAGTTATCCTCAAAGGATTATTGCTTGAAAGTCTGTCTAACTACACTAAGTAATACACCATCCGTTCCAAATTATAAGTTATTCTAAAAATCTTAAAGAGTGAAAACATCTCAAGTTTGATCAAAATTATAGAGGGAATAAAAAAATTATAATATCAAATAGGTATTGTTTGAAAATATAACTAATGAAAATGTAGTGTACTTAGTTATTATCATAAATATTATTATCTTATTATATAAATTTAGATCAAATTTATAAAACTTTGACTCTTTAAAATTCTTGCAATAACTTATAATTTGGGACAAAGGATATAATTAGGAGTACACTATCTAATTCTAAATTGTCAGGAAAGTGCTCTTTAAAAAGTGACGAACCAAGGATAAGCTTCCATTAAAAATCAAGAACAAAATAGGCGCCTAAATTTAAATTAAAGAGGACTTAGAAATCTGGGTACCTAGTTGTATGATAATATCTTCCACCTAAGCAACAAGTTAGGCTTGCTGCCTTTTACTACTCCTTAGACGATTGGGTGGATATCATTATCCTGAATTTTCTTCTCCACATATATATTTCAATCATCTACCCATACTCTAGCTAGCTTCTATTTCCTTTCTCGGAGAGCATAGGTAGTCAATGTTGACGGAATAGACTCTGGAACGGCTCGTCAACCACTATGTTGTGGGCGTCCATATGTCACCCACGACTTGCTCACCTTGTGCTCAAGCGCGGTAGAGACGGTTAATGGCCTCCCTGCATTGACTCCCAAACCGCAATACATGTAACTTGTATAAACATTATTGAGATCGACATGGAATGGTCGTTGGCGTCATTTCTATATGGTATAAACTAACTTAGTTCCTCCTCCTATATATCCTATCCCTGCTCCGCACGCACAACGTCCTGCTCCCCGCAACCACCGTTGATCGCGCTTAGTGCACCCGTCACACCCTCCGCTGCCTTCCTTCTCGCGCCTGTCGCTATCTCTGCTGCCTTCCTTCCCGCGCTCTTGACGTCTTCATCGTCGATTCCTCCAATTCTTCCATCGACAGCATCGACGATGCTCCGACTGTCACGCCTCCATTCACCATTGTCCTCCAAACGGTGAACAACAAGTCACACATTCCTGTTATTCTCAAACTCACCGAGCCGAACTATACCGAATGGTTGAACTTCATCGACCCGTTTACTTGTGGCTACTTCTCAAGTTAATAGAGGGCCAAATGGGTGCCTCGATAAGGGTCGGGTTGTCATGGCCTTGTTAGCTAATCGTGCCATGTTGTGCTTGTTCATGGGCTAAGCCATCGGTTTAGACACGACCCTACTAAAGTTTACTCAGGCTGGACTAGGTCGATGACACACTGGGCCCACCACCGTGTCTAAGATATGTCGTCGCCACGTTGATACGTCTCTTATCCACCGCACTATCGTCACACCCATATGGTTGATCACGCTGTCGCCAGTCACGTGGACGTGCGTATGCGTTGCTACATCTGTGCCGTAAACATTTGTCGAGGACATGTTTAGCGTAACCATGCCGCAAAGACGAGACCAGATATCTAATGACATTAGGACATGTTTGGTTCCTTATGACTACATAAGTGACTAATGAAGAGACTGCTGACTATTTGAGACCACTATATCTATAATAGTCCCTTTACATTCAATGCCCTTCCCTCCTTCTCTCTTGCCACGCCGGTTCTCACTTTTGCATATGGAAATCTTGATGCTCTTTCTTATAAATTTGTTTTTTACTTTTCCTAGAGTGCATCTCCAATTGTTTAGAAAAATTGACTTAGAAAAAGTTGTCATTTAGCAACTTGCTAAAATTTTTGGCAAGTGAATTTTTATGTATCTCTAATAGTTTGGTAAATTGGGCTTAATAAACATAGAAAGGTAGGCGTGAGAGAAGTGGCGGCGGCGACAAAAGGGAAAGAAACGTCAGATAGCAAGTGAAGCTGACTTGGTAAATATACCAAGTAGGTTGCCTCCGATTCCAACTTGAAAAAATTTAGCAAGGTATATACCAATCTGTTGGAGAATATTTTTTCTTTTTTCCCCGATAAAACAAGTATAACAAGTCATTTTTCCAAACTATTGGCCTGTGAGCCATCCACAAACGTACTCCCTCCGTATAGGAAAAAGAAGTGTTTTGGACAATGACACAGTCTCTAAGTATAACTATGACTCTTGTTTTTATAAAAAAATATTTATTAGAAAATAATATATGTATACTTTTATGAAAATATTTATCAATACAAATATATTCATATAGCTTTTATATTTTAAAATTCAATAACTTAAAAGTTATTCATGATTTATATTCCCAATAATCAAATCTTGTCTAAGGCCTTGTTCAGTTCGCGAAATATTTAGCGAAAAGTTACTGTAGCACTTTCGTTGTTATTTGACAAACTTTGTCCAAACATGACCTCACTAGACTCAAAAGATTCGTCTCGACATGAACAGACTAAAAGTATAATTAGTTATTTTTTTACCTACATTTAATGCTCTATGCATGCGTCTAAAACGAGTACTACGCAAAAATATTTGGGAACATTTCACAAACTGAACATGACCTAAAATGATTTTGTTTTTATATATGGAGGGAGTACATAGGGAATGCGACACCACTAAATAGCGAATGTTCACCGGATTCAATTCTGACGAACGATCAGACAGCTTCCACAACTTTCCTTTTTTGGCAAAAAAAATTTCCAGAACTTTCTTTTTTTGGAAAGTTTTTTTATTTTTTTTAAAAAATATTTTTTTGAAAACTACAAAGTTATACGTATAACTTATATGTACAACTTATAACGATAAGTTATATGAAAAATATAAAAACACAAGAGTTATGAAACACAACTTATTTAAAAAAATTATTAAACACAAAAAAACAAATTAAATTATAACTTATGCTAAAACTTGCAAACATAAAAGTTATTATACACAAAGAAACAGATTGTTATAACTTATACACAAAGAAACAGATTGTTATAACTTATACTAAAACTTAGAAACACAAAAATTATGAAAATATAACTTATGTATAAAAATTTATCAAAACACTACTTGTGTACATAAATTAGTTCATACAACTTTACGTAATTTAATCCATACAACTTGTGTTATTTATACATCTTATAAACTTGCCCAACTAAGTTTTGATAAAAACTTGTGATAATAAGTTCACCTCCATAAAACATTATATTAAAAATTATGGTAGTATAAAAATTTTGTGTTGAACTTAGTAATTTTTTTAAAAGAAAATATTTATTTATAATTTGCTTGTATAACTTAGATATATAACTTACAAATGAGTTAGATATAAAGTTATACATATAAGTTCTCAAGAATTTAGACGTACAAATTAATATCACAGTATATTAGTAGAAATACAAAAATTATGTATGAAATAATTTATATAAAAATAAAAAAGGTAAAACAAAAAAGAAAAGAAAAATAAACAGAAAAAAAGATAAGAAGAGATATGTGTACGTGAGCTTTTCTCAGCAGCTTTTGCTTTCGTATATCCAAACATTCGATGTGATATGTGAAAAGTTTTTGAGTCAGAAACTAAACGCACCCTAAAATAGTTAAAAAAAATAATTAGTTAACCTATAAAATTAAAGATAAATGAAAAATAGAAAATGTAATAATAAAAAAAGATAAAGATTGCGGCCACATACATTCAACTTGAACAGGCCAACAAACAGACTAACGTACCTGCGGCTATAGTAACGTGCGTCTGACTCGACCACCCACCCCGTAGTAACGTGCATCGGACTTGACCACCAGAGATCATTCGCTCAACTGGGATTGAGTGAACGCTCGCGGAAATGGATTTGGGCAGGGAATGAGCCCATCATCCCACGAAACCCGCTCCGGGACCGGGAATGCCTTTTTCTTTACATCTTTAAAGTAAATTAAGGCCTTGTTCAGTTCGCGAAATATGTGGTTGTCGGTGTTTCGACCCCGGGGGTATGACACCAACGAGTAATATGATCGCGTGCTCTCTTCCTGGATGGTGATGCAAGATGACACAAGGATTTATCCTGGTTCGGGCAAAGAAGGCCCTACGTCCAGCGGGGGAGGAGGTTCTTGTATTACTTGCACCTAAGTGCTTGTACAGGGGCGAATACAAGCTTAATGAGCGTGGACCGGAGTCCGGACTCGAATGTGTGTGTGTGGACTCGTGTGTCGTCCCTCCCGCGCGAAGGGCCATGGCGTCCCCTTTTATAGAATAAGAGGAGGCCAGGGTTTACACAGGATTGACATGTACAACGCTCGATATGGCGAAGGGTAGGAACTCTGTCTTGTCGAAGTCACTGCGGCCAACGTGGGTGTTGCTGTTGAGGCGTCCTTGAAGCGTGACCTCCATCCCGGGCGCGGACGTGGAGGCGTGGCGATGTGGAAGCCGTACAGCACCCATCCCGGCACGTACAGGACACGGCGGGGTCCCTCCGGGTCTTGGGGTGCCTGTCTTCCAATAGCATGAAAGCAGTCAGGGCTCGAGGGGCACAGGGCCGGTCTCGAGGTGGCGCCTACGGGAGGCTCGAGCCCCCGCAGGTATGGGCAAGTCCCGGAACGCCCGGGCGTACAGCGGGAACCCAGGCCTCGGGGTGAAGCTCGAGTGTGCTACAGTGCGTGGTATGGCCGAACAGTGTTGTACTTGTGCCTTTTTGCCCATGCTTGTGGTGAAAACGAGGTTTGACCCTGGCTCCGGTTCACTGTGGCACACGCCGTGTACCGGAGGATGTGACCAGAGTAAGAGGACGCATTGAATGCGCAGTATGGGGCTAGTACGGAGCGTCAGCACGATGCCTGGCTTGGAGGGCTTGGGCGAGACGGAGAATGAGCGTTCGCCCGAGGCCTGGTTCGGAGGGCTCGGGCGAGACGGAGGTTGAGCTCCAGCTCGAGGCCTAGGGTGTGACGAGCCTCGAGGGATAGGCTATCGTGCTGGAGGGGCTCGAGGTCCCCGCGCGGGGTCCCGAGGAGCGGTGCACTGCTGTATCGGGTTCGAGGGGTAGGCTATCAGGAGGCGGTCGATAAGGTGTTGGCAAGTCTAAGCTCCCTGACGGTGGGTCAGCGTTGCAGGCTCCGAGGGTGGTTTCTTGGAAGGTTAGCCTAGCTGGGTTTACTAATTGGTGTTCTAGGTTTAACCCATTTGTTTGCGTTGATTGGGGGTACCCTTTTGTGGGCCCCGACAGTGGTGAAAAGTTACTGTAGCACTTTCGTTATTATTTGACAAACTTTGTCTAAATATAGACTAACTAGACTCAAAAGATTCGTCTCGACATGAGCAGACCAAGAGTACAATTAGTTATTTTTTTACCTATATTTAATGCTCCATATATACGTGTAAAGATTCAATGTGACAGGTAATATGCAAAATATTTTGGGTAATTTCGCGAACTGAACGTGCCCTTAATGGTCATATATGTACATCACTGCACTGCACTGCACATTGGAGGGTACTGATGTGGCAGCACCGTTGCTTGCACACACCTCACTAATCGTCAGGTGAGGCTTGAGAGACGAAGCGCTTCATCTGGCATGGCCATCAGTGAGACGGCAGCACGGAAGCTCCTGCATGGCGGTGCCGCTGGCACCATCATCGCCCAAGGCGTCGCCGACGTGGGCGGCATCAGCTCCGGGCTGTGGGAGATGGTGAGTGGCTTCTTCGCCGACATCCTCGCCTACCTCTTCGCCGCCCTCTCTGGCGTAGCCCACCTGCTCGTCCTGCCACTGGAGCTGCTCTGGCAGTCGCTCGTCACCGTCGCCGCGGGCGCCGTCGCCTCCGGCCTCGACGGCCTGTGGCGGCACGTCACGGACTTCTTCGCGTCCATCGCCGGCGCGGCGCACCTGCTCGTCCTGCCGCTAGAGACGCTCTGGCAGTGGCTCGCTACCAGCGTGACCGACGCCGCGGGCGCCGTCAGCTCCGGCCTCGACGGCCTGTGGCAGCACGTCACGGGCTTCTTCGCCCACATCTTCGCGTCCATCGCCGGCGCGGCGCACCTGGTCGTCCTGCCGCTAGAGACGCTCTGGCAGTGGCTTGCTACTAGCGTGACCGACACCGCGGGCGCCATCAGCTCCGGCCTCGACGGCCTGTGGCAGCACCTCACGGGGTTCCTCCCGGGAGCCTGGGCCGCCGCGGCGGGCGCGGCGCACCAGATCCCGCAGAAGCTGGCGGAGCTTTGGCAGTGGCTCCAGGCCGCCGCCGCCGTCGCGCTCCCGTTCGTGCTCGGCGTAGCTGCGGTCGTCCTCGTCGCGGCGCTCGTCTGGTTCTGCTGGCCGGCCCTCTTGGCCGTCGGCCAGGCACTCGTGACCGCCGCCTGCTACTTCGGGCGCGGGCTCTTCTACGTGGGCGTCGCCGTTCACCGGGTGCTGGCCTTCCTCCTGCCGCCCTGCGCGCTGTGCCTTAAATACGTGGTCACCATGAAGGCCCCGGGCGCCGCCGGCATGCTGATATCGCGCGGGGCCTTCGAGGCGGCCCCGGAGCTCTACTTCTCGATCTTGCGAGCCGGTCCGCCCATCGTGGCCGCCACCGTCTTCTGCTCGGAAACCGTGGCCTGGCTCGTCGCTGCGCCGGTCGCCGCTCTTTTCCGCGCTTCATGAGCCGGCGCGCGGTGAGTGAACTGGTGAAGCACTGGAAGCAAAAGTGAGGGAAGCAGATCGATCCTACGAGGCAATGTCTCGTGCATGTTATAGATCGAGTATGAGTATGCGTCAAAAGCTCGTCTGGTTCCAGCTCTAGGGACCTGTTTGGTTGTTTCGTGCGGCCACCAGGCATGCATTTCGATCATCCGGCTCCGGCGGCGGCTGCTGCTAGGTCACCGACGACGAAACACATTATAGACCTGTGATGTGAACGTGTCACGTACTGTCTTTGTAACCATCGTTAAGTGACTAATAAAACAAGAGGAATTCTCTCTTGCAGTATTTGCTGTGCTAATGTAAATGTAATGCTCTACTGATTCCTCATTTGGGAGGGCTTACGTACTGTTGCTTCAGTGCTCTTGATCCGGTGAATTAAAAGAACTTGGATTTTTTGTGGCTCAGTTTACTTGACATTTTACAATGAGAGAGATTGAGAGAACTAGCTCCTGTGAACGACTCGCGGCTTCTGCATTTGATCCGGAGTTCCGGACGGCTACTGGGCCTGGCCTGGGCTACCTCGATTTGCCGCTTCAGCCTACAAATACATGACCAGCTCTCGCAGAAATGCCGCGGCGTGATTCTCGGGTGCTATTATTGTCCACGCAAGTGGTTGCCTAGGTCCGAGCCACGAGCCCACGAACACACACTAGTCCCTGTCTCTCGATCGTCCACCATGGCCTTCCCCGGAACTCCGGCGAGGAAGCTCGTACCAGGCGGCGGCTTCACCGCCGTCGCCGGCGGCGCCCTCGGCTTCGACCTCGACAGCGCCGGCGACTTCTTCTCGGGCCTATGGCAGCTCGTCAAGGAGAAGGCCGCCGAGGTCGTGGCCTACCTCGCTGCCCGCTTCGCGGCGCTGGCGGAGAAGCTGGACGAGATGTTCCCGCCGGAGACCCGCTCGGAGACGCTCCGGCAGTGGGTGCACGTGGCCGTCGCCGTGGTGCTCCCGGTGGTGCTGGCCGCCCTCGTGCTCTGCTGCTGCTGGCGCTGCTGCTGCGCCGGCCGCGGGGCGCGGGCGCGCGGTGGCCGGCGCTTCATGGCTGCGCCGGGCCGCGGCGGCGCGCGCATGCCGCGGAACGTGTTCGAGAACAACCCCCGGGTTTACTTCCGCGACCTCCGCGCCGGGAAGCCCCTCGTGTACTAGCGTACGTGTACATACGAGATCGAGATCGAGAGTGTGTTTGTGTGATGTGTTTTTTATGTATCGGTATGGAGTACGTACGTGACTGCTGTAACAATGTGGTGTACTAGTGCGTGCATTACTAAAGCGCACTTGTGAGTCTCGGTGGATTACTATAAAGCGCACGTCGGTACGCTAAAGCTGTTGGATCACTTGTCGTTGCTGTGAAGTGAAATTAGTGTGGATTAGTGTTCATATATTGTTTTTTGCTATATTTTTCGTATATTATGTAGTACATCCAAACAATATGGGTTTCAAAAGGAAGGTGGATGATGGGGTGCACATGAAGGCGCTGCAGCTTGCCATCATCAGGATGAGCCAATTGGGGCGACTTTGCTTCGGCGCCCTCGCCGACGACGGCCCCAGCCCCCAGCCACCGATTGGCAACATCGATCAGTGTCCCCGTGAAAGACAAAGATGCTGTGTCACCTTCTTTCCGCATCTTTTCCCTGGGTGGGTGGGAGACATGATTCCTGAGCCTTGTCACCGTTGCTAGTCAAGGTCGTCTCGTCGTCTCGCCCACCCCGCCTCTAGGTGGGACCTTTATTCAAAACTTTTCACTCATCATATTAAATATTACTCTCTCCATGATCTTTTACAAGGGATATGGAGATTTCTCATTTTTTATCTTTTATAAGGCGTATGTAGTTACAAACCTTGTGGAGTCCGAGCAGCGTTCAATCAAAAGCTTCAGTAATTACTTCTCTTTAAAAAACAAAGCACTACTTTACATGTAGCGTCCAATCAAAAGACATGATAGCGTTGAATAATTACTGCATACATACACTTTAATTACTATTGTCACATTCCCTAGACTTTTTTTTTTGGTCATTGTGTCATCTCTAAATACGCCCTACAAAAGATTACGGAGGGAGTACATAAAGTATTAAATGTAGACTAAAAATAATTAATTAGGCCTTGTTTAGTTTCAAAAAAATTCTCTTTTTCAGATTTTCCGTCACATTAATCTTTAGACGCATACATGAAACATTAAATATATGTAAGAAAATAAGTAATTTTATTTTTATTATGTACATGTCGAGACAAATCTTTTGAGCCTAGTTAGTCTATGTTTGGACAAAGTTTGTTAAATAACAACGAACGTGCTACAAGACTTTTCCCAAAAATTACACAGATTACAATAATTTTAGGGGATGATTCTTTTAGGCATAATTATTCTGTAATTTGACAATGTTATGCTACAGTAAACATTTATGTGTTAATAACGGCTTAATTAGTCTTACGTCTCATGATTTTTAGACATAATATGTAATTTATTTTCTTTTTTTTCTTAAAATAAACTAAATTATTGCCGAAACATCCGATGTGAAACGCAAAAAAAAAAATCAACCAGGAACTTAACAAGGTCTACATAGCAGCTGCTAGTCGTCGTAAATTAAGCATAGGTTAGGATTGATTTGTCCTTTTGATTGCTTGTATTTTATTAAATTATATGCACTAGTGGACTCCTCCCCCCCCCCTGATGCTTTATTAAAGCAAATAATGTTTTGGAGACATATCAGTCAATTGGCTACAAATGCATGTTGCTTTCATTCATGGTATTGTATTCACAATAGATTAATGTAAGTTTCCAAATTTCAATACAACATTACACCTAGTAACATTATTATGTTTTTCAAACAAAAAACGATGATAACAATATTATAAGTTATACCATTTAAAATATCTATATCAAGAAAACACACTTTATTTTTGTAAGAAGAGGTAAGGAAAACAAGACATGATGTCCAAGTGTACATTTTCAGATAGCATGTGGTTTCGTGTAGTGCTACAAGTTAAATACAAATGGCAGAATATATGCAAAAGTTTACGGTTTCGCTAAAGATGACAATGACCGAAGTGCCCGTCTCCACCACTTATTATGCTAGTTTATCTCACTTCCTTTGTCCCCGAATAAATCAATTCTTAGAATCTGTATCAGTCAAATTTTTTAAAGTTTAATTAATTTTATAGAAAAGAGTAAGAACATCGATGACATAAAATGGACATGTTATAAAAATATATTGTAACATGTAATGATACTGATTTGATACCATAAATTTTGATGTCTTTTTCTGAAAATTCGGTCAAACTTTAAAAAGTTTATCTTAAGACAACTCTAGGGATAGAGGAAGTAGTTTCTAACTTCTTTGTTTAGGTTAAAAAAATAATTTAAGATTTTAACATTAAACTAAAGAGTAGCCGAATATAGATATGATAACTTTTGCACCGAACCTAACCCAAAAGCCTTACACGAGCCACCACTTTATTATTTTCATACTTTTCTTCCAAATCTACCAAGCAATCTTTGCTTATTACCTCTAAGATGCTCTGTTCTTTCCTTTTTATATTTATACGTGTACCCGGCCACTAGAATTAATGTATTCTTTTGATTCCTTGTATTTTCTATCTATTAGTTGCATGAATTTCTCCTCTTTTAAACATCTATATTCTTCTTTAGTTAAAATCATTGTCCAAGAAATACTTTCTCCGATCACAAAAAAATAATGTTTTGATACAAATCTAGTAAATGTGTATTTTTTTAAATGCCAATAGTTAATGAAATATTTTTGTTTTTGAAAAACTTATGTTATGTGAAGATTTGTCTTGAGAATAATCTTAAACTTATTATATCCGTTAATTTTCAAAACTTGATATGATAATAATCTTATAAATCTAACACTACCAATATTTATAACCAGATGGAGTATTTTTTTCTATGGAGGCACAACAACCCACCAACCACAAATGAATATTGTGTCCTTCACAAATTAATTCTTATAACTTTCAAATGAAATATATTTTAGGTTTCACTAGACATAAAACATTCAAAAACATTGTGACTAATCTTTCAAAAAAGGAATTTCCTTATATAGTTATATGCCACTAAATAACTCATAATAATCTTTCATATGGCACTGATGTGTGAATAACATAGGGGACAACCCTCAACAAACATCAGAGACATCAAATACATACGAGGGGTTTAAGTTTTTATGGCATGTTTGGTTCCCAGAATCCCACCCTTGGAAACGTTCGTGGGCTAGGCATCACACTGGGAGGCATTTGGTTTCGAATGTCTGTGGTTGGATGCAGTTGTATGGCGTTGGTCCCAAGGTGGGGAGGGCCGTGAGGGTGGCAACCAAACAAAAGTTTTAATCTAGGGGAAATGTTTTTTTTTCAATATATGGTTAAAGCTTCATAAAACTCGAGAATAATTTTATTTTGTGGGTGACAAGAAAATAAACCTAGTTCAACTTATTGAATTAAGGGTGTGGTCTTGCATACAATCACTGTGTCGGGGGAACACCAAAGGGGTACCCCCAATCAACGCAAACAAATAGGTTAACCCTGGAACACCATTAAATAACGAACCTAGCAAGTCTAACCTTCTAAAAAACCAACCCCTCGAGCTCCGGTACATAGGCCTCGAGCCCTTCACAGCCATACATCGCTCCTCGAGACCCCACGCGGGGACCCCGAGCCTCTCTGGCGCGACAGCCTATCCATCGAGACGCTCCACGTCTCCCTCGAGCGGCACGGGCACCAGATACCAGCCCCATACTGTGTATTTAATGCGTTCACCTCCTCCGGTCACGTCTTCTGGTGCACGGCGACGTGCGCCACGGTAGACCGGAGCCACAGTCAAATCTCGCTTTCACCTCAAGCATGGGCAAAAAGGCGCAGGAACAGCACTGTTGGGCCATGCCCTGCACTGAAGCACACTCGAGCCTCATCCCGAGGCCTGGGTTCCCGCTGTACGCCCGGGCGTTCCGGGACTTGCCCATACCTGCGGGGGCTCGAGCCCCTCATAGGCGCCACCTCGAGGCCGGCTCCGCGCCCCTCGAGCCCTAACCGCTTTCACGCTATTGGAGGACAGGTACCCCAAGACCCGGAAGGACCCCACCGCGTCCTGTACATGCCGGAATGGGCGCTGTACGGCCCCCACGTCGCCACGCCTCCACGTCCGCGCCCAGGATGGAGGCCACGCTCCAAGGACGCCTCAACAGCAACGCCCACATCGGCTCCAGTGGCCCCGACAAGACAGGATTCCTACCCTTCGCCATATCGAGCGCTGTACATGTCATTCCCGTGTAACCCTGGCCTCCTCTTGCTCTATAAAAGGGGACGTCGGGGCCCCTCGCGCACACGTTTACACAACTCCAAGGGACAACACACGAGTCCACACACACACACTCGAGTCCGGACTCCGGTCCACGCTCACTGAGCTTGTATTCGCCCCTGTACAAGCACTTAGGTGCAAGTAATACAAGAACCTCCTCCCCCACTGGACGTAGGGCCTTCTTTGCCCGAACCAGGATAAATCCTTGTGTCATCTTGCATCACCATCCAAGAAGAGAGCACGCGATCATATTACTCGTTGGTGTCATACCCCCGGGTTCGAAACACCGACAGTTGGCGCGCCAGGTAGGGGCCTTCGCGTGTCCGAGCCGATTTCTCGTTGTTTCCTGGATGGCTTCATCCCCTCCTTCGTTCTCGGCTGGTGCCGTCGTCTGGTTCGGGAGCCTCAAGTTCCTGGCCACCGGCAGCGGCAGCGAGCTGACCCTGCTCTCCACGGAGAGCCCGAGCGGAGGGCGTGCCACGCCACCCCGCGCGGGGGGCGTGGCGCGTCGCCCGCACCACCACGCGTCGCCACCTCGCGAGCGGCGCCGTCGTCACCATCGCCGCCAGGCACAGGCGGAGCCCGCGGCGTACACCCACTTTCCCGCGGCCGGCGCAGAGTCCCCAATGAGGAACCTGTCCGGCGCGCGGCCGGAGACTTCCAGGGCGCGTGCGCACTCCCCCAACGAGTTCGCGTTCGTCACGCGCACGGACCGAGAGCCTGGCCAGAGGCCCCCGAGCCGTGCTCCATCGACACCACCTGGCCTTCTCCCGCACGGGGTGTACCGCGCTCAGCGCCAGCGGTTCCCGTTTGGCCTCAACAACTCCGCGGCTGTTTGCGCCCACCGCCTCGACGAGCGCCGCCAGGACCGGGCGGCCGCAGAGCGGGAGGAGCGTCCGGGCGTACTCATACGAACCACCACCGACCTGGAGATCGTCTACCCCGCGCACGTCGACCGCGGCCTCTCACGAGCCGTCGAGCCACCTCGTCGAGCCACCTTTGGGGAGTGGTACCGCGAGCTGCAGTCCCGGCGCGAGCCAGGGCGGCGCGGCATCAGCAGCTCCGACTCCGATGAGTACGACTACCACGACCCTGACCTCTGGGACCCCACCAGGGAGTGCTTCCAGCTCGAGGGGGTCGTGGACGACGCCGAGGACGACGGCGACGACGACACCAGGCCGGCGCTCAACCTCGAAGAGCCCGGAAATGTACCAGCGTCGGGGGGTTCCACGGAGTCATACCAGGGAAGAAGGCTCACCTCCTCGGGCGCATCGACCTGCCGGTTTGCTTTGGCACGCCGGCTAACTTCCATCGGGAGACGCTCACCTTCGAGGTGGTTGGATTCCAAGGGACCTACCACGCCATCATCGGCCGGCCAGGCTACGCCAAGTTCATGGCGGTTCCCAACTACACGTACTTGAAGCTCAAGATGCCGGAGCCAAAAGGGGTCATCACCGTCGACACCTCCTACGAGCACGCGTACCACTGCGACGTGGAGTGCGTCGAGCGTGGGGAGGAAAACGTCCAACTCGACTCGCTCGAGGCCCTAGCGGCCCTGGCCACCGAAGAGGCCCCTGAAGCAAAACGCCACGCCGGCGCCTTCGAGCCGGCAGAGCACACCAAGCAGATACCCGTCGACCCGACCTCGACCGATGGCAAGGCGCTGACCATCAGCGCCAGCCTAGAGCCTAAATAGGAAGCAGTGCTCGTCGACTTTCTCCGCGCGAACATCGACATGTGTGCGTGGGGCCCCTCGGACATGCCGGGCATACTGAGGGAAGTCGCCGAGCACGCCTTGGAGATCCAGGCCGGGTCCAGACCGGTGAAGCAACGCCTGCGCAGCTTCGACGAGGAGAAGCGCAGGATCATCGGCGAGGAGGTGCACAAGCTTTTGGCGGCTGGATTCATCAAGGAGGTATTTCACCCAGAGTGGCTAGCTAACCCTGTACTAGTTAGGAAAAAGAATGGAAAAATACGGATGTGTGTAGATTACACTGGTCTGAATAAAGCATGTCCAAAAGTTCCATTTCCTTTGCCTATAATTGATCAGATTATCGATTCCATTGCGGGGTGTGAAGTACTTTCATTTCTTGATGCGTATTCTGGCTACCACCAGATTAGGATGAAAGAATCCGACGAGCTCGCTACCTCTTTTGTTACGCCTTTTGGTATGTATTGCTACGTTACAATGCCCTTCGGCCTTCGAAACACCGGGGCAACGTACCAATGTTGCATGCAGCATATCTTTGGCGAACACATAGGCAAAACCGTCGAGGCCTACGTCGATGACATCGTGGTTAAAACCAAGAAAGTCGGGAACCTCATCAGCGATCTCGAGACCACGTTCGAGTGCCTCCGGGCCAAGAATGTGAAGCTCAACCCCGAGAAATGTGTCTTTGGTGTGCCTCGGGGCATGCTACTTGGCTACATTGTCTCATGACGGGGGATCGAGGCCAACCCCAAAAAAATCTCAGCAGTCACGAGGATGGGCCCAATTCGAGACCTCAAGGGTGTACAGAAAGTGACAGGCTGCCTAGCCGCTCTCAGCAGATTCATCTCGAGGCTAGGGAAAAAAGCGCTACCCCTCTACCGCCTGCTGAAGAATACGGAACGCTTTGCGTGGACTGTCGAAGCCGAGGAGGCCTTAACCAAGTTGAAGGGGTTGCTGACTTCCGCGCAAATTCTCGTGCCTCCGCGACCAGCCCAGGGTGGCGATCCCTCCGAGCCTCTCCTCCTCTATGTGACCGCAACCACTCAGGTGGTCAGCGCGGTCATAGTCGTCGAGAGGCACGAGGAGGGTCATGCGTTGCCGGTCCAACGACCGGTGTACTTCACCAGTGAGGTGCTCTCCGAGGCCAAGGTCCGGTACCCGCACATCCAGAAGCTGCTCTACGGCATCATCATCACGAGACGCAAGCTCCAGCACTACTTCCTCGCTCATCCCGTAACGGTGGTGTCATCCTTCCCCCTCGGTGAGATCATCAACAATCGAGAGGCCACGGGGCGCGTCGCCAAGTGGTCCGCCGAGCTAATGGGGGAGGCCATCACATACGCCCTGCGAAAAGCCATCAAGTCGCAAGCGTTGGTGAACTTTATTGCTGAATGGACCGATACCCAGCTCCCGCCGGCACAAATCCAAGCCGAGCTCTGGACCATGTACTTCGACGGATCCCTCATGAAGACAGGGGCTGGCGCGGGTTTGCTCTTCATTTCACCCCTCGGAGTCCACATGCACTACCTGCTACGCTTGCACTTCCCCGCCTCCAACAACGTCGCTGAGTACGAGGCCCTGGTTAATGGGCTGCGCATCGCCCTCGAGCTCGGGGTCCGACGCCTCGATGTTCGAGGGGACTCGCAGCTCGTCATCAACCAGGTTATGAAGGCTTCAAGCTGCATCGATCCCAAGATGGAGGCATACTGCAGGGAGGTGCGCAAGCTAGAAGATAAGTTCTACGGCCTCGAGCTCAACCACATAGCTCGAAAGTACAATGAGGCCATAGATGAGCTGGCAAAGTTGGCGTCCACGCGCGGCACGGTTCCACCAGACGTCTTCTCGAGGGACGTTTTCGAGCCATCTGTCAAAGTCGGCCCGGGGGCTGGCCCCTCGACGCCACCCCTCGAGCCAGACACGGGGGCTCGACCTTCAACGCCACCCCTCGGGAATGACCCCTCGACATCCGCTGAGGCGATGCAAATCGACGCACCTGCCCCTTCGCCATCATGACCCCTCGACTGGCGGACGCCCTTCCTCGACTACCTGACGCAAGGCGTGCTACCAGAAGACAAGACGGAGGCCCGACGCATCGCTCGAAGGGCCAAGACCTACGTCATCTACGGCGACGAACGGGAGCTGTACCGTCGAAGCCCATCAGGAATCCTTCAACGCTGCATCCCCCTCGAGGTGGGACGCAGGCTCCTCGACGACATGCACTCGAGGGCTTGCGGCCATCACCCAGCGCCAAGGACCCTGGTAGGGAACGCCTTCCAACAGGGCTTCTACTGGCCAACCGCCATCGGAGACGCCAAGCGCCTGGTCCGAGCTTGCCAAGGGTGTCCGTTTTACGCCAAGCAAACGCACCAGCCCGCGCACGCCCTGCAGATGATCCCCATTACTTGGCCGTTTGCCGTCTGGGGGCTCGACCTCGTGGGTCCCCTCAAGATGACAACCGGAAAGTACACGCATGTGCTCGTGGCCATCGACAAATTCACCAAGTGGATCGAGGCCAAGCCCATAGGCGACCCCACCTCCGAGGGGGCGGTCGAGTTCATCGCCGACGTCATGTACCGGTTTGGAGTGCCTAACGTTATCATCACCGACAATGGCACTCAATTCACGGGCAAAAAGTTCACCAACTTCTGCGACGACAACAGCATTCGCGTGACCTGGGCCTCGGTCGCATACCCTCAATGCAACGGGCAGGTCGAGCGCGCCAACGGCATGATACTCCATGGGCTAAAGCCGAGGCTGTTCAAGACCCTCAAAAATTTCAGAAAGGGGTGGGCCGCAGAGCTCCCCTCGGTGCTGTGGGGCCTCAGGACTACGCCGAGTTGAGCCACCGGGTTCACTCTGTTCTTCCTAACCTACGGCGCCGAGGCCGTCTTGCCTACGGACCTCGAGTACGGCTCACCTCGACTTCGAGCCTACAATGAGCAAACCAACGACGAAAAGCTCGCCAACGCCAAGGACCAGCTCGAGGAGGCCCGAGACGTGGCGCTCATCAACTCCGCGTGCTACCAGCAAACACTTCGACGCTACCACGACAAGCACGTGCGCAAAAGGGACCTAGCGGTGGGGAACCTCGTGCTTCGACGGCTGCAAGATAATCGAGGGCGCCATAAGCTCACCCCTCCATGGGAGGGCCCATACACCGTAGCTGAGGTGCTCAAGCCAGGAACATACAAGCTCTACGACGACCAAGGCAGGATCCTGGCGAACACGTGGAACATATCTCAGCTACGTCGCTTCTACCCTTAAA
Source organism: Coix lacryma-jobi var. lacryma-jobi (assembly GCA_009763385.1). NCBI lineage: Eukaryota > Viridiplantae > Streptophyta > Magnoliopsida > Poales > Poaceae > Coix > Coix lacryma-jobi. The sequence continues at coordinate 9,659,908 of CM019825.1, read as the reverse complement.
GGCCTCGAGGCCTCATTCATTTTGTTGCTTTGTACAAACACGCCCAAAATGAATGAACAAACTCGTGCATTGTCTTTTATTTTGCTTAGCAACTTAAGGTATCCTCGACCCTGCTTTGCTCAGGGTCGAGCCTCCCTCGGGGGCTGACAGGCCCCCCCCAGACTCCGGAAAAAATGCGCGTTTTCTTTTCAAAAATTCGACCCTCGTCTCAATTCGCACCTCGAGCATATTAGCAGCGTCTAAATCCGTAAATACCCCGAGCCTCCAAGAGTCGGGGGGCGTCGACGTAGACGGCCACCTACGCCCCCGGGCTACGGTACCCTACCTATGCCTCCCCTCGAGGTACTCGTGGCGCGTATCGAAGGAGCACGGACCAAGCCGGTTGAAGCTCGAGTCAGAAACAAAGAGAATTGATTGAATAAATTTGAAAAGAAAACAGCTTCTTTAAATAAACAAGTCATATATACACATAATGGCCTCGTCAGGCCACAAGTAATGACACAAATTTTTACAAAGGGCCTCGATGCCCAAATTTGACACGCAGGTCTCAATCCTCGTCGGTCTGGTACTCCTCCCCGAGATCTTCCGCGGCGGGCTCGGCCTCGACGTCCGGGCCAGGAGAAGGGGGGCCACCTACACCGCTGTCCGCATCCGGAGGCAGCACGTCCTCCTCGAAGAGCTTCGCGAGCGCCGACCCCGGCTTGTCCACCTTCTCGAGGATCAAGTCAACGCGGCGATCGTTCCATTCCTCGTCCCTCCCCTCGATCTCAATGAAGCCCTTGGCGACGACATTGACCGGGAAGCGGAAGCCGGAACGGACGGCCGCGAGCGCCTGCTTGACGCCATGGTGGAGAGCGTGCCGGACTCGGTCCCGCACGGCCGCGTCAAAATAGCATAAGGCGTCGACCAAAGCGTCGCCTCGAGCCACCGCGCCCTCTGCCGCGGCTACCGGAGCGACGCCCCACATAGAGTCAAGCCTGTCGAGGGTGGCGCGCGCTCGTTCTGCCACCATGGTCTCGTCCTGGAGTTGCCCCAGGATAGCCTGGTTCGTCCCGCGAAGCTCCTCGGCGGTCTTCTCAACCTCTGCGCAACAAACAAGAAGGAGTGAGATCGCGGCGTGACAAAAACCTCGAGATCAAAACAAGGCAAGGCATGAAAATTACCTTCGCAGTGCATGCCCAGAGCGGCGAGGTCGCTGGTAAGGCCCTCGACGCGCTGATCAAGCCTACGCTTCTCGGACAGCACGTCGCGCTTTTCGGCCCTGAGGTCTTCTACCAGCTTGCCCGTCTCTGCGAGGGCCAGATCCTTCCGGATCACCTCTTGCCGCGCCACCTCCGCCGCGGATCGGGCGGTGGCGGCTTCGCTCTGGGCATCCTCGGCCTCTTTCTTCGCCGCCTCCGCTGTGGATCGGCCGGTGGCGGCTCCGCTTTGGGCGTCAGCGGCTTCCTTCTTCGCCGCCTCCGCTTCAGACCGGGCGGTGGTGGCCTCGCTTCGGGCATCAGCGACCTCCTTCCTCGACGCTTCCAGAGCGGTGGCGGCCTCCCCCTTAGCTCGGGCGGCCTCCCCTCGAGCCGCCTGGGCCTCTACCTGCGCTTCGTTGAGCCGGCTCACCATTTGGGCATTCCGGCTCAGCTCAGCGCGGAGATCCTGGAGCTCCGCCTCCGCCCTAGCGAGGGCAGCCGCCGCCCGCGCGGACCTGTCCGTCTCCTCCGAGAAGGATCGCTCCGCCTCCGCCACGAGCTCGACCACCTCCCGCGGGCCCCCCTATTGGGTCGATCGCTCGACGGGGATCATGGCTCGGGGCGAGCTCGGCGCGTGAAGAAACTGCCACACCGGTTGATCAACCTCGACGAGGGGCAGGCCCTCCTCCTCCGGCTCAAGCGGTGCTGGTTGCGGCCCACAAACCAGTGGCACAGGTTGCGGCTCCCTCCGCCCCTCCTCCGTCTCCGCCCGCTGCTCCGTCTCCTCCCGGGGCGACGGCGCGGCCTCGCGTGGAGGCGGGGTGAAAGGTCCTTGTTTGGTTTTGGTAATTGAGTGACAACTTAGGTGGACTAATATGTGTTTGAAGTAAATTACACAGGTGATTAGTCCACAGGTGATCATGTGTGAGCAACATATGCCATAGAGGAGAAATGGCTTGAAATATGTCGCAAGGCTCACACATGTGAAGAAGGAGCTTAATGCACATGAAACATGACATGTAGTCATGTGGCTAAGATGGTGAAGATCAAGGCAAGACTTGGCTTGATGGACCGGTTGCGAAGGTGAAGGGCAAGTTGGAGGCTTTGAAGCCGTTGGTACCGAGTGTCGGGAGGCTTGAGCAAAGACTTTGCGCCGAAGGACCGAAGCAATGGTGAAGAGCAAGTGAGGTCAAGATCGATGGACCATGGAGGCTATGTGATGATATGAAGTGGATCATATCATTTGAAGATAGGTTGGTGCATGTGTTGCATCAACACCAAAGGAGATGAAATGGAATGCGCAAGGCAAAGGTATACTTGTAGGGCATTTCATTTCACCAGTCATAGGTGTGTAGAGAAGTTTATGACCGGGTTTAGGATAGATGGCCGTACTATCAAGAGGAGACAACTTGTTTGCATATCGGTCATCTAGTGCCACTTGAGTGATCTAACATTGCGATGTTGTTAGGATCGAGTGGCGTGGTGAGTGCAAGTGCTAATCCTTTGAAAAATGATTGTGAAAATGCTAACACACATGCACAAGGTGGTATACACTTAGTGGTGTTGGCACATTTGCAAAGGAGAAGGTGTTGGAGTTGAATTGGATCAACTCGGAGAAGAGAAGGAGGATTTTCGGTGTGTTCCGGACTCTAGGATGGCTCTTGAATTGGAATTCTGTACTAATACTTTGTGAGTTGGATCAGCTATGTATGTGGGTTGTGTAGCCCTCTGAGTTAGCTTTCCAAAATGTCCAAGATCATCGAAATCAGAGTTTGGAGCTAAGAGTTATAGCCGTTTGAGCGCTGAAAGGTCAGCGACCGGACTCACTGACCGGACGCGTCCGGTCAGTAGTGTTGAGTCCGGTCACAGAGTCCGGTCAGTGCATTTTGAGTGCTGATTTGAGGTGTATTGACCGGACGCTCGGTAGAGTCCGGTCAGTAGTGACCGGACGCGTCCGGTCACTGAAAAACAGCCCCGAAACCTCTCTGTTTGCGACCGGACTCAGGCATAGGCGCGTCCGGTCATTATGACCTGACGCGTCCGGTCAGTAGAAGGCTGAACGCGCGCGAAAACTAGCCGTTGGGGACGAACGACCGGACTCTAGTGACAGGACGCGTCCGGTCACCCTGTAGTGAGTCCGGTCAGTACGAAAAGTGCCCAGTGAAGGGGGTAACGGCTAGTTGAGCCCTTGGGGCTATAAAAGGAGATGGCGACCGACCTTGGCTGGTGCTTAGCACCCTTGGGACTTGGTGTCCATGCTTGGGGAGTGCTAGGAAGCCCTCTAACTCACTTGCGCTTGCTAGTGTGCGAATCAATTGCGAGTGAGTGATCGCTAGTGCGTTGCATTGAGAGATTGCATCGAGTGGCACTAGGTGTTCGTGTTGCAAGCCGGTGGTGCTTGTTACTCTTGGAGGTTGCCACCTCCTAGACGGCTTGGTGATCGAGTCTCCATCGTGAAGCCCGCGTGAAGATTGTGCGTGGCTCCGGAGAAGGATTGTGAGGGGCATTGTGCTCGCCCCGCGGGGATCGCGAAGAGCAACTCTAGTAGAGCGTGTCATTGACTTACCCTCACTTGTGGGTGAGTTCTTGCGGCGCTCGAGTGTCGAGCTAGGTGTGGTGCCTATTAGCCGCCGAACTACCAAGTGTGTGGTCAACACAACGGGGACTAGCTTGGTGGCAACCAAGTGAACCTCGGAAGAAAAATCATCGTGTCAACTTCATGTTCATCTTCTCGGTGGTTTGCAACTCCATTCACTAGCTTTGTATTTACTTGTTCATATACTTGTGCTAGTGATTGTTCTTGTAATTAGTTAGCTTGTGTAGCATGCTAGTTACCTTCTTAGCTTGTGTAGCATAGAAGTTAATCCCGTGAGTGACTAGTTGACTTGTAGTCTTGCTAGTCACATTGCTTAGTTTGTGTAGCTAAGTTGAGCTCTCTAATTTGGATTGTGTAGCCTTGTTATTGAGCATTGCTAGTGAGCTTAGGCTTTGTGCTTTTGCTTAGTGGCATGTGTAGGAGCTCCCCGGTTGATTGAGTACTAGTTGCTTAGGTTTGTGTAACCTTGCAAGCTAGAATTGTTTAGGTGAGCTCTAGCTAGCCCGACACTTATTTGCATTGTTTAGGATGTTTTATAAGGTGTCATAGAGTATAAGTAGAGGGGTGTAGTCTTGGCTAGACCAATAGTTTTAATTCCGCATTTGTTTCGGTTAGCCGGTGCGATTAATTTTAGAAAGGACTATTCACCCCCCCCTCTAGTTCGCCATCTCGACCCTTCAACAGGCACTGATCGAACTCTGGCATGAGTCCGGTCACAGATGACCGGACGCGTCCGATCGCGTTCTCATGCCTCTAGAACCTCTCTGTAATCGATCGGACTCAGCTGAGCTCCAGCGTCCGGTCGTCGTCGTAGCGTCCGGTCACATAGCTACGCTGATGAACAGTTGCATCGGAGCGTCCGATCACAACTGGCGCAGCGTTCACTCGCTCTGATGTGGCGCTACTGGCTTGGGGTACTGACCGGACGCATCCAGGCCAGCGTCCGGTCACTGCGAAAATCCTTTGAAAAATGATTGTGAAAATGCTAACACACATGCACATGTTGTTGTACACTTGGTGGTGTGGCACTTTTGCAAAGGAGAAGTTTGTTGGAGTTGATTTGGATCAACCAGAGAGAAAAATGAAGTTTTCTGGGTGTGGTCGGTAGTACCGACCAGGGTGTCGGTAGTACCGCCCATGTGCTGCTGCGTGCAACCTTCTCTGTGTTGGGGCTGATTTGGCCTGGCGGTAGTACCGCCAAACCTCGGTACTACCGCCGGCGGTGGTACCGACCAGAGGGTCGGTGGCACCGTGGCCTGAAGGGTTTTTGCAGGCTCTCTGTGTTGAGTTGAAAATGGCCTGGCGGTGGTACCGCCATAACCTCGGTACCCACCGACCTCGGAGGTACCGACCTTTGGCGGTAGTTTCCGAGGGACCAAGTCCCTTTGTGAGATGCTCTCTGTTCGCGGTCAAGTTGGCCTGTCGTAGTACCGCCATAGGGCCGGTACTACCGACTGTTGGAAGTTCCGAAGGCGAAGGAGTTCGGGCTCTCTGTGTAGTCCCCAGTTTGGCCTGCCGGTAGTACCGCCATAGGGCCGGTAGTACCGGGCTCGGTAGTACCGACCAGGGGGTCGGTAGTACCATGGTATGGAGGATTTTTGGATGCTCTCTGTGTAGATCCAAGTTGGCCTGTCGGTAGTACCGGCCATAGGGCCGGTACTACCGACCGTCGGAGGTACCGACCAGGAGTCGGTTGTTCGTTTTGGTCAACGCGCTGTGTGTAACGGCTAGTCCTGACACTGTCGGTACTACCGCCCAGGGGTGGTCGGTACTACCGACTGAAGCGCAGAAAAGGGGAAACGGCTAGTTGGCCGCTCCCCTCTATATATAGTCGTTGGGGCCGGCTTTGGGCCGGCTGTTGGAGCACTCCAAAAGCCTTGGTGGCTTGTGTGGATGTGCTTGGGAGCCCTCTAACTCGCTTGTGCTTGCTAGTGTGCGAATCTATTGCGAGTGAGCGATTCTAGTGCGTTGCTTTGAGAGATTGCATCGAGTGGCACTAGGTGTTCGTGTTGCAAGCCGGGGTGCTTATTACTCTTGGAGGTTGCCACCCCTAGACGGCTTGGTGATCGAGTCTCTGTCGTGAAGCCCGCGTGAAGATTGTGCGTGGCTCCGGAGAAGGATTGTGAGGGGCATTGTGCTCGCCCCGCGGGGATCGCGAAGAGCAACTCTAGTAGAGCGTGTCATTGAGTTACCCTCACTTGTGGGTGAGTTCTTGTGGCGCTCGAGTGTCGAGCTAGGTGTGGTGCCTATTAGCCGCCGAACTACCAAAGTGTGTGGTCGATACAACGGGGACTAGCTTGGTGGCAACCAAGTGAACCTCGGGAGAAAAATCACCGTGTCAACTTCGTGTTCATCTTCTCGGTGGTTTGCAAACTTCTTTCACTAGCTTGTATTTAGTTGTTCATATACTTGTGCTAGTATAGTTGCTCTTGTAATTAGTTAGCTTGTGTAGCATGCTAGTTACCTTCTTAGCTTGTGTAGCATAGAAGTTAATCCCGTGAGTGACTAGTTGACTTGTAGTCTTGCTAGTCACATTGCTTAGTTTTGTGTAGCTAAGTTGAGCTCTCTAATTTGACTTGTGTAGCCTGTTTTTGAGCATTGCTAGTGAGCTTAGGCTTTGTGCTTTTGCTTAGTGGCATGTGTAGGAGCTCCCCCGTTGATTGAGTACTAGTTGCTTAGGTTTGTGTACCTTGCAAGCTAGAATTGTTTAGGTGAGCTCTAGCTAGCCCGACACCTTATTTGCATTGTTTAGGATCTTTTATAAGGTGTCATAGAGTATAAGTAGAGGGGTGTAGTCTGGCTAGACCGATAGTTTTAATCCGCATTTGTTTCGGTTAGCCGGTGCGATTATTTTTAGAAAGGACTATTCACCCCCCTCTAGTCCGCCATCTCGACCCTTCACGGGGACTCGAGCGGTAGCAGATCGCTCGAGGGGTGGCTCGCCCCCAAGCTCTCCTCCCTCGCCGAGTCCTCCTGCGTCTTGTCGCCCCTGGCCGGGCCTCGAGCGCTTCTTCCAGTGTTGAGCCCTCGACCGAAGCGGCACCCGCTCCAGCTCGTCCAAGAGCTCCTCCACCGTCGGCACCAACGCCTCTCCCTCCTGCCCCTCCTCCGTGGGCCGACTCTCGTCGACTGGGGTCTCGAGGACCGCCGACCCCCCGGCCTCAGACACCGACAGAGCCGCGCCTATCTCCGGTGCTCCCCCCAAAATGGTCGTCATGGCGGGGGGGAGAAGCGGCCCTCTCGGTAGGTACCACCGGAGCAGGAGGAGGCGGTGCCGCGATGGACGCGGTGACGGCAGGATCGATGCCAGAAGCTGCGGTCCCTGCTGAAAAAGATAACGACGTTGTCAGAGTCAGGAAAATGCCTCGACCTCCGTGGTCGATGGCGGCGGCCTCACCAAGATCCGCGGCGGCCATCTGACTTCCCCGAGCCATGGCCGCTCGGGCCTTTGCCAGCCAAGCGGCCTCCCTAGCAGAGGAAGAAGTCGTACCTCGAGGTGCCTGTTCCAGCAGAGCTCGAGGTCTTAGTCCGCTTGGACGCTGCGAGGTCCACCTCCTGCCAGGAGCGCTTTCCCCTAAAAAACCTTAGACGGCGCGCATCACAAAAGGTAAAAAAGGGGGGGGAGTAAAACCTCACTCACTACAGCAAAATTGAAAACACTACTTACCCAAAGTGATGGCGGGCCTTCTTCCCCGAGCTGTCAGATTCACCTGGGGGCTTCGAGCCCGATCTATGGCTCGAGCCATGCTCCCGGGCCGTCTCTGTGTGGCTCGATCGGGGGGAGGGCTCCGGTGCTTCCCGTGGCTCGACCTCGATGGGGAGCCCTCCTTCTGCCCCTTGTCTCTAGGGGCGACCGCGCCTCCTTCGAGCAGTCATCTCGGCGCCTCTCCTGGCGCGGGCTCCGAGATCTACTCCGGCGCTCGGGTCGGCGACCGCGCCTCCCCACATCTGCCTCCTTCTCCCGGCGGTGGTGCGGCGACGGACTCCGGGGTCGGTCGCGAGACGGCCGGGACTCCCCCCTCGACGGTCATGATGACGGGGGCTCGGCGCCCTCTCATGCTGCCCGCTCCTCCGCGGGCTCGACGACGCCCTCGACGCCTCGTGGCGGACGGCCCGGGCATCCCCTCCGGCATGATGATCACTCCTCGAGGTTCGGCCCTTCTCGAGACCCCCCGCTTGGGTCGATGTGGCCAAAGCCTCCTTCTGTGCCGCGGCGACACGCGCCCCGGGTCCGAGGCTTCTTTGCGTCCGGGGGCACGTCCGGCACGGAGCTCGACGGACCTCGTGCCCCCGACGAGGCAGGGCTCGGCGCCGCCTTCCGCGGCTGCGTCCCGCGCAATCCCTTCGCCGGGGGACCTCCAGTATACCCTCCTGCACAGAGGTCAGCGATCGAGCCGACGTCGACGACCCCCGCGCGCCTCAGACGCGCATCCATTCCCTCGTCATCACTCTCCTCCTCATCATCACTCTCCTCCTCCGAGCTCGAGGAGCTCAGCTCGGAGCACCCATCTCCAGGCTGCCAGTTGCGACGAGCCTTCGCCAGCCTCTGCTCCTGAGCCGAGCGACGCAAGTTTTTGTTTTTCTCTTTCTTCTTTCTGGCATCCTTGCTCTCCTTATCTTTCTGAGCAGAGAGCCGCCTCACCTGGGTATCCGCGGCGTCCTCCCTCACCGGGGGCCTCGACGCACGACAAGTAAACGCCCCCTGCAAAAAAGAAGAAGCGTGACGAGACAAACCACAAGAAGAATGTACCAGGTTCGGAGAAAGAGAAAGGGGGAGGAGGCTCGGGATAGCTTAGCTCGAGGGGGGCTTACCAGGTCGAGACACCCCTCGTCGGGTGCCATGGCGACCAGGTTGCTGTACTCAGGGACGAACGACCCTTTGATCGTGATCGACACCCGGGAGATGCCCTCGTTCCGAGACAGCCTCTCCTCGGCCATCCTCGATCGATTTAGCGCCTCGAGCTGGGCCTTCGGCCCCATCTCATGCATAAGAAGGGGCGTCCGCCAGCGGAAGAACCTTCGCTGGTGGAACGCCCAGATGACCGCTTGAACGGTCAAATTCTTCTCGTCCACCAGCGTCCTCATCATCTTCATCAGCGGTACCAGGTGGCGTTGCCTGTCCGCCGCGACGCCCCAGGTCCACTTCTCCGGGCGTTGAGTGAGGACCCTGCCGGTGTACTGCGGAAGGAGACCACCTTCATTCCGCAGATAGAACCAGTGGTCGTCCCACCCAGCCTGGTTGGTGGAAAGCTTGTACCGCAGGTATTCGCGGGGGACATTGGCCGACGAGGTCCCAGCCCTCGCAGTGACGGTGAGTGAGCCCATGCGCACGAGCCGCCTCCCGCTGGGCTTCAAGGCCTTGATGAAGAGCTCACCCCGGAAGAGATGGACGAACATCTCTCAGTGCAGCTCCATCTTCAGGTACCCCTCGCACACCGTGGCGAAGATGACAACGTGCGAGATTGAATTGGGGGAGAAGTGTTGTAGCTCCACCTCGTAGTGGTGGGTCAGCGCCCGCATGAAGCGGCTCGGCTGAACACCGAGCCCCATGCGGTGGTACCGCGTGAAGCTCACCACGTACCCCTCCACGTCCGGCGGTGTGCGGCTCCCGGTGCTCCGTCGACGGGATAGCCCACCACGCGGGTCCCTCCTCCGGGTTGGGGCGGAGAAGCCCTGGGCCACCAACGAGTCCATCTCGCGCTGCGTCACCTTCGTCGGGCTCCAGTCTTCGGCGGCAGCGCTTGTGTCTAGGCAGCCATGACGATGGCGGCGCGGACCCGAGCAGTGGACGGACGGCCAGAAAATTCCCAATCGACTAGCTCGAGGGAGAGGGCGCGTGAAGGCTACGGCGGCGGTGAAGGCAAAGGCAAAGTAAAGGGTTCCTTTTCCCCTCTTTCGATATTTATAAGAGAAAACCCCAACGGGCGGGGTATCCCACGACGTAAAAAGGTAACCGCATGCATTTAATGCGCCCACCTAACCACGTCTCGAGCCGGTTGACAGGTACACGCAGCAACATCCCATCCGCTCAACTATCGAGGCCCTCCGCGGCCGCCGCTCCAACTTCACGACCGCTGCCCTGGCGCCACGATCTCCACTCCCTGACGGTTTCCGCCTAAAAAGGCGCGCCCAATGGGCAGAAGGATTCCAAGCGACGAAGGCTCTTCAGGAAGGTAAAAACGGGGCCCCAGCCCTAAGCCTCGAAGTAGCGAAGGCTGGCCCTCGAAGGGGTTTCGACAGCCGACTTCGAGCACCCGAGTCAGGGACACCAAGGGGCGCCACTCGCAGCATCGCTCGAGGGCCAAGCCCTCGAGGCCCCTCACGTGTATCCAAGGCGGGGCGCGCGACGTACAGTGAGATCCCCTCGGAGGGAGGCATCGAGCCACCGGGTCCTATCGAATGGACCCGGCACTCCTGCAGACTGAGCACCCATGCTTTATGAGATCGCCTCCGGGCTACAGTCGACCCCTATCGAACGGGGCACGAGGTCTCACTTGGATTCCCCATTACCAGCTCACCGGGAACCTCGATACTCGCCCGCTCGTGGTAGTACGAGGCATCCCCCCTCGCATCCGATCGAAAGGACTCGCGGGATGACAAGCCAGGGCAACCGGCGTGCCGGACGGCTCGAAGTGCCGGACGGTCGGTTCAGCCTGGCACCCCTCGACGAAAGAGGGTAAAACTCGGGGGCTCGACACTCCCAAACCTAAAAAAACACAACTAACACTCACACTCGTAAAAAGCCCACGAGGGAGTTCTAACCACTCCCCCGTGGCCTCGGGGGCTACACCCGCGGGTGTCGCTCGCACGACACCCACGGAATCAAAACGGTTAAACCCTCGAGACCAGTTAGCTAACTCTCGAGATCCCAGTCGGGAGCCCCTGCTCGAATGCCAGCACTCGAACAAGGGCTCGGGGGCTATTGTCGGGGGAACACCAAAGGGGTACCCCCAATCAACGCAAACAAATAGGTTAAACTGGAACACACCATTAATAACGAACCTAGCAAGTCTAACCTTCTAAAAAACCAACCCCTCGAGCTCCGGTACATAGGCCTCGAGCCCTTTCACACCATACATCGCTCCTCGAGACCCCACGCGGGGACCCCGAGCCTCTCTGGCGCAACAGCCTATCCCTCGAGACGCTCCACGTCTCCCTCGAGCGGCACGGGCACCAGATACCAGCCCATACTGTGTATTTAATGCGTTCACCTACTCCGGTCACATCTTCTGGTGCACGGCGACGTGCGCCACGGTAGACCGGAGCCACAGTCAAATCTCGCTTTCACCTCAAGCATGGGCAAAAAGGCGCAAGAACAGCACTGTTGGGCCATGCCCTGCAATGAAGCACACTCGAGCCTCATCCCGAGGCCTGGGTTCCGCTGTACGCCAGGGCGTTCCGGGACTTGCCCATACCTGCGGGGGCTCGAGCCCCCGTAGGCGCCACCTCGAGGCCGGCTCCGCGCCCCTCGAGCCCTAACCGCTTTCACGCTATTGGAGGACAGGTACCCCAAGACCCGAAAGGACCCCACCGAGTCCTGTACATGCCGGAATGGGCGCTGTACGGCCCCCACGTCGCTACGCCTCCACCTCCGCGCCCGGGATGGAGGCCACGCTCCAAAGGACGCCTCAACAGCAACGCCCACATCGGCTCCAGTGGCCCCGACAAGACAGGATTCCTACTCTTCGCCATATCGAGCGTTGTACATGTCATTCCCGTGTAACTCTGGCCTCCTCTTGCTCTATAAAAGGGGACGCCGGGGCCCCTCGCGCACACGTTTACACAACTCCAAGGGACAACACACGAGTCCACACACACACACTCGAGTCCGGACTCTGGTCCACTCTCACTGAGCTTGTATTCGCCCCTGTACAAGCACTTAGGTGCAAGTAATACAAGAACATCCCCCCCCCACCACTGGACGTAGGGCCTTCTTTGCCCGAACCAGGATAAATCCTTGTGTCCTCTTGCATCACCATCCAGGGAGAGAAGCACGCGATCATATTACTCGTTGGTGTCATACCCCCGGTTTCGAAACACCGACAGTTGGCGCGCCAGGTAGGGGCCTTCGCGTGTCGAGTCGGTTTCTCGCTGTTTCCTGGATGGCTGCTTTGACTCCTTCGTTCTTTGCCGGTGCCGTCATCTGGTTCGGGAGCCTCGAGTTCCTGGCCACCGACAACGGCAACGAGCCGACCTTGCTCTCCATGGAGGGCCCGAGTGGAGGGCGTGTCACGCCACCCCGTGCGAGGAGCATGGCACGTCGCCCACACCACACGCGTCGCCACCCGCCACCACGTTATCGCACCGTCGTTACCGTCGTCGCCGGCACAGGCCGTGCCGCGCGTACACCCACTTCCCCGTGGCCGGCGCGGAGTTCCCAAGGAGGAGCCTGCCCGGCGCACGGCCGGAGACTTCCAGGGCGCGCCCGCGCCCGCCCAGCGACTTCGGGTTCATCATGCGCACGGACCAGGAGCCAGGCCAGAGGCCTCCGAGCCGTGCACCGTCGACGCCACCCAGCCTCCTCCCACACGGGGTGTACCGCGCTCGACGCCGGCGGTTTCCGTTCGGCCTCGACAGCTCCGCAGCAGCCTACGCCCGCCAGCTCAACGAGCACCGTCGGGACCGACCGCCAGCAGGCCAGGAGGAGCGCCCGGGCGTGCTACTGCAGGCCATGGCCAACCTGGAGATCGTCCACCCCACGTACGTCAACCGCGGCTTCTCGCGAGCCATCGAGCCTCTCCGGCGATCCACCATCGGAGAATGGTACCGCGAGCTGCGGTCCCAGCATCTGCCAAGATGGCACGCCGTCGACAGCTCCGACTCCGACGAATACGACTACCACGACCCCGACCTCTGGAATCCCACCAGGGAGTGCTTCCAACTCGAGGGGGTCGCATGCGATACCGAGGATGAGGGCGATGACGGCAGGCCAGCGCTCGATCTAGAGGGCCCCAGCGACGTGGCCGCGACAGGCGGATCACGTGTTCGGGGGAGGGACGAACCTCCAGCACCGGCTGTACCGCCTCAGCACGACGCCGGTCGGGCGGCGCAACTCGCGCAGGTGCAGGAGGCAATCACCAAAGCTGAGGAAGAACGGCGACACCTGCTGCAGCTCCGGCAAACCCTGATGCAGGAACCACCCCAGCCCCGAGAGCCGGAGCTCGAGGTCGGCTCGAGAGGTCCACCGTGGATCCTCGAGACGGGGCACCAGCACGCCCCGAGGTATGCTTCCCGCGAGCCGGGCAGAACGTGGTGCGGCGGCGATGATGCTTCGTGACCTGCCCGCCGTCTCCAACCCCGACGCCTGGCGCATGCTCGGGGAAATGAAGAACCTCCTCGAGACAGCCGCTGTGCAGCAGGCCGAGAGCTCGGCGTCACGCCGGCGCGGAGCAGCCTCGGGGAAGCCGGCGGACACGCCCCGCAACGAGCGCGAGGCATCCGTCCACCAGCCGGACGCCTCTCGAGCTAGGCCAGTCCGCGAACGGATCATCAACAACCGGCCACCTCGAGACCCCAACGACGCCCGCAACGACATCAACCGCCGGCGCAAGGACAAGGGGGCCCTGGAGCGTGGCTATAGCGCCCATCGAGGGGGGCGCTATGACAGCGACGAGGACCGGCAAGTCCTCGAGCCCCCGGGCCCCAGAGTCTTCAGCCGGGCCATCCGCAGCTCAACCCTCCCCGACCGCTTCCGACCGCCGACCAACATCGTGAAGTATGACGGGGAGGTCGAGCCCAAGCTCTGGCTCTTGGACTTCCGCCTAGGCTGCCAACTGGGCGGAGCAAAGAACGACGACCGTGTGATCATACGCCAACTCCCACTTTACCTCTCGGACACCGCCCGCCGGTGGCTCGAGGGGCTCCCGCCGGATCGGATCGATGACTGGGCCGACCTAGTCAGGGTCTTTGACGGGAATTTCAAGGGGACCTGCGTGCGCCCAGGCAACCCCTGGGACCTACGGCGTTGCAGGCAGGCGGCGGACGAGCCCCTCCGTGACTTTGCTTGGCGGTTGTCGAAGCAGCGCCTCGAGCTCCCCCACGTGCCTGACGAGGACGTCATCTCAGCGTTCCTCGCAGGCATGACATGCCAAGAGCTAGTTCATGAGCTAGGACGCTACCGTCCCAGGATGGTCGAGGATCTGATGGATCGCGTCGCCAGCTTTGCCTCGGGCGATGAAGCAGTGGGGGCCTTCTTTGGCCGTTCCACGGACAAAGGTAAGGCGGTGATCGCGCCGGAGGGCTCGAACAAGGGCAACGACGCCAAGAACGACAACAATAACGGCAACAAAAAGAAGAAGAACAAACGCAAGGGTCAGAAGGCGAAGCGCGGCGCCATGACGACGACGACGAAGAGGTGCTCGCAGGCACCCTCGAGCCTAAGAAGCCCCGAGGCCCCCCTGACGGGCTGTTTTCGACCAGATGCTCGAAGATCCTGCACTTACCACAGGGGCCCCATAAATCACAAGTTAAAGGACTGCCGACTGTTGAAAGGCTACTACTCCAAGCTCGGCGATAAGAAAGAAGACGTGCTCAAGGGCAAGATAACAATCGGCGCGGCGGAGGGGACGCGGACGGCAACTTCCCCTCGGTGCGCGACTGCTACATGATCTACGGGGGCCGACCGTCGGGCTCTCAGCTCGAAAAGAAAGAAGAAGGAGCGGCGGAGATCTTTGCACTCGACCACGACGCCCCCCGGTACCTTGACTGGTCTGATGCGCCGATCACGTTCGACCGTGACGACCATCCGGACCGTGTCATAAACCCGGAGCGTACCCCCTCTCGTCGTCGACCCCGTCATAGTCGACGTGCAGTTCTCCAAGGTGTTGATGGATGGGGGCTCGAGCTCAACATCATATACCTCGAGACCCTCGACCTCCTGGGGATTTCAGAGGGTCAGCTCCGACCCAGGGGGGTTCCACGGAGTCGTACCAGGGAAGAAGGCCCACCCCCTCGGGCGCATCGACCTGCCGGTTTGCTTCGGCACGCCGGCAAACTTCCGTCAGGAAACGCTCACCTTCGAAATGGTTGGCTTCCAAGGGACCTACCACGCCATCATCGGCCGGCCAGGCTACGCCAAGTTCATGGCGGTTTCCAACTACACGTACTTGAAGCTCAAGATGCCGGGGCCAAAAGGGGTCATCACCGTCGACACCTCCTACGAGCACGTGTACCACTGCGACATGGAGTGCGTCGAGCGTGGGGAGGCCAACGTCCAACTCGACTCGCTCGAGGCCTTGGCAGCCTTGGCTACTGAGGAGGCCCCAGAAGCAAAGCGCCACGCTGGCACCTTCGAGCCGGCTGAGCACACCAAGCAGATACCCGTCGACCCGACCTCGGCCAATGGCAAGACGCTGACCATCAGTACCAGCCTCGAGCCCAAATAGGAAGCAGTGCTCGTCGACTTTCTCCACGCGGACATCGACATGTTTGCGTGGGGCCCCTCGGACATGCCGGGCATACCGAGGGAAGTCGCCGAGCACGCCTTGGAGATCCAGACCGGTGAAGCAACGCCTGCGCCGCTTCGACGAGGAAAAGTGCAGGATCATCCGCGAGGAGGTGCACAAGCTTTTGGCGGCCGGATTCATCAAGGAGGTATTTCACCCAGAGTGGCTAGTAACCTGTGCTAGTTAGGAAAAAGAATGGAAAAATGCGGATGTGTGTAATATTACACTGGTCTGAATAAAGCATGTCTAAAAGTTCCATTTCCTTTGCCTAGAATTGATCAGATTGTCGATTCCACTGCGGGTGTGAAGTACTTTCGTTTCTCGATGCGTTTCCGCTACACCAATTAAGATGAAAAAATCCACGAACCCGCAACCTCTTTTATTACGTTAACCTTCTTGTTATTAGCCTTTTGGTATGTATTGCTACGTTACAATGCCCTCGACCTTCGAAACGCCGGGGCAACGTACCAACGCTGTATGCAGCATATCTTTGGCAAATACATAGGCAAAACCGTCGAGGCCTACGTCGATGACATCGTGGTTAAAACCAAGAAAGTCAGGAGTCTCATCAGTGATCTCGAGACCACGTTCGAGTGCCTCTAGGCCAAGAATGTGAAGCTCAACCCCGAGAAATGTGTCTTTGGTGTGCCTCAGGGCATGCTACTTGGCTACATTGTCTCACAACGGGGGATCGAGGCTAACCCGAAAAAATCTCAGCAGTCACGAGGATGGGCCCAATTCGAGACCTCAAGGGTGTACAGAAAGTGACAGGCTGCCTAGCCGCTCTCAGCAGATTCATCTCGAGGCTAGGGGAAAAAGCGCTACCCCTCTACCGCCTGCTAAAGAAGATGGAACACTTTGCGTGGACTGCCGAAGCCGAGGAGGCCTTGACCAAGTTGAAGGGGTTGCTGATTTCCGCACCAATTCTCGTGCCACCGCGACCAGCCCAAGATGGCGATTCCCCCGAGCCTCTCCTCCTCTATGTGGCCGCAACCACTCAGGTGGTCAGCGCGGTCATAGCCGTCGAGAGGCACGAGGAGGGTCATGCGTTGCCGGTCCAACGGCCAGTGTACTTCACCAGTGAGGTGCTCTCCGAGGCCAAGGTCCGGTACCCGCACATCCAGAAGCTGCTCTACGCATCATCATCACGAGGCGCAAGCTCCAGCACTACTTCCTCGCTCATCCTGTAACGGTGGTGTCATCCTTCCCCCTCGGTGAGATCATCAACAATCGGGAGGCCACGGGGCGCATCGCCAAGTGGTCCGCCGAGCTAATGGGGGAGACCATCACCTACGCGCCCCGCAAAAGCCATCAAGTCGCAAGCGTGGCAGACTTCGTTGCTGAATGGACCGACACTTAGCTCCCGCCGGCGCAGATTCAAGGCGAGCTCTGGACCATGTACTTCGACGGATCCCTCATGAAGACGGGGGCAGGCGCAGGCCTGCTCTTCATCTCACCCCTCGGAGTCCACATGCGCTACCTGCTACGCTTGCACTTCCCCGCCTCCAACAACGTCGCCGAGTATGACGCCTCGTCAATGGGCTGCGCATCGCCCTCGATCGGGGTCCGATGCCTCGACGTTCGAGGGGACTCGCAGCTCGTCGTTAACCAGGTCATGAAGCCTCGAGCTGCATCGATCCCAGGATGGAAGCGTACTGTGGGGAGGTGCGCAAGCTAGAAGATAAGTTCTACGGCCTCGAGCTAACCACATAGCTCGAAGTACAACGAGGCCGCAGACGAGCTGGCAAAGTTGGCGTCCACGCGCGGCACGGTTCCACCAGACGTCTTCTCGAGGGACGTTTTCAAGCCATCCGTCAAAATCGGCCTAGGGGCTGGCCCCTCGACGCCACCCCTCGAGCTAGACACGGGGGCTCGACCTTCGACGCCACCCCTCGGGAGTGACCCCTCGACATCCGCTGAGGCGATGCAGGTCGACGCACCCGCCTCTTCTTCATCACGACCCCTCGACTGGCGGACGCCCTACCTCGACTACCTGACGCAAGGCGAGCTACCAGAAGACAAGATGGAGGCCCGACGCATCGCTCGAAGGGCCAAGACCTACATCATCTACGGCGACGAACGGGAACTGTACCGACGAAGTCCGACCGGATCCTTCAACGCTGCATCCCACTCGAGGAAGGACCAAGCTCCTCGACGACATGCACTCGGGGCTTGCGGCCACCACGCAGCGCCAAGGACCCTGGTTGGGAACGCCTTCCGTCAAGGCTTCTATTGGTCCGACCGCCGTTGGAGACGCCAAGCGCTTGGTCCGACATGCCATGGGTGTCAATTCTACGCCAAGCAGACGCACCAACCCGCACATGCCCTACAGATGATCCAATTATTTGGCCATTCACCGTTTGGGGCTCGACCTTGTAGGTCCCTTCAAAAAGACAAGTGGAGGGCACTCACACGTGCTCGTGGCCATCGACAAGTTCACCCCCAAGTGGATCGAGGCTAAGCCGATAGGCGACCCCACCTCCGAGAAGGCTGTCGAGTTCATCGCCAACATCATAATATACCGGTTTGGGGTGCCTAACGTCACATCACCGGACAATGGCACCCCAATTCACGGGCAAAAAAAGTTCACCAACTTTTGCGATGACAGCAACATTCGCGTGACGGGGGCTCGGTCGCATACCCTCAATGCAACGGGCAGGGCGAGCGCGCCAATGACATGATACTTCACGGGCTGAAGCCGAGGCTGTTCAGACCCTCAAAAACTTCGGAAGGGGTGGGTGCCGAGCTCCCCTCGGTGCTGTGGGGCCTCAGGACAACGCCAAGTCGAGCCACCGGGTTCACTCCGTTTTTCCTAACCTACGGCGCCGAGGCTGTCTTGCCTACGGACCTCGAATACGGCTCCCCTCGACTTCGAGCCTACACGAGCAAACCAACGACGAAAAGCTCGCCACGCCAAGGACCAGCTCGAGGAGGCCCGAGACGTGGCGCTCATCAACTCCGCGCGCTACCAGCAACGCTTCGACGCTACCACGACAAGCACATGCGCAAGAGGGACCTGGCGGTGGGGGACCTCGTGCTTCGACGGCTGCAAGATAAATCGAGGGCGCCACAAGCTTACCCCTCCATGGGAGGGCCCATACACCGTAGCTGAAGTGCTCAAGCCAGGAACGTACAAGCTCTACGTCGATCGAGGTAGGATCCTGGCGAACGCGTGGAACATATCTCAGCTACGTCGCTTCTACCCTTAAAGCTTCGAGGCCTCATTCATTTGCTGCTTTGTACAAACACGCCCAAAATGAATGAACAAACTCGTGCATTGTCTTTCATTTTGCTTAGCATCTTAAGGTAGCCTCGACCCTGTTTTGGCAGGGTCGAGCCTCCCTCGGGGGCTGACAAGGGGGTAACCGCCCCCCAGACCCGGAAAAAATGCGTGTTTTCTTTTCAAAAATTCGACCCTCGTCTCGACTCGTGCCTCGAGTGAACTAGCGACGTCTAAATCCCAAAATACTCGAGCTCCCAGGGTCGAGAGGCGTCGACGTAGACGGCCACCTACGCCCCCGGGCTACGGTACCCTATCTACGCCTCCCTTCGAGGGGCTCGCGACGTATCGAAGGAACACAGACTAAGCTAGCAGAAACTCGAGCTTGCAAACAAAGAGAAGTGGTCAAATAAGTTTGAAAAGAAAACAACCCCTTTAAACAAACAAGTCATATATACATACGGGTCTCGACGGACCCTCATTCATGTCACAAAATTCTTACAGGGGCTCGACGCCCAAATTGGCACACAGGCCCTAATCTTCGTCGGTGTGGTACTCCTCCCCGAGGTCCACTACGGCGGGCTCAACCTCGACGCCCGAGCTAGAGGGAGGAGAGCCTCGACACCGCGCTGGCGTCAGGAGGGCAGCACGTCTCCTCGAAGATCTTCGCGAGCGACGTCCCCGACCTCTCCATCTTCTCCAAGATTTTGTCGACACGGCGGTTGTTCCACTCCTCATCCTTCCCCTCGATCTCGATGAAGCCATTGGCGACAACGTGGACCGGGAAGCGGAAGCCGGAGCGGACGACCGCGAGCGTCTGCTTGACGCCATAGTGGAGAGCTTGCCGGACACGGTCCCGCGCGGCTACGTCGAGGAAGCACAAGGCGTCGACCAGGGCGTCGCCTCGGGCCACTGCACATTCTGCCGCAGCCACCGGAGAACACCCCACATGGAGCCGAGCCGGTCGAGGGAAGCGCGAGCCCGCTCCGCCACCATCGTCTCATCTTGGAGTTGGTCCAAGAGAACCTGGTTCGTCCCGCGGAGCTCCTCGACTGTCTTCTCGACCCCTGCGCAACGAACGAGGAAAAGTGAGACCGCGGTGTAACAACAAACTTCGAGGCCCAAGCAAGGACAAGGCGTAAGCTTCACCATCGCAAGTTGCCCCAGTCGGCGAGGTCGCTGGTAAGGCCCTCAGCTCGCTGCTCGAGCCTACGTCTAGCCAGCATGAGCTTCTTCCTAGCTACCACTTGCACCCGTCTACCGCAGGGCCAGATCCTTGCCCATCACTCTCCTGCCGCGCCGCCCCCAGTCTCGTCGGGCGTGGCGCATCGGCGTCTTCCCCATCGCTCCTCCTCGCCTTCGCTCTCTCCTCCGGCTCGAGTGCGGGACCGAGCGCCGGCCATCATCGCTGAGTTCGGCCCTCCTCTCTCCTCGCAAGCGCCCGTCTCCGCCAGATCTGCGGATCACCTCCTGCCGCGCCGCCCCTCGGCAGCTGGGCGGTGGCGACACCGCTCTCGGCGTCTTCGGCCTCCTTCTTCGCCGCCTCCGCTGCGGACCCGGCGGACATCGCATTGAGCGTCCTCGGCTTTCTCGCGCCTCGCTGCGGTTTCGGGCGGGACGGCCTCGCCACGGCGTCAGCGGCCCCTGCTTCGCCGCCTCAGCTTCAGCCCGGGCGGAGGTTGCCTCGCTTCGGGCGTCTGCGACCTCTCCTCGACGCCTCGAGAGCGGCGGCGGCCTCCTCCTTGGATCGAGCGGCCTCACCTCGAGCTGCCCGGACCTCCGCCTCCGCCTCGTTGAGCCGGCTCGCCATTTGGGCGTTCCGGCTCAGCTCAGCGCGGAGATCTTGAAGCTCCGCCTCAGCCCTCGCGAGGGCGGCCGACACCTGTGCGGACCGGCCCGCCTCCTCGGAGCAGGACCGCTCCGCCTCCGCCATAAGCTCGGCCACCTCCCGAAAGATGGACCGCACCTCGCGCGGGGCCCCCGCTGGACCGGTTGCTCGACGGAGACCATGGCGAGGGACGGGCTCGGCGCGTCGGGAAACGGCCATACTGGTCGGTCAAGCTCGATGTCGGGCAGATCCTCCTCCGCCTGAGCTGCCCGACTGCGGCCCGCCGCCTGACGGCACGAGCCCCGGCTCTTCCCTGGCGGGCCCTCCGGCGCCTTGTCAGCGCTAGCCGGCGCCTCGGGCGCCTCCACCATCATCGAGCCCGCGGCGAGGAGCGACCCCTGCTCCAGCTCGTTCAGGAGGTCCTCCACCGTCGGCTCCTTCTCCGCCAACCCCTCTCCCCCCTCTCCCTCCTCCGCAGCCTGGCTCGTGTCGGCCGGGGCCTCGAGGGGCGCGGTCTCCTCGGCCCAGACACCGGCGGGGCCGTGCTCGCCCCAGGCGCTTCCACCGGAACAGTCGTTGTAGCGGGGGGAAGGGTGATGCTCCCAACTGACGCCATCGCGGGAGGAGGAGGGGGAGGAGGCAGCGCTTCAGTGGGTGTGGTAGTGGCGGGCTCGATGCCGTGAGCTGTGGCCCCTGCAATACGAGATGACAGTGATATTAGAGCCAAGAATAGTGCCTCGACCCCTGCGGTCGAAGGCGACGGCCTCACCAAAATTTGCGACGATCATCTGGCCTCCTCGAGCCATGGCAGCTCGAGCCTTCTCCAGCCAAGCGGCTTCTCTAGCGGAGGAAGGTGCCATACCTCGAGGTGCTTGCGCCTCGACAGGGCTCGAGGTCTTGGCCCGCTTGGACGAAGCGAGGTCCACCTCCTGGTAGGAGCGCTTCCCCCTGAGATACCAGAGATAGCATGCGTCATCAAAAGTAAAGAGGTAAAACCCCACTACAGACGAGACCCAAGAAAATTACTCACCAAAGCGGCGGCTGGGCTTCTTCCCGGATTCGCCGGACCCACTCGGGGCTTCGAGCCCAACCCACGGCTCGAGCCCTGCGCCTGGGCCGTCTCCGCTGGGCTGGGACGGGGGGAGGGCTCCCGATGCCTCCCGTGGCTCGACCTCGAGGGAGAGCCCTCCTTCCGCCCCACATCATGGGAAGGCGACTGTGCCCCCTCGTACTGTCGTCGTGGCGCCTGCCCCGGCGCGGGCTCCGGGACCTGCTCCGGCGCTCGCGCTGGCGGTCGCGCCCTCCCGCATTTGCTTCTGTGTCCCGGCGGCGGTGCGGCGATGGACTCCGGGGACGCTCACGCCCCTGGTCACGAGACGCCCGGGGGCTCCCTCCCCGACGGTCAAGATGGCGGGGGCTCGACGCCCTCTCGTGCTGCCGCTCCTCCGCGGGCTCGACGTCGCCCTTGACGGCTCACAGCGCTCAAGCCTGGAGTCCTTCTCGACCTGTCGGCCGCTTCTCGAGGGCCGGCCCTCTCGAGACCCCCGCCTGGGTCGACGCGGTCGTGGTCTCCATCTGCGCCGCGGCGATAGCGCTCCTGGTCCGTGGCTTCTTCGCGACAGCCGGCGCGACCGGCGCGGAGCTCGACGTGCCCTGAGCCCCCGGCAAGGCGGGGCCTGACGCCGCCTTCCGAGGCTGTGCCCCGTGCGATCCCCTCGCGGGGGGGACCTCCAGGATATCCTCCTGCACAGAGGAGTGGTCAGCCGGGACGTCGACGATCCCCGCGCGCCTCAAACGCGCGTCCATCCCCTCGTCGTCACTCTCGTCATCATCATCGTCCTCCTCCTCCGAGCTCGAGGAGCTGAGCTCGGGGGACTCATCCCCAGGCCGCCGGTTGCGACGAGCCTTCGCCAGCCTCTGCTCCCGAGCCGATCGACGCAAGTTTTTGTTTTTCTCTTTCTTCTTTCTGGCATCCTTTCTCTCTTTGTCTTTTTGAGCAGAGAGGCGCCTCACCTGTGTTTCCGCGGCGTCCTCCCTCACCGGAGGCCTCGACGCGCGACAAGTAAACGCCCCCTGCGAGGAAGAAGAAGCTCGAATGAGAAAAACTACGAGGAGAACGAACAAGGTTCAGAAGAAGGAAGAGGAGGAGGGGGCTCGAGACAGCCTAACTCGAGGGTGGCTCACCAGGTCGAGGCACCCCTCGTCGGGTGCCATGGTGATCAAGTCGGCCTCCTCTGGGCGGAACGTCCCCTGAACGGTGAGCGTCACCCGGGAGGTAGCCTCGTTCCGAGGTAGCCTCTCCTCGCCATCCTCGATTGGCTTAGCGCCTCGGGCGAGGCGTTTGGCCCCATCTCAAACATAAGAAGGGAGCGGTCCGCCAGAGGAAGGACCCTCCGCTGGTGGAACGCCCAAATGACCGCCTGGACGGTCAGTTTCTTGTCCTCCACCAGCGTCCGCATCGTGCTCATCAGCGGCAACAGGTGGCGCTGCTGTCCCACCGCGACGCCCCAGTTCCACTTCTCCGGGCGCTGGGTGATGACCTTGCCGGTGTACTGCGGAAGGAGCCCGCCCTCGTTCCGCAGTAGAACCAGTGGTCGTCCCACCCCGCCTGGTTAGTGGAAAGCTTGTAGCGAAGGTAGTCGCGGGGGACGTTGGCCGACGAGGGCCCGTCCTCGCGGTGATAGTGAGGGAGCCCACGCGCGCGAGCCTCCTCCCGCTCGGCTTCGCGGCCTTGTGGAAGAGCTCGCCTCGGAAGAGGTGGACGAACATCTCCCAGTGTGGCTCAATCTTCAAGTACCCCTCACACACGGCGGCGTAGATGGCGGCGTGCGAGATGGAGTTGGGGGAGAAGTGCTGCAGCTCCACCTCGAAGTGGTGGGCCAGCCCCCGCATGAAGCGGCTCGGCGGGACGCCGAGCCCCATATGGTGGTAACGCGTGAAGCTCACCACGTACCCCTCCGGCGGGTGCGGCTCCCGGTGGTCCGCCGACGGAGAATCCACCACGCAGGACCCCCCTGCGGGGTGGGACGGAGAAGCCCCCGCTCTACCAACGTTTCCAGCTCCTGCTGCGTCACCTTCGTCGGACTCCAGTCCTCGGCCGGCAACACTTGGGCGGCCATGGCGGTCACGGCACGGACCTGAGTGGCGGACGGACGGCCGGAAGATTCCTAATCGACTAGCTCAAGGGAGAGGGCGTGTGAAGGCTACGGCGGCGGTGAAGGCAAAGGCAAAGTAAAGGATTCCTTTTCCCCTCTTTCGATATTTATAAGGGAGAACCCCAACGGGCGGGGTCTCCCACGACGCAAAAAGGTAACCGCATGGCATTTAATGCGCCCACCTAACCACGTCTCGAGCCGGATGCAGGGTACACGCGGCAGCTCTCCATTCGCTCTACTACCCGGGCCCGCCACGACCATCGCTCCAGCTTCGCGTCCGCCGCCCTCCCTGACGGTTTCCGCCTAAAAAGGCGCGCCCAACGGGCAGAAGGATCCCCAGACGACGGAGGCTTCTTCACGAAGGTAAAAACGGGCCCCGGCCCTAAGCCTCCAAGCAGCGAAGGCTGGCCCTCGAAGAGGGTTCGACAGCCGGCTTCGAGCACCCGAGTCAGGGACACCAAGGGGCGCCACTCGCGGCATCACTCGAGGGCCAAGCCCTCGAGGCCCCTCACGTGTATCCAAGGCAGGGAGCACGACGTGCAGTGAGATCCCCTCGGAGGGAGGCATCGAGACACGGGCCCTATCGAATGGACCCGACACTCCTGCAGACTGAGCACCCATGCTTTATGAGATCGCCTCCGGGCTACAGTCGACCCCTATCGAACGGGGCACGAGGTCTCACTTGGATTCCCCGTTACCAGCTCACCGGGAACCTCGATACTCGCCCGCTCGTGGTAGTACGAGGCATCCCCCCTCGCATCCGATCGAAAGGACTCGCGGGATGACAAGCCAGGGCAACCGGCGTGCCGGACAGCTCGAAGAGCCGGCCGGCTCGTTCAGCCTGGCACCCCTCGACGAAAGAGGGTCTAAAAAACTCGGGGGCTCAACACTCCCGGACCTAAAAAACGCAACTAAAACTCGCAAAAAGCCCACGAGGGAGTTTTAGCTACTCCCCCGTGGCCTCGGGGGCTACACCCGCGGGTGTCGCTCGCACGACACCCACGGAATCAAAACGACCAAACCCTCGAGACTAGTTAGCTAACCTTCGAGCTCCCAGTCGGGAGCCCCTGCTCGAGTGCAAGCACTCGAGCAAGGGCTCGGGGGCTACTGTCGGGGGTCCACAAAAGGGGTACCCCCAATCAACGCAAACAAATAGGTTAAACCTAGAACACCAATTAATAATAGACCTAACTAAGTCTAACCCCCTAAAAAACCAACCCCTCGAGGCCTACAACGCTGGCCCACCGAGCCGAGCCCTCCAAGCCAGGCCTCGGGCGAACTCTCATTTTTCGTCTCGCCCGAGCCCTCCAAGCCAGGCCTCGGGCGAACTCTCGTTTTCCGTCTCGCCCGAGTCCTCCAAGCCAGGCCTCGGGCGAACGCTCGTTTTCCGTCTCGCCCGAGCTCTCCAAGCTAGGCCTCGGACGAACGCTCGTTTTCCGTCTCGCCCGAGCCCTCCAAGCTAGGCCTCGGGCGAACGCTCGTTCTCCGCCTCGCCCGAGCCCTCCTAGCCAGGCCTCGGGCGAGCTCTCGTTCTCCGCCTCGCCCGAGCCCTCCGCGTCAGGCCTCGGGCGAGCGCTCCACTACCCTTCGAGCCCCCCCACAGCCGAACACCACACCTCGAGACCCCACGCGGGGACCTCGAGCCCCTCTGGCACAGCAGCCTATCCCTCGAGACGCTACATGCTTCCCTCGAGCGGCGCAGACATCGGATGCCGGCTCTATACCGCGCATTTAATACCTCCACCTACTCCAGTCACATCCTCTGCAAACCGACGTGTGCCACAGTGAACTAGGGCAGAGTCAAGTCTCGTTTTCACCGCAAGTATGGGCGAAAAGGCACCAGTGAAGCACTGTTAACCCACGCCCTACACTGTGGCACGTCAAAGCCATGTCTCAAGGCCCGGATGCCTGCCGCTCGATCAATTTTCACGGGACTTGCCCATACCTGCAGGGGCTCGAGCCCCCCGTAGGCGCTACCTCGAGGCCGGCTCTGCGCCCCTCGAGCCCTAACTGCTTTCACGCTATTGGAGGACAGGTACCCCAAGACCCGGAGGGACCCCGCCGCGTCCTGTACGTTCCGGGATGGGTGCTGTACGGCTTCCACCTCACCACGCCTCCACATCCGCGCCCAGGATGGAGGCTACGCCCCAAGGACGCTTCAACAGCAACGCCCACGTCGGCTACAATGTCTTCGACAAGACAGGGTTCCTACCCTACTTCGTATTGGGCACAGTATGCCCCGACACCTGTAATACCCTTGTGTAACTCTGGCCTCCCCTTGCTCTATAAAAGGGGACGCCAGGACAACTTCGAGAGACGACGGTTAGACAGAACTCGAGGGGGTCCACGGTTACAAACACGACTCCGAAAGGGACAACACACGAGTCCACACACACACATACAAGTCCGGACTCCGGCCCACGCTCACTGAGCTTGTATTCGCCCCTGTACAAGCACTTAGGTGCAAGTAATACAAGAACATCCCCCCCGCTGGACGTAGGGCCTTCTTTGCCCGAACCAGGATAAATCCTTGTGTCCTCTTGCATCACCATCCAGGGAGAGAAGCACGCGATCATATTACTCGTTGGTGTCATACCCCCGGTTTCGAAACACCGACATATTGGTATAACCCAGGACCCTGATTACGTGGATATAATGATTCTGGTCATTTCTAGGATCCCCAAAATTCCAGATCATTGTAATAAGCTTTACATAACAATCATTCTGATATTGTATTTTTACAAGGCTTCACATGTATGTGCATAGCTAGTCAGAATGATATGTCACATATTGAGATTATGTGATATTGATTCTATTGAATCAAAAGTCATTATCTTGAAAAGGTAATGCAACTTGTGTTGTTTAGATAAGACAAGTTATACTTCTGCATTAAGATTGTTCTATCCTATAGGTAATATGGACATTTGAATATTTGCAAACTAAGTCTTGTGATAATCTCGCAGAGATATTCACATAGTCTACCATACTCCACATTTCTGATGTGTTTTAGAACATTGGTATGAAGTTGATTAATTAGTTTGAGGTTTGCAAGTATTAGGGGGAGCGTCTCCCTTCTTGGTAACTTGTTATCAGAGGGAGAGTCTCCCTGATTGGTAACTTGTTATCAAGGGGAGAGTCTCTCTGATTAATAACTTGTTGCAAATATCATATTGCACTCTTTTCTTTGTATGAGTTTTTCCCATTGGGTTTCTCATATAAAGTTTTTAATGAGCCAATATCAGCATAAGATTATGTCATATTATCCATTTTCCCCACAGGGGTTTTTGACGGATAATATTAGGACATAAGATACATTGTACTCTTTTCTTTGTGTGAGTTTTTCCTTTTATGGTTTCTCACATAAAGTTTTTGATGAGGCAATGTCACTACAAAGGTATATGCTATATCATCTAGTTTTCTCCACCGGGGTTTTTTGGAAGATGATATTTGAGGCATATTGACCTTAGGGCAAGGTGTTTTTAGACGAAGGCTTTGAGTTTACTCAAAGGGTCTAATAACATTGGTGTGTGTATAGGGTGTTTCTCCTTATTTTTTCCATTGGGTTTCAAGGAGTTTTGCCTGTTATACTGGTATTACTTTATTTTTTCCCACAGAGTTTTCAAAGATTCATAAAGATGCATAATAGATGAACAGTCAAGACTACAAGGAGCTAATTGATCAAGGGGAGTGTTGAGAATTATTATTAATGCTCAATTAGGGATTAATCCAAAGGGTGTCTCTTCACCTCTCTCTCTTTCACACTTGTAACTGCCCACATGGGCCTTGTATATATATGTACAAACTGTTTATTAGGAATACACAGAGATTCATTTGCATCAGACTCGATCTCTCGCTCTCTAGTTCTAACAGAGACCGTCGGATCCCACAACGCCCGTGCCTGACAACTTCATCTCTCCCCTCCTGATGCTATTGTGACGGCTAGTATTTTCGGCGAGCTAGTAGCTCTCTAGCTCTTTTTGCATGCCATGAGCCTGGCCTGTCGCGTGCCCGAACATCCAAACACCGAAACACTGTTTGGTTGCAAGACTGGATGACTTGTCTGGAAAAAAGTGTTGCCTGAGAGTTGCCTGGAAATCTAAAGAAATCTGCCTGGCCAGGCAAGTTAAAAGTTATCCGTTTGGTTGCAAGCCTCGCCTAAAAAGCTAATGATAAAAGGGTAATATCTTGTTGTCAACGGTAGGAGTAATCAATTCATTTACTTAATTAAAAATACCTTACTATACACAAGGTAAATATAATGTAACAAAATAAAATAGATCCATATATTTTATTACTTATAATATTCATAAAACTAATAATTTAAAATTATAATCTATATATAAAAAATGTAACTACCAGTTTTAAAGATTTAAATAATTTTATATTTGATACAAATTTATAAAAAATACTAATATAAAATAAGTTTCATTAATTTAATCCTAGAATATATTTTTATAGTTAGAGACATAAATATCCATATTATTTTCTATAAACATAATTAAATTTATAATTTTAAAATTTTCAAATCTAGGGCGAGGAAATATTTCATAAAACTAAAATACTACATACTTTGACCAATTTAAAGCATACAACATATTTATATTATATACTAAATAAACACAAAATATACTCCCTTCGTCTCAGGATATAAGGGATGCACGTATTTCAAAATTCAAACTTTATTAACTTTGACCAATAATAAGTCTAATAAAAATAAAAAAATATATAGTACAATAATGGTACCATTAGATTTATCTTTATAAATACTTTATAATGATATTTTTGTTATTTTCATCAGTTATATAAAATAATATAAACTAATGGTCAAAGTATAATCTTGAAGACCGCACCAAGTCAAATCGCGTCTTATATCCTGAGATAGAGGGACAGAGGGAGTACTAAATTGTTGAGCTATAAATAAAAGATATTCTTGTCGTTTCTATTACATAGCACTGCCACTACATGCCACTGATTAATACCATTTGCATCAGCGATTACTCCAGGCAAGCCGTGCTTCCTGAGCCAGGCGACTTCTTTCATGCGCCTGGGCATGGACGACATTGCCTCCTGGCAAGATCCCAGGGCTGCAACCAAACGGGTAGCAGGCAGACTCCAGGCAGCACATCGCTCAGGCAGCTTGGTTCCAGGGCTTGAACCAAACAACCAGGCTGGGCTGCAACCAGGTTATTAGGTCAATCTCAATGAGAGTTTCATTTGCATTAAATAGGTTGCCACATAGTCATTGTTGATGACATGGCGGTGTATTTAAGAAGTGAGAGAAGAAATAAAACTCTCCTGGCACGAATATCAACTCTCTATGAGTCATGAAATTTAATGTCTATGAAACTTTACAATGAAACTCTTGCTCTCAATGGAGAGTTTCATTCAATTTTCATTTTATTTCATATGACATGACAGTTTTGGAAACAACAAAATGAAACTCACCATTGAGATTGGCCTTACATCGTCACGTCGTAAAAGCATGGTTAATAATAGAGCCAAAGTGTTTAGCTATAAGTCAAGCTCTAAGAGCTATACTATACAAGTCTTTTATTTAGCTACAAACCATTTTTATTTCCTATGTTTTCGTGTCCAATTTAGTGCTTTATAGGAGCCAAGCTCTCCTCCTTTTTTCTCCTCCACGTCAGCATTTGTTTGACTATAAACTAATTATTGTACCTCCTCTAATACCGGTGTAACGCGATCAAGTATATTTTTATTCTCTCCGCACATTGCTTCTAAAAATTATCTCTCTGTATATTACGTTTTCATTTTCCACCGGCCTTGACGTTAATTAAAGCGCACAGTGAAAATCTATCTTGACGCTCGACACGAGTCCCCTAGGCAGCACGGTAAAACCCCGCACGGGCGTCCACCTCATCTCACACGTTGAACGCGTGTCGTACGCTCTCGCACCTGCGGATCCACCTCAACCCCCGTACGTGCGCAGTACTGTGCGTCCGGGTTCCAGACGTGTCTGGCCGTCGCAGTGGTTCTTGCCCTCCTATAAATTGTGCACCCCAAGCCTCCAACGACGACGGTCATCAGTTTCTGCTGTGTGTTCGACTGTTCGTCCCTGCAAAACTCCCGCTTGTTTCCAGCTTCGATCCGCAGTTCCACACGCCAATAATGGCTTGGACCCCGGGCGGCGTCCTCCGCGCGGCCGCCGGCGTGGCCGTGAGCGCTGCGTGCGCTTACTTCCTCTGGCCGGTTGCCACGCCGGTGGCCATGATGAAGGCTCCCGGTGCTGCCGGGCTACTCATCTCGCGGGCGGCGTTCCTGGCCAACCCGCAGATGTACTTCGAGCTGCTCCGCACCGCCGGCGTCCAAGCAGCTGTCGCCGCGTTTGCGGCGTGAACGTACTAGTAGTACTACTACTATAAGTTTGTCTTTTGTTGCCGTGCTGCCGATGGTGGCCGGCGCCGGCGCCGGCGCCGGCGCCGGTGCCCCGGTGGGGCGCGCGGCGGACTGTGCGGCGACGATGTCGTGGCAGGCTATTAGTTTTGCTGTGTGCTGTGTGCTGTGTGCTCTACGAGCAGTGTGTCGTACGTGTAATATATTGGTGCTCTCTAATGTACTCCGATCCCTAGTTTGATGTATAGTTGCATACAGTATAATAGTTTCTGCTGTGAATGTTAGTGGTGTCCCCTGTTCGTGTCTACTAGATATACTACACTCTTTTACGTACTTTGCATTTCATTGTTTGACATGTTTTTACATTATGTTCCGACTTGCCCGCTTGAAAACTTGAAAGCGATGGATCATGTTCGCGACGCCGTCCTAGCAGTGTGTACTACGGGGCTGATTGGTTGCGGGTAGCACCCCGTCTCTGGACCATTTACCTGTGTCGTTTCGTTTTGCTCTTCGTGTTTGTGTCGTTTTGCTCTTCGTGTTTAGTTATCCTATATAGCCCGGCCATCCTAAATAAAAACATCTCGTACAACCAATCACACACCCTACAAGTATCAGTATCTTGCATGCTCTCGCCCTCTACTCGTATCCGGCGGACGCGAAATGCTCATGACAAGACGTGCTCAATATGCTGACACTTGCATTATTATATTGGTTGTTGTTATCCTTCAACTTAAAATTAACAAGCGTCGCCACAGGTTTTGCCAAAACATGCTTTATATAATTTGCCAATTTTGTGCTAATTGACTTGAAATTGTCAAGCATAGCCTCGTAGGTTTTGAAATCCTGGATCCACCATTGCTTGTCTGTATGTGTATGACCGGATCACAAAAGCATTCTGATTCGCTACAGTACATATTTTGGATGTTACATGTGCGTGGCTTTCATGACATCCAGTACGTGTAGCACTTGGATTTGCAAGCAAACACACATTTTTTTGGATAATCACTGGATACTCCGTATTTTCTTTATATACGGCTTCAATAATTCTACAAGGACAGAATAATGTAGCCTTTCAAAATGGTGATTGGTGTTAACCTAACACCTACACGATGATTATTACAAGAATAGAAGGAAATGAAGAAAACACACAAACATTGGCCAGGAAATTTTACAACCACGTACATGGGATTCTTCCGTTGTTTTTGTTTTTTAGAAAACAAACACTCCCAGCTTATTATACAAAGGGGTCGTGAATATCACGATCCAAAAGTAATTTAATTACAAATTCTAAGAGTGAATCATATCCTAAAAGAAAAATTGATCTGAGTCCCTCGACAAACCAAAACGACCAGATTATATTGGTGCCGTGTGCTATTCGATAAACCAAAACCAGCTAATAACTGATGAGCTACGTGCCGTGTGCTATTCTCTGATGAGTAGTTTTGCAGGCGGACACGGCAGATTGGTGGGCAGTAGTATGTACCGGCAAATTACTATTCCTCCTCTAATGAAAAGTCATTTATAGTAATTAAAGAAATTAATCACCTCTTATCCCTCGTTCTCACCGCAAGCAGCAACAATTCAGCTTCGTCATTTCGCTACCGTTCTCCTGTCTTTTCAATGGGCTCGACTATTCATCACGCACTTTGTGAAGTCACGCTCTCTTACTCTCTTCGTCTTCGTCTCCCATCGCGCGCGGCTCGCGTGCGCTTCTTCTTCCCGTGACGAGACGGGGAGCAGCAAATGCGCACGCATGCAATGCGATGCTACGAAGGCAAGCAGCCGCCAGCCTGACCCACCATGATCTGCCGCGGCAGCCTACAAATAGATACTGTAGGTGCCTTCGCCCACAGTCCACAGCCCACACCAAGCCGCTCGCTCTCATCCAACCAAGCAGCAGCAGCAGAACTGCAGAAGCAACGCCCGCGCAAGCCGCACCCCTGCAGTGCAGGCCGGCCGGCCACCGACCGCCAAGGATGAACGAGGAGGAGGACATCGGTGGCCTTGGAGCCGCGGCGCTTCTCGCCCTTGGCTTCCTCGGCGTGCATTTTCTGTTTCCCGGGGCGTCCCCTGCGGCGATGGTGCTCAGTATGATGAACAGGGCCGGCGCTGCAGCGGCGGCTGTCGGGACGATGATGAAGGCGCCCGGCGCCGGCGGGCTGCTCATCTGCCGCGCGGCGTTCCAGGCGAACCCCCAGCTCTACTTTAGCATCCTCCGCACGGCCGGCCCTGCAGCCGCCGCCGCCGCCGCCGCCGCCGCGTACGCTGCCTGTTCCTAGCTAGCTGCGCGCTGTGAGCTACTAGTAGTAGTAGTGATCGTAAATAAAAGATCGCGCGCCCGCGACGAGCTGCGTGTGGTGGGTCGAGTGGTACGGTATCCCGCGCATCGATCTGCGAATTATTCACCTTTACTTTTGTGATGTAATTTGCCGTATTCCGATCTTACGGGTCTCTTGGCATCGGATGCAAATGTCACTGATCTCGCTACGCGAAACTTGCCTATGCATGCAGAGGTCCATATATATGGTTCTTGTCGTCACTTTGTGCGCTCGTCCTTGCGGCTTGCATGTGTGCTTGCTTGTTCGTCATTGATCTTGTCATGCATTTCATGCTCACGCTGCTGCTGACCGAATTTACTGGACAGTGTATGGTGGCGTCAGTGCCATGAACTCACCAGCATTCTAGCTTCTTTGGTTTGGATGGATCATATCACAACGTGAAACTAACACGATTATTTCTCTCAGCAGTACGTACGTGTGTACGTCGTCAGCACATGTAAACGTATATTTTGTTTAGGAAATTGTAAAAGTACGTATATACGTACATTATTTTTATTCAACGGACCTTGACGTTTCTCTCAGCGTACAGTAAATCATTGCCTTTCACGCTCGACACGAGTCCCCGACGCAGCACGGTAAAACCCCCGCACGGGCGTCCGCCTCATCTAAAACACAACACGTTACCTTTCACGGATGCGCGCGTGTCGTACGCTCTGGTAACCTGTGGATCCACGTCAACCCCTCGCGCACTGTGTGTCCAAAGGTTCTTCCAGACGTACCCGCCACTCAGTGGTTCGTGCGGCCGTGCCTATAAATTGTGGGCGGCCCCATCAGGTCGATCGCCGCTATTGCACAGTCGACGCTGAAGCTCGATCTCCTCCCTGTTTCCAGCTAGTCTCGATAGATCCACAGAGATCAGACAGCACCGGCCACCACAATGGTCTGGACCACGGGCGGCGTCGTCCTCGGCGTGGCCCGTGGCGCTGCGTGCGCCTACCTGTTTTGGCCGGCTGCCGCGCCGGTCGCCATGATGAAGGCTCCCGGTGCTGCCGGGCTACTCATCTCGCGGGCGGCATTCCTGGCTTAACCCACAGCTCTACTTCGAGCTGCTCCGCAACGCCGGGGGCCAAGCAGCAGCCGCCGCATTTGCGGCCTGAACTGTAGCTGTACCCGAGAGAGCTGCTGGCGGCGGACCGTGCGGCGACGATGGGCCGGCTAGCCTAGCACGTAGTACCATACTATAGTGTAGTACTCTATAGCATCCGTGTCAGTCAAACTTTTTAAACTTTGACTAATTTTATACAAAAGAGTAGTAACATCTATGATATAAAATAGACATATTATAAAAATATACTCTATGGTATATCTAATGATATGATTTGAGATCATCAATCTTAATAGTTTTTTCTAGAAATTTGGTCAAAGTTTAAAAAATTTGACTTATGACAAGTCTAGAAATCTATTTATTCGTGGACGGAGGGAGAGTGTGTTAGCGTGTTTCCATGTTCTGGGTAGTGTAGTGTCTTGGTAGTAATATGTGCTCTAATGTATACTCTCTAGCTAGTTTTTATTTTCGCTCGTAATAATAATGCACTTCCTACTTTCGGATGTACAATACAATATAGTTTCTGCTATGCGGATCTACTAAATCTACCTTAATTATCAGTACGTAAATCTTGCCATTTTCGACTTCCCGGTTGAAACTTCAAAAGCCATGGATCATGTTCGCGATCGCGACGACGCCCTAGCTAGCTTGTGTGTACTGTCTAGTACGTACGTACTAAGTACCGTTCGTACGTAATTGCTGTATGCTCTTTCCTCTAATCCTCTGTACTATCCGGCGCACGCGAAATGCTCATGGAGACGTGCTCAATGCTGACGGACATCATGGGAGACGTACAGTTCGTTGTTTCTCAAAGCCGAGCTTTGTTGTGGTACTTTTCAAATCACTGGCTTGCTAGGAGCCGTCCATTAATTAATTTGGATGGTTAGGATCATTCATTACTTCATAACCGGTACAATGTTACTATGAGCCGTCCATTAATTAAATTGGATGGTTAGGATCATTCATTACTTCATAACCGGTACAATGTTACTATGAGCCGTTCATTTATTTAATTAAATTGGAGGTTAGAATCCTTCATATATATATAAGGTACTATATGTGAGTATAAGCCATTTATTTAATTAAATTGGATGATAAAGATCCATATTAGTAATATGTCAGATATATATTTATTTAATTTTTAATTTGTAAGATAGAATAATAAGGAAAGTTTTAGATACTAAATTATTTTTCTAGATCTAACTGATGCAAGCAAGCATGATCTATTGGGTATGCTTTTATTTGTAACTTTTACGCATTACATGCATGAATTGATTAGCATGTAACTTATGATAACTAATTTGATTAGCTCAACTAATCTATGATTCCCTCAAAAAAAACTAATCTTATGATAACTAATTTGATTAGCTCCAACTAATCAAGGCCTAACGAAAGTAGAGAACATGGTAGTATATAGCTATACTCCCTCTGTATCCCCTTTTAGATATCGTTTAAAAACAACAACACAGTCTCTAAAATTAATTTTGACCACTTGTTTTTCTAAAAATATTTATTGTAAACTGATATATGTATATTTTTGAAAGTATTTTCAAGACGAATTTATTTATATGATTTTTATATCTCTAAACTCAATAATTTAAAAGTTATTCATGATTTATATTTCCAATGTTTGACTTAATTTTTGTCGAAAACGACATCTATTTCCGATATGGAGGGAGTACAATTGCTACACTTGTTTTTTTTAAAAATATTTATTGTAAAGTGATATATGTATATTTTTATAAATACTTTTCAAGATGTTTATTTATATGATTTTTACATCTCTAAACTTAATAATTTAAAAATTATTCATGATTTATATTTTCAATATTTGACCTAAACTTTGTCCAAAATGATATCTATTTTCGAAGGGAGTACAGTTGCTACATTTTAATGGTAGATATCTATAATGGTAGATATCTATAGGAGCTACTTCCTTCGTAATCTTCTATAAGACGTATTTAGAGATTTCACAATTACCAAGTAAGTCTAGAAAATGTGACAATAGTAATTAAAGTGTATGTATACAATACACTACATATTTCCTCCAATATGGTAAAAAAAAGTTTTGGACAAGGTTTGAGTCAAACATTGGAAATATAAATCATGAATAACTTTTAAATTGTTGAGTTTAAAGATGTAAAATCATATAAATAAATTTGTCTTGAAAAGTATTTTCATAAAATATACGTATACTACTTCTAATAAATATTTTTTAAAGAAACAAGTGGTCAGAATTACGTTTGGAGACCATGTCGTTGTCCGAAATGACTTCTTTTACCAAACTGGAAGAAATATAGCTATACAGTATTAATTACATGCACTTTATCATTAGCGAAAGTAGAGAATATGGTACTTCCTCCGTACTTGTAAAGAGAGTTGTTTTGGATAAGATTTGAGTCAAACATTAGAAATATAAATTATGAATAACTTTAAGTTGTAGAGTTAAAAAAATATGACAACTATATGAATAGATTCATCTTGAAAAGTATTTTTTATAAAAATATTATGTCAATTTTAAATAAATATTTTTATAAAAATAAGGAGTCAAAGTTATGCTTTGGACACTGTGTCACTGTCCAAAACGATATTCTTTATGAGTACGGAGTAGTATATAGCTATAAAGTCTACGAAGAAATGGTATTTTCAGTGCTACCATACTTTTTGATTGAATATTACATGTAAAATAGCGATATTTGGACTCCACAAGATCTGTACCTATATGCGTCTTAAAAAAACAAAAATGAGAAATCTTCCTATGCCTTAGGGCGTCCACAACGGACGGCAAATCACGAGCGCAGGTGAGCATTATGAAAGATTATGAAGTGAGTAGCTCTTTATTTTATATATTTTAATAAAAGAAGAGAAAAACTGACTCTTGAACAAAGGAGTTGCTAAAAGATACTATTATTTGAGATTAACTTAAAATTAGTACTACCTTTGTTCTCTTTTATAAGACATAAACCAATAGTCAAAATTTAAACTTTAAAAACTTTGACCAAGAATTTGATTAATAATATTTAAATATTATAATATAAATTTGATATAGTTAGATCTGTAAACAATTGTATTATTCAAGGATCATAAGTTTATAAAACATAAATAATACTCCCTCTGTATAGGAAATAGAAGTCCTTTTAGACAAGGTTTGAGTTAAACATTGAGAATAAAAATCATGAATAACTTTAAAATTATTGAGTTTATAGATGTAAAAATCATATAAATAAATTTGTCTTGAAGAGTACTTTCATAAAAATATACATATACTACTTTACAATAAAATATTTGAAGAAATAAGTGGTCAAAGTTATGTTTTGGAGACCGTGTCGTTATCCTAAAGGACTTCTATTTCCTATACTGAAGGAGTATAATATATAATAAAGTAAATAAATTGTTAAAGTAGAATTTAGAAGGTCATATCCATTCTCCATCGTGTCTTGTTATCATTGCTAGGCGCTCTAGTATAATCATGGCTTCCGTTCCGAGGCACGCCGACTTCACCACTTGCGCGCGACATTCATGGCCTAGGGACGAGGCGAGGTCACAGGCCGTCGGCGCTGGGGCGTTTGGTTGGCCGCGGCGCGATGTGACGGGGCGAGCACGACTGCATGACTGGTCAAGGCACAGCGAGCGAGGTGCGGCTGGCTGGACGATGTCGACATCAGAGCGATGGCAGTGGTCGACGCAGGGCGGCAGCCACGGGCTGCCGCCGAGCATGGCGACGCAGCGGGCAGGAGTGCATTGACGGCGCGTGCCGCGAGGTTAATGGCGTGTGCAGCGAGGCACGAGAGCAGGGTCCTGCTCGCCGGTGAACCAATCACTTCTTAGGGCGCTAACTATTTGATTTCTAGTAAAATTACTATTGGCTCTCAACGACAACTTACAAATAATTTAGTTAGATAAGACATAAAAATAAATACTATTTTGATAAGGCAACTTACAAAAGTAGTAGCACTCTTATTGGCTATCGAGAGAGAGATCAAATAGCTAGCGACTTCCTAATAGCTAGCCGAAGTCGCTAGCTATTTGATCTCTCTCCTCGATAGCCAATAAGAGTGCTATTTTTTATTATTTTTATACGTCATCTCGCTAGCTATTTGTAAAGTGCTATTGAGGGCCAATAGAATTCCTTCTAGCTAGCTATTTGACAACCATTGTGGATGACCTTAGACTATCTGCAGCGGCCTCCGGTACTGCATCCTGCAGGAGAGCCATACCGGAAAAAGTCCCGCAGCGGGGTCCTGGGACGCGTCCGGTAATGTACCGGACGGCCCCCGATCCTGGCTCTGTGGGGGACGTACGGCGGCGTCCGGTAAGCAACAGGCGGACCCACGCGACCTCATTCTTGTGGGACTGGAGAGAGAGAGAGAGCGGAGTTCCTCGGGGCTGCGTCGGCGTGCCATGCTCTGGCGGTCAGCCGCTGTCGCGCCCCAGAGGAGGTCGCCCGCGCGCGCTCCGCCTCCGTCCATGGCGGCGGGCGGGAGACCGTGGTGCCTCGGGCGCTGCCACCCGACGCGGAGAGGGAGACCGGCTGCCTCTCGCGCCCGCTGCTCCGCGCCCGCTGCTTCGCTCGCCGCCGCTGCTCCGCGCCCCTCGAGCAGGGAGGAGAAGGGGGGGAGAGGCCGGGCAGGGCGGCTCGCCGGAGCCAGAGGAGGCGGCCGTCCTCGGGCTCGCGCGGGCCCGCGTGCCGGCCTCGCCCGCCATGACCTCGCCTGCCATGCTCCGGCCTTGGCTCCGCCCCGCGCCGCCGCGCCGCCATCTCGCTCCCGCACCCGCCGAGGGAGGCCGCCGTCGAGGGATATGCCGTCAGGAAGGAGTGAGGAGGTCGCCGGCGCTGGTGCGCCTCCGGTCGCAGGGGAAGAGAGGGAATGGGGGAGGAAGGTGCGGACGAACCGAGGGACAGAGAGGAAAAAGAGGAGAGAGGAAAATAAAAAATTATGACATGTGGGTCCCATCTCTGATAAAGGATAGTATAAAGGATGCATGGCTGCGGGAAAAACAGTATAGAGGAGAGAATCTTGCTGACCAGGACAGAATATTCCTTTTAGAGGATGTATTTAAAGTAACGTGAGTGCAGTCAGTCTTAGGCGGTCCGCAGTGGGATACTGGAAACGAGACGGTAAGGCCAATGTCAGTGGTGAGTTTCATTACGTTGTTTCCAAGACTGTTATGTCATATAAAATCAAATGAAACTCTCCATTGAGAGTGAGAGTTTCATTATATAGTTTCATATGTATTTAATTTCAAGACTCATAGAGAGTTGGTAATCGTGCCAAGAGAGTTTTATCTCATTTCTTCTCTCACTTCTTAAATACACCCGCATGTCATCAAATATGCCTATGTGGCAACCTATTTAATGCAAATAAAACTCATATCAACCCCCCATTGAGACTGGCCTAAGCTGGATAACGTAAAAAAACACCCGCAGCGGAAGACGATAAAAGGAACTGTACTCGCACTCGAACGCTACTGCGAGCGGAATAGAGGACATTCCGGTACAGGGCGTAGGCCCCGCGGGCACGCGCGCACCGCGCGGCGCGCAGAGGGGCGCTCACCTGTTTGCTGCTGCCACGGTAGGTCCCACCTCATTTTATAACGAAAAAATGTTATATCTCACAAACCGAAAACCCAAATTCAATTTTGATTGCATCATTGAATTCGTTGCAATTAATTCTTCAAAACTAGATCTCTCATGGATATATTTAGATAAAGTGACAAGTGAGCCCACAGTGAATAGAGGATGAATGGATGCGAAAAAAATGAATATAGAGGAGAGAATCTTGATGAACAGACAGTATAGAGGATGAAAATAGAGGAACGTGAGTGCGGGTAGTCTTAGAGCACCCGTAATGGTTAGGTCAATGTCAATGGTGAATTTTATTTTGTTGTTTCCAGGACTGCCATGTCATATGAAATAAAATAAAACTTAAATAAAATTCTCCATGGAGAATGAGAGTTTCATTCTAAAGTTTCATAAACATTAAATTCTATTACTCATAGAGAGTTGGTATTCGTCACTACGCCACAAATCTTTTGCGCAGCGGACATTTTCGCTTCACCGCAGCGGGCAAACGCGCCCGGTGCGGATGTAACGCCACAGTAAATCGAAGCAGCACCGTAGCGGGCGATAAGTGGCCGCAGCGGTAAATTCGGTTACTGCAGCGGGCGCATTAGAATGCCCACTGCGGTAAATGATTTCGAAAAAAGAAAAAAAAAAGAAAAAAAACCCAGATGGGGTTGGATCTGGGCCGCGATGGACCCAGATCTCGCTGTCGTCGTCGGTCCGCCTCCGCAGCTCCAGCCATCGATCTAGATCCGCCCTCGCCATCGCCAGAGAACGCGCCACCGGACGCCGGGCGGAGGAGAGGGAGGGGTCGCCATCGTCGTGGGAGGAAGAGGCCTCGTGCCGCTGCGGCCTTGCTCCAAGCGGATCCCCGTGCCTCTTGTGCTGTCGTCCCTGCTGGATCCTCCCGTGGTACCGTCGCTGCTGGATCTGGAGAGAGGAGGGAGTGAGGGAGATGGAGAGAGGAAGAGGGAGAGGGTGATGTAGTCACCTACCTCGGACGAAACCCTAGGCCGCCGGAGACGAAATCGGTCGTGCTGTGGTGTCGTGGATCCACGTTGTAACACCACTGGTGTTTAATAAGTAATTAACCTGACATGTCATCATCATTAGTCTTTAATCATTCTTGCCATGCATTTAAGTTTGCTTCATTTTTGTGTAGATCTTGTTCAGTTAAGTGTTTTGATGCTGTGTTATGAGGACCAAAATTCAAAAATCAAAATAAAATTTAAATTCCTTTTGAAAAAACCCAATTTCCAAACTCTAGTTTTACCCCTTTTTCTAATTCAAAAGTTGTTCAAAATTTGAAGTTGGTCCTTTTAGCAAAGTTGTAGATCTCAAATTCTAAACAACTTTGGTGTTTTGATTTTTCTTTGTGCAGTTCAAAGTTTAGGAGTAATTTTCAAGATTTCAAAGAAGAATAGGTTTTCACTGTGCACAGCTGGAGGACCCCTACCTCATCCTCACCCGGCCCCTACCTCTCTTTGCCCGGACCCCCACCATCCTTTTGCCCGGACCCCCACCGTCCTTTTGCCCGACCCCACCGTCCTTTTGCCCAACCCCCACCGTCCTTTTGCCCGGACCCCCACCGTCCTCTTGCCCGGACCCCCACCGTCCTTCGCCCGGACCCCGGCATCACCCCCGCGCCTATAAAAGCCACCAAGCTCCCCATTGCCACCACCAACACTTCCTCGCCAACCCAAGCCATCAGGCAGCCCAGCGCCCGCCAAGGCCGCCACTGCCTTCGCCTTGAGCTTCTCCACCTTCCCAAGACACCAATTTCACCCCTCCGTCCTTTCCTTCGCCGGCGCAGCGACTCCCCTCCACTCTGGCGAATCGCTCGAGCCTCACCCTCGAGCCAACCTTCGAGCCAACCCTCGAACCGCACACCCTCGAGCGTCCCCTCGAGCCACATCCCTCGAGCCGCATCTCTCGAACATGCCAAGGCCAGCCTCGAGCCTCACCCTCGAGCGTCCCCTCGAGCCTCACCCTCGAGCACGCCTGCGAACCGCGCCCCCTCGAAGCAGCCGAGCCCCACCCTCAGCCTCGGGCGAATCGCAGCCACCCTCGGACTGAGCCTCGAGCACGCCGAGGCTACCCTCGAGAGGTTAGCCAAGCCTCCGCCGAGGCCTCGCCACCATCGAGCTCCCGCCTCCGACCCTTGCACCGCCTCGCCGAGCCTCGTTTCCAACTCCTGGTGAGCCCGCGAAGCTATCCCCACCCTCTGCCTTCCCAGCCGAGACCTCGAGCGACCGGTCCGCTGTCCGCCTTACAGGCAAGCGCGCCGAGCCTCGAGAGAAGCACAGTTTTCCTTTTCTTTTAAAATATGAATAGTGTTTTTTTTCTTCTTTTTGTGAGGTTTAATCTGTTGTTCTAAAAATCTTGAGATAAATGTTGTGTGTTCCTTGCTCTGTGTAGTATTTTAGAAAAATAAGAAACTCTACTTTTCTGCAAAGTTTAAAATATGAAAAATCCCCTTTTAATTAATAAATGGATAGTTTTAGGTTTTTAGTAAAACATGTATAGCTCCAAAGGTCATGAAATTTGTTTTGTCATCTATTTACACCATGATGAACCTATGAGATTAATTTGGTAAATTTTGGGACAACTGTATAAAAT
This sequence comes from Coix lacryma-jobi var. lacryma-jobi, assembly GCA_009763385.1. Lineage (NCBI taxonomy): Eukaryota > Viridiplantae > Streptophyta > Magnoliopsida > Poales > Poaceae > Coix > Coix lacryma-jobi. The sequence goes on along the minus strand of CM019825.1, from coordinate 9,618,564 downwards.
GATCTTTTAAAATAAATTAGGAAAAACAGAAAGTAATCATGGTGTGACCTTTTGGATTGTTTGCTGTTCATAGACCCCACCCCTCTGGTCTATGATGATTGTGATGCCTTGCAATGTTTTGTAAATAATGCTTAATAAGTTTGTTTAATCTTGCTTAAAAGATAAAGATAATTAATCTTTATGTCTATCCTAGAAGTTACTCACATGTTAGAAAGTTGTACTCTAGAATCAGTAGTCTTGTCCTGCACCTTAGCATGCTTTCCATGGCATCATGTTAAAGCATACATCATTTATCCACGTGTAGTATCCAAGAGTGTTGAAGTCGTGTTGATCAAGCTCTGGTGTTCACCATTGTCGAACGAGCCTCGGAGGAGGGTTCTTGTTGGACAGGCTTCGTCGAAAAAGACTTAACTTCAAGCAGCAAACGAACTAACTTGTGTCAATCTTTCTTGGATCTTATCTTCCCTGCAACGAAGGCAAGCCCCGGTGCATTTAACCCTTCCTTGGATTTATAAAATGTTTTCCTTAAATGCTTTTGAGTTAAACTACTGCATTAGGTTATAGGAGTTGTGTGATGACCTATTACCTGCATTATTTACCTCCACCAGAAGATCCACCAGCCCTGCTTTAAAACTATTTGCAAAATGCTTAGTGATGCTATACTATAGATTTGCAATAAAATGCCATTTTCAAAAGTGTGATCACTGAAAGAATCTTTATGGGAATTTGGCTTTACTTCCCGTTCGATGACTGCTTGCCTAGCTAGCATGTGGTCATTGTCGAGAAGAGGTTGTCCGCGCGTACGGTGCCGTCATGTTGTAGTCCGGGACTCAACAGTTGACACCGACCGGGACAGGGTTGAAAAACCGACAGGACCTGTACTCTTGGGTTAGAGTCCCGAGGTGCTTGTCGCTGGCGGAAAAATGTGGGACCAACCGTATGGGGGCCTGCTGGCCAAGACTTGCAACTATTCACATACTACGGAAAGCTCTGGCTCCGAGGAATCCTTTATTGGACCGACAACCGCGCACTGGGAGTGGAGAGATGGCGGAAGTAGCATGTACCACACGTGGTCGTCGTACCTGGATAGGAGTGGTGTACTGTACTTCCGGGTGGCATAGGACCGGGCCCAATCTTGGAGGAATCGTGGTAGACGAGTTGGCATATGCAAGCTTGGGTGCTACATATGCAGTGTGGATAGGGATCCTCAGCTGAGTATTATTTATCCGGATTAACGTTGCTCCTCGGTTATGGAGACTTGGTCACTGACTGTCAACGGAGAGTGGTTCTCAACTAGGTATGTTTTGAAATGTAAAATGAATCATGACAATGAAGAATTGAGAAATGCTTGAATCTTTCCAAAATAAAACAAGGTTTACAAAATGCTTTTTCTGCAAAATACTTAAGCCTTACCTTGACTACCCTAGGCCTTTCATTCCTGAGTCTTCTCCCTTTTTCTTTAGTCGGGTAAGTCTTGTTGAGTACCCCAGTACTCAGGGTTTGTTAATCCCCTGTTGCAGGTTTCTATTAGGTGGTGTTGATCATGATCATGTCAGTGGGCTTGACGTGATCTGGTTGTTCCTCTTCTCCACTTACTTAGGTACTCCGCCTAAGTGTGGTTCTGTCATACTACTCTACTTCCGCAATACCAGTTATTTTTATGTAAAAAGTAACATCTTCATAATTTGTAAAGTTTATCTATCTTGCTTCCGCACTCCGATGGTATTTTGTATCAACTGTTGTAATGTTGTAATTATTCCAACCTTCATGATGATGGTCCTGTGGCTCGTGAGTAATTCGGGGTCCTCTCGGGGACACCCGACGGATCTTTCCAGTAACGTGTTTCATTTGCACAGTCATTGGGCTCCCTATGACGATGACGTGTGCAAGTGGGCCACATTATTGGGCGTTTCCGTCACACACGGGTCGAGCCTCCTTCATCCCCGATCAGGATCTGCGACTCCCCATGCGAGTGACCGGTGCGGAGGAGCCACCGGTGCGGAAGATCTCACTCCTCCCTCCCCAATCCGCTAAGGGGCCGCCGGGTGTGGAGGAGCCGCCGGTGCAAAGGGTCGGGTGAGGGGAGGAGTGCGCTGGCTGCTGGGAAGTCGGGGAGAGAAACAGAGAGAGGGAGGAGAGAAGCTCGCGGTGCGGTGGCTGCTGAGCAGCTGAGGTGTGGACTGGGGATGAAGGAGGAGCGGCCGCGGTGCGTGAGATTTAGGGTTTTTTACATTATATAGCCGGGACGCTAAATGGGCCTCGCCCTAGGCCTCAAGCGCTTGGCAAATGTTGAATGTCATTTACCGCAACAGACATCTTAAGATGTCTGCTGTGGTAAATCGATTAACTGCAGCGGGCATCTTAAGATGTCGATGCCCGCTGTGGTAAATAGCTATTTTCCGCAGCAGTCATTTAAAGATGTCCGCTGCGGTTAATCGATTTACCGCAGCGGGCATCATAAGATGTCCGCTGCAGTAAATAGCCATTTTTCGCTGCGGTAAATCGATTTACCGTGGCGGGCAAGAGTTGGTCGTCACGACAAATAAAAAGTGTCCGCTGCGATAAATTGTGCGATTTACCGCAACGGACAAAAAAAAACGTCTGCCACGGAGGGCAAAAATACAACGCTGCGCAAATTCGTTTTTGTAGTAGTGCGTGCTAAGAGAGTTTCATCTAGATAAAACTCATTTCTTCTCTCTTTTCTTAAATACAATGTCATGCTATCAAAAATGCTTATGTGGCAGCATATTTAATGCAAATGAAACACAAATGAAACCCCTCATTGAGATTGACCTTAGAGTCAGCTGCTAGCTCTAAGATAACTTCTCCAACAATACTAGCTCTTAGTACATAACTTTTAACATGGATGACCCCACATAACAATCTCACATGACCTTGAGATGCGTATAAGAGTTTAGGTCTTAGCTAAGAGCTAGCTTTTCTCTCTCTTCTATTAAAATATAAGAAAAATGTTTAGAGCTAACTGAAAAGTCAATTGTTGGAGGCGCCCTCACGTGTGACGCGGGTGCACACGGCGTTTTTTCTGCTAGTACTGATTTTGATAAGAACTTTGTTAAGCAATGTTTCAAAAGGCACGAGGTCGATTTGCATGTTTGAGTAAGATCCCAGGTCATACCATGAACAGACTAGGAGTTACATAGATTTTGAAGTATTTGGATTATACTCCTAGTTGTTTATGGAGTAGTTTACTTAAAATACCTTGTTTATGTTAATTCAAAGTCTAAATCATCTTAGCAAATTTTTGTAAAACTCTAATTGTCTTAGCTTTCTCTCTCCTATTTTATCTGGTTTGAACTCAGAACATGGTTTTCGTGCCCCTAAGGACACATGTCCTCAACAGATACATGGTTGCTGGTTGTATGTACATTTAGGTGTATGATTGTATGAATGTACAAATCTGAGTTTTATTTATATTTAATGTGTATCACAAAAGTTTTTTTTATGATGTGATAATGTATTTAAAAGAGAACGGAAAAAATTCACTGTGATGAAACTCCGTCCGCACGAATACTAACTTTCTATTAGTAATAAAATTACTCCTTTCGTTCCAAAATAAATGCAATTCTAGAGTTTTAATGAAGATGCCAAGGTTAGGATGAAATTATATTTACACCTTTAGAAAGATGTAATCATTATACCTTGAAAAATGAGAAAGTAGAAAAAGATAAATAAGACTAGTTTGACTTTTATGTAAATGTGTACTTATTTTAAGATAAATTTTGAGCTCTAGAAGTGCACTTATTTTTGAGATGGAGAGAGTAAATGTTTATAAAATTATATGATAAAATTCTTTGGCCTTGTTTGGATCCCTATAACTCAGCTAGAGCTAGAGCTATTTTCTAACTCTAAACTAACCCTGAACTAACTCCAGCTCTTGTGGTGTTTGGATGAAGAGTTAGATTGACAATAAAAGTACTTTTTCAATCATTTGGTAGGATGAAGGTAGAGAGAAATCACTTTTGTAGTGGTCCCAACTAGAACTAGCCCAAATAATCACCTCTTGGTGGGGATAGTTTTTTTGATAAATTAGATGCAACTAGCTCAAACTAGCCCTCATGTTTGATACTTTAGGGCTAGTTGAGCTCTAAATAACTAAAACTAGCTCTAGCCCTGTGATCCAAACAAGGCCTTTGTTTCGCTCAGTGTCATACCAGATGTTCCGGTAGTACATTAGTCTAGTAAAAATAAACTAATTATAAAATAATTACACAGTCATAAGCTAATTAACAACGCAAATATAGTAAGATAAATTAATATGTTATTAGATTTTTTACTGTAGCACTATATTGTCAAATTATAAACTAATAAAGTTTAGTAGATTCGTTTTGTGAAGTAGTTTTTAACAAATAAATTATTTTTTTGTAATAACTTTATTCTTAATAACCTAAATTAGTGCGGCAAAATTTGTGAAAGAGCTAATTTTTTTCGTTGGGGATGTCCACCCAGTTCTCAAGAACTTGGGCCTTGTTTAGTTGCTCCCCAATTTTGCAAAATTGGTAAGATTCCCCATCATATCAATATTTAAATATATGCATGAAAAATTAAATGTAGGTAAAAAAATAACTAATTGTACTTTTAGTATGTACATGTCGAGATGAATCTTTAAAGTCTACGTAGTCCATATTTGAACAAAGTTTGTCAAATAACAACGAAAACGCTATTTAAAATTTTTTGGGCCTCGGTCTCTCTGTGCGACTGTGCGTGACAGCGTGAGACTTGCGCCCCAGGCTCTATAAATAGATGACCTCGCGTCTACGTAGTACTCCATTCACTTGATCATCACCCGTCCAAGAGTCCAAGCCACAGCACAGCTGAATCCAACCACCCCCCGTTTCCTGATACGCACTGTCCGCCATCGTCAAGATGTTCGCCATGATGGGTGCAGTGGCATCCCATCTTACGGCGGCGGCAGCCCCGGTCGCTGCGGCTGTTGCCCCGGTTCATGCAGCGGTGGCGTCGGCGGTTGCCCCGGTGATGGCGTCGGCGGCCCCGGTACATGCTGCGGTGGCCCCGGTGGTGGAGGCGGCGGCCCCGGTGGTGGTGTCGGTGGTGGTTGCGTCGGTTGCCGCGGTGTTACCGCCGGCGGCGGCCCCGGTTGTTGCGGCGTTGGCCCCGGTGGTGGTGGCTGCAGCGTCACCGGCGGTGACGACAATTGCTAGCGCGGGCCGCAAGCGCGCGCGGTGAACCCTTGAGCAAGACATGGTGTACGTCCTCTGGTGACGGCGTCCTCTGACCTCGATCTGGTGTTTTCTTCATTCCGCCGACGCTTGCTTTCACGGATGTACTACTAGATGCTTGCCTCCTTTCCACTGTTATTCATCATCATCCATGCTACTGCTCTTTTTAATTTTAACTTGTTTAGTTATCCTCATGTTTTTGCTTCCCGCTTGTCTTTAATTTGCTCGTTCAACGATTTGACTTACTGTCATAAGTACTACGCACTATTATGCATCGATCCCAATTTTCAGCAGCTACCAGATTGCGTTATGAACTTATGAGTTATGATCGATGTTGCCATGTTGGATGCACACATCCTCAGTTGCTCACCGAAAACGACTGATCGGAAGTTAGGGCTTGCGTATTGGGTGATAATTGGATGTTTCACATCAGACTCGTACATTATCAATCTACTAGTATCTATTGGCTTCCTTCCGCTGTGCTACAAACGGTTTGTGAGTCGTACATCGGTTTATTTTCTCTCACAGAACACTATTAAAACAGCCGAAATCAGTCATAAAAACGACCAGCCGAACAACATAGCTTAGCTTGCTTGAAGTCTATGTTTTATTTCTGTTCAGTTTTGTACGAACTTGTCTACTTGTGACAGAACCTCCTGGATTATTAGGGCCCACGTGTACCTGTCCTTGTCCTATAGACCTCGGACAGACATACACTGTGCCCCATAACCCAAAAGACTCATCACGTGTTATCGGGTAACCCGACTTATCCACGTTTCCTTACACTCCCAGGATCATTGCAAGAGTCATTGCAGTATTACAACATTTCACAAATAATAAACATCAGAGATAAAAGTGCGGAAGGATTACACCATAAGTTTTACAAACCAGTTGTTCAAACTTGCGTCGTTATTACAAACCATAGTTTCAAACTTTACCCTAGGTAGTGGAGGTAGCATTAAAAAACTGCATAACACACAAACAACCCCGCCTAAGGGTTGCCTTACTCCTCCCCGGACACGTCCTCCTCAACGACGGTCACGCAACAAGCCTCAAAGCAGGGCTGCTCGTGCCCGTCACCTGCAACAGGGGATTAACAAACCCTGAGTACAAAGGTACTCAACAAGGCTGACCCGACAAGAGAAGAGAAGAACAGGTATGCTGGCTTGGGTAGGCTCAACAGAATTTTTCATTTGCATAAAAGCTTACTAAAGTAGTTCTAGATTCAAATTTTACTAAATCATTTGAGTATTTGGTAAGAACTGAAAGTGAACATTAGTGAAAGATCATCATCATTCTTTCTTAACCAGTTCCATTTTCATTCTACGGTGCGGGTCGAAAGATTGAGTCTCCTTAACCGAGGAGCACGACGATTCGAACCGATTCAACCAGATCTGAGAGTTTTCCACGATCATACGATACATGTAGACCCGTGATCACACATATACCAACCCCAACCTCGGATCCTCCAAACAAGACCGGGTCCGCGCCACCCGAGAGTACTTGTACACCTCCAATCCGGGACTTTAACCCACGAGAGTAGCTAGTACTCCCGCCATCTTTCCACTCCCAGTGCGCGATTAGCCGTTCTCATTTAAGAACCACCAAGGCAGAGCTTACCGTAGCATATGATCGGTACTTCACAGTTTCTCAATCTAGCAAGCCAACAACGGTTAACCCTATCCGACACATCCGGGTCACTCTGCACCAAACCCAGGTTCGATGCATGTGCCCGTCTGGTCTTAACAATCATTCTTTCTCATTATCATTCCCAAAACGATAAGTATTGAAAACATTTATCAAAAGCTTCATAAAGCGAGGCTAAGCATTTCTAGCATTTTGATAAAGCAGGTAGCAAGGTATGATATATCGATAACAAGGTTGATCATGCATCAACAGGTTTAAAACATTTATTTGATAAACATTTAATGCATCAGGTTATGAAAGTAAGTGTAATTGTAAAACCAAGGAAATGGTTAAATGAACCGGGGCTTGCCTTCGCTGATCGAAAAAGTCTCCTGAAAATCCGGATCAACAGGACACTCCGAACTTCCTGGACCAACCTCAACCGGACAAACGACCTCTTCAGAAACTACACGATAAAGGAATGCATGCTTGATGAGATGCTCATATCATGATCATGGTAAAGATGGAAATTTTCTAAGCTGTAAACATTTATCTTGCAAAAGCTTTTCCACACGGTACAGTTGCAAACCAACAAAACCAATTATATAACTATACATGGTTTAAGTGAGTGATTCTTGCTTGCATCAAGCAGCAGATCAAAATAATTCACTTATCTTAACCTTCAAATCTACCGTAAAAGAACTTAGATTTTCATGTTTTATAATATTATTTAAGCATAAAGAAAGCAATTTAATTAGCCAGAAATTAAGTTGTGAAGCAAACTATGCTCAAATTAGTTCAAACTTAGTACACAGATTGGTTATGATCCAAACAGTGCATAAAATAAATTTTAGCATTTTTGGAGTTAAACTTGATTTTATAAAATCATTGAATCCTTATTCAAGAATTAAGAGGCATAATTTTTACTGCAAAACAAAATACAGAAACATGCACATATTATATTTTTCATAAAAACTACACATTTCATAAAACATGCACAAAAATTTTCATAATTTTTGGCTCAACAGATTAATTCATACAAAAATAACAAATTCAGCATTAGCATGCACATAACAGAAAAAGATTAAAACGTTTAAATTAAACAAATACCCCAACAGGCCGAAACTGGCCCACTCGGCCCATCCCGCGCGCAAGGCGGCCCAACTCGGGCCTGCCCGCGCCTGCACGGCCGATCTTGCAGAAAAGCCCTCCGGCTTTAACAAAACTACAACCAAGCCCTTGACACTATTGGGCACTATTCCTCTGAGTCTAGGACTTTGCACTTAGGCCCTCGGGTTTAGTCGAATTCTCGTCGACACATCCCCGACGCCAAGGCTGCCGGCGGCGAGCTCGGCTCGCGCACGCCGGAGCAACGCGACCTTCTCCGGCCAAACCAACTAGCTCAACGCCTTCCTCTTCACCTCACGGCCTCGCTGAACCCTCAAACTCCCTCCCTCGACCTCTCTCTCTACCCCGACGACGACACAGGCGGACGCAGCGGCACGGCGGCGGCACGCTGGCCAACTGAGAGCTCTACTGAGGCTATGGACGTGCACATCAGCACCAGGGGCTCACCACGACTCTAGCGGACTAGGTCTCCGAAGATGACGCGGTCCCGAACGGTGATGACGACGACGGCGGCGGATCTCAGCGGTGCGGCTCGACGGGGACGACCTGTTCCGGCTGAGACAGAGGGAGATAAGGTCAACGACCTGGGGTTAAAGCATCAGGAACAGATAAGAAAGAGAGAACGATGCTCAGGAGAGGATGATAGGGCTCCGAGCTTGCTGACCATGGTGGCGGCGTCGATGGTGGTGTTCGGGACCGGAGATGAAGAAGACGACCACGCCGGGCGGCTGCGGGGGCGAGCGAGGCTACGACCTAGCTCTACAGCTCCGCAACGACGAGGCGAACACGGTGACGCGGTTGAACGGGACGAACAAGCGCTCACGTGGCCGGCGTAGCTGAGCAGAGGGACGGCGGCGGCGACGAGCAAGCAGAGGAGAAAGACGGAGCACGACGCGACTGCAGGGCGATAACGCTGAAGAGGAGGACGGCGACGTGAAGAACTTGTGCGCGAAGCTAGCAAGCAGCTCGCTGGCGCGACGCATGCGCCCCAGCGCGAGCGCGGCCCAGGCGGAGCAGCTCGCTGGCGAGCTTCCAGGCGTTTCCCCTATCGGCACTGTTCCTTGCTCTCTCCCCCCCTTCCTGAAAATTGAATTTACTTTTGAAAATTGAACTATACTTCAAGTTTTGCCAAAATGAAATGTAGAGTTTAAAAAGTTGTACAACTTTGCTTTAACAACCTATGGCTGATTTCAACTAGAAATAGGCCAATTTGATCAAACCAGTTCAAATTGACTTCAAATTAGAAATTTGAAAAGGGGACAGATTTAGGGTTTTATAGCAGAAACAAAATTACTTTGATTTTACACTGACACTTGAAAAATGGTCAATGTATGAAAGATTCATTTTGAAATTCTCTACAGCTTTGATGTAAACCTCAAACTCAGATTTCAAATAGTTTTTGAAATGCAAGTTTAAAAAAAAAAGGGACTATTTCTAGGGTTTGAATAAATTCATAATTACTTGGAATTTTGTACAGAAACTTTGAAAACTTTGAATACCAAAGTTGTACCTCTTCTTAAGATCTACCAAAAAGCTTTTAGGGTCAACCTCTAAATATGCATAGATTTTGAGTTAACTAAAAAGGGCTAATTAACTTATATAGGAAATTAAATGTTTTCCCCATTTTTAAGCTAGATATCTTTTAGCTCCTTTTGAGATGTTGAACCTGGATTCATGCCTTTACATGACTCTAGTCACTTGGGATGAACACAAGTTACTACTTAATGACATTCCAAATTGGGGTTTTGAGCTACCTCACAACAAAACAAAAACAAAATGCTCACACATTAGGAATTAAACTCCTTTTAGTGAATGCATCTCAAGGTGAGCTAGCACATGATGCTATGGAATGCTTATGATGGCATGACAATATTTTATTCATGTAAACACATGAGGTGTTACATCCTTTCCCCCTAAAAGAAATCTCGACCCGAGATTTAACCACAAACCACACCAACTACTAACGTTGTGGGATACGGGGATAAAGATTACAGACTTTTTACAAAAACGAGAAACATGCTCTATTTGTTAACCTACTTCACTGCCTTGACTGTATGGTTGCATAGAATTCAGGAAACTGTTCTATTAGGAATTCTTCGGTTTCCCAAGTTGCTTCCTCTTCAGAATGCTGACTCCATTGAACTTTATAGAACCTATGAGTGTGTCGTCGAGTCACTCTATCTCGTTGATCGAGAATTTTGATGGGATACTCTGAGTATGTCATATCAGGCTCAAGTTGTACCCCTTCAACATCAATCACTTGGTCAGGAACTCGTAGACACTTCTTCAGCTGAGAGATGTGAAACACATTATGAACCTCTGATAGATGAGCTGGTAGTTGAATACGGTATGCCACTTTGCCACACTTGGCCAGGATTTGAAATGGCCCAATGTAACGGGGAGCAAGTTTTCCTTTGACCCCGAAACGATAAACACCCTTGGTGGGTGACACCTTTAGATACACAAAATCTCCTTTGGCAAACGTCAAAGGTCTACGCCTTTTGTCTGCATAGCTTTTCTGTCGAGATTGTGCTATTTTCATATTTCTTTGTACGAGTTTGACCTTCTGTTCAGTCTCTTGAACTAGATTGACACCAAAGAACCATCTTTCACCAGGCTCGGACCAATGTAAAGGAGTCCGGCACCTTCTGCCATATAAAGCTTCAAATGGTGCCATACGGATACTCTCTGATAGCTGTTGTTGTATGAGAACTCTGCTAATGGTAAGCACTCATCCCACTTAAATGGAAAGTCAAGAGCACATGCTCTGAGCATATCTTCTAATATCTGATTTACTCTTTCAGTCTGACCATCTGTTTGTGGGTGGTAAGCTGTACTGTGTAAGAGTTTAGTGCCCAGAGACTCATGTAGACTTTCCCAGAATTTTGAAACAAACTGAGTACCCCTATCTGAGACAATAGTCTTCGGAACTCCATGCAAACTCATAATCCTCTGAAAGTATATCTTGGCATATGTGGATGCCGAGTAGATGGTCTTGACTGGTATAAAATGTGAAACCTTGGTTAAACGATCTACTATAACCCAAATAGAGTCGTAGCCCTTGGATGTTCTTGGTAAACCAACAATAAAGTCCATACTAATGTCCTCCCATTTCCAAGTAGGAATTGGCAATGGCTGCAGTTCACCAGCTGACTTAAGATGAATGGCTTTGACTTTCTGACAAGTATCACATCTGGCTACATACTTTGCAATCTCGATCTTCATCTTAGTCCACCAGAATCTTTGCCTAAGATCCTGGTACATTTTTGTACTTCCCGGATGAATCGCAAACGGGGTAAGGTGAGCTTCATCCAGAATCTGCTTCCTCAACTCAGGATTCTTCGGAACGACCAGTCTATCTTTGAACCAGACCACTCCTGCTTCATCGACTCGGAAACACGAAGCTTTGTCTGCTTTGGCTTTCTCTTTGAGGTGGACAATACCCTTGTTTTCTTTCTGAGCAGCTACAATCTGGTCTTTGATAGATGATTGAACTAATATATTAGACAAACTGCCCTGAGTGATCATCTGAATACCCAGTTTTTCTAACTCGAACAAAGAGCAAGATCTAAGATCTACTGGTCTGACAGTGGTACAGTTGCAACGAACCTTTCGACTAAGAGCATCGGCTACAACATTTGCCTTTCCGGGATGGTAATGCACTTCAAGATCATAATCTTTGATTAGCTCTAACCACCTTCGATGTCGCATATTCAACTTTGACTGAGTGAATATATATTTCAGATTCTTGTGGTCGGTGTATATGTGACATGTGTTGCCCAAGAGGTAATGACGCCAAATCTTTAAGGCGTGAACAACTGCTGTTAACTCTAAGTCATGAGTTGGATAGTGTTCTTCATGACGTTTCAACTGTCGGGATGCATAAGCTATCACTCTGCCCTCTTGCATCAAAACACAACCAATCCCGATACTAGAAGCATCACAATACACATCAAACGACTTCTCAATATTGGGTTGGGCTAAGACTGGAGCTATAGTTAAGAATTCTTTTAGCTTTTGAAAAGCTTTTTCACATTTATCCGACCAAACAAACTTGACTTCATTCTTTAACAACTGAGTTATAGGTTTGGCAACCTTGGAGAAGTCCGGAATAAACCTGCGGTAATAACCTGCCATACCTAGAAAACTGCGAACTTGATGGACAGTTCTAGGGGATTCCCATTCAAGGATTTCTTGTACCTTGCCTGAATCCACAGCTACACCTTCAGCCGATAACACATGACCCAAAAATGGAACTTTGTCTAACCAGAACTCACATTTACTGAACTTTGCATATAGCTGATGGTCTCTCAGACGACCCAACGCTACTCTGAGGTGTTCCGCATGTTCTTGTGGAGTCTTGGAATATCAGAATGTCATCAATGAATACTACTACAAACTTGTCTAGCTCAGGCATGAATACGGAGTTCATCAGGTACATGAAGTGAGCTGGAGCATTGGTCAACCCAAAGGACATGACCAAGTACTCATACAGGCCATATCTGGTGGTGAAAGCAGTTTTAGCAATATCTTCAGGCCTTATCTTTATCTGGTGATACCCAGATCTCAGATCTATCTTAGAAAATACCTTGGCGCCCGCGAGTTGATCAAACAGAAGATCAATCCGCGGCAATGGATACTTATTCTTCACTGTCACTTCATTGAGCGGACGATAGTCCACACATAGCCTCAATGTTTGGTCTTTCTTTTTGACAAACAAAGCAGGACAGCCCCATGGTGATGAACTAGGTCTGACATAACCTTTATCAAGCAGTTCTTGCAACTGAACTTTTAATTCCACCAGTTCTTTAGGTGGCATTCTATAGGGTCGTCGAGATATTGGTGTTTGTTCCTGGTTTTAGCTCTATGCTGAACTCAACATCACGGTCTGGTGGTAACCCCGGCAAGTCTTCAGGAAACACATCCGGAAACTCACAGACTACTGGAATATCCTGAATCTCTTTAACTGTTGTTGCACAGACGCTGCCGCGCACATCTGGTCAACGGTTTTCTTGGGAATTGGAAGTTGGATAAAGAGTTCGGAAGTACTATTAGGTATGATCAACCTGACTGCTCTATGCAAGGCATCTAATACTGCCTTCTGCTGGTACATCCAGTTCATCCCTAGGATCACATCTATTCCTGATCCTTGATTACTATCATATTTAGTGGGATAATGAGGAAAGTGCATTCGCCCCCAATGTGGGTTTTGGCTAATTAATGACAATCAAATTAGGGACTAACCAGTTTATAAAAGCATGTATGCAGGTGTTAGTCCTTTGAAAGATTTGAAACGTTGAAATCTCGTGAACAAAGCACGTAGGATATTTTTGGACATAAAGATGCCTAGCTCAAGTGGTAGTTTAAAATTTCAATTTTAAACTTGAGTTATAGGTAAGCCGGACTATGAAGAGGGTCACAAAGTAAGTTGGCTAGATGTGGAGAAAAGTGCTCAAATCGACTAACCTTAGTTCGCTTGAGAGACACCGCACAATCACGACACGTAGAGTAGAGGGTTTCATATGGTCGGTGGTACCGACCATGGGTGGTCGGTGGTACCGACCACGGCTTCTCTGCGCAGCGCTCTAACACCCTCTCTGTGTTGGTCAAAAATGACCTGGCGGTAGTACCGCCATAACCTCGGTACTACCGCCCGCGCGTGGTACCGACGCAAGGTCGGTAGTAACCTGGTTTTGCAACCCTCTCTGGATAGAGTTGTTTTGACCTAGGTGGTACCGCCATTACCTCGGTAGTACCGCCCCCGGTGCTACCGACGCAAGGCCGGTGGTAACCAAGTTTGCAGAGCTCCCTGTGTAGAATTGAAAAAGGCCTGGCGGTGGTACCGCCATAACCTCGTACCACCGGGATGGAGGTACCGACGGAGGTCGGTGGTAACTTGGCTTTGCGAGGCTCTCTGTGTTGTGTTGAATATGACTTGGCGGTGGTACCGCCATAACCTCGGTACCACCGGCCTCGGAAGCACCGACCCAGGTGGGTTGAAAGTTTTTCAGGGCTCTCTGGACTTACTAGCCTTTGACTTGGCGGTGGTACCGCCATTACCTCGGTACCACCGACCTCGGAGGTACCGACCCTCGGGCGGTAGTTTCCGAGGGACCGAGTCCCTAACTGAGTTGCTCTCTGTTCGAGCTTGTTTTGGCCTGGCGGTGGTACCGCCATAACCTCGGTACCACCGCCTCGGTGGTTCCGACCTTGGCCCGGTGCTTGTCAGTTTGACCAGATCTGGGGTATGCGACCGTTGTGACATGGTCGGTGGTACCGACCAGCCTCGGGACTGGGGGAGTATAAATACCTCCCCTCTTCACTTTTCACACACACCCACTGATTCCACTTACTCATTGCACCTAACTCTGGACAAACTCTCTCCAGCATTGACTCACCTCTCTCTCCCCCTTTGCTCCTAGATTCATTCCCTTGCGAGATTTGAGCTAGGGAAGTGAGATTCGAGAGTGGGAAGCATCAATCTTCGACTTGAGCACTTGGTTTCCATCTTGCCGGCTTGCTTTGTGTCTTTTACTCTTGAGCTCTTTGAGCTCTAGCCGGTTAGGTGTTCTTCGTGGTAGCCCGTATTGATTTACTTGTGAGGGCTCCCCGAAGCGTTTGTATTACCCTGAGATTTCTAGTAGAGATACTCTCGTAGCCTTTGTGGTTGCTTGAGTGAGGCGAGGAGGTGAAATAGACTCCGACCTTTGTGGTCACCTCAACAACGAGGAAGTAGGCACTCCTTAGTGGATTGGCCGAACCTCGGGATAAATCGCGTGTCCCGTGTGCTTGTTGTTGTTGTCCCTATTTTCTCTACTTCACTTGTTATTGTGTTCTTCGTGTTCTTCCTATCCCTATCTCTTTCTTAGGTTGGGAAGGCTCGATCTACATCAAGGGGAGCAACCAAGGTTTGGTGAGAGTAGATTTACCATATATCATTCTTAGGAAAGTGGGCTAGAAACTTGTAATATTTCATAGCTTACATTCATCGGATTTGTAGTTTCTTTTAGGATCCCGGTTGTGCCGTTTGTTTGTGTTGGTAGTACCGGTGTTCACACCCGGTAGTACCTACCCAAACAAACCGGCCTCTCCGGTTGCTATCTAACTACATCTTATAGTTTGTGAAGTTTCAGATAGTCAAAATCACCTATTCACCCCCCTCTAGGCTGATTCGGTCCTTTCAATTGGTATCGGAGCCTAACCCTTGTGTTAGCGCTTCACCGCGTAAGGGAGAATCATGTCTACCATAAGTCAAGAACAACTTGTTGAGATTGTCAAGCAGGTTACTGCTCAAGTAATTCAAGATCAAGCAAAGAAGCATGAAGATGAGATGAAGAGAATGAAAGATGAGATGGAGAGTTTGAGGCGAGCTTTGGAAAGCAAAGCCGAAGCATCCGGAAGCGGTGGAAATCAGCCGCCCAAGGATGAAAAGAAGGAGGATGAGAGAAAGGCAAGAGAGACACCGAGTTCACAAGAGTGGCATATGACTATAGCCAAATGGGCAAAGTCATGCAATTGCCTAGCGTCAATCTAGGCAAACCACCCGCCTTTGATGGAATCAACTACAATGATTGGGCACACAAGATGAAGCTACACCTTCTTGCCGCAAGAGTTTGGGAGATTGTTGAGAACGGACCAAGTCACGTTGTAGGTCAAGAGTTCACCGACAATGATGTGTTTGAGTTTCAACAAAATGTTCAAGCCGCATCATTGATACTATCATGCCTCAAGCCTGAAGAAAGCAACAAGGTACATGGAATGGAGAATGCCAAGAAGATTTGGGATACCCTCAGGATATCATATGAGGGTGATGCGAGTGTGAGGAAGTGCAACATAGAGCTTCTTCATGGAAAGATTGAGAATTTTGCAATCAAGAAAAGTGAGACCACACAACAAATGTTTGACAGATTCATGACGTTGGTCAATCAGATTAGAGCACTCGGAGACACCAAGTGGGATGACTACTCAGCTGGAAGAAAGCTATTAAGAGCATATAGAAAGAGGAACAAGAACCTTGCATCAATCATCATGGAGAGACCTAACTATGAGAGCATGGGACCTCATGAGATGCTTGCCAAGATAAAGCATCATGAAGTCTTGGATGATGAAGATATAGAAGATCAAGAAGCAAGTCACAAAAGGGTGGTAGCACTCAAGGCTAATCAAGAAGAAGGAAGCAAGGCCCGAGATGACTCTTCAAGCGAAGGAAGTGAAGACTCCGATGATGAGTTGGCTTATTGTGAAGAACTTTAGAAGATTCATGAGAAAGAAGATGCACAAGAAGGGCAAAGGTGGTTACTTCAAGAAATCAAAGAAGAGGAATTGCTATGAGTGTGGAGCGGATGATCATTTCATTGCCGATTGTCCACAAAAGAAGAACAAGAACAAGTATAGCAAGAGTGATGACAAGAAGCATAGAAGAAGAAGAGGTGGTGAAGCTCATCTTGGTGAGGAGTGGTTCTCGAAGATGACTCAAGTGATGAAGAGAAGAGCAAGAAAGAGAAGGAGAAGGAGAAGGCGGCCAACATCGCCATACACAAGACCTCTTCTCCAAGCCTCTTCTCCAACATGGCTACATCGACAACTTCGTCATGCTTGTTCGAGAACCTCTCCGACGACGAGGATGACTTCACTCATTCTTGCTTCATGGCTAAGAATGAGAAGGTATCATTCAACTCTCTACTTGTTCTAGTGATGAATGTAGTGATGATGATTGGATGAATTTGAACTTAGCATAATTAGAAAATATGGAAGAAAGGTGGACTAAAATAATAAAATTGCTCACTAAATTAGAGAGTCGGAATGAGAGTCTTGCAATGCAAGGGGACTTGATCTCTCAAGAGAGAGAAAAGAACCGTGCATTGGAAGCCTCTCTTGCCGAGGAAAAGTTGAAGGTTGAGAAATTGACCGTGGAACTATCTTTAGCCAATGACTCTAACAAGAAGTTGGCTAAGGAGTGTTCCGCGAGCAATGACTCAATTGCAAACTAAAGAATGAAGTTAGCATGGTTCAAGAAGCCTCACAAGCTTTCAAGATAAATATCAAACTCTTGAACTAAGCTACAACACTCTTTGGAATAGCACCTCTTCACCTCTCCTAAGGATTCCGATGGCTCTATGCCTCAACTAGTAATGGTTGCAAAAGATGTTATAAGTTAATATAAATGCTTGTGCAACTAACCTTGTTAGATAGAAAGAAAGACAAGGAGATTCATAGGTTGAACATGATCTTGAGGAATGGTTGCAAGTGTAAGGTGCAACAACCAAAGGATATCCTCAAGACCGCAAGACATCCATCCATCAAGGATGGAATTGGCTACAATAGGTATGATGGTAAGGCCAATGGTAGGAAGATGGTCAATGGGGTACCCTTTGTTAACTTCAACAAAGGGGTTCCTCTCTTTGATCTAATGAACAAGGCCAACAAGGATTGCCAATCCAAAGGCTCCACTTGCTAATGGTAAGATCAACAAGGAGAAGCAAGTGGAGGCCCCAAGCAACAAAAGCCCATATCAAGAAGCTATACATGTGATTATTTGTGTTGTTGGGGTGATGATGGCAAAATAGTTGTCAAGTATGTTGGTGCCCTCAAGAAGAGGGAAATTATGAGAAATGTTTGGGTACCAAAAGCTTATGTGACTAACCCCCAAGGACCCAATCTCGTTTGGGTACCTAAATCTAGAACATAAACTTGTTTTGTAGGAATATGCCTCCGGTGGATCAAGTTGGGTGTTGGATAGTGGATGCACCAATCATATGACCGGGGCAAAAGATATGTTCTCCTCCTTTCAACCAAGCAACGACTCATGCAACAATATTGTGTTTGGTGACAATGGTAAAGGAGAAGTGCTTGGTTTGGGTAAAATTGCTATCTCAACTGACAATTCCATATCTAATGTATTACTTGTGCATTCGTTGAGTTACAATTTGTTATCCGTTTCTCAACTTTGTGAAATGGGTTACGATTGTCTCTTTACGGATAAGGGTGTGACCGTCTCTAGAAGAAGGGATTCCTCTATTGCATTTAAAGGCGTATTGAAGGGAAAACTTTACTTAGTTGACTTCTCAACTAGTAAGGTAGAACCTACAACATGTCTAATGGCAAAATCTAGCATGGGTTGGCTTTGGCATCGCCGACTAGCTCATGTTGGGATGAGGAACTTGGCCCAACTTCAAAGAGAAGGCACATCCTTGGACTAACCAATGTTTCTTTTGAGAAAGATAGGATTTGCAGTGCGTGCCAAGCCGGAAAGCAAGTAGGAGCAAAACATCCAATCAAGAACATTGTGTCGACCACAAGACCATTGGAGCTATTGCATATGGATCTCATCGGACCCGTTGCTTATCAAAGCATCGGCGGTAACAAATACGGTTTCGTTATTGTTGATGACTATTCTCGTTTCACTTGGGTGTTCTTTTTAGCAGACAAAAGCGAAACGCAAGGTATCTTCAAGAAGTTTGCTAGAAGAGCACAAAATGAGTTCGACATCAAAATCAAGAAAGTGAGAAGCGACAACGGGACCGAGTTTAGGAACACCAACATAGAAGAGTATCTTGATGAAGAAGGGATCAAGCATGAGTTCTCCGTTCCATATACCCCACAACAAAATGGGGTTGTGAAAGGAAGAATAGAACTCTTGTTGAAGCTGCAAGATCTATGTTGGATGAGTACAAGACTTCCCATGGATTTTGGGCGGAGGCAATGAACACGGCGTGTCATGCAATCAACCGCCTCTACCTTCACAAGCTAAAGGGAAGACGCCATATGAGCTTCTAACCGGTAACAAACCAAAGGTGCATTACTTTCGAGTTTTTGGCTGCAAGTGTTTCATACTTAACAAAAGGGCCAAAAGTTCAAAGTTTGCACCTAAGGTACACGAAGGCTTTCTACTTGGTTATGGTACTAACGAACATGGCTACCGTGTATTCAATAATGCCCCGGCACTATTGAGTTAACGGTAGACGTGACTTTTGATGAATCCGACGGCTCTCAAAAGGAGCAAGTCAATGATGAGCTTGTAGGTAATGACGAGTCTCCATCCGAAGCTATCAAGAAGCTAGCAACCGGTGATGTGAGACCCGTTGAAATACAAGATGATGAAGATGAACCATCACACACTCCACAAGATTCTCATATCCATCATGTGCATCCAAATGCGCATGATGAAGCTTCCGCAACTCCGAATGGTGGTAGTGTGGATGATGTTCAAGTGATACACCAAGTTGATGATCAAACACGAGCTCAACATGAAGTCCGACAAGAAGATGGGACATCAATACATATGATGAAGATGATGAAGATGGACCCATCCAACGAAGATCACCTGTGCCACACCCAAGAGTTCATCATACAGTTCAAGGATCATCCCGTTGACAACATATTGGGGAGCATACGGCGTGGGGTAACGACACGTTCTCGTTTAGCAAATTTTTGTGAACATTACTTGTTTGTCTCCTCTTTGGAACCTCTTAGGGTGGAAGAAGCACTTGACGATCCGGACTGGGTGATGGCTATGCAAGAAGAGCTGAACAACTTCACCAGGAATGAAGTCTGGTCCTTGGTGGAAAGGCCCAAGCAAAATGTGATAGGAACCAAATGGGTCTTCCGCAACAAGCAAGACGAGCATGGCGTGGTGACAAGGAACAAAGCACGGTTGGTGGCTCAAGGTTTCACTCAAATCGAAGGTTTGGATTTCGGGGAAACCTATGCACCTGTAGCTAGGCTCGAGTCAATTCGTATATTACTTGCCTTTGCTACTCACCATGATTTCAAGCTATACCAAATGGATGTGAAAAGTGCATTCCTCAACGGCCCCCTCTCCGAATTGGTCTATGTGGAGCAACCACCGGGTTTTGAGGACCCAAAGTTTCCCAACCACGTCTACAAGCTCGACAAGGCGCTCTATGGGCTTAAACAAGCCCCTAGAGCTTGGTATGATTGTCTTAAGGACTTCCTACTCAAAAAGGGTTTTGAGATAGGAAGGGCCGATGCTACTTTATTTACTCGCAAAGTTGATAATGATATCTTTGTGTGCCAAATATATGTCGATGACATAATATTTGGTAGTACTAATGTTGCCTTTTGTGAGGAATTTAGTAGGATCATGACCAAAAGGTTCGAGATGTCCATGATGGGTGAGTTGAAGTACTTTCTTGGATTCCAAATCAAGCAACTCAAGGATGGCACGTTCATCAGTCAAACCAAGTATACAAGAGACATGCTAAAGAAGTTTGAGATGGACAAGGCCAAACCCATCAAGACACCTATGCCTACCAATGGACATCTTGATCTAAATGTGGATGGTAAGTCAGTGGACCAAAAGGTATATCGCTCTATGATCGGTTCATTACTTTACCTTTGTGCATCTAGGCCCGATATTATGCTTAGTGTGTGCATGTGTGCAAGGTTTCAAGCTAATCCGAAAGAATGTCATATTATGGCCGTTAAGAGAATTTTTCGATACTTAGTGCACACTCCGAATCTTGGCTTGTGGTATCCCAAGGGCTCCACTTTCGATCTACTTGGCTATTCCGATTCGGACTATGCCGGTTGCAAGGTAGACCGAAAGAGCACTACCGACGGGACTTGCCAATTTATTGGAAGGTCTTTGGTGTCATGGAGTTCTAAGAAACAAAATAGTGTTGCCCTATCCACCGCCGAAGCCGAGTATGTGGCGGCCGGCGCTTGCTGTGCTCAACTACTTTGGATGAAGCAAACACTAAAGGACTTCGGATGTGAGGAAACCAAAATTCCACTTTTGTGTGACAATGAGAGTGCTATCAAACTAGCAAACAATCCCGTAAACCACTCTCGCACAAAACACATAGACATCCGACACCATTTCTTGAGAGACCATGAAGCCAAAGGAGATATCGCAATACGCCATGTGAGCACCGAAAAACAACTAGCCGATATCTTCACAAAGCCTTTAGATGAGTCAAGATTTTGTGCTTTGAGGAGTGAACTAAATATCATTGATTCTCGTAACGTGGCTTGATGTCTTGCACATATTTGTTTTCACCTAGAAACCTAAACAAATGCTTTTGACAAATATTGTATGTGATTTCAAAATCTATTTTGCATGCTTCACTTGTGTCCATAGCTATGTATTGATTCTATGAAATCTGGACATATTTGAAGTGTGTGTGGTATACCACACAAAGTCCTCCTGGAAACCCTCTCTGGACCCTCTGTTTTTCTGCCTGTCGGTGGTACCGCCATTGTGTCGGTACTACCGACGGCGGTAGTAGTACCGCCCCTATGGGCGGTTCCACCGACCGGTTACCTCCGAGTATAAAAAGGGGCGCGGTGAATCTTTTCAACCCTAGTCAATCTCTTTTGACCGCGCCGCCACCAGTCCTTGTCTTCTTGCGCCATCTTCCGAGCCCGTTCTAGCCACCGTAACTTCTTCCTCTTCGATCTCTTTCCTCCTCCATCCAAATCCAAATCCCTCCGGTGGAAAGTTGCTTTGAGCGTGGAGATCGTCTTGGTGGTGTTCTTGAAGCCCGAAGCTTCTCCTCCTTTGTTTTTCGGCCTCTTCTTCTCGATAGCAAGGTAATAGGGTGTTCTTGCGATCTCTAAATGTACCCTGTTCTAGGTCGTTTCCTTTGGTGGCTTGATTCTATCTAGGTGTAGATGCTTCTAAGATGCTTGTTTTGCAAGTTCAAGATGGCGATTTGGTAGATTGGATTGAAGGAAACCACACGCTGCTGTGCGGTCGGTAGTACCGCCCGCAGGCGTAGTAACGCCCGCGCGCAGTGAGCAGTTCTCCCTCCCCCTCCCGTTTCGATCGTCTTATTTGCTACATCCGTTGAAGTAATCGTTCCATCATCTTTGTCTCATGTTGGTCTATGCTATCTTTGTCTAGATGAGCCGAGGCCCTCTCGTGCTCGTTCCCCTAGTGATGATGATGAGGATTATGCCGCCTTGGAGCAAGGTGGTCATGCGCAAGGGGAGCCGCCCGTCGCAATCCCGGGCGCCGTGGTCGGTCGGGGAGTATGGATGACTCCTCTCGTCAGGTCCGTGGACGCTCGTCCGCGGGCCTTACGGGTCGTCGCAGCGTGGATAGCGCAAGGGCGAGCGGGAGCGGTCATGCCCGTGGCAGTGGGCATGCTGCTCCTCCTCCTCCTCCGCCTTCTCCGCCCCCTGTCGCTGGTCCGGCGGGACGCCTGCACAGCGTCATTGTGGGAGGAGTGGCTTCAGCTGGTCTCGATCGTGAGGGTCGCTCCATCGATCCTCAAGTTGGACCTGCATCCCCCTCCAGGTTGATGCTAATCAACCGGGCTTTTGACATGCACCCTGAAGCCAAAGCTATCATGTCCGCTGTCCCTCTCGCTCTTCTTGGAAATCCCATGGATTACTCCGATAGAAAGCGGGGTAGCTTGATGAGGAGGCAGCGTGAGGAGAACCCCTATCTGTTTGTTAGAGATGCTTCTGTGGATAGGAGGTTCTGGTCCAGGTTCCAGCAAGATTTCTATGTGACAGTGTGGTGGAAGGGTTTTTGTGCTAAGGGCATCCTCCTCTTTTTGCTCATAAGAGACTGGTTCTCTCCTCTCTGACCGACAAAGATTCTGAGGACATTCAGCCCTGGTGCAGAGGTTAGAGGAGTGGAGAGTTTTGGGCTGATCTCTGGCGAGCGCAGCTTCAACCAGGAGATTCTCTGTCAGTTTTGGGGCACTTTGTTTATTGATAGGAAGCTCGCGTGCTGCATTGGATGACCCAAGGGGTCCACTACAGATGTGCCTTCGTCACATTTGCTCGGTTGTTGGGCTTCGATCATGTGGACAGAGATGCCCCTCATCTTTCAGAGATGTATGGAGGGGGTATGTACTTAGAGCAGTTGCAGAGCTCAGGTGTCTATTTGGATGGTGCAGTGGCGACCTTCAAGGTCCCTGGCCTGAAGCCCGCTTCTACGTCCTCAACAACATCATGCGCCTGACTCTGGATCCCAAAATTAGAGATCAAGATAACTTGAGAGATGATGCTGCCAAGGTCCTCGTCCGCTTTGCTCTGCCAGATGGACGGTTTAGCATCTCTCACTTTCTTTGGCAGAAAATCTCCGATGTTTACAATGATCCTCACAAGCCTTGCCATATGCTCCATATCTTATGCATATCATTGAGCATGTGGTTGGCGCCACCTTTGAGTATGATCGCACCATGAAGGAGTACAGTGTTCGCTTCACCTCGGCTCCTTCCAAGGACAAAGAAATAGTTGATGAAGGTGGTGAGGTCCCAGCAGATGCAGCAGCGCCTGGCGAGGCTCAGCCGGTGGTAGAGATGTTCCCCATGCTACCGCTCCTCCTCCTCCGCGTCGTGAGAGGCATAGGAGTGGCGGTCTTCGGTCCGCCCTTGGCAAGATCTTTGAGTGGATGTGCTATCGGGCCGATCGTGACGAGCGACATCAGCAGGAGGTGCGTCAGCATCTCGGTCTTCCTCCGCGCTCTCCGGTCCGACCCCATCCAGATCCGTTTGCTGAGCATGATGCTCAGGCCCGGAGCGGCGGTGGTGGTGGTGGTGATGATGATGATGATGATGGTGGTGGTGGTGGTGGTGGTCACCCCCAGCAGCAGCCCCAGCAGCAGGCCCAGCAGCAGTCCCAGTTTCCAGGTGGTGGTGAGGCGGGTTTTTACAGCTCCATGCTGTATCCGCCCCATCAGTTCTATCCTCCGCCACCACCTCAGTACCAGCCTCATTCCTTCTTCCCTGACTATGGTATGGGCACGTCCTTTGCTGGCGGGTCCACATCGTATCAAGGAGGGGTGGTGGCTCGTACATGGGCTTTGCTGGCCCGACCCACCGATCCAGCTGGGTGGTGGTCCTCGCGACTCTACACCACCACCTGATTCTTCGGCTCCTTCATCCTTCCTGGTGGTGACGTTGGAGAGAGTGCCTATTCCTCTCTCTTCGGGGGCTCTTATCATGATGGATCTTCTAGCAGCTATTATTGATTCTTTGCTTATCTTGGCCTACCCGCTTTGGTACTTGATGCAAAGGGGAGTGTTAGGCTATCTTGTTGTAATAGCTGTGAAAAGGGTAATCTTTGAGACTAAGTGTGGTATGCTACATTTATTGTGATATGCTGAGATTAAAACCTTTATGCTTATTGTTATATCATTTGGTTCATCCTCGTTATTGATGCTCCTGTCATGGTGATTGTTGTTTTCGATATGGCTAGGTGATTTGAGTTTCCGTTTCTTTCTCCAATAGCATTCGCTTTTCTATTACATTGTTATGTGTATCACCATGTCATAACCGTTTATGCTCACAATTTGATATATTGAATGTTGTACCACTTAGGCACCCCACGGATTGCAAAATTTAGGGGGAGCTCTTGTTCTTGTGTATGCAACCTTGCGTTCTAATCAAGGTTTGAATTCATATCAAAGCATACACTAAGGGGAGCTTCAAACTAAATTTATTGGAATTCAAGCTTCATCTTTCTATCCCTATTGTCATCCTAAGTTGTTTTGTCATCATTACCAAAAAGGGAGTTTGAAAGTGCATTCGCCCCCAATGTGGGTTTTGGCTAATTAATGACAATCAAATTAGGGACTAACCAGTTTATAAAAGCATGTATGCAGGTGTTAGTCCTTTGAAAGATTTGAAACGTTGAAATCTCGTGAACAAAGCACGTAGGATATTTTTGGACATAAAGATGCCTAGCTCAAGTGGTAGTTTAAAATTTCAATTTTAAACTTGAGTTATAGGTAAGCCGGACTATGAAGAGGGTCACAAAGTAAGTTGGCTAGATGTGGAGAAAAGTGCTCAAATCGACTAACCTTAGTTCGCTTGAGAGACACCGCACAATCACGAACACGTAGAGGGTAATTTCATATGGTCGGTGGTACCGACCATGGGTGGTCGGTGGTACCGACCACGGCTTCTCTGCGCAGCGCTCAAACACCCTCTCTGTGTTGGTCAAAAATGACCTGGCGGTAGTACCGCCATAACCTCGGTACTACCGCCCGCGGTGGTACCGACGCAAGGTCGGTAGTAACCTGGTTTGCAACCCTCTCTGGATAGAGTTGTTTTTGACCTAGCGGTGGTACCGCCATTACCTCGGTAGTACCGCCCGCGGTGCTACCGACCCATGGCCGGTAGTTTCCAATTTTGCAAGGCTCTCTGTCCGCGCTGTTTTTGGCCTGGCGGTAGTACCGCCATTACTCGGTAGTACCGCCCCCGGTGCTACCGACGCAAGGCCGGTGGTAACCAAGTTTGCAGAGCTCCCTGTGTAGAATTGAAAAGGCCTGGCGGTGGTACCGCCATAACCTCGGTACCACCGGGATCGGAGGTACCGACGGGTCGGTGGTAACTTGGCTTTGCGAGGCTCTCTGTGTTGTGTTTTATGACTTGGCGGTGGTACCGCCATAACCTCGGTACCACCGGCCTCGGAAGCACCGACCCAGTTCGGTGGTTGAAAGTTTTTCAGGGCTCTCTGGACTTACTAGCCTTTGACTTGGCGGTGGTACCGCCATTACCTCGGTACCACCGACCTCGGAGTACCGACCCTCGGGCGGTAGTTTCCGAGGGACCGAGTCCCTAACTGAGTTGCTCTCTGTTCGAGCTTGTTTTGGCCTGGCGGTGGTACCGCCATAACCTCGGTACCACCGGCCTCGGTGGTTCGACCTGACCTTGGCCCGGTGCTTGTCAGTTTGACCAGATCTGGTGTATGCGACCGTTGTGACATGGTCGGTGGTACCGACCAGCCTCGGGACTGAGGGAGTATAAATGCCTCCCCTCTTCACTTTTCACGACCCCACTGATTCCACTTACTCATTGCTGACCTAACTCTAGACAAACTCTCTCCAAGCATTGACTCACCTCTCTCTCCCCCTTTGCTCCTAGATTCATTCCCTTGCGAGATTTGAGCTAGGGAAGTGAGATTCGAGAGTGGGAAGCATCAATCTTCGACTTGAGCACTTGGTTTCCATCTTGCCGGCTTGTTTTGTGTCTTTTACTCTTGAGCTCTAGCCGGTTAGGTGTTCTTCGTGGTAGCCCGTATTGATTTACTTGTGAGGGCTCCCCGAAGCGTTTGTATTACCCTGAGATTTCTAGTAGAGATACTCTCGTAGCCTTTGTGGTTGCTTGAGTGAGGCGAGGAGGTGAAATAGACTCCGACCTTTGTGGTCACCTCAACAACGAGGAAGTAGGCACTCCTTAGTGGATTGGCCGAACCTCGGGATAAATCGCGTGTCCCGTGTGCTTGTTGTTGTTGTCCCTATTTTCTCTACTTCACTTGTTATTGTGTTCTTCGTGTTCTTCCTATCCCTATCTCTTTCTTAGGTTGGGAAGGCTCGATCTACATCAAGGGGAGCAACCAAGGTTTGGTGAGAGTAGATTTACCATATATCATTCTTAGGAAAGTGGCTAGAAACTTGTTTTATCTTCATAGCTTACATTCATCGGATTTGTAGTTTCTTTTAGGATCCCGGTTGTGCCGTTTGTTTGTGTTGGTAGTACCGGTGTTTCACACCCGGTAGTACCTACCCAAACAACCGGCCTCTCCGGTTGCTATCTAACTACATCTTATAGTTTGTGAAGTTTCAGATAGTCAAAAATCACCTATTCACCCCCCCTCTAGGCTGATTCGGTCCTTTCAATTGGTATCGGAGCCTAACCCTTGTGTTAGCGCTTCACCGCGTAAGGGAGAATCATGTCTACCATAAGTCAAGAACAGCTTGATGAGATTGTCAAGAAGGTTACTGCTCAGTAATTCAAGATCAAGCAAAGAAGCATGAAGATGAGATGAAGAGAATGAAAGATGAGATGGAGAGTTTGAGGCGAGCTTTGGAAAGCAAAGCCGAAGCATCCGGAAGCGGTGGAAATCAGCCGCCCAAGGATGACAAGAAGGAGGATGGAGAGAAAGGCAAGAGAGACACCGAGTTCACTAGAGTGCCATATGACTATAGCCAAATGGGCAAAGTCATGCAATTGCCTAGCGTCAATCTAGGCAAACCACCCGCCTTTGATGGAATCAACTACAATGATTGGGCACACAAGATGAAGCTACACCTTCTTGCCGCAAGAGTTTGGGAGATTGTTGAGAATGGACCAAGTCATGTTGAAGGTCAAGAGTTCACCGACAATGATGTGTTTGAGTTTCAACAAAATGTTCAAGCCGCATCATTGATTCTATCATGCCTAAAGCCTGAAGAAAGCAACAAGGTACATGGAATGGAGAATGCCAAGAAGATTTGGGATACCCTCAGGATATCATATGAGGGTGATGCGAGTGTGAGGAAGTGCAACATAGAGCTTCTTCATGGAAAGATTGAGAACTTTGCAATCAAGAAAAGTGAGACCACACAACAAATGTTTGACAGATTCATGACGTTGGTCAATCAGATTAGAGCACTCGGAGACACAAAGTGGGATGACTACTCAGCTGGAAGAAAGCTATTAAGAGCATATAGAAAGAGGAACAAGAACCTTGCATCAATCATCATGGAGAGACCTAACTATGAGAGCATGGGACCTCATGAGATGCTTGCCAAGATAAAGCATCATGAAGTCTTGGATGATGAAGATATAGAAGATCAAGAGGCAAGTCACAAAAGGTGGTAGCACTCAAGGCTAATCAAGAAGAAGGAAGCAAGGCCCGAGATGACTCTTCAAGCGAAGGAAGTGAAGACTCCGATGATGAGTTGGCCCTTATTGTGAAGAACTTTAGAAGATTCATGAGAAAGAAGATGCACAAGAAGGGCAAAGGTGGTTACTTCAAGAAGTCAAAGAAGAGGAATTGCTATGAGTGTGGAGCGGATGATCATTTCATTGCCGATTGTCCACAAAAGAAGAACAAGAACAAGTATAGCAAGAGTGATGACAAGAAGCATAGAAGAAGAAGAGGTGGTGAAGCTCATCTTGGTGAGGAGTGGTTCTCGGAAGATGACTCAAGTGATGAAGAGAAGAGCAAGAGCAAGGAGAAGGAGAAGGGAGCGGCCAACATCGCCATACACAAGACCTCTTCTCCAAGCCTCTTCTCCAACATGGCTACATCGACAACTTCGTCACGCTTGTTCGAGAACCTCTCCGACGACGAGGATGACTTCACTCATTCTTGCTTCATGGCTAAGAATGAGAAGGTATCATTCACTCTCTTCTTGTTCTAGTGATGAATGTAGTGATGATGATTGGATGAATTTGAGCTTATAATTAGAAAGTTTGGAAAGAAAGGTGGAGCTAAAATCATAAATTGCTCACTAAATTAGAGAGTCGGAATGAGAGTCTTGCAATGCAAGGGGACTTGATCTCTCAAGAGAGAGAAAAGAACCGTGCATTGGAAGCCTCTCTTGCCGAGGAGAAGTTGAAGGTTGAGAAATTGACCGTGGAACTATCTTTAGCCAATGACTCCAACAAGAAGTTGGCTAAGGAGTGTTCCATGAGCAATGACTCAATTGCAAGCTAAAGAATGAGGTTAGCATGGTTCAAGAGAGCCTCACAAGCTCTCAAAATAAATATCAAACTCTTGAACTAAGCTACAACACTCTTTGGAATAGCACCTCTTCAACCTCTCCTAAGGATTCCGATGGCTCTAATGCCTCAACTAGTAATGGTTGCAAAAGATGCTATAAACTTGATATAAATGCTTGTGCAACTAACCTTGTTGAGATAGAAAGAAAGACAAGGAGATTCATAGGTTGAACATGATCTTGAGGAATGGTTGCAAGTGTAAGGTGCAACAACCAAAGGATATCCTCAAGACCGCAAGACACCCATCCATCAAGGATGGAATTGGGTACAATAGGTATGGTGGTAAGGCCAATGGTAGAAAGATGGTCAATGGGGTACCCTTTGTTAACTTTAACAAAGGGGTTCCTCTCTTTGACCTAATGAACAAGGCCAACAAGATTGCCAATCCAAAGGCTCCACTTGCTAATGGTAAGATCAACAAGGAGAAGCAAGTGGAGGCCCCCAAGCAACAAAAGCCCATATCAAGAAGCTATACATGTGATTATTTGTGTTGTTGGGGATGATGGCAAAATAGTTGTCAAGTATGTTGGTGCCCTCAAGAAGAGGGAAATTATGAGAAATGTTTGGGTACCAAAAGCTTATGTGACTAACCCCCAAGGACCCAATCTCGTTTGGGTACCTAAATCTAGAACATAAACTTGTTTTGTAGGAATATGCCTCCGGTGGATCAAGTTGGGTGTTGGATAGTGGATGCACCAATCATATGACCGGGGCAAAAGATATGTTCTCCTCCTTTCAACCAAGCAACGACTCATGCAACAACATTGTGTTTGGTGACAATGGTAAAGGAGAAGTGCTTGGTTTGGGTAAAATTGCTATCTCAACTGACAATTCCATATCTAATGTATTACTTGTGCATTCGTTGAGTTACAATTTGTTATCCGTTTCTCAACTTTGTGAAATGGGTTACGATTGTCTCTTTACGGATAAGGGTGTGACCGTCTCTAGAAGAAGGGATTCCTCTATTGCATTTAAAGGCGTATTGAAGGGAAAACTTTACTTAGTTGACTTCTCAACTAGTAAGGTAGAACCTACAACATGTCTAATGGCAAAATCTAGCATGGGTTGGCTTTGGCATCGCCGACTAGCTCATGTTGGGATGAGGAACTTGGCCCAACTTCAAAGAGAAGGGCACATCCTTGGACTAACCAATGTTTCTTTGAGAAAGATAGGATTTGCAGTGCGTGCCAAGCCGGAAAGCAAGTAGGAGCAAAACATCCAATCAAGAACATTGTGTCGACCACAAGACCATTGGAGCTATTGCATATGGATCTCATCGGACCCGTTGCTTATCAAAGCATCGGCGGTAACAAATACGGTTTCGTTATTGTTGATGACTATTCTCGTTTCACTTGGGTGTTCTTTTTAGCAGACAAAAGCGAAACGCAAGGTATCTTCAAGAAGTTTGCTAGAAGAGCACAAAATGAGTTCGACATCAAATCAAGAAAGTGAGAAGCGACAACGGGACCGAGTTTAGGAACACCAACATAGAAGAGTATCTTGATGAAGAAGGGATCAAGCATGAGTTCTCCGTTCCATATACCCCACAACAAAATGGGGTTGTGGAAAGGAAGAATAGAACTCTTGTTGAAGCTGCAAGATCTATGTTGGATGAGTACAAGACTTCCCATGGATTTTGGGCGGAGGCAATGAACACGGCGTGTCATGCAATCAACCGCCTCTACCTTCACAAGCTAAAAGGGAAGACGCCATATGAGCTTCTAACCGGTAACAAACCAAAGGTGCATTACTTTCGAGTTTTTGGCTGCAAGTGTTTCATACTTAACAAAAGGGCCAAAAGTTCAAAGTTTGCACCTAAGGTACACGAAGGCTTTCTACTTGGTTATGGTACTAACGAACATGGCTACCGTGTATTCAATAATGCCACCGGCACTATTGAGTTAACGGTAGACGTGACTTTTGATGAATCCGACGGCTCTCAAAGGAGCAAGTCAATGATGAGCTTGTAGGTAATGACGAGTCTCCATCCGAAGCTATCAAGAAGCTTGCAACCGGTGATGTGAGGCCCGTTGAAATACAAGATGATGAAGATGAACCATCACACACTCCACAAGATTCTCATATCCATCATGTGCATCCAAATGCGCATGATGAAGCTTCCGCAACTCCGAATGGTGGTAGTGTGGATGATGTTCAAGTGATACACCAAGTTGATGATCAAACACGAGCTCAACATGAAGTCCGACAAGAAGATGGGAACATCAATACATATGATGAAGATGATGAAGATGGACCCATCCAACGAAGATCACCTGTGCCACACCCAAGAGTTCATCATACAGTTCAACGGGATCATCCCGTTGACAACATATTGGGGAGCATACGGCGTGGGGTAACGACACGTTCTCGTTTAGCAAATTTTTGTGAACATTACTTGTTTGTCTCCTCTTTGGAACCTCTTAGGGTGGAAGAAGCACTTGACGATCCGGACTGGGTGATGGCTATGCAAGAAGAGCTGAACAACTTCACCAGGAATGAAGTCTGGTCCTTGGTGGAAAGGCCCAAGCAAAATGTGATAGGAACCAAATGGGTCTTCCGCAACAAGCAAGACGAGCATGGCGTGGTGACAAGGAACAAAGCACGGTTGGTGGCTCAAGGTTTCACTCAAATCGAAGGTTTGGATTTCGGGGAAACCTATGCACCTGTAGCTAGGCTCGAGTCAATTCGTATATTACTTGCCTTTGCTACTCACCATGATTTCAAGCTATACCAAATGGATGTGAAAAGTGCATTCCTCAACGGCCCCCTCTCCGAATTGGTCTATGTGGAGCAACCACCGGGTTTTGAGGACCCAAAGTTTCCCAACCACGTCTACAAGCTCGACAAGGCGCTCTATGGGCTTAAACAAGCCCCTAGAGCTTGGTATGATTGTCTTAAGGACTTCCTACTCAAAAAGGGTTTTGAGATAGGAAGGGCCGATGCTACTTTATTTACTCGCAAAGTTGATAATGATATCTTTGTGTGCCAAATATATGTCGATGACATAATATTTGGTAGTACTAATGTTGCCTTTTGTGAGGAATTTAGTAGGATCATGACCAAAAGGTTCGAGATGTCCATGATGGGTGAGTTGAAGTACTTTCTTGGATTCCAAATCAAGCAACTCAAGGATGGCACGTTCATCAGTCAAACCAAGTATACAAGAGACATGCTAAAGAAGTTTGAGATGGACAAGGCCAAACCCATCAAGACCCCTATGCCTACCAATGGACATCTTGATCTAAATGTGGATGGTAAGTCAGTGGACCAAAAGGTATATCGCTCTATGATCGGTTCATTACTTTACCTTTGTGCATCTAGGCCCGATATTATGCTTAGTGTGTGCATGTGTGCAAGGTTTCAAGCTAATCCGAAAGAATGTCATATTATGGCCGTTAAGAGAATTTTTCGATACTTAGTGCACACTCCGAATCTTGGCTTGTGGTATCCCAAGGGCTCCACTTTCGATCTACTTGGCTATTCCGATTCGGACTATGCCGGTTGCAAGGTAGACCGAAAGAGCACTACCGGGACTTGCCAATTTATTGGGAGGTCTTTGGTGTCATGGAGTTCTAAGAAACAAAATAGTGTTGCCCTATCCACGCCGAAGCCGAGTATGTGGCGGCCGGCGCTTGCTGTGCTCAACTACTTTGGATGAAGCAAACACTAAAGGACTTCGGATGTGAGGAAACCAAAATTCCACTTTTGTGTGACAATGAGAGTGCTATCAAACTAGCAAACAATCCCGTAAACCACTCTCGCACAAACACATAGACATCCGACACCATTTCTTGAGAGACCATGAAGCCAAAGGAGATATCGCAATACGCCATGTGAGCACCGAAAAACAACTAGCCGATATCTTCACAAAGCCTTTAGATGAGTCAAGATTTTGTGCTTTGAGGAGTGAACTAAATATCATTGATTCTCGTAACGTGGCTTGATGTCTTGCACATATTTGTTTTCACCTAGAAACCTAAACAAATGCTTTTGACAAATATTGTATGTGATTTCAAAATCTATTTTGCATGCTTCACTTGTGTCCATAGCTATGTATTGATTCTATGAAATCTGGACATATTTGAAGTGTGTGTGGTATACCACACAAAGTCCTCTGGAAACCCTCTCTGGACCTCTGTTTTTCTGCCTGTCGGTGGTACCGCCATTGTGTCGGTACTACCGACGGCGGTAGTACCGGCCCCTATGGGCGGTTCCACCGACCGGTTACCTCCGAGTATAAAAAGGGGCGCGGTGAATCTTTTCAACCCTAGTCAATCTCTTTTGACCGCGCCGCCACCAGTCCTTGTCTTCTTGCGCCATCTTCCGAGCCGTTCTAGCCCCGTACTTCTTCTCTTCGATCTCTTTCCTCCTCCATCCAAATCCAAATCCTCCGGTGGAAAGTGCTTTGGAGCGTGGAGATCGTCTTGGTGGTGTTCTTGAAGCCCGAAGTTTCCTCCTTCTTTGGATTTCCCTCTTCTTCTCGAGTAGCAAGGTACTAGGGTGTTCATGCCCGATCTCTCAATGTACCTTGTTCTAGGTCGTTTCCTTTGGTGGCTTGTTCTATCTAGTGTGTAGATGCTTCTAAGATGTATGGTTTGCAAGTTCATGGCGATTTGGTAGATTGGATTGAAGGAAACCACA
Source organism: Coix lacryma-jobi var. lacryma-jobi (assembly GCA_009763385.1). Taxonomy (NCBI): domain Eukaryota; kingdom Viridiplantae; phylum Streptophyta; class Magnoliopsida; order Poales; family Poaceae; genus Coix; species Coix lacryma-jobi. The sequence goes on along the minus strand of CM019825.1, from coordinate 9,585,500 downwards.
CGCTGCTGTGCGGTCGGTAGTACCGCCCCCAGGGGTCGGTAGTACCGCCCGCGCAGCGAGCCGTTCTCCTTCCCGATTTCGATCGTCTTATTTGCTACATCCGTTGAAGTAATCGTTCCATCATCTTTGTCTCATGTTGGTCTATGCTATCTTTGTCTAGATGAGCCGGAGGCCCTCTCGTGCTCGTTCCCCTAGTGATGATGATGAGGATTATGCCGCCTTGGAGCAAGGTGGTCATGGCGCAAGGGAGCCGCCGCGTCGCAATCCCGGGCGCCGTGGTCGGTCTGGGAGTATGGATGACTCCTCTCGTCAGGTCCGTGGACGCTCGTCCGCGGGCCTTACGGGTCGTCGCAGCGTGGATAGCGCAAGGGCGAGCGGGAGCGGTCATGCCCGTGGCAGTGGGCATGCTGCTCCTCTCCTCCTCCTCAGCCTTCTCCGCCCCTGTCGCTGGTCCGGCGGGACGCCTGCACAGCGTCATTGTGGGAGGAGTGCCTTCAGCTGGTCTCGATCGTGAGGGTCGCTCCATCGATCCTCAAGTTGGACCGGCATCCCCTCGGACTTCAGGGTTGATGCTAATCAACCGGGCTTTTGACATGCACCCTGAAGCCGAAGCTGTCATGTCCGCCGTCCCTCTCGCTCTTCTTGGAAATCCCATGGATTACTCCGATAGAAAGCGGGGTAGCTTGATGAGGAGGCAGCGTGAGGAGAACCCCTATCTGTTTGTTAGAGATGCTTCTGTGGATAGGAGGTTCTGGTCCAGGTTCCAGCAAGATTTCTATGTGACAGTGTGCTGGAAGGGTTTTTGTGCTAAGGGACATCCTCCTCTTTTTGCTCATAAGAGACTGGTTCTCTCCTCTCTGACCGACAAAGATCTGAGGACATTCAGGCCCTGGTGCAGAGGTTAGAGGAGTGGAGAGTTTTGGGGCTGATCTCTGGCGAGCGCAGCTTCAACCAGGAGATTCTCTGTCAGTTTTGGGCCACTTTGTTCATTGATAAGGAAGCTCGCGTGCTGCATTGGATGACCCAAGGGGTCCACTACAGATGTGCCTTCGTCACATTTGCTCGGTTGTTGGGCTTCGATCATGTGGACAGAGATGCCCCTCGTCTTTCAGAGATGTATGGAGGGGGTATGTACTTAGAGCAGTTGCAGAGCTCAGGTGTCTATTTGGATGGTGCAGTGGCGACCTTCAAGGTCCCTGGCCTGAAGCCCGCTTACTACGTCCTCAACAACATCATGCGCCTGACTCTGGATCCCAAAATTGGAGATCAAGATAACTTGAGAGATGATGCTGCCAAGGTCCTCGTCCGCTTTGCTCTGCCAGATGGACGGTTTAGCATCTCTCACTTTCTTTGGCAGAAAATCTCCGATGTTTACAATGATCCTCACAAGGCCTTGCCATATGCTCCATATCTTATGCATATCATTGAGCATGTGGTTGGCGCCACCTTCGAGTATGATCGCACCATGAAGGAGTACAGTGTTCGCAAGTTCACCTCGGCTCCTTCCAAGGACAAAGAAAAAGTTGATGAAGGTGGTGAGGTCCCAGCAGATGCAGCAGCGCCTGGCGAGGCTCAGCCGGGTGGAGAGATGTTCCCCATGCTACCGCTCCTCCTCCGCGTCGTGAGAGGCGTAGGAGTGGCGGTCTTCGCTCCGCCCTTGGCAAGATCTTTGAGTGGATGTGCTATCGGGCCGATCGTGACGAGCGACATCAGCAGGAGGTGCGTCAGCATCTCGGTCTTCCTCCGCGCTCTCCGGTCCGACCCCATCCAGATCCGTTTGCTGAGTACGATGCTCAGGCCCGGAGCGTGGTGATGATGATGATGATGATGATGATGATGGTGGTGGTGTGGTGGTCCCCCCAGCAGCACCCCAGCAGCAGGCCCAGCAGCAGCCCCAGTTTCCAGGTGGTGGTGAGGCGGGTTTTTACAGCTCCATGCTGTATCCGCCCCATCAGTTCTATCCTCCGCCACCACCTCAGTACCAGCCTCATTCCTTCTTCCCTGACTATGGTATGGGCACGTCCTTTGCTGGCGGGTCCACATCGTATCAAGGAGGGGGTGGTGGCTCGTACATGGGCTTTGCTGGCCCCGACGCCGATCCAGCTGGGAGTGGTGGTCCTCGCGACTCTACACCACCACCTGATTCTTCGGCTCCTTCATCCTTCCCTGGTGGTGACGTTGGAGAGAGTGCCTATTCCTCTCTCTTCGGGGCTCTTATCATGATGGATCTTCTAGCAGCTATTATTGATTCTTTGCTTATCTTGGCCTACCCGCTTTGGTACTTGATGCCAAAGGGGGAGTGTTAGGCTTATCTTGTTGTAATAGCTGTGAGAAAGGGTAATCTTTGAGACTAAGTGTGGTATGCTACATTTTATTTGTGATATGCTGAGGATGTAAAACTTTTATGCTTATTGTTATATTCATGTTTGGTTCATCCTCGTTATTGATGCTCTTGTCATGGTGATTGTTGTTTTCGATATGGCTATGTGATTTGAGTTCTTTTCTTTCTTCAATAGCCATTCGCTTTTCTTATTACATTGTTATGTGTATCACCATGTCATACCGTTTATGCATCACAAATTGATATATTTGATGTTGTCACACACTTAGGCACCCCACGGATTGCAAAATTTAGGGGGAGCTCTTGTTCTTGTGTATGCAACCTTGCTTTCTAATCAAGGTTTGAAATTCATATCCAAAGCATACACTAAGGGGAGCTTCAACTAAATTTTGGAATTCAAAAGCTTCAATTCTTTCTATCCCTAATTGTAAGCCTAAGTTGGTTGTCATCAATTACCAAAAAGGGGAGTTTGAAAGTGCATTCGCCCCCAATGTGGGTTTTGGCTAATTAATGACAATCAAATTAGGGACTAACCAGTTTATAAAAGCATGTATGCAGGTGTTAGTCCTTTGAAAGATTTGAAACGTTGAAATCTCGTGAACAAAGCACGTAGGATATTTTTGGACATAAAGATGCCTAGCTCAAGTGGTAGTTTAAAATTTCAATTTTAAACTTGAGTTATAGGTAAGCCGGACTATGAAGAGGGTCACAAAGTAAGTTGGCTAGATGTGGAGAAAAGTGCTCAAATCGACTAACCTTAGTTCGCTTGAGAGACACCGCACAATCACGAACACGTAGAGGGTAATTTCATATGGTCGGTGGTACCGACCATGGGTGGTCGGTGGTACCGACCACGGCTTCTCTGCGCAGCGCTCAAACACCTCTCTGTGTTGGTCAAAAAATGACCTGGCGGTAGTACCGCCATAACCTCGGTACTACCGCCCGCGGTGGTACCGACGCAAGGTCGGTAGTAACCTGGTTTTGCAACCCTCTCTGGATAGAGTTGTTTTTGACCTAGCGGTGGTACCGCCATTACCTCGGTAGTACCGCCCGCGGTGCTACCGACCCATGGCCGGTAGTTTCCAAGTTTGCAAGGCTCTCTGTCCGCGCTGTTTTTGGCCTGGCGGTAGTACCGCCATTACTCTCGGTAGTACCGCCCCCGGTGCTACCGACGCAAGGCCGGTGGTAACCAAGTTTGCAGAGCTCCCTGTGTAGAATTGAAAAAGGCCTGGCGGTGGTACCGCCATAACCTCGGTACCACCGGGATCGGAGGTACCGACGGAGGTCGGTGGTAACTTGCTTTGCGAGGCTCTCTGTGTTGTGTTGAATATGACTTGGCGGTGGTACCGCCATAACCTCGGTACCACCGGCCTCGGAAGCACCGACCCAGGTTCGGTGGTTGAAAGTTTTTCAGGGCTCTCTGGACTTACTAGCCTTTGACTTGGCGGTGGTACCGCCATTACCTCGGTACCACCGACCTCGGGGTACCGACCCTCGGGCGGTAGTTTCCGAGGGACCGAGTCCCTAACTGAGTTGCTCTCTGTTCGAGCTTGTTTTGGCCTGGCGGTGGTACCGCCATAACCTCGGTACCACCGGCCTCGGTGGTTCGACCTTGGCCCGGTGCTTGTCAGTTTGACCAGATCTGGGTGTATGCGACCGTTGTGACATGGTCGGTGGTACCGACCAGCCTCGGGACTGGGGGAGTATAAATACATCCCCTCTTCACTTTCACACACCCACTGATTCCACTATACTCATTGCACACCTAACTCTGGACAAACTCTCTCCAAGCATTGACTCACCTCTCTCTCCCCCTTTGCTCCTAGATTCATTCCCTTGCGAGATTTGAGCTAGGGAAGTGAGATTCGAGAGTGGAAGCATCAATCTTCGACTTGAGCACTTGGTTTCCATCTTGCCGGCTTGCTTTGTGTTTCTTTTACTCTTGAGCTCTAGCCGGTTAGGTGTTCTTCGTGGTAGCCCGTATTGATTTACTTGTGAGGGCTCCCCGAAGCGTTTGTATTACCCTGAGATTTCTAGTAGAGATACTCTCGTAGCCTTTGTGGTTGCTTGAGTGAGGCGAGGAGGTGAAATAGACTCCGACCTTTGTGGTCACCTCAACAACGAGGAAGTAGGCACTCCTTAGTGGATTGGCCGAACCTCGGGATAAATCGCGTGTCCCGTGTGCCTGTTGTTGTTGTTGTCCATTTTCTCTACTTCACTTGTTATGTGTTCTTCGTGTTCTTCCTATCCCTATCTCTTCTTAGGTTGGGAAGGCTCGATCTACATCAAGGGGAGCAACCAAGGTTTGGTGAGAGTAGATTTATCATATATCATTCTTAGGAAAGTGGGCTAGAAACTTGTATATTTTCATAGCTTACATTCATCGGATTTGTAGTTTCTTTTAGGATCCCGGTTGTGCCGTTTGTTTGTGTTGGTAGTACCGGTGTTTCACACCGGTAGTACCTACCCAAACAAACCGGCCTCTCCGGTTACTATCTAACTACATCTTATAGTTTGTGAAGTTTTAGATAGTCAAAATCACCTATTCACCCCCCCCCCTCTAGGCTGATTCGGTCCTTTCATAAGTGGCCCGGCAAATTCTACGGGCACCTGATGCGTCACTTCTTTTGTATATAAACGACCTCCCGGTGTGTGTATAAGAAAATTTTCCTTTGCTTCCCCCCAATGGGTTATATGATGCTTTTCAATGAAACTCTACTGATAAAGGTATGCGATGCACCAGAATCAATAGTAATACGGCAGGATGGTGAGCAACTGAAAACATACCATCATGACGGGTTCCCCTTCAGGAATATCTGCCATTGTGCGTAATACACTCGGCTAGTCTTCTGGACAGTCTTATTCTTCTGATTATTATTGTGGCCTTGATTCTGCTGGTTGTTGCTGTGGCCGCTGCTGGAATTCTGACCACTTTGCCCCTGTGGAGTATTTAGGATACTCTTCCTGGGATATGGGCAATTACGGGAGAAATGGCCCGGCTTCCCACAGTTGTAGCATGGGTAGTTGTGGTTCTAGGGAGTTTGGGTTCGAATGCCAGGGGCATTCGGCTGTTGTGGATAATTAGAGTTCACAACAGTTTTAGCGGATGACTGCTGTGAGCTGGCTTGTTGTTGCTGGGGTGGACGGTACTGTGGACGGTTGTGCTGGACTAGGTGGTATATGATACGCTGGCGCTTCTTATTGCCACCAAACGATCCAGTCAAACCCCCACCCTTCCTCTTTTTGGCTTCGAGATGCTTGAAATGCTTCTCTTCTGCAGATATAGCTTTATTCACCGCATCATTGAAGGAGATATTATCGTCACACATTGCTCTACTCATCTCCATCACTGTCCTATTCTTTCTTTCCACCACTCCATTTTGCTGAGGTGAGTAAGGGGCTGTGAACTGACGCCCAATACCGGCTTGCTCACAGACATCCCTGAATGCCCCTGCCAAAAATTCTCCTCCTCTGTCTGATCTAAGCACTTTGATGCGATTGCCTGTGTTGTTCTCTGCTGCTGCTCTGAACTTCACAAATGCATCCACTGCTTGATCCTTTGACTTGAGAATGTAAACAGTACACCACCTCGTACAATCATCAACTAACAACATAAAGTACTTGTTGCATGCAGTAGTGGTTGGAGTAATGGGTTGTGACGGAACCTCCTGGATTATTAGGGCCCACGTGTACTTGTCCTTGTCCTACAGACCTCGGACAGACATACACTGTGCCCAATAGCCCAAAAGACCCACCACGTGTCATCGGGTAACCCGACTCATCCACGTTTCCTTACACTCCCAGGATCATTGTAAGAGTCATTGCAGTATTACAATATTTCACAAATAATAAACATCAGAGATAAAAGTGCGGAAGGATTACACCATAAGTTTTACAAACCAGTTGTTCAAACTTGCATCGTTATTACAAACCATAGTTTCAAACTTTACCCTAGGTAGTGGAGGTAGCATTAAAAAACTGCATAACACACAACAAAACCCCGCCTAAGTGTTGCCTTACTCCTCCCCGGACACGTCCTCCTCAACGACGGTCACGCAACAAGCCTCAAAGCAGGGCTGCTCGTGCACGTCACCTGCAACAGGGGATTAACAAACCCTGAGTACAAAGGTACTCAACAAGGCTGACCCGACAAGAGAAGAGAAGAACAGGTATGCTGGCTTGGGTAGGCTCAACAGAATTTTTCATTTGCATAAAAGCTTACTAAAGTAGTTCTAGATTCAAATTTTACTAAATCATTTGAGTATTTGGTAAGAACTGAAAGTGAACATTAGTGAAAGATCATCATCATTCTTTCTTAAACCAGTTCCATTTTCATTCTACGGTGCGGGTCGAAAGATTGAGTCTCCTTAACCGAGGAGCACGACGATTCGAACCGATTCAACCAGATCTGGGAGTTTTCCACGATCATACGATATATGTAGACCCGTGATCACACATATACCAACCCCAACCTCGGATCCTCCAAACAAGACCAGGTCCGCGCCACCCGAGAGTACTTGTACACCTCAATCCGGGACTTTAACCCACGAGGGTAGCTAGTACTCCCGCCATCTTTCCACTCCCAGTGCGCGATTAGCCGTTCTCATTTAAGAACCACCAAGGCAGAGCTTACCGTAGCATATGATCGGTACTTCACAGTTTCTCAATCTAGCAGGCCAACAACGGTTAACCCTATCCGACACATCCGGGTCACTCTGCACCAACCCCAGGTTCGATGCATGTGCCCGTCTGGTCTTAACAATCATTCTTTCTCATTATCATTCCAAAACGATAAGTATTGAAAACATTTATCAAAAGCTTCATAAAGCGAGGCTAAGCATTTCTAGCATTTTCATAAAGCAGGTAGCAAGGTATGATATATCAATAACAAGGTTGATCATGCATCAACAGGTTTAAAACATTTATTTGATAAACATTTAATGCATCAGGTTATTGAAAGTAAGTGTAATTGTAAAACCAAGGAAATGGTTAAATGAACCGGGGCTTGCCTTCGCTGATCGAAAAAGTCTCCTGAAAATCCGGATCAACAGGACACTCCGAACTTCCTGGACCAACCTCAACCGGACAAACGACCTCTTCGGAAACTACACGATAAAGGAATGCATGCTTGATGAGATGCCATATCATGATCATGGTAAAGATGGAAATTTTCTAAGCTGTAAACATTTATCTTGCAAAAGCTTTTCCACACGGTACAGTTGCAAACCAACAAAACCAATTATATAACTATACATGGTTTAAGTGAGTGATTCTTGCTTGCATCAAGCAGCAGATCAAGATAATTCACTTATCTTAACCTTCAAATCTACCATAAAATAACTTAGATTTTCATGTTTTATAATATTATTTAAGCATAAAGAAAGCAATTTAATTAGCCGGAAATTAAGTTGTGAAGCAAACTATGCTCAAATTAGAGATTGGTTATGATCCAAACAGTGCATAAAATAAATTTTAGCATTTTTGGAGTTAAACTTGATTTTATAAAAATCATTGAATCCTTATTCAAGAATTAAGAGGCATAATTTTTACTGCAAAACAAAATACAAGAACATGCACATATTATATTTTTTCATAAAAACTACACATTTCATAAAACATGCACAAAATTTTCATAATTTTTGGCTCAACAGATTAATTCATACAAAAAATAACAAATTCAGCATTAGCATGCACATAACAGGAAAAGATTAAAACGTTTAAATTAAACAAATACCCCAACAGGCCGAAACTGGCCCACTCGGCCCATCCCGCGCGCAAGGCGGCCCAACTCGGGCCTGCCCGCGCCTGCACGGCCGATCTTGCAGAAAAGCCCTCCGGCTTTAACAAACTACAACCAAGCCCTTGACACTATTGGGCACTATTCCTCTGAGTCTAGAACTTTGCACTTAGGCCCTCGGGTTTAGTCGAATTCTCGTCGACACATCCCCGACGCCAAGGCTGCCGGCGGCGAGCTCGGCTCGCGCACGCCGGAGCAACGCGACCTTCTCCGGCCAAACCAACTAGCTCAACGCCTTCCTCTTCACACTCACGGCCTCGCTGAACCCTCAACTCCCTCCTCGACCTCTCTCTCTACCCCGACGACGACACAGGCGGACGCGGCGGCACGGCGGCGGCACGCCGGTCAACTGAGAGCTCTACTGAGGCTATGGACGTGCGCATCAGCACCAGGGGCTCACCACGACTCTAGCGGACTAGGTCTCCGAAGATGACGCGGTTCCGAACGGTGATGACGACGACGGCGGCGGATCTCAGCGGTGCGGCTCGACGGCGACGACCTGTTCCGGCTGAGACAGAGGGAGATAAGGTCAACGACCTAGGGTTAAAGCATCAGGAACAGATAAGAAAGAGAGAACGAGGCTCAGGGGAGGATGATAGGGCTCCGAGCTTGCTGACCACGGTGGCGGCGTCGATGGTGGTGTTCGGGACCGGAGATGAAGAAGACGACCACGCCGGGCGGCTGCGAGGGCGAGCGAGGCTACGACCTAGCTCTACAGCTCCGCAACGACGAGGCGAACACGGTGACGCGGTTGAACGGGACGAACAAGCGCTCACGTGGCCGGCGTAGCTGAGCAGAGGGACGGCGGCGGCGGCGAGCAAGCAGAGGAGAAAGACGGAGCACGACGGGACTGCATGGCGATAACGCTGAAGAGGAGGACGGCGACGTGAAGAACTTGTGCGCGAAGCTAGCAAGCAGCTCGCTGGCGCGACGCATGCGCTCCAGCGCGAGCGCGCCGCCCAGCGGAGCAGCTCGCTGGCGAGCTTCCAGGCGTTTCCCCTATCGGCACTGTTCCTTGCTCTCTCCCCCCTTCCTGAAAATTGAATTTACTTTTGAAAATTGAACTATACTTCAAGTTTTGCCAAAATATGAAATGTAGAGTTTGAAAAGTTGTACAACTTTGCTTTAACAACCTATGGCTGATTTCAACTAGAAATAGGCCAATTTGATCAAACCAGTTCAAATTGACTTCAAATTAGAAATTTGAAAAGGGGACAGATTTAGGGTTTTATAGCAGAAACAGAATTACTTTTGATTTTACACTGACACTTGAAAAATGGTCAATGAATGAAAGATTCATTTTGAAATTCTCTACAACTTTGATGTAAACCTCAAACTCAGATTTCAAATAGTTTTTGAAATGCAAGTTTAAAATAAAAAAGGGACTATTTCTAGGGTTTGAATAAATTCATAATTACTTGGAATTTTGTACAGAAACTTTGAAAACTTTGAATACCAAAGTTGTACCTCTTCTCAATATCTACCAAAAAGCTTTTAGGGTCAACCCCTAAATATGCATAGATTTTGAGTTAACTAAAAAGGGCTAATTAACTTATATAGGAAATTAAATGTTTTTCCCCATTTTTAAGCTAGATATCTTTTAGCTCCTTTTGAGATGTTGAACCTGGATTCATGCCTTTACATGACTCTAGTCACTTGGGGATGAACACAAGTTACTACTTAATGACATTCCAAATTGGGGTTTTGAGCTACCTCACAAGCAAAAACAAAATGCTCACACATTAGGAATTAAACTCCTTTTAGTGAATGCATCTCAAGGTGAGCTAGCACATGATGCTATGGAATGCTTATGATGGCATGACAACATTTTATTCATGTAAACACCTGAGGTGTTACACTACTCTTTGTTTTGACTGTTTAAATATAATTCCACTAGGGCCTTCGCGGCCCTCCCGTTCCACCAAAAGAAATTACAAAGAGAAAGAAACCGAGTATGTAAATTGTATAAATATCCCTTAAATTAAGGGATTCATTAAATTTCAAATGTCTAAAATTTAGTTTTCTTTCGGGCGACGATAATTGCATATGTTTTATGCTAAAATTGTTGTTTTAGTTTGTTACAATTTTTATGGACACAATTTACATTTTTTGGTTTCGAGAATAAAAAACTGTTAGATAAAACCATAAACATGATAAAAGCTGATGTGTTGGCACAAAGATAACTTAACAATTTACAATTATTTCCATAGTCAAACAAGAATAACATTTTGATATGCTACGACACAAAGGCAAATCACAAAATTGACAATTTATTTCTACTAATTGTTAAGGTATTACCAAAGTGTTACCTGAAATCATCATAAAATTCAAACACCCGAAATATAGAAAAATTTTTATTACATTTGTTTTTTAAAAAAAACATTAGGTTATTAGTTTCTTTGTGTTCAAAATATAACAGCTTTTTTTAGCAGTTTCCAAATATAACAGCCTTTTTTAGAAGTATACTTGTTAGTGGTGCAGGATACAAGTCTAGGGCTACATGGGCCGTGGCCCAAAACCTCTTTTATATATCCACTTCAATTTTCTCTAGCTCGCCAGTTTTTTTTTCAATAAAAATCCGGACGTAGTTCAACATAGCAGTAGAAGTGTATATCAGTTATATAGGCGTGGGCCAATGTAATATTTCGATGAACAATATATTACAATTATGACAAAATCAAGAAAAAGCATATCAGCTTTTGGTTTCACATTGAATCGGTTGATAGCACCTGTAAAGCTCATTTAAGGTGCGTTTGGATGCTAATTGTGTTCCCAAGTGAATCTCCAAAATCCCTAGCAAGGTTTCAATGTATCTCTCTATGGACTATTTATTCAGTGAAGCGATTATCAATTAACCCCAGCAAGGTTTCAATGTATTGCAGTGATTCTAGTTTATTTTAGGGCCTGTTCGGTTAACAAAGAATGAATCCCTGAAAAAATTCCATCTAGGATAGTAGTTTTAATTTCTATAAACATGCACATCTGAAATAGTTCCTAGACTTAAATTCACCTAATCAAACGAGCCCATAAATAAATCTGGGTTAATAGCTAAATGAATTTACTGATTCTTATCAATACAAAGTGATTTCATTTCGCAAACTGAACAAGGCCTCATTTATCTCCTTCCGCGACATCCGAAACAAGAGATGCCTCGTCTGCCCTAGTGTCGTTGCCGCCTCCACCGGCCACCACCGTTGGTTCCCCTCTCTTCCGCTCGGGGGATCCATTGTTTTCAATAAATTTTTCCCAATAGATCAAGTCTTTAGGGTTAATGTCTCTTCATGCTAGATTTTCTAGCATTGGAGTTTTATATCCTTCTCCTATTCGGTGACGGCGAAGGAGAAGAGTGGAATTGTCTTCACCATGAAGGCATTGTTGAAGATGAGAGGGACAACTTCGACGTTGGCATCTTCACCGACATGATGACATAGAGACTTTTGTTTGCGGACGACGACATGAAGATGAAGATGAAGATGATGTCGACGACATGGAATAATTTTCTTTAGTCTCTTCTTCGTTTTGTTGTGGTTAGATCCGATCACGATGAAAAACTAGAGAGAATAATTTTCAGATCATCCTTCCTCACTCTTCCGTGGCAGAAAGAAAAAGAAGAAAGACAACAGGGGAAAAAGTTCCTCATTTCCATCTATAGGATTGTTGGTCGTCATTCTTCGTGCTTATGTTCTTGGATCATTTTGTCGAGTGTTTGCCTTTGCGGTCATCTATAGTGCAAAGCATTTAACTAGTTAGCTTTTGAGCTATGCTATCCACAGCATGGGTACAATTTTGTAATCTAGAATGCTTGTAACGTGTTGATGTACTCCCTCCGTCCATAAAAGAATATAATTATGGTGTTGGGGTAGTACCCACGCGGCTGGCGCCTCCGGCCCGCAGATCGAAGAAAGACGAAGCTTTCGCGCGAAGGCAGGCATTCGCGCGAAGGAGGGCGTGTACGGCTGAGCCCGGGGGTTGAAGCAGCTTTCGAGCGGAAGCGCGCCGGCAGGCGGAAAGGCCCGCTGGGCTGAGCTTTCGCGCGGAAAGGGCCGGGAGCGGCCCGAGCCTTGGCTCGCAGCGGCTTTCCTGCGAAAGCGCACCGACAGGCGGGTGAGCCCGCCGCGTTATGCTATCGCGCGAAAGGAAAGCGCACCGACGGGCGGGCGAGCCCTCCACGTTATATTATCGCGCGGAAGGAGCCGTAGGTGGTTCAGGCAGCTTTCGCGGGAAAGGGACCTAGCGCCTCTGGCGGGGAGTTCTCGTCGTTCACGACTTTGGTTTTTCACAGGTTTTCGCGGGTTGCCGGAAGTCTGCGTCGAAGGAAGCGGGCCCACCGGTCGAGGAAAGGAGCCAGGGGACGTTGGGCCCGACAAGGGGGAAGTCACGATGTTGCACGTCGGGCCGGAGGAGGCGGCAAAGAGCCGTGGAGTAGTAGAGCAGGGCATCATTGTAATTGCAACAGAGTAGTTGGAAGGGCATCCTTGTACTTTCAAACTGATTTAGATTAATATAAAGAGCCCCCAGCTTCCCATGGGGGAGAGAGGGGGAGAACACTGTTCACTTTGCCTAACTCTTCTGTCTATATTCGCCTTTGGTTTGTGCTTTCGCTCGTGCGTCAACCGGCTGTCTTAGGGTTCCAGCCCTAAGACAACATATGGGAACCGTGCCGATCAAACTATTTAACTTTAATCAAATTTATAGTAAGTAGTATTGGCTAACTTAATGATGCTTATTTTGTCTCATAAAGCTAGTATTTTTTCATATAATTTTAGTCAAAGTTTATGATGTTTGACTACTCGGAATGTGAGTAATTCTTCTTTTGTCTAAAAAAATAGTGATTGTATTTTAGTAAAGACAAAAAAAAAATCATGTATCTACCGTTTCATAAAAAAAGACTCATTTATTAATTGCCTTGTATCCTCGTTCTCAGTCTAAATTCTCGAGGCCGCTTCTGCATTTGATCCGGCCGGCTGGTACCGTTCTTTTGTCCACTCTGTGTCGAGTCCGCTTGTGCATTTTGATCCGGTCTGGTTGGGGCGAGCAGTAGAACTGCATGCAGCACGGCCTGGGAGTTGGGACCAGCAGCAGATGCCTATGCACGCGGAGGCGGAGCCTCTTTTGGAGTTCCCCATCCACCCCATCCCGATTCGTTCCCCTTCCCAACACGCGCGTTTCACGTACGCTTCGCCTCCCCTCCTTCCGGTAGCGGCGGAGACGGCAGCAGCAATTGCCCACGCATGAAAAATGCAACGGACTGAAGACCAGCAGACGCCTGTTGGGCTGCCGCTGGCCGCTGGCCGCTGCACCCTACTACAAATAGATGACCCCTGTCTCCCTGACCTGCCGCGCCCGCAATTGACAGGAGCTTTTGCTTGATCTGATCATCACTCTAGCTCCTCCACGCAACAGCTGCAGCGCCGCGCGCTAGCGCTGCTCCCTGCCGCCGCCCGGCCATCGCCAAGATGTGGTCCGCCATGTTCGGAGATCTCTTCTCCTACTTCGTGATGGCCGTGGTCTCCTACGTGATCATGGCCTTCGCGGCCTGGTGGGCGCAGTGATCAGGTTCCGTGTCGTGATGGCCGTCGCCGCGTTTGCTCTCGCCCTTGGTGGTAGCGCGGCGAGCGAGCTAGAAATAAATAAAACATAGCTCGAGCGCGTGGTGACGGCGTCATCCTGGTTTCGTCCTTTTGCTTTCACGGATCACGGACGGACATGTAATGCCGATTTCAGTTTCAATCTTTATATACTAGTACGTATATGATATGATCCTCCGTATATATTGCGTGCTCGTGTCTTAATCGTCTTATATGTTTTTGGTCGACCAACGATCTTAATTTACTTATAATTGCTATTCACTACGGATGCCACGATCTATAGTGAGTGCATGATTTCATCAACCGGCAGCGACCATAGCACCGGCATCCGTGGCCCTAGCCGCCGTAGCCACGGATTGTTTTTTTGTAGTGCGTGATTTTTTTTTATTCCACATGTAAACACGTTTCATTACCTACCGTATATTCATTCAATCATTCTCCAGGTCCGAAAAGACGATCACCATGCTCAAAAGAAAAGAGGATTACGCACGTAGTACACTTTTATTCAAACACAAGGTGCCAACAGAATCGCAAATCCAAAAGCGTCAACGTCTCGAAATGATCACGAGAAGGCAAGCCCCGTCCCTCGGAGCTTGTCACGGAAGATCCCGTCCAGCCGCGCCGCCATCTCGGGCGTCATGTGGTTCGCCCAGTCCCCGGCGACGCCCTTCCGGAAGAAGGCGTCGCGCGGCATGGCGCGGTACCTCCCCGCGGTGCCGCTGCCAGGCCTGTTCACCTCCAGCGCCTTCATCTCGCCGAAGCTGCACAGCTCCACGACGGCCGCCACGTCGCCGGCGGCCTCCTCGGCGGCCGAGAACGGGCGGCCCATGAACTCGGCGAGCCGCCGCACGTTGCCGGCGGGGTCACGCAGCAGGTCCTCGTACTTGAGGAAGAGCGCCCTGTCGGGGGCCGCCACGCTCGCGCGCCAGTAGGAGAGGACGTGGTCCCACACCGGGCCGGCCGCCACGGTGCCGTCGCAGACGGACTCGAACGTGTCGGCGAACGAGAGGTCCGGCCTGGCGCGCCGCAGGAAGTGCCAGAGCGAGACCACCATGTCCTTGGGGTCCCTGCACACGTACGCCACCCTGCAGCCGCCGGTGACGACGGGCGCCGGGAGCAGGGCGTAGGACAGGTGCGTGTTCATCAGCCGCGGCGACGGGAGCGCGTCGAGCTTCGCGTCCTCCCCGCCGGCGAAGATCTCGTCGATGAACGGGACGCAGTCGTGCGGGTTCAGCCGGCGCAGCGGGTGCCCGGCGTCGGCCGGCGGGTACGCCGCGCGCGCCGCGATGGCGAAGGCCAGCGCCTTGAGCCACGTGGTGCCGCACTTGGGGTAGCTGGCGAGGATCACGTCGTCGGGGCGCGGCGCGAAGCGGCGCTGGAACACGATGGTCCCCGGCACCCAGTGCTCCGGCAGCCAGAAGCCCTGGTACAGGCGCAGCTTCAGGGTGGACTGCTCCCTGCGCGGCAGCGCGGCCACGAGGTCGCCGAACTCCTCCTTGGGAGTGTGCTCCGGGACCGTGCCGTCGTCGACGTCCTTGAACGGGACAGGGCCGGAAGGAGCCACCGAGTTGGAGGCGGCGGCGGCGGCCATGGAGGTGATGAGAAGCAGAGGGCGTGCGCGCGCGGAGGCAGACAAGTGCTCTGTCACCGACCGACAGTGTGGTTTCCGGGCGGGTGGGCCGTGGGCGCGCGGTTATAACGGATATGGTGAGGTGGACCAATCATGCAAGCTCCTCTGAACTTTACGATGGATCAAGCAAAATTGGACTAGGCTGCTGACCCCGTGGTCTAGAGTATTTCTTGTTTAACAATGAGCCCGAGTGCGAACTTGGCGCGCCCGTCAAGACAAGCACCAAAGGTCCATGTTTCAGAATTCTGCATATTTTGACCACTTTTCTGTTATTTACTTATTTTCAGAAATGTCTCTATCAAATTCTATGTAGTTTCAACCTACGGTCACTTTTGCTCCCTAAGGCCAATGTCAATGGTGAGTTTCATTTTAGTGTTTCTAAGACTGGCATGTCATACGAGAGGAAATAAAACTTGAATGAAACTCCCCATTGAAAGTGAGAGTTTCATTCTAAAGTTTCATAGGCATTAAATTCCATGACTCATAGAGAGTTGGTATTCGTGCCAAGAGAGTTTCATCTAGATGAAACTTATTTCATCTATCTTTTCTTAAATACATTGTCATGTCATCAAAATCGCTTATTTGGCACCATATTTAATACAAATGAAACTTCCATTGAGATTGACCTAACCAGTTGTGCCTCACTCAGCAGTCAGCACCAGTGGCAAGCCGGCAAGATTATTCGTTCTAGCAGATTGTTCGACAAACGACACAAACTAAACACGTAAGTAGTAGATAATTTGTTATAGAAATTATTATAGAGCGAAGGACAATGGCTATGTGTAAATATGTAATTCGTGCATCGAACTTTGTATACCGATGAGTCATTGATTCCTGTCTTCCTGACAAGCATAGGGATATAACAGTAAGGCAAATAAGGTTACCTTACCTCTCAAAGTTAAGGTCTTTGTTTTGTTCTTTCTGAAGGCATGATTTTTAATTTTAGATGACTTTATAAAGCTTAATTTTAGAGGTGATGTGTCGTTGTTTCTTTCTGCACACAAAGAAACTATTCAGACGTCCTTTTCAGATTGCCATGGTGCAATTTATTCGGACGGTGATTGAAATTGCATTTAGTTTAGGTCCACCAACAAACTCTGCTGATTTTTTTTTTATTTTTTTTGTCCTTGGCTCGTTCTTAAGTTTGTATAGGAGCAAGTGCAATCATTTGATCTATTTAGTCGAGCCTAGGTTTTTTACAAAATGATATTATTCTCTTATTTACAAGTTGCTTTTAGGCTACTCATTGGACACGCTCTTGGTCCATCTTACAAAAGAACCGTGACTAACAAATGTTAAAGTGGATAAGCCATATCCTAAAAATAGCAGCAGCGGAGATCTTCGGCAAACATGGATGACTGTACTTTACTTCTTTGCGAGCTTTTTGAGAGCTTGTTTTTATTTGCCACAGACTCATCTTGTAATAAACTTTGATTGAGTGCATAATTTATTGCAGAGGTCCGAATAAAACTTTAGAGATCACAAAAAAAATGTTTTGTCCGATTATATTATTATTATTATTATGCATACTTAAAAAATATATAAAAATAAACAAAATTAGATAGTGTCCATTGCTTCATAACTCTGATTGAATCGACAATAATAGCCATTGGATTTTGTTGTGTTTCTAAAAAAATCTAACTTGTAAAATTGTAGATACTCCCTCTGTCACTAAATAACTATCGTTTGCACTTCCCCAAAAACATTTTTTATTAAATATATATTAAAAATATTAATATTTACAGTACATAATTAGTATCATTAGAAAGATCTTTGTATCTAATTTTTTAAATAAATTTATTTAGAGATATAAATGATATACTATTTTCTATAAATCAAGTTAAGCTTGTGGCACACGGAGACACTTATTTAGAGACAGAGGGAGTATACTACCTTAAAATATTCACCTATATTTGTATCTAAAGACACAAATATTCATAAAACATGACATATCTTATCAATAACTCACCACATACAATATATCCTTTTTTGGGTAAAAACCTAATAGGTTGTTTGGTCTCGGTCCAAATGTAGATTTTCGTGGGCCAACCCAGTGACCCATTACCCAAAATACATGAAGTGGTGTAAATACCCAATGTCTTGACCCATCGAGGTTTGGTTCCAGTTGGTGTCAAGCTCGTTAGGTTACCCATAACCCAATCGTCATCGTCTGTGACGGCTCTGAACACGGCAACGCGGTGTTGCGGCAGGTGGAGGGCTGAGTGTTCTGCTGCGTTTCTCGAAAGAATGACTCTGACAGTGCGCCCACCACGGCGCCGCTGCGACCGGCGAGCCTGGGCAACCAGAGTGACAACGAGGGCGAGGAGAGTGCAAGCGAGCGGGGATTCAACGACTTCTCGTGCAAAGCGGACAACGCTCGCGAGTACATGTGTTTTGTCATTCGACATCGAGCACTTACGTTTTGGTGTTATGTGGTGTAACTAGAAATTAATTGTAGAGTGGGTTGGGTTGACCTAAAACCCAAAAAAATAAATTAGGTAGATTAGGTTAGTGTTTGGGTCAACCAAGTCTGACCCACTTGCATGCTGAGGTCTGGGGAGTGATTCTATTTGACATCAACATGTCCGGCATCGTCTCGTCCGATGATTTCATGAGGAACGAGTCCATGACCTCATTATACTAGCAAATGGTATATCTGATGATTGATGGTTTAGTTTTGTTTCGTCCGATGGATGACTCCGGACGATGCTATTACATGAACCGAACACGCTCTAAATGACGCTCTCCCTTGTTGCTGCTGCCGGTGTGATCGCCGTGAGCTCTACCGCTAAGGTCTAATCACCGATTAGGTGGACAAGTAGTCTCTCTACATTTGGGGTCTTATTTTCTAGACTAGACTTCTTCATGTGATTTTGTTTTTTCAATGGTATTAGGCCAAACCAGTTGTAAAAATCTGCGTGCTTATTACCATTCATCCGATGGTGGTGGTTTCAAAAATAATTAAGGCCTAACCATAATTCTGGTCCTAAAAAGAACATGTCTTCCTCTCGGCTGAAAAGTGAATGAACAAAGGCCCAAAGCCTCTCGGCTGGGCCGAGGAGTGAATGAACAAAGGCCCAAAGCGCATGAGGGAAAGAGATTATCTGGGCCGCTGGGTAAGAGAGCGAGCAAATCAGCAAAGCCGAAATAGATTCTCAAAGAAAAAAAAAATAGCCGAAATAAAATTGGCGGTCATGAAAGCTGCACATTTTAGTAACTCCTCGGCCCTCGCAAAACAAGGATTGGCCATGGCAGGGTAGACAATGTAAGGCCTACTTTGATCGCAAAAAAAAGGTGGCCCATGATTTGGCCAGAATGGGGTTTGATCGTGTCGAAGGAAATGAGCTAATTTCTAGTTCTATCCCAGAACACATTGTTGGAAGGTCAATCTCAATGAGGTTTCATTTGAGTTTCATTTGCATTGAATATGCTACCACATAAGCACTTTTGATGACATGACATTGTATTTAAGAAGAAAGAGAAGAAATGAGTTTTATCTAGATGAAACTCTCTTGACACGAATACCAACTCTCTATGAGTCATGGAATTTAATGTTTATGAAACTTTAGAATTAAACTTTCACTCTCAATGGAGAGTTTCATTCAGGTTTCATTTTGTTTCATATGACATGGCAGTCTTGAAAACAACAAAATAAAATATATCATTGAGATTGGCCTAATGGTGCCTGTTGATTTGCCAGCTAATATATAATGAGAATCCCAGGTTCAAAATAAAACTCGCAGAACAAGGAAAGCAAAGCGATAACCTCGACTGGGCGACTGCCATCCGTCTCCTCCAGTTATCAAGCCTGGGCGAAACATAACACCGAAATATACTCATATGAAGAGCTAAAAATTAAAAATAAATTGAAGCATCAATTAGTAACTGTGGAATGTGAATTTTTATACTAAAACATGAACTCAAAAGCATAAGTGGTGATAATGGTGTCGCCTCAATCTTCCTCTCATCATTATTAGCCTTTGCGACTACGTCTGTGTCCTAGAATACGCAGAAGGCAAGACCCTCTACCTGATCCTGTGTCATGCTTTGTACTTTGTATTCGACTATCCGCACTCATGTTCATCTATTTTGATCCTCTATATTGTCTGGTCATCAAGATTCTCTCCTCTATACTCATTTCTCTCACATCCATCTATCATATATATCATCATCTATCTACTGTGGACCTACTTGTCATTTTATCTAAATATATCCATGAGAGATCTAGTTTTGAAGAATTAATTGCAACGAGTTCAATGGTGCAATTAGAATTTAATTTGGGTTTTCCGTTTGTGAGATATAACACCTTTTTATAACGGAAAAGAATGAGGCCACCGCGCATAGAGGACGTCCTAGAAGCCACTCCATTTAGCGGAGACAGAGCGCTAGCGGATGTTTTAACGTACCATGCTGCATTTTTAGCTCGTTTTTACGGTATAGAGTGGATACAAGATTCTTTAGCGTTCCTACTGCGGTTCGTCTTAGTACTAGTGAATCTTGCAGTATGTCATACTGTACCTAATAGCACTGCAGCAGGGGATCCCGACCAAATGCCCAGGCTGGCCGGCTGTCTCCTCCATCCAGCACCAGCACCAGCACCAGCACCTGTGTAGTACTCCCTCTGTCCCTAAATAAGTGTCGCCGTTGGTGTGCGTGCCACGTGTTTGACTCAATTTGTAGAAAATATGTGCAATATTTATATCTCCAGATAATTTTATTAAAAAACTAGATGTAAAGATCTTTCGGATGATACTAATTACTTAGCATAAATATTAATATATTTTAATATATAATTGTCGGCAACTTTTTCCCGGAAAGCGAGAACGACACTTATTTAGAGACGGAGGGAGTAGCGGCTAGAGTGCTAGGTGACACACCACACATGGGCACATGGCCATATGGGGAATATGGCCCATGCATGGATGATGGACACAGAGATGGCCTCTGCATGCATGTCGTTCACCGCTTATTATTATAGACCAAAAAAGGAGGCAGATAAACCATAAACGATTGAGTTTTTTATGCAATAAGACAGATAGGTTCCATTCACTTTCTCTGTCGATATCTGCTCGATTGCGATACGATGGCAACTAATAGCACGTTTGGTGATTCCTGTGTCGTTGTCAGGATTGTTATATACGATACGACCTCGAACTCGAAACAAACCTCAGACGTGGATATATAGAACGACCCGACGCAGGACCTGATAGAGAAGTTCTGCAAACCAGTAGCCGACTTTTCACACAACAATCAGCAACAGTAGAGGCGCAGAGCACGCTGACCATTCCAGACGCTGATACGCTTGGCGCTTTAGCAGCAGCAGCATGCTGCGTCGTACCATGGCTAATCATTCATCCAAGACTGCCTTAGAACATTAGTTAGGCCTGTAACTCACCATGGTTTTGGTCTAAAAAAAACGTTCTTTCAAAGTTCAAAGAGGTCGTCCTTGCCGGAGAAAACCCTCTCGGCTGGGCCGAGAAAACAATGACTATGCTGGAGGGGACTTAAAATGACTTCGAATGATCTATACAACTGATTTATTCCACGTATAGTGACAGATCTAGAGAAAATGTTAGGAGGGCTTATTAAGCTTCAAACAGTTTTAGTCCTCCTCGGCTTCAAACAATATGACTGTGTTGGACACCCCATTCCCACAGATTACCCATACCCAATGGGTATCGTCAAATGGGTACGGATAACCCAAGGATAACCTGTCATGCTTAGTGTCTGTCGTGTTGTGCCAGGTGAGTTCAGGCCAGCAGAAAGTACCTGCCGCTGGTTGTTGCCTCTAATGCTATACTCCCTCCGTCTCTTTTTAAGTGTCGTCCGGAAAGTGTGTTTGTGAGAGAAACACAGATTTCTAGATACACTTATTTAGGGAGTACTCTCTCCGTCCCCTTTTACGTGTCATTTTCGGTGTTCGTGCCACAAGTTTAACTACAGTTATTGAAAATACAGACAATATTTGTATCTTTAAATAAATTTGTTAAAAAACTAGATTAAAAGATCTTTCTAATGATATTACTTATGTACTACAAATATTAATATTTTTAAATATAGATTTAATTTAAGTAGTTTCTCGGGAAGCGAAAACGACAGTTATTTAGGGACGGAGAGAGTACGCGCATAGCGCATCCAGTGATCCAGCATGTCTCGCATCCAACATATATAGATGTAGGACCTGCAGTCGGCGTGGGCAATGGTGTGGCTTGCTATGACGCCGCTTAGGACGAAGACGAACAGGGTGAGGCCGCCATCACCCACTGCAAAGGTGGAGAAGAAGAACAGGGTGGTACCCGCTGAGCAGATAGAGAAGAAGAACATGGCAGTAGAGGAAGCGACGGGAAAATGGCAGTGCCGCGTCCGGTGACAACCACAGGGGAGAGCACACGGGAGCCTTAGCGGCATCAGACCGAGTATGCCAGGGCGCTTGCTCAGGCACTCACCAAGTCACCATAACCACAGAGGCACAAACGTGTTACTTTGACACGAGTGCTACTTGGTGATAATACCCTCCCAATAACCAGACAAAGATGGATAATCCATACCCATCATACTCTACCCAAACAATACGGGTATGGATGGATATGGGTGTGGGAGGTGGATACCCACTGGCATCTTGTCCTCGCCAAACATGCAAAGGAAAGCGATGACAACCCCAGCAATCACGCCAATAGGCAACAATACGCCATGGATGATCGACAAATAGAAATGGAGAAAATTCCTTCAATACAATCAAAAGCTATACTAATCCCTTCAATGTCATTCAAATCTATAAGTTCCCTTGATTGGTCTATAGTTTTGTTCCCTTGTATGTCATTGTCGTTAGATTTTGTCGTGCACATCGTTAGTGTCCGTCTCGTCTGCCTCGCACTCGCCTATCATATCGTAGCCAATGTTCACCATCGACTATTATCTCTCGTGCACCCTTTATTGTTGTTGACGTGTTCCGCAACCATCGGGCCGCGTTCGTCGTCCGGCACGCGTGCCATCGTGGTTGCCTCGCCATTGGCCTCTAGTTTCCGGCTACAGAGGAGCATCACTAGTTCAGAGTTCGCAACAGTGCTTTGACCTTGCGGTCCATAGCCTAGTCCTCCAGCCCCTGGATACATGTTTTTTCCAGAGTATTTATAACGTGACGATGTTGAAAGGACCGTGACGCCTAAGAGGGGGGTGAATTAGGCAACTTAAAAACTTCTACTCTAAACTATGGCCTTTAACTTCCACCTAGTCAAAACCTATGCAAGAGAGTAAACTTTCTAAAGTGCAACTAAGGTTTCGCTAGGTGTGTTTGCTATCTCTACCGCAAAAAAGAAGTTATGCTACCTAGTTTCCAAACCTATCAACTAGCAAGAGAGAGCTAGGAAAGGTAAAGCACATGAACAAGGTAACAATATAAATGCGGAAGCTAAATAGAGTGGGAGAGATACAAACTCCCGTCGATGACTCCGGTATTTTTATCGAGGTATCGAGAAGCGCGCAAGCTTCCCCCTAGTCCTTGTTGGAGCCCCTCGCAAGGAATCCCTCGCAAGGGCCAAGCTCCCGGTCGGGTAGCTCCATGGATAGCTCCGGTCTTCCCCACACGCAAGTGGGTCTCCGGTTAAGCCACTCGTAGCAAAGCCTCTCCCGGATGCTCTCCGCCGTCTTCACTATCAAGCTTTCGGCTGAAACGCCGCGGACCTTGTTCCCTTCGGTACACGGAGGCGGCCACACCACAAACTCGGTTGGTGTGGTCTCGCAAGACTACAAGCCCCGCCGATGTACAACCACGGTGCGCGCAAGCACCGGTAGATAAGAGGTTTTCAACCTCACTAAACACTAGGCCTAGCACATAGAGCAAGCGCAAAGCGGTGGTCTAACTAGCTTAAGCACTTCGCAAAGCACCTACACTAATCACCTAGTATATCACTTGAGCACTTTGGTGGCTAGAGCAACTAAATATGTGTCTATACACTTGGTACACTTCCTTGAGCTCCAACCATATGTTTTTGGCCGGCCATGGGGGTATTTATAGAGCTCCAACCAAATAGAGCCGTTGGGCAAAGAGATGGGCTTTTCTGTCATCGACCGGACGCACGTCACGTCCTGACCGGACGCATCCGGTCTCTCACAACGACTAGTTGGCCGCCAGCACAGGTGAAAGGTCCTAGTTTGGTTTTGGTAATTGAGTGACAACTTTAGGTGGACTAATTGTGTTTATGTGAGATACACAGGAGATTAGTCCACAGGTACACATGTGATGAAGGAGCTTATTTCATATGTGACATGACATGGAGTCATGTGGCTAAGATGGTGAAGATCAAGGCAAGACTTTGCTTGATGGACCGATTGCGAAGGTGAAGGGCAAGTTGGAGGCTTTGAAGCCGTTGGTACCGAGTGTCGGGAGGCTTGAGCAAAGACTTGGCGCCGAAGGACCGAAGCAATGGTGAAGAGCAAGTGAGGTCAAGATCGATGGACCATGGAGGCCATGTGATGATATGAAGTGGATTATATCATTTGATGAAGAGGTTGGTGCATGTGTTGCATCAACACCGGAGGAGATGAAATGGAATGCGCAAGGCAAAGATATACTTGTAGGGCATTTCATTTCACCGGTCATAGGTGTGTAGAGAAGTTTATGACCGGGTTTAGGATAGATGGCCGTACTATCAAGAGGAGCAAACTTGTTTGCATATCGGTCATCTAGTGCCACTTGAGTGATCTAACATTGCGATGTTGCTAGGATCGAGTGGCGTGGTGAGTGCAAGTGCTAATCCTTTGAAAAATGATTGTGAAAATGCTAACACACATGCACAAGGTGGTATACACTTAGTGGTGTTGGCACATTTGCAAAGGAGAAGGTGTTGGAGTTGAATTGGATCAACTCGGAGAAGAGAAGGAGGATTTTCGGTGTGTTCCGGACTCTAGGATGGCCCTTGAATTGGAATTCTGTACTAATTCTTTGTGAGTTGGATCAGCTATGTATGTGGGTTGTGTATCCCTCTGAGTTAGCTTTCCAAAATGTCCAAGATCATCGAAATCGGAGTTCGGAGCTAAGAGTTATAGTCGTTTGAGCGCTGAAAGGTCAGCGACCAGACTCACTGACCGGACGCGTCCGGTCAGTAGTGTTGAGTCCGGTCACAGAGTCCGGTCAGTGCATTTTGAGTGCTGATTTGAGGTGTATTGACCGGACGCTCGGTAGAGTCCGGTCAGTAGTGACCGGACGCGTCCGGTCACTGAAAAACAGCCCCGAAACCTCTCTGTTTGCGACCGGACTCAGGCATAGGCGCGTCCGGTCATTATGACCTGACGCGTCCGGTCAATAGAAGGCTGAACGCGCGCGAAAACTAGCCGTTGGGGACGAACGACCGGACTCTAGTGACAGGACGCGTCCGGTCACCCTGTAGTGAGTCCGGTCAGTACGAAAAGTGCCCAGTGAAGGGGGTAACAGCTAGTTGAGCCCTTGGGGCTATAAAAGGAGATGGCGGCCGGCCTTGGCTGGTGCTTAGCACCCTTGGGACTTGGTATCCATGCTTGGGGAGTGCTAGGAAGCCCTCTAACTCACTTGCGCTTGCTAGTGTGCGAATCAATTGCGAGTGAGTGATCGCTAGTGCGTTGCATTGAGAGATTGCATCGAGTGGCACTAGGTGTTCGTGTTGCAAGCCGGTGGTGCTTGTTACTCTTGGAGGTTGCCACCTCCTAGATGGCTTGG
This sequence comes from Coix lacryma-jobi var. lacryma-jobi, assembly GCA_009763385.1. Taxonomy (NCBI): domain Eukaryota; kingdom Viridiplantae; phylum Streptophyta; class Magnoliopsida; order Poales; family Poaceae; genus Coix; species Coix lacryma-jobi. The sequence continues at coordinate 9,560,453 of CM019825.1, read as the reverse complement.
TGATCGAGTCTCCATCGTGAAGCCCGCGTGAAGATTGTGCGTGGCTCCGGAGAAGGATTGTGAGGGGCATTGTGCTCGCCCCGCGGGGATCGCGAAGAGCAACTCTAGTAGAGCGTGTCATTGACTTACCCTCACTTGTGGGTGAGTTCTTGCGGCGCTCGAGTGTCGAGCTAGGTGTGGTGCCTATTAGCCGCCGAACTACCAAAGTGTGTGGTCGACACAACAGGGGACTAGCTTGGTGGCAACCAAGTGAACCTCGGGAGAAAAATCACCGTGTCAACTTCATGTTCATCTTCTCGGTGGTTTGCAAACTCCATTCACTAGCTTGTATTTACTTGTTCATATACTTGTGCTAGTGTAGATTGTTCTTGTAATTAGTTAGCTTGTGTAGCATGCTAGTTACCTTCTTAGCTTGTGTAGCATAGAAGTTAATCCCGTGAGTGACTAGTTGACTTGTAGTCTTGCTAGTCACATTGCTTAGTTTGTGTAGCTAAGTTGAGCTCTCTAATTTGGATTGTGTAGCCTTGTTATTGAGCATTGCTAGTGAGCTTAGGCTTTGTGCTTTTGCTTAGTGGCATGTGTAGGAGCTCCCCGGTTGATTGAGTACTAGTTGCTTAGGTTTGTGTAACCTTGCAAGCTAGAATTGTTTAGGTGAGCTCTAGCTAGCCCGACACCTTATTTGCATTGTTTAGGATCTTTTATAAGGTGTCATAGAGTATAAGTAGAGGGGTGTAGACTTGGCTAGACCGATAGTTTTAATTCCGCATTTGTTTCGGTTAGCCGGTGCGATTAATTTTAGAAAGGACTATTCACCCCCCTCTAGTCCGCCATCTCGACCCTTCAATTGGTATCAGAGCCAAGGTCTCTCATTTGTGGTCTTCACCGACCCGAGAGGATGGCGTCTAGTGGGCTAGATGATGTGTGTGATTCACATATTTTTGATGGCACACACTTTGCACAATGGAAACACCATATGCTTGATCATTTTCGTGCAAAGGGGCCAAAGTTTTGGTGGATTGTCACTAGTGGTCTCACTCATGTTTTGGACCATAGAAATCTCACCAAAGCTCAAAAGGATCTCTTTGAACTTGATGCAAATGCTTATTGTTATCTAATCGATGCATTGAGTTTTGAGTTGTTTTACAAGATAAACTCCAAAGGGACCGCCCATGAGATGTGGGAATCCATCAAGCACACCTTCGGTGACTCATCTACATGGGATGATGGCAAGTTCAAGGAGGATGAGACCAAGGTGGTGGCACATGTGGATGTTGAGCATGACCACAACTTGGTAGTTGTGGAAGATTGCTCCACCTCATGGTCAAGTGATGATGATGATGTTGATCGATCTACAACAAGCTCACTTGACAAGGTTGATGGTGATGATTCAAGTGTTGCAAGTAATGATTCTACTCCAACCAAACTTGATGATGTTGATGGTTCATGCTCGGTTGATGATTGTTATACTACTACAAGCCCATCACCACATTGCTTCATGTCACAAGGTGACACCAAGGTATCTAATGCTAATGTGGTTGATCATGTTGATTCATATGATGAGCTTGTTAGTAGACTTGCTAGCATGACTATGTCTTTAGAAAATGAGAAAACTAAAATAATTAAATTGGCAAATGAAAACTCATTTCTAAAGAACTCATGTGAAGAACATAAGCACTTACTTGATGTTCTTAAAGCTTCACATGATGAGTTAGTTGAAAAATATGGCTCTCTCATTAAAGCCTTTTCAAAGGAACTTAAAAACAATGAGAGCTCATCACATGGATCAAATGATCAATTGCAAAATGTTGCTAACCCATGTGATGTAGGCAAGAAGAATGTATCCACCTCTTGTGATGATTTATTAGCTATGTCATGTTCTTCACATATAGATGCTTGTTCTACTTCTTTGTCTTGTGAGACTAACCTTTTGAAGGAGAACAATGAGCTCAAAAGTGAAGTGAAGAATTTGAGCAACAAGTTAGAGAGGTGCTACAACTCCAAAGTCACCTTTGAGCATATGTTGAAGAATCAAAAGAGCTACGGTGACAAGAGTGGCATTGGTTTCAACAAGAGCATGTCCAAGGGGGAGAGAAAAAGATTGAAGAAGATGAAAAAGCAAGAACAAAAGAAGCTAGCTCATTTCATGTGCTTCAAATGCCATGAGATGGGACATCTTGCAAATGCTTGCCCCAATGGAGAAAAGCTCAAGTTGAAGAAGGAAGAAGAGAGGCTCAAGCGTGTCAAATGCTTCAAGTGTTGCACTAGAGGACATCTCACCTCTATGTGCCCAACCAAGAAATTGGTGAAGCAACAAGATGAGCCTCAACCAAAGCCACAAGTTGAGCAAGAAAAGAAGCCCCAAGTTCAAATCAAGAACAACCATCATGATGGTGACTTGATGAAGAAGAAGAAAACAAGAAGGGGTGGAAGAGCAAGGCATCCAACTCATATCCATGATGCCAAGATGATGATGAGCAAGAATGAAGAAAAGAAGAAAGATTTGACTCACATCAAGGATATGGGACACTTTGCCTCAAAGTGTCCTAACAAGCTTGAGAAGAAGGCTCAAGCAAATCATGAGAGGCAAGGCAATGAGAAGCAACATTTGAGCAAGGAAGAGAAGGCTCAATCAAAGAGAGTTTGCTACTCATGCCAGGAAAGGGGACACATGGCTAATTCATGTCCCCTAGGTATGACTTCTAAGCCTATTTCAATTGATGATAATATTGTGCTTAGAAAGGATGACAATGGTACCACATTGGTTGCTATTGCAAAACATCCCGCTACTCATACTAAGGCATTGCCTAAGTATGTTGCACCTAACTTGAGAGGACCCAAAGTAGTTTGGGTACCATCAAAAGGTGGATGAATGTGTGTAGGTACCATGGCATTGGAGGCTTGATTCAATTTGTTCCATATTGATCATCATGTGATTGAATCAAGTAATGAAGCTTATTGCTATTATCATCCCAATGCCAAGTCAAGTGAAGTGAAGTCCAAGTGTGCTACAACATACAAGTGTCACATTCTTGTTGTGGTGATTTATTGGAATATTTGAAGGCTTGCAATTAAATTGAGTTGAAGCTTGATATTGAATGATCATGAGCTACTAAGGTATATTTCTAGTTGATCATATTCTTTTGGGTGCATATGAGTTGATTGAATTGGATATATATGCATATGTTGCTTGCTATGAGATGTTTGAATGAATTTGATGCTTAGTGATCAAAATTGAGTTAGTTTGATTGGATATATTCACAAGATGACCTTTAGGAAGTGGATTTGCATGAATTTATGTCTTGTGTTGATGTTCAAGCAAGCTTATCTCAAGTGTGATTCAATTTGGAGAACTATAGCTCAAATATAGAAATCTGTCCAAAATCTGAAATCTGAGCTAGCTGTGATGATAGCCATGTTTGAGTGATCAAATCTATTTGGATTGGCTTGAAATTTGGTACACATGCTCTACATTTATGGTATTAATTGCTGTGAAAATCTCATGATGATTGGATAAGTGAAGCTTTGGTTTTGGAGTGAATCTTATCAACACATGTGCAGCAGTTTTCAGCATGTTGTAGTTGGGGATGATGTAAAATCTGGTAGCAATCTAGAAGTCCAATGAATGTCAAATTTTTATGGCTACTAGAATACATAGTGAGGCACATCTTCACCAAATTTCATGGCAATTGGATCAATATATTGTGAGATATGATCATTTCTTTGAAGATGACAGAATCTGTCATATAAGTGACATTTATTGGATAGATCTCAAGTCACTTTGATTGAAAGGCCCTCAAGTTGGAATCATGTTTATAAGTGGTTGAGGGATCTATGTTTAGTTTTGATATAAGTTAGAAACATGACAAAGATGAGTACAATATCACTTGATTGTGGAGTGTATTTGGCACACAATTTGGTACTCAAATTGAAAATCAAGACCAATATCAAGATAAAGATGAAGATCAAAATTCTAGTATCAATTGAAGATCATTTGGAAGAAAGAAAAGAACTCAAAGAAGGATTCAAAATCATATTTTCAAGAAGAGTCAAATAGATCAATCAAACAAAGTCAATTCAAGTGAGTATCAATGATGATTCTTTGGAGAGAGGTCACTTCTCTCTTTTGTAGGGGCTTGCCGCCTTTGGTAGGTAAACCAAGCGAGGCTTAGAAGGCTAACATGGAAGTGGTGATCTAAAGTATCATTGGAGATGCTTAGTTGGAGCAATCAAGAGATTGATCAAGAAAGAAAGCAAGCAACACCCAAGATAGAGAAGCAAATCATGAGTGATATTCAGGAATGCAAGCAAAGATCAAATGAAGAAGCAAGCCAACCACAACAAGATAGTGTACTTGATCTTTAGTGGTTCTAAATTCATATGGGTGAAGATGGAATTCATATTTGGTATCTATTGATTTTCACCAAGCTTTGAAATGGACTTCACATTGCTATAGTGGAGCTTAATTAGAATCTAATGACTATCCTCTACTCCAAGATAGCAAAGGTATCATTGTAATGTGCATGATCATTTCATTCCTCACTAGTATGCGGTTAGTGCATATAGTACATGCTTAATAGGATCATGCATAACAATTGAAAAGTTTAAATTCATAGCCTACCACTATTGCTTGTTTGATTATATGATCTAGTGGTTAGTATATGAATTTGTTCATGAGCTAGTGAACCCAAGTACTTGATCTAGAAGATGAGCATTCAAGTGTCTAATTCAACATGAGTAAGATAACCATTGAAAGATGTGTGAAGAAGCGTACTCTAGAGCAAACCGAGTTAGATATCTTGTGCAAATTTAATAGTTCAAGTCATAAATGAGAGGCTCAAGAAGAAGACAATAATGCAAATGGATATCAAGTTTAAACTTTCATTCAAGTGGTATCCTACAAGACTTCAAGTGATCCTCAACTTTAAGTGATCAAGCAAAGCACCCCCTCACCAACAAGAGCTCAAGTTTATCAAGTGAATGACTCATGCTAAAAGAGAAGGCCCCACCGATTGGTATCAAGGTCAAAGATCCTACAAGTGGCTTTCATGCATCTTCACGGGGTATCTACAAGTAGTGTCATGCCAACATATATGGTAGTGTCCATCAAAAATGAAGACTCAAGTATCAACCATCTACCCTAGTGCAACCCTTTGTACCAAGAGAAGCATGCCTTTTATGGTCATTGATGACAAAGGGGGAGAAAGTGCCAAAGATATGATATGATAGGGGGAGAAAACAAGAAAAGAAGATGGACATGGATCAAGAGGGAGCAAGATTGGATAATGCGAAAGGATAAAAATTCTTGGACAAAGAGAGCACACAAGTAGGGGGAGCAAGCTCATGAATACATGTTTGATGCATTTGGGTGTGCATTACATTTGCTTGCTTGCATTGCATATGTTCTAAATTCTTATATGCTTGTGTGCAATATTTGCTAGAGCTAAGACTTGGATGATGATTGTTTTCCTTTATTTGGTATCTAGAGCAAAGTCTTAGTGTAGCAAGTGGTAACTAGAACCATGTTTATAATATTGATCTCACGTGGTATCTAGTTTCACTTGTTTCTAGCAAGGTTGATGCTAAGGATGAATTCAAAATGTGGTATACACGCTACAAAGGTACAATTCTATCCTGTATACCTTAGCATCACTTAGTAGTGCTAACACTCCCACAAATTTCATATTATGCATGTGTGCAAGCTTGAAACCAAACCATTTGAGCACACATGTAGGGGGAGTTATCACTACAAAGTCGGGTTGTATGGTGCTTATCCAAATTCTCTCATATAGTCTTAACGTTGGATAAGTAACATAGAATCCAAAAAGCTTAAATTTCATATCTTTGTAGAGTTGTCATCAATTACCAAAAAGGGGGAGATTGAAAGGTCCTAGTTTGGTTTTGGTAATTGAGTGACAACTTTAGGTGGACTAATTGTGTTTATGTGAGATACATAGGAGATTAGTCCACAGGTACACATGTGATGAAGGAGCTTATTTCATATGTGACATGACATGGAGTCATGTGGCTAAGATGGTGAAGATCAAGGCAAGACTTTGCTTGATGGACCGATTGCGAAGGTGAAGGGCAAGTTGGAGGCTTTGAAGCCGTTGGTACCGAGTGTCAGGAGGCTTGAGCAAAGACTTGGCGCCGAAGGACCGAAGCAATGGTGAAGAGCAAGTGAGGTCAAGATCGATGGACCATGGAGGCCATGTGATGATATGAAGTGGATCATATCATTTGATGAAGAGTTGGTGCATGTGTTGCATCAACACCGGAGGAGATGAAATGGAATGCGCAAGGCAAAGGTATACTTGTAGGGCATTTCATTTCACCGGTCATAGGTGTGTAGAGAAGTTTATGACCGGGTTTAGGATAGATGGTCGTACTATCAAGAGGAGCAAACTTGTTTGCATATCGGTCATCTAGTGCCACTTGAGTGATCTAACATTGCGATGTTGCTAGGATCGAGTGGCGTGGTGAGTGCAAGTGCTAATCCTTTGAAAAATGATTGTGAAAATGCTAACACACATGCACAAGGTGGTATACACTTAGTGGTGTTGGCACATTTGCAAAGGAGAAGGTGTTGGAGTTGAATTGGATCAACTCGGAGAAGAGAAGGAGGATTTTCGGTGTGTTCCGGACTCTAGGATAGCTCTTGAATTGGAATTCTGTACTAATCCTTTGTGAGTTGGATCAGCTATGTATGTGGGTTGTGTAGCCCTCTGAGTTAGCTTTCCAAAATGTCCAAGATCATCGAAATCAGAGTTCGGAGCTAAGAGTTATAGCCGTTTGAGCGCTGAAAGGTCAGCGACCGGACTCACTGACCGGACGCGTCCGGTCAGTAGTGTTGAGTCCGGTCAGTGCATTTTGAGTGCTGATTTGAGGTGTATTGACCGGACGCTCGGTAGAGTCCGGTCAGTAGTGACCGGACGCGTTCGGTCACTGAAAAACAGCCCCAAAACCTCTCTGTTTGCGACCGGACTCAGGCATAGGCGCGTCCGGTCATTATGACCTGACGTGTCCGGTCAGTAGAAGGCTGAACGCGCGCGAAAACTAGCCGTTGGGGACGAACGACCGGACTCTAGTGACAGGACACGTCCGGTCACCCTGTAGTGAGTCCGGTCAGTACGAAAAGTGCCCAGTGAAGGGGGTAACGGCTAGTTGAGCCCTTGGGGCTATAAAAGGAGATGGCGGCCGGCCTTGGCTGGTGCTTAGCACCCTTGGGACTTGGTGTCCATGCTTGGGGAGTGCTAGGAAGCCCTCTAACTCACTTGCGCTTGCTAGTGTGCGAATCAATTGCGAGTGAGTGATCGCTAGTGCGTTGCATTGAGAGATTGCATCGAGTGGCACTAGGTGTTCGTGTTGCAAGCTGGTGGTGCTTGTTACTCTTGGAGGTTGCCACCTCCTAGACGGCTTGGTGATCGAGTCTCCATCGTGAAGCCCGCGTGAAGATTGTGCGTGGCTCCGGAGAAGGATTGTGAGGGGCATTGTGCTCGCCCCGCGGGGATCGCGAAGAGCAACTCTAGTAGAGCGTGTCATTGACTTACCCTCACTTGTGGGTGAGTTCTTGCGGCGCTCGAGTGTCGAGCTAGGTGTGGTGCCTATTAGCCCCCGAACTACCAAAGTGTGTGGTCAACACAACGGGGACTAGCTTGGTGGCAACCAAGTGAACCTCGGAAGAAAAATCATCGTGTCAACTTCATGTTCATCTTCTCGGTGGTTTGCAAACTCCATTCACTAGCTTGTATTTACTTGTTCATATACTTGTGCTAGTGTAGATTGTTCTTGTAATTAGTTAGCTTGTGTAGCATGCTAGTTACCTTCTTAGCTTGTGTAGCATTGAAGTTAATCCCGTGAGTGACTAGTTGACTTGTAGTCTTGCTAGTCACATTGCTTAGTTTGTGTAGCTAAGTTGAGCTCTCTAATTTGGATTGTGTAGCCTTGTTATTGAGCATTGCTAGTGAGCTTAGGCTTTGTGCTTTTGCTTAGTGGCATGTGTAGGAGCTCCCCGGTTGATTGAGTAATAGTTGCTTAGGTTTGTGTAACCTTGCAAGCTAGAATTGTTTAGGTGAGCTCTAGCTAGCCCGACACCTTATTTGCATTGTTTAGGATTTTTTATAAGGTGTCATAGAGTATAAGTAGAGGGGTGTAGTCTTGGCTAGACCAATAGTTTTAATTCCGCATTTGTTTCGGTTAGCCGGTGCGATTAATTTTAGAAAGGACTATTCACCCCCCCTCTAGTTCGCCATCTCGACCCTTCAACAGGCACTGATCAGACTCTGGCATGAGTCCGGTCACAGATGACCGGACGCGTCCAATCGCGTTCTCATGCCTCTGGAACCTCTCTGTAATCGATCGGACTCAGCTGAGCTCCAGCGTTCGGTCGTCGTCGTAGCGTCCGGTCACATAGCTACGCTGATGAACAGTTGCATCGGAGCGTCCGATCACAACTGGCGCAGCGTCCGGTCGCTCTGACGTGGCGCTATTGGCTTGGGGTACTGACCGGACGCATCCAGGCCAGCGTCCGGTCACTGCGAAGCAGCGTCCGGTCACTTGTTCTTCTCGCCTTTCTCTCGTTCTTTGCGCCCGACTTGGTTCCATTCTTGTGCCTTGGACTTTGCTTGATCTTTAGGGTCTTCTACTGAGCTTCTAGGGTCTTGCTTGAGGTGTTGATCATTGGATCACCATATCGCCTTAGTCCAAGTCACATTTGCACCCTATTGGACTACAAAACAGACACTTGCAAACGCATTAGTCCAATTTGGTTATGTTGTTCATCAAACACCAAAATCCAAAGTTAAATGGTCCGAGGTCCATTTTCCTTACAATCTCCCCCTTTTTGGTGATTGATGACAACACGACCAAAACAAGCAAATAATAGATACATAGTTTAAAAAGCAATCTACTCGCTAGGATGCAATGCAAAGGCAAGATCATATGATGTTTAAAAGATACCTAATTGAAAACATTTTTAATCTAACAAATCTTGCCCTTGCCATTGAGTTCCTTTTAGTGGCTTGATGGATTAGATCTCCCTCTAACTCCATGATCCACTTCCTCCCTTTGTTGGACCATTCCCAAAAAGATAACTATAAAAATTTGAAAATTTGATTTTGGTCATGTTGTTTGTTTTAGTTTGAGCTTGATTTTGGTCCCTACACATTTCTCCCCCTTTGGAATCAAACACCGAAAAGGAAGTCATTAAAGCTCAAGAGAGGAAACATTATATAGCTAAAAACTCCCCCTAAGAATATGCATACATATGATGTAAGACAAAGACATATGCATAACCAACGAATTAAAGCACAAAGGAGTTTAATCTATATAATGCATGGAGAAAGCATATAAGAGTATCAAATTGAAATCAACATAATGATATCGGTTAGGAATACCATATGTAGATGTCAATTGAATTATCACCACACATGATGCTTGTCTCCGAGAACTCCATTTTCCTTGCAATGAGACTACTACACACATGATAATCTTGAAAGTAGTATTAGTCTCAAAGCTTCCAAATTATAGAGTAAACTCCCCCTAAAAGTGTGCATACAAGTTTGAAATACTTGTAGGAGACATGCACATTGACTTGTAAGGTCAAAATACCATTTTCCATATTGACTCCACAGGAAGTGTGATACAAATTGAAAAATGGTAATCGGGGCAGTTTATCTATAATTTGGTCTTTGGCACATATAAGATAAATACAAAGTAAAAGAAGCTATGTGCCATGCTTCTAACCAATTAAAACCATGTAGAATTGCTCTAAGAATATGAGTGACATTGAGCAAAGCTACCATATAATACGCCTAATTTGCATGACAAAGGATATGAACATACTAATGCAAACATAGGCAAAGAGAGGAACTAGATGTTTAAATGTATTTGCAAGGCATTATATCAAATGAAGGTAATTGCAAGAATTTAAACCTAGTTACCTAACATGGGAGGGGGAACTTGGGTCCATAGTACCCACTAACATACTTGGCAATGACATGATCCACTGTGATGCACCCCATGATATGCATCCAAAATTTTGCCAAGTCTCCAAATTCCCCAATGCCAAAATTTGCTACTCACTTCCCTTTCGGGACCCAAACCTTTTTGGTGCTCTTCATGGTTGAGATGATGTCCTTAGGCACCCAAATGCGTTTGGCCCCATTGTTGGCTTGCTTGTTCACCTTGATGGCCACCACCTTGTCATTCTTCTTCTTCTTCAAAAGATAAGGTGTGGAGGCCTTCTTGTTCACCTTGTTGGTGTAGGTGTTGGAGAGCTTGCTTGTTTGCTTTTTGTTTTTCTCTTTCTTCTTTTCTCCCCCATGCTTCACCTTGCACTCATAGGACTTGTGACCTTCCTTGTGGCAAAGGTAACAAACCACGGTTTGCTCCTCATCAAGCTTCTTCACTCCCTTGACGGTGTTATCTTGATGAGTTCGGGTTTGCTTCCCCTTGCCTTTTGCTTGGGTCAAATCCTTTGTGAGGTGAGCCACTTCTTGCCTTAGTAGCTCATTTTCCATTGCAACTTCTTGTGTACATGTTTCTACAATTACATTCTCAACACAAGCTTGTTTGCACATGGGTGAGTCTAAATCAAGTAAATCAAAGCAAGAAGTAGAGACATCCTTTTTAGGCATATTAAAGATAGATTTTTCAATTTTAGGTGCCTCGGTGGGGTTTGCTCCGATGGTTTCAAGATTAGCAACTTTGTTAGTTAGCTCATCACAATGCTTGCACATAATTTCCATTTTGGCAAACAAACTTTTGTAAGCATCTTGTGTGCTAGCTAACTTTGCTTTTAGTTTTTCATTTTTCTTAGCAAGTTGCTCATCATTACTTGTGCAATCACATGTGCTTGTACTAGCCTCAAGTTTCTCAATTTTGTTAGATAGCTCAACATTCAAATTTGAAAAGGTTTCATATTGTTCAAGCATAGCATTGTAGGCTTGTTGAGAGCTATCTAATTTTTCTTTTAAAGCATTAATTTTCTTTTGTTGACTAGTACAAGCTTTAGCATAGTTGAGATTATCTTGCACAAGTTCATTATAAGAAGGAAGCTCATCATCACTATCACTATCACTATCACTATCACTATTACTAGAGATAGAGCTTGAGTTACCTCATGCCATAAGGCACATACGCGAGGAGCTTGATGATGAGTGCTTGCAGCCGTGCCTCTTGTGATGGGCTTCATCATCACTTGATGAATCATCCCATGTCTTGATGGTGGTGAGAGCTTTGGCCTTGCATCCCTTCTTTTTCTTGTCGTTAGGTGTGGGCTTTTGTTTTGTACAATCTTCCACAAAGTGCCCTTTCTTGCCACATCTATAGCATCCCTTTTTTCTTTGCTCTCTTCTTTGATTGGTGAAGAGACAATCTTCTATAGTGATGGGCACACCCTTGACATTGATCTTGCGGATCATCCTCTTGACTCCCTTCATGAGCTTGATTGTTTCTTCTTCATCTAAGGAGGAGTCGGATGAGGTGGAGGCTTGATCATCATCACTTGATTCTTCATCTTCATCATCCTCTTCTTCACTTGAGGAGCTTGAGCTTGTCTCAACTTGCTTTTTGCCCTTCATCTTTTTGTGCTCACATGTGAGAGCGATGTCTTTGCTTGATGAAGTGGCTTCTTCTTGACCCATCTTGCGTGACATCTCAAATGCCACCAATTTGCCAATGACAATGGCCGGGGTCATGGTGCTCAAGTCCTCCATGTTGTGGAGGATGGTGATGATGGTTGCATACTTGTTCTTTGGAAGCACGGAGATGATTTTCCTCACAATATCCGCATCACCTAGCTTTGTAATTCCTATAGAATGGAGCTCATTGATAATTAGATTCAAACGAGAATACATATCACGAACAAGCTCATTATCATTCATTTTAAAGGAATCATAGCTTGTTTTAGTTAGGTGATGTTTTTGCTCATGTACATTACTTGTACCATCATGGAGCTCATGTAGTTTTAACCAAATTTCATGAGATGTTTTCAAAGTAAAAACTTGGTTAAAGACATCCATGCTAATAGATTCAAACAAGCAATTTTTAGCTCTAGCATTAAGATGAATTTCTTTTTCATCACCCGCGGTAGGCTTTTCGGGATTCTTAATGGGTTTCATCCCATCGCGGGTGACTCTCCAAACACCTAAATCAACGGCTTCTAAAAAGCAAGCCATCCTAGCACTATAGTAGGGGAAGTTAGTGTCGTCAAAGTGTGGAGGCCTAGAGGTATCCATCCCAACCTCTCTTAGAGGCGTCGGCTCGAAGGCGATTAAGCCAAGAGTCCACAAAAGAGCCAACCCGCTTCGATACCAATTGAAAGGACCGTGACGACTAAGAGGGGGGTGAATTAGGCAACTTAAAAACTTCTACTCTAAACTATGGCCTTTAATTTCCACCTAGTCAAAACCTATGCAAGAGAGTAAACTTTCTAAAGTGCAACTAAGGTTTTGCTAGGTGTGTTTGCTATCTCTACCGCAAAAAAGGAGTTATGCTACCTAGTTTCCAAACCTATCAACTAGCAAGAGAGAGCTAGGAAAGGTAAAGCACATGAACAAGGTAACAATATAAATGCGGAAGCTAAATAGAGTGGTAGAGATACAAACTCCCGTCGATGACTCCGATATTTTTACCGAGGTATCGAGAAGCGCGCAAGCTTCCCCCTAGTCCTCGTTGGAGCCCCTCGCAAGGAATCCCTCGCAAGGGCCAAGCTCTCGGTCGGGTAGCTCCGTGGATAGCTCCTGTCTTCCCCACATGCAAGTGGGTCTCCGGTTAAGCCACTCGTGGCAAAGCCTCTCCCGGATGCTCTCCGCCGTCTTCACTATCAAGCTTTCGGCCGAAACGCCGCGGGCCTTGTTCCCTTTGGTACACGGAGGCGGCCACACCACAAACTCGGTTGGTGTGGTCTCGCAAGACTACAAGCCCCGCCGATGTACAACCACAGTGCGCGCAAGCACCGATAGATAAGAGGTTTTCAACCTCACTAAACACTAGGCCTAACACCTAGAGCAAGCGCAAAGCGGTGGTCTAACTAGCTTAAGCACTTCGCAAAGCACCTACACTAATCACCTAGTATATCACTTGAGCACTTTGGTGGCTAGGGCAACTAAATATGTGTCTATACACTTGGTACACTTCCTTGAGCTCCAACCATGTGTTTTTGGCCGGCCATGGGGGTATTTATAGAGCCCCAACCAAATAGAGCCGTTGGGCAAAGAGATGGGCTTTTCTGCCATCGATCGGACGCACGTCACGTCCTGACCGGACGCGTCCGGTCTCTCACAACGGCTAGTTGGCCGCCAGCACAGGCACTGATCGGACTCTGGCATGAGTCCGGTCACAGATGACCGGACGCGTCCGATCGCGTTCTCATGCCTCTGGAACCTCTCTGTAATCGATCGGACTCAGCTGAGCTCCAGCGTTCGGTCGTCGTCGTAGCGTCCGGTCACATAGCTACGCTGATGAACAGTTGCATCGGAGCGTCCGATCACAACTGGCGCAGCGTCCGGTCGCTCTGACGTGACGCTACTGGCTTGGGGTACTGACCGGACGCATCCAGGCCAGCGTCCGGTCACTGCGAAGCAGCGTCCGGTCACTGCGAAGCAGCGTCCGGTCACTTGTTCTTCTCGCCTTTCTCTCATTCTTTGCGCCCGACTTGGTTCCATTCTTGTGCCTTGGACTTTGCTTGATCTTTAGGGTCTTCTACTGAGCTTCTAGGGTCTTGCTTGAGGTGTTGATCATTGGATCACCATATCGCCTTAGTCCAAGTCACATTTGCACCCTATTGGACTACAAAACAGACACTTGCAAACGCATTAGTCCAATTTGGTTATGTTGTTCATCAAACACCAAAATCCGAAGTTAAATGGTCCGAGGTCCATTTTCCTTACAGATGTATCCAACTATAATTTAATATAATTCTTCGCATGTCTAAAAAAAGTCCTCTAGCTCCTAATTTGCAAAAAAAACATTGTCATTCACCAAATCAACTATCCAGAAACAAATTATACCAAGTTTTGCTCCGGACAGACTACTGCTCTTTGCAGTCGCAATGGAGGGCAGAGCGGGTGCCAGAGACTTCACGGCATTGAGGCTCCACTTTCGGCGCTGCACGGGGCCGACAGCGAGGAGGATTGCCTAGACAACTACTGCAATGACTCGGGGCACATGGCACAAGTGGCACCGTTGTTCAGTTTTAGTGGGCATAGTGGGGGAGCCAGCTCAAAAATTGAGGTAGGACAAAAATAGATCACAAAATTTTAGCTAAAAATGTTTAGAAAAGCTTTTAAAATCTGCATGAATCATTGAATTGAACTAATAAAAAATAAATTCAGAATTAATAGTATAAAATCACTAAATATCCAAATCAACCCAAACCTATATATTCACATACCAAATAACCTAGCAGACGCACTAGGCAGAGCTTGTACTTGAACAGCACACAACCATGTATGCATAGGAGGAGACCACAAGCAGGCGTGTAGCCACGGGTTTAATTACCTAAACAACAACTCACACAGAACAGTCCAAAATGGTCTAGTTCAATCTAGAAGCTCAGTCCACTCATTGCAGTGTCATTCGTTTTCTGTCGTTGTGCAACTGTGTCTTCAACCTCAAACTTGGAAAACTTGTTCTCGAACGCTCGGCAAGACAAGAGGTTCTAATCTCATCGAAGGGAAGATAGGGCGGTTGCCCAACCTCGCCCTATAAGTGGCTCTGCCTATGGTGGGTAGCGCTTTGTCAGTGCCCACCGCGAGGAACGATGAGTTCGTCAGCTCTCGAGAGGCGTTATCGGTGTCCAAATGTGACGAAGGACGCCAATAGTGAAAAGAGGGAGACATCCACAACGATCTAATGAAAAGACAAGGAGCCCTTTTGTCTGAGTGAGTTGGCACGTCTTGCCATTGCTGGCACACTGGCACGCTCGCCGTCTGCAAGGCTTCTCTCTATCTACCCTGTGGCCCGACCGAACGACTGTTGGTTGGAGCTAGACACCACCGTGACATAGTTGGAGCTGGGCAACACCAAAGTGAAGGAGGCGAGGCAGCTGGTGATATCACACAGACTATGAACGTAGATCAGCGGTCACGACACAGGTGAGCTGCAAGCGTTGGGTACCAGCGAGTGCGAGAGAGGCGAGGAGAAAGACAACGACGCCTGGCACATGCGGCGAGCGCAAGGAGGCGAGGCAGCCGGTGGTCATGGCATGCATGGCAGCATGGGAATGGGGGAAACAAGGTAGCCTCATATTTTAACGGCAGTGGCGGAGCCACCGCCCGGCGACCTCGGGGGCCGGGCGGTCTCCCGAGCCATTTTTAAAAGAAAAAATCTTCTATACTAAATGGGAGCGATGTGAATTACTTGCTGGCTACACACAAATACATCTCAATCCACGTAGTTTGAGAGAAGGTGTAATTTAGTTCAAATTTTTTCCTTTAATCTACTTCAACTCATATAAATTGGGGGTATAGATGCAGCCAAACTAGACCTTACACAATAAAAAATGCTCAGGCTCCTAAAAATTAGCGATTTGAACACCGTTGCGGACGCCCCGTTCCATACGCTTAGAAGCCGAAGCCGCTTCTGCCTGCTGCTGCTACGTACCATGGCTAGCACCAACATGCCTAACGTTATCGGGCCAGTGCCGCTGCCATTCAACAACGCCGGCGGCGGCGACGCCGGCGCAGACGCCGAGAAGGATCCCCGAGTGAAGGAGTACGAGAGCTTGGCCTCCGCGCTCTCGAGCAACCCCAAGCTGCTGCTACGCTGCTACCAGGGCACCTGGGTGCTGGCGCCATGGGTGCCGGGGATAATGGCCGTGCAGCGGGGGTTCGTGCCGCGCCGGGGCGACGTGGTCCTCGCGAGCCCGCCCAAGTGCGGCACCACGTGGCTCAAGGCCCTGGCGTTCGCCACCATGGCGCGGCGCGCGCACCCGCCGGCGCACGCGGCGCACCCGCTCCTCCGCCTCAACCCGCACGACTGCGTGCCGTTCATGGAGAAGCTGTTCGCCGCGGGGTGGGGGAGCCGGATGGACGCGCTGCCGTCGCCGAGGCTCATGGCCACGCACATGCACCACGCGCTCCTCCCGGCCTCCATCGCCGCCGCCAACCCCGGCTGCAAGATCGTCTACATATGCAGGGACCCTAAGGACATGGTGGTCTCTATGTGGCACTTCGGCCGGAGAGTGCAGCCCAGCCTGTCGCTCCTCGACGTGTTCGAGCCGGCCTGCGACGGCACCGGCCTGAGCGGCCCCATCTGGGACCATGTCCTCGGGTACTGGAACGCCAGCAAGGAGTGCCCGGAGAGGGTGCTGTTCCTCAGGTACGAGCACATGCTGCGCGACCCTGTCGGCGGTGTTGGCGTAATCCTGTCAACGGTGACACTGAACTTGGATTCAGTCTGATGACGTGGTGAAGCAGGCGGGAACAACTTCGAGTTTGAAGTTCGAAGGCCTGAGCGGGAACGGGTGCGCATGGTGACCGCGCTCACTGGACGTCAGTTACTGAACGTGTGTTTCTCAGTGTCTTGTATCTTGTTTTACTGCTTTATCTCTCAAGTAACCGTGTGTTTTTAGGTGCTGGTATAAGTACCCCGATGTAATAGAACACTTTAGCGCTTTGGTTCAGTTGTAATCGTGTAAGACTACTAATCATACCTCGGTGAGAAGTTGCTCTGTCAGTCGACAGTGCAGTTCCTGTTCCCAGTTCTTGTGAGCGCATTCTCGTGTTCTAGGCTAGACAATTGTGATCAATGCTGTGATTTGTGATCCTGAGATTCAACATCTGGTATCGGAGCCACTAATCACTCGCAAACACTCGTTTGATTCCATCCATGGGGGATCGAAGCTCTGGAGCAGTTGGTGGCGGGGGAGGAGGGCAGATCGCCTATCCTCAGTTGACGGCAACCAACTACACGAGTTGGAGTATTCGAGTCCAGGCGATCATGGAAGATCAAGGTGTGTGCGAGATCATGGAGCCGAGCGGGGAGACGTCGGAGCGAGGGGCGACTGGAGCAGCAGCGGCGGCGGCGAAAGACAAGAAGGCAAGGGCGCACTTGCTGCAGTGTCTTCCCGACGACCTGCTGATGCAAGTGGCCACGAAGAAGACAGACAAGGAAGTGTGGGACTCACTGAAGGCGAGGTTTGTAGGAGCTGATCGAGTCAAGGAAGCGCGGTTGATGACGCTGACGAGCGAGTTTGATGCCTTGCGCATGAAGGATGAAGAACCGCTGGATCAGTACATCGGTAGACTGACGGGGATGTCAGTGAAGTTCGGCAATCTTGGTGGATCACTGGAGGAAGCAGCACTCGTGAAGAAGTTGTTTGACACGGTGCCGGAGCGGTTCATCAATGTGATAGCCGGGATAGAGCAGTTCTATGATCTGAAGAAACTGTCGTTCGAAGATGCCGTGGGTCGACTGAAGGCGTACGAAGAGCGCACCAGGCGGGGAGCTGGAGGCGCGCGCTCGGACAGCGGACAACTGTTACTCACACAGGCTCAGTGGGAGGAACGCCAGAAGAAGTCGACAGGAGAGGGATCAGGGAACTGGAGATCTCAGGATGGCGGTGGTCGTGGCCGGGGAAGAGGCCGCGGTGGGCGCAATTGGCGTGGAGGACGTGGCGATGCGGGGAAGGAGAGCTCTGGGAAACGTGACAAGAGTCACATTAAGTGCTTCAAGTGTTGCAACAATGGACACTATGCCAACCGCTGCCCGGGTGAGAAGAAGGAGGAGGAGGCACATCATACGAAGGCGGTAGAGACGGAGATGTCGGTGTTGCTAGCAGAAACGTTGGAATCGGGACTGCAAGGGCAACAATCGCTGAAGAGCTTTCATTCAGAGGTGTATCTGGAGGAGAAGGTGATGATGCAAGAGCTCCACTTCATTGGTGACGAGGATCGCACCAGCAACGTGTGGTACCTGGACAATGGTGCCAGCAATCACATGTCTGGAGATCGACTGAAGTTCAGGAACATCGACCATGCTGTGTCGGGCAAGGTACGTTTTGGTGATGGATCTTCAGTGGAGATCATGGGGAAGGGTTCAGTTTTGTTTCAGAGTAACATGGGTGATCAGTGGTTACTTCGAGATGTATATTTCATTCCGAAACTTAAAAGTAACCTGATCAGTCTGGGTCAATTAACTGAAATTGGGCACCGGGTTGTTATGGATGAGGATATGATAGAAGTGTCAGAGAAGAATCCATATAGACTGATCATGAAGGTGTAGAGAAACCAGAGTAGACTGAACAAGATTGAGTTGTACCCTGTGGAGCTTATCTGTTTTCTAACAAGTATTGCAGATGAAGCTTGGCTTTGGCATGGCCGCCTTGGTCATGTTAATTTCAAGTCTATGAAGATGCTTACAGAGAAAGAGATGGTAGGAGGAGTACCTGTGATTGATCATCCAGATCAGGTATGTCAGCCTTGTCTGGCAGCAAAACAAACAAGGGCATCATTTCCACAATCAGCTCGGTGGAGAGCTGAGGAGTCCTTGGAGTTGGTCCATGTTGATTTGTGTGGACCCATGTAACACCTCAGGTGTTTACATGAATAAAATATTGTCATGCCATCATAAGCATTCCATTCCATAGCATCATGTGCTAGCTCACCTTGAGATGCATTCACTAAAATGAGTTTAATTCCTAATGTGTGAAGCATTTTGTTAATGCTTGTGAGGTAGCTCAAAACCCTAATTTGGAATGTCATTATGAAATAACTTGTGTTCATTCCTATTTGACTAAAGTCATGTAAAGGCATGAAACCAAGTTCAACATTTCAAAAGAAGACAAAATTCATTTAGCTCAAAAATGGGAAAATCATTTAAATTTCTATATGAGTTAATTAGCCTTTCTAGTTAACTCAAAATCTATGCATAATTAGGGGTTGACCCTAAAAGATTTTTGGTAGATCTTGAGAAGAGGTACAACTTTGGTATTCAAAATTTTCAAAGTTTCTGTACAAAATTCTAAGTAATTTTGAATCTATTCAAACCCTGGAGATGGTCCCCTTTTGATTCTAAACTTGCATTTCAAAAACTATTTGAAATCTGAGTTTGAGATCTACATCAAAGTTGTAGAGAATTTCAAAAGGAACATTTCATACATTGACCATTTTTTTTTCAAGTGTCATTGAAAAATCAAAAGTAATTTTGCTTTTACTGCAAAACCCTAAATCTGTCCCCTTTTCAAATTTCCAAAATTGAATTGGATTTGAACTGTTTTGATTCAATTGACCTTTTTCCATTTGAAATCAGCTTTGGGGTGTTAAAGCAAAGTTGTACAACTTTTCAAACTCTACCTTTCATACTTTGACAAAATTTGAAGTTGTTCGGGAAATTTGAAAGTAATTTTGAATTCAGTTTGGTCCACTTTTGATCTTTTAACCTTATTTCATAATCTAAACAGAATTTGACTTTGATTCATAAAACAAAGTTGTAGAATCCAAAGTTTGGAGCAACTTCGGTTTTAGAAGTTTTTGCAGTGCAGTACAAGTATCTAGAGAAATAGAAAGGGGGAAAGCTGCGGTGCTACAGTAATCTGGGAGAGGGGGGATAAAGAGCAGAGCATGTGCTCTGCCCTTGGCCGCCGCGTCGCCGCCGCCGTAGTCGAGCACCTCCGCCCGGCTCCGCGTGTCCGGCCACACAGCTGCTTGCCGCTCTGCGTCACCCCGTGCGGTGGCCAGCTCTGGGAGCTTCCCCACCTTCTATTCACCCGCATCCGCCACCTCTCCTCCTGCTCTGTTTTCCGCCCGGCTGCGACGAGCTTCGTCTTCACCGTTGTCGTGTCTCTGCCATCTCTATCTTCCCAGTTACTTCGCCCAACTCTTCTACTTCTCCTGAGCTAGCTACCTCAAGCCTTAGTGCTTGCAATCACCACCGCCACCGTCTTCTTTCTCACTGCCGGCAGAAAGCCGCCGTGCGTGCCTTAGTCGTGCTCACGGTAAGCCAAGGTATCTCCGGTCAGTTCAATCAGTGTTTTAGCTTCGGGTGGTGTCATGGCTCATGATCGACTTGTTTTGGAGGTCGCTAACGCTTTGACTTGAGCAGTCCACGACGGTTGCCGTCGGCGCAAGCTCCGCCGTCGCCACCGCCGTCGCCAACCTTGGTCCCGTGCTCCTCGAGTCAAGGCAAGGTGAGCACCGTAGTTGTCATGAGCTCTTCGATGTGTTGCGCTCCCTGGTTCAGTCGCTACCGAGCCACCATGGTCGGTCCGCGAGGTCCGCCGTCGGCGCAAGAGCCGCCATGGCCACCACCGTGGACCGCATGTATGCAAGCCGTCTCTGTCCCAGCTAGGGGGTGTACTATGGTCGCGAGGCGTACCTCAAGGTGGTGCTAACCTCTTCTAGGTCGCTACCGAGCCCTAGCGGCCGGAACGTCGCGTCGCCGCCGTGCTCAGCATGGCCGGGCCGCCATGGCCGCTGATAGCTTAAGGTCGTGTAGGTGCTAGGGCTAGTGAAGGGTGGAATCGATGCGCGAGATCCAGACGAGGTTGTGGAAGGCCTCGCCGTCGCCGGAGACCTCGCCGGTGATGAGGTTGGAGGCCGGTCAACGGGAGTGCGCGTTCGGTCGAAGCTTTCGGCTGTCAGCCTCGGGCGAGACGGAGAAGGAGTCGAGGCTGCCGGACGCAGGTCTCGGGCGAGCCGGAGAAAGCCTCGGGCGAGGCGGAGAAGGCCTCGGGCGAGGCGGAGAAGGGGAACCTGCTGGCCTCGGCGCGAGACGGAGACCCGCTAGCCTCGGCGCGAGACGGAGACTCGCTGGCCTCGGCACGAAGCGGAGAGAGAGGACGCTGACACCTGGGGCCCGGCTGTCAGTGGCAGTAGGCCGAAGATGGCCCGAGCCCAGTAAAGAGAGGTGAAATATTTTTCTTTTTCTGTTTTGGTTGTATAGTGTTAGATTTTGTCTTTTTTATATCTTTTTGTAGGAAGCTCCAAAAATTGTGAAAATTTATGTGTAGCTTTCTCAAGCTGCCTAATATTTAAGAAAAATATGGAACTGGAGTTTTGCACAAATTTTGAAAATGATTTAAATAGGTCCTTTTATTAATAAATGGACTTTGCTGATTTTTGTAGGCCTATTTAATTGTCCAAAAATCATGAAACTATTTTTGTCACTGTTTTTAGATGAAAGAGTATCATCACAAAAATTTTGAGCTCGGTTAAAGAAAATAAATTTTATTCTTATTTATATGCTTTATTTAATCATATGAATGTTTATGTAAGTTTGTTTTGTTGGTTTGCAACTTTACCGTGGAGGCAAGTTGTTGCAAGTCAAGTGCCTATGACCTAGTAAATTTCCATCTTACCATGATCATGACATGAGTATCTCATTAAGCATACACTCTATTATCGTGTAGCTTCCGAAGTGATCGAGTGTCCAGGCGAGATTGATCCAGAAAGTTCAGAGTGTCTAGTTGACCCAAGTTATCAGGAGTTCCAGACTCTCCCGATCAACGAAGGCAAGCCCCGGTTCATTTAACCCTTTCCTTGGATTTACAATTACACTTACTTTCGATAACCTGATGCATAAAATGTTTATCAAATAAATGCTTTAAACCTGTTGATGCATGACCAACCTTGTTATCAATATATCATTCCTTGATACCTGCTTTATGCAAATGATAGAAATGCTTAGCCTTGCTTTATAAAGCTTTTGATAAATGTTTTCGATACTTATCGTTTTGGAATGATAATGAGAAAGAATGATGGTTAAGACCAGACGGGCACATGCATCGAACTTTGGATTGGTGTAGGGTGACCCGGATGTGTCGGAATAGGATTAACCGTTGTTGGCCTGCTAGATTGAGAAACTGTGAAGTACCGATCATATGCTACGGTAAGCCCTGCCTTGGTGGTTCTTAAATAAGAACGGCTAATCGCGCACTGGGAGTGGAGAGATGGCGGGAGTACTAGCTACCCTCGTGGGTTAAAGTCCCGGATTGGAGGTGTACCAGTACTCTCGGGTGGCGCGGACCCGGTCTTGTTTGGAGGATCCGAGATTGGGTTGGTATATGTGTGATCCAGGGTCTACATATATCGTATGATCGTGGAAAACTACCAGATCTGGTTGAATCGGTTCGAATCGTCGTGCTCCTCGGTTAAGGAGACTCAATCTTTCGACCCGCACCGTAGAATGAAAATGGAACTGGTTTAAGAAAGAATGATGATGATCTCTCATTAATGATTTACTTTAAGTTCTTACCAAGTATTTAATTGATTAAGTAAAATTTGGATCTAGGACTACTTAGTAAGCTTCTATGCAAATGAAAAATTCTGTTGAGGCTACCCAAGCCAGCATACCTGTTCTTCTCTTCTCTGGTCGGGTCAGTCTTGTTGAGTACCTTTGTACTCAGGGTTTGTTAATCCACTGTTGCAGGTGACGTTCACGAGCAGCCTTGTTTCGAGGCTTGTTGCGTGACCGTCGTTGAGGAGGACGTGTCCGGGGAGGAGTAATGCAACCCTTAGGCGGGGTTGTTTGTGTGAAATACAGTTCTATTAATGCTACTTCCACTACCTAGAGTAAAGTTTAAAACTATGGTTTGTAATAATGACGTGAGTTTGAACAATTGGTTTGTAAAACTTATGGTGTAATACTTCCACACTTTTATTCTCTGATGTATATTATTTGTGAAATGTTGTAATACTGCAATGACTCTTGCAATGATCATGGGAGTGTAAGGAAACGTGGATGAGTCGGGTTACCCGATGACACGTGGTGGGTCTTTTGGGCTATTGGGCACAGTGTATGTCTGTCCGAGGTCTGTAGGACAAGGACAAGTACACGTGGGCCCTAATAATCCAGGAGGTTCCGTCACAACCCATTACTCCAACCACTACTGCATGCAACAAGTACTTTATGTTGTTAGTTGATGATTGTACGAGGTGGTGTACTGTTTACATTCTCAAGTCAAAGGATCAAGCAGTGGATGCATTTGTGAAGTTCAGAGCAGCAACAGAGAACAACACAGGCAATCGCATCAAAGTGCTTAGATCAGACAGAGGAGGAGAATTTTTGGCAGGGGCATTCAGGGATGTCTGTGAGCAAGCCGGTATTGGGCGTCAGTTCACAGCCCCTTACTCACCTCAGCAGAATGGAGTGGTGGAAAGAAAGAATAGGACAGTGATGGAGATGAGCAGAGCTTTGTTGAAGAGTATGAAGATTCCAGGGAGATACTGGGCAGAGGCAGTCAGACACTCAGTCTATCTACTAAACAGATTGCCAACTAGAGCTATGGGGTACATAACTCCTTATGAGGGGTGGAATGGCAGAAAGCCTCATCTGGGTCATCTGAGAGTTTTTGGGTGCAGAGCACATGTGAGACCAGCAGTGCCATGTAACACCCCAAGTGTTTAACGCCAGTCGAGCAGACAGTTTAACACAGACATGTTCTATCAGGCGATGATTGAGAAATAATTTCTAGTATTATCAATGACGACAGAGGTTTTGGAATCAACCTCGGAAACAAAGCCTCAGTTTGAATTATTTGGGAAATGATTAATGGAGCCAGTTAATAACGACCGCTAATTTATGAATATTCAGGATTAATTCTAAATATGGATTTTTCATGTGACCCACCTTCATTCCTATCTATAGTGACTGGTAGAAAAGTTTCGTGAAGTTTGGAATCAAAAAGTCACATGAAATGACGAGTCACAGCTTTACCTATAATGGCTTATTAAGCAAAGGAGATCATTTGAGTTCAATCAAGTCCTGCAATTATGCCCAAGCAACTCTATATGGACTCACGAACAAAAGTTATGAAAGGTTCGGGTTGAGCAAATGTCAAGAAAATGCCTCAAATGGCCTAAACCTCTAATTTAAGGTCATATTAAGTTGTTGCTTTGACCGAAGAGAAACTACAGGTTTTGTACCAGATATGAGGTTGGACCTTTAAGCAAAGTTATAGATCATGACGTGTACAACAAACTTTGTTAAAGGACCCAAAGCTGAATCCAGTTCTAACTGTGTCAAAAAGAGGATCAAAGTCTGAATCTGCTGCTATTTTTTTCAACAGGAAAATTTGGCTAAGTCTAATTTCAGTGTCATCTACGTTGGCAAGCCGTGTTCTCCAAATTTTGTTAAACAACTCAAGTTGGTCCAAAAATAAGAGTTGTAGGTAATCCTTTGGAGAAGAGCATACAAAAATTTTCACTCTATTTGACCAAGTTTGGACTGCGAATTTTGGATTTAATCGCAGCAAGGTAAATCCTAGTTAACTCTTTGACACTGTCAAATTGGGAGCTAATTACCCGCTGATCTGTAAGTCTAATGGCTGAGTGTCCTTAAGCAAAGTTGGAGAGCAGCACGAGAGCTGCAACTTTGGTTAAAAGCGCCAAACCCGAATATGCCCGGAAGATGCCGTAAACGGCCGTCCAAAATTGCAAGACATAGCACGCCACGTGCTCGACGTTTCGCCCCAAAGGAAACACGCGCTCCGCATGCACACAGCCGAGCTCCACGCGCCCACCCTCTTCTGCCGCGCACCCTGCTCAAAGTGGCGACGTCTCAAGCCTTGTTCTCCACTCCCAGACACTTCCTCTCTCGCCTCCTTGTTCCCTCTCTCTCTCTCCCTCGCTCTCCACCGCGCGGAACGCACGCGAATGCGTCGCGAACCAAGCCATGGCCGCCATGGCCAAGCTCGCCGCCACCGCCGTTCTCTCACCCGGCGTCTTCCCAACCTCCACTGACCTTGCCACCGTCTTCCTCTACTTGCGCCGTGCCTCCCCCGCTCCTTTCCCGGCCTCAGCGCTCGCCGGAGAACGCTGCCGCCGGAGCAGCCGCCGCGGTGGCCACTACTCTCATGGCCGGAGCTCCCTCGGGCAGTAGCCGGCGTGGTCGGCCTCTCCCTTGGGCGCGCGAGGGTCCCGGGCTCGCGGTGTGCCTGTTCCGCCACCGTCTGCCGGCCTCCCGCCGCCGCTGGCCGGCCGGAGTAACGCCGGCGGCCTCCCTCTCTCTGTCTTCTGCGTCCAGGAGGAGGAAGAAGCCCTCTCGGGCGTGAATAGAGGAAAAGCCAGGGTGTTTTCTGCAGATCTCGTGACTCAGCTGAATAGTGTGAACAGTGCCCAGGAGATTTGGTAACGGTAGATACATCATGAAGGACGTGATGATGAGGCTAAACCCGAAGACGGTGTTTGGTGGATTATCCTGAAGATGCGGAGTTAAGCAAGTGCTACAGCGGAGATGCTCGCTAAGCGAGTATCACCTAACAAACACTAACCTAGTGATGGTTCCCAGGCAAGCCCCGGAGCATATTAAGCCTCCTACCTTTTGCAATTAAAATTACTTGAGTCCTTTTATATTGTGATGCATTAGGTTTATGAGTTGGGATGAATCCTACTTGCTGCATTACCATTCCTTGGTTATTGATTAATATTTACCTTGTTATCCTGTTATTTAGTTACCATGTAGAATTGCTTAGCTTGCTTAATAAAAGTAGTAGTTAAGAATGTTTCCGTAATACCCTGATGGGTAGTTACCGGATCACGGTTGGCTATATTTGCTATCGTGGAAAAGAATCTGAGTAGTAATGAAATACGGTCAACTGGAAGGCAGGGCACCAAGTTGAAACTTGGGGGCAGTCCGTCCGTTGGATCGTGTAGGTTTGTATCGATGTTGGCCCTCGTTCATTTTTGAACGCGCCCTTTTACTTAGGGATACGTCGGTGCCGTAATCATCGACCCCAAAGCCGGTTAGAAGCTGTTCGGGCCGGTTTCGACCCGTGTCGCGCCCTCTAGTATGAAAATTGTGATCTGCCGCGTGAGGCCATCGCCAGGTTCCAATTGGGCGGTCCGTGCTTGAACCGCGACGATTACCACCACGAACAAGCATCGAGCGGTTGCCCAATGCATGGACCCGACGGGGAAAGTGTGGGCTGGTATTAAAGGTCTTTCACCAGTTGGTTTGGAATTCGATTCGAGTCGCCGTCTCCCCCTGTTAGTGGAAAACTATGGCGAGCTTCACCACGATACAACTTCATGTGACATTGATGGTTCAACTAAAATATTGACAAAGCAAACCTGATATGGTATTATATTATTGTCTGCTAGATTCAAGTGAGTGCTCTAGTGCAGGTGCAAAAACCTAGAATTAAGGAATAGGATAAAACATGACTGCTCATATAATTAAATGATGAACTCCTTCAACTTGAGCACCTTTTGCAAATAAAGTTAGCCAGCTCCACTATTTATATCAGCCTTGCATACTCCTTGGTGTCACTTTATTTTTGGTTTCCGACGGGTAAGTCTAGCTGAGTACATTCGAGTACTCAGGGTTTTATCCCACCTTGTTGCAGGTGAAGGTTAGGTCTGCCGAAAGGTGATGGCCAGTGCCGATGGGCTCGGCAGTTCCCTACTTCTTCCCTTTATGCTGTTGTTGGAGGATGTCACTCAAAGCTAGCAAAGTATTTCAACTTATGTTATGGTATTCATTTCAAAGCTATGTTGTTTCAAAGTAAATCAACTTGTATTATTATTTGCGAACCCTATTGTAATTTATTTCCGCTGCAAAGCTCCGTGAACATGATTTGTATTTGCTTGACCATGCGATCTTGGCTAAGATGTTGAAAAGGTTTGAAATCCCTCAGGATTTCACGGACTACTGGGTTTATATGGGCTCAAGTGTGCTAATTCACTGCTCCGACAGATGTTTTCGCACTTGTGCTCTTATAAATTGGTCGGTTCTGTCACATGCCACACATGAAGAAACTCGATGACAGGAGTGTACCTATGGTGTACTTTGGGATAGAGGAAGGAAGCAAAGCTCACAGGATGTATGATCCTCACACAAACAAGATTGTGGTTAGCAGAGATGTGGTGTTCGAGGAATCAGATATGTGGGCTTGGGGTGCTGAAGGAACTGAAGATAATTCAGATTTCTTTGAAGGAGAGGAAACTCAAGCCGTTTCAGGAAGCTGGACAGTGAGTGGTGGTGGTGTAGGAACGTATGATACTCCTAATATGCAGAATGCAGGAGGAGAATCTAGTGGAGTTCAACAATCTACTGTGGGAGGTAATCCAGGTTTGGGTGGTGGTCAGTCATTGACTGAACCAAATCCGACAACAGGCAGTGAAGCTGCAACTCCACTGCAGACACCACAGAATTCAGGGAGTCACCATTTCCCTTTGAATTTTGATCTAAATTCAGGAGGAGAAACGGGACCACATAGATTCAGAGATCTCAATGAAATCTATGATGAGACAACCGAGGTAGAGCTGATGGATTCAAATGTAGAAGCCTTGCTGGCAGAATTCGAAGAACCATCATGCTACAGAGAAGCAACTGAGAATCAAGCTTGGGTGGAAGCAATGGATAAGGAGATGGAATCCATTGAGAAGAATAGAACCCGGGAACTAGTAAAGTTACCCACAGGGAAGAAACCTATTGGTTTGAAATGGGTGTTCAAGTTGAAAAGAAACTCTGATGGAGAGGTGGTGAAGCATAAAGCCAGATTGGTAGCTAAGGGGTATGTACAGAAGCATGGTGTTGACTTTGAAGAAGTTTTTGCTCCTGTTGCCAGACTTGATACAGTGAGACTACTGTTGGGCTTGGCTGCTAATAATGGGTGGAAAATTCATCATCTTGATGTAAAGTCTGCTTTTTTGCATGGAGAATTGGAGGAGGAAGTCTATGTGTCACAGCCTGAAGGATACACTGTGAGAGGAAAGGAGCAGTGTGTACTCAGACTGAGTAAAGCTCTCTATGGACTTAGACAAGCTCCAAGGGCCTGGAATGTCAGGTTAGACAAAAGCTTGAAGAAATTAAGCTTCAGAAGGTGCATCAGTGAGCAGGCAGTTTACACAAGGGGTAGTGGAACCAGTACAATCATTTTGGGTGTGTATGTTGATGATCTAATTGTGACAGGGGGGAACCCAGGGGAAATTGATCATTTCAAGAAACAGATGATGACTGAATTTGATATGACAGATCTTGGTCTCCTATCATATTACTTGGGAATTGAGGTAAACCAGAAGGAGGACTACATCACTGTAAAGCAGTCAAGCTATGCCAAGAAGGTTCTGTTGCAGTTTGGGATGAGTGAGTGCAATCCAACCAAATTACCAATGGAGCCAGGGTGCAAGCTGAGTGCAGACAAGGGAGGTAAAGCAGTGGATGCAACAGAGTACAGAAAAGTAATAGGTTGCTTGAGGTATCTGTTGCACAGCAGGACAGACCTTTCGTACTCAGTTGGGCTAGCAAGCAGGTTTATGGAGAAACCAACAGTGATGCATTCCAATGCAGTTAAACAGATCATGAGATGTGGTAGAAAGGAGAAGCACAGGTGGGATGGCATTCTACTTGAGAGAGAATCTGATCACTTGGTGCTCTCACAAACAGAAGACTGTTGCTCTGTCATCATGTGAGTCAGAGTTTATGGCTGCTACAGCTGCAGCAAAGCAAGCTCTGTGGCTGAGAAATCTGATCAGTGAGATCACAATGGAGAAACCAAAAGCAGTAACTCTCTTTATTGATAATAACTCGGCAATTGCTTTGATGAAGAATCCAGTGTTTCACGGTAGGAGTAAGCATATCGATATTAAATATCACTTCATCAGAGAATGTGTGGAGAGGGGACAAATCATTGTGAAGAGAGTATGTACTAATGAACAGAAAGCAGATGCTTTGACTAAGGCATTGCCAGCAGGGAAACTAATGGTGATGAGGCACTTGCTTGGCATCAGGGATCTTGGTGATTGTCAGGATTAAGGAGGAGATTGTTGGCGTAATCCTGTCAACGGTGACACTGAACTTGGATTCAGTCTGATGACGTGGTGAAGCAAGCGGGAACAACTTCGAGTTTGAAGTTCGAAGGCCTGAGCGGGAACGGGTGCGCATGGTGACCGCGCTCACTGGACGTCAGTTACTGAACGTGTGTTTCTCAGTGTCTTGTATCTTGTTTTACTGCTTTATCTCTCAAGTAACCGTGTGTTTTTAGGTGCTGGTATAAGTACCCCGATGTAATAGAACACTTTAGCGCTTTGGTTCAGTTGTAATTGTGTAAGACTACTAATCATACCTCGGTGAGAAGTTGCTCTGTCAGTCGACAGTGCAGTTCCTGTTCCCAGTTCTTGTGAGCGCATTCTCGTGTTCTAGGCTAGACAATTGTGATCAATGCTGTGATTTGTGATCCTGAGATTCAACAGGCGGCACCAGGAAGCTTGCCCAGTTCGTCGGGCAGCCGTTCTCGGAGGACGAGGAGGCGGCCGGGGTCGTCACGGACATCGTCAAGCTCTGCAGCTTCGAGAAGATGAGGAACCTCGACATCAACAGGCCAGGCTCGTCGTCGGCGTCTCCCGTCGTCGGCGGAGTGGTGCTGGAAGGCACCTTCGCTAACGACTCCTACTTCAGGAGGGGCGGAGCAAGAGATTGGGCCAACCACATGACGCCCGAGATGGCCGGACGTCTCGACGCCGTCATGGAAGAGAAGCTCCGTGGATCAGGCCTCTCGTTCTCGACGTTCGTTTGAGTTATAATTTGACTTTTTCCGTATAAATTAATTATAAAATAGTATTTTTCTCTTATAATAAATCGGTTGTTTTAATTTATCAGCCGACTTCTAAATCGTGCTGACAGAGCATGTATTCGTCGACCTCATCATACGTATTGTCCTATTGAGTTTGGTTTATATTCTTTTGAGATGTTCGTACCCGTACGTACGGCCGTACGTGTAAGACTTCAGCTGCTTGTATGTGGAATATACTCTATTTTAGATGACTTTGGACATATATTACAATTTTATTGCTACTTTTTCTAAACATTTTTCTATAGTAGGTTATCATTAAAATACTGATTTCAAAAGAATTTATTTAAAATAAGAAAGAAGGAAGCGATGTTGAAAACAGGGCACTTGAGCCAAAGTCTCTTCGTCATGAAGAACACGGCGAAAACAGGGTTACTTGAGCCAAAGTTGTACTTGATCCAAAGTCTCTCTTCGTGGTGAAGAACACAAGCAGCCACGAGAGGACACAATCAGTGATACCAGCCTCTTCTAGAGGAGGATCGCGAAGAAAGCTTTGTATGCTGAGCTCACGCACATGTGGAATTGCCTTATCTTTCCATTTAATTTAGTGGAGTAGAGACTAGAGAGATGTTTATAGTTAAGCATATCATCCTCAATCTCAACTGATAAGGTGGTACTAAACCTTTACACAATCATGCACCGGCAAAACATGAATAGCTTCGAGGCTTACGCTTATTGGAAATAGTTGGAGTTCTTGATGAGGCCCAAGCACGTTTATTCCAACAGTTACAAACGAACTAGTAGGTTTCCATCTGACGAGAAGCGTCACTATGTTCCATGGCAGCCTCCCCGTATAACTTTCCCTGGTAGGTAAGGCGTCATCTTTGTAGATCACACACGAGCAGTACAAACAATCTCGACAAATTTGTGGAAGTTGTTCATGGATCCGCCGTCGGGCTCGAACGCCTTGACGACCCTGGCTTGCAGATCCCGCGCCGTAGCCCTCATCCGGGCCCCTTGGGCCCCTGTCAGCAGCGACGTCACCACCTCCGCGACGCCACCGCTGGTCATCGGCGTGTCGTCGCCGAACGCGGTGCCGAAGCACCACAGGCGCGCCACGGCACGCGCATTCATCTGCTGGTCCCCGAAGAAGGGGCGGCACGCCATGGGCACGCCGCCGGACATCCCCTCGACGACGGCCCCCCAGCCGGCGTGCGTGACGAACGCGCCCACTGCCGGATGCCGCAGCACCGCGGCCTGCGGCGCCCACGGCACGAGCAGCCCGGAGCCGCCGCTGGCCTTGGCGCGGTCCACGAACCCCGGCGGGAGCAGCGGCCACGCGTCCTCCCGAAGCGACCACAGGAAGGGCGCGCCGCTGGCCTCGAGCCCGGACACCAGCTCACGAAGC
The DNA here is from genome assembly GCA_009763385.1 of Coix lacryma-jobi var. lacryma-jobi. NCBI lineage: Eukaryota > Viridiplantae > Streptophyta > Magnoliopsida > Poales > Poaceae > Coix > Coix lacryma-jobi. The sequence continues at coordinate 9,529,596 of CM019825.1, read as the reverse complement.
TCGTCCGGTGGCAGCGCCACGACCGTGCCGAAGCTGACGTACGCCACGGTGCCCGCGGGCCGGTCAGCGAGCCAGGCAAGGCAGCCGTGGAGGTCGTCGGCTGGCGCGGCGGCGCCCGGGAGGTGGTGGTATGGGCCGATCGGGAGGGAGTTGGGATTTTGGGAAGCGCGTCGGCGAGGGCGGCGGACACGTCCTGCGGCAAGAGGCCCGGGAAGGCGTTGAGCGCGACGGCTGTGGCGGCGCGCGGCAGGCGCTGCGCCAGGCGGCTGAGGAGGAGGCTCATGACACGGTGCATGTCGCCGCTGCCGCCGACGCCGCCGAAGGGGAGGTCGCGGACGCGGAAGCTCCCGAGGCCCGGGTGGGAGGTCAGAAGCTCGTCGGCCCTGTCCGCGGCTGCAAGTGAAAGTGAATATGCATGACGACGTTACGCGCATGCAGTGCAGCTCGTGGTTTCGAACCGAATAATTTCAACGGACGCAGCTCGTTACCGCGGTCGCCGATCGCGTCGGCGATGAGGTGCGCCAGGAGCGCGCACGGGCCGCCCGTCCAGACCGCGACCCAGGGCACCCCGGCCTCCGCGGCCATGGACATGAAGGCGTCCCCGACGACGCAGCTCGGCCTGGCGCCCCCAGCCGCGGCGCGTGCCGTTTCCAGCGCCTGCCTGAGGCCGCCAGCCTCCGCGGCCTCGACAAACACAACGCGGTTCCCTGACCGTGACCGTCGCCTCCGCCAGAGGGCACCTCCACAAAGCGCAGGTTCCCCGGGACCGCCGCGACACCCAGCCGCGCCAGAGAGTCCGCGGTGGAGATGAAGGAGAAGGTCGCGGACGGCGCCGCGGTGGCGAGGGCGCGCGCGACCATGAGCAGCTTCGGGGCGTGGGAGCTGAAGGGAAAAGCCACCACGGCGACGTGCGGTGATGAGGCCATCGAGGATCGGCGGATCGGGGACTCTGCGCGGGCGGAGAGAACTGATGCTGTAGCCTGTAGGGGTGCACTAGGCGCTCTTGGGTTTATTTATGTGGAATGCTGCTGCCCAGTGCCTGGATGTCATAGCGCAATGTCACGTACTGTACGTACTACTCGTACAATGACATGGTGCGGCAGGCCTGAATGCTGCCATCGCTGCAATCCAGCAAATGAGCAAACTGAAATCGCAGCAACGTCCATATATGACGATCTATATCTTCTATATCTTTATCTATCTACTGTCTATGTTCACCATATCCTATGGTCAACTCTTATATATGAAAATACGTATTCCTTCAAGATCTGTGGCATCCTCATCCCCAAAATTTTAGCAGATTTGTCCATTCCACCTCGAAGACGGGTTTGCTGTTGCGCGGTGCAGGTGAGCTCGGCCATGGCTCGGTCGCGCGCAGATGTGTTGGTGTCTTCTTGCGTAGGAAAGGAGATGGAAGAAGAAGATCAGAGCAGAGGAAAGAAAAGAAAAATAAATTAAAATAAAAGAAATAAATAGACTGGCTAGTGGCCTTCGTATACTCTTTTGTTTTAAAATAGGAGTCATTGTGGTTTTCCGAGGAGTCAATATTTTTCAACTTTAAACAATTATATATAAAAATATTAATATTTATAATACATCATTAGTATTATTAGATATATTGTTGGATGTATATTAATAACAAACTTATTTTGAAATATAAATATTGTATATATTTTCTATAAATCTAAATTAAAGTTGAGAAAGTTTAACTTGTACTCCCTCTGTATCGCTTCTAGAAGTCGTTTAGGACAACGCCGCAGCCTCCAAAGTATAACTTTAACTCCTTATTTATTTTAAAATATTTTTTGTAAAGTGGTATATGTATATTTTTATAAAAATACTTTTCAAGACAAATTTATATATATGATTTTTACATCTCTAAACTTAATAATTTAATAAGTTATTTTTTATTTATATTCACAATGTTTGACCAAAACCTTATCCAAAACGTAGGATGGACTGAGTATGTCAGGTGTCAAGCATTCTATTTTTGGTCTCTTCAAACTAAAGTCATCACCTCTCTTAGGACAACCGACAACCACAATGGAGAGTTTCATAGCTTTGTTTTCAAGACTGTCACATCATGTAGAATGAAATGAAACTTGACTGAAACATCTATTCTTAGTGTAGAGTTTTATTCTATAGTTTTATAAATATTTAATTCCATGGCTCATAAAAGAATTGATATTCATGTTCAGAGTATGAAACTCATTTCTTCTCTTTCTTTTTAAATATATTGCCACATCATCGAAAACGCTTATGTGGCAGCTCATTAAATATGAATGGAACTCAAATAAAACTCCTACTGAGACTAGCTTTAACCAAATGGTACTGAACCAAAAAATTAGGCCAATCTCAATTGGAGTTTCATTTGAGTTTCATTTGCATTAAATAGGTTGCTACGAAAGCATTGTTGATGACATGGCGGTGTATTTAATAAATGAGAGAAGAAATGAGTTTCATCTAGATGAAACTCTTTTGGCACGAATACCAACTCTCAATGAGTCATGAAATTTAACATCTATGAAATTTTATAATAAAACTCTCACTCTCAATGAAGAGTTTCATTTAAATTTTATTTTATTTCATATGACATGACAACAAAATGAAACTCACCGTTGACATTGGCCTTATTGCTACTTACTCGAGGATTCAATCAAACAGCCGACGCCTTGTCTCTCTTGTCCATACACGGGTCAGCACCTTGTCGACGAGCAATCAGCCAATCACCACAGTGTTGCATTTTCTTTCGCCTGTGTGGCAAGAACTTAATATGCATGGGTATTAGACCAGAAATTATTGCTAGCTGGTCGAGGATTCAATCAAACAACCAACGCCTTGTCTCTCTTCTCCATGCGGGTTAGCACCTTGTCGCCGAGCAATTAGCCAACGACCACACTGTTGCATTTTCTCTCTCCTGTGTGGCAAGAACTTAGGGCGTGTTCGTTTCCGGGGCAAAAAATTTTTTGCCCTGTCACATCGGACGTTGCGGTCCTAGTTTCGCATATTAAAAATATAGTAATTAAAAAACTAATTTGTCAGCCGAAGACTAATTCACGAGACGAATCTATTAAACTTAATTAGTTTATGATTTAACAATGTGGTGCTATAGTAAACATTCGCTAATGATGGATTAATATACCTTAATAGATTCGTCTTAGTAATTAGCATATGACCCTGTAATTAGTTTTATAATTAATTTATTTTTTATAGATAAAACTAGTGTCGCAACGTCCGATGTGACAGGCAAAAAAAATTTACCAGGGAAACGAACACGCCCTTAATGCGCATGCATGCATACTCCGACTCTGCGAGAGTACGGATGCACGAGCCTAGTTTTAATACGGTTAGCTGTATGCGTGTTCGATCATTGTATCAGGCCAGTTTGATTTTGTTGTTTCCAACACTGCCATGTCATACGAAATAAAATGAAACTTGAATGAAACTCTCCATTGAGAGTGAGAGTTTCATTATAAAGTTTCATAGAAATTAAATTTCATGACTCATAGAGAGTTGATATTCGTGCCAAAAGAGTTTCACCTAGATGAAACTCATTTCTTCTCTCACTTCTTAAATACACCGTCATGTCATCAATAATGCCTATGTGGCAACCTATTTAATGCAAATGAAACTCAAATAAAACTCCCATTGAGATTGGCCTTAGTATATGAAGGACCGAAAGAGTCAAACCAGGCGACCAGAGGGGGGTGAATGGGAGCCTCAAAATTTCTTCACAGAAATTAAGGCCTCTGTCCCAATAAAATCAACCCCCAAAACACCAAACACAACCGTGATGCCCACGACCCTTGGAAGAGGGTGGATGATCCCTGAGATCACAGCGAGGCACCACTGACCAGAAAGTACGAAGAAACTGGCGGAGAACTGAGCCAACGAGGCCTCGGGGCAAAACTCCGATTCGCCCGAGGCTCGAGGAAGGTTTCAGGAGAAAACACCGACTCGCCCGAGGCTGAGGGAGGTCTCGGAGGAAAACTCCGTCTCGCCCGAGGGTTGGGGCTCGAGAGAGAGGCCTCGGAATGAAACTTCGACTCGCCCGAGGCTTGAGGCTCGAGAGAGGCCTCAGAGTGAAACTCCGACTCGCCCGAGGCTGAGGGGACCACGGAAAAGGTTCCGATTCGTCCGACGCTCAAGAGGCCTCGGGAAAAGTTCCGCCTCGCCCGAGGGTGGTCTCGGCTTACTCGAGAGTCACCGTACGAAGGTGGCCTCGGCACGTTCCGACACCCGAGCCTGCTGCGAACTGCTCCCGCAGAAGCTCGGATCTGGACGCGTTCTTCCGAAAAGAAAATCCCTCCAAAAATTCGATCAAGGCACAATCCCAAGTTTCCAAACTTGGAGAAGAAGATCACAGGGTAGTTGGAAGACTATCCCCAAGAGATCATTTTCTCAGAACAACCAAGAACACAGGGAAATCAAAAGGGAAAGTGGATGAACGAAAAAGTGCCACGAAAACGAAATCGTCCCGATCTATTCGATCATGAGGAGTTAGATGAATTCCTTTGGTCGAAATGACCTCCTCAATGATACGAACAAACTGATTCAAACGGATTTCGCAAAGACACACTGGAGAGAGAGATCGAGCGACGGGAAAATCGAGCAGAGCCAAAGAACGCAACGAACACAGTGCACTACACGAGCCAATCGCAAAACTCAGCCAACGAACACAGTGCACAACACGTATCAGCTCAGGAAGGGTGAGGATACGGCCTCACTTCCTTGAATCAACAGTACACAGAGGTGAGTCTCTCTGTGGATCTCAACTAGCTACAGCAGGGAATGGGAGAGCAGGAAACCCTAAGAACAAAAGCAACTAACTGAGATAGGAAGGGAGGAGGGTGTCTCCCTCTATTTATACTACAACTAGCCTAAATCTATTTCCTACTCTACCCCTCTCTAAGCTATTTACAGAGCAAGCCAGCTAAACCCTAAGGCTATACTGGACCAACTCAGTGGTAGGTGTATCCAACGGCCACGTCCGCACAACTCGTCCGCGTTGCCTCCGCGCAACCTTCCGATTGCCGCCACGTGCCGCCTTTGCTCTGTACCCCCGGTTTTGAGGCCCAAACCGGGAAACCAGCCTTCCAGTATCTGAGTTTTGAGGCCCAAACTCAGCAAACCCGCAGCGCCCAGGTTTTGAGGCCCAAACCTGGAAACCGTCCTCAGCCCGAGTTTTGTGGCCAAACTCGGAAACCCTCAGCACCCAGGTTTTGAGGCCCAAACCTGGAAACCGTCCACCGGTGGTTTTTCCCTGGCTGAACCACCAAACCGGCGTCGTAGAGGGGATGCACCTCCCGTGCACCCCATCCACCGACACGTGTTCCCAGGTCCTCGACCTGAGCAACACATGACCGCACTTCTTTGCTTGTCGTCGTCACAGGCTGCCAGCCTCCACAGCTGATCCTCAGGTACTCCGGTCCCTCAGTCCAAGCCTCACGTCTGCCCTTCACCGCTCGGTACATTGGCATGGCACGTCCGCCGCACGGCACGCCCATCCTTCACCGCACCCGGTCCGTCAGCACAGCACGTCTCAACTTGACCTTCACCTACCCTCGATCACTGTCTCCGTGCTCGACACCTGCACAACACAAGCCAAAGAACATGCGCATCATACCCGTTGACAATCACTCATCACTCAGAGCCTTTGGCATACACCCATGTATCCGCAATCTCCCCCTTGATGAGTGCATTGTCAACTACCCACACAAATCATAATAAAAGAGAAAGAAAGAGGAAAGGAGGAAGGAGAGGAGAAAAACTCAACCAAATGACCCAAAAGCATAGCAAAGCCGGGAAAGGTCAAGTGAAAAGAGCAGAACAACTTGGTCCCCAAAGACATGGGCAACGGCTCGACGCAACCAAGCAAAGCAAAGCTAGCCCTCAAGAAGAGGTAGAACAGGCTCAACACCGCTAGCAAATATCAATCGAAGCTTCCAGAGAAAAGAGCTCGACAACAACTGAAGTAATGGTGGAAAACGAGGCAAAATGCTAGTCCCTCAAGAAAGAGGCAACGGCTCAACACAACTAGCACAGCAAACTCAACACCAAAACCTATCAGCCTGCGAGAAAGCAGCAAGACTCGAGGCAGAGGCTGGGGCTCGAGGCCGGGGCTCGAGGCCGGGGCTCGAGGCAGAGGCTCGAGGCTGGGGCTCGAGGCCAGGGCTCGAGGCTGGGGCTCGAGGCCGGGGCTCGAGGCAGAGGCTCGAGGCAGGCTCGAGGCCGAGACTCCCTCCGCTCCCCCTTGACTAGTGCAGATAATAACTCCCTCTCGGATGAACATCCAGGGAACAGGGAACATATGATTTGCAAAATTCTCCCCCTTAGTTGAAAATGCACTTATCAAGAGACAAAAGTTCTCCCCCCTTCCATTATGCAAAGAAGTCAGAGATGCAAGTCAGGAGCTTCAGACTTATAGTCAAAAGAATGCAAAAATGCTCTAAACAGTATAGCCCGAGGGACTCAACAGATGCACATACAGGCTCGGCGAAGGCTCAGACTGATCACTGGAAATATGAGCCATATGAGCAATAGTGAGCAGTTTTGAGTCAAATAAGGTATTCACCATCAAAATAGCACTAACAAAGCGTAGACAGGAGTCTGTACATGTGCTAAACATGTATACAAGGTGAACTACCCCTAGCACAGTGCAATCATCATGCATAGGAATGAAGCATATACTTGTGATTTCATGTTTATATCGGAGTTGCAGCGGTGAAATTACACAAGTTCAATTATTTGCATGTGAATGCGAGAGGTTGAAAGCTTGTCTTTGCCTTACTTTTCAACCGAGCGAAGCCTATGCCGAAGCAATCAGGAGCTTAAAGCTACGGTTTCGGTCATACACTACACGGCTCAAGTTTAACTCAAAATGCAATGAGAAACAGTCTTGATACCGTGAGGTGTTGACAAGCAATCCCATCTCGATCTTTTCATTTTACTAAAGCTTGGTTTAAATTTTAAACATTATATGAACAGACCAAGCAAGTGAATGACTCAGAACTAGAGACATAGCAACCTAGCATATATGAAAAGCGCGAGTAAACTCAACACAACCTACACATGCTAGTTGCATATCTTAATGGTGAACATTTTCAGAATTTAATTTATTTAAAAATTTCACAATTTTAAAATAGCTCAGCCCACAACATGTACTAGTGATCAGTAAGAGCATAAGCTACAGGCCTCCATCATAAGCCTCGGATCAGACTGAACAGAGTGTAAATACATTCTAGTGATTAAAAATCTGAGGCTCAGAATGTATGTTGAAACGCAAAAGAAGAGAAAGACAAATTAAAAAGTCAATCTGTACACAGCACAAAATATTTCCCCCATCTAAAAGGGGAAACACACACCAAGCTCACCCCTCAACCGATTAAAGGTTGATTCGTCTAAAGGCTTGGTAAAAATATCGGCCAGTTGATGATGAGTATCGACATGGCGAAGGTCGATATCACCCTTCTCCTGGTGGTCTCGCAAAAAATGAAAGCGCACATCAATATGTTTGGTCTTCGAGTGAAGCACGGGGTTTTTAGCAACGCTAATAGCACTCGTGCTATCACAAAGCAAAGGAACACGAGAAAAGCTCAGACCAAAATCACGCAAAGTAGCCATCATCCAGAGTAACTGGGAACAGCAGCTAGCCGCAGCAACATACTCAGCCTCCGTGGTTGACTGGGCGACACTAGACTGCTTGCGAGAAGACCACGAAACAAGAGAAGAACCGATAAACTGGCAGGTCCCAGAGGTGGACTTGCGATCAATACGACACCCAGCAAAATCGGCATCAGAATAACCGCAGAGGGAGAGGGTGGATGAGGCCGAATACCAGATCCCGAGCTCGGGTGTGAACCGAAGGTACCTGAAGACCCTCTTCACCGCCTGATGGTGAGAAATACGCGGTGAGGCCTGGAAACGCGCGCACAGACATACCGTAAACTGGATGTCTGGGCGTGTCGCCGTCAAGTAGAGGAGCGATCCAATCATGCTGCGGTACTCCTTCTGGTCCACTGCTTCGCCATCCACATCCGCATCCAGGGCAGTCGTTGTCGACATGGGCGTTGGTAGAGGCTTGGCCTCACCCATGTCGAACCGCTTCAGCAAGTCCTTGGTGTACTTGCCCTGGTGCACAAACGTCCCCTCTCGGGATTGCTTAATTTGCAACCCGAGAAAGAATGTCAGCTCTCCCATCATGCTCATCTCGAACTCCCTGCTCATAGTATCTGCAAACTTGGCAACCAAAGCGTGAGAAGAACCACCGAAAATGATATCATCCACGTAAATCTGGACCAAGAGAGTGTCTTTGCCTTGCCTGAGGAGAAAGAGCGTTTTATCCACACATCCCATTTTAAAACCCTTAGCAAGCAAGAAGGTTTTTAACCTATCATACCAGGCTCTGGGGGCTTGTTTCAGACCATATAACGCTTTGTGAAGTTTAAAAACATGGTTCGGAAACTTGGGATTTTCAAAACCGGGGGGCTGCTCAACATACACTTCCTCTTCTATGTAGCCGTTTAAGAAGGCACTCTTGACATCCATTTGAAACAATTTAAAACCTTTGGATGCAGCAAAAGCCAAGAGTATCCTAATAGCCTCCAAACGAGCTACAGGAGCAAAAGTCTCCTCATAGTATATTCCCTCCTTCTGACTGTAACCCTTCGCTACAAGCCTGGCCTTGTTTCTAACAACTTGGCCATCCTCTCCTTGTTTGTTCTTGAAAACCCATTTTGTCCCAATAGGTTTACAGTCAGGTGGAGGTGGAACTAGAACCCAAACCCGATTTCGCTCAAAGTTTTCTAACTCCTCATGCATGGCATTGACCCAGTCTGGATCCGTCAAAGCGTGTCCAACATCTCGGGGCTCAAAATTAGCGACAAAAGCAGAGTGAGCAAAGTGCGAGATTTGCTGAGACCTGGACCGAGTGACTCGGTCGTCGAGGCTGCCGATCATCTGCTGAGGCGGGTGCCGACGCTGGATGTGCTGCGGAGCCTCCCTGGCCGAGGTGGCCTCGGCTTCAACCTCAGCAGCAGCTGGTGCCTCCCCGGGTACAAAAGGTACCGCGCGGGGTGGCGGATCCCATGGCCCCCAGGAAGAAGAGGTCTCGGGGTCGTGGATCGTCGTCGAGGCTTCTCTATGGGCCTCATCGAGTGGAGGGGGTGCTGGACCGTCCATACCCTCTGCAGGGTCGTCCATACCCTCGGCACCCTCCTCCCGGTCATCAAAAAGAGGCTCGCCGACCTCATGATCACCTGCACGCTCAAAACGAGAAGAAGGACAAACGAGAGTCTCGTCGAAGGTGACATCTGATGTCTCCATGACTCGGTTAGTGTCAAGGTTAAGTACACGATAAGCCCGAGTGTGAGTGCCATAACCCAAAAACACACCGTCAGAGGAACGAGACTCAAACTTGTCCAGGTTGCCTTTCTTCAAAATAAAACAGTGGCAACCGAAGACTCTAAAATAACTCACTTTGGGTTGGCGACCAAAACGCAACTCATAAGAAGTCTTTTTCAAGAACGCTCACAGAAAAATGCGATTTGAAATATAGCACGCAGTGTTTATAGCCTCGGCCCAGTAGCGCTTGGGAGTCCTATGCTCATCGAGCATCGTCCTGGCCATCTCAATGAGGGTCCGATTTTTCCTCTCTACAACACCATTCTGTGGCGGTGTGTAGGGGGAAGAAAACTGGTGCTCTAAACCCAGAGAGTTACAGAACTTCTCAAAATCCAAATTTTTAAATTCGGAACCATTATCACTTCTAATAGCTCGCATCGAGTTCAAAGGGAACTCGTTCTGAAGACGTAAAATCAGATTGCGAGCAAAGGAAAAAGTCTCGGTCTTCTCAGCTAAAAAGAAGACCCACGAATATCTCGAAAAGTCATCGACAACGACCAAAACATACCACTTGCCACCAACCGAGCTCACCCGAGCCGGACCAACAAGGTCCATGTGTAAAAGCTCTCCAGGGTGCGAGGTCATGACCTTAGTCACTGAATGGTGGGGAGCAGCAACCATCTTCCCGTGTCTACAAGAGTGACAGACTAGATCCTTCTCCATCGAAAGCTTGGGCAATCCTCGGATTAGGCCAAGTGAGCTAAGTCTTGCAAGCAAGTCGAAGCTTAAATGTCCGAGCCTCCTATGCCACTTCCAAAGATCAGAGGAGGAAGGACTAGCCAAAAGACAGCGAGAAGTGCCAAAAGACTCTGAGAAATTCGCACGAAAGACTTTCCCAAAGGGCGAAATCAGACATACCAGATTGCCCTGAGGGTCCAAAATACGACTGAGATTCGGTTTAAAACGAATCTCATAGTCATCGTCAAAAAGTTGCGAAACAGAAAGCAAGTTAAAATGCAAGTTAGAAACAAGAGCAACATCGCGCAACACAAAATGCTCATTAACCCGCACTGATCCGCGGGACACTACCTTACCCTTGCTGTTGTCACCGAAGGTTATGTACTCCTTTCCGGCAACAGGACTAAGGCTGGAGAACCACTTGGCGTTTCCGGTCATGTGCCTCGAGCAACCGGAATCCACCAACCAAATGTCCTCCAACCGATTTACCTACATCAATAAAAAGACATAGGGTGAGCATACGGTCCAACACTGGGGTTAGTGAAGTGAGGGAAATACCAGTGTTGGCCCGGCTGCTCAAAAGAACGGTTAGGATAAAAACCATTCCTATACTGTCTACAAGAGAAACGATCACCATGCTGAGGAAGACATGGTCCGCTAGGGAAGGAGCGCTCACTGCAATGCTCAAACTGCAGTGGGGGAAAACGCTTGTTGTTTCGATGACCGGGTCCTTGAAACAGCGGGTTGTCGCACGAACGAAAGCGCGAAGCGAAAGCTGAAAGCGAACAGGGAAGTGGAGAAGTGGTAGAAGTGAACAGTGTTCCCCCCCTCCCTTTGGGAGTACGGGAGCCTTTTATATTGATCTCAGACCGGTTAAAAGTACAAAAATGCCCTTCCAACCACTCTGCCTTAATTACAAAAAGGCCCTCTCCTAATCTACTTTGCGGCTTCTCTGGCTCTCCGGGCCCGAAGGGCATCACCGTAAATACACGCGGGAGCGAGGCGGTCTGCGCGCCCGTCCGTCAGACCTGTGGGCCCCCTCCATGTCATCATCCGGAGAACCCTGCGGAAAGGAAACACACGGCCATGGCCAAAAGGAATAATCGAAAACCTGTTGTTGACATTCGGCTTTCGCTCGAAAACCCGATCGGCGCGAAGGCACGCCGTCGACATTCGGCTTTCACACGAAAGCCCGACCGGCGCGAAGGCACGCCGTTGACATTCGGCTTTCGCTTGAAAGCCCGACCGGTGCGAAGGCACGCCGTTGACATTCGGCTTTCGCTCAAAAGCCTGACCGGCGTGAAGGCACGCCGTTGACATTCGGCTTTCGCTCGAAAGCCCGACCAGCGCGAAAGCCCTGAAGCCCGCCTTGTTTTCGCGCGAAAGGCGGGCCCGTGAAGCCGCCTGCCTTCGGATTTCACCCTCGCGATCTTGACGCTTTCGGTTCTGATGGTGAAAACCTTACCAGGCGAAAACGGGTAGCTCACGTCCGGGCTACCGCCCCAACAATAGCCCCTCAACGTCATCCTGAGCGAAGACACGGGTTGACGTTGTCTGCTCGTGGTACGCCCGCCCGCGAAAGGATAAGCGGAAATGGCTTCCTGTTTTCGCCTGTCCTTGACGCATTTTTAGGGTTTAAGGTTTTGGATTTAGGATTTAAGAGACGCCTCAGTGCGCAACGATTGGCGTTCTGATTGCGCGACGGTTGGTGCTTCGAAGCACGACGGTTGGCATCTCGAGACGCGACGGTTGGCATCCCGAGACGTGTTTTAAGCGCCTCCTCGTGCTCCGAGCCGCTCCGTACTTCTTGGTTTCCGTTCCACGCCCGCGCGCGTGGGTATAACAGGGGGCTTACCCCGCGCCGCTAGAGTCTGCGCGCACTCTCTAGCTGCTAGAAGAAAGACGGAGGAGGCGTGATAGCAAACGTGCGGCCCTGGGCGAATGCGAAGGGCCGATTATAAAACAAGAGCCGGAGGACTATTCGTTTTCGCCCGACGCTCGTAGATACAGCATGTCCCTTGGTGCGATGAGGGACACTTAGTTATTTTTGTGCACTGCGACTCTTTTTGTGAAGTGTAACTTTCGCTTTAATTAAGCTTTTTATTTTTTTGTTCATTGCGCCCTCTTCTTTCGAGTGTTGAAATGGTGAGCATGTGCTTTCGGCAACTGGGCATGCACTTTTTCGCGCGCGAGGGAGCTTTCGGTTCATTGCGCCCTCTTCTTTCGAGTGTTGAAATGGTGAGCATGCGCTTTCGGCGACTGGGCATGCACTTTTTCGCGCGCGAGGGAGCTTTCGGTTCATTGCGCCCTCTTCTTTCGAGTGTTGAAATGGTGAGCATGCGCTTTCGGCGACTGGGCATGCACTTTTTCGCGCGCGAGGGAGCTTTCGGTACGAGCCCCTCGGCGATAGCATAGACGCGCCCGCCCCCCACACACTCAGGCAAGGGGCGAAGGTTTTCGCGCGAGGGAGCTTTCGGTGCGAGCCCCTCGGCCGATAGTATAAACGCGCCCGCCCCACACACTTGGCGAGGGCGAAGGTTTTTCGCGCGAGGGAGCTTTCGGGTGCGAGCCCCTCGGCCGATGTAGTATAAAACGCGCCCGCCCCCAATCACTTAGAGAGGGACGAAGGCTTTCGCGCGAGGGAGCTTTCGGTGCGAGCCCCTCGGCCGATAGCAAAGACGCGCCGCCCCCACTCACTTAGGCGAGGGGCGGTAGCACTTGCGCGCTGAGGGAGCTTTCGGTGCGAGCCCCTCGGCCGATAGCAAGCGCGGCGCCCCATCACTTAGGCGAGGGGGCGGTAGCTTCGTGCGAGGGAAGCTTCGGTGCGAGCCCCTCGGCCGATAGCAAAGACGCGGCCGTCCCCACTCACTTAGGCGAGGGCGGTAGCATTCGCGCGAGGGAGCTTCGGTGCGAGCCCCTCGGCGATAGCAAAGACGCGGCCCGTCCCCCAATCACTTAGGACGAGGGGCGGTAGGCATTCGCGCGAGGGAGCTTTTCGGTGCGAGCCCCTCGGCCGATAGCAAAGACGCGCCCGTCCCCCATCAGCTTAGGACGAGGGGCGGTAAGGCATTCGCGCGAGGGAGCTTTCGGTGCGAGCCCCTCGGCCGATAGCAAAGAACGCGCCCGTCCCCCACTCACTTAGGCGAGGGGCGGTAGCATTCGCGCGAGGGAGCTTTCGGTGCGAGCCCCTCAGGCCGATAGCAAAGACGCGCCCGCCCCCAATCACTTAGACGAGGGGCGAGGCATTTCGCGCGAGGGAGCTTTCGGTGCGAGCCCCTCGGCCGATAGCAGAAGACGCGCCCGTCCCCCACTCACTTAGGACGAGGGGCGTAGCTTTCGCGCGAGGGAGCTTTCGGTGCGAGCCCCTCGGCGATAGCAAAGACGCGCCCGTCCCCCAATCACTTAGACGAGGGGCGGTAGGCTATTCGCGCGAGGGAGCTTTCGGTGCGAGCCCCTCGGCCGATAGCAAAGACGCGCCCGCCCCCAATCGCTTAGACGAGGGGCGAAGGCTTTCGCGCGAGGGAGCTTTCGGTGCGAGACCCTCGGCAGATAGCAAAGACGCGCCCGTCCCCACTCACTTAGGCGAGGGGCGGTAGCATTCGCACGAGGGAGCTTTCGGTGCGAGCCCCTCGGCCGATAGCAAAGACGCGCCCGCCCCCACTCACTTAGGCGAGGGGCGGTAGCATTCGCGCGACGGAGCTTTCGGTGCGAGCCCCTCGGCCGATAGCAGAGACGCGCCCGTCCCCACTCACTTAGGCGAGGGGCGGTAGCATTCGCGCGAGGGAGCTTTCGGGTCGAGCCCCTCGGCCGATAGCAAAGACGCGCCCGCCCCCAATCGCTTAGACGAGGGGCGAAGGCTTTCGCGCGAGGGGAGCTTTCGGTGCGAAGCCCCTCGGCCGATAGCAAAGACGCGCCCGTCCCCACTCACTTAGGCGAGGGGCGGTAGCATTCGCGCGAGGGAGCTTTCGGTGCGAGCCCCTCGGCCGATAGCAAATACGCGCCCGCCCCCACTCACTTAGGCGAGGGGCGGTAGCATTCGACGCGAGGGAGCTTTCGGTGCGAGCCCCTCGGCCGATAGCAGAGACGCGCCCGCCCCCAATCACTTAGACGAGGGGCGAAGGCTTTCGCGCGAGGGAGCTTTCGGTGCGAGCCCCTCGGCCGATAGCAAAGACGCGCCCGTCCCCACTGACTTAGGCGAGGGGCGTTAGCATTCGCGCGAGGGAGCTTTCGGTGCGAGCCCCTCGGCCGATAGCAAAGACGCGCCCGCCCCCACTCACTTAGGCGAGGGGCGGTAGCATTCGCGCGAGGGAGCTTTCGGTGCGAGCCCCTCGGCCGATAGCAGAGACGCGCCCGCCCTCATCACTTAGACGAGGGGCGAAGGCTTTCGCGCGAGGGAGCTTTCGGTGCGAGCCCCTCGGCCGATAGCAAAGACGCGCCCGTCCCCACTCACTTAGGCGAGGGGCGTTAGCATTCGCGCGAGGGAGCTTTCGGTGCGAGCCCCTCGGCCGATAGCAAAGACGCGCCCGCCCCCACTCATTTAGGCGAGGGGCGGTAGCATTCGCGCGAGGGAGCTTTCGGTGCGAGCCCCTCGGCCGATAGCAAATACGCGGGCCGTCCCCACTCACTTAGGCGAGGGGCGGTAGCATTCGCGCGAGGGAGCTTTCGGTGCGAGCCCCCTCGGCCGATAGCAAAGATGCGCCCGCCCCCATTCACTTAGGCGAGGGGCGGTAGCATTCGCGCGAGGGAGCTTTCGGTGCGAGCCCCTCGGCCGATAGCAAAGACGCGCCCGCCCCCACTCACTTAGGCGAGGGGCGGTAGCATTCGCGCGAGGGAGCTTTCGGTGCGAGCCCCTCGGCCGATAGCAAAGACGCGGCCGTCCCCACTCACTTAGGCGAGGGGCGGTAGCATTCGCGCGAGGGAGCTTTCGGTGCGAGCCCCTCGGCCGATAGCAAAGACGCGCCCGTCCCCACTCACTTAGGCGAGGGGCGGTAGCATTCGCGCGAGGGAGCTTTCGGTGCGAGCCCCTCGGTCGATAGCAAAGACGCGCCCGTCCCCACTCACTTAGGCGAGGGGCGGTAGCATTCGCGCGAGGGAGCTTTCGGTGCGAGCCCCTCGGCCGATAGCAAAGACGCGCCCGCCCCCATTCACTTAGGCGAGGGGCGGTAGCATTCGCGCGAGGGAGCTTTCGGTGCGAGCCCCTCGGCCGATAGCAAAGACGCGCCCGCCCCCACTCACTTAGGCGAGGGGCGGTAGCATTCGCGCGAGGGAGCTTTCGGTGCGAGCCCCTCGGCCGATAGCAAAGACGCGCCCGCCCCACTCACTTAGGCGAGGGGCGGTAGCATTCGCGCGAGGGAGCTTTCGGTGCGAGCCCCTTGGCCGATAGCAAAGACGCGTCCGCCCCCACTCACTTAGGCGAGGGGCGGTAGCATTCGCGCGAGGGTCGGTTTTGTCGGAGGGTCGGTTTTCACATAGCCCGCAGGCTTTCGTTCCGCCCTCTCGTTTTGTCGGAGGGTCAGTTTTCACATAGCCCGCAGGCTTTCGTTCCGCCCTCTCGTTTTGTCGGAGGGCCGGTTTTCATATAGCCCGCAGGCTTTCGTTCCGCCCTCTCGTTTTGTCGGAGGGTCGGTTTTCACATAGCCCGCAGGCTTTCGCTCCGCCCTCTCATTTTGTCGGAGGGTCGGATTTCACATAGCCCGCAGGCTTTCGCTCCGCCCTCTCGTTTTGTCGGAGGGTCGGTTTTCATATAGCCCGCAGGCTTTCGTTCCGCCCTCTCGTTTTGTCGGAGGGTCGGATTTCACATAGCCCGCAGGCTTTCGCTCCGCCCTCTCGTTTTGTCGAAGGGTCGGTTTTCATATAGCCCGCAGGCTTTCGCTCCGCCCTCTCGTTTTGTCGGAGAGTCGGATTTCACATAGCCCGCAGGCTTTCGTTCCGCCCTCTCGTTTTGTCGGAGGGTCGGATTTCACATAGCCCGCAGGCTTTCGTTCCGCCCTCTCGTTTTGTCGGAGGGTCGGATTTCACATAGCCCGCAGGCTTTCGTTCCACCCTCTCGTTTTGTCGGAGGGTCGGTTTTCACATAGCCCGCAGGCTTTCGTTCCGCCCTCTCGTTTTGTCGGAGGGTCGGTTTTCATATAGCCCGCAGGCTTTCGTTCCGCCCTCTCGTTTTGTCGGAGGGTCGGATTTCACATAGCCCGCAGGCTTTCGCTCTGCCCTCTCGTTTTGTCGGAGGGTCGGATTTCACATAGCCCGCAGGCTTTCGAGATTGTCGTTGGATGGAAGGGTTCTCTTTTGCCCTACCTCCTCGACATTCTCTTTTTATCACATTTTGTTGACGAATGTCTCAACCTTAAGCTTGGTTGATTTCGTCTTCTACCGAGTTACGTGACGTTTTTTTTGGGAATTACAGCTACTTTAGTAATGTGGCAGTTACCTTGTGCTGCAGCCTTTGCTAATTCGTCTGCCTCTACGTTTTCGGCCCTAGGAATATGACGTAAGGTGAAACCCGTGAAATACTTCTCCATTCTTCTGATTGCAGCCAGATATTTGGCTAGTTCTGGTTCTCTTGCTGTGAAATCCTTTTCGACGTGACCAACAACGACTTGGGAATCCGACTTGACTATGCATCTTCTCGCTCCGATTGCTCGGAGCTTTCGCAAACCCAAAAGCACGGCCTCATATTCGACAGTGTTGTTGGTTGTGAGGAACTGCAGCCTTGCGGCAAATCTGACCTTCGGTCCTCTTTGCGGCGTAAGGATCGCTGAGATTCCGGCTCCGGCCATTCCCCATGCGCCGTTACAATTCACAATCCACACGGGTTCCTCGAATTCGAGTGTTGTGTCGAAAGCGGCGGGAGTCCAATCTGCTATGAAATCCGCCAACGCTTGCGACTTGATTGCGGATCGGTGCTGGTAATCGATCACATATTCGTTGAGCTCTGCCGCCCACTTGCCGATTCGGCCAATAGCTTCGTTGTTGCGGAACAAGGCTTCCAATGGCTGAGTCGATAGGACTATGATGTGGTGAGACTGAAAGTAGTGCTTTAGCTTTCTAGAAGCCATTACCACCGTATATGCTATCTTCTCTAGTTCTGAGTAGTTTAGTTTTGCACGCGAAAGGGCCTCGGAAACGAAGTAGATCGGGAACTGCGTCATCTTGTTTCCATACCCCTTCTCTTCCACCAGTACTGCACTTACGGTGGTATGAGATGCTGCGAGATACACCAAGAAGCCAGTCTTCCTATCAACTTTTGCACTTGCTTTCGGTTTGAGGGTGGTTGCATATTGATGATTGCCGCTATTTTGTCAGGGTTGGCTTCAATTCCCCTTGCCGATACTAGACAACCCAGGAGCTTGCCTTTCTTGATGCCGAAAATACACTTGTCAGGGTTAAGCTTCAGACCGCTCTTTCGGAGATTGCCGAAAGTCTCGAGCAAGTCCGCTTGATGATCTTCCTGTCTATCGCTCTTGACCACTATATCGTCGACGTAAGCCAACAAGTTTTTCTTTTGCTTTTGGCTTTCGAACACTTTGTCGGTCATCCTTGAGAAAGTAAGGCCTGCATTCCGCAGCCCTTCCGGCATTCGCCGATAGCAGTATGTACATGTAGGAGTGATGAAACTGGTTTTCTCCTCATCGTCGGGATGAAGCCAAATCTGGTGATAGCATTCGCCATTTTCCGTTCTTCTTTTTCACCAAGACGACATTCGCCAGCCATTCGGGATACTGGACTGGTCGGATTACTCCCGCATCGAGTAATCTTTGTACTTCGGCTTTCGCCGCGTCTGCCCTTTCGTTTGACATTTTTCTCAGTTTTTGCTTTCTGGGCTTAGCACCGCTTGCGATGTTCAAACTGTGCTGGGCGAGATCTCTGCTAACGCCTTGCAAGTCGCTTGCTGATCAAGCGAAAATGTCATCATTGCTCGCAAGGAAGGATGCCAAAGCGTTCCTTTCTTCTTCCGGTATGCTTGACCCAATATGCGCGGCTCTTTCGGGCCTGGAGGCCGCAAGCGAGATTCTTATCGTTTCTTCGGCTGCCCCAACCTTGCATTCCGACGTGTTGACGATAGCGTGCTCTTCGGTGGTTGTTTGCATTTCGTCTTTGTTTGCCACCTCATTGATAAGGCTGTAGCCTGGGGTTGGTTTTCCCTCAATCCTTCTGGAAGCTTGCTGATCTCCATGTACGGCGATGATGCCGAAAGGGGATGGCATCTTCATGCATAGGTAGCTTTGCTTTATTACGACGTCAAACCTATTGGTGAAGCCTCTGCCGAAAATGGCAGTGTAGGGATAGTCCATGTTTACTATGTCGAATGTCAGTGTTTCGGTGCGGACTCTTTCTCCTTCGGCGAAAGATACATGGACTTGCTTTTTGCCGATAGCGTCAATTTTCCTTCCTCCGAACCCATATAGTGAATTGCCGGCGGGGTCTAGACTACGCTTGTCGAATCCCATTGCTTCGAAAGCTTTGACGAATAAGATATCGGCTGAGCTTCCGGTGTCAATCAGAATATTTTGCGAGGTGAAACCGGCCACGTTGGCTGTGGCGACGAAAGCGTCGCAATGCGGGTAGTCGCGGACTTTGAAGTCGGACTCATCGAAACATATCGGCGCTAGAGACCAAGCTGGCCTGTTTAGTGGAAGCCTTGGTGATACTGTCTGGACTCTTCGGTGGTAGTCCCTTCTAGCTCTCTTGCTTTCGTGCTCTAGGTTAGATCCGCCTGTGATGGCGAAAATGTGCCCTCTTGACGGAGGGATGTTGTTGATTGCGCTAGTTTCATTTTCCATCTCCTGCACCTGCTGGAAACCCGGCTGTGCTTGCTGCCCCTGAGGTTGGGTCTGAGCCGGAAGCGCTGGCAGCGGCGTTGGCTGACGCTGATAGTGCATAGGTGACGAAACTGCCACCGACTGTTGTGCGAAGACCGGAAGCTGGTAACTCTGATACGCCGGATTGTACCAATGCAAGTTTTGAGGATGCATGTACTGCGGGGGGTGCATAGGCGTGCTTGCGTAATTGCCGCATGCTGCTGCCGCTGCTGCCGGGTCTTGGGAATTGTGGAAAACATGCTTGGAGCTTTCGGCAGAGGCTGAGGCTTGGTCTTTGTCTTTCAGCTCTTTCGCCATCTTGCTGTATTTGCAGTCACGGGTGGTGTGCCCAAAGTTGCCATCGCAAATGACGCAATATGGTGGACTGGGTCCTCTTCCGCGGCCTCTGCCGTCTCGACCGCCGCGTCCTGTTCTTCCGCCGCGTCCTCCGCGGAAAGGCTGATCAAACCCTCTTTGGGGCTAAAAGTCGGCCATACCGGGCCTCTCCGTACCTGCCGCTGATTGCGCTGGTTCTTCCTGTAAACTGTTGATTGACCGAAAGGGCCTAACAATTCTTTGATTTGGCACGGGCGGTGGTCGACTTGCATTCGTCGCCTGCCTCTGCATCTGGCGGGCGGCCTTGCGTCGCCGAAAGTCATCATCCGACCTCGCGTACGCATTCATCACGTCAAACAGTTCCTTGACATCTTTCGGCGGCTCCCTGGACAGATGAGCGGCGCACTGCCCAGTCCCCAAGCCTTCGATGGCTGCTGCAATCACCGCGGCTTCCGGCACATACGGAGCTTGAGCTTTCAGCTCGATGAAACGTTTGAGGTACTCCGAAAGTGGCTCGTCGTCTTGCTGGGTGCAATTCATGAGGTCCCGCATGGTCTTGACATCCGGTCGGAATCCTTGGAAAGTGGCCAGCAGCTCGGCTTTCAGCTGTGCCCATGAATAGATGGACAGTGGCTTGAGAGTGGTGTACCAATCATGGGCCACGTCCTCGACTGCCAGGATGAGAGATTTTGCCAAAGCCTGATTGTCTCCTCCTGCCGAAAAGACAGCCGTCTCGTAGCTTGCCAAGAACTTGTGTGGGTTCGCTTTACCGTCGAAAGTCGGAATGCGCGGCTTATAGCTGAGCGGCCACGGATGGGCTTGCAACTCCCTCGAGAGCGGAGAGGTTTCGTCGATGGGGTTGCCGAAAGCTGGCGGTTGCTCTTGCCTTGGTACGAATACGTCTTCTTGTGCTATCGGATTGGGGTCCGCCCCGGCCCTTCGCAGCTCCTGAATTTCCTTCTCGAGTTGCCTCCTCTGCGCCTCAGCTCGCCGAATGGCGTTGCGAGTCTCGTCTTCTCTTGCTTTCGCCGCCAACTGCTGCTGCAGCTAGTCTCTTTGCAACAACAGCCTCTCGATTTCGTCTTGCTGCTGTGCCAACGTCTTGATTGCTTGGGCGTGCCTTGTGATTTCGTCAGCATCATCATCCTCTTCGCCGAATTCATCCTCGACAAGTCCTTCCGGTGTTCCCTCTCTGCCGAAAGTACGCTGATCCTCTGGTTGTACGATCTGGCTCGCCGATGCTCCCGGTCCCTGCTGTGGCTGGGTCTCTATCGCTAGAGCGCCGCCGAAAGCTGGTGGCTCGGGGGCTGTGCTTGGTGGGACTCGGCTGGTTGGAACTGAAGCCGCGATGGTGCCGAAAGCATCCTTCCTCGCGGCGATAGTCTCCAGATTGTCGACCGCTTTCGGCGCTTTCCTTGGTGGCATGGTAAGCTCGGGCGACAACCACGGTGGGCGCCAATGTTGTTTCGATGACCGGGTCCTTGAAACAGCGGGTTGTCGCACGAACGAAAGCGCGAAGCGAAAGCTGAAAGCGAACAGGGAAGTGGAGAAGTGGTAGAAGTGAACAGTGTTCCCCCCCTCCCTTTGGGAGTACGGGAGCCTTTTATATTGATCTCAGACCGGTTAAAAGTACAAAAATGCCCTTCCAACCACTCTGCCTTAATTACAAAAAGGCCCTCTCCTAATCTACTTTGCGGCTTCTCTGGCTCTCCGGGCCCGAAGGGCATCACCGTAAATACACGCGGGAGCGAGGCGGTCTGCGCGCCCGTCCGTCAGACCTGTGGGCCCCCTCCATGTCATCATCCGGAGAACCCTGCGGAAAGGAAACACACGGCCATGGCCAAAAGGAATAATCGAAAACCTGTTGTTGACATTCGGCTTTCGCTCGAAAACCCGATCGGCGCGAAGGCACGCCGTCGACATTCGGCTTTCACACGAAAGCCCGACCGGCGCGAAGGCACGCCGTTGACATTCGGCTTTCGCTTGAAAGCCCGACCGGTGCGAAGGCACGCCGTTGACATTCGGCTTTCGCTCAAAAGCCTGACCGGCGTGAAGGCACGCCGTTGACATTCGGCTTTCGCTCGAAAGCCCGACCAGCGCGAAAGCCCTGAAGCCCGCCTTGTTTTCGCGCGAAAGGCGGGCCCGTGAAGCCGCTTGCCTTCGGATTTCACCCTCGCGATCTTGACGCTTTCGGTTCTGATGGTGAAAACCTTACCAGGCGAAAACGGGTAGCTCACGTCCGGGCTACCGCCCCAACAACGCTCAACAAAACCTCCGCCACGGGGTCCGTCAACTGCAAAAGCAGGACCCCGTCGGGCATGCTCTCTACGAGGCCTACGCCTGGGAGCCTGAGGCTCAACATGCTGCCGAGGCTCTGGACCTCTAGGCCGAGGCTCTGGGCCTCTAGACCGAGGCTCTCTCCTCGGAGCCCTCCGCTGCTGAGGCCTGGGTGCTTGAGGCTGAGGCCTAGGAGCACGAGGCTGAGGCCTCGGGGCACGAGGCTGAGGCTGGGGCTGAGGCCTCGAGACTTGAGGCTCTGAGCCCCTGGTCCTAACAGCAGGCCTTGGTGCCCTCTCCCTGGCACGGCGCGCTTCTCTCCTGCGCCTAAAACAGAACTCACTCAAGTGACCATCTCTCCCACAAAAATCACACTGGTACCTCACCACACGCAAAGGGGGTTGTTGGTACGCAGGGCTGTGGGTGTGGCTCACCTTGCCCTTCTGTGGCAAGCACTCTCCCTGGATGGGTGGCATTGTGTCGAGCTTGTTTTTGAGGTGGCTCGGCTTGGGTGCCCATACTTGGTTTTTGGGTGGAGCTCTCGGGGGTTCCTCAAAAACCCCGTCTTTGGTGATAGGCTTGACAGGCTCACTGGCTGGCAGCTTGGTCAACTTGGGAGTGGTGGTGGAGTTGGGCTTCTCACTAGGATTTAGACCACTCGACTCTCCAATCTTCCCAAAAGCAGAAAGGTCAACACCCGGAGCTAAACCTACACCAGGACCCCCTAGCAGCTCGCTTGAATTGGGAAATCATCATCCCGAGCTGCGGCTCACTACAGGAGACCCATGACAAGATGGTCCGAAGGTATGTGTTTTCTTCCTCGGTTTGCATCTTGTCATGCTTGACATTTGCAATCTTCATCTCCAGACCCTCGCACAAGGCGCACCTCACGACACAAGTGTTATCCGAGTTGGCCTCTTCAAGAGACACAATCTTGGTATTCTTCTCTGCCAACTCAGATTGCAAGACAGGACAAGTCTTGCATGCACCCAACAGCTGAGGCCTAGCTCGGAGCTCATCCACCTCTCCAACCAACGCAGCATACTTACCTCTCAAAGTGAGAAGGTCAGTCATGTGCGCTGTGCATGACTCACACTCAGCTTCCTCCGACACAACCACGGTGGACCGAGCGAACTCAAGCTCCTTCACTGTGTCCTCCCACTTCTGCCTAAACTCCTTGCGCTCTCTAGCAGCACGCCTAAGCAGTTTATCTTGGCTAAGGAGGGCAGCAGTAAGCTTCTCAACCTCGGAAGAAAGCTCGTCGTAGGTGAGAGATACCTGGGAGGTGTCGTCGTCGTCGTTCCGAGGGGTGCGCTCCAGCTCGCCTCCGACCTTGTTGCTGAGGGCCATGGTGCAGAGGCCATCGTCGTCGGCGAAGAAGCAGAGGCCGTTCAGCTGGTCCTCGATCCTCTTCTTCTTCTCGGACTCGTCATCGCTCGAGGAGGCGGAGTCGTCATCCGAGCCGTCGACGTCGCTGAGCGTGGCGAAGAACGCACGCTGCTCAGCCTGGGCCTTCTCCAAGTACTTCTTCTTGATGTACTCCTTGTCGAAGCCGCCCCTCTTCTTGTGCCTCGGAGGGACGTACTTCTCCTTGCGCTTGCCGGAGTCGTACTTGTGCCCATGATCGCCCTTCCCCAGATGCTTGTTCTTCTTGGGGCAGTTGGCGATGAAGTGGTCGGGGTCGCCGCACTCGTAGCATCCCGAGCGTCCTCCTCCGCGGCGATGGTTCATACGGTTGTTGTGGAACCGTGTGAACCGGTTGGCAAGCAATGCCAACTCATCATCCCCCAAGGACTCCAGCTGCTCCTCGGTGACAGAAAAGAGAGATGCAAGAGCAACGCCACCAGAGGAGTTAGCGGAAGAGCCAGAAACCAAAGCCATAGTCGGGCCAGAAGGATTCACATAAGAAGCCCTCGACATGGCGTCAATCTCACTGGACTTGAGCTTACTGAAGAGCTCATCGCAGGTGAGGGTCTCATAGTTAGGTGATTCGATGATCGCCTGAACCTTGGAGTCCCACACCGAACGGTCAAGAGTGTGCAAAAGCTTCAAAGCACGCTCATGATCGTCAAAAGGCAACTGCTCTCTGTTAGCCCTCATCCTGTTGACAATCACCTGAAAGCGAGCGAATAAACTTTCTATGCTCTCGCCAGGTTGATGTCGAAAGTTCTCATACTCTCTCTTAAACGACTCGTAGAGTCGGGTTTTGACTTGAGAGGTACCCTCATGAAAACGCATGAGGGTGTCCCAGATCTCCCGAGCCGTAGAGAGGTGAGAAACGCGGTCAAACTCTCCCATGCTCAAACATGAAAAGAGAGCATTACGAGCTCGGCTATTGGCATCGTGCTCATCAATTTGCTGTTGAGTGACACGAGCAGCCAAGACCACGTAATCAGCGTTGTTGCAAATCTCCCAAACAGAAGAGCCCATGCTCTGGAGATAGGCCGACATGCGTATCTTCCAATACGCATAGTTCGTCCCATCAAAGAACGGCGGTTTGCCCACGCCGCGATCCATGTCGCCTTCTGTGGATCTGGAACCGGCTAAGGTGGAAGATCCTTAACCCGCTCCGATACCAATTGAAGGACCGAAAGAGTCAAACCAAGCGACCAGAGGGGGGGTGAATGGGAGCCTCAAAATTTCTTCACAGAAATTAAGGCCTCTGTCCCAATAAAATCAACCCTCAAAACTCCAAACACAACCGTGATGCCCACGACCCTTGGAAGAGGGTGGATGATCCCTGAGATCACAGCGAGGCACCACTGACCAGAAAGTACGAAGAAACTGGCGGAGAACTGAGCCAACGAGGCCTCGGGGCAAAACTCCGATTCGCCCGAGGCTCGAGGAAGGTTTCAGGAGAAAACACCGACTCGCCCGAGGCAGAGGGAGGTCTCGGAGGAAAACTCCGTCTCGCCCGAGGGTTGGGGCTCGAGAGAGAGGCCTCGGAATGAAACTTCGACTCGCCCGAGGCTTGAGGCTCGAGAGAGGCCTCAGAGTGAAACTCCGACTCGCCCGAGGCTGAGGGGACCACGGAAAAGGTTCCGATTCGTCCAAGGCTCAAGAGGCCTCGGGAAAAGTTCCGCCTCGCCCGAGGGTGGTCTCGGCTTACTCGAGAGTCACCGTACGAAGGCGGCCTCGGCACGTTCCGACACCCGAGCCTGCTGCGAACTGCTCCCGCAGAAGCTCGGATCTGGACGCGTTCTTCCGAAAAGAAAATCCCTCCAAAAACTCGATCAAGGCACAATCCCAAGTTTCCAAACTTGGAGAAGAAGATCACAGGGTAGTTGGAAGACTATCCCCAAGAGATCATTTTCTCAGAACAACCAAGAACACAGGGAAATCAAAAGGGAAAGTGGATGAACGAAAAAGTGCCACGAAAACGAAATCGTCCCGATCTATTCGATCATGAGGAGTAAAATGAATTCCTTTGGTCGAAATGACCTCCTCAATGATACGAACAAACTGATTCAAACGGATTTCGCAAAGACACACTGGAGAGAGAGATCGAGCGACGGGAAAATCGAGCAGAGCCAAAGAACGCAACGAACACAGTGCACTACACGAGCCAATCGCAAAACTCAGCCAACGAACACAGTGCACAACACGTATCAGCTCAGGAAGGGTGAGGATACGGCCTCACTTCCTTGAATCAACAGTACACAGAGGTGAGTCTCTCTGTGGATCTCAACTAGCTACAGCAGGGAATGGGAGAGCAGGAAACCCTAAGAACAAAAGCAACTAACTGAGATAGGAAGGGAGGAGGGTGTCTCCCTCTATTTATACTACAACTAGCCTAAATCTATTTCCTACTCTACCCCTCTCTAAGCTATTTACAGAGCAAGCCAGCTAAACCCTAAGGCTATACTGGACCAACTCAGTGGTAGGTGTATCCGACGGCCACGTCCGCACAACTCGTCCGCGTTGCCTCCGCGCAACCTTCCGATTGCCGCCACGTGCCGCCTTTGCTCTGTACCCCCGGTTTTGAGGCCCAAACCGGGAAACCAGCCTTCCAGTATCTGAGTTTTGAGGCCCAAACTCAGCAAACCCGCAGCGCCCAGGTTTTGAGGCCCAAACCTGGAAACCGTCCTTAGCCCGAGTTTTGTGGCCAAACTCGGAAACCCTCAGCACCCAGGTTTTGAGGCCCAAACCTGGAAACCGTCCACCGGTGGTTTTTCCCTGGCTGAACCACCAAACCGGCGTCGTAGAGGGGATGCACCTCCCGTGCACCCCATCCACCGACACGTGTTCTCAGGTCCTCGACCTGAGCAACACATGACCGCACTTCTTTGCTTGTCGTCGTCACAGGCTGTCAGCCTCCACAGCTAGGCCTGGATATCGAGTCAGCTCGGCTCGTTACAGCTCGACTCGTTATAGCTCGGCTCGTTAGCAGGCTGGCTCGACTTGGCTCGTTATACTAACGAGCTAGAAGAGCAGCTCGGCTCGGCTCGTTATAGAGCTCGAGCTGGCTCGTTTGGCTCGCGAGCCAGATCATAAAAACATAATTTCGCAAAGTACATGTAAATTTAACAAAGAATAATATTTACATATAAAAACATAATTTCACTTATATGATTATATCTTCTTACCTGTATGTGAACAACACGTAAGAACAAATATGATTTCCACCACATTGTTGGACGCCTGAACATTCTACAATAGCTAATTTGAGTTTGTTGGCCTGTGAATTAATTGGCTTGTACGAGCTAACGAGCAGCTCGCGAGCCAACTCGAGCTGGCTCGTTATAAATCGAGCTGGCTCGTTATAATACAAGCTGGCTTATTATAAAACGAGTCGAGCTCGAGTCGAGCCATTAACGAGCGAGTCGAGCGAGCTAGCGAGTTTCGAGTTTTTCGTCCAGGCTTATCCACAGCTGATCCTCAGGTACTCCGGTCCCTCAGTCCAAGCCTCACGTCTGCCCTTCACCGCTCGGTACATTGGCATGGCACGTCCGCCGCACGGCACGCCCATCCTTCACCGCACCCGGTCCGTCAGCACAGCACGTCTCAACTTGACCTTCACCTACCCTCGATCACTGTCTCCGTGCTCGACACCTGCACAACACAAGCCAAAGAACATGCGCATCATACCCGTTGACAATCACTCATCACTCAGAGCCTTCGGCATACACCCATGTATCCGCAGTATAAGAGCATCTCCAATAGTTTGGTAAAAAACAGTTGTTAATACGTATTATGATTTGACAAGTGACTAAAACATATGACAAGTGAAAAAAATTTGTTTCTCCAATAGTTTGCTATTTGGGTTGCCTATTCAACAGCGGGGAGGGGGAGGCGGAGGCGGCGCGCGGGAAGTGGAGGCGCGCGCGGGGAGAATCCCACGATAGCAACTCCCAGGCCGCGCGCAAATATGCGCGCGAGGAGGCTGAGAATAGCAAGTTGCTATGATTTGGCAACTCAATTAGCAAACTGTTGAAGCTTAAATTTTCTTGTTTTGCCAAAAAAAATAAGGATAGCAAGTGCATTTACCAAACTATTGGAGATGCTAAGATGTGCATTATTAGGTACATGAACGAGTGATCATGGCCGGTATGAGTCTATCGGCTGGCCTCTTTTCTTTTAGATAAAGGGATTTTATTTTCATTAAGTAAATGAAAAGGTGTTTCAAAGAAAAAAGTAAATGAAAAAGTTTTTGACCTCTGTATCAGACGATGTATGTGATCAAAATTATTACAAAATATGCTTTGAGGTAAACTTCGTCTCCCATAAAAAAATCATAACTAAAGCAAGACAAGATGACTAATACTGTCTCCTTTAAATTTGCTAAAAGAAGTCGTTTCAGACAGCGACACGGTCTCCAAAACGTAACTTTGACTACTTATTTTTTTAAAAAATATTTATTGAAAAGTGGTATATGTATATTTTTATGAAAGTACTTTTCAAGACAAATTTATTTATATGATTTTTACATATCTAAATCAACAATTTCATGATTTATATTCCCAATGTTTGACTTAAATCTTGTCTAAAATGACTTCATTTACCAAACTGGAGAAGTATAAAACAAAAAGTTTCTCAGAAATTTAATCTATTGCTAAACCTCTAACCATGCATTTTGCAAAGAGGTCTGCCCCTCCTCTTTTGGAACAACGACCACTGTGTGGTCCAGTGTGTACCCCTGTAGATAACCTGCATTAAAGAGCAAATTAGTGTTTTGTCAAAAACTACATTGTTCCGGCTTAACCATATGGCCCAACACATGGTGTCTCCTCCCACAAGAACTAGATAGATGTTGTGATTTGATAAATTCTGTAGCCAAGTACTAAACATATGGGTAGCACTTTGTGGTGGTTTTAATCGAACGTTATCTCTAATAGCTGCCAGACAAACTTAGCAAGCACATAATCAAAGAAAAGATATTGTATAGACTCTAACTAGGTCATTAAAAACAACACTTCTCATTTCCATGCTAATTTTTTTAGCTAATTAAGTTACCTCTGGTAAATGTTACACCTCTGTACAGAAACCAAAGGGAAACCTTTATCTTTAAGAGAATTTTAAGTTTCTATAGGAATCTATTATGAGGCATGATGTCTGCATCTATTATTATATTGTACAACCATCTAAAAACATCAACTTAATCATTTAAATGTAAATCCGTAATTTGCAGCACAAAACTATTCCAATCATTAAAATTGCAGTCTATCTACAAGAAATCGCCGAAAGGAGATGAGGTACAGTGCTTAGGATATGAAAGATTATAGCACGCAGATCGTGGCCGGTATGAATGAGTGGCCTGCAGTACGTGCGTGGTGTACCCACGGGCAACTGCAGTCTCAGCGAAGACAAACTAAACACGCAGGTCGATCACGCAAAGGAGAGCCCTGATCCGCGGAGCTTCTCCTCGACGATGGCGTCCAAGCGTCGCGCCATGTCCGGCGTCATGTGGTTCGCCCAATCTCCCACGCTTCCTTTCCTGAAGTACCAGTCGTTAGCGAAGGGGGAGGAGCACGAGCCGCCTGCTGCCTTGTGCTTGTTGATCTCCATGTTCTTCATCGTCTCGAAGCTGCATAGCCTGACGACATCCATGGCGACCCCGGCCTCCTCCTCGGCCGGCGATAATGGCTGTTCGACGAACCGCGCCAGCTTCTTAACGCTCTTGGCGGGGTCGCGCAGCACCTCCTCGTACCTCAGGAACAGCACCGTCTCCGGGCTCGCTCTGCTGGCGTTCCAGTACCCAAGGACATGGTCCCAGAACGGGCCGTTCATAGACGTTCCCTCGCAGGCTGCCTCAAACAAGGCGGAGAATGAAATGTCCGGCTGAAATCTTCTCACAAAGTGCCACAGAGAAACTAGCATGTCCTTGGGCTCCCTGCCAAATGATTCTCGCGTGTTACATTACATTACGTACATGAGTAGTAGTAGTGCATGCCCTGAGTACTGTATACATTACGCAAAATGATGATGAGATCAGAGCAAGGTTTTTTCTACCGGTATTTTTAAAATCTCGGTGGTCACCGATAAACAGGAATATCGGATATATCGGAAATTTATCGATGATACAAAAAAAAATCGGACAAAATTTATAAAATTTGTTTTTTTTGTTCAGGAAATTATATACATCATTTCTATATGATTTTAGATTAAAAAACAAATGATAATATACTATAAACTGTCAATTCAATGATATAAGAGCACGAACATCGCATTCATTGTTATGGTTCAGGAAATCATGAAATCCCAAATAAATATTACACGAAGATAATCTAAAATACTACCCAAAGATAATGAAAGTCTCAAATATTACAGTCCATTCATAGTTCTAGATATCATTACATAAGACTAGACCAACATTCTAAATGTAATATAAAGATCTAAAGCATCAGCCACTACATGTCTACATAGTCCACAGTTCCAAACATTACATAGAGTCCATCCATGGCTCCATAGTCCATACATTACATTAAAAATAGAATAGTCGTCACTAAATATTACAAAGTCCATAATGCCAAATATTACATAGAATCGGTGCACAATCCAAAATATAACAAGCACCACCAAAATGGCAAATCTAATCCTAAATCAGTCCATATCCCATAGTACTTTCATTCCCAAATCACTGCAATTTCTAGCAAACAAGATGTTAGAATTCACACAAAAAGGGGCCAAGATAGGCAGATATATATCAGCTAGCATTCTCAGTCAAATTCATAAAACAAGGGTAAGAAATATGCCTAACCTTTTCACTAGTACAATTGCCTAACAGAGACTTTATTTACCCTTTTCGATCTTGGACGAAGAGGGGAGCGGGCTGGCTGTGCATTTGTGGTACCAGTACTACCACCACCTTTTATAAAATCAGATTATATAAGAAATAGAGAAATTAACACAATTATTGAGCATGAAAGAATCAGCAAATAAAAAATGTAAGAGGCTAGATAGGCAATTTCACCTTTGTGAGAGCCACTGTCCTCTGATTCAGCATATGTTGGGCTACCTTGAATAGAATCTGATTCAATATCCTCAGCACTTTCTTCTTCATCAAATTGTATCTTCCTTTTTTACTAACCTTTTCGGGAAAATAAATTTCATTGATTAGAGCAATATCTTCATCACTGAGCCCCATCTCCTCAAGGATAAATGTACTGGGTTTGGCAAATTCAGTCTCACCATCAACATTTTCATCAAGAGTAGGCACGGACTCACTCCTAGAGTTGACCAACCAATCCATGATTGGGTTGCGGTCATCAAACACAGCAGCATCCATTAGCATGCTATAAGGATCAGAATTCATTTCATGTTGAGTTTGCATATCTTGAAGGCTATGGATGTCGGCTTCAAATTGTTGGATGCGCAACTTCAAATTATAGTGCACATAAACTAACTTGTGGAGCTTGTCATAACTTAAGCGGTTCCTCAATTTGGTATGAACAAGAGCAAAAGTGCTCCAATTCTGTTCACACCCACTAGAAGACATGCATTGAGCAACAATACGCTTTGCAAAGTATTGTAAATCTGGGTAGCCTCCGCCATATTGATCCCACCAATCGGCTAGAAAAGAGACAACTGTGAGCATCTAGGCCCCCAGTGGGTTTCGGTGATTGGATGACAACGGTAAATCACTATGACTAACGTGTGTTTTGCAGAAACAATTGAGTTAGGTCATGGTAATGATGATCGTGAGGGCACTATGGTATTCATGCTCCCTTATTGGTGGAATTCGTTCGGTTTTCAAAGGATGGACGACGAAGGCGGTGATAGGCTAGTCCTAAGTGTCATTTGGTGTTGAAGGACACTTAGAGTAGCATAGGTCTTTGTTTTATCTTTGGTCGTACTATTAAGAGGAGTTTGAATGGGTAGCTTGACCTAGCTGAAACTTTTGAGTTAGGTGTGGTGCACACTTGTTAACCAAAGCCCTAGGTAGCTTAGAAAGGTCCCTAAGATCATAAGGAAGAAAGTTCGTGAAGGGAGCGTCGCAAACCGAAGTCATTTTGGACTTCAAAATACGACCGAACGCTCGAACCCTAGTGACCGGACGCTGAGGCATGCGTCCGGTCAGTAGTGTTGGCTGAGGGGTGGCCCTGGTTGTGACCGGACGCTCCTCAGCAATCGACTGGACGCACCAGGGGGGTGAGTCTGGTCGCGTCCAGAGAGGTTCCAGAGAGGGTTTTCGATGACCGGACGCGTCCGGTCAGTGGTGACCGGACGCATGAGAGCGTCTGATCAGCACTTCGTACAATTGTCAGGACACGGACTTCAACGGCTACGTGACGTCTATCCTGACAACTGTACGAAGTGCTGATCAGACGCTCTCATGCGTCCGGTCACCACTGACCGGACGCGTCCGGTCATCGAAAACCCTCTCTGGAACCTCTCTGGACGCGACCAGACTCACCCCCCTGGTGCGTCCGGTCGATTGCTGAGGAGCGTCCGGTCACAACCAGGGCCACCCCTCAGCCAACACTACTGACCGGACGCATGCCTCAGCGTCCGGTCACTAGGGTTCGAGCGTCCGGTCGCATTTTGAAGTCCAAAACGACTTCAGTTTGTGACGCTCCCTTCACGAACTTTCTTCCTTATGATCTTAGGGACCTTTCTAAGCTACCTAGGGCTTTGGTTAACAAGTGTGCACCACACCTAACTCAAAAGTTTCAGCTAGGTCAAGCTACCCATTCAAACCCCTCTTAATAGTACGGCCAAAGATAAAACAAAGACCTATGCTACTCTAAGTGTCCTTCAACACCAAATGACACTTAGGACTAGCCTATCACCGCCTTCGTCGTCCATCCTTTGAAAACCGAACGAATTCCACCAATAAGGGAGCATGAATACCATAGTGCCCTCACGATCATCATTACCATGACCTAACTCAACTGTTTCTGCAAAACACACGTTAGTCATAGTGATTTACCGTTGTCATCCAATCACCGAAACCCACTGGGGGCCTAGATGCTCACAGTTGTCTCTTTTCTAGCCGATTGGTGGGATCAATATGGCGGAGACTACCCAGATTTACAATACTTTGCAAAGCGTATTGTTGCTCAATGCATGTCTTCTAGTGGGTGTGAACAGAATTGGAGCACTTTTGCTCTTGTTCATACCAAATTGAGGAACCGCTTAAGTTATGACAAGCTCCACAAGTTAGTTTATGTGCACTATAATTTGAAGTTGCGCATCCAACAATTTGAAGCCGACATCCATAGCCTTCAAGATATGCAAACTCAACATGAAATGAATTCTGATCCTTATAGCATGCTAATGGATGCTGCTGTGTTTGATGACCGCAACCCAATCATGGATTGGTTGGTCAACTCTAGGAGTGAGTCCGTGCCTACTCTTGATGAAAATGTTGATGGTGAGACTGAATTTGCCAAACCCAGTACATTTATCCTTGAGGAGATGGGGCTCAGTGATGAAGATATTGCTCTAATCAATGAAATTTATTTTCCCGAAAAGGTTAGTAAAAAAGGAAGATACAATTTGATGAAGAAGAAAGTGCTGAGGATATTGAATCAGATTCTATTCAAGGTAGCCCAACATATGCTGAATCAGAGGACAGTGGCTCCCACAAAGGTGAAATTGCCTATCTAGCCTCTTACATTTTTTATTTGCTGATTCTTTCATGCTCAATAATTGTGTTAATTTCTCTATTTCTTATATAATCTGATTTTATAAAAGGTGGTGGTAGTACTGGTACCACAAATGCACAGCCAGCCCGCTCCCCTCTTCGTCCAAGATCGAAAAGGGTAAAGAAAGTCTCTGTTAGGCAATTGTACTAGTGAAAAGGTTAGGCATATTTCTTACCCTTGTTTTATGAATTTGACTGAGAATGCTAGCTGATATATATCTGCCTATCTTGGCCCCTTTTTGTGTGAATTCTAACATCTTGTTTGCTAGAAATTGCAGTGATTTGGGAATGAAAGTACCATGAGATATGGACTGATTTAGGATTAGATTTGTCATTTTGGTGGTGCTTGTTATATTTTGGATTGTGCACCGATTCTATGTAATATTTGGCATCATGGACTTTGTAATATTTAGTGACGACTATTCTATTTTTAATGTAATGTATGGACTATGGAGCCATGGATGGACTCTATGTAATGTTTGGAACTGTGGACTATGTAGACATGTAGTGGCTGATGCTTTAGATCTTTATATTACATTTAGAATGTTGGTCTAGTCTTATGTAATGATATCTAGAACTATGAATGGACTGTAATATTTGAGACTTTCATTATCTTTGGGTAGTATTTTAGATTATCTTCGTGTAATATTTATTTGGGATTTCATGATTTCCTGAACCATAACAATGAATGCGCTGTTCGTGCTCTTATATCATTGAATTGACAGTTTATAGTATATTATCATTTGTTTTTTAATCTAAAATCATATAGAAATGATGTATATAATTTCCTGAACAAAAAAAAACAAATTTTATAAATTTTGTCCGATTTTTTTTTGTATCATCGATAAATTTCCGATATATCCGATATTCCTGTTTATCGGTGACCACCGAGATTTTAAAAATACCGGTAGAAAAAACCTTGGATCAGAGTCGACTCACACCTGCACATGTAGATGATTTTGCAGTCCGGGTTGTTGCTGATAGATTCGGGCAGAATGGAGTGGTGCACGTGCGTGGCCATGAGCCTCGGTGACGGCAGCGCGTCCATCTTGCTCCCCTGCCCGGCGCCGAGCAGCATCTCCATGAAGGGGACGCAGTCGTGCGGGTTGAGGCGGAGCAACGGGTGCTGGTGGTGGCCAGCAGGCGGGTACGTGGCGCGCGCCATGGTGGCGAAGGCCAAGGCCTTAAGCCACGTGGTGCCGCACTTGGGCGGGCTCGCGAGGACGACGTCGCCGGGGCGCGGCGTGAAGCTCCCCTGGTGGAGGGAGACGGCCCCAGGCAGATGGACCTCCAGCACCCATGTGCCCTGGAAGTAGCGCACCGGCAGCTTGGTGGGATCGCTTGGCTGGCCGGAGACGTCGGGGAGTGGCACGACGCCGGCGATGTCCTTGAACGGCGCCGGGCCGACAGGAGCAGGCGGTTCCCCGGTGGCAGCCATGGCCATGCTACGCTAGCACCGCGAAGGAGCGAGATACTCCCTCCGTAGGAACGAACAGAGGATATGAGAATGACGGTTGTTGATCCGCACGCGATGAGAGGATGATAATGACGGTTGATCCGCACGCGATTCACGAGCCCTGGAGAGATAAGGAAGTGCACGTTACATACAGCTGTCGCCTGTCGCCCTGTCGAGTGTCAGGAAGAACCATGCATGTCTTTCACGTTGATTCGTCTTATCTTCAGAGTTCAGATCAGGATGTTGCTCATTGATAAAGGAAGGCCTCTGCTACCTCATGATCAGGTGGTAGGTACTGTAGGTTGTTCAAATCTACGGCCATGGTGCTTGATGCAAAGGCGAAAGAGGACCAGGCAATCGTTACCAGATTAGGCAATGGTGCGTCTAAAAATTTGTAATCCGTGCTTTGAGGCCATCTGAAATGGCAGCAGACGAATTTTCCGTATGCTCCAATTCTAAAGAACTGAGAATCTGACATCTACGAAACCGTTTGGTAACAAATTAAGTAGCTCCAAATATACCTAAGTGCATTTCAAATGGAATAGACATTGGATCGCTGGGAAGCAAATGGAATGTACACAAGGCGGCCACTTATCAATGTCAGACAACAAAGCCCAGACTTCTTCCTCCTCCGGCCGGCTCTCCAGGGCGCTGGGCAGACAATGGCCAGCCATAGTCGGGCGTGGCTACGACCATGGAAGGAGCGTGCGAGGATGGGCATTCAGTTCCTCGGTTATCGATGAAATTCGGTTCCTATAAAATAGAAATCGTTTGGTTCCAAAAATAATTTAGGAACCACACATTTTGGTTATTTCGGTTCGGTTCCGGTTCTAATCAAACTAACCAAAATGTTTTAGCAAACATTAATAATTGATAACCACAAATTTGTTCCTAAATTTATTGTGTAACCAAAAATTTAGGCAACACTACCTATATTTTAGATAATAATATTTGTGTTACTATATTTTAGCAATTCAATATGGGACATCACAAATAAATCAAACATATTATTATAAAATACAAGTATATAAATTATAATTCATGTATTTCGGTTCTTTCGGTTAATTCGGTTATCCAAAAGTATGAACCAAAATTTACTCGTTCTTTCGGTTCATCGCAATCTGGAACCAGAATCGATTTTTCGGTTCAGGTCATTTCTGTTTGGTTTTCGATTCTTGGTTAATAATGCCCAGGCCTAGCATGCAGTGCAGAGCGGTTCACTGTGAGGGGCGTGAGGTGCCGGGATAACACAATGTTATTGGCGCTGGTCTTGACGCTCTGAGTCGTGACAACGTTGTTGGTGTTGGGGCGGGCACGCAGCCTCGCTGGGCTGGGGTAGCATCGGTGCCTCGTCAGACACCTGGGTGTGGGGCGGGTGGCATTGGGGCGGGGATGGGCACACAGCCACGCCGGAGCCTCGCCTGGATGGGGCGACGCTGGAGCCTCGGTGAAGAAGAAGAGAAAAAGTGACGGGAGAAAGAAGGGAAAAAAATAGAACTAATTGGTAAGGTTGTGTAATGAGCGGCAGTAATGGGTAATTTTCTCCAATTCCGCTAATTTGAGTTGGCTGAATTTTGGAGCCTATGACTGGAAATCCACTTTTTCTTTTTTATCATCTTAATAGAATAGAAATAAACAGGAAGTTTTCTAGTGTTAGCAATGTGTGTTTTAAGATAGAATCCATCAAGGAGATCCCTCGAGGAGATTCACCAAAATAGTGAATTTGTCCCTAAGATTCACTATTGTGATGAATCTGAATTTTGTGGAGCTAAATCATTTAGATAACTTTTAGTAGAACATAGCTATTTCTGATGAATCTAAAGCTGATAGAGTTGCCCCAAAAAAGTCCTATATTAAGCTTGTGTATGCATTGTTGGATGCTCTTAGATATCAGACCTTACTCGTTTCTATTGCATGCATTAGATTGCTCGTGCTATATATAAAAATATTTCTATTATATGACTGAGATTACAAAATAATACTCAATTCATCCTAAATTATAAGACGTTTGACATTTTTATACCAAGTTTGACAACTCGTCTTATTCAAAATTTTATGCAAAATATCACTTCTTTTGTCGTGACTTTGTTTATTAATAAAAAATCTTCAAGAATAACTTAAATTTGACTTTGTTTCTATATTTTTTTGAATAAGACAAGTAAAAACTTAAGAATAAAAAATCAAACGTCTTATAATTTGGGACGGAGGGAGTACAACCATTTACCCTCCATCTCATAAAAAGTATGTATCTCACTTTGTAAAAAAATCAAATAATTTTAACTTTAACTAAATAAAAATAAAAATATATTTAGTACATAATTAATATCAATAGATAAATCATTAAATAAATTTTTATAATAATCTTATTTAGAGATATAAATATTATTAATATTTTTTACAAATCTAGTACATAAATTTATATTTAGGATGGATTGAGTATTATTTTGTAATCTCAGACCAGAACGGAGGCAAGAAGGACTTTGTAGCCCATGGCCCACTGGATGGAATGGGCTATGGCAGGGGGACAACCCATGCTCTGA
Organism: Coix lacryma-jobi var. lacryma-jobi; assembly: GCA_009763385.1. Taxonomy (NCBI): domain Eukaryota; kingdom Viridiplantae; phylum Streptophyta; class Magnoliopsida; order Poales; family Poaceae; genus Coix; species Coix lacryma-jobi. The sequence continues at coordinate 9,493,023 of CM019825.1, read as the reverse complement.
AGTTGGGCTCTGCCAAAAAAGAGGATGGCACCGGCCCACATAGGGTAGCACGCACACAATCAAGCCCGCCTGCCATTTGTGCGCAGTAACCCACGAGGGCCCGATGCACGGGACGGGACGATGAGAGTGTGAAACGGCCGCGCAACCGCCGCCGCCTCCGCGTTCGCCCCACCGCCTCGCTCGGCACGCGCCAAAACCAGCCACCGGCCGCCGGCTCCCGAACCGCAGCCCTACGCTCCGGCTCCTCCACCTCCTCACCGCGCTTGTTTATGGCGGCGGAGCAGGAAGGGAGGGAGGTCCAGGTCCGGGCCCTCGACGGGCGGACCACAGCCGTCAAGTTGGCCCCCGGCGGCTCCGTCCGGGACCTCAAGGCCGCGCTCCGGACCTCCTTCCCGCCCGCGCAAGTCGCCCCCAGCTTCCACCTCTTTCTCAAGGTGCCGCGCAACAGCCTACCTCTAGCTTTCCGGCGTGTGCCAACTGCCAAGACTGTCTCACTGTTACCCGCTGCACCTTCACTATCGACACTAGTTGAATACAGTAGCACCTTACTCATGCTCAATTTTTGCTCGTGTTCTGAAGGGTGCTAAATTGCGTTTAGACGCTGAGATTGGCAGTCTTGCGATCGGCGACAAGGAATTCATTGTTCTCTTACCCTTCACAAGGACGCCACAGCAATGTTCTTCAGTTTGCACGGCAAGTCAAGAGCCGGGCCTCAATCCACCTAATAAACAACCAGAAGTGTCTTCTGCGGCTAATTCAGCTTGGCAAGATATTATGGATGACCTCTCAGCAATGCCAACCAGCCCACAGTCTGATGCTGCTTCCAAAGAATTTTACTCCTCATGTGACCCGTGCTCTGGGAGATCTACGGAGGATATGACAGCCTATCAAAGTTCGTCAAGTGGGTTATCAAGGAAAAGGAGGAAAACATGCAAGGAACATGGAAATGGTTCCCCACAAATGGTGTCCTCTGAAGCGAATGGTACAGCTGAGAAACACAACATAAGTAAGAAAAGTGGGGTGGCCAAATCTGCTGCTATGTCATGTCATGTATGTATCACCTCTGTTTTTTTTTTTTTTTTCTATCTGCCACTGCCAATTTCATCTTACCTTTCATCACCTGGAGAAGAAAACCAAATGGCAGCTTAGTGTTTCTTGCCCAAGAAGAATGCAATAGGCATATGCCATACCACATACATATTGGCTTGCCATACATATTTTTAAACTTAGAAGCTGGATAGCCTTTTGATTATTATGTGGTTGCAATGAAGGATATGCACCCTTTGGAACCTGCTGAAATGGTTGAACATCTGAAACAAGGACTTGGAAAGGAGGAGCAGGTTTTTACTTATATAACTTTCTGAAAATGATACTGCAAACAAAGAAATAATCTTTTAATTGTTGCAATTTGTATATGCAGATCGTACATATCCAAGAGATACCATCTAGAGAGGCATCATTTACAAATCTTCCTTGTAATCTTTCAGAAGCTATGAGAGAAGCGCTGAATAGTATTGGAATATCTAGATTGTATAGCCACCAGGTACGCTGAGGTGTGTCAGATTTAGTGCATATTTAATTAGGTCATTGTCTTATGTTTTTTTATTTGAGTGCAGTCTCAAGCCATAAAGTCCTCTATTTCTGGAAGGCACACTGTCATTGCAACTTCTACATCAAGTGGAAAGTCTCTATGTTACAATATTCCTGTTCTTGAATCTCTTTGCCAGGACTCAATGGCATGTGCTCTGTACATATTCCCGACAAAGGTGTGGGAAATAACCTATGACATTTTAGTAGTGGTCAATTAGTTATCAATAGAAATTCATGCTCCTTTGTTTTTCAGGCTTTAGCTCAAGACCAATTGAGGACTTTACTAGAGATGAAGAATGCATCTCATATTGATATTAATGTTAATATATATGATGGTGATACTCCTAGAGAAGATCGTTTGTGGATTAGGGATAATGCTCGACTGGTAACTATGTCTAGGGCTATAGAATTGTGTTTTTTAATTTGATTTCTTTATTTTAATGCGTATAATCACATACTGTTTTACTCTCAGTTAATTACCAACCCAGATATGTTGCATGTGTCCATCTTGCCTTATCATGGTCAATTCCAAAGGATTTTATCAAATCTCAGGTAAAAGTAATTGGTTCCTTAGTTTTCTCAATGATCTTATTCATTATTCTCTTTTTTCGTCAATGATGTGTTTTTTCATCTGGGACATGCTTTAAGTTTCCAAATGAATAGGCATGCATTTTGCTTGTATGTACGCAATTTCTTGTGATTTCCACAATGACATATCATTGCTGTTGCAATTTACTCAGGTATATTGTGATCGATGAAGCACATTCATACAAGGGGGCATTTGGCTGCCATACTGCACTTATAATTCGGAGATTGAAGCGTATTTGTTTAAATGGTATGTAACTTTTTATTTGATAGTTGACTTATTCATCTATCTTCTGTACTAAGACTAGGTTTTCTAGTTACATGAATTTATTACTTGATTCCCAGAATCCTAATCAGAGCCCAAAAAATTGCAGTAAGTTCCTTACAATCTGTAACTTCTGATGTGTGACTTTGCAGACCTTTAAAAATTTAGGAGCTACTTATGCAGTTACACATATAATATAATCTATAAAGCCCTTGCTTTTCTGTATTTGCAGTTTTTGGTAGTCATCCTACATTCATATTTTGTACAGCAACCTCAGCAAATCCATGTGAGCATGTCATGGTAGGTTATTCCCTCTCTTTAGCATAGTTTTGAGAAGATATGGTTGTACCTATCAAAAAGAAACCTGCTGTTCTATATTTTTTTAGAGTAAACTGCAGGGTGGCCCCTAAACTTGTCCCAGGGTGGTACCCAGGTCTCCAAACTCTCAAAATGCATTTCAGGTCCTTGAACTTGTCTTGGGGTGTCATTGAAGTCCAAAGCTCTCAAAATGTTACTTTCACGTCCTTGAATTTTTCATCTCATGTCATCCGGGTCCAAAGGGGCTCCAATCCACCCTGCGCCTTAATGTGGCAGCCTGCTGTGCATCCCTGGTGGCTTAGGTCTTGACCAGTGAGTCATGTATGGTAGGACGACATGCCAACCTTTGGTGCTCCATCTCTTTGCTCTGCCTTCCTCATCCTTTATTTATACCACCATCAGACCTCACAGCTATCGCAATCCCCAGCACCCACCCCGGTCCTCAAAGCCAACGACATCCCTGGTAGTGAAGGCCATAAGAGCGAAACTGGTGTTCCATGAAGCTAGAGGTTGACTTATGGGCCCCACCACCATGTGGCAGTCACTGGTCAAGAACTGAGCCAAGTGGATCTACTGTGGCATGTGACATCAAGGCGTGGAGCAGTTCAGGTCCTGTTTGGACCTGGACCTATATGACACTGATGATGGACAAGTGTGGGGATCTTGAGAGTTTAGGACTTTAGGATTTGGCTGACTTCATATGACAAGTTTTGGGAGCTGAAAATACATATTGAGAGTTCAGGACCTGGGTGACAGCCAAGGACAAGTTCAGGGACTGCTCGTATATTTTACTTATTTTGCTAAAACATAGTGACCTGATGTTATATTTTTTCTTAAAAATTATGTGCATCTGGTGTTTCAAGGGTACGTATTGCATTTGTGTGGAACTGGATGTATTTTCTCTTCACAATGAAATTTGTTTGTCCTAGGAATTGGCCAATTTGGATGAAGTCGAGTTGATTCAGAATGATGGAAGTCCTTGTGGTTCCAAGTACTTTCTCTTGTGGAATCCCCCACTACATATGACAGAAGGAAGGTCAAAAGCTAGTTCAGTACCTAGGCGCTCAAGGTAATAATGATACATGCTCCTTTTCGTTAGAGTATATTTGGTAATTTTGGATTGTCATTTCATATTGTCACACGTATCCGGGTGGCAACTTGCCCCCAATGTATCTCCACGTTATACCCAAGCTACTATGCTTTCATGGCATCATGGGTTCAGGTTTTGTTCCTGAACCCTAAGGCTTCTGCTGTCGCGGCTCCTAGGAGATCGGTCTCCACTGTGGGCAAAGCCCTCGTCGCAGGGTGCAATGCCTCGTAGGCCGGGGCATGCCATACTCGCCGCCGCCGGTTGGGTCGTCCCATTGTTAGCCACGCGGAGGAGATGCTACTGCTTTTTTTTCCTGGTTACAGTCTACTCTCCCAAGGACGAGGTTGTCGTTACGTGCCCTCCCAGGCATAATGACATCGCTTCTGGTCAAGCTATCTTCACGGGGACCGCCTATCTAATGGTGCCATCCAGGCTAGTGCCACCCATGCTGTCGATCCTCCTCGTCACACTGGCTCGCAGTCCAATTCCGTTCCTACTGTTGCCACCTCTTGGACATCGTCGCCAATGTCATTGACAGATGATGCATGAGTGCTTATTGATACGTCCAAGCAGCCCCATTCACCATTTGGACGGCTCATCATCGTGCTGTTGTCGTCATCAAGAAGCTGATGATCATGGTTTTTGAGGCGTTGCCTAGTCGTTGCCTAGGCATTTAGGCGTACCCAGGCGTCGCATAGTCATAGCCTAGGTGTTGAGGCGTACCCAGGCACCGCAGGACACCATAGGGTTTTAGTTACGCCATATCGCCTAGGAGTCGCCTAGAAGGTGCCTAGGCATCCAGGTGTACCCCCAGCGCCACAGGACGCTGCACGCCTCAAAACCATGATGATGATGATTATGTGTACTTGTGCCTCTGTTGATGCTTTGGATCCATGCCTCCCTCCACAATTTCGACCAGTCCAACCTCAGTTACTTCAGTGGCAAAAAGGGCTGTCGTCCACATGAGTTACTTGTTGGTTTGTACTCTAGTTGTAGCATCTGTAATGCAACGTCGTAGAACTGTCAGGGAATGTTAGTCTTCAACGACTTCTCCAGTCTGACCTGCTATGACCGTGTGGGATGTTTTAGTACATTTGGTAGTTTAGGATTGTGATCCAATGTTGTCATATGTTTCTGGTAGGCAACTTGTCCCTAGGCCTTTGTACTCTATATATACTGGCCGAGAGACTCAATGCAATCTATCCCGCACATTATACCCAATTTACTACACTTTCACTTCTTTCTAGTTATATACTCCCTCTGTATAGGAAATAGAAGTCCTTTTGGACAAGGTTTGAGTCAAACATTGGGAATATAAATCATGAATAACTTTAAAATTATTGAGTATAGAGATGTAAAAATCATATAAATAAATTTGTCTTGAAAAGTACTTTCATAAAAATATACATATACCACTGTATAATAAATATTTTCAAAGAAACAAGTGGTCAAAGTTATGCTTTGTAGACCGTATTGCTGTCATAAAGGACTTCTATTTCCTATATGGAGGGAGTATGTGCTGTTAACTTTTTCAGTCACCACCCTATGTTCAAACTTAATAAATCCCCATTTGTTGTTAAGTTATTTTGTTGTTATATGCATTGTAGAGTGGTAGTTACTTAGGTTATGACCTTTTTATGATTGTTTGATCATTGATGCCAGATTGCAAGTTCCCTAGTTTCATTTTTCCTGGTTAAGAGCATAATTTATATTAAAAGTCATGCTAAGCGTGATTGATTGCGTCTCCTGTTGATGAGTGTGACACCCCAATTTTAAGAACAAAATTGGAGCACAATATATGTATGCCAGGATCAATTTTCATACATATATCGACATCAAAGTAAATATCAAAACAATGCTTTATTAATATATCGAACTTTATTACAAAAATTGACCCTCGGGTCCAAAAGAAAAGTACAGACTCTCAGTCTAACTCTAATGTAGACTCGTGGAAACTGTGCTGTGGACGAGGGCGCACCCGCGCGGTGGACTGGGTCTGCAGTGTTGAGGTGAACCAGAGGACCGCGCCTCATTTACTAGAAAGGACAGGGGCTAGGGAGCAAGTTTTCTGTGACTCAATGAATAATGCTGTTGGACGGCGGGTTGATTCAAAACAAAGCCGGGGTCTACTTTGCAAAACGCGCACGACTGGTCGGGTGGACGCTGGCGTGGCGCCACGCGCAGGATAACAAACCCCAAACCCAAACCAACGCCAAGTCCCATGGCAAACCGTAACGCCGAGTCACACGGCAACCGTACGCCAAGTCACATGGCACCACACCACCAACGGTCCATCCTGCCAGATTTACCTACTCACCATACTACAACATTACCAGCCACATGTTTCATAGATCATTAATCAGGATTAATTATTACCATCTCATCCCAAGACAGCAAGGCTAAGCATGACTTCTACCCATAACATCCCAAACCAGGTGACAAGGATAATATAACAAGATCTAGTAAACCATATCATGGGATTCAAATTTAGACTCTGCATGCATCTACAGGATCTAACTACTCTAATACCAAAATAAAATAAATACGGGTGCAAGATGTTCAAGGACACTTGCCTTCGGGCTGGGTCGAATCAACAAAGGCACAGTCTTGATTCCTGGGTTCCGCGTAGCTCGCACTCGCTGGATCAACCATCATAACATGGTCCAAACAAGACAATATAAATAACAGTACATCAACAGTATGAAAACAGAACGTAAATAGATCTAACGTGTAGAGCTCGACGAGACGAATGTAACGCAAGTTGAACGGGTCAAAACGGAGTTAAAATGAGCAAGTTATGGGCTTTTGAAGTTGGGTGGCAAAACTGTAATTTGCTGGAACTCGGTTTTGCATTTTAAACAAATAAAATATGAATTAAAAAGGAAACTGGACTGGGCCTCAATTATCCAAAACAGCAGGGGCCTACGCGGAAGAATGCGCAGACATAGGAAACAGTGGGTGCGGACCGCGAGTTAATTCCCAACATGTCCAGGGGTTTCTTTGCAAAAATGCCAGTGCGCTGGTGCTGATGCGGACGCCATCGCCACGCGGCGGCTTCCGATTGGCCGGGTGCACAAACTGTGCTGTGGACGAGGGCGCGCCCGCGCGGTGGACTGGGTCTGCAGTGTTGCGGAGAACTAGAGGACCGCGCCTCATTTACTAGAAAGGACAGGGGCTAGGGAGCAAGTTTTCTGTGACTCAATGAATAATGTTGTTGGAAGGCAGGTTGATTCAAAACAAAGCCGGGCTCTACTTTGCAAAACGTGCATGGCTGGTCGGGTGGACGCTGGCGTGGCGCCACGTGGAGCTGACTGTGCGCAGCGTGGTTGGCTTGGCTCGCCACACGGGCGGTGGACCGAGGGGGTTGGAGTTGTGGACCTAGTGCATCACCGGTGCATACCGGTTCGGCGGTGGGGTGTAATCCCGGCCGCTCGTTGTGGATCTGATGGCCAGGAAGGATAGGGGAGAAAGGAGGCGGCGCTGTCGGTCAGGGATGGCGGCGGGCGCCATTAGCGCCACCGGGAAAAGCTCGCCGGCGCATGGGACGTTGACCCAGAGGCCACGGTTGAACAAACTAAGTGTACTGGGAGAGAGAGGAGGCGAAGTCGCGCTCACCAGAGGGATTTGTGCAGTCGGAGAAGACCCGGGACGGGGAGGTAGACGGCGGCAGCGACTCGTGTCCGTGCTCCGGTGAGACCCGCGGGGTGACGACGGTGCACAGAATTGCACCGAGGAGGGGTTCTGCGGCCGCAGCGTGCTTCGGCAGCTTTGATGGAGATCGGAGGGGCAATCGGGGCTCAACCGAGAGCCTGCAATGGCGTTGGTGGTGCGGTCTTCTTCGGCGAGCCTTGACCGCGGTGACGTGATGCGAGTGGCGGCGCTGTGAAGAACGACACGGCGGTGGTGAGGCAGAGAGGCTCCTCGAAACTCCTCGGAAGATCGAGGCGAGCAGTTGGGCTACCGCGGTGCTCGCGTTGCCAGCAATGGCGACGGGGCGCTCCCTGTTGCGGCGCATAAGAGGACGGCTCGCGTAGGGTTAAGTGAGGGAGATCAAGTGCGAAGAAAACCTAGGGAGAGGTTTAAGTAGACAGAGGAGGGGGTGGCGGCGCGGGCGGGGGTAGATCGATCCGTGCAGGGCGGAGAGGGTGAGCGTGAGCTGTTTACTCGGGAAAAACGGTGGGGAGGTTGAAAGGGGAACTGACGAGTGGGTCCCACACGTCAGCGACAGAGAGAAACTTCGAGCGGGGCCCGACTGTCATACAGGGAAGGGAGAGGGTGTGCACGGTGCAGGTTCACTCTTCGCTGGGCTGGCGAGGGGAAAAGGGGAGAGGGCTGATGGTTGGGCCGGTGTGCGCGGTGTGTAGGCCGGCTTGCTCACTGCGGGCCGAGCCAGGAGGGAGAGGGGTAAGTGGGCCGCGCGCAAGAGAGGGGAGGCGGGCCGCTGCGGTGGGTGGAGGAGGTAGGGAGCAGGCCGCGGGAGAGGAAATGAGGGAGGGGGCCTGCTCGGGCTAGCCCAAGGCGGAAGTGAAGGAGAGGGGTGAGGCCGGCTGGGCCTTTTGGGTCAGGGAGGGAAAAATGAACCCTTTGCCATTTTATTTCCTTTTTCAAACTTTTACAAATTCATTTGAAAACAAATTTCAAATTAGTTTGAAATTAAAACCAGTTTTAAAACTTTCGAAATATTTTTCCTAGGTTTTGAAAATAAAATTTGAGTTTGAAAATTTTGTAAACTTTTCATAAATCTTTTATTTGCTTTCTAAATAGAATAAATTCGGTTCGCCCTAAACGGGTTTATCAAAAATTTATTTCACCCAATAAAAATTATGCAACGGCATGAATGCAACAAACATCTGGCTAGAATTTTTCCTCCATCTAGGATTTTAGCCATTTTCTTATTAAGTTCTAATTTATTTTAATTAATTTAAACACCGGGGTGTTACAATGAGGCTGCCTGCCTGGACTCAAACCCAGGTGCTTGCGAAGTAGTACATCCCTGAGAAGAATGGCTAGTATGTTTCCCATCTAGCCAAGATATGGTGCCTCCCTATATTAAGGGCAATGCTGGGTCGTCTATCGCCATGGAGTTACCTTATTTACACTGCTGGCTAGTCTTTTGGCAGCATTTCATGGATCAGAAAATGTTCTACTTTAATGTTCCATGTTACTTGAAATTCTCAGAAATTCAAGAACATGGCACTTGAGTTTTTCCTCCCTTTTTCAGAAGAATATTGCTTACCTGCAACACTGTCCTTCTTGAGTACTATGTTATGGTATGTAAGCAACGCATTATGTGTTTAAAAGTGCTTTGTTTACTGCTACTCCCTCCGTCCACAAAAGAATGCAATTATGGGAAACATGTCGGTCAAACTATTTCAACTTTGACCAAGTTTATAGTAATGGTGCTTATTTTGTCTCATAAGTGTTAGTATTTTTTTATATAATTGTAGTCAAAGTTTACGATGTTTGACTCCTCGGAATGTGAGAATTGCATTCTTTTGTGGACGGAGGGAGTACTTACCAGTGAATATGTGTTTGCACTTATATTAAGAGGTATCTTTTCAAGAAAAACTGTTTCATGAAAATACACTAATAGCATTATTTTCTTTGCTAGCTCAATAGTAGAGGTTTCATATCTATTTTCCGAGATGGTTCAACATGGGCTCCGCTGCATTGCATTCTGTAAAAGTAGGAAGCTATGCGAGCTTGTCCTAGCTTACACGTAAGGGCACTTTTTTTTTCTATGTACCACTTTTCTGTTTTTGTTGAACTTTCGGGTAAATGCACTTTTATTACAGGGCCCATAACACATTTGTTGTTGTAGGCGTGAAATTCTTCAGGAGTCTGCAAAAGAATTGGTAGATTCTATCTGTGTATATCGTGCTGGCTACATTGCTGAGGTTAGTATGTCCTATCAGTAACGTGTTCTGCCATTCTGCTTGTGATTTGTGGTATGCTCTAATGATTTTTGGGCTGACAAAATATGTTCTTATATTCAGTAAAAGAAAGAATTTTCTTGTCCATGATCTCACAATTGGTTTGCTACATGTTGAATTTTTAAAAGCATAGTACGTTACATACTTGCGGCACTGCCCAGCAATTCAATTTTTTAAATTTCTAATAGATGGGTCTGTAATTTTCTTGCCTATGGTGTTCATTCATTTTTCTATCCTGTATGTTTAATCTTTCTGCTTATTGTGTTTGCTGTTTCCCCTAGTCTGCCTCCACTTTCATCCATTGAAGATAGCCCTGTTCATATGATTTGGTCCCAACCTGACAAAACCTCGTTCTCAATGCAATGATACTCAGCTCTCTTGTGTATTCAAGAAAAAACAAAGACCAGTCAAAACCATGTATGGAGGCCAGGTACTGGTTGTGCTGGACCTGGATCAAAATCGATTAACCCAAGGTCAGCAAGATCTGATGATGAGCAGCTGCTACCGCCAATGCAGTAGGTCCCCACCCTTGATTGTTGTGCCTGCAGGAGGTTCACAGATGTGTCGAGCAAGTGCGTGCCAAAGCAGAGGCATGGAGATGATGACGCTATCAGCGGCTGTACCAGCGGCACCATTGGCAGAAGGGAGTTGTCAGAAAGGACAGTGAAGATGTGGGAGCCCTGGAGGATTGAATAGTTTACTTTGCTGCTGCCATCGTCATGACTCGTATGGATCACACAATTAGATCACCTAGACAGCGATTAGTCAAAGATTAATTGCTAGTCATGCGGTGACCGTCTATCTAACTCTAACATCTAGGGTAACACTTACAACACGCTCACTCCCCTTTCCTGCTCATATATGTGAGCATCAAAAAGTCAAAAACAAAATGAGGTCTTCTTCTGCATCCATTTATAAAACCTACAAGTAACAGCAATGCTTCAGCAATTATGTTTTTTCAGGGATTTTTTCCCTTACTAAAAAAGTGTGTTGCAAAAAAAAAATTAGGATTTTTTTTACAGTGACATATTAGGCATCATGCTTTTTAAAAAAAGATTGGCAGGGGAGAAAATATTTGACACATTTCCTAAATAATGGAATAACTAATAGCTAAGTGGAAATATGCAGAGCTCAAGCCCAAGGCAATCAACATGTAAGAGGCTTGCTCTGCTACTGTTACTAAGTGGAAACACGCAGAGCCCATTTTATTCAGATGGTGCGCCGCAAGTCCATTTCTGGACCATACCAACCAGTGTGCTGCACCATTTAACAAGTGTAGAGACCTAGAAATGTGTTTTCAAAGTTCGTGGACCTAAGTGGCACCCCTTGACAAATTCAGTAGCTGCTTATGCATTTAACTCTTATGTTATTGTGCAATGTAGTATGGTCTCGGAAATATTTTTTTTCCTGAACATGTCGGAGATCTGTGTCATTCCATTAATTGGTAGAAAACAGTCTGATTACATGCCGACTTTGGTCAGTGAGAAATGAATTGTTTGCAGGACAGGAGAAAAATTGAGGCTGATCTTTTTGGGGGGAAACTCCGTGGAGTCGCTGCTACTAATGCTCTTGAACTAGGAATTGATGTTGGACATATTGATGCAACATTACATCTTGGATTTCCTGGTAGTATTGCCAGGTAGGCGAAGAATGACATATTCAATGAAGCTCTATGTTTATCTTGTCACCCTGCTGAGATACAAAGTTTTAACTGCAGCTTATGGCAGCAAGCCGGTAGGTCTGGAAGAAGAGCAAAAGAATCACTGGCCATTTATGTTGCCTTTGAGGGTCCTTTAGATCAGTATTTCATGAAGTTCCCACATAAACTATTTGGCAGGCCAATTGAGCATTGCCAAGTTGATTCACATAATCTAAAGGTTTATGGATCTGTGTTTATTTTATTAACCAATTGGTAAGTATAAATACCTTGAGAACTCTTTTATCTCAATTTGAAATTTATTACAGGTTTTAGGACAGCACCTTGCTTGCGCTGCTTATGAACATCCCTTGTGCCTGCAATACGATGAGCGCTACTTTGGCTCTAGTCTCGATAGTGTAATGACAACCCTTAAAGACAAAGGTTATATCATTAATAATCGATCTGGATCTTTCTCTTCAACCATGTGGAACTATATTGGACCTGAGGTTTGTTCATTCTTTATTTGTATCCTATAATGTGTCTTATTATTTTGTTTTAGCAAGAGAAGCACTTTGTCTTTCTGTAGAAAAGCCCTTCACAGGCTGTAAGCATACGGGCAATTGAGCAGGACAAGTATAAAGTGATTGACAAGCTAAATGATCGATTACTTGAGGAAATTGAGGAAAGTAAAGCCTTTTTTCAGGTATATGTTCCTTCATTACACATCATCTCCGTAGGCCTCTTTCAATACTTTTCCACCGCTAGCACAACTGACAGATTAGTTGATGGATTTTTGAATTAGCATTAAGATTTGAATAGTGCCATTATAATTTTGCAAAGTTGGAGATATGTCATTGGTATCTCACTGACATGTGGGGCACACATGAGTCAATGACATGTGGGCCAGGATGATATACCTCCAGTTTTGCAAAATTATAATGGTAGTCTTCAAAATTTCCTTAAAAAATAATGTATGTTATTATGGACTCATATTTATGTATTGTAGATCTGCTACTATGTCTGCTGTCATCTGTAGTTTACTGTATCAAGTGTCATTTCTTCAATTTCAGGTCTATGAAGGTGCTGTTTACATGCATCAAGGTGTCAATTACTTGGTTGAGGAGCTTGACTTGAGATCAAGGACAGCCTTCTGTAGGAAAGCTGATTTGAAATATTACACAAAAACACGAGATTACACTGACATCAATGTCCTCGGAGGAGAATTTGTATGTTATCATGACTATTACAACTCTGACTTACTTTACATTTTCTTCATTTTGTTTACTATTTTCTGTCTTTTTTATTTGACCCTAATCTAGTTCATCAAATATTATGAACTCTTGCACTTTGACTCGTCCAATATATGTTGAAGGCTTATCTTCCTACAAGTACATGTAAAACTAATCGCGTGAAGACAACTGCTCAAGCAAATGACTGCACGGTGACTACTAAATGGTTTGGTTTTTATCGCATATCAAAATCAAGCAATAAAATATCCGACAGCCTTGAGCTTAACCTGCCCCCATATTCCTTTATTTCCCAGGTCCGTGGCTTCAATATGATTACTGCATAAAATGATGACACATTCTCACATGATTCTTACATTTCTGTATATTGCCCAACCAGGCCGTTTGGGTGCGAATTCCCCACTCAGTAAAGATAACCGTGGAGGAAAGAAAACTGGAGTTTAGAGGTGGCTCACATGCTGCTTCGCATGCACTCCTGAATGTCGTGCCTCTGTAAGTTATTCATTGACCCCAGAAAATTTGATGTCTGGTAGATAATTTTCTAAAGAAAAAATATTTTCTTAAACCAGAATATGTGTGGTTGGTAATGCTGTAGTGAATATTTCTTTCTGGACCTACACCAGAGACTTGTAGTGCAACTTTTCAGATTATTATTTTTTTGTTCTTTTAATTGTCTGTAACTTTGTGTTATTGATTGTGCATAAATTTTTGCAGGCATATGATGTGCACTGCTTCTGACCTAGGAACAGAATGCGCGAATCCTCATGAAACCCGTGGCATCCCGGACAGAATCCTTTTATATGATAGACATCCAGGTGGTATCGGCATAGTATCACAGGTAAATTTTCACTGGTTGAGATTGTATGGCCATCTATGTTATATTTACAGAGATTGTAAATCAGTTAGTGTTCACTCCCCCTTGAGAGATGCTTAATCATTAGAGTGATGGAGTACTCATGGATCTTCTGCACCCGTATAGATCAACAGTTTTTTGCTAGCACCATTAATTTTAGCTGATTAAGTGAATGAAAGTCTAAAATATTCCATTTGTCTATTTGTTCAAAATGTAGGCCCAAAGGCTCTTCGGGGAACTCCTACTGGCTGCTTTAGAACTCGTTTCCACGTGCAGCTGCACAAGTGCCGTTGGCTGTCCAAACTGTATTCAAGTAAGTCTGAACGCATGCTGTGCAGGACACTGTAACTTTGGAGAAAAAACGGGTTCTTCGATCTGACATGCTTTATTTTTTCAGTCACTGACGTGCAGCGAATATAATGAGGTTTTGGACAAGGAGGCGGCAATTTTGATTCTGAAGGTAAGTGATTTCCACTTGTTAAATTTTATGTGTTTCTCACCGTCGATCACTTGCAGCAGACATATAACATTGGCTTTGGTATAGGGAGTCGTCGACTATGAGACATCGTATTTTGAAGCGGAAGACGCTTCTTAGTGGAGCTGCTGACGTCGAAGCTACGGGTTTTGACAGTAGGTAGAGAGGAGTGACGTGTCCATTATTGTTTTTGCTCACAAATAAAAAGGAAAAAAAAAAAGAAAACTTCAGCGTTGTTTGGTGTTCCTGTATGTAAATGTAGAGGTTCGGTCTGTACTCACATTTGTAGTCTGGTCATATCAAAGTTGACAGCATCCTACGACATTCAGGTCCATACATCTATGCATCCAAAAAAACGGCACACATGACACATGAGAGCCACTGGCGGGCCCGCTCATGTTCGGACGTGCATCACCCACCTCTAGCCCAGGTGATGCCAGGTGCATTGCAGCCTAGCCGCCGGCCGTTGACCTCCTCGCCGCCCACACTCCGTGGACACGAAGCGCGCCGCACAATCGCGATTATTCCTGTCTCGACGTTGTCGTCGACGTTGACCTCTTTTTATCCCGGTGGCGGACGCTGGGGTCACGTCCCAGCCACCTCTCACCATCGGTACTCCTGTCGATCCTGCTGTGCTGCATGCACTCGCTTCTCCGGCCACTCTCTGGTGGCCGGCCGGTCAGCGTCTCCACTCCGGCCGGACGCACGACGCCAAGGCGCGACTTTTCCTCCTCCCCCATCTTTCTGCGACTGCGACCTGGCTGGCAGCTGGCCAGGCCAGATTTCTTTTGGGCAATGGACGTTGGAGAACGAGTCGCCGTTGACCCCGGGGACGACAGACATGACCCCTTCCGGCCACCGCCGCTACGAGGTTGGTGGTGCGAGTTGACACTTGACAGGCGCGCGCCGGTGCCTACCGTGGTGCTCCGGACGTGACGCCTCGTGCGATCGGCCGCGACACGGCAGCAAGAGCAGTGCAGTGCAGGCACTAGTGATCTCCCTCTGTGCACGAGCGTAGCGTTGACCTCGTAGTCTCCACTGACAGTGTGTGTTGTCTCCTGGATCGGAGGGATGTGTCACGAGGCGAAAACCATCGTTCATTGTGCCTGGAAGGGAATGACGACCTTCATAGAAGGGGATAAAGTTTTTTTTTTTTTTTGAAACTGGGTCAAACTTCATTACTCAGCTGCTAACGATTCGTTAGCGACTATAACAGCGATATTGTTTGGTACACTGGGAGACATAATCTCCTCACCCACATTACACCAATGACCCAAAGCAGCCAACTCATGAGCGGCTCTATTACAATCTCTACTCACATGCAAAATATTAAACGATATAAAATTCAGACTCAGAAGCTCTTTGATCTCCTCAATCAGGCTACCAACTGCTGTTCCATCGAACTGAGATGATCTGATAGCATTCCTCACTTCAATAGAATATGTTTCGATGATGATCTGTCCAATCCCCATATCTATTGCCACCTGCAGCCCCTGAAGGCAAGCCACTTGCTCAGCTTGAAATGCTCCCAAAAGATAGCTGATCTTTCCCCTTCCTGCATTCACCAAGTCACCTGCTGAGTCCCTTAAAAGGAATCCCCAACTCCCTGACTTTGTTTCAGAAAGGAACGAAGCCTCACAATTCATCTTGATAATTCCCTCCGGCGGCTTGCGCCATTTCTGCTTTTGTTTAACAATCGTCTGCTTTTCTTTGCTGAACACCCCATCATTCTCATGAGCGTACAATTCCACGCATTTAGCTAGCACTTCCGGACTTCTTCGCTTTCCTTCTTCTCTAATCAGATTTCTCTCGCTCCAAATAAACCACAACCCAATTACCATCAGCACCTTCTTTCTCTCACTAAACTTCAATAAGACCTCCACGACCCCCTGTGCATTCGGTATTGAAGCCAGCTTGGTTCGCTCCTGATCCAAGCCCAGAAGCCGCCAGAGTTTCTTTGCCAGGCCACACTTGAAAAACAAGTGACCCCCCATCTTCTCCCTTGTGAGCACAAACCTGGCATCTGTCAATGATCTCCATTCCTCGCCGAGCAAGATTTCCACATAAGGGGTGGCTATTATGCGCCATGCGCCAAACAAAGTGCTTGATCTTGTTGGGGCATTTGAGTTTCCAAATCTCCTTCCAGAATCCCACATCATTCCGTCTGCTACTGCCTTGCTGTGCATCCATAGCATGTTTCTGTGCAGCTAGCTCCCTTCCTACTTTATATGCGCTTTTGACACTAAAATTACCATGTTTGTCATAGTGCCATGCAAGAACATTAGCACAACCCTGATGGACAGGAAGCGCCAATATCAGTTCAGCATCTTCCTCCCAAAAACAATCTCTAACCAGTACTTCATCCCAATCGCCTGTATATGGGTCAAATAGCTCATCTACCTCTGTCAACAAAAGAGTACCCCTTGGAGTGAACGGCAGTCGAGTACCATCTCTAGGAATCCAAGGATCGCTCCATATGCGAAGTCCAGCGCCATCCCCAACTCTCCAAATAATTCCTCCTTTAACAATTTGTAACCCCCTGAGAATGCTTCTCCATGAATATGACATGCCACTCTTCGGCTTTGCATCCAAAACTGAACTGGTAGGGAAATATTTGCCTTCAGCACTCTCGCACACAATGAATCTGGGTTCTGCCACAGCCGCCAGATTTGCTTCGCCAACATTGCGAGATTAAATAAATGAATATCTCTAAAACCGAGCCCCCCTTCATCTTTCGGTTTTTGCATCTGCTCCCTACTCATCCAGTGGATCTTATGTTTCCCTTCTTGATTGTTCCACCAAAATCGACAAATCATTGCACCAATTTGATCACAAAGAGTCTTAGATATATCAAAGCAGCCCATAGCGAAAGTTGGGATCGCTTGTGCTACTGCCTTTATCAATATCTCTTTACCAGTCCAAGATAGGAATTTCTCATTCCATCCTTGCATCCGCTTCCAAATACGATCCTTCAAATATGCAAACGTGCTGGTTTTTGACTTTCCCACGCGTACAAGCAGCCCCAAATATTTCTCATTCATGGCGCACTTTGTTACCTGCAAGATATCACACACGACTTTCCTGTCCCTTGCTTGGGTATTTTTGCTAAACATAATTGATGACTTCGCCTTGTTTATGACCTGCCCCGAGCATGTCTCGTATAATTGGAGTATTGACTGCAAGTGCGAGCAGTCCCCCTCATTCGCACGAACTAAGATCAAAGAATCATCGGCGAAAAGCAGGTGGGAGATGCTAGGCGCACTATGACAGACCTTGACTCCTGCAATTAGTCCGTCCTCCTCTCCTTTCTTCAAAAGGGCTGAGAAAGCCTCAGCACATAATAAAAAGAGATATGGAGACAGCGGATCCCCCTGTCTCAACCCCCTTTGTGGACAGAAACTCTCTGAAAGATCCCCATTCACTTTCACCTGATACTTCACAGTTGTGACACACTCCATAATTAAATCAATCCACTTCTCATGAAACCCCAGTCTTCTCATCATCTTCTCTAGAAAATTCCACTCGACCCTATCATATGCTTTGCTCATGTCCAACTTAATAGCGGCATACCCCGTCTTACCCTCTCTCTTATTCAACAGGTAGTGTGTCACCTCATAAGCAACAAGAATATTATCTGAAATTAATCTCCCCGGAACAAATGCACTCTGGTTGGGGGTAATTACCTCAGGCAATATCAGTCTCAGTCTCCTTGATAACACCTTAGACACCACTTTATATATAACGTTACAGAGACTAATTGGCCTGAGCTCAGTTACCTTTGTTGGCTTATTGACTTTTGGAATTAGCGAGATGATCGTATCATTCCAACCTTGCGGCAATGGTCCACTTTGCAGCACCTCTGAAACTTCCTTTGACACCCGATCACCAATGACATCCCAGTAGGACTTGAAGAAAACCGCAGGCATACCATCAGGGCCTGGGGCTTTTAGATCACCAATATCATCCAAGGCACTTTTAATCTCCTCCGTTGAGAACTCAGCTGTTAGGATGGAGTTCATCGCCGGAGTCACCTTGGGCTGAACCGCAGCGAGGAGCTGCTGCACAGCCACACTACCATCCTCCTCTCCCATCGACCTGAAAATCTGGTAAAAATAGTTAGAGATAAACTCTTTTTTCTCCCCTTCTTCCTTCACCCAACTTCCATCATCACGTTGCATATCCCCAATTCTATTCCTCCTTCTCCTTGCCGAACACGCATTATGAAAGTATGTCGTGTTACGATCTCCGAACTTCAACCAATTAACATGAGCACGTTGCTTCCAATAAAGATCTACTTGCTCTTCTAACTTATCCACTTTAAAACTGCACACTGCTTCTCTACTCACCGACACATCACTAATAGGCTCTCTTCTCCATTTCTCTAATTCTTTTTTGGCCTTCTTTAGTCTAATCTCCAGATCTCCTAACACATTCCTGCTCCACTCCCTCAGACTGGTCGCCACACCCTCGATTCTCTCCTTCAGCGCCCTACCATCATGTGCGTCCGAACCCCACGCCTCCTCAACCACCGATCTACACCCATCTTCCTTCACCCATGCTGCTTCGAATTTAAACCCACCACCACCACCACCTCTCTGTTGTACCAGCTCCGTCTGCACAACTACAGGCCTGTGATCAGAATGGTAAGGATCTCCATTCTTAACATGCACAAGTGGGAACAGCATGCGCCAATTAACATTTGCCACTGCACGATCCAATCTCTCTCTAATATGTGTACTCCCCTTCGTCTGCTTATTTCTCCATGTGAAAATATCTCCCAAAAAACCCAGATCATCAAGCTCGCACCTTTCAAGAGCTTCCTTAAACCGGTCAAGATATCATTGTGGCCGCTGAACTCCACCCTCCTTCTCATGATGGAATAAAATCTCATTAAAATCGCCTGCACACAGCCAAGGTAGCTCGCAATCTTGACCCCGCAACCAGTCCATCAGCTCCCAAGTTTTATATTTCAACTTAGTTTGAGATTCTCCATAAACACCCGTAAATCTCCATTTGACACCACCTGTCTCCGAGACCTCCAGATCAATGTGATTCTTTGATTTGCTCCTCAACATCACATCAATCCCACTCCTCCACAACACTGCAATTCCCCCTCCTTTTCCTACACAATCCACCACCTCCAAATTTGGCATCCCCAACTTTTTCTTGAACACTAGCATCCTCTTCTCGTCACTTTTGGTTTTTGACAGGAAGAGAATGTCTGGTCCTTCGGCTTTATGGCACCGAAGGAGACCACGAACTGCCGGGGCGTTTCCCAACCCCCGGCAGTTCCACGCCATAAGCTTCATTTGTTCTCGCAGGACTGGTCCGCCGGCCCCGCTTCTTTCTCGGAATCATTCAGTCTCCCTCCGAATTTGCCAACCTTCGTCACTCGATCTTGCTCATCCACCTCCATATCCACCACATCCCTCTGTCTTTTACCAGTCTGCACACCAGCAGGTTCATTCGAGTAAGCCCCTTCCTTATCCCGGGCAACCCGTTTGAAACCCCTGCCTGTAATTTCTATCTTCTTTTCTTCTCTCATGCCTTTTTTCAGATCATCAACAGTACTCAGCATGGTACTGTTCACCAGACCATGTACCTCCTTATCAGCTTGCATTGCCACCTCCCTCTCCTTTCCCTCACCCCCAGACACAGTTCGCCCATTATTCTCCACCTGAGACGCCTGGAAAGTTAACATCTTCTTTGTTCCACCAGCCGTCGGTCGATCCTTTACGATTTTCTCCGGACCAGTAACTTCTTGTTCTTCCCCAGCACTTTTATTCTTCCTCCAACTTTCCCCATCACTGCCTTTGCCACTTCCACTACCTCCGCTCCCAGAAATCATCGAACTCCTACCTTTCGAGGCCCTCCAGGGTAGCTGATAGCGTTGCTCCCCAGAGTATGACCTCGCTCCATCCCCAAACTTCTTTTTCTCAGGAATATACCTCAACGATCTGCTAAACTGTTGCACCTCCCCTTTTTTCAACTGAACCTCACATAAACGATCGGTGTGACCGATTATTCCACAGTTATAGCAAAAATCTGGCAGATACTCATACACCAAAGGACACCACTTCAGCTTTTCCTGTCCATCCACTCCTACGTCCACCATCACTCCACGCATGATCGGCTTTCGAATGTCAAATCTAACCTTGATTCTAAGAAATTGGCCCACTGTCTGATCGTTCTCATCCGCCTCGACCTCCAGCACCTCCCAAATCAATTCACCAATTATCTCGCCTGACCCTTTATTCATCAAACAAAGGGGCATATTCAGCACACGCACCCAAATTGGAATAGAATTAAATTCCACTTCATCGGTCGTCTTCTCTCCATCAAAATCAGCCACCACAACCAGGTCCTTCCCAAACATCCAAGGACCTTCTTCCACTGCCCTCTTCTTCCCTGATCCCTGCAAGAAAGTGATCAGGAACCTGTTTTCCCCAAGATCCTTACATTCCACGCCTCGCAATGGGCACCAAATTCTCCCCAGAGACGCCCCTAATGCATCAGCCCTAACGGGCTTCTCCGTCAGCACTTTCACCACAGCCTGAGGATCCCTTCGACCCGATGCCCCAGGTTTGGTACTACCGAGTTTGACTCTTTTCATCTCATTCCCAGACAGCTTCAACTTCTCCAGTAAACCCGACACCTCATCCTTCTTCGGATCCATCGCAGCGATGGCGGCGGACTCCGAAAAACCCAACACCCCTGCGATCACGAAGCACGAACAGCTAGCAGATTGGGGCTGGGCTCCAATTGGAGATCGAAACGTGGACTCGAAAGGGGAATAGGAAGTGGACACGGCCTCAGATCACAACGTGGGATCTGTGTAGGCACAAAGAAGGAGACAAGGAACCCTAACGATACGCAGGGCCTAACCTCGAGTCGCCGAGAGGCGCTGAGTAGAAGGGGATAAAGTTAATGCCCATAGTATAAAGTTTGGTTCGCTAAAGGTAAAGGACTAAATTTTAGACCACTTAACTCACTTGTACGTATAGTCTACAGTTTTTGTGAGGTTGGCTAAACTTTAAACAACATTTTAGACCTCTTGTTTGGAGTCTCAAAAACTAAAATGATCTAAAGTTTTGGACCATAAGATCCAAACAGGGCATAAGATTTGAGTGAAAATGTCTTCTCATGTACCTTAGGATTTGGTTATCGTGTCAACTTACAATGAATTACAGTCAACGCATACTATCACTACGGCGATTATTTTGGTGTAATATTAGAGGGAAAAAATGTATAACTAAAAGTTTGAATGTGGGGAAAGAAAGAATAGTTCTCTTGATTCTTTCAACGCCTTTAATCTCGGTGTAGAACTTCTCTAAAACAACTAAAGTATTTCTTATAACATGCTCATAAAAATTCAAGTGTAGAGTAGATAATCCCTATTTCATCCTAGTGTGGAATAGATAATCCTTTTTTCCCTTGCAATCAAGAAAAAGAAGCCCTATGTTAGGAGGCTAAGGGCCTATTTGGCAGAGTTGTGCTCTCTAATTCTCCAGCTCTGCCCTCTGATTCTCTGATAAAGTGATTCTGTGGCTGAAAATAATTCTATTTGATTTTTTAGCATAAACTCTCAAAATCAAGATGAAGAATTACTTGACAGAATCAAAAGAAGCTACATTTTCAGCTCTCGGCTTCTTAGTTTATTTCAGAGAATCACTTCACAAAATCAGTAAAAAATTACTTCTTATTAGACAATACGTTTGACAAAATCTAGTCAAAAAGCAAATGCTAAATGTCCTTCTTTTCCTCTCTAACTCCTCTCTTTCCATCTAGAGCAAGTAGTGTTTTGGGAAGAGCAACTTAGAATTGAAATTCTTCTTGTCCGAGAAACCCTCTCTTCCCCGAAGAGAGTCTTCCTCTCAACCAGTTCACTTCTCCTTTCTAGCTCGCTATCCTAGTTTTGGCTTTCCAAAAACATATGTTGGTTGCCTAGTGATGGTGTTATCTGCTCCGTGGAGCGCTTCCAAACAGCTCCTAAGAATATTTTGGTCTAGTTACTACTTTCGCTCTGATCCAAATTATAGTTCACTAAGGCCTTGTTTAGGTCCCACTATAAAAACTTTTTATTCATCACATCGAATGTTTGGACACATGCATAGAGTACTAAATGTAGACTAAAAAATAACTAATTACACAGATTGCGTGTAATTTGCGAGATGATTTTTTAAGTCTAATAAGTTTATGTTTTGACAATGTTATGCTACAGTAAATATATGCTAATGATGGATTAATTTATCTTAATAAATTCGTCTCACGGTTTCCAGGCAGAATATGTAATTTTTTTTCTTATTAGTTTTTTTATAGACTAAATAAGTGCCAGAACATCTGATATGACACACAAAAAAATTTCACGCCCCAACTAAACAAGGCCTAAATGCTTGTCTAAAATCAAAATTATTCAAGTGTGGTCAAGTTTATAAAACACACACACCAACGTCTAAATATTTTTTTGGCTCAAAAGTTGTCTTTCCTACTTTTGGCTTCTAACTTTTGACTTTTTGCTATTGTTTTTTTAACAAATTTTATACTTCTTGGCTCACCAAAAGCAAGAAAAGCTCTTCTTGACATGTTTTCTAGCTTTTAAGCTTTTAATTCATTTCCTTTTCCAAAGTAGCTCAACAAGCGGGCGATTTATTTTTATCTTCTGGCTTTTAGCTAACAGAAACCAATAAAAAACTAAAACAAACCTGCCCTATAATTTAGAGACAGAATTGATAGCCCAGTACTCCCTCCGTTCCTAAATAATTATCATTTTCGATTTCCGATAAACATCTGTAACTAAATATATATTAAAAAATATTAATATTTATCATACATAATTAGTATCATTGGAAAGATCTTTGGATCTAGTTTTTTTAATAAAATTATTTGGAGATATAAATGTTGCATACATTTGCTACAAATCGAGTCAAGTTTGTGGCACGCACACTAACGATGACAGTTCATTAGGGACGGAGGGAATATATCCTTTGTGTTTTTGACAGTGGAGAAAATTAGCTATTTGAATATCCAATTTTCTCCTGAAGATGCAGCTACTCCCTCAGATCTCCTTTCCCTCGCCCACAAGCTGCGTGCCCTCCACCTTTTTCATGGCAGCCTCGATAGCCTTCCTCAGTTCCTCACTTCCTCTATACATTGAGACCACGTGGAGCTTATCGGAGATTGGAGCTTTACTACAGTTGAGGAAGGAGGTCATGGTACCAAGAGATGGTAGAACAATTGAAACAACCTGGTGCTATGTGTGATAAGTAGTGCAATTGTAATTTTCAGCCACTGTCAATCAATCAGGTGGGGGATCCTACCACAGACCCGTCGATCTAAAATTGGGGTGAAAAATCCCCAAGTCTTTTTTTTTAAAAAAAAACCACGAGGTAGACTACAGTCCAAACAAGAGGAACAGTGACCGGAACCTAATTAGAAACGTCAAACCAAGCCACCATGCAATGCCAGACAGGAAGTGCAGGCAGGCCCTCCCCTTCTTGGCAACAACATTGAGGTGGTCTTGCATTTCCCTGCACAAACCAGATGCTCCATTATTCATCCAGTGAGCTATCCATGCATCCTTATCCTGCCTGCCTTCTATTTTGTCTGGGCCCTTTCTCTGCTGCCTGTGAGTGAAAGCTAAGTGCAACTAGCACTGCTCCATCCTGCTGCTTATCCTTGCCAAATTGCAAATGCATGCCATGGCATTGCATGACAGGGAGGATAACAAAAACATTAGCCTTTTGTTGATATAGAATAATAATTGTGGGATGGTGACTGCTCATGGATCAACAACGATTTGCATGTCATTTCTTGCACATTAAGGGCCTGTTTGGTTGGTGACCATAACTTGCCACGCCTGACCTTCGGCAAACTGTGGCTGCCACAGAAAGTCTGGCGAGTAAAATCGAAGCCACACCTGTGGCAAAGTTTGGCAAGAAAATGAGTCTATGACATGTGAGGCATAGTGCTAAGAAAGTGTGGCGTGCCATAACTGTGGCAGTGAACCAAACGACTGCCAGGAAAATTGTGGCACGACGAATCTGTGGCGTGGCAAGTTCTGGTCACCAACCAAACGGACCCTAAGGATGTGATGCAGATGATGCGGTCCCCAGATATTTTTGTTTTATTTTATATATGCCCCATTGTTAAGTGCCGACACTGATGTCCAAGTGTCAATATTTCTGATGCGCTGGATAATAAAGAATATATACTGATTGCAAAGGGAGCATATACAGTGATCCGGAGTCTGGTATATATGTTCATGTGTGCTGTGTGATTCTGTTCCAGTGTTCTGTCGCCGGAGTATATATATTTTTTTTTTGCATCGTTCTTCAGCTGGGGCACTGTTGTGCATGCTAGTGTGACGATTCCATGATTCTGAGGATTTTCAGTTGCCATCATCGTATCGATCTCCGTATCCCTCTTGCCAAGCTGTTCGCTGCCTGGGGGGAAACCAGTACCAAATTGGCATGGATCATGATAGGGGCTGTCTTGAATTTGATGTAACGCTTCCTGACGAGAAACTGTCATGTGCACATGCCTCCCCAAATAGTGTTTATTAAAGCGACTTGTCAAGAAAAACAAAATACACACTAAACTATCTTGCAGACAACTTGCAAATCAGGGTCGATCTAAATCAGTCTTAAGTTTTCTTAACTGCAACTCTTCGTAAAAAGTTTCCTGGCTCGCAACAAGTTATAATTCTCAAAACCACTTCAGTATCAGTAATACAAGATTAGACCATATTTAGAGCCTGCTTGGATCCAACATGCTAAAAAATAGCTGACCTTAGGAAAAAAAAATTAAACATGAGCTAATTATAGGCTAATCAACTCTAACCAATAATTATCCCTCATTAGCTCTTATTAATCTAAAATTAGCCTGTATTTAGACTTTCTAATTGATATCTAAAAATATAGGCTAATTATTAGCTCTAAGATCCAAGCTCCCCTAGAATATGAGATTTTTTTAGTGTACCTATATTCTCTCAACGGCTCTAGCAAGGATGATTCGATCCGAGGATTCGATGCTACTTGTCGTATACTCATCACTCCATTGCAAATTGTAAATCATTATATTTTTCAAGATACATAGCTCTATGAATCTAGATATAACATATACTATACCTAGTTGCATACAAAAACTATATATCTAGAAAAGCCAAAACCACTTACAATTTGAAATGGAGGGTGCATCATTTTTTTTTCTTTTTGAATGATTAAGCTCGTGCCCACACTTGTCATCACGTGACATGACATCTTACAATTTAAAATCTTCTCATCAGCAATGGAAGCAAAGCACCAATTAAGTAGTTTTAAGACAGCAATGAGAGTAATTAATCAAAATAGGAAAATGTCACGATCAGTATATAGTTACCAGAGTCATAACATACTACAGCGCAAAAAAAAAAAAAGAGCCATAACAGTACTACTAGGTACGCTAAGCATGTCAAATGTCTGGCAGCATTTGTGTCACTGTCACATATAGGCCGGCGAGGTTTTACTCGGCAGTGGCCATAGCTCAGTTTAACAGCAGCTTAATTAGGAGTACGTACAGATCATGCGGTTACCGACCGAGAAGGTTAAGGAACTATCTTAACCATCATATCACTGGCTCCATTCAGCACAACATTACTTACTAGTAGTTACCAGTTACCGCAAAATCAAAAAGGAAGAAAGCGGAGGTTAACTTAACCAGCAGGCCGGCGCTAATTGCCGACACCAATAAGCAAGATAAGCTAGCTGGCGCCCGGCGGCGGGCCTGAGCGGCTGAGCCCATGCAAGCATGGTCGGCGGCGGTCACAACCTGTCCTGCCTGCCGAGCCCCGACGGCGACGACGACGAGCCTCCTTCACCGTGGCCATACGCGCCACCTTTCCCGCCCATGGCCATCTGGTGGTGCGGTGGCTGCGGGTACCCTGACGACGCGGCCGACGGGGATCCGCCGTACATGGGCTGTCCCATCATCATGATCATGCCGCCGCCGCCCCCGCCGGCCCCGCCAGCGCCGTACATGCCGTAGCCGCCGACGGGCCCGGCGGCCGCGCCATTGTGCGCTGACGCTGACGGCATCGTCGTCTCCCTGTGCGGCAGCGACGGCAGGGAGCCGGATGCGGCGCCCGTGGCTGCCTTCTCGCCCTCGAGCTCGCGGAACTTGTTGAGGTAGAGCTTGAGCGGCTCGATGTAGTCCTCGAAGCCGAGCGTGGTCATGGCCCAGAGCAGGTCGTCGCCGTTGATGGTCTTGCGCTTCTCGCGCTGGCACTTGTCGGAGGCCTCGCCGGTGATGAAGGAGATGAACTCGGACACGCACTCCTGCACCGTCTCCTTGGCGTCCTTGGAGATCTTGGCGTTGGCCGGGAGCGCCTTCTTCATGATCCGGCTCACGTTCGCGATCGGCAGGAACCGGTCCTGCTCCCGCGGCGACGACAAGTCCGCGTTGCTCGGCCCGCCGGACTCGTTGTCGGAGTCCGGCATCGCGGCCGCCGCGCGCCGAGCCACCAAACAGCAAGTCAAACAACTCGATCCGAGGACGGAGCTGAGGGCTGAGGTCGACCAAAACGATCCAAATAAACGTGCACGGCCTCCGAAGCAGGAACGTCAAGAGCAGCAGCAAACGCAGAGGAGAACGTCAATCTGAATCTGGCTGGCGTGGGAGGAGAGGAGGAAGAGGAGAGAGCAGGAGAGCAGCGGAGGCGACGGAGCGCGAGCTGGAACCGCGAGGGAGAGCGGGGGCGTTTGAGCTTTCAGAGCGTAGTGGAGAATGGGGCAGCGCTCGTCGTGGGAGGGATGCATTGCATCGTGGGGATAAGAACGCATCGAGGGGGCGACGTGTCGCGCCGCCGGCCGTTTGTTTGTCGATAAGTCTGGGGGCCAGCCGGCGCTCGCCGATGCCGTCGGTTTCCGCCACGCTGGCGGGGCCGCGGCGCCGTCCGCGTGGGCCATGGCGCGCGCGATCCGCGGGGTGGTCCGTGGTCGTCGGGTCCCCGGGGTGGCCGCCACGTAGGAGTGAGGACGTGGAGGGAGCGAGCCTGACGTGTCCTGGGTCCATTGACCGCTTGTGTGACGTGTCTACGGAGCTACAACAACTGCTTATGGAGCGTTGCCTGTTTGGCAGAGCTCCACGCAGCTTCAGATCTGAAAAAATAAATCCGTTCCAATTTTTTTAACCAAACGCCTCAACTCCACGAACTCCAGATTCGCAAAAAATATGGATCTAGCTCCCAAATCCACCAGATCCGCGGAGCACCTCAGGGGGTGCTCTGAAAACGCTGGTTTTGTAATTTCTCGTGGAGTTCATGGAAATTACCCGCAAATACCACTAATTACATACGTACTTGTTCACATTCTTTTCTTTTCAACGAGAAACCTCTCTACGTAAGAATCATCTTCCGTAAAAAAAAAGACGCATCTTCTCGTGTCTCTGACCGCCGCCACCACCCTCATCTCGACGCCGCTCCTTTTAGTGGCCGGCGAGCCATAAGGATGAGACGAACCGACCCTCCTCCTCCTCCTCCACCACCATGTTCCTCTTCCAATCCGTCTGAAAAATTAGCACCTAAGATTGATTTTCCCCGTTCAGTCAGCATTACTGAAACTGCAGCCATGGGCGGTGGCGTCCCTCCGTTGAGATCGTTGGTCTTCCCCGTCCAGTCAGCATTGCTGGAACTGCAGCCATGGGCGGTGGCGTCCCTCCGTTGAGATCAGTAGACGGCGCAGCCACGACCTCCACTGGCCTAGGCGCAGCTACCACCGGCCTGGGCATGCCGATGGCTGGCTTTGACCAGGGCGCGGGCGGCACTGGCTTCAGCGTGCGAATGGCCGGCCTTGGCCAGGGCACGACTGCCACATGTTTCATGAGAAATTGCAAAAAACAAAAAAAGAGATATATTACGTACAATATTACAAGTGACGAATACATCATTAACATCAGGGATATTATTGACCAATTCAACTAAAACCTCTATTTATGGATCTGGAGCTGTTGTCTCATTCAAACACAATTTCTCAGCTCCATGGTGGAAGCGCAGATCCGCACTGGAGCTGCTCTGAGGTGGAGCTGGTGTTTTTTGAGATCTAGAGCTACGTGAAGCTCTACCAAACAGGCCCAGTTTCCAAAATTTCCAAAAAAAATCAGATTCTCCGTCACATCAATTTTTAGAAGCATGCATAAAGTATTAAATATAGGTAAAAAAATAACTAATTGTACTTTTAGTATATACTCCCTCCGTTCCCGAATAAACAGATTTCTAGAGTTGTCCTAAGTTAAAAAATTTAAACTTTAACCGGATTTTTAGAATAATACGTCAAGATTTATGATATCAAATTAGTATCATTAGATGCATCATAGAATATATTTTGACAATATGTTTATTTTATATCATAGATATGTTTACTCTTTTCTATCTATAAAGTTAGTCAAACTTTAAAAGTTTGAACGACACGGATTCTAGGAATCAATTTATTCAGGGACAGAGGGAGTACATGTCAAGACAATTTTTTTTAACTTAGTTAGTCCATATTTAGACAAAGTTTGTCAAATAACAACGAAAATGCTACGGGACTTTTCTCACTTACCGTACTAGTTTTCAACTGCAAATATCTAGGAGAGATAGTGAGAGGTGAAATGACAGCATCAAGTGATATTTTCTCAATAATAAAATTGCTACTACTGGAACCATCATACGATCGGCGCTACATGTCCTATGACTGCTACCGCCAAGCGCCAAGTGGCTACTAGTATTGATGAATTAATAGGTTAAAGTTTGGTGCGTGGTTGTTTGTTTTATATTATAAATATTTGGAAGTTTTATAAGACATTTTAGTATTTTTTAGATAGTATATTTTGCTACGTACATAGTATGTCTAGCTATATAGTAAAAATATAAGTAGAAAGGTCAATACGTTACATAGTATGGACAAAAGGGAGAATTCATCTCTACCGAAATAGTGGATTTTCTTCTAGTATTTTTAAGTAATAGTAAACTATTACCACTAGTCATAACACATACAAATCTTATTAGAAGACATTTAATTGAAAAAATTATACTAAATTTTAAATGCTAAAACATTAGAAGAATCCAACTCCACTAAAAGAAGGTTAAAATTGTGATTGTGATTAGCTAGCTAATTATTACTTAATACTCTCTCTCTATTCTAAAAATGTTTTTTTATGCATAACTTTTAGCTCCTCGTATATCAAAATACTGGCTAGTAGCACATGTCCCTATCCAAAATGATGCCACATCACCCACGCCACTAAACAAGCATAGATCCAAAATAAAAACCATAGCCTTTGGCCACTAACGGCCAACCACTCCGAAAACAAGCATTTTCTTTCTAGTGATGATGCAAAAGCAGCCGATGCTACTACCCAACATATCTAGGTCAAAGCCTCTACGACGCCTGCCAAGTGGCATCGACTGAAGTGCCCAAGTTTGTGCACTGCCCCTTTTGCATATTTTCTAGGCTCCACACTTGGATTTTGTACCTACCCCTTTGTATAGAAAATTGATGATGTTTTAGACATCGACATGGTCTTCAAAGTATAATTTTGACTCCCTTTATACAAAAGAAAATTTATCAAAAAAATGATATGTGTATATTTTTATGAAAGCATTTTTCAAGACAAATCTATTCATATAGTTTTTATATTTTTTAAACTCAATAATTTAAAAGTTATTTATAATTTATATTATTAATGTTTGACTGAAACCTTATCCAAAACGTTATCTATTTTCTATACGAAGGGAGTACTGATGTTCGCCTAATAATTGATTTGAAAATACTAATCCGTAGCTCAGAATTTCGTTCGTTCTAAAAACTATGCAGCATGCATGAGTCATAAGGAGCCAACAATATTGTTCTGCTAAAATTAAACTCGGACGGCCCTATTTGTTAGGCTGGAACCAGCCATTCTTGCCGTAGATCTGTTCCTGGCTTGTACAAATTTTCGAAGAAATTATGCGGCTCGGAATCGTTCTCATATAAATATAACCCAACGAGGTCTTAAACGTGAGCTCAAAAGCCACAAATTACCCGTGTCCCTTTTTTAATGGGTGCTCCACTTGATTGATCCTGCCCGATGACATTGCAAGTTGCAACGATGAAATAAAGTTTGATTTTTTTTTTGCCATCAATGTCCTTGGACCTTGATCATTAGCGGGATGCCGGTATTTGAATATTTATTTAATTTAGTGTCCTCTTGTTCAAAATTTTAAGCTGTTTTGATTTTTAGATATATCTTGTGTTTAGATATATAATAAAGATTACGTATGTGTACTAGAAAAATCCAAACGATTTATAACTGATTGAATAATAGTTCCTCTGTTGTAAGGAGGTGTTTGGGACTGCTCCACTCCTGTTTTGCTGCTCTGCTTCACGAACTCCACCATAGAGCAGCTCCGTCGTGGAGTTTGTGGAGCAGATGGTCTTGTATGGCACACAGATTAGTATATGGATAGGCAATTAATCAATGGCAATGTGAGTCATTATCTCACAACTCCATGTGGTAATACAAAACTCCAAAAATTGGAGTACCCCTTGAGGTGCTCAGAAAAAACGTGGAGTTGGCCTCCAGCTCCACCTTTTTGCGGAGCAGAGTTCTTGGAGTTGGACGTGTTTGGCACCGTGGAGCTAGAGCGGAGCAGCGAAGACGGGAGCGGAACAGTCCCAAACACCCCAACACTCTAGCTTTTCTAGATACATTGATTTTACTATATTATTTTGATATAGTGTACTAGTGTATAATAAAAACTACTACTCCCTCCATGACCTTTTATAAGGCATACGAAGATTTCTCATTTTTGATCTTTTATAAGGCGTATGTAGTTACAAACCTCGTGGAGTCCAAGCAACGTCCAATCAAAAGCTTCAGTAATTACTTCTCTCTAAAAACAACGCACTACTCCCTCCATACCCATATTAGTTGACGTTTTAGAAAAGGTTAGAGTCAAATATTGGGAATATAAATCATAAATAACTATTAAGTTTCTATGTTTACAAATATAAAAATTATATAAATAGATTTGTCTTGAAGAATACTTTCATAAAAGTATACATATATCACTTTTTCATAAATATTTTTACAAAAATAAGAGGTCAAAGTTGTGTTTTGGAGACCGTGTCGCTGTCCTAAACGTCAACTAATATGGGTATGGAGGGAGTACTTTACATGTAGCGTCCAATCAAAAGACATGATAGAGTTGAATAATTGCTGCATGCATGCACTTTAATTACTATTGTCCCATTCCCTAAACTTTCTTGGTCATTGTGTCATCTCTAAATACGCCCTACAAAAGATTATGGAGGGAGTACATCTAGAAAATCCAAAAATGCCTTAGGCCAATCTCAAGGGGGTTTCATTTGAGTTTCATTTGCATTAAATATGCTGCCACATAAGCGTTTTTTATGACATGGCATAGCATTTAAGAAGAAAGAGAAGAAATGAGTTTCATCTAGATGAAACTCTCTTGGCACGAATATCAACTCTCTATGAGTCATGGAATTTAATGTCTATGAAACTTTAGAATGAAACTTTCACTCTCAATAGGGAGTTTCATTCAAGTCTCATTTTATTTCATATGACATGACATGACAGTCTTGGAAACAACAAAATAAAACTCACCATTGAGATTGACCTTATAATTGGAAGGGAGGTAGTAGCTTGACGACCAATAATAATTTGGAGTGCAACAGGTACTGCTCGACCGGGTGGGGACCATGCCCCTGCAGGTTACAAGTTCCTTTCCACATGGAGCATGCATTGATATGATGATATCTACGGACCGGCTGGGGTGAGTGAAATTAAATCTGTGGCTTGTAATATCGCACGCATCATCATTAAGCGGAAAAGTAAGCGAGACTATACAAAAGCATAGTGATGGTGACGGCCATGATCCCGTAGTTAGTGAGGAGAAAAGTGCCTGCTGATGCCTGCCCTACACATGTCACTCTTATATATAATTTTATTAATAATAATGTGTCTCGGAGTTTAAGTTTACTGTGGCGTACTGTACACGGTTTTATTTTATTTATATCTGACATTACACTCCAGCATGTGCCTCGCCCTGGCTGGCTCGCCATGACACGAGCGAGCTAGCTGATGGATGGAGTGGTCGATGGGGATGTGGAGTGAAGCTGACAGTGATCGTCGATCTGTTGGTTGGTTTTTTATATTATTATTAACAGTGCTAACAGTGGGTTTTTGTCACCGTCGATCGGTCTGTGTCAGTACGTGCTTATTACTGTGCCCCCGGCTGCTGACCTGCCGCTAATCTGCTATGATCTTGATCTCCCCAGCGTCTGCTTGCTGTCTCTGCTCCACTATTCATCAGGTACCATCGCGCAGAGTAGTGACGCGTCGGTGCTCGCCAGAGGTGACAGTAGTCTTTCGTCCACAAAGCAACCCCGGGGCCTGGTGGCATGCATGATGATCGAGCTCGAAATTAGTAGAGCAACGGAGGCGGAAAATATCTCCTAGCTAGGAGTAGCTAGCTAGATTGACTGATTCGATTGCGATGTGTGCTGCGTGCACCACCACACCACAGTACTCCCATTGCAATGTTCAGATTCGCTCCCAAGGAAGCGGATAGTAACAAGGAAGGAGACCCAACTGATAGCAGAGGACGATTATCTGGCTGGATCATCATCATTTCGTTGGACTGATCGCACTTCGTTGACGAGGCAGTCACATCACATCACATGGTGATTTATTTGACGGGGATTATATATCTTGAGGTCCTGTTTATTTTCCCCAAATTTCCCAAAAAATTTTTAGATTTCCCGTCACATCAATCTTTACATGTATTTTTTTTAAAGAGAATATATTAATATCTCAGCTTCTTTAGATGCATGCATGGATCATTAAATGTAAGTATATAAAAAAGTAATTAATTGTACTTGTAGTACGTACATATCGAGACGAATCTTTTGAGCCTAGTTAGTCTATGTTTAGACAAAGTTTGTCAAATAACAACGAAAATGCTAAAAGACTTTTCACGAAAACTTTCTGGAACTAAACACAGACTGGGCAATGCAAATGCAAACAAGTGGAGTGGATTATTTATATTCGAGCTGAGGTACTGCAAAGTACTCCATCCGTCCCAAAATAGAGATAGCTATGGGTTGCGTGCCGGTCAAACTTTCTCAACTTTGATCAAGTTTATAAAAAAAATTTATGTAACATTTATATCTCCAAATAAGTTTATTATTAAAGTATATTT
Organism: Coix lacryma-jobi var. lacryma-jobi; assembly: GCA_009763385.1. Taxonomy (NCBI): domain Eukaryota; kingdom Viridiplantae; phylum Streptophyta; class Magnoliopsida; order Poales; family Poaceae; genus Coix; species Coix lacryma-jobi. The sequence continues at coordinate 9,459,809 of CM019825.1, read as the reverse complement.
AACGATTTGTCTAATGATACTAATTATATATTATAAATATTAATATACCTTTATATATAATTGATCAAAGTTCAAAAAAAACTTTTCAGGAAGCGAGAACGACTTCTATTCGCGTATTCGGGAGGGAAGGAGTAGTACGCGTGAGCGATCGACGCCGCGCACGGCCGGCCGGCCGGCTCGGTGCCATCCGGTGGCAAGGCAGTGTGAGGCCGCGCGCGGGCGGGCGGCGCCGGCGGATTAATGCGGATGACGTCGTAGAGAAGAAGCCGGCCGGCCGGCCGGCCGGGTGGGTTCCCGGTCCATCAGGCAAACTGGGTAACGTAACGTAGCGCCATGAGGCCGGATGTCAGGCCGTGATTTTTCTAGGATTTTTTTTAGCTGCTGCCTGCTGCGTCGTCGACCTACTGGCTACTAGTAGCTAGGTAATGGTCTGTGCCTCGCTGCTGTGTGGCTGATCGAGTTGACTTGAGACACGCTCTTGAAAGCCGCGTCAACCCAACCTTGTACCGTCTCATCGCGCTAGCTCTGTCGTCTGTCGATGATGGAACAAGAGAAGAAATCGCCAAAAGCATATGCACGGCCTTTCTACTAGTCAAATACAGTAATCTAGATCGATCTCGCTTCGTCGTAACTGATTTTTGGGGGGTCAAATCTAGATCTCGCTTCTTCGTACGGTACTTGACATGATCGATGCGCGTGTAGTGGTCGCTCGTTTCCGCCGGCCTCCTACCATTGCGCTGTCGCGTCGTCATCTGATGATGTCTCACGTCCATGGTACACCGCCGGCCCGGACGCCGGTGATGGGTAGATATGAGATCCTAGGAGCACCCGCAGTGTAGGTGTCCAAGAGGTGTCTATGCATTAAATGCTGGGTTAGAATCAAGTCCTTCACATTGTGGGGTGGTGTCCATGAAGAAGCTGGTCCCAACCATACAACCAGTGTCCATTTGAATAAAAAAAAATAGATGACTCTGAACCAGTGTCCATGTAGGTGGGTCCGGCTATGGACACGGAACCGGTTCCATACGCTGTGGGCTAAACAACAGATCGGATCATGTCACCTGTGACACCCACAATAGGACACACACCCGGTCCTCCACATTGCGGGTGCTCGGGTCACCGCTGGCCTCTGCGCCTGCGTGCCCGTCGATCGTCCACGCCGGCACGCCGCCTATATGTTGAGCATATATAGCACTCTCGTCCGGCCGGCGGAGCCCAGCAGGCACTCGGATCGACCTACCAACCAAATAGCGACGCACGATTGCGCTCCACCATCATCATGGATTCATCATGGCCAACACCCAACAACAGTGCATGGATTGCACCCACACACACTGCTGCTGCATCAATCCCTCATCTGCTGACTGCTGCAAAACATGGCTCCCTGTTGCGCGGATTCGAGTAGAGATCTACTAGTATACTACGGCCTTGTTTAGATACCTCCAACTTTCAATTTTTTTTCAATTTCTCTCCATCACATCACCATCACATCAATATTTAGATACATGCATAGAACATTAAATGTTGGTAAAATAAATAACTAATTGTATTTTTAACATGTACATGTCGAGACGAATCTTTTAAGTCTAGTTGGACCATATTTAAACAAAGTTTGTCAAATAACAACAAAAATGCTACAGTTGAAAAAAAAAACTCACCTTCTCCATCTAAACAAGGCCGCGAATGATAATGATGATCACAGCTAGCTCGATCTAGCAGCTACTCCAGCTAGCTAGAGCTTCATCATCATCGCATGGATAATGCGTACGTGGCCTACCGACGCTGTGCATTGATACTGTACGTTTTACTACCGGAGGGGACATGATGTGTGTGACATTTCATGGACGGGTGGATCGTCGTACAAATCCATGGCTTTTATTTGTATTGGTTCCACACTTCAATTCCGTTCCACTCCCACCACAGAATATCTTTGGTAGCTAGCTAGTGCTTCAGGTGACGCCCGGTCGGCTAGCTGCCAGCTGCCATGCCCAAAAGGATGGTTGACTCGTGACTTGACAGATCCTTTGCGCATTTCATTCACTGCATTCGTTATTAGTGGAAGCTGCACAACACAGAGATCGATCATTCTCTGCCAGGAGTCAGCTGCCAACGAGTGCATCAAGTGCATGCATGCGGCCACCGGTTTACTGCTTTCTTTCCGAATAAAGTGCTAGAGAGCATCAGGATTTTTTCCCTCATTCCTTTCGAAATGTTACTACATAGAGTACATGTATGAGAGTTTTGCGGTCTCTCTCTCCCTCTCTCTCACACTCTCTCACAGAATCAGAAGAAGAAGAAGTAGAAGAAACATAAGAGTTACAGCTAGTAAACCGGCTACTAAGTTCAACTGAACTAAGCCACTAGTTCTAGAATATAGCAAATGAATTGTATAATAAAGTTCTATTCTACCGCGTCCAATACGACTAAAGTTCTACGCATCTACTCCACTATTATATGATCGATCACATCTAAAGAACCGAAGTAGTATTTACAAATTTCTCATCCAACTATCAAAAGGTGTTGCCTATATCCCTCAATCTATAAATTATATGAGAGGTTGAAGTGTCCAATGGTCCCAATTAAATGATCATATATATAAATAGATGGGCAACGGGCCGGCCGGCCTGGCCCGGCCTAATGGAGGTCGGGCCTACAAGGCCCGTCGTGCCTATCAGGTTCGCGGGCCTAGCCTATATAGCCCAGGCACGGCCCGATCGGAGGTTGGGCCAGCCTGAAGGCCCACCGAGCCCCCTAGGCCTGCTAGTGAAACTAGGATTAATATGTGTATATATATATTTTTACATTGGGTGAGTTTTCTATACTCCCGGGAGTAGTTACTCCCATCTTCAAAAAACCATGTTGCGTATGTGTTTATACTTCTTTATCACTTTGAGTATGTTTATATACTCATGTTAAGATATTCCATGTCTTAATACACTAAAAAATTTCAAAGGAACCCATACTTTTTAATATATTACGAAAATGTCACTCACTGCAGTATATAAAATAAGTATATCCACATACTCTATGTATGCATGCACACTTGACGTATATACTTCCACAGATAGTCTAGTATGATCATATACTTCATGTAAATATAGTTCGTTCAGTCATATATACCATAAATCTAGAGATATAAACATGGGAGTAACTACTCCCTAAGAGTAGAAAATAATTTCCTTTTTACATTTATGAATATGTATTTATATTTATACCTATATATACATGTGTATATATATCGGGTCGTGCTGGGTTGGCCCGTTGTGCCGAGAGTCTGGCCCAGACACGACCCTAAGGACGGGCCGGGTCGGTCTGAGCCCGACAACTACTAGGTTGGGCTAAAAAACAGACGGTCGGGCCATCGTGCCTCATGCCTTATGCTCATCTATAATCATATACCTCATCTAAGGCCCAACCCTTCTGAATAAAAAATGATTCGTGATTGGTTTGAACTATGTTTGGCCCATGAGGGCCCACAAACTTCTATTGACGGACAAATCGTGCAGCTTTGTGTTTGAGAACAACGGGGGTCTCTCTTGTATCAACCCAACGCATAGCCCATTTGTGCTCGAGGAGAGAAAGGGCGAGTGCAACAAGGATCCACGTGCATGTCCGTGCTGGTTGCTTCAATTCACCTGCAAAAAGACACTGTTACCAAGCTTTATTAAATTGTACTGTTATGCTTTCAGGGTATTCCCACATAAGGAGACATAATATAAGAAACCAGGTAGAGTTACTGTATTCTATCTATAAATGTAGCAAGAGCTAGCCCTTAGCCATTGTTTGGCTAAACTCGTATTGACCTCAATCCAATGTATTATAGTGAACTGGGATAAAAAAAATCTAGTTTTTATCTTAGTCCACTCCAAAACACATGGATTGGAGTGAATATCCAAACGAAAGCCTTTAGAGAATGAATAAACCAGGTAGAGTTACTATTCTATCTATAAATGTAGCAAGAGCTAGCCCTTAGCCATTGTTTGGCTAAACTCGTATTGACCTCAATCCAATGTATTATAGTGAACTGGGATAAAAAAAACTCTAGTTTTTATCTTAGTCCACTCCAAAACACATGGATTGGAGTGAATATCCAAACGAAAGCCTTAAGGCAACTACAGGTTATGGGTTCACTAACCTGACTACCTGAGCACTCATGAAACAGGTGAAAAAGATGGTCACAACAAATAAAAAATCTTCTACGTGGGCCGCCCATATGTTTCTGCAGGCCAGATCAAGCCTAGCCCATTTGGTTATGCAACTTTTTCAATTTGAGAACGACTAGTCTCATGTTCGGCTGTTCGTCAAGACACGTCAACACGAGACTGGACTCGAACGTTTTTGCGGTTAATGTCTCCCAAATCTCAATGATTAAATCGCGACAAGAACTCGTCATCCGCTCCATTGCCGCTGCCCTTATCGTCGACGCCAGCGACCTTCCTGCCCGAGAAACCGAGGGACAGGAGGATCGATGCCCGCGCTAGACCCGCCGCCGCGGCCAGGGAAGCCCCCGCTGCCGTGGCGCGCGCGGCTGCTTGTGGGCGCCGCCTCCGCGCTGCACGCCGCCTCGCTCCGCCGCGACGGCACCGTCAACCGCTTCCTGCTCTCCCTCTTCGACCGCACCGCGCCGCCCACCCCGACGGCCCCCGTCGGCGGCGTGGCATCCACGGACCACGCCGTCTCCGACTCCGACCACCTGCGCGCCCGCCTCTTCGTCCCGGTGATCCCCGGCGGCGGCAAAGAGCTCCCGGTGGTCGTGTACTTCCACGGCGGCGGCTTCGTCTTCCACTCCGTGGCGTCGGCGCAGTTCGACGAGCTGTGCCGCCGCCTGGCGTCCGCCATCCCAGCCGTCATCGCGTCCGTCGACTACCGCCTCGCGCCCGAGCACCGCTTCCCGGCGCCCTACGACGACGGCGAGGCGGCCCTCCGGTGGGTCCTCGCCGGAGCGGGCGGCGCGCTGCCGTCTCCGTCTCCTCCCGCCGCCGTCTTCGTGGCCGGGGACAGCGCCGGCGGCAACGTCGCCCACCACGTCGCCGCGCGCCTCCCCGGCGCCGTCGCGGGCCTGGTCGCCGTGCAGCCCTTCTTCGGCGGCGAGGCGCCGACGGAGTCGGAGCTGCGGCTCCGCGACGCCCCGTTCGGGAGCCCCGAGCGGCTGGCGTGGCTGTGGCGCGCGTTCCTGCCGCCCGGCGCCACGCGGGACCACGAGGCCGCCAACGTGCCCGCGGCGATCAGGCGCGACGCGGGCGCGGGTGAGGACCGGTGGCGGGCGTTCCCGCCCACGCTGGTGTGCGTCGGCGGGTGGGACGTGCACCAGGACAGGCAGAGGGCGTATGCCGACGCGCTCCGCGCTGCGGGCGCCGAGGAGGTCACCGTGGCGGAGTACCCGGACGGCATCCACGCGTTCTACATATTGGACGACCTCGCGGACAGCAAGAAGTTTTTGGGCGACGTCGCGGAGTTCGTGAACCGGCACGCACAACAGCGGAAGAAACGCGCGCTAGACCATGCGGAAGACTAGTGTTATCCGCTTGCATGAATATGAATCGCAAGAAATCGTAGTAGGGCTGACTGGCTGAGGAAACTTCCTTGGTGGAAAATGGAGGCAGCGACTGATAGACTGAACTGCCATTGTTCGTCAGTTCTCTGTCATTGCTACTCCTTGCTACCAGCTGCTTTAGATTGAATGTCAGCTCACTCAAACTGTGTAGGCTCCAAAACTTCCCAGGGACCAATCAATGATCGGTTCATCACAGAGGTTTAATCGTTGTGATACTTAGAGCATCTCCAAGAGCTCCCAAAAACTCACTTGGTAAATCTAGTGTTATAGCAACTTGCTATTTTATTTTGCAAGTGAAAAAAAGATGCATCTCCAACAACTCCTTATCCCCACTTGGTAAATCCCGTGATGACCACTTTGCAATTTAGTCCACAAACTTTCCCGAACGACGGACAAGCCGTGCGGGCTGACCTTCGCGGCGGACCAGTTCGACGCCGACCACCCGGGGGAGCGCGCGTCCCGGGGATCCCTCTTCAACTGGTGGTTCTTCTGCATGGCCATCGGCATCTCCGTCTCCGTCGCTGTGGTGGGCTACATCCAGGAGTACGTCGGCTGGGGGCTCGGCTTCGGCGTCCTCTGCGCCATCGTGCTCTGCGCCTTCCTCCTCTTCCTGCTCGGAACCCCGACGTACCGCATCTACGCGCCGGAAGCCGCCGACTCGCCGTTCCGCCGCCTCGCGCGCGGCCTGGCCAACAAGGCCAACAAGGCCAACAGACCTGACGCCGAGGAGGCCAACAGGACGCGCGGTGCGTGCTGCGCCTGCTTCCCATCTGGGCCACGAGCCTGGCGTACGGCGTGGTGTACGCGCAGGTCATGACGCTCTTCAACAAGCCGGCGACGACGGGCGGAGGCGGCGGGGCGGGCGGCGCGGAGGCGGGCGGAGGCGAAGAAAAAAAAAAGACGGATGCGCGCCCTCTCCGCGCGCGGAGAGGGTTTTTTCCCAAGTGCCTATTTTATCAAGTTGGTTTACCAAGTTGTTGGAGAAGCTTTTTTTTGTGTTTTGACCAAAAATTATAGAATAGCAAGTTGTTTTTGGGAGCTCTTGGAGATGCTCTTAGACCCCGTTTGGTACAACTCAGCTTCAGTAGTGAAGCTGTTTTTTTTAGAAAATAGCTTCATGAGCAACTTATTAGGTGAAGTTGAGCTGTTTTAAAAAAAGTGTTTGACAAAACAGCTTCACCAACAACTTCATGCATAGTTGGGAGAGAGAAACAGAGGTAAAGGGGGAATAAAACAACTTCATGGGTGAAACTGTTTTCTAAAAAGGTGTTTGACAAAAAAAAAAAACTCACTGTACTAAACAGGCCCTTATTTGATTTGATGGTCCATAGTTCTGCTTGTCATCCTGAACTACTATTGTCGTCGCCAACAGTTTTCAGTGTTATTTACATTCACTGAAAATGCAGAGGTCCTCTTCACTGGCATTGGATTTGGATTTGGCTCAGTTCCAATTACGATATCCCCTTGTACTAGAACTAGAAGATGGTTCGGTAAGGTTCACGAAGCAATCCGTAAAGGATGTCTTACTGGAACTGTGTATTTTGGAGATGTTATTATTCTTTTCTCTCTCTATCTCTCCTTCTCTTTGTCTCTTTTAAGTGTTTTATAGTAGCGTTAATACATTTTGATGACTCAGATCAGGCTGATAGTTATGTGTGCTATCCCTTTTGTAATAGTCGTGACTTCATTTATCCTCTTGAAGGGATATCTGAAGCCGAGAAGTTTCCATTATTTGAATTTTTTTCGACTTTTGCTATTTATTTGTTTACAGATTTTTTTATATTAAATTTGTCAGGATTTATGCTATAACTGTTTATTGGAGCGTATTAAAAAAATTATGACAGATTTAACTATATAAAATCTATCGACATATAACTAGATACTCTCTTTTTTTCTTATTCGTTTTGGTAAGATATGCAAGAAAAAAAGAGAAAAGAATATATACGGGTTTGAACTTTGACGAGGGTCTCCTCAAACAAACACCAAATGGAGCTTGAGGGGGCTATTTAGATAGAGCGCTGGCATGAAATTGCCTGCCTTGGGAGCTGCCCGTACTCAGCCTGATGCCGCGTTTAGTTCCCTAAGATATCCAAATTTTTTCAAGATTTTTCGTCACATTAAATTTTTAGACGTATGTATGAAACATTAAATATAGTGTTTAAACAACTACTCTCTCCATATTGAAAAAGTTGACGTTTTGGACAAGATTTGGATCAAACATTGGGAATATAAATCATAAATAACTTTTAAATTATTGAGTTTAGAGATGTAAAAATTATATAAATAAATTTGTCTTGAAAAGTACTTTCATAAAAATATACATATACCACTTTCTAATAAATATTTTTAAAGAAACAAGTGGTCAAAATGATGTTTTGGAGACCGTGTCGCTGTGTGAAACGTAAGTTTTCCAACATGGAGGGAGTACGTCGTAGAGCCAGCAATAGGGTGGTTTCATCGAGGTGCTTGGGCAATGGGCAGGTGTCGATGAAGCCGAGAGAGAGAGAGGAGAGGATCTCCCGCCAATCTTGTGCCGACAGAAACAACACTGTGAACAAGATGTAATGACCGGCTTCAAGCGTCTGATCACAAAGCTGAACGCCCACCAGTTCCTTCCAACTTCCATGGCCCGCGTGCTGTTCCACCGACCGACCACTACCAGTGTGCCGAGCGGTGAACGACGAGAGTAGAACCATGCGGGACGAAGGGCCATCTCCTCGAAGCTGGAACTGCAGCCCGGCCGGCCGGCCGTCACTGTTGGGTGCGGTACGGTGACCACTGACCGTTCGTTCATTCATTCATTTCCTCCGTCCGTGCACCGTGGCCCGTGGTCCAGGCGCCAGAATCAATTGCAGAAGCAGAGCAAGAGCATGCCATGTCTTCACTCTTCATTGTCATGCCCCAGACACAGCACGAGGCATCCATCCCCAGCACCAGAAAAGAGTGCAGCATCCATTCAACAGCGCAAAAGCCTCTTTTCCTCCTGAAGCTCAAGCTTAGATACTGCCATGGGCCGGCAAAATCTGAAGCTGCTTCTTCGGCTTTCCAGGGACGCGCCCCAGCTTTTTACTCCTCCAAAGTCCAAAGGAAGGAGAAGCCGGACGTTCCCACGAAGCCGCCTCGCCCCATTTCCAAGCCTGTCTGTCCCCGAGACCCCGACGCTTTCCGCTTCCCGCCGGCGCCAGGCCACCAGCCAGCCTGGGAGTTCCGCTAATCATCATCGTTCGCTAATGCCGTCGCGGATGGATGGAATGAAATGAAGAAATCAGTGACTGATTGAATGATAGAGCGCGCACGCCTGAGTTCATTCCCTTCACACCGTGATTGATTGGCCGGTCCGTTCTGGTCGATTGGACGGACGTGATCCACCCGGACAGAGAAACCTCACCGAACCAATCAATACCCCCTCGCGCGATGCGCAGCTCCTGCAAGAACACTCTCAAAGGAATCTCGATTCGCTGTGAGCCTGTGACCGAAAAAGCTTCCGGTTTCCCAGCTCGTTCGGCTAGGTTCGTCGCTGTGGCACGAGCCGTCACTCGTCACTTCGGCAAGTTCATTGTTGTCCTGGTTTGAGCGGACGCATTGGTAGTCCGTGGCCGTGGGCATTGGCACCGCTCTGTTCCTGCTTCAAAAAATCAGGTGCTCCATCCCAGCGGAGAACCAAGGGGCGCGGGCCAGCCTGGACGCTTGAGGATTTCTGTAAATATATACTTTTTGTTCAGAAGATCCTTATTAGCCCACTTTTAGCATCCCATGAACCATGATCGTGGCACGTTCAAGTTTGACTTCTCGAGAGCACTCAAGGTGTTGTTTCATGCTTGCTTTCATCTAAAAATATACTCACTACCAGTACTGTATTCTCATTATACCTTCATCACAGACACTAGACACCAAGAGCGTCGCATGCAGCTCCACTGTTCACATGCACAACTCGACTCCACAGGCATAAACAAGAAGAACAAGGCGACACGCGGAAAAGAAAAAGAAGATTTTTTTCCCTCCCTCCTCCGGCACGGCGGCGCCACGGAGGCCTCACTGGCCATGGTAGTGTGACCACACACTGACTGATTGCTCTGTCTCTCCAATCTCCATCCGTCCACGGGCTGGCTGACGGGCATCGCCATCACATGACGCTGCACCCGGCATTGGGGTCCTCGTAGCCGTGCTGCTGCTGCTGCGGGTAGTACGGCTGCCGGGCGCCGCCGCCGTAGTACCAACCCTGGCTGTCGTGCACCGGCACGCCGTAGTAGCCGCCGGGCGCGGCCGGCTTGCCGCAGCGGCAGTAGCCGTTGTAGCCGCCGCAGCCGCAGCCGTAGCCGTAGCCGTAGCCGCCAGCGCCAGCGCTGTAGTCGTAGCCCGGGTTGTAGCCGTAGCCGGACACGGACCCGGCGGGCGCGGGCCAGATGGACGGCACGGCCACGCCCTGCGCGGCGCCCGGCGCCATCATCGGCAGGGGCGCGATCGGCTCGCCGCGCGGCGGCTCGGGCCCGGCGGCCTTGGCCGCCCTCATCTTCTCCAGGAGCGGGCCGAGGTCGGCCTTGGTCATGCCGGGCGGCATCGCCATCGCCATCGCCGTGGCCTTGCCGGGCTTCGCGTCCCCCGCGGGCGCGGGGGCACCGCCGTCGAGGTCGAACTTCACCTTCTTGGGCTCCGCCTTCCCGTCCTTGTTGCCTTTCTCCCCCTTGTCTGGCTTCGCGTCCTTGTCGCCCTTGCCCGCCTCCTTCTTCTCGGCCTTGTCCTCCTTCTTCTCCACCTTGGCGGCGCCCTCCTTGGGCGCCTTGCCGGGTTCCTTCTCGCCCGCCGGTTTGGCGGCGTCCTTGGGCTTATCGCCGCCTCCGTCCTTGGCCTTGCCGCCGGCGCCCTTCTCCTTGCCCTTGACCTCCATATCCTTGATGATCCGGCCGGCCTTGCAGCAGAGCTTGTTGCAGACCGTGTCGGCGTCGAACGGTCCGGAGATCGTCACGGCATTGCTCTTCTCATCAAACGAGATCGTCTTGATGTTCATCTTGTCTGCGCAACCCAAAAAAATCAGTCAGAAACAGCTACTATGCTCATGCCCTCGTACGGTCAATCAATCATCAGCACACAACAGTACTGTAAGTTATTATAATTAATAAAAAAACAGAAAACAGTTGTAAACAGCAGCTGACAGGTGAGCCCAGCAACTGGCGAGGTGAACGCTCATGCAGCCCCATGTGACGGCAGCAGGCCCACATGTCAGCGAGGATACAAGGCAGACCCTGGCGAACCGCAGAGGCGTCTGCATTCGTGAATGAACGGTGGTGGTGATGAGAGTGGGGTAGTACAATACTGCACTGCACCTTGGATCTTGCAGAGGACTTTTCTGATCTTCCTGTAGCATCTCTCGCATTCAAGGTCAACCTTGAGGACGATCGTGGAGATCTGCAGCAGAGAGATTCAAGGATTATAAATGACGGTGAATAAATGCAGTACTATTATTGGAAGCAGATCCAACTGTGTGCTGTACAACAATACTCCGATTCCAATTGTGAAGTTTTTATTTCTACAGTAGTACAATGAACTCACAAACCAGGAGAAGATTTCACACATGTATGTATATTAAAAACAATTAAGTACACAGTGCATTCCCAACGCACTCGTGTAAGGAACTGGAAAGAAAAAGGCAGTAGCGAAGGTGACTCACGAACCAATCCTATGTTTGAAAAGCGAGCGATACAAATGCGAAAACGACAGTAGCGAAGGTTGGAAAAAAAAATTGTAGCTTTGTTGAAAAGACCGTGTGTGGAAACCGAAACCCGGACAAATGGACAAACCAGACGGCGTGAGCCTTCATCGTCTTGGCAATGGAAGCGGTTGGGGAAAAGGCAATGGATTCTGGTCACTTGGTCAGAGTCACCCAGGGGCCAGAGCCATTTGCTTGATCTGTACTTCACTCGCCATACCAACCACATACCCTCGAGCCTTTGCCGTCTGGTTGAGTGATTCACACTTTAGGCTACTGTACTATACTGTATTTGTGTTTAGACCAAAAATGGCGTGCATCAATTCAACGACCTCCACCAAGCTTTTCAAGTGTCCCTATCAAACATAACTCTTGTTTGTCTGCCCTGAATTTCTGAACATGTTATCTCGTAGTATATCAGTAAAAGAATAGCCATTTCTTTTTTTCTCTCTACTGGACTCTGTCCCTGACCTCCTAACCGAAAACCCCAAAAAAAAGAAAACTGCAAGCAGGGTAACGAAAGAAACACAGCACAGCACACAGAGATCGACCGACACGGCGACACCATTGAACTGAACCACGAGCCACGAGAGTCGCAGTTCCTCCCCAGTAATACCAACAACAAACAAGACACGATTTTTTCTAGTTTCTACCGAGAACGACCCGTGATCGCAGCGCAGGCAAAGAAAGATCGGCAACGGCAAGGCTCATCGCGCAGAGGAACCCCGCCCCCGGGAAGCAGCAGCGAGGGAACAACAAGTAAAGAAGAGAGCATCATCTATCGGCGCTCGTGTTCTTACCTTGTCCGCCATGGGAGTGGCGCTCGAGTCGAGTGAGTCGCCGATCCGTCACCGTCCTGGTGCCCCGCCGGCTCCGAGCTCCGGGATGGCGGCTGCCGCGGGAGTGTAGACGCGCGTCGGGAAGCAGAGCGAAGGTTGTAGACGGTAGAAGGGGATGGGATGACAGAGAGGGGGGCGGTGGGCGCGGCGCTTTAAAACCGAAGCCTGAGCTCGCTCGCGCACGCAGGCGCGCAGCCGCAGTGCGTCTGCGTCGTCCTGGGCACACCAACCGCGGGCCACCGACGCGTGGGTCCCCCGGTCCGCGCGGCCCTTTGACAGTTTGACCCCCTATTAGCTGTGCCGCATGTGGGGAGCGAGGCGAAAGGCTAACGAGTTGCATACAATCGGCTAACGAGATGGCACGACACGACACCCACATTTCACCAATCAAACTGGCAAAGGCTAACGAGTTGCATACAATCGCGAGCTGGCAGAGTAAGTAAGAGTAGTAATAAATAAATAAAGACAGGAAAACGAAAGCTGGACGGGAAAATCTCGCCGCAGCGTGTATCGCTTGGGCAGGCCAGGCAATGCTTGCTAGCAGCAGTGATGCCATGCCAGTTGCCAGTTTTTTGCCGGTAGAGCCCTCAGCCAGGCAGGCGGACAAGGAATGACGGAAGTGGACACCTCACTTGGCGGCGCCTCTTCAATCTTCTTCATGTGGGGACTGGGGACTTTGGACTTTGGAGTCGTGACTCGTGACCTGTGATGGTGAGGTTTCAGTTCAGGCTTTCAGCACAGGGCGGAGGCGCTCCGCGCGGGCGCGGGCGCGGTCTCGTCCCATGCCGGCATGCAGCCTCCTGGTGCGTGGCGGCGTGGCGCTCCGCGCGGGTGCCTGCGGATGGGGATGGAATGGATGGATGCCGCCAGAATGGCCGATGGCGTTACAATAATAACCAAAGAAAAAAAAACTAATAAAAGTTCTCTAATACTGTGTGTTCGGCCAACTCAGCACTACTGGAGTACCTTTTGTGTTGGACGGACCAGTTTCATTTCGAGGAGGGAAAACAAGCCTTTTTGAGTCGTGTGCGTGACAGCTTACCAGAAAATCATTCAGATTTCAGAGGCGGCAGTTTTTGCTTCGTAGCCTCCTTTTTTGTACAGGCGTTTGGTTCACACAGTCTCGCATCGCGCCCGCTGGCTGCTGGTGCTGGTTTTGTTTACGCGCCTGCTGTTGGTGGTGGCAGGGTGAACCGGACCGGGGTGAAGAGAAACGTGACCGGATTACGCACGGGATTAGGCCAACAACTGCACAATAAGGGCAGTCCCAATGGAAAAAATAACAGTAGTTTCTATAGCCTAGGATATTGTTCTAGAAACTATCCTTCCACAATGGATCTTTTTTGCTCTGTGCACCAAATAAAAATCTAAGCATTTATCCCGTAGGTGATTCATCGGATCTTCTGTGGGTTCGATGTTGTCTATCACCAAGACGTAGCACAAAGGGCTCGGCAGTACAGAGATGAGGCTCGTGACGCCGAGCCTTGGGAGCGTCGAGCATGCTTGGCATGGCGATTTGGTGTTGGCAGACAAGTGACCGAGCTAGAGGCCTGCGCCGCCGCGCTTGAGCCGCGAGGTTGCCCCTGCTGGAACACGTACATACGTACGTGGTTGCCACTTCTTTCCAAATCGTGAATCAACCAGCTTCTTCTCTGTTTGCGTACACCATCGCTTGACTGAGCTCCACGGGCGGCGGTGTCCAGCGGCCGCGGGTGCAGGGAGCTCGAGGCCAGGTCCTTCCTGTAGGACTCGAGTGCTGCTACCGCTGGTACCCGACCCTTCTCCATGGAGTTCTCGAGTGAGTTGTCGATCTCATCTCCGGCGACAGCGTACGCTATCCTCGTTCCATGCGGCCTGCGCGCGAGCTCTGCTGGTGCCGACGCACGTGGCTAGCATGAGGGAGAACAATTGAGCGACCGGAGCAATAGCGCAATTTGGAGGACAAGATCCGAGCCAAGAAAGAAGGAAACGACCCGTTTCTCCCCAACACAAATCAGGTCGTTTCCTCCTGCATCGGCCTTTGCGACGACGTCGTTTCTTCAATAGGAAACGGTTTCTTTAATTTTTCTTCTCTCTCCTTAATAAATCTACTGCCACATCAGCAATTTGCTTAGTTGGCAGGGTAATTAAGAGGAATAGAAACTACCATTAATACTCCATTGGGACTGCCCTAATAGACTAATCCTTCCTTTGCGTTGCTGCTGCCTTTTAGGGCGTAGCAATCTCGAACAGGGGAAAAGGTGACGGCCGTTTTGCGTCCGGAGTGCTGCACAACTCATTCGCCATTCGTCCTACTGATCCCAAACCGGAATTTTGTATACTTCTGTAAAGTGCACTGGAACCTTCCCGCGTCCTGCAATGCGCCAATGCACGCCGCAGCGCCTTTTCAGAACAGAGGCTTGCAGCTTCCTCTGCTGCTTGCCATGTACGGAGTACTCCTCCGTAGTACTACGTACTATGCTCCGTGGCCGCCGTGGCGCCTTGCTCCCTCTCCCAGTCTCCCCTCCTGGCCTCCTTCACATGGCACGAAGAATCTCAGAGCCAGAGCGGCCGCCGACCCTGTTCCGGACGCGGAATGCGATCACGATGTTGTCTGCAGCGCCCACCGTGGCTGGCAGTGGCCGCTGTAGCCTGCCCGCGCGTTGCCCGGCCGGCCCGCCCAAAGACGCCGCCGCGGGGCGGCTGGCGCTGGTTGGCCCGCGAGGAAACAACCAAAAAGCAAAAACACGAGTGAATTGACGCCGGGTCGCCGAGGCCGAGCTGTTGGCGTTGAAAAAACCTGGGCGGGGGCGGGGCGGGCACGCGCCCATGTGTGCGCGCGCGATGCCGCCGCCATGCCACCACGCCAGCACGCCCACCCACCGGCGCCGCGACCCGCGAGCGTAGATGGCGGCGTCCCGCGCCCACCTAACACGCTCCCCCCTTGCAGCAGCGTCTGCGTCTCCACGACGAGGCCGTCCGTTTTTCTGATCTCACGCAGTCACGCTTTGCGAGTTGCGAGCCGGTGTCGGTCGGTGTCGGTGCCTCGCGCGAGGGCTGGACGCCTGGACACTGGACAGATACTAGATTACAGTGCGTGTGGAACGTTCGTTCCGGTGGCCCGTCCATTTCTGCTGCAGGCCGCGAGAGCACACGCAGGCACGTCCGTCCAGTCGTCCATCGGAAGTACGCACGCAACCATTTCTCCGGCGTCTGACGTTTACGCAAGTCCGTGAGGTGAGGCCGTGCCCATCTCGTGTGTTTTTCAATGCCACTGTGACGTACTGGCGTGAGTACGTGACCAGTTCTCAGTGAAATGACTCGTGCGCGATGATTCAAAAAACAAGCGCTGAGCTTTCGCGTCAAGATCACCCGATATGTACGTCTCACTGTCCCGTACTATGCTGCTCAGTAGCAGTAGGTTTCTATTGGATTGGGTGTGCTCTGCTAATAGCGCCAACATGCGTAATCCTGCTGGATGATTGGCTCTCCCACTCCTAATGTCCTACCAAATTAAACAAGATCGGATAATTCCGAATTCCGGTTGGTTACACCCACCGCCTCAAATATGCCCCAGCAGTTGTCATAAAGAGAGATAGAGCATGATCGGGGAGCTATAGCTGTGGAGAGTGAGTGAGCACGCGTAGTAGTACTGGGTACTGTGCGCCTGTGAAAGAACGGACAAAGATGGATGATTAATGACGCCAGAAAGGGCCGCAAAAGGCGTCAGGAAAAGGAATCGGGGAGGATGAGACCTCGCTTTCAGAGGGCCAGAGACGCCATTACGGGCGACGGCGTCACCCACAGACATTTTACCTGATCCTCCACATCCACTACCACTACGCGTACGCGTACTGTGGAACCGCGGACTGCTGCAGAGCAGGTGGCGGACTGCGCGGTGATGCACCAGATCGCCGGCTCAGTGCCGGTTCGTACTGCATTGCATTGCATTTTGCACTGCTTGATGTCGATGCATGCATCCGTGAGATTCATCGACCGCGACGGCGAGAAGAAGGAAGCAAGATCCCGGAATATGGTGCACGAAGCTTTGGAAGATGGCAGGCGAGGGAGAACCGGAGAAGGGACAGACAACGAAGCCGATGATGCTCTTTGGATAAACTAATGAGCTAGTAGACGCCAAGGAAACACTGTGAATCCTATCGAACTCGCGCTGATCCTTACGCTACTTCGGTGGCTGCACTGTTACGGAGTACCACTACTTGTCCTACCATATATAGCTTCAATATTCGGTGTCATTGCAGTGGTGGACCGTGGACCACTGGTCCACACACTCCAGACCCCGTAGCAGAAGAATCTCTTGAACTCCATGTTGTACAGCGCATTGGTACGCATCATTGGATCCAGACGAAGCAGAAGGATCCCGGGAAAAAATAGTACTACTGGAAGCTTTCGTTGCACGGGACAGCCTACAAAGCCGAGGTTTGTTGGGTTAAACAAACGGACTGCCACGTGAACTTCAAGAACGAACACACACACAGGCACTGGACCTGGAATTGACCTTCGCATTGATTGATTCCCTACTGCAGGATGCAGCCAGTGAGCCAGCCACCGGTGGTCCATGCTCCATAGCGCCATGAAGGCATGAACAGGAATCGTGAGCCGTGACGAAGACAAAGGCACGAGCACGAGGGAGAGCTGCCTGTGACTGTGAGCCGCAACAAAGCGGGGGATTTTTCGCGAGAGAAAGTGAGCTAGTGCGATGGCTCGGCACGCGCGTGCAGTGGAGCGGCCAGCGGCGCCAGTGGAATGGGACTTGGCGGAGGGGGACGACGAAGGAATCGAGCGGCGTGACCGCGTGACCCAGTCAGTCGGTCGCAGCGGCGGCGCATCGGTTGCCGACTTGCCGTCCCCCTGAACTGTAGTGCGGGCTTCAATGTCTCGCCTCGCGCAGCAAACAAAGCGGCGCGGCAGTGTGAACCTGACAGTGACAGGCTGACGGAAAGTTGAAGAGTTGTTTGAACCACTCGTGCCACCCAAATCACCAATGCTCATGGAACAGGCCCGGTTCTTTTCAGCGATTTGAGCAGTATCCTTGCTTTTTTTGTGACAGAAAAGGAAAACGTACGTACTGAATAATGCAAACGGGGTTCTTTTGGATAGCGAAGTAAAAGGGCAAAGGAAGAAATCGTCAGTTTTGAAATCGAAACAGACAGGCAGAAAACCCATGCCCAATTTGAGATCGCTCCGGGTCGATCCACTCAGCCCAAGGCCCATGTACAAGAGACCAAAAGCACAGACACAGACACAGGCTGGGCTGAGGCCTTTCCACACAGACACAGGCCTGGAAAGGCAGGCGAAATGCCCAACGTGTGGCGTCACGGGCTCTCAATCTGAACTCACACACAAGTTGGCGGACGGCCCACCGTCGCGGAGCGGAGGACCGCTGTGCACGCGTGCCACACCACTACACCAGGGCACCAGGCCGCTCCGCTCACACCATCCGCGCTACCAAACTCACACACGCACGTCGGACGCGCAGGCAAGAACAACGAGGACCCCCACGACTGCTGGAGTCAGCCGCGCGCGCGACCTCGACGCCGTTCAGTGTTTGCTCGCATCCGCCCCCACGGCCACACGCGCATCCGCTGCTCTGGCGCTCCCAAGTCCCCACCGCGCGTGGCCGTGCGTCCCCAGCGCCAGCCAACGTGCACTGTTGGTGCTGCCTCCCGGCGGGGTTCGCCGTGCCTGGGAGGGGTACAAAAGAGTCACTTACTTCATCAGAAAAGATTCTTTCATGAAAATACTTATACCTGAATATTTTGAGGTACCACCCATGGATAATATACTTCCACCGATTGAAGACATCGTGAGAAATAAGAAAGATTTAACTCCTCATTATGCTTCCATTTCAACTGCTATCACGATAGCAACATTTATTGCTACCAATATGCTGGCGACAACAACACCTCCAGGAGTTCCACTTATAACCCTAACAATAAAAAAAAATGTTATATTAATTTTTTTTTGTTAACTGCAGCTGTTCTCTAAACTTAAATTTAATAAGAATTTTTTTTCAGACTCTCAAACCATAGGCTGCAATCCTTCAAACAAAGGGGAGACATCTCTTCTTTCAAGCCACTATTTTTCTTATTAGGGATAAGATTTTCTCATTTTGCTGAAAAAGGAAACCATCAAAAAACCCAAACACTCTTTGTATCTCTCCCAATAATTAGTTTTTGAGTTGGATTTTTCTACTACCGCTGGAGATGCTCTAACTGACAATCCAATTGTCATGCATTCCTGTAGTCGTGTCGTCAGGACACAACAAAGTGTTTTAAACATCTAGAACGTGTTTGAATTCAGGGGCTAAAGTTTAGTCTGTGTTATATTGAATGTTACGACACTAATTTATCTATTAAAAATAGAATAATCATAAAACTAATTACACCAACATACAACAATTAACAAAATGTTGTCAAAACATGGACTAATTAGGTTTAATAGATTCGGCTCATGAATTAGTCTCCGACTGATAAATTAGTTCTGTGATTAGTCTATTTTTGATAGACTAAATTTTAACCGCAAAATCTGATGTGATGGAGACTGACTTTAGCCCTGAAAATGGAAATGCTTCTCTAATGAATCTGTTAATAATTCAATTTCCAAGATACATGCATTGCCAAAAAAAAAGCAAATTGGAGCCGAGTAGCAAACCAAGTTGCTCAAGTTAATACCAAACTGACTGATAGGTTGTATTCTAGTTTTTTATATATAAAATATCTAAATATATAATAAAACAATTTATCTAAAAAACCTTTAGTTACTTACAATTGGGACACGTAGAATATATGCGTAATGAGGCAACGAGCTTCAACTTCACTTACATCCCCGTTCTAGTTCGAAAAGCAAGACAAACAAGATGCAGAACTTCACACTTGCATGGTCAAGTACATCTATATCTTCATAATCATAATTACAACTTAATTATTAGATTTAGTCTTACATCAAAATGATAGAGGGGCACGACATATAAGTCGCACAACAAAATGACAGAGGAACACGACATATAAGACAAAGCAACCCTTATCTATCAAGCTGGTATTTTAGGTTACGTAAGATGCATAACCTTGGTTTGTTGTGGGTTTCAGTGGACCTAGGTCTATACTTGTGGGTAAAGTGAGTTAGGTCAATATCAGTTACACACTCTAATAAATGGTTTCAAAGTCCATAGTCGAAAAACTTGTAAAGTCTCTGAGATCACAGGTGTGAGGGAAGCAATAGTGGGGAAGCAAAACATATACTCCCTCCATACCACAAAAGTAGACGTTTAGGACATGATCATGGTAGCCAAGGAGTGATTAATGAAGGGTTAGTTTTCCATCTATACCCCTCATGAATACAGTAACGGGCGCTCTTTAGTCGAGAAAGTAAATCCGATCAAGTGGCTAGCGCATGTGGCCTTCGCTGCTTTGACTCATAGTGCTCGGGTTCGATCCCTGGCGCCTCCAGCTTTTTTGCTGCACCGTTTATTTTGCATGTTGCATGCGGCGTCTCAGCGAGCGACGGGAAGGAAACGAGGAGCGGCAATAAATGCGTGGGGAAGGAAACGAGGAGGCCGACGCATTGAATGTGGCAACTGCGCAGCGGACGGAAGCGGGTGCGGAGCTTTGGCCCAGGGGCAATAGCGTCCAGAACACTCCCATGCGGCCAAGACGTCAACAAAATATGAAAACAGTACCCCGCCTAAAATGTCTACTTTTGTGGATACGGAGGGAGTAAGCCTGAGGCCTTGGTTTGTTGTGGACTCCAGTGAACTGAGGTTTGGGAATATCGTATCATGAATATAGCGAGCTAGGCCAGTATCTATTGGGGCATTCTAACAGGACCATTGCTAATGTTTCGCATCGAAAAAGAAGTAGCACTAATTTACTAACATGGTGCGCGTGCATCCATCTCCATCAACGTGCACGGAGGGCCAACACCATATAATTGCCAACGACTGCTAGCTACCAAGGGCTACTCACACCACCTAGCCAGACGAGACTTGGCCAACCCTAATGTGTGCAACATTAGATTGTCTGGTTGCATGTGTCAATGGATCGGAACCGGGCCACATATGGACATATATGTAGCTTAGTTCGTTTGGTTTTTTTGCATGCATGGGTGATTTTCTTTACCTCCTCCTTTGACTACTATGGATACCTAATATTCTCACAGGCAAGATTACAGTATAAGTTTACATGTCCAACATAAACCACATACCAAACCTTGACTGCTTAGTTGGACAAGAGTAATTATTACTATATATTATGAAATCCAATTAAATTGGGATGCTTAAGATAAGAGGAACCAAAGTGTTAAAGATGTAAAACATGATATGAGAACATCATATTATGGATATGATATGTTACATTTCTACACAGGCATAAGATGGTAGCATAAGTTGAGAGGATGTTACATGCACAAAAATGTACTAATTTCATACAGACCTCAGAAATTTATTGATCATCGTATGATCATGAGCTTGGAGCATCACAACATGGTATCAAGTTTACTAACGAGAAAAAGGACCATGTCTAGTGTCCCACAAGATGTTTAATCATATCACATCCCTCGTCATAAATGAAAATGTAAAGTTTCACCACAGGCGCAAAAAGATAGCAAGTGTAAGTTTATTTTCATCACAAACATCATATGTTAACATAATAGACAAACAATAGGTAGGAAACTCCCAAACTTATGCATGTCTTAGTGGTCAAAAAAGAAATATTATCATCTTTTGATGACGGTGAAAAGTGTAAAAAAGGCTCAATGCATAATAATATTGGTAGGAGAGTGAGAACAAGTAAAAATAACTAGTGCCCAATAGCTCCCTCATAAGTTATATATGAAGATGGAACATTTTCATCATAATCATAAGAATATGACAAAACAAAAAGACAACTGTGGATAGAGGTTTTCATCATGTGCACAAAAAAATCATGATAGGCATAAGATGGCAAAAACTCATGGAAGAGGTTTTCGTCACAACCATAAATGATTTCATCACAGGAAATAGCAATGGAGAATTAGGCAATTTAATATAGGAGTTTATATATCAAGCATTGTTTAGTGGTTAATATCCAATAATTAAGCTTAGGGGTGGCATAGAGCCAACTACATGATCTAGGGCCCTAGATTCCACATGATATGTGGGTATCACCTATCTATTCAAGTTAGGAAGGCCACATTATATTACAACAAAAGTGTTTGTGAAATAAGACGTTTCATTAACGTTAATTAGCACAAACCTTCTCATAAATTTAAGTCTTTGACTTTATATATTTATAAACATTCGACGTTTTATTGAAGAGAGTGGTCTAACAATTGAAATTCACCTTGACCTTCCAGACTACAACTCTTTATAAACTGTGAAAGGCGGTTACCGGAGTCTGGACAAAGAAAGCCATGATCCGTGAGATCAGCTCACCGCTGTTTTTGACTTCGTTCCTTCTATCAGTATCACACCACAACCTCACGAGCCAACATCCAAGCCACGAACCGAAACCCAAACAGGCTGCGCAGCGCAGCCCCCCGAAGGAAAACCACCAACCGCTTGTTTGCCCTGCCCCTGCGCGCTGCGCCGCTGCGCTCTCCCGAAAGAGAGGGGCCGAAGCGCAGTAGATTCCCCTTGCCCCCCATCGACCCCCTCTCCTCACCATCCTCGCCTTCCCTCCCACCTGTCCGTCTCCTTCCTCCTCCTACCTCGCGCCGCGCCCTCCTCTCCCCGCCTCCGCGGAGGGAGGGAGAGTGACCCGGTCCTGCGCACGAGTGCCCCCGCCCCGAGAGGAAACCCTCGCCCGTCCCGTCCCTTCCGTCCACACGTCCTGCCACTGGTCTCCCTGAACGCCGCTGCCGCCGCCGCCGTTGGGTTTCCTTGTGGTGTCACTTTTGAGGAATTTCCTAGGGTTTCTGAGACAAGGATCAGCGCTGGAGTGGCCTCGCCGCTGCCTTCCGTTGCATGGAGGGGTTCCTGCTCAGCCTGAACCCGTTCCGTTTCAAGCCGCTCTGGCCGGCGACGACTGCCCCCAAATCCTTCTGAGGCCCTAGGAAATTCTACTCCCGCCCGGGGTTCCTAGAATCCCCGGGCCGCCGCCCCTCTCCGACTCCCTTGTTTCCTCAGATAGTCCTCAGAGGTTGCCGAGAGGCACTCCCTCCTCCTCCTCCTCCCCTGCCAACCGAGAGCCCCTAGGGCCGCCGCAAGTCCTCCTCCTCCTCTTTCCGAGGCCCTGAACGTGAGCGGTGCTGCCGGCGGCGGCCCCTCCGCCCGCGCAGCGCCGTGCTCCGGGCGCCCTTCCTTGGTGGCGTTTTAGCGTTGCGGACGAGGATGGCGAGGGATGACGGCCCGCAGTTCGTGCGGTGGAGGGAGGAGTTCGTGTCGCAGGAGCGCGGTAGCCGCGTCGTGCACTACTACCTCGAAGACGCGGCCGGCGTGTCGCATCTCGCCGTCGTCGGCACCGAGAGGAGCCTGCGCCACATGCTCTACGTGGTCTCGGATGACTTCAGCGCCGCGTGGGGATGCGGCGGCGGCGCTGACGACGGCGGCGCGCCGCCGGTATTTGCGCGCAAGTGGCGGTCACGCCGTGAGGTGGTGGACTGGCTCGCGTCCTTCCTTCCGGCGAAGACACTTGACTCAAGTAATTATTACTGCCCTCATCTGTTTCGCTTCACCACTCAGAAATTATTACTTTTATAACCCATCACCCTTAGATCTTATGTTTATGGTTTTTGGAACCTAAATTTTGTTTTGAAAGCCAAAACACTGAAGTTTTGCTCTAAAACCATAACTGCAGCCTTGTATCGAAATCTATAAACTCTGAGGTAGCTGGCTTCCCTTCACTCTGTATTGTAGTCTTGTAGAAGCATTTGAGTAATTGAGTGTGACACAAGCACTATACAGCAAATTTTCACTCATCTTATATACATTTTACCATGAAAGAGAAGTGGAAGAAGGTCGATCTGCTAAGGAGCATGCAGAGAGGGATGCCCAAAAGACTGGGGATGCCCTCCAATAACCATCCTATTGATCCCTCTACGCACATCACCTAACACACACACACCGCCATGGTACTGCTGCAACCACCACTGCCGCAACGCACACACGCTTGCATGCAGGCAAAAAAATGTGTCCTTTATTTGTAATTGTAACGGTTTGTTGTCCGTTCCAGAATTTCCAAAATACGGATCTTTTGCGGATAATGACATTGGGTTAGATGGATACGGGGAAACATATAGCTTTTTGCACCAAAATCTGGTAAGTCATCACTTGTAACATGCAAATTTGTGTAGTTTGGTTCCATATATATATCATGAGCTCAATGATTTTTTCCCCCTGTTATCCTTCTTAGGGGAAAGACTGCAGCTCAGACATTACATGGTCTGGTTCGTTCTGGACATGTGGCAAACAGCTTCGGCACTATCAAGCTTTTTGTCGCAATGGAACCACAATATCCGTAAGTTCAGTCATGATATTGTGCATAAGTCATTTATAGAATATCTTATGGCATGTTGTTTTGCAGACCCACACTTTTGTGCTGGTCTTGTCAGAGGAAGAAAATCGCTATCTTGCATACTTGGAAGACATGTATGAGGATAAGAAGGGACTGAAGAAGATCAAAGTGCGATGGTTTCATCAAAACCAGGAATTTGCTTGTGCTATACCTCCTCCTCCCCCTCATCCTTGTGAAGTTTTCATCACTCCTTTTACACAAGTAATAAGTGTGGAATGTGTTGATGATATCGCAACTGTTTTAACTCCTGACCATTATGAAAAATGCTCCAATGCAATGCCTGCTTCTTCTTTGGCCGGGATCCGTTTCTGCTTTCGCCAGTATAGTAAAAATAAGTTCAAGCATTTTGATTTAAGATCGCTGCGCGGGTATTTTAGTCAAGCTGTTGTTCTGTCCTTGAAAATTCCAGCTGAGTCAGAAAAGGATGGTGAATATTATACGCCTGGGAAAACTAAGTTTCCGAAGCAGTTGCTTTATTCGAAATGTTTGGGCACTAAAATTTGCCGAAGCCCACAGGCAGACTCCATACCGTCTTATCAGATGTTAAGTAACGAGCAACCTCCTGGGAAGCATCTCTCAATCAAGTTTGTAGTGCCAAAGAATCATCTAGTGCCAACATATAATACTGGTGACAGATTAGAGATCCTGTCTCAAGACAGTGGCATTATTGGTTGCTGGTTCAGGTGCACTGTTCTGAAGTCATGCACTAATCATAACAAATTGAAGGTTCAATATGATGATCTCCAAAATGCTGACGATAGTGGGAGATTGGAGGTATGATTGATGACTTGAGATTGAAATTAGAGTAGATTAATAGGTATAACTGAGAAAGATAGAATGCATTATATTTCCACGCACACGCACACACACACACCCAATGTCACTATCTACTCTTTTGTGCCTGCATGAAATGTATTCTGTATTCGTATTAGATTATTTCTTGGTGTATCAATAGTATTTTATATGCCTCTATGTAGGAGATGGTACCTGCCTCTGCATTGGCTCTTCCCGATAAACTGGGACTGAGATGCGAAGGCCGACTAAGAATCAGGCCGCGTCCTCAAGAAAATAGTTCTGTTGATGGTTCTGTGCTTTTACCTGGAACTGCTGTTGATGTCTGGCAATTTAGTGGCTGGTGGGAAGGAGTTGTTGTCAGCTTGGACAACTTTGTGGCAGATAGCCTTCAAGTATATTTTCCAGGTGATTGTTTAATTTAATTGATATTTCCTATTTGATTCTCTCAAGTTCTCAATGAGAAACAAAAATCTTTCTTGACAAATTAATTGTCTAGAACTAAGAGAGTAGAGTCTAGGTGGTGTGTACCATGTGCCATTTTCCTATTGTTAGAACTGTAAATTTTGAGACATTTCCACTTTTAATCTTTTGATGTATGCTTTTACCGATTCACTTGTATTAAATCTATTAGGAAACCATGTCCATATGTGATATATTGTAGAATAGATAATCATATTGTATCCCAAAAATGCTAAGTGTTCCTAATAAATTATCATTATTCACCATACATGTATGAAGGTGATGAAACTAAGGAATTAATGATGTTGTTTCATTACAGGAGAAAACTTTTTTTGTGCATGCCAGTTAAGGAATGTTAGAATCTCGAAAGATTGGGTGAAGAACCGATGGATTGATATCCAAACAAAGTCAGATGTGTTGTCACGGATATCTTCAGATAGTGTCCGAACAAAGCAAGTTGATAATGCACCATCTATTGGTGTGATAGACTCCAGCAGTTCTGCAATGCCTGAGCAAGAGCTTGCAGCTATCGAAGCAAATTCCCATGGAGATAAACCAGTGCCCAAGCAAGAGCTTGCAGCTACCCAAGCAAGCTCCAATGGAGATAAGCCTGCGCCTAAGCAAGAGCTTGCAACTTCCCAAGCAAACTCTGAGGGAGATAAACCTGTGCCTAAGCAAGAGCTTGCAGCTACCCAAGCAAACTCTGATGGAGATAAACCTGTGCCTGAGCAAGAGCTTGCAGCTACTCAAGTGAACTCCAATGAAGATAAACCCGTGTCTGAGCAAGAGCTTGTAGCTACCCAAGCAAACTCCAATGGTGATAAACCAGTGCCTGAGCAAGAGCTCGCAGCTACCCAAGCAAAATCCTGCGGAGACAAACCAGTGCCTAAGCAAGAGCTTGCAGCTACCCAAGAAAATTCCAATGGAGATAAACCTGTGCCTGAGCAAGAGCTTGCAACTATCCAAACGAACTCCAATGGAGATAATAAACAAACAGAAGCAACTAAGAAACCCGAGGTTAATATGACTGATGAAGGGTCTGCTCTAGTGGAGGATGACAAGCGAACAATTCCAGGGAAGCATCCCAGGGATGTTAGTATGACTGATGAAGCATCAGCTTTTGTGGAGGATGACAAGCGGACAATTGTAGGGAAGCATCCGAGGGATGTTAGTATGACTGATGAAGCGTCAGCTTTTGTGGAGGATGACAAGCGGACAATTCTAGGGAAGCATCCCAGGGATGTTAGTATGACTGATGAAGCCTCAGTTTTTGTGGAGGATGACAAGCGAACAATTGTAGGGAAGCATCCGAGGGATGTTAGTATGACTGATGAAGCCTCAGCTTTTGTGGAGGGTGACAAGCGAACAATTCTAGGGAAGCATCCTAGGGATGAAGGTGATGCTGAACAGAAATGCAACGGGGAAGTAGGTGTAGATGTTAGCAAGACATGAGTTTGGGACGCCCAAGCTCATTAGAGTCGTGTACATAGCAATAGACATGGTAATTGAAACCCCCAATGGTGGGGTTTTACTACGCTGCTGATATTAGAGCGTATTGTCGCTACTTTTGCCATACACAAACCTTTCCTAGTTTTCTTATTTTGCTGGTAGTAGTGTTCATGGTAAGAGACATGGTGGATTGCAAGCTGAATGGTACCCTTCCCAGACATGTGTATAGCAATCTATATGATTTTTGATCTGTCAGTGTTTTCTGCTTGAGTATAGTTCAATCCGCCTCAGTCGTCAGTTAACTTATTTCTTTTTTCCAGAATGGAATTATCGCCCTTGCTCGCTTGTATTGCAATTTTTATATGATATCTACACTTGCGCAGTCTGGTGTGTCTACATTATGGTACTTTGATGATTCTCCCAAACGATCATGATGACCTGTTCTGATCGCTATGATGAGCATCGTGCCATCCCATGCACTGCAGCTGCGCATGTTGATCTGAAAGAGGTTGCAAAATGAGAGCATTTTTTCACTCCCAGAGTCATGTGCCATCTATTTGTGGCATTGGCATCCTGGATCTGAGCTTACCCGTGCTAGAAGTCAGGAAAGCCATGTCATGATCTCATCATTTTGATTTTCTGGTATGTTGGGCCTCCCATCCACATGGAGAGACGTACGTACGTATCACTTGTGGGACTTCTGCCTCCCCAATTTTCCTTATCACATATATGCAAACTCTGTATCTTGCCATGCCATGATGGACAGGGGCAACAGAGTGCCATCTCAGTATCAGGTTTGTACATCATGGATTTCATGGTACTAGTAGTATATATGGTACAGCGTACTAGTACATGTCTACTGACTAGCTGCTTGTTACACTATCTGCACTGAAGAAGACTGGAGAAGTCGCCGCAGGATCATCTACACACAGCTCGGGACCATTATTGCTCGCCGCCGTCCGGTCGACGAAGCTCCGGCCGCCGGGAGGACACGGACCGGATACTGCTACAGCCTGAGCCACTGGTCGCCGTTGATGAAGCTCCGGCCGAGGAACGGCCGCGCCTCGTCGTAGGTGAGCGACCGGGACCAAGGCACCCGCTGCCTCGTGCTCGCGCCTGGGCCCTTGCAGCTGTACTCCCCGAACAGCACCGTCCTGTCCAAAAACGAGCCCAGAAATGTCACTCTCCGACGAGCAGCAGTCGAGCACCGTGCCGGATCATTTTCGTCAGGTTTGGAAGACCCGGCAGCGGCAGGTAACAACAAGCAGGCGAGGCGAGGCGAGGCGAGGCGAGTCACATGTGGTAACTAACTAACTGCATTTCCCTGTAAAGACCGTTCGTTTGGTGAGCCTGGCCTGCTGCTAGACAACCACCTACCTACTTCCTAGAATAATCTCATCATCATCGTCACCAGCACCACGTACCAGGTTAACAGTAAAACCAGTTGGGTAACTGTAATTGCATCTAACGGAATGGAATAGTACAAGAGGAGAAGAAGAAGCGTTAGTTGCCCACTTTGTTCATCAGTAATTGCAATTGCAACGACTACAGCAGTGAAGTGAAGGGAACAGAACAGTACAGAATGTTAGTACTCACTTTGTTCTGGAGGGGTCGCCCCAGTCGCTCCATCCCTGGGGCACGACGATGCCGCTGAGGTCGCAGTAGGAGTAGACGACCCGGGCGTAGCGGCCCCACGCCCTGCCCAGGTACAGCATGCCGGAGCCGGTGAGCCTGCACCCCACGAACGAGAACCCGGAGTCCTCCGCCGGCGAGCTCCGCTGCGACGCCGCGATCGCGCCGTAGCTCGTCGCCACCGCGTGCAGCGTGCACCCCTGCGCGCGGTTGTATTAAGCGTTGGAATGTTCAGAAATCAGAAGCCAGAACCACCATAGCCATACCCTCACGTGCCTGTCACTTGGCCTCGACGATTGCTTCTGCTGTGTATGTTACAGCTGTGTTGTGTGCCAGGGCACAAAAGGAATGTGAGTATGTGACCACCGGATCCAATAGGGGTTACAGCATGGATTTGTGTAAGAGAGTTTGAAGCGTCTTGCAGGCCCAATAAGTGCTTAACGAACCTGTGGTTCCACTGAGCCTGAGCTGGCCTGGCAACCTAAGTGCTAGCATGTGTGCCACAAGCTAAGCTAGACACAGCAGAGAAAGTGAGAAACTCTTTCTTGCTGCAAGACTATGAATAAATGGCAGGGTTGGTGAGCGGCTGAGTGCCTGGATTGTGATTTTCTGATAGCAACCCGGCAGCACCCATCAAAGGGATGGGAATTGGGATGGAAGGCATGGAGACAGATAGGAAGCTAATGATGTCATCACCATAAAACCAGTAGTAGCGTGGTCACCAAAACAGGACAATGTGTTAACAATTTGTGCTTAATTACACGTCAGCGGTGGTAGTAGAAAAGAACAAAAAAGGAATTTGACGAATTCGTTTTTTTCGCTACAGTACAGTAAGTACGTACTGTTGTACGTATTTACGTACCTGGTACAGGGACCTGGCGTTCCCGAAAATGAAGTCGATGGAGCCCTGGATGTCGCAGTTGTAGAGGAAGTGGCGGCCGATGTTGTCGAACAGCGTGTCCTGCGTCCCCAGGATCCTGCACCTGTACAGCATGGTCTTGTCGCCGGACAGCCGCAGCGCCACCGCCTGCTGCCCCACGGCCCCCGGCGGCGCCGCCGGCGCGGAGTTCTGCAGCCGTGTGTCGTGTCGATCGTCAGAGGATGGACATGGACATGGACATGGACGGACCCGATCACTCACGATCCGACGATCGCCAGAGGCGGCGGCGATTTGGCGTACCTGGAAGGTGATGTGGCTGGCGCAGAAGTAGTCGGCCTCAACGGCGACGGAGGCGGAGTAGAAGGTGCCGACCTGGTGGCCGGAGCGGTCCGTGTCCGACGCCCTGGCGTTCCACGTGATCACCGTGCGCCCGCTGCCCATGCCGATGAGCGACACGAACGGCTTCGTGATCGGCACCGTCACCTTCTCCCTGCACGCACCCGCCCGCCGCCATTGATGCATCTGTCACACCTTAGTTTTGTACTAGACAGTAATAGTAACTTCTTGCGCTTTACAATATATACTCGGTTTTTTTTTTAGTATGCAAAATAATTAAAATGAATGTGGATGCATTACCGGAGTTCTACTATGCACAAATTTAGCACCTATACATACACACATACTTACTTGTATTATTATTGCCTGAAAATTGCGGTTCACAAGCTAGACAACGCTACACACACACCGAGTTGCTTTCAGCTTTTATTAAACCCTGACAGGAAAAATGGAAAACTGCTACTAGTAGCAAACTGAATGAACTGGCAGCACAAAACGTGCAAAGCAAAAACAGGGAAAAAAAACGGAAAAGGGGCTGCTGGGAAAGGTTGCAGCAGCTAAGACGAAGACGAGTCCAAGCTAGGCCAAGATGAGGCAAGCGCTAGAGAGGGAGACGATCGGGCACACGTCGTGATCACTTAATACCCCGCATTAACGCCGAGGCAGTTACTAGGACAAGAGAAGAGAGAGGCGGTAGTAGTGGAGGAGGCATTCAGGCATAGCAAGCAGCCAACGCAACGCAACGATCGACGCACCTGTACACGCCGGGCCTGACGAGGATCTTGACGCGGCGGCGATTGCCGGCAGGCACCATGTCGACGGCGCCCTGCACGGTGCGCGAGTGCCCCGACCCGTCCTGCGCCACCACGATCGTGTCAAGGTCGCGGGCTCCGCTGCCCCCGCTGCTGGCCGCCTTCACGGCGGCGGCGGACGGGATGCCGAGGTCGTCCCACGTTATGAACCCGTCCGCCGCCGCCGTGCAGGGCGCGAGGGACGACGCAAGGGCGACGATGAGGACGACGGGCAGAACCTGCAGGAGTATGGCACCGCGGCGAAGGTAGATGCAGCGGCGGCACCGCCTGCACCCGGCGGCGGCGACCATGGCCACGGCACACGGCATCACGCACCCCGGTCGGTCAGGGCGCGTCGCGTCGAGTGTAGAGAACTAGCTAGCCAGGTGGAGGTGGTGCTGATCACGGCACGTGTGAGACGTGACGCCTGGCGCGCGTGGTGGAGCTCGTAACACCTCGCTGTGCTACAGTTAGCTCGTCGACCGGGAGTCGGGAAGACGGCCGGGGCGGGGAGGGATCGGAGTCGGAGGTGATCAGTGGCCAGGGAATGCGGATGATATATAGGGCTAGCTAACGGGCCAAATGGGACGAGTGCAGACGAGACTTGAGAGGCCGGCCGGGGTGACGACCGACGAAGACGATGCGAGGGAATTGGGCAGGACGGAAACGGAACGGAATGGGATGCGAGACGTTGGAGGGGAGGCGTGAGGAGGAAGTGGTGACGGAATTGAATACGAGGCCGCGCCCGCCCGGCCGTGTGTTTGCCCGCTACCGGACGCAGAAAAAGGCACGTCGGTTCGGCGCGCTGGAGCGCAAGATTCAGGGCTTCAAGCCCGTGCCGTCGTGGTGTTGTGTGCACGGCTTCCGGGCTTGGGCTAAGCTCGGGGACGTGTTTTTTCGTGTCAGATGCCGATCCGGAGGCACACGTCGCGTTCACGCCATCGTTGGCAATGGCAACTGACACTTCGCGTGCACGTAGACCGTAGTCCGGGAGACGACATAGGGTGCTAGCTAGTCACGCGATGAGATGGACTGGAAAGGTTGGTCACGCGAGGGAGACGACCATTTGTTTAGATTTTGCTGCAGGGGCGGGGTTGCATTCCGTGTTGGGATTTCTTCGGACCAGCTAGAGGAGGAATGCCGGACGGAGGTGGTTAGCGATTGTTTGGTCCAAAGCGGTTGGGGTGCAGTGCAATGCAATGCAATGCAGAGTGCAGACGACGTGGAGTGGAGCTCAACACGTTCGCGTCTTTGGCCACACCCTGCTCTGCTCAGGCAGCTCAGCTGCGGTTCTTTGTTTTGTCTCGCCGTACGTGGCCCATGGCCATGGGTGATGCCGTTAGTTAATGGTTAGCTCTGCTTTTCTTGCCCCCTAGTCCCTAGATGATTCAGAAGATGGTAGAGCTGCGACGAGTCAGCGTCAGCGCCGGCTCCTCTCGGAATGGGATTAGGCGGAGGCGCAACATGTCTCGGACCTAACACCTTTTCATGATCTTCCGTCAGATCAGATGGTCAATCCGGTTGGGCTTCTTAATTTGACGATTATAGGTGGTGCTCGTCGTCTGGACGTGTTCGTGCTGGGTCAGATTTGCGGGTGCCGTGCCAGCGCTTTCGTTAGTTTTTAGGAGTTGAGTCAGCGTCTGCACCGTCTCAGGGATCAGATTTCTGTAGTTAGTGCCGTAGTGGCATCAGTTAAACCTAGAACTCTACAAATCAATCAGCAGACGAGGTCATAACCTACCCTGGTGGGTCTAGCTGGTCAGCTGGTCGTCGTGCCTGAGGCCATGTTTAGTTTGGGGAAATATTTGGAATTTGCACTGTAGCATTTTCGTTGTTATTTGACAAACTTTGTTCAAATATGGACTAACTAGGCTTAAAAGATTCGTCTCGATATGTAGATACTAAAAGTACAATTAGTTATTTTTTTACCTACATTTAATGCTTCATGCATGCAACTAAAGATTGATGTGACAGAGAATCTAGAAATATTTGGGGAAGTTGGGGAAACTAAACAAGACATGAGTTGCGGTATTCCTATTTCTATTTTCTGGTTTTCATTTTTGTTTCAGAGAAGAAGAAAAGGTAAGAGGAGAGCTCGCAGGCTTCCAGAGTTGCACTTTTTGCGCGTGCCGAGTTCGTTGGGCCCTGTAGAGCTGTAGGCCCATTTCGGCCTATGGACTGATTGGACCATTGGAGTTGGAGACAGAGACACCAATTAGAGCTTTAGGCCCATTTCAACCCCTCATAATATTCTCAGGTGGATTTGACCACCAGAACGAGAATGAAAAGAGAAAGATGTCGAGCCCAAAATATCCATCTTTACGTTCTCGACATGTTCAGAGTAGGGAATTAGAGCGGTTTTAATTTGCGTGAATAACACCAGGCCAATGGACAAGGACAGACAAATGCAACACTCTTTAAATAGCATCTATCTACAGCTACGGGTAAACCAAGCTGACGAAGACAACACAGCTTCAATCAATTCAAAACTTTGAATTGCTGTGGCCTGTGGTGCTCAGACTCTGAAACTCCTCTTCAGATGGGACTGCAACATTTACAGGAACATAACGTTCTACACCTTCAGCCTTCCAAATATTCACCCTGTTCCTCTGATCTCCTGTGAGATACAATCAGACACTAATGAGATTCAATAACTGTCCCCCAATGTAGACAGTCCGACCAGCTCAAAATTATATAAGATTCAGCGGGCGTTGCTTCGAACTGATGCTGCGATGTAAGCAGGGTTACATGCAAATGGAACATAGAATGTTGCTAGAGTCTAGACCACTAGAGTATATTCGAGCTAATGAGTGACTTAGTGAAGCAACCAAAGTTGCAGCATGTTACTCCATTTACACTACATCTTATTCATTTATGCTCTAAAATTCGATTACATAAAAAGATCGAAGTTCACACCGTTCACATTATGAAATATAATAATCCACACATTCACTTTACATAACTGCTGACAAATTTGGGCAAGCGGTAACTCCCTGACAATACTGAGCAGCACCAATCTAGACATATCACATGCATAATTAGAAGGGCAGCACATAAAAAAAATTGCTATAAAAACTTTCTGTATTTTTTCCAGTGAGAATTCTGCAGCACAGATATCAACAATTTCCCTCTTTCTGTCAGATGACCATATACTCCTTTTTGTTGGTAATTTACCACCAAATCTTCTTTCCTTGTTTATATACTATAAGTACAATTTATTATCTGAAAACTGGAAACCATGAGGAAACTTTCAAATTTCAAGACAGTGTACCAAATTGAAATGATGTGTGGGTACGCTAAACTTTTCGGAGTATACATGTATTTGCAGCAAAATAATAGTACAGGTTCATCAACTGGACTCCCCTCTTGTCAGAGACATGACACATTTTTAGAATTGAGAAACTGGGATTTCAGCATTCAGTGAAAAAAACCTACCAATGAAGGCGAGCGACCCATACCATTAACAAAGATGGAATCTGTGTTCAGATGACATATAGCTTGTCACTATAACTTATAATACATCTCAAACTTTGCTTTTATTTGTAGCATTGGATTCAGAAAGGTTAACATGTGCAGCAGTCTGCAGGAGCAGTAACTTTATTATTGTTTTCTTATTAACTTCTGAAGATTACAATATGATATTACTTTATTGCTAATAATCAGAACACAAGAATTCTCACAAGGCAAACCAAGCATAAATAGGCAAAACATTGCCGCATAGGTTTGCACTACATATTTGGAAGGTGCAAACATAGGTTTGCACTACATATATGTTAGAAATTTTTTTTGCTGCATTAAGATTTGATCACACATCCTAAAAAAAGGAGACAGCATTCAGATGCAGTCACTAAGTTCACAAATATACCAGTTAGTTCATACCTAATTCTTATTCCACAATTGCTCAACCTCAGGCCTATGGATTGACATGCGGGCAATCTCAGATATAGCCGCATCAGTAGCAAGTGTATCATCGCCAGCAAGCTCCTCATACGCAGCCTCAAATGCTTCTTGCCAGAACCGTGGAAGCCGTACATGATTATCCGTGCGTGTGTACACATCCCACATCCGGCGCACTAGCTTTTCCCTTTGCTCCATCTCCTGTTCAACCCACGGTTAGGCAAATTTCAGTGTTGTCCTCACAGCCCAAAAGCATGAGTGCATGACAAAAGAGATGTTTGTCTAGTCTAGCTGAAACAATTTAACCACCTTGCAACCAGTGGTGACTTAAGTTCAAGTAAGTGTAGCTGTTTATTAACAGCTTAACACAGTGCTAGTCGTCATGAAATTGAGAAATACTGTAAGGATAGATGAGCCCAGTGATAACCTGACAATTACCTCACACTTTTTCCTGACTTAGACTAGATTTATCTTGTAAACAATCACCCATTTAATCTACATTGTAAATCTAGAACTATAAGTAAACACAACATCTACTTTCATTTCCTTTTTGTAATGCCAGAAAGCTCTTGGCACGCATTTATATTTTACACATTGGGGAGTTATGAAGAGGATGAACAACCAAGTAAGCGACGAGATCTAGACGAGAAAGCAATGGAAGGGATTGATGAGACGTACGAGGGGATCGAGATCGTCGATTAGCGGATCGCTCGCGTCTCCGAACCTGGCGGTGAGCTCGCCGGAGGACAAGCGCAGCGTCACGGAGGCGGCGAACATGGACCAGAGCGCGAGGAGCGCGATGGCCGCGAGGGCCCACACCTTGTACCTACCCTTCCCGAACAGCGCCGCCTCGCCGGAAGAGACGGGAATCGAGATCTTGGTCGCCGACGCCGGCGTGGGGGAGTGTAAGCCATGGTGTTGGTGGTGGTTGTGTTCGACGACATTGACAGGCTTCATGGTTCCGGCCTCCTCCGGTCTCCGGAGACGCCAGAGTGCCAGACGCGATTGGAATCCACCGACGAGAGTGCAGCGGGAAGTTGAGAGACTATTCACGAGAATTGAGTGTGGGGTATCTACCGATGCTGACAGTTGGGTCCGAGTAATTTTCCCCCTGTTCAAACGGACTCAGACGATCCGCAGTGGCTTACGGTAACCGAGCCTGTAAGCGGTTTGCCTAAAAAATCGCCCGCAGTGGGAAACGGTGAAGCCTCCGCTACTCCCGCTCGTTCGCTATATGCAGCAGAGGCGGCGAAGGGGAGAGGGAGCCCGCTACAGGGCGTCGCGCCCGTGGGCAGGAGCTCCCGCCGCGCGCAGGAATGGGAGAGAGAAGAGGGAGGAAGAAGAGGAGAGAGGAGCGCCGCCTTGCCGAGCTCCACCGCGCTCGCCTGCTGCTCGCCGGCCGAAACCGAGGGAGGAGAGGAGGGCGAGCGCCATGGCCGGATCCGCCGCGCCATGGCCCTCCCGCCTCGCCATGGCCCCTCCGCCCGCGGATCTGCTCGCGCATGCCTCCGTCGCGCGTGTGGCGGCCACGGCCCCACCTCGGCTCCTCCTCCGCTCTTGCCCGCGGCCATGGCGAGCTCACGGGGTTTTCCTGCTTGGCTCGTGTGGAGGAGGAAGAAGAGGAGGGGGCGTCGGGCGGAGAAGAAGAAGGGAAAAAGAAAATAAAAGTGAGGAGAGAGAGGAGATGGTATTTGGTATAGAGGAAGATACAGAGAAGGGATGAGTGAGGGAGAAAGTGATATAGATGAGAGAATATCGATGACCAGGATATATTGAGCATGATATAGAGGA
Organism: Coix lacryma-jobi var. lacryma-jobi; assembly: GCA_009763385.1. Classification (NCBI taxonomy): domain Eukaryota; kingdom Viridiplantae; phylum Streptophyta; class Magnoliopsida; order Poales; family Poaceae; genus Coix; species Coix lacryma-jobi. Next base: position 9,424,193 of record CM019825.1, on the reverse strand, counting down.
TATATGAGTGCGGGTAGTCTTAGGCCTTGTTTAGTTTCCCCAACTTTCCCCAAATATTTCTAGATTCTCCATCACATCAATTTTTAGCTATATGCATAGAGCATTAAATGTAGCTAAAAAATAACTAGTTGTACTTTTAGTATGTGCATGTCGAGACGAATCTTTTGAGCTCAGTTAGTCTATGTTTGGATAAAGTTTCTCAAATAACAACGAAAATGTTATAGTGCATTTTCCAAATATTTTCCAAAACTAAACAACACCTTATGTTGTGTTTGATTTCTTTTTTCTAGGTAGAGGTGTAGGGCCGGTGATGATTTTTGTGGCTGAGAGAAAAATATTATTAAATATAACTGGTTGTTACCGATAAGTTTAAGCAAACAAACTGTTAGTATTTTATTATGGCTGCTCGTGACACACGTATTTACACGCCACACTTTACACCACACCTGCCATAACCAAACACCTATGCTCAGACTTGAAGATTACATCCCTAGAAAGATGATGAAACTCGCAAATATTATTTGGGAAATAAGGTGAAAGTGCATTCGCCCTCAATGTGGGTTTTGGCTAATTAATGACAATTAAATTAGGGACTAACCGGTTTATAAAAGCATGTATCAAGGTGTTAGTCCTAAGAAAGATTTGAAACGTTGAAATCTCGTGAACAAAGCACGCAGGATACATTTGGACATAAAGATGCCTAGCTCAAGTAGTAGTTTAAAATTTCAATTTTAAACTTGAGTTATAGGTAAGCCGGACTATGAAGAGGGTCACAAATTAAGTTGGCTAGATGTGGAGAAAAGTGCTCAAAAGACTAACTATAGTTCGCTTGAGAGACACCGCACAATCACGAAACATGGAGGTTAAATTTTGTGTGGTCGGGGTACCGACCAGAGCTTACCAGGCAGTGCTCAAATCAACCTCTCTGTTGGCTCGAAAAATGACCTGGCGGTTGTACCGCCATTATGTCGGTACTACCGCGCGTGGTACCGACCAAGGCGGTGGTAGGCTTGGTTTCTCAGACCTCTCTGGACGCGCTCAAATTGACCTGGCGGTAGTACCGCCATCATGTCGGTGGTACCGCCCTCGGTAGTACCGCCCTCGCTCGGTGGTAACTCAAGTTTTGCAAAGGTCTCTGGAAATATCGTTTTTGGCCTGGCGGTAGTACCGCCATAACCTCGGTACTACCGCCCGCGGTGGTATCGACCCTTGGCGGTGGTAACTAAGTCTGCAGGTCTCTCTGGTCGCCCTTGAAAGTGCATTCGCCCCTAATGTGGGTTTTGGCTAATTAATGACAATCAAATTAGGGACTAACCAGTTTATAAAAGCAGTATATGCAGGTGGTCCTTTGAAAGATTTGAAACGTTGAAAATCTCGTGAACAAAGCACGTAGGATACTTTTGGACATAAAGATGCCTATATCAAGTGGTAGTTTAAAATTTCGATTTTAAACTTGAGTTGTAGGTAAGCCGGACTATGAAGAGGGTCACAAAGTAAGTTGGCTAGATGTGAAGAAAAGTGCTCAAATCGACTAACCTTAGTTCGCTTGAGAGACACCGCACAATCACGAACACGTAGAGGGTAATTTCATATGGTCGGTGGTACCGACCATGGGTGGTCGGTGGTACCGACCACGGCTTCTCTGCGCAGTGCTCAAACTCCCTCTCTGTGTTGGTCAAAAAATGACCTGGCGGTAGTACCGCCCGCGGTGGTACCGACGCAAGGTCGGTAGTAACCTGGTTTTGCAACCCTCTCTGTGTAGATTTGTTTTTGACCTAGCGGTGGTACCGTCATAACCTCGGTACTACCGCGCGGTGGTACCGACCCATGGCCGGTAGTTTCCAAGTTTGCAAGGCTCTTGTCGCGCTGATTTGGCCTGGCGGTAGTACCGCCATTACCTCGGTAGTACCGCCCCCGGTGCTACCGACCCAAGGCTGGTGGTAACCAAGTTTGCAGAGCTCCCAGTGTAGAATTGAAAATGGCCTGGCGGTAGTACCGCCATAACCTCGGTAGTACCGCCCGCGGTGGTACCGACCGAGGTCGGTAGTATATGGTTTCGCGAAGCTCTCTGTGTTGAGTTGAAAATGGCCTGGCGGTGGTACCGCCATAACTCGGTACCACCGACCTCGGAGGTAGGTACCGACCTTTGGGCGGTAGTTTCTGAGGGACCGAGTCCCTTGTGAGATGCTCTCTGTTCGCGGCCAATTTGGCCTGGCGGTGGTAGTCCACCATAACTTCGGTACTACCGCCCGCGGTGGTACCGACGTGAGGACGGTGGTTGCTTGTTTGGTCAGATCTGGTTTCTTTCGACCGTTGTGAACTGGTCGGTGGTACCGGCTGTAACACCCCTGGTGTTTAAATGTAATTAACTTGACATGTCATCATCTTAAGCATTAATCATTTCCTGTGATGCATTTGATTTGCCTAATTGCTATGCCTTGATTCCCTTTTCAAAAAACCCTAAAAGCCCAATTCTCTCTATAAGGGCAAAATGGTAATTTCAATCTGTGCCTAGTTCTATTTAATTCTTGTTCAAATTTAGTGCCCTGATGTTTGCTGCATTGATCAAAGTTCAAAAATCAGTTTTGATTTGATTTCCCTTTTGCAAAACCCTATTTCCAAACCCTGGATTTTTATCCCTCTTTTTGTAATTCAAAATTATCCAGAATTTGAGGTTGGTCCAAAAAGCAAAGTTGTAGATCTGGCCAAGAGAACAACTTTGATATTTACAGATTTTCAAAGTTCTATATAAAATTGAAGTAATTTCAAATTCTTTCAAACTCCAGTTTTGTCCCTTTTGAGTTTTCAAAATTATTTCATAAACTATTGAGTTTCAGAAAAAGTGTATATTAGCAAAGTTGTAGGTTTTTTCAAATGGAACAACTTCATATATAAAGATTTTTCAAGTTTCAGTTTGAAATCCAAAGTAATTTGATTTGAATCAAATTTGAAAAGTGTCCCCTTTTCTGTTTTTGAATATAGTTCAAAAACTATTTGGAATTTGAAAATGTTCATATTGACAAAGTTGTAGATCTCATTTTTCTGAGCAACTTTGGTATTTTGAGTTTTTGTCGCACAGTTCAAATTTGGGAGAAGTTTGCAAAATACAGAAACCAGCAAAGTCAAACCCTATCCCCTAGCACTGTTTTCTTCCAGCTAGGGCCAAGGGGGGGCCCGGCCATGGCGCCGGCGCTGCGCCTGCAGCGCGTCTGGCTGCTCCCCATGCGCCACCAACCTGCCGCCGTTGTCGCCACCATCATTTCGCACCCGCACGCGCACAGTTGACCCCGCTCCCTCCCCTACAGTGTCCAGCGCGCCGCCGCCGCGTGGCCATTGCCGGCCAAGCTTGCGCACGGTCCCGGCTGCACGCCAGCCCCTCCGCGCTTAGCGCAATCGAGTGCGCACGCTCCCGCCGATCTATCCGCCGCTCGCCGTGCTCTCTACCGGCCTCAGGCCGCGCCTATAAAAGCCCCGCGGAGCTCGAGCTTCACTCATCTCCGCCACCGTGGCCAGGCCAGTCCAGTGCCTCCGCCGCTCCACCACCTAGCTCAGATGCTCCGCCTTGAGCTCGTGAAGCTTTCCCACCCTTCAATTTCATTCTACCGCCTCCAATCGCCCGGCGTAACCCATCGTTCCCATCTCCGCGGAAACCCGGTGAACTCGGTTCGTGAAATACTCCCTCTCCGGTCACGGATGCCTTCCCCTGACCCTGTGTCAGCTTCCTCGGCTCCACGCGACTCTAACCCGGCCCTTGCGGTTTCGTGTGTTGCGCAGGGTCGTCGGAGCGCCGCTCGCCGCTCGCCGCCGAAAGAGCTCCACCGAACCACCGCCCCCCGCCGAGCCCTGTCTCCGACGTCGTGGTAAGCCCTCGAAGCCCTCGGTCTCTGCCTTTTAACGAGCAAGCTCGAGCCAGGCTCGGGCGCACGCGTTCACTGTGGCTCGAGCCAGGCCTCGAGCACACGTTTCCGTCTCGCCCGAGCCCGAGCCTCGAGCGGACAGACCCTCACCACTTCGCTCGAGCCAGGCCTCGAGCGAACTCGTGCACCCTCCGCTTCGTCGAGCTAGGCCTCGGACGGACGCTTGCTTTTCCGTCTCGCCCGAGCCTTCCGTCTCGCCCGAGCCTTCCATCTCGCCCGAGTCCGCTTCGCCCGAGCCTCCGGGCCAGGCCTCGGACGGAGCAGTCACTTTCCGACTCGCCCGAGCCCGTTTCGCCGAGCCCTTCATAGAAGGAGCACAGTGATCTTTTCTTTTCTGAGAGTTGTGAATAGTGTTCTGTTTTTCTTTTTGTGTGAATAATCTGTTGTTCCTTAATGCTGAGAAAATTATGGTATGCTCCTTGCACTGTGTAGTATTTTATAAAAATATGAAACTTGACTTTTCTGCAAGAATTTGAAAATGTAAAATTCCCCTTTTAATTGAAAAATGAAGGTTTTGGTATTTTTGGAGAGTGATCTATAACTCAAAAATCTTGAGATAAATTTTTGAGACCTTGTTATAACATGCTGAACCTCTGGTAAAATTTTGAAGTCTTTTGGAGCAAGTTGATTTTTGAGCATTTATTTTAATTAAGGAATAGTGCCTTTGTTAATTAAATGTTTAGATTTATTTGAGCATCTAATGACCTCCAAAAATTATGAAATTTGTTTTGCCATCTGTTTATGCCTTAATGAACTATATGTGATTAATTTGGTAATTTTTGGAGCAACTTCATAAAATGACCTTTTAATAAAATAAGAAAAATAGAAAAGATGGATTAGGGTTGGTAATAAGTGTTTAATGATGTGATCTTTGGATTGATTGATGTTCATAGACCCCTACCCTTTGGTCTATGATGTGTGATGATATGTTTGGTTAATACTTAGGATAATTAATAAGGCCTAACATCAATAATGCTTAAGAAAGAAATGGTTACCTTTTATGCTCAACCTAGATTTCGATTATGCCTTGCCTAAGAGTAATCTAGATTCAGTGGAATCTTGCACCATAAGTCCATATCATCATTCTCATGAGCATTCATCATTGCATCCGTATAGTTGACGAAGAAGGTACCAGAGTCGAGGCCGCTGTTGACGAACCAACTCCCGAGGCGACCCCGAGCTCCAACACCTATACCTACCCCGAGTCTGCTCTCTTTGCCATCCAAGGCAAGCCCCGGTGCATTTAACCCTTTCCTTGAATTTATAAATGTTTCCTTAAATGCTTTTGAGTTAAATTATTGCATTAGGTTTATAGGAGTTGTGTGCTATCCTAATTGATGCACTATCCACCTTGACCACTGATACACCCGATACCTGCTTTTCAAAAGTATTTGAAAAATGCTTAGCAATGCTTATTGAATTAGACTTTGCAATAAAATGCCAATTTTAAAAGTGTGATCACTTAAGGAATGTTTATGAGAATTTGGTCTTACTCCCCGGCTGTTGGCTAGGTATCTGATCCGTACCTAGTCAATAGCGAGGAGAGGTTGTCCGAGCGTACGGTGCCGTCATGTTGTAGTCTGGGACTCAACAGTTGACACCGACGGGACAGGGTTGAAAAATTGACAGGACTATTACGCTTGGGTGAGATATAACCAGGTGTAGTTCTGGCTGGATGGAAATTAGGGACCATCCGTATGGGGGCCTGCTGGTCAAGACTTGTAACTATTCACATACTACGGAAAGCTCTGGCTCCGAGGAATCCTTTATTGGACCGACAACCGCGCACTGGGAGTGAGAGAGATGGCGGAAGTAGCATGTACCCACGTGGGTTAAAGTCCCGGATTGGTGTGGTGTACTGTACTTCCGGGTGGCGTAGGACCGGGCCCAATCTTGGAGGAATCGTGGTAGACGAGTTGGCATATGCAAGCTTGGGTGCTACATATGCAGTGTGGATAGGGATCCTCAGCTGAGTATTATTATCCAGATTAACGTTGCTCCTCGGTTATGGAGACTTGGTCCACTGACTGTCAACGGAGAGTGGTTCTCAACTAGGAATGTTTTGAAATGTAAAATGAATCATGAATGATGAAGAATTGAGGAATACTGAATCTTTCAAAATAAAATAAGGTTTACAAAAATGCTTTTCTGCAAAATACTTGATCTTGCTTAAGTCTTACCTTGACTACCCTAAGCCTCTCATTCCTGAGTCTTCTCCTTTTTCTTTAGTCGGGTAAGTCTTGTTGAGTACCCCAGTACTCAGGGTTTGTTACCCATGTTGCAGGTATGCCTGAGACCCCGATGTGTCTCGCACCCTGTTGCGTGACCTTCGTCCAGGAAGAGGCCGATGAGGCCGATGAGTAAACGTGCACCTCGGGCTGGGTGTTACATGTATCGTTATGTTAATGTTTCCGCTACGTTGTCTACTTTGAATCACCCGAACAATGGTTTGTAATAACCGTACTCCTTACCTCATTTGAAACCTCGTTTTGTAAAACTAATGTTATTTAAGTCTTCCGCTCTTTATTCCGATGTTATTTGTAAAAGTATGCAATGCTGTAACCGAATTGTGAGATAATCCTGCGGACATTGGGCACTGATGTAGCCCGGTGGCGAACAGGTCTTAATCACATGGAACATGGGTTCGGCTGTCAGAGGTTGACAGGGACACGTGGGCCATGAGATTAGGGTCGTTCCGTCACAGAGTGGTATCGGAGCATCTCACTTTAACGTTGCAGTGTTCTTTTGCGAAAACTTCAAAAGTTCTTTTGAGTCCAAACAAAATTTAAACTTGACTATTTGAGTCCAAATTGCTTCTCTCATCTTGTCTCGCATATGGCAACACTAGCTAGCGGAACAACATGTTTTAAGCCCTATATATGTTAAGTATTGCATTACCTTGTTCCGTAGGAACGATTCATGCATCATGTCATATCACTTAAGAAAATAAATGAGTTCGTTGGGATAGTGTACCTATACTTTTCTTGCTAGCCTTTCTCATCTATAACCTCTTGTCCAGATATGGCTCGCATCAAGCTGACCGCCCGCAAGTCGACTGGACCGAACGGTGTGCCGCGTCACCAGCTGGCGCCACGCACCGGAGAAGAGACTGGAGAATCCTCCAATGGTCGTCGTTTTCCCCGCCGCACCCGCAAGAACTGAAGGAGGAAATCAAGAATCTGAAGGCTAAGATAGAGAACATGGAGCATGACTTCTACCTTTCCCGCCTGGAGTTCTACGAGGCACGAGCCGCTCTTGAGGAAGCTAACCAGAATGTGGTTCGCGCTATCCAGCAGCATGATGCAACATGGATCCGAGAGGATGTCACCAGAGCCCAGCTCCATGGATTGCAGCAGTACACCGCCCAGATCGAGCAGTTCAATGATATGCTTCATGAGGAAGTACACCAGCTGCACAACCAGCTTCACCCCGTGATTCCACCAGTTGTTGAGGACCCCGAAGACGGAGTCGTGGAGGAACCTGAAGTGGAACACGAGCCCGATCAGAATGAGGAAGTGGAACCTGCTGAAGATGTCCACGTTGAAGATGAAGATGAGGAGGAAGAGCCTGAGCTTATCATCGAGGATGATGAAGATGACGAAAAGTTGATCTTCATCGATGACGACTAGACTCCTTGTGTCTGTACCATCTGCTTACCTAAACCTTAGGCTAGGTTTGGGGGCGTTAGTCTGTCTGTTGCCAAGTCTGGCATGTATCTTTCTTTTCGTACCTTTTCCCTTATCAGTCTGTTGTCCTCTTATCAAGCCAGCTATCTTTGTATCAATGAAGCTATCAATCGGTCGTTTCAGAACCTTTGTCCATATATGCTGAGTTCCGAGTTGCTTATACAGATGCCTGTGAACACCCGTACGGAGCTGGAGGTTCTGATGATGCCAACATCCCAAACCCTCCACCTGTACCAGCTACCCTAGCAGATGCCATTGCAGCCCTGGCCGCCGCTGCCAATCTGATGGCTCAGAACCAAGGACAGCAGAATGTTGGTCACCGTGGTCGTCACAACCAAGAGACCACCTATGTGGATTTCACTGAAACCCGTCCACCGGTTTCACCAGAGCCGATGAACCCCTCGAAGCTGATGATTGGCTCCGCACCATGGAGCAGAAGTTTGGTCTCTCCGATGCACTGAAATCCAGAAGAAGCCCGGTTTGCTTCGCAGCAGCTTCGTGGCCCAGCAAGTGCTTGGTATGCCAATCTCTTGGCTGCCCAGCCTGAAGGTCATGAGTTGACCTGGGAAGAGTTTCGCACCGCTTTCCGTGCACACCACATCCCATCAGGTCTGATGAAGATGAAGCTTGATCAGTTCTAGCCCTGCAGCAGAAGGACTCCACAGTGATGCAGTATGTGGGTCAATTCAACCATCTGAGTCAGTATGCAGCGGAATATGTCAACACGGATGAGAAGAAGAGAGACTGTTTCCTTAGGGGATTGCACCCTAAGATCCGCAGAAGCATGTCAAACAACCTGACCGGTTCTTATCATGAGGCTGTTGACCGGGCAGTTGCTTTGAAGAGAGTAACCGTCAGTACCAAGAGGAGAAGAAGAAGAAGAAAGCAGGATCTAGCAGCCAGCCTCTGGCAATCACAAGCGCCAGAGGGTCATATATCATCCTAGTCACCACCACAACCGTCCACCTTACCCTCACCAGCAAGTGGTTGTCCGTACCGCGGCTACCACCCACAACGCCAACCAACAAAGTGCCACTCAGCCGAACGCCCCAGGTGTTCGTATCACCACTCCACAAACCGCCTAAACCATCCCTGCTACAACTGTGGTCAACTTGGCCACTGGTCTCGTGAGTGCCCAAACCCAAGAGTATGCTCAGAATGCTCAGAAGAATCCTGGAGGATTCTCAGCAGCAGCAGCACCGTGCACAGCAGCAGCATGCCCAGAAAGGCAGGATTGTCAAGAAGCACGGACAAGTCTACTACACCGCTGTCAACGATATACCAGAAGGGGAGCCCGTCATGATCGGTAGGTTTCCTGTTGCCAATCACCCTGCAGTTGTGTTGTTTGATTCTGGTGCATCGCATTCTTTCATCAGTCGTACCTTCGTCTCTAAGCATGACATATCAATTGGGGAGTTGAAAGAAAGTTTTTGCATTTTATCGCCTGGAGGGCGTATAATCACCAAAGAGGTGGTTCGCAGTATACCAGTAAGGTTGGGGGAACATGTATTTCCCACCACCATGATAGTGCTTCATGATCAGGAGATAGATGTCATCCTAGGCATGAATTGGATGTGTCAGTATAAAGCCATGATCGACATCCTGAATAGAGTTGTGAGAGTGGATATTCCTAACAGTACTGCCAAACTCCTTCTCCAACTTCCAATGCCTCAAAAACCAGCAGCCACTCAAATAAATAAACCGCCTATGTTCTGGAAACCCGGGACATCCCCGTGGTTTGTGAATTCCCTGATGTTTTTCCTGAGGATTTGCCTGGTCTGCCTCCTGACCGTGACGTTGAGTTTGCCATAGAGCTAAAGCCCGGGACTGCTCCTATATCCCGCAGAGCTTATCGAATGCCTCCCAGAGAGTTGGCAGAACTAAAAATCCAATTACAAGATTTGTTGGACAAGGGTTTCATTCGCCCAAGCTCGTCTCCTTGGGGCTGTCCTGCAATCTTTGTAAAGAAGAAAGACAAGACTCTCAGAATGTGCATTAATTATCGCCCACTCAATGAGGTCACCATCAAAAACAAATATCCTTGCCTCGGATTGATCTTCTCTTTGACCAGTTAGCTGGAGCCAAAGTATTCTCCAAGATCGATCTCAGATCCGGCTACCACCAAATAAAGATTCGTCCTGAAGATATTCCTAAAACAGCTTTCACCACCCGATACGGCCTATATGAGTACTTGGTCATGTCCTTCGGTTTGACCAATGCACCCGCTCATTTCATGTACCTCATGAACTCTGTTTCATGCCAGAGCTTGATAAATTCGTGGTCGTGTTCATTGACGACATCCTTGTCTACTCAAAAACCCTGAAGATCACGCCGGGCATCTTCGTATCGTTCTATCCCGTCTCAGAGACCATCAGCTCTATGCTAAGTTCAGTAAATGTGAGTTCTGGTTAGATCAGATACAGTTCCTTGGTCATGTCCTTTCCGCTGAAGGTGTGTCAGTCGACCCTGGAAAAGTGTCAGATATCCTGGATGGAAGCCACCTACCTCCGTTCACAAGGTCCGCAGTTTTATGGGGATGGCTGGATATTATCGTCGATTCATCCCAGATTCTCCAGAATCGCCAAGCCTATCACCGAGTTGCTGAAGAATTCTGTGAAGTTTTTTGGTCACCAGCTTGTGAACAAGCTTTTCAGACTTTGAAGAAGTTGTTAACCACGTCACCAGTGCTAGCTCAGCAAACGTCGAGAAGCCCTTTGATGTCTACTGTGATGCATCTGGTACTGGTTTGGGTGCGTGTTGATGCAAGAAGGAAGAGTGATCGCTTATGCCTCGCGGCAGCTTAAGCGACATGAGGAAAATTATCCAACTCATGATCTTGAGTTAGCAGCAGTGGTTCATGCCTTGAAGATATGGCGTCATTATCTGTTGGGCAGTACCTGCAATGTGTACACAGATCACAAGAGCCTGAAGTATATCTTCACCCAAGAAAAGCTGAACATGAGGCAGCGAAGATGGCTTGAGTTAATCAAGGACTATGATATCGAAGTGCATTACCATCCGGGTAAGGCGAATGTGGTCGCCGATGCACTCAGTCGCAAGTCATACTGTAACTGTCTGGTTATGAAATCCTATGAATCTTCCCTATGCTATGAACTAGAGAAGCTGGGTATTGAAATGGTTCCACAAGGAAGTCTAGGCAATGTCAGAATAGAAACCTCTATCAGAGAACAGATCATAGCTGCACAGAAAGATAACCCGGAATCAAGCACATCATCGAAAAGGTTCAAGTTGGAAAGGCTGACTGTTTCAGGATTGATGATGAAGGAGTGGTATGGTTCAAGAACCGTTGGTAGTAGTTCCCAAGGTACCTGAACTGAGACAGATAATCCTTGATGAAGCACACCTCAACCAGATTTGCCATCCATCCTGGCAGCAACAAGATGTACCAAGACTTGAAGCAAAAATTCTGGTGGACAAAGATGAAGATCGAAATCGCTCGACATGTCGCTCGTTGCGATACATGTCAGAAAGTCAAGGCTGTGCATATGAAGCCCGGAGGAGAGCTGCAACCTTGTCAGTACCTGGTTGGAAATGGGAGGATATCAGCATGGATTTTATCAATGGATTACCCAAGACTCAAAAGGGATTCGATTCCATTTGGGTGATAGTGGACCGTCTCACGAAGCAAGCTCACTTCCTACCGGTCAAAACAAGTTATACCGTCCCAACTTATGCCACCTTGTACAAAAACAACATAGTGAAGCTCCATGGCATCCCCAAGACCATCATCTCAGATCGTGGTACTCAGTTTGTTGCTAAGTTCTGGAAAGCGTTCCATGCCTCACTTGGAACCAAGCTATTGTATAGCACGGCTTATCATCCGCAGACTGATGGACAGACTGAGAGAGTCAACCAAGTGTTAGAAGATATGTTGAGAGCCTGTGTGCTTACCTTCGCAGATACTTGGGATCAGTGTTTGCCCTTGGCAGAATTCTCTTATAATAACAGTTACCAAGAGAGCATCAAAATGGCACCCTTGAAGCACTGTACGGCCGCCGTTGTCGTACACCTCTCAGTTGGTCTGAACCCGGAGAAAGGGAATTCTTTGGAGTTGACCTAGTAAAAGATATGGAAGAGAAAGTCAAGCAAATACAAGAGAACATGAAGATTGCACAGTCTCGACAGAAAAGTTATGCTGACAAGAGACGTCGACCTCTGCAGTTTGAGATCGGGGATTATGTGTACCTGAAAGTCTCACCCACCAAAGGAGTCACTCGTTTTGGAGTCAAAGGAAAGCTAGCACCCGTTACATTGGTCCGTTTGAGATTCTGGATCGTTGTGGCAAGGTCGCTTACAAGTTAAGTTTGCCCGATCATCTTTCAGCAGTTCATAATGTGTTTCATGTCTCCCAACTCAAGAAGTGTCTCCGAGTACCTGAACATGTGTGTGAAGTTGAAGGCGTTGAGCTAGAACCAGATCTGTCATACACTGAGTATCCAGTTCGCGTGTGGATCACAAGGATCGTGTTACCCGAAGAACCACCACAAGATGGTACAAGATCCAGTGGAACCAGCACTCTGAAGAAGAAGCCACCTGGGAATCCGAAGACTTCTTAGCAAAGAACTATCCCGACTTTCTCGAATCTCTGTAGATGTAAGGTTTTGCCTTTTCCTTCTTAAGACGTGGAATCTCGGGGCGAGATTTCTTTAGGGGGGAAGGCTGTAACACCCCTGGTGTTTAAATGTAATTAACTTGACATGTCATTATCTTAAGCATTAATCATTTCCTGTGATGCATTTGATTTGCCTAATTGCTATGCCTTGATTCCCTTTTCGAAAACCCTAAAAGCCCAATTCTCTCTATAAGGGCAAAATGGTAATTTCACCTCTGTGCCTAGTTCTATTTAATTCTTGTTCAAATTTAGTGCCCTGATGTTTGCTTCATTGATCAAAGTTCAAAAATCAGTTTTGATTTGATTTTCCCTTTTGCAAAACCCTGATTTCCAAACCCTGGATTTTTATCCCTCTTTTTGTAATTCAAAATTATCCAGAATTTGAGGTTGGTCCAAAAAGCAAAGTTGTAGATCTGGCCAAGAGAAACAACTTTGGTATTTACAGATTTTCAAAGTTCTATATAAAATTTGAAGTAATTTCAAATTCTTTCAAACTCTAGTTTTTGTCCCTTTTTGAGTTTTCAAAATTATTTCATAAACTATTGAGTTTCAGAAAAAGTGTATATTAGCAAAGTTGTAGGTTTTGTCAAATGGAACAACTTTCATATATAAAGATTTTTCAAGTTTCAGTTTGAAATCCAAAGTAATTTTGATTTGAATCAAATTTGAAAAGTGTCCCCTTTTCTGTTTTTGAATATAGTTCAAAAACTATTTGGAATTGAAAATGTTCATATTGACAAAGTTGTAGATCTCATTTTTCTGAGCAACTTTGGTATTTTGAGTTTTTGTCGCACAGTTCAAATTTTGGGAGAAGTTTGCAAAATACAGAAACCAGCAAAGTCAAACCCTATCCCCTAGCACTGTTCTTCTTCCAGCTAGGGCCAAGGGGGGGGCCCGGCCATGGCGCCGGCGCTGCGCCTGCAGCGCGTCTGGCTGCTCCCCATGCGCCACCAACCTGCCGCCGTTGTCGCCACCATCATTTCGCACCCGCACGCGCACAGTTGACCCCGCTCCCGTCCCCTACAGTGTCCAGCGCCGCCGCCGCGCGTGGCCATTGCCGGCCAAGCTTGCGCACCGGTCCGGCTGCACGCCAGCCCTCCGCCTTAGCGCAATCGAGTGCGCACGCTCCCGCCGATCTTATCCGCGCCTCGCCGTGCTCTCTACCGGCCTCAGGCCGCGCCTATAAAAGCCCCGCCGGAGCTCGAGCTCTTCACTCATCTCCGCCACCGTGGCCAGGCCAGTCCCAGTGCCTCCGCCGCTCCACCACCTAGCTCAGATGCTCCGCCTTGAGCTCGTGAAGCTTTCCCACCCTTCAATTTCATCTCTACCGCCTCCAATCGCCCGGCGTAACCCCATCGTTCCCATCTCCGGCGGAAACCCGGTGAACTCGGTTCGTGAAATACTCCCTCTCCGGTCACGGATGCCTTCCCCTGACCCCTGTGTCAGCTTCCTCGGCTCCGCGCGACTCTAACCGGCCCTTGCGGTTTCGTGTGTTGCGCAGGGTCGTCGGAGCGCCGCTCGCCGCTCGCCGCGCGAAAGAGCTCCACCGAACCACCGCCCCGCCGAGCCCTGTCTCCGACCGTGGTAAGCCCTCGAAGCCCCCTCGGTCTCTGCCTTTTAACGGCGCAAGCTCGAGCCAGGCCTCGGGCGCACGCGTTCACTGTGGCTCGAGCCAGGCCTCGAGCACACGTTTCCGTCTCGCCCGAGCCCGAGCCTCGAGCGGACAGACCCTCACCACTTCGCTCGAGCCAGGCCTCGAGCGAACTCGTGCACCCTCCGCTTCGTCGAGCTAGGCCTCGGACGGACGCTTGCTTTTCCGTCTCGCCCGAGCCTTCCGTCTCGCCCGAGCCTTCCATCTCGCCCGAGTCCGCTTCGCCCGAGCTCGGGCCAGGCTCGGACGGAGCAGTCACTTTCCGACTCGCCCGAGCCCGTTTCGCCCGAGCCCTTCATAGAAGGAGCACAGTGATCTTTTCTTTTTCTGAGAGTTGTGAATAGTGTTCTGTTTTCTCTTTTTGTGTGAATTAATCTGTTGTTCCTTAAATGCTGAGAAAATTATGGTATGCTCCTTGCACTGTGTAGTATTTTATAAAAATATGAAACTTGACTTTTCTGCAAGAATTTGAAAATGTAAAATTCCCCTTTTAATTGAAAAATGAAGGTTTTGGTATTTTTGGAGAGTGATCTATAACTCCAAAAATCTTGAGATAAATTTTTGAGACCTTGTTATAACATGCTGAACCTCTGGTAAAATTTTGAAGTCTTTTGGAGCAAGTTGATTTTTGAGCATTTATTTTAATTAAGGAATAGTGCCTTTTGTTAATTAAATGTTTAGATTTATTTGAGCATCTTAATGACCTCCAAAAATTATGAAATTTGTTTTGCCATCTGTTTATGCCTTAATGAACTTATGTGATTAATTTGGTAATTTTTGGAGCAACTTCATAAAATGACCTTTTAAATAAAATAAGAAAAATAGAAAAGATGGATTAAGGGTTGGTAATAAGTGTTTAATGATGTGATCTTTGGATTGATTGATGTTCATAGACCCCTACCCTTTGGTCTATGATGTTTGTGATGATATGTTTGGTTAATACTTAGGATAATTATAATAAGGCCTAACATCAATAATGCTTAAGAAAGAAATGGTTACCTTTTATGCTCAACCTAGATTTCGATTATGCCTTGCCTAAGAGTAATCTAGATTCAGTGGAATTGTCTTGCACCATAAGTCCATATCATCATTCTCATGAGCATTCATCATTGCATCCGTATAGTTGACGAAGAAGGTACCAGAGTCGAGGCCGCTGTTGACGAACCAACTCCCGAGGCGACCCCGAGCTCCAACACCTATACCTACCCCGAGTCTGCTCTCTTTGCCATCCAAGGCAAGCCCCGGTGCATTTAACCCTTTCCTTGAATTTATAAAATGTTTTCCTTAAATGCTTTTGAGTTAAATTATTGCATTAGGTTTATAGGAGTTGTGTGCTATCCTAATTGATGCACTATCCACCTTGACCACTGATACACCCGATACCTGCTTTTCAAAAGTATTTGAAAAATGCTTAGCAATGCTTATTGAATTAGACTTTGCAATAAAATGCCAATTTTAAAAGTGTGATCACTTAAGGAATGTTTATGAGAATTTTGGTCTTACTCCCCGGCTGTTGGCTAGGTATCTGATCCGTACCTAGTCAATAGCGAGGAGAGGTTGTGTCGAGCGTACGGTGCCGTCATGTTGTAGTCTGGGACTCAACAGTTGACACCGACCGGGACAGGGTTGAAAAATTGACAGGACTATTACGCTTGGGTGAGATATAACCAAGGTGTAGTTCTGGCTGGAAAATTAGGGACTATCCGTATGGGGGCCTGCTGGTCAAGACTTGTAACTATTCACATACTACGGAAAGCTCTGGCTCCGAGGAATCCTTTATTGGACCGACAACCGCGCACTGGGAGTGGAGAGATGGCGGAAGTAGCATGTACCCACGTGGGTTAAAGTCCCGGATTGTGTGGTGTACTGTACTTCCGGGTGGCGTAGGACCGGGCCCAATCTTGGAGGAATCGTGGTAGACGAGTTGGCATATGCAAGCTTGGGTGCTACATATGCAGTGTGGATAGGGATCCTCAGCTGAGTATTATTTATCCAGATTAACGTTGCTCCTCGGTTATGGAGACTTGGTCCACTGACTGTCAACGGAGAGTGGTTCTCAACTAGGAATGTTTGAAATGTAAAATGAATCATGAATGATGAAGAATTGAGGAATACTGAATCTTTCAAAATAAAATAAGGTTTACAAAAATGCTTTTCTGCAAAATACTTGATCTTGCTTAAGTCTTACCTTGACTACCCTAAGCCTCTCATTCCTGAGTCTTCTCCCTTTTTCTTTAGTCGGGTAAGTCTTGTTGAGTACCCCAGTACTCAGGGTTTGTTACCCATGTTGCAGGTATGCCTGAGACCCCGATGTGTCTCGCACCCTGTTGCGTGACCTTCGTCCAGGAAGAGGCCGATGAGGCCGATGAGTAAACGTGCACCCTCGGGCTGGGTGTTACATGTATCGTTATGTTAATGTTTCCGCTACGTTGTCTACTTTGAATCACCCCGAACAATGGTTGTAATAACCGTACTCCTTACCTCATTTGAAACCTCGTTTTGTAAAACTAATGTTATTTAAGTCTTCCGCTCTTTATTCCGATGTTATTTGTAAAAGTATGCAATGCTGTAACTGAATTGTGAGATGATCCTGCGGACATTGGGCACTGATGTAGCCCGGTGGCGAACAGGTCTTAATCACATGGAACATGGGTTCGGCTGTCAGAGGTTGACAGGGACACGTGGGCCATGAGATTAGGGTCGTTCCGTCACACCGGCCAGGGGTGGTCGGTGGTACCGACCAGCCTCGGGACTGAGGGAGTATAAATGCCTCCCCTCTTCACTTTTCACGGTCACCCACTGACTCCATACACTTATTGCTGACCTAACTCGTGACAAACACTCACCAAGCATTGACTCACTCCTCTCTCTTCCCCTTTGCTCCTAGATTCATTCCCTTGCGAGATTTGAGCTAGGGAAGTGAGATTCGAGAGTGGGAAGCATCAATCTTCGACTTGAGCACTTGGTTTCCATCTTGCCGGCTTGCTTTGTGTCTTTTACTCTTGAGCTCTTTGAGCTCTAGCCAGTTAGGTGTTCTTCGTGGTAGCCCGTATTGATTTACTTGTGAGGGCTCCCCGAAGCGTTTGTATTACCCTGAGATTTCTAGTAGAGATACTCTCGTAGCCTTTGTGGTTGCTTGAGTGAGGCGAGGAGGTGAAATAGACTCCGACCTCTGTGGTCACCTCAACAACGAGGAAGTAGGCACTCCTTAGTGGATTGGCCGAACCTCGGGATAAATCGCGTGTCCCGTGTGCTTGTTGTTGTTGTCCCTATTGTCTCTACTTCACTTGTTATTGTGTTCTTCGTGTTCTTCTTATCCCTATCTCTTTCTTAGGTTGGGAAGGCTCGATCTACATCAAGGGTAGCAACCAAGGTTTGGTGAGAGTAGATTTACCGTATATCATTCTTAGGAAAGTGGGTCAGAAACTTGTATTATCTTCATAGCTTACATTCATCGGTTTTGTAGTTTCTTTTAGGATCCCGGTTGTGTCGTTTGTTTGTGTTGGTAGTACCGGTGTTTCACACCCGGTAGTACCTACCCAAACAAACCGGCCTCTCCGGTTGCTATCTAACTACATCTTATAGTTTGTGAAGTTTCAGATAGTCAAAAATCACCTATTCACCCCCCTCTAGGCTGATTCGGTCCTTTCAGCCCTGAAATTTGGCCTGGCGGTAGTACCGCCATTACCTCGGTACTACCGCCCCCGGTGCTACCGACCCTAAGCCGGTAGTAGCCAAGTTCGCTGAGCTCTCTGGTCTGATGCGTTTTGACTTGGCGGTGGTACCGCCATCATGTCGGTACTACCGACCCTCGGTGGTACCGACCCTGGTCGGTAGTTTTCGAGGGACCAAGTCCCTAACTGCGGAGCTCTCTGTTCGCGGCTGATTTGGCCTGGCGGTAGTACCGCCATAACCTCGGTACTACCGCCCGCGGTGGTACCGACCTGAGGTCGGTAGTTGTCCTTTTGGTCAGATCTGGTTTTATGCGACCGTTGTGAACTGGTCGGTAGTACCGACCATGGGTGGTCGGTACCACCGACCAGCCTCGGGACTGAGGGAGTATAAATGCTTCCTCTCTTCACTTTCCTCGGTCACTTACTCATTCCACACACTTATTGCTGACCTAACTTTAACTTGAGACAAACACTCTCCAAGCATTGACTTCTCCCCTCTCTCTCCCCCTTTGCTCCGAGATTCATTCCCTTGCAAGATTTGAGCTAGGGAAGTGAGATTAGAGAGTGGGAAGCTTCGATCTACGACTTGAGCACTTGGTTTCCATCTAGTCGGCTTGATTTGTGTCTTTTACTCTTGAGCTCTTTGAGCTCTAGCCGGTTAGGTGTTCTTCGTGGTAGCCCGTATTGATTTACTTGTGAGGGCTCCCCGAAGCGTTTGTATTACCCTGAGATTTCTAGTGGAGAAACTCTCGTAGCCTTTGTGGTTGCTTGAGTGAGGCAAGGAGGTGAAATAGACTCCGACCTTTGTGGTCACCTCAACAACGAGGAAGTAGGCACTCCTTAGTGGATTGGCCGAACCTCGGGATAAATCGCGTGTCCCGTGTGCTTGTTGTTGTTCCTATTTTCTCTACTTTACTTGTTATTGTGTTCTTCGAGTTCTTCCTATCCCTATCTTCTTCTTAGGTTGGAAAGGCTTGATCTACATCAAGGGAAGCTACCAAGGCTCGGTGAGAGTAGATTTGCTATCTATCATACTTAGGGAAGTGAGGTAGATTCTTGTATTACATTCATAGTTCACTTACATTGGATTTGTAGTTCCTTTTAGGATCCCGGTTGTGCCGTTTGTTTGTGTCGGTAGTACTGGTGTTCTACACCCGGTAGTACCTATCCAAACAAACCGGTCTCTCCGGTTGATATCTAATTACATCTTCTAGTTTGTGAAGTTGCAGATTGTTAAAAATCACCTATTCACCCCCCTCTAGGCTGATTCGGTCCTTTCATAAGGCACGGTGAGACACGGTGGATGGGCATACCTATGACATTCACCACCATATTATGAATGTCTTTTTTGTTCTATGTGATTTTAGGATGCTCATTTTAATCTCACATCGTCAGTTACACAGTAGGAGGAGGGCCAATGATCCTTCCACGAACCTAACCTATCTCTTTGCCTAACGTAGGAGCGACTGTTTGTATGATATTATCATCAGATGTAGCCGTATTATTGGAAAGTCTCTTACAAGTTACAACCGTTACTAGGAGCATATGCTACATTTTTTTTGAACAGAGCTATGCTACATCTACAGAGATCACAAGGTTAGGTTATACATTCATCGCCAAAAAGGATAGGTTAAACAAACTAAGATTTTGATGATAAAACTTACCTCAATCCGGGTTTTTAATTCGTACCAGTTTGCTATGCAAGACATGCCATACACTCCTTGTTTTAGTGTATACATTCGGGTACACCGAATATTAGTACTAGTGGTTCTAAACTTATTTTTATTGACATTTTTATCGACCGCCAATATGAAAGACCAGTGAAGATCGAGAACTTTATAGGCATCTTCTAGAAACCCGTTACTACAAATAGTTTACACCGACGGTTAGAACAAATGATTTACAATGGTTGTTTTCTTAAGAAAAACCATCAGTACAAATAATTTTCTAAGATTACAAATCAGATTTAAAATAGCAAAAAAACTAAAAAAATTTCTAAACTAAAAATCAGCTTAAAAACAACAAAAATATCCAAGGAGTCGCACAAGACGACCATAATCAAGCTGTAGGCGTTTTCTTTCTTTCTTTTGGATAAATTGGTGCATAAACATGGCACAGGAAAGCAGGAACTCAACGTCTCAACCCTCACATATCACATCCCCTGCTACTTGCTACAGCACCCAAAGTCCCTTGTGACCTAGTAAAAGAAATATTGCCTTGGTAAAGGAAAGCAGGAAATATTGCTACTCCGCCAAATTTTGATATGAAGATTTGAAGCTCTAAACAAATCTAAATGAAAAAACTAACTACAAGTTTTAGATCTCATTGAAATTTACAATTTTTCTTTTGATTGTTTTTCCATCTAGGATCATTTAAGAAATTTAAAAATATGAATCTTAAAACCATTAACATTAAAATATAATTTATGCTCCTTAAAATAAGTTTAAATAAAAAAGTTATCAACTACAAAGTTATAGATTTTTATGAATCCTACAAGTTTTGTTAAAACCATTTTTCCATTCGAGATGATTTGAAAAACTCAAAAAAATAATGTCAAACTATTCGTAGCGACCTAGATTAAGAATACCGCCAATATGAATACATTTTTACTAGTGAACGTGCTGAGAAAACAACCAGAAAAAAAACTTTACTTGCAGTTCCTCGTGTGGACCCACAATTTTATTTCTAGTGGTGCCTATACTTTATTACTAGAAGTCGACAATGAAACCATCAATGTAATAGTGGTTTATAACTAGATGGACAAAAACAACATTGTTTTTTAGAAAAACTCGATCTGCTAGGACGATAGGGTTGTTATGACGCCCTCGAGGTATCGTGCTTAAAAAGATCTTCTCACGTAGATCGAGAAAACCCTAAATCATTGCTCCACCCTTATATTGTGGCACCACAACTTTGTGAGATGAGATGATCCCATACCTCTGTAAAAGAGTGAGTCTCTTAAAACTCGAACCCCAACTACTGTGGAGGAGAGATACTAAGCCGAACTAACCACTCAGTCAGCCTAACGGTTCCCAACATAAAATTTAAAAGCCGTGGAAAGCTATATAAATAGCACTAGTTCCTACTAGTAGCTTATTATTTCCTAGTCACTTATTGTTATGTAGTGAACACCTTGCGTATCATTTCAGCATGGTGTTTTGAAAGTTTTAAGTAGTCACTTGCCACTTATTGGTGCATAGTGGCACCGTACATCTTCATTTGCAAGGCTCCTGCAAACTATAACGATCAGATCAAATAGCTAAAACTTTACGCCCTCATACCTCAATATACAAATCTCTTTAGAATACAAAATTTTCAAACAAGAGAAATAGAAATTGTAGAAATTTAAAATGTTAGGAACTTTTCATAGTGGCCTTTGAACGCAACAGATGAAAAGGTTTTTTTAATAAATAAATAAATCTGTTATATATATAGTGTTATTATGTGGTACCCTAGCTATTATGTGTGTACATACTAGTATGGTTTGCATATTATTTTGTTACACCACATATGGTAAAATTGGTAAGATAATAGAATATTGGATTGGATTTTAAAGTATAGGATGATGAAATCAATAATATATGTAGATGACTTATATGTTAATATATTAAAAAAATAAAAGTATTACATATAATGAGATGATATGGACCAAATTTTGTATTTAATAAGGCATGACATGGATAGCTTCCGCGAATGAATTGCAAGTTAGTGGACACTTAGTGTGTGTGTGTGCACATCTTACCTAAAGAGATAGAATATCTACTATGGTTTAGCTTTATTAGAGTATATAGATACAAATATAGATATAGATTTCAAGAGAGATAGACACATAGGAATGTTTCTGTTATGTCCACCTCATTGCTAGTTTTCCTCCAACAATTTCATATGTCCAATAGTAATCCAAAGGAAATTCATTTGGTTTAATCATTTTTTTTGCGGGGTTGGTTTAATCATTTATACCAAAGAGACGTATATGAAAGGCTTCCTACGGAATTAGTTTTTGTTCTTTGTTTCAAAGAGGTTTTAGTCTACTTGAACTTGAGGTAGGGGTTAGTATATGACTTTATTGCCCATCAATTATTCTTAGAATTAAGATGTGTGCCAATTATATTGTACTACCTTCGTCCTTAAATAAATCAATTTCTAAAATTCTTAAAGTCAATTTTTTTATACTCTTACCGAATTTATTGATAAGAACATGAAATATATTTTAAAAAGACATACTTATTTAATGTCATAGATTTCGTACTCTTTCATGTTAAGTTGGTCAAACTTATACAAATTTGCTTTATGACAACTCCAAAAGTTAATTTGTCTGGCACTATATAAGCACATGTTTCGTGATAATTCTATAATAAAAACATTTTACATAAATTTAGTTAAAATTATAAATTATTTTAAAAGGGCAACTAAAATATCAGCTATTATATTACAGGACTGAGGAAGTACAGTACCGTGTGAGTAAAACAAACAAACGTTCAAGAGTTTATATTGTTAATTAAATTTTAACCCAAAACAACCACGAGTTTTTTTTTTACAAACCAATAGCTTTGTACTCCGTACGCCAAGATCCTCTCAAGTCTCAAGGCGGACGTGCCGTGTTCCCCAAACCGTCGCCGCTTCCTGCGAGTCCAACGCTGATCCGGGTCCACATCAACCAGTGCCAGTTGCCATTGCCAACAGCCACCCCCCTGCAGCCAGCCGCCCTCCAGGGCCCACTGCCAGTCTGCGCAGCCCTCTCCTCCACCGCACCGGTGAAGGGTAGGCCGAAGAAACCAGACGCAAGTCCACACCGAATCCGACGGTCCAGGCTGCCTTGATGTAATCGGACGGTCCTCGGCTCCCTACTGTCTACATCCAAACTGATTGCTACCCAGCCACTTCCATCCGTGTCCCATAAGTTGTGGCCCGGTCTGTCAGTGATGTCCTCTACGCGAAGCCCAGGTACGCGTGGGCCCAGTAATTAACTAATAATATCTCGTGCGGAAAAAGAAAAACCAGAGAAAAAAAAACAAGGCCGGAGAAAAAGATGCTTTTGGCATCATCCAAGCCCACCACGCCTCTCCTGCTCTCCGCCCCGCTTCTCCACCCGCCCCCTCTCAAAAGAAACACACGCCCCTCGGATCCCTCCACGTCAGCGATCCGCGCCTCCTGATCCGAGCACTCCCATTGGCCGCGCCCGCGACCCCTATCGCCACCCTCCCTGCGCCTGGTCCAGGGCGCGCCCCGTGAACCGCCCCCCTATTCCCCCAATGGCGAGGAAAACACCCTCCCCGTATAAGATCACTCTGTATTTCAAATCCCCTCGCAACCAAACACTTCCGTGGGAAAAAAATAATTTATTATAGGAGAAGGGGAAGAGAAGAGATGGACGAGGCGTGGGAGCGGGCGGTGGAGGCGGCGCTTCACGCCGGCGGCGAGGGGAGCTCGTCGCCGGCGCGGAGCCTCACGCTTGACGGCGCCGTCAAGTGCATGCACGGGCGGCTGCCGGCGGCGGAGATACTGGAGCGGCACCAGAGCCTGGAGCACCTCTCGATCGCCGGCGTCGGGGTCACGTCGCTCGAGGGGTTCCCGCGGCTGCGGAACCTCACGCGTCTCACCCTCTCCGACAACCGCATCGCCGGCGGTCTCGACCACCTTGTCGCCGCGGGGCTGTCCTCGCTGCGCGACCTGGACCTCAGCAACAACCGCATCCAGGACGTTGAGGACCTCGCGCCACTCGCTGACCTGCGCCTTGTGTCGCTCGACCTCTACGAGTGTCCCGTCACCCGCGTCAAGGACTACAGATCCAGGGTCTTCGGGATGATCCGGACGCTCAAGTACCTGGACAAGATGGATGCTGACGAGAACGAGCGCCCCGAGTCCGATGACGACGATGACGACGGAGATGGGGACGGCGACGGCGACGGGGAGGGAGACGACGATGACGAAGATGAGGAAGATGAGGAAGACCCCGGGAGCGGCGAGGTCGCGAACGGGGGCGTTGCCCACGTGCGAGGCGGCGTGGTTTCGCATCCGGTGGAGGTGAATGGGGTGATCGATGTCGACGAGGAAGAGAGCGATGCTGACGAGGTCGTCCCGAACGGGGGAGTCGAGCACAGCCATGGGGCAAACGGGTTTCGTGTCGCGGTTGCTGGAGAAGCCCCAGGCGAGGAGGATGAGGACGTCGAGGATGATGATGATGAAGATGATGACTTTGAGGAGGATGATTTGGGGGAGGAGATTGATGAGGATGTTGATGAAGAAGATGCTGTTGTGGAGGTGCATGATGTACCAAGTAGCGATGAGGAGGAAGATGGTGTCGAGGAGGAGGAGGAAGAGGAGGAGGAGGAGGAAGAAGATGATGAAGAGGAAGAGGAGGTTGAGGATGAAGGTGAAGAGGAGCCACAGAGTAGTGGTAGGGTTGCCATGATGACTGGGGAGGATGGAGGAGAAGAGATAGATGGGCATGAGCATGGAGAAGGGGATGATGAGGATGAAAATGGTGAGATCGGTGAAGAGGACGAGGAGGGTTTGGAGGTTGATAGGGTTTACGAGGAGGGAAATGATGATGATGATGCAGATGCAGATGATGAGGTATAACACATCAAATTTCTTGCAAGCGTTTCAAGTGTTTTTCCATTTATTGCAATTTCCTGTTTGTTCAGTTGGTGATCTGTTTAGTATTATCCATTTGTTTATATCGTTGCAGATGACATAACTTGCATTTGCTTTATTTTAGTATATATATACTGTGAAAGTTAGTGAAATTAATTTGTCACAGTGTGAGCTCTTGTATCTGCTGTAGTGCTTGTGAGAGCAGTAGAGTACCATGGCTGTTGCTAAACACATCTATGCCATTTTTTTTCTATTGGTTTAATCTTATAACAACTACTATCTGTGTAGAGTCACTGTTGGTAAATCCAAAAAATTTATACTTGTGCAATCTTTAGGTGTGTGGCTTAAAAATGACTATGAGGGCTGGGGTATTAGCATGTGTCTCTTCTTGTGCATGTGTTACTGTTTTAGCAAGGCTAGATTTGTAGTCTGCAATTTTTTTGTTTTTGGAGTGCATGATATTCCCCTTTGTGCTATTGTATTTTTGCATTCATCCATACTATCATTTATGCTTTTTATTCTTTGTGATTTGCGATGATGACCACATTAAGGAGTTCTTGATCAACTTGGGCACTTTGTTCTGTGCCTCTGCTTTGCCCGAAAATACCCTGTTTGCTTGAACTTATGAGACGCCTTATTAGCTGTACTTCAGCAGTTTGGCTCATAGAACACTATTGAAACAGCCGAAATCAGCCATGAATAAGTTCATCTGTTTGTCCTGCCATGCGCTTAACCGTAAAACGGTTCTTTAAAATCTGCTAATCTGTGCAATGAAATAATTTTGACTGCTTTGCTCATTAAAAAGGTGCCTCTGCTCTAAACTGATTGCTTTTTTTTTAATAAATGCTATGTTTGATTACCTGCTATATCATCATCTTTAAAGATTGTTTGGAAGCCCTTATAAGAGGTTTTTGCTGCAGCTGTCTATCACAGGCTACTTGTTATCAAGTTTTTTTTGTTTCTGCAAAATACTTCACGCGATCAGTCTTGCAATGGTTTATGTTTAGTACTCCCTCCATCCCAAATTATAAGACATTCCAAGAATCTTGGAGAGTCAAAGTTTTTCGACTTTGACCAAATTTATATAATAAGATAATAATATTTATGATATCAACTAAGTGCAATTAGATTCTCCATTAGTTATATTTTCATAATATGTATATTTGATGGTATAAATCTTTATATTTTTCTCTATAATTTTGGTCAAAGTTGAAAAACTTTGACTCTCCAAGATTCTTGGAACGTCTTATAATTTGGAATGGAGGGAGTATCTTGTTAGCTTAATCTTAGAATGCCTGTGAACTTGCAATGGTGGTTTTTTGTACTTCATGTTGAACAAGTATTCCTAAGCTGTACTATATATAAGATTGACCATTAGTATTCTGTTTTACCTATTATGATTGATTATCTGCATGTTTGATAAACCTTGAGTTGCTGGACCTTGTGTACATAGGAATCTGTTTTATGTTTATGGTTATCTGCATGTCTCTTCCTGTCCATTCTAACAATTTATTTATGTTTTTAGTTTTTGAGTGGTTGATTTCTTTCATGGCATGGAGTAGAAATACAGTTTTAATTAAGGTTTGTTGCAAAAATTCATGTTCTTCAGGATGAAGATACCGAATATCTTGTGCAGCCCATCGCTCAGCCTCAAGCCATGGCCATTGGAAGTGACTTTGATGCAGCTGACCCTGATGATGCTGATGAAGACAGGGAAGAAGTCGACGATGATGATGAGGGGGCCACAGATCAGCCTTCATCCTCACAGGGAACCAAGCGGAAGAGAGATGATGATCCGTCAGGCAGTGGTGATGACAGTGAGGATGACGGTGTTGAGGACTTGAGGCCTTTCAAGCACAAGTGACAGAGCAGCCAATGTACATGGATCCCTCCCTCCCCCTTCCTCAGCTAGAAGTAAGCAGCAGGATCAGCAGCGGCAGCAGCAGCCGGAGGCAGCAGGAACAGAAATATGGTGGGTTTCCCCTGTCTTCTTTTTTATCGGTTTTTTCTTGTAAAGACTTTGAATTGAGAGAGCTTCAGCCTCCTCTTGGAATAGCAGATTTTAGGAGGTAATGGAGAAACACCTTGTGTAGCCTAGTAGGCCAATTAGCTAACCAGTTCGGTACTTCAGTTCTAAAGTCTCCCTCTTGCCGGCAACCCCCTTTTGTGTTTGATTTTTCCCTCCAGATTTTCAAATGGTAGTTGCAACCCTGGGGCTTTCCCTCCACCCTTTCAAATTTCTGTTGCATTGGCAGTGTAGGAATGCTCAAACTGTAGTTTCCCTCCAAAAGAAAGCCCGGGAAATGCCCCCTTTCAAATGCCTCTGGTAGCCGTTGCCCCAATTTGAATTCCTGAGGTACTGCACCTCCAATCGGCTGAATTGCCTTCTGTTCTGGTTACTGCTTTGAGATAGGTGAAATGGCTGTGGTTGCAGCGATGGAGGCAAACCGGGGCTCCAAGTGCCTGTACATTTTTTATTATATAAGGGCTTTTTTCGGCTGGAGAGGCTCGCTGTCAGCTTTGAAGCCTGCAAGAGCGCCGTGTCTATGGTTCACGGTGGTCGTGCCGTGTTGCCCGTGGTCTATCGATGGGATCGTGCTCTGTGTCCCTGTCGAGCGGGCCCCAGCTGCAGGTGCGTGTTACCATTGCTCCTGCGGTGAAATCAGGCCTGGTTTGGGCTGTGGACGCTGGAGAGCGAAGTGGAGCAAACCTCCCTCCCATTGTTTGTTCTAGCGCGAGGAGGCGGGGAGACGGTGGTGGAGTACAGTACAGCAGCCACTTCCTTTCTCTTTCGCTTTGGCAAGTTGCGCTGGCGGGCGGGGGATGGGGAAGGGGGCCCGGCCCGGGTGGGTGGCGGTAGGCGGTAGCGGTGGTGGCGGGGGCCAGGGGTAACGTGACTAGCGGTGGCGTGAGCGCACGGGTGGGTCCCGAGGAGTGGGCGGGCGGGCAGCGCGCTGTCGGTGAGCGCGGCTCGAGGTGGGGTGGGGACGTGGGGTGGGGTGGGGTGGAGGAGATCCGTCCGGATCAGTACGAGATGCCTCCGCCGGATGCTTCTCGGCCTCTCACCCGAGGGGGCAAACCCTTGCCTTCCTTTCTTTACTTCCTTGTGGTTTAATGACGGTACTGCCCCTGCGCCGGGTCCTCCGTGTTGAATAATCGGCGCCCTAGTTTGACACGTATTCCGTCCCGAGCG
The DNA here is from genome assembly GCA_009763385.1 of Coix lacryma-jobi var. lacryma-jobi. Taxonomy (NCBI): domain Eukaryota; kingdom Viridiplantae; phylum Streptophyta; class Magnoliopsida; order Poales; family Poaceae; genus Coix; species Coix lacryma-jobi. The sequence continues at coordinate 9,396,842 of CM019825.1, read as the reverse complement.
CGACGTGCTCCGCGAAGGTGTGGTGGGACCGATTAGGTTCTGGCCCCGCAGGTCAGAGGAGGGGGTGGGTTGCTGTTGCGGCCCCGCAGGCGTATCTGTTGTGACCGTGGGCTGGCTCTGCAAGTAGATTTTTCGGAAGTGGGTGGGTGGGTGATTTGGGTGGATGGATTTCAGGATTTGGGAAATTAACTGCTTGCTTTAACGGCGCGGTTGTTGTTGCTCCCACCGGACCCCGCCCGTGCCTGCGCGATCGCGACGGAAATAATGGCGTGGACCGGGATCACACGGCAATTGCGCGGGGCCTCCGCGTGGGCGTGGCTACTACGCCGCAGGCCCGCAGCGACCTGGCTAGCCTCTCCAGCTGTTGTGAGCGTATGGTCCGAGTCTATTATGTCGGCGGGCGTATGGAATCGTGACGACTGACAAACGAGTAGCGACGGGAGTAGTTACGGCGACAGGCACCGCAGCTCAACACGCTATACCCGTGATGCGAGCAGAGCACCACGGAATACGGCGTGGGCCAAGGGGGTCGGTTCCGCTCATGACCCATTCTCCCTTGTCATCTTGCCTTCTTTATACGCAGTCTGTTGTGAGAATGAAAAAAAATAGTTTTTTACGTATACTCAGAATTTTTATAAATAATTTTTTGACGGGAGCCGGGGATAGTAAGAGGTGTGAAAGAAATGCTACAGTCGAAAATATCGTTCTATGGTTTAAAAAATATTGTCCTACGATTAAAAAGTATGATTAATTCTAACTGATTCGCTCAAACGAACGCGGGCCTCTTTGCAGACTTGCCGCGGCAGCCGAACTTCGAGGGCGATGAGCCAACGGGTCGGAAGTAGCTGGAGAAGGCCAGAGCGGTCCCTGGACGCCGCAGCCCACAGGCCGATGCCACAGCGCCGCCGCTTCGAGATGGGCCTCCGCTGCCTTCCACGGGCCGGCCATGGCAAATTTGGCGCTCAGCCTTTCGCGGGGGCAACCGGCCCGCCACTTTCTGGTGAGATTGACTGGCACTTCAATCTTGCAATGCAATCGACATTGACTGCCACTGAAAATATAAAGTATGGTCCAGAGTGGCTTTGTAGGTGGGCCAAAGTCCAGCGACGCAGCGTATTAATACTACAATTTGGGGTAGTATTGCTAAACAACATTTTTTCTAGCCATTGCTTTATTGTTGGAAAAGTAAAGACTTATCGCACCTCTTTTTTTTCAAAAAATAAACGACAGTACGCATACCTTTTATTCAGATATTCAGACCAATCTAAACCGTCGGCAGTGATCGGACGGGCCGCACCGCGACCCTCCCACCTCCCTTGAACTTGAAGCTGCGGACCGCGAACGGAATGGCTGGCTCACAGGCACCCGTGCTGCGCCGCGAGGTTGCAGCCCGCAGGAGCAGGTGCGGAGCAGATAGCGTGGCGCCAAACCAGTGCCGTCCAACTGAACCAGTGGACAGGAGCCGCCCCTGCAGTCGAGGGACCCGTCTGGCCGTCTCCAGTTAAACCGGCCGCCTCATCCTCTCTCCTATCTGTTTCTTTTGTCGCCTCCGTGCGTGCCACGGGGGCCTCGATCGCGCGCACCGGCACCGATCAGTTCAGTCCCCCGCCGATTCGCATGCTGCCAACCCTCCTCCGCCGATCGTGAAACGTACGCAGCCGTCGGTCGTTTGCTATACTAGCTTGCTTGCTTGATCGCCGGTCCTCGCGGACGTACGCTCATGGTCATGGCGCCTCAGCCGCCTTTGCGCGCTCTGAGGCTGAGCAGCCCCGCTGGCGGCCACGCGGCGTGCCGGTGCTCGGCCGCGCCGCTCTTCGGGAAGCGGGCGCCCCTCGTCGTCGCGTTCCCGCGCGCCGGCAGCGGCGGCGCCGTCGCCTCCTGCTCGGCCGTGCAGAAGTCGTCCACCTCCGCCACTGGTACCGTCTTGCTAGTCGCTGCTACCCTAATCGGGGCGGCAGCATCTGTTCTGAATAACTTCTCTCGAGACGTAGATCGGCACGGTGACGCTCCAGAATGTCGGATTGCATGCGTTGAGTCAATTTCTGTGCAGCCTGTACTCTCAAGTACGTGCTGACCATCGTTTGCTGTTATTGTTTTGATCTCCTGCAGTTAGCGAGAAGAAGGATGCTGCAGACGGTGCCAAGGAGGCCACACCAGCGGCGGCGAAGCCTGCCGCGGCCGCCAAGCCAAAGAAGGCCGCGGCGCTCCCACTGCCGGAGATGATGCAGCAGGAGATCATCCCACCGCTGAAGGATGCCTTGGAGGCGGAGGAGAACGTGTCCCAGGTCCAGCTCGCCTTCCAAAACAACACGGTGAGTAGTGACTATTCACTCGATCAGTCAAATACAGAATGCTCGTTGCTGGTGAATGTACCAGTTCCAGAGTTACTAAAAACTGGTCGCATTGGCGCTGTACATTTGTTCTAGCGTACGAGAAATAAATGCCTTTTATGTAGCATAAATCACCAGAGCAGCAGCTAAATATCAGTACAACATACTGAGCAGAAAATTATCGTGGCTTATGGCACTCACTTGTCAACTGTAGTGTTTGTGCAGTTCATTAGTTTTTTTGAGCATTGTATATTGTCGATAGCGCAATAGTGATCAAGTCTGGCCCATGCTCTAATATCACTAAATACTTTGTGCTAAACTGTTTACTCTAATGTGATGTTGTACACTGTTTTTAAAATCCATGCATCTCCATGTAGGCACAAGCCTATTCTTTTAAATGTGTCGGCAGATTTCTGATGAATCTAGTGCTTATGGATTGCAGCTAGAGGGATCCTTCATAAAGGATGACATTCCTTATTATTTTTGGGCCTTCTTTCCAAAGGGAGACCTCACAGGTATATACTGTCTTACATTTTTTTTCTATCTTCTCATTTAACTTTGTTGCCCAGTGTTGTTTCTTCATTTATAGGCACTGGTGCATAACCTAAATTTCTGGCCGTAGGCTCTAGTTAACAAACTTTCCAATTTCTTAGTATCAAGCACTACCATGCTTACTCTGAAATCTGAACACTACATGACATGGAGAATAATGTAATACTATTTTCATAGTGTAGGATATAGAGTTCTGTTTCCTAAGCAACAGTAGAATGTAGAGTAGATTGTGTTTTGCAGAACAATGTAGAATGCGACTAAAATCTTTCGTCGTTACTCGTTAGGCATTACCATGCCTATTCTCTTTGAAAAAAATGCAGGAGCTCTGTCTTCTGATTATTGATGAATGATGTACGGCATAGGTAGATGGGTACCATACAGTTCTGTTGCCATCTACTCTGCTGTAGGATATGTAGCACATAAACCCACAAATTCCTTTGCCACTAAAGATAAAAAACCAGCTTACTGAGTTGGCACAAAGCGCACACTAATCTCGTAACAAACAATGCAGGACCGAAGGGCTTTGCGCTATCGTCCTACAGCAACGAAGTGAGCACCATCGAGCCATTCCTGATCGACGAGAAGAGGATAACGGCCAAGTACGTTGTGTTCTGGGTTTACAAGAGGCTGGCTGGGCAAGGCATCCTTCCGGTCTGGAAGGAAGAGGAGGGGGAGGAGGACGCCAAGTAGTGAGTTGCGCAGGCACATACACACACACACACACACACACACACACACACAGGGTGCTGCTGTGAGCATACACAGTCAATCATGTCTGAAAATGTAACGCTGTAAAGTTCATCTGCTAATATACCGATGATAAAATGGCCTATTCGCTGGAACCTTTTTGCAGCAAAAAGACAGCAGTTGTACAGTGCCAGCAGAGAGAAATTATAGCTGCTCTGCTGGTGCTGCAAATAAGCTGCAATACTTGCAGCGGAACAGGCCCTCAGATACTTCAGTTTCAGCAGTTTAAAACCTACCGTCGTTTTTCTTCCGGTGTGTGAAATGAGATCAGTCTTGTAAATGTCAGGAGAGGTGCAATCAATCGTGTGAGCATTGTGGAGCTGCTGAACCAACCATACATACACACATTGGCATCTGCTGCATAGCCCATTCCTTCACAGTCTTGTGCTGCAGAAGCCAATCAAATTTGTGGAGCACTCAAAGCTGGTCCTGTTGGCAATCTGGACCTGACCTTCGTGGGCTGGGCCGGCTCGATTCCGCTTGATTTTGTTTCTCGTGACTAAGCGAATACGACGAACGATAAGGTATCATTTTCTTGGACGAGAGACAAGCCAAATAGATCTACGACTGGTGCCGTCTGAAAGTGAAAGCTATGGTATCTGAAGATTATTATCGCCAGTCCTACCTGTCGTGCTCTATCCCTCCAGTCCTTCGCCATTATCCTAAGCGTCCACGTGCACAATCGTATGAAAATGCAACATAATAATCCTATAGAAATGCAAGATATAAATTTTCAGGAGGGGTGCATCTTTCTTAGGAATTGTTCTTTTTAGCATTGTGCTTTTGTTTGTGTGCCGTGGAGGCCCTTCTCTCTTGCTAGCAGCCGTGGTTCCGCTTGGTTTAACGCGCTTGTCAGGATTTTCAACTTCGGTATTTGTTGAATTTAATGTTCTGTCATCCCTAAGAACTACCTAAATTGTCATGCAACGAAGGCACAAAATACTAATGTTTTTTTTTTGCGCAAAGGAACTGGTAAAGTTTGCACCACAAAAATTCTTAAACAAAACAAGACAGATGAAGATATTTTTCTATTTACTTCTATTATTATTGTCAATTTCTGTCATCTGAACACACCACCATCGACATGGCGAGTTGGCGACGCTGAAAACCGAAGCACCGAAGCCGAACACACGCGAATTTTTTTTTATTAATAACCCAATTAAATAAAATATTTTAAAAACAACACTGTCCAATTTTTTTTTTCAAAACTAACCCTTTTGCCGCGCCATCCAGCATGGCGCGGCAAAAGTCCCCACGGCGCAATTTGCCGCGCCAGGCGGGATGGCGCGGCTAGTGGATTTGCCGCGCCATCCCGCCTGGCGCGGCAAATTGCGCCGTGGGGACTTTTGCCGCGCCATGCTGGATGGCGCGGCAAAAGGGTTAGTTTTGAAAAAAAAAATTGGACAGTGTTGTTTTTAAAATATCTTTTTTAATTGGGTTATTAATAAAAAAAAATTCACACACGCGCACACTGCAAACAGCACACGCACACTGCAGCTCGCCCGTATCGCCAATCGCCATGCTCGCCTACCTCCTCCACGGCCCAGCCGCCGCCGTCGCCGCGGCGCCCAGCGCCTCCCCCCTCCGCTCCCTCCCACCGGCGAAGACCCCGTTCCTCCCCTCGCTCCTGCGCCCGGTCTCGCCGAGGCGCGCCGCCGCCGCCGCGTTCGCCTTCAACCCCGCCGCCGCCGCCGCGGCCCCCATCGCGGCGTCGCTGCTCGAGGGCCCCGTGCTGGTCTGGGTCGGCCGCCTCTGCCTCTACTACGCGCTCCTCCACGTCGGGCTCGTCGGTTCCCCGCGCAACCCTTTCCTCTCCCACGGTAATACACGCGAGGTTCGACGCGCCGGGTTCGTTCCGTTCGGGGCGGTGTTTCGGGTTAGGGGATGGGAGGGGTTCTGAGGTTTTCTGATGCGTGTGTGCTTTGCAGAGATCGGCGGTGAGGACGGCGCCGGGGATAGCGACCTAGGGTTCTCCAAGTGGGCCGATAAGCTCCGTGGCGGCGCCTCAGGTTTAGTGCATTTTTTCTAAATTTTGTTTGCTCGATGTAGTATTTATTTATGCACTTCTCGGACTTGTCGTTGATGCTGTTGAGTGAAAGTGGATGCTGTGAAAGATTTATACGGTTCTGCGGTTCTTTGGATGTGAAAAAGATATTGTTCTTTGCAGAAGAATCTGATTCTACTGCCTTGTTAGGAAGGACCATACAGTGTACATGGTGGTAGGCGGTTCGATGTCTTCGGAGGAATTTGAGAATTCTGGGGCTAGCTTTAAGATGATAGATAGAGGTTTCAACATGCCCCACTGTCATGAGGGTCATGCACTGAGTTGATACTTGCTACATATGCCAACCCGAATGTTGACTTGGTCGGGTGTTGATGCTATATTGGTATAGCACTCTGGATGCTTTAAATAGAAGGAGTGGGTTCTGTAGACTTTATATGGTGAAGGGAACGAAGTAATCAAATTGGGAATGTTTGCATGGGTATGATCTTGCACTCTGCTTGGCTTTTCTGGTACTTGGCTTTTCTTTTCTGGTTAGAGAACAATATGGTCTTTTATGACCTATGTTAATGCCAGGTTGCTGCCTCTCTGTTCCTTTTCTGCAGAAGTACTGGATTGAAATGCAATTCTGTCCTTACTTTTGACTTATGGATTTGTAATTCTTGAAATTGAAGAATCCATCTTCCATGCTAAATCTAACCGCGCTGGGATGAAAACGTTCTCTTTTATATAATAGTGACCAGTAACCTCTCAGTCAGTATTTGTAACTCTCTTTAGATTTCTTTACATTCAACTTTAACAAGGAAAAAGCCTGAACATGATCCCAGCGGTCCTCAAAGAATTTTTTTGATGGAAACATATATACACTTTATTACATTGTTTTGTAATTGACAAGAAGGTGAATAATCTTCAGCTTCTTGCTGATCAGGTGAAACAGATGCTCAGGATAAGAGAAAGCTAACTAGCAAATGGAAGCCCACGGCCAAAGGCACACTGAAGAGAACATACCGAGTACGATCAACAGATGAAGGAAGGCGGATTCTGAAGGAGATTGCTTCAGTTCTGTCCCAAGATGACCATTTTGTGGATGCTTCTTCTCACAAGGTAAAATCTTGTCTCAGTCCAGAACAAGTGATCTCATCTGCCCCTTTATGCATCATTTTGCGAACAAGTATTATCTCATCACCTGTTAAAGGAGGTTTTAAACTTTTTTTTTCTTGGTTGTTACTAAATAAGTCCTTATGTTTAAACTACCAATCAGGGTTGCCAAATTAGGAGGGAAAGTGCCCATGGCGAAAGTGTTTGCTGCTACAACGTGAGAGCGTTGTTTGATGAGCTTCCAACACCTCACCTGCTTCTGGAGATTACACCTTTTCCTGCTGGACAACTTACCGACAACGACTACCGTAAGGCAGAGAGGCTTGAGACGGTGCTGAGGCTCAGCGCTTCTATTTAAAAAAACTAGGGACTGGTTTTTCAATTTCCCCTAATGCTTTCTTTGCCCAAGTTGTAAATTGTCTTCCTGTGGGCCTGTAAATTGACGCAGTTGGCTAAGAACTACTTGTAAAACACGAGTTCTGCTTGATTAATTTGAGCTTAAGAACCTGATATGATACACAGTTGGGCGTTTCTTTGAACTTTATCAAAGGCTTCTCACGGTTTCCTTTTCCTTGAGTAACGCAAGTGATGGGCATGGATTGATCCATTGATCTACTTTAGTTCACTTGGTTTACTGATTTTTAAAAAGGTCAAGCTCAAACTGACAATGTTATTTGATTGTTAGTACTGCTAGAATGGATCCACGGTATCCACGGATTGCTCAATGCCCATCTTATGATAGTGATTAGTTCTACGCATGCACATCATTATTTCTATTCACTCCAAACATCTCTGCAGTGCTGCTGTGAGAACTTTTTTTTTTTTGAATCGTGCTGTGAGAACTTAGATGGACGCATAAATGTGTATCATCACCTCAAATCCAAAAGATTGGCAGAGACGAGACATGCTGGAAATCAGAAAAATTGCAAACTGGGGAGATATCCTATCAGACACTTAGCAAGCTATTGAACCGCAAGATCATGTTTTGATGGCTTTACGCAGAAACTCAGCACGAGGTATGGATCAATCTCCAGGAACAAACTCATAACCTAAACACAGTTCTTTCAGCTACAGCAAGCTGAAAAGGACTTGCATATGTCTGCACGTTTGGTTATTCTGAGAATCTCAAGCTACATGTCCATTGCATATTCATAGTTTCAAAAGCCAAGGATGAGTTGCCACAGGCAGGGCGCCTGGGAATGGTGTTGTGCCCACTTCTCTTCACCTTATATGGTGGAAACACGCTGCTGCATGCTGTTCACAACCAGTTTCGAGCCTCCTCCAACTTGCTCACTGAAGTTCGTTGTGGGGCGGAAGCCAACCGAGGGCAAGCAGCTGCGGTCCTGGCTGGCTGTTGAAGCACCTGCAGTGTCAGAAGAGGGCGTGCAGGTGGGGCCACTTTGGGAGATTATACTGCTGCTAATGATCTTTGAGCACATTGAACCACTCGATGCCTCATACTGCTGGTTCTGCTCCTGGAGCTGCTTTGTGTTGAGGAACCGCCCTCCTGATCCACGAGCCCGCTTCATGGCATGACGATGTCGAGACTCATGAAGGTATGGCTGTGAAGAAAGGAAACTTTGTAATGTTTATTTGCCAGGTAAACTATATAGCTGAAATAACAGAACTATTGTCTGTATAGGAATGCAGGACTAACTCATGCAGCTTTCAGATCCGAAAAGAATAGACAAAAAGTGATGCAGAAGCCAAGAAGTGCTTGATGTTAGCTAGTTACACAACAATTATTAGTCTTGCTCTTAAAAAATGCTTGGTGACACAAGTCCAAACCAATTTGTTAAAAAACGTTCAGCGTACGGAAAACCTACTGAAATTGTAGCCACAGTGGCTTTTGTGACCTCCCTATGAATATGGCCAAGAAAAATCTACTGTATTGATAGTCAAAGCTCTGTATGCAGCAAATGCTAAAGAACAGTGAAAAACATCTTACCAAATCAGCAACAGGAATTGGAAAATTACTATGTATTACCTTCCGACCTTTCACCATCTTATTCTGGGCCTCCAATTTAGCACGTGTCTGCCTCCTCCTAAGGATTGCATGGTATTGTTTTGCGTTAACATATATTGGCTCTTCTTCTGCAGGTTTCACAGGCAACATAACTGGAGTGTTTGTCGAATCATTTTGCTGGGGATGGACCTAAATGCATAATACAGGAATGACGACATTAAAGCAGGCTCATTTGTTTGGCAACAATAAAGTTTTTGAATATGAAGGAGCCTATGTGTTATCAAGAATGACAGCTAGCATGACAACCAAAATTGTGGTAGGAAGCAATTATGGTTTTGTATGTATTCCTTCGAGCTTGTATCTGGAGATATCATAAAGGCTTCCATTAAGTTCTGTGCAAATTATAAAAAGACTAAGAGCATGATCCAAAAATGCTGCAACAAAAAATTTTGTGCATTGCCAGACTTCAGGTAAAAGCACGATTTACCATTTCTGTTGCTTTAAAAAATAATCAATTCAGAAATAAGGAAACAGAAAGAATGTGTTTCACAAGGAGCCTTCGTAACACCTAATATACAAGGAGTCAAAGATGATCCTATGAAATTAAAATAACTGCAAATGTATCACAGAGAAATCATTATATGTTCTTGTAACTTTAATTACAGAATGTGGTCAGAAAGACAAACTGGAAAGTTAAGAGTGAACATACAACGGCATGTGGAGCATATCCTGTCAAGACCCCACCATAATAAGCATCAGCAGTATAAGGAATATAGGCCTGGAACAATTGTAGAAAGTTAGCTCAAAGCAGCACATAAGATTTAAGAAAGCAGAACTTCTCCCGATCAAATGGAACTTACAAAAGATGGGCTGTAATCTAATTTTGGGGTAAAAAAGGCAGATCCTTCCTTCCCCAAGGACAATACTGGCTTCACTATGTCCTGATTATCCTTCCCATGATCTTCATCATTGTCTGAAGAAAAAAAAATACACTGTCATGATGGTGTTAATATATCAATAAACCTTATCATACATTAGTCTTGGGCAGGGGAACATTGTTTCAAAGGCCAATATAAACATACGATAATTGGAGATTTTTCAAAAGCAATGTTTTTGAGGCGTTGCGGCGTCCTGTGGCGCTAGGGGTGCGCCTGGACGCCTAGGCGCCCTTTAGGCGACGCCTAGGCGATATGGCGTAACTAACACCTTGTGGCGTCCTGCGGCGCCTGGGGTACGCCACAACGCCTAGGCGACGACTAGGCGACGCCTCAAAAACAATGCTCAAAAGACAAGTTAAGGGTTCAATGGAGCTGGTAACAGGAGCAAAGGATTTTTTTTATTAAAAAAAATGAGGACATCTACAACAGAGGTGACTAAATTTCGATACACCCAATTGGCCAATTCTAATTTGAGTCCATATGAAGATAATCTGACTATTACTCAAGGAGCACATACAAGAATATGAAAATATGGCCATGTAAAACTGCATGAACTCACTGTCACTGAAGAACTTATGAATACTGGCACTATAGCATCACAGAGCAACTAAAGAAAGGCATCTGAAGATATTCAGCTCAGAATTCATCAGTTCATAACATCTCTTGTGTAGTAAACTTTAAATCAAGCTGTATCCTCAAGCCAATGGCGTAAAAGAAAAGATGCAAAAAGAATGATAACTGATAATGTGGTTAGAGATAAAGAAGTACCAGATTGAGTTGATGTGTGTTCATTTGGACTGCTCTCACTCACTGCCGATGCTTCTTGGTGAGACCGATCAGACTCTGATGATGAATCCCTATCGCAAACTTTATGGCCTGAATGTTTCATCTCACAACCATTTCCTGACAAGGAGCCCTACACATATAAGCTAGCTAATGAGCTAGTTATCTGTGGTATGGCAAGCAGACAAAGGTTTTACAGAATAAATACCAATACTTACATGGTTGGACTTAGATATGGTATGGACAGAATGGTCCTCCATTCCCCGTAAAAGCACAGGCATTACAGGATGGCGTCACTGAGCTCCAAACAACATTTTGCTTCTGCGAAATCAGATGAATCAACACCTAAATTAACCAAGGGTAATTGATGGCAACCCTACTCTTTTATCAGACACAGATTTACGTCTATTGCAGCCTTGCAGGCAGAGTGCCAAGTGGTATCTGCTTTCAGTGGATTATCTCATTATCATCATCAGCCAGTTTTTTTTTTACAACTCAGATATTTGGACTCTGAAAACACTCTAGAAAACCTTTGATTTACCAAGAGTGGATCAGCATGTATATCACTAATTTTGTGCCTGTCAGTTGTCAGGTCAGATTAGGTCCTCATAGGAAAGATGCTTCAGCAAGCATTTAGGCTAGCTCATATCAACAAGTTTAGGCACTGATAAGCCTGACTCGAGGCTCCCTTCAAGTTGTAACGTGCATATCCGCACCCTCTTAAAAAATCAACACAGTCTGCACAAAATTAGATTCAGGCCATCTAATCATAGATAGAATAGAAAAGGGATTGCAGATTCCCATCCACCCCAACTGCCGAAAACATCTACGCGACACCCCAGGCAATCCACGAAATAGTGGTCAGCTCACAGAACTTGCGCTTGGAATCTAGGAACAACGCATCGTGCAATGCGAGCTAGGCTGAACCAAAAGTTTATCCAAGCAAGCATCGCCAAGAACAGAAATATGCGGCATCAGCCAACAAATCCTGTTAAACCTCACAAATTTCCAAGCGCAAAATCAAGAAAACCAGAGGGGGAAACCTTAGGAGTGCCAAGATTGAAGAGAAGATGAATCAAATCAAACCGCGGAGCAAGACTAAGGTTAGCAACCTAGCAGAGCGAGCACGATGCCACTCCGGGAACGGAGAGCAGAGGAGCCATCCAATCTGTGGCAACAGTGAACTCAAGAACAGAACTGACCAATCGAGGACTCTTAGAGGGATCAGCAGGAGTGTACCTGTATCTCCCTCCTCTCCCCTTCGAGTCCCTCTCTCTCTCTCTCTCTCTACCTTCTTCGGTCCCTTGCTTGAACCGTATAGATAGAGAGAGAAATACGTCGAAGCAACTGAGAATACGGGGCACGACGAGGCCGCTCCGGCTGCCAAATATATGCGCCTACTGTGTAGCCCCTTTCTGTCTTTTTCTCAAATCTGTTAGTTTTTTCGGCAGAATAAACAAACAAAAAATGTTTCGCCTCCTCTCCGCTACTCGGTGCTCACACGTCACCCGCCTTGAATATTGGTAGGTGCACCAAGAACCATACGCATGGTGATCAGACATTTGCTATGTTTTTATAGGTTCTTACCCCTTTTGGATTCTTTGGCCGTGTTTAGGGCAGGGCGTCTCCAATAACCAGTGCAAATCGCTAGCTGACGTGGTGTATGGAAACAATTTAAAACTAAAAAGCAGATGACGCTAAAGTGTGTCAGTGACAGAAATTTTTTGAGAAACGTGCGAGCTAAGCGCTTGGAAACAATTTAAAACTAAAAAGCAGATGATGCTAAAGTGTGTCAGTGATAGAATTTTTTTTAGAAACGTACGAGCTAAGCGCTTGGTTCCTCGCTAGCGCGCTGAGATTTCTGTTTCTCTTCCTTTTTGATTGGGCAGACCCTCCTCCTCACTAGCTAGGCGTACCGCCGTTGGGGATGCCCTTAGCATCGTGGCTTCACCATCATGCCGTGCGATATGCGAGCGCAACCTCTACCTTACGGCACAAGAAGCACAAGGCCTAGTATAATCTCGTGGTTGCTATATCTCCAGCGGTGAAAAGAATCATAAGTTCTCGCAACGTGTTTGGTGTGATTTTCCTTATTCTTGTAGTGAGACGGCCGCAAATCTAATTTTGAGCAATCCCACTAGTGCTCTTTTTATTCAGTGTTATTCATTACCCAGAAAAAGAACTCGACATAAAAGCAGCTCCAATGTACGTAGAGATTCATACATAGAGATTGGTAAAGCTATAATTATATGAGTAGAGCAACAACTACGCTAGGTCGATGTACGGTGATCATACGATGTTTGAAGATAGACACTAAATTGATTCACGAAAAGTATTTATGTACATCTAATTACAGTCAAAGAAATTTTTATAAAGACAGTGCAAAACATTGTAACAAACATGAAGAATAAACACCAAACTAACAAGAAATATAGACACTAGTAGAGGAGCAAAAAAGGGCAATTAAGACACCTTAAAAAGCAATGAGACGTGCAAAGGAATAATGAAGGGGAGCTTGGGACTTCATCTCATGGACTCCATCTTCTCCATTGAGGTGGAACTTGTAGTAGGCGTTTGAGCCTCTCTTGTTATCCCGTGAATCTGCCCCTCCTAACGTATCATTGTCATTTATTCCAAGACTAAAATATCCAATAAATGATTCTTGCAAATAACATAGTTAGTCTTTTCTATTATAAAATTTTAGATATTTAGTTAACAATAACTTTTTCAATCCATTATAAATTTATTGCAATGGTCGTATTTGGGTGCACTTTCTACTCCATCTATGTGCACAAAATTGTACTCTATCCATCCTAAAATACAAGTTATCCAAGCATTTTGGCCATTTTCACAACATATTGTGTGGTATAACAAGTAACATATATAACCATAATTGATTACTGTGACAGCAGGTATGCATGTGAATATTGCCTTTTAAGATGGTTTGTTCACTTAGAATCATTTATAATTTAGGACGTTTGTGGATGTTTAGATACCTTATATTTCAGGACGGAGGGAGTACATAGTTATCATTGAATGACTTAAATCTTTGTCATTTTCAGCTGATTTCTCCTTTTCTCCACTTATATCTCATGGTTGTGTAATTTTCGTCAATGCCAAATTAACATAAATCTATATGACATAGTATTGGATATGGAGACTAATATATATTCAAAGGTACATCTTGGCTCTCTCTATTATCTTTAATCTATATCATGTAAAAAAAGAGTCGTGTACAATATGTATTTAATATATGTACGTTATAACACACTATGAATAGGTTTTAGAACACCTGCCATAGCTGATTTATAAGCTAGCTCTAAATATTTTTTTTATATTTTAATAGAAGAGAGAAAAAACTATCTTTCAATTAAGAGCTAGACTTATACACACGTTTGAAGATCGTGTGAGAGTGTCATGTAAGTCAAATCATACTATGAGTTATTACTAAAAGCTAGCACTATAGGAGAGATTGGTTTATAGTTGATAACTGACTTATACTATTTTGGATGCCTTCAGAGAAAATAAAATGAGATCCTCCAACACATCCCGTTTTACAGAGTGTTCGAAGATCAGTCATTGCTAATTGTTTTGTTCTATGTTCTATGATTTTCTTTACATTTTTTATATAGGAATATATGTTTTTGTGAAAAAATTCACTCCGACAACTTATTTGATTTTAAATATAACAATTCTCTGTTCTTAATTTCTCGCTCATAAAGATAGTGGGAAATTATCTTTTTAAAGCACTGAACAAGTTATATTATAGAGAAATTGCTAGAGCATGAGAGATAGAGAATAATTTTTATTAGAATTAGAAGGATACCCCACTGTTGTTGTGGAAACTAGATATAGTTTAGAATACAATTAGACTATATAAACTGTTATAAATAATGCTAGTGGATTGCGTTGCATGTTGACGTGAACAATAAAATGCTTATGTTTCTTGTTGACATGGACATCATCTGTGCTAGTGGATTTTAATTGTATAAGACAATGTATTGATGAGGTGGACAAGTTACATTTTGAGAGAATTGCTAGTGAGTTTATAATTATAAGAGGTATAAATAAATAAATAGATTTTAAAATTAAAATTTAGTGAAAAAACAGCCCGAGGCCGGTCAGTCAATGCCATCTCTCCATGGCTACTGGACCCTACTGACATGCGCCGGCTTGGTGGTCGAACCAGACCACAGACGGACACCGGCGGGACAGACCAGCAGGGTTATTTTTACCGTTCGGTAACCGGTCGGTTTGGTCGGTAACCGATGAAACCGGTCCGGTCCGGTTACCAAACGGACCGGTTACCAAAATTTGAATTTGAAATTTGAAAATTTGAAAAAAAAATGCCCAAAAAATTCCTAAAAATAGATTACAATTTATGGAGACCAATGGTATAAATTTTTTTGAAATTGGACGTTTGGAATTGGAAAAAAAAAAGGTCGGCCCGTTAAGGCCCATGAGGCCCATTAGGCGCTCACGGGCACAAAACCAGGCGTTCACGGGCGGGGGGGCAGAACGCCTCTTCCCGAGCCTTATCCGCGCCCCAGCCCCCGCCCTCCGCCCCCAGCGCCGCCGTCCGCTCTCCGCCGCCGGCTAACCGGTCGGTTAGGCTCGGTTACCGAGCGGGAGCGAGCGGTTACCGCTCCGTCGACGCCCCGTCGGCTAGCCGCGCGGTCAACTCGGTAACCGGTCGGTTAGGCTCGGTTACCGAGCGGTTCGTCCGGGAGTTGGATTTCCCCCCTTTTCTTGCTATTTTAGTTAAGTATCTATATGTTTGGGGTGTAGTTTTGTGGTAGGATTGTTGTATTTAGGCAGGATCTGTGTTAGATATATAGGATGGATGGATTTAGGTGGTTACGGTTAGGGTTAGCTTTATGTGTAGAGTACGATTTAATTTAGGATTTGAGGTATGATTTCTGTTAGGATGTATATTTTTCTGTATATATTGTATAGACAACATTTACGTGGGTTTGATTTTGTGTTGTCTGTTTATGCAGGTAGACAATGGCGGGCAGGCACAAAGACGTTGTCTGGGAGCATGGTGAAAATCTCGCTCCCGGGTGGCGGTGCAATTATTGTCACCTGACAAAAGGGGGCGGTGGTGCAACAAGATTGAAGCAGCATTTGGTAGCGCGCGGGACGGAGGTTGTGCATTGTAGCCGTGTGCCACCAGAGGTGCGCGAGTATTTCCAGAGAGAGCTTGACCGCGCCAAGAAGGCGACGGCGGACCGAGCTCGGCAAAGGCTCGCACAACAAAGAGTTGCACAGGAGGGGAACAATCCCATTAATGATGATGAGTATGAGGCTCAGATGGAGGCTGCCCTACAACAGTCGAGAGCTGAATATGAGTATCAACAGAGTGTGCAGGATAGAGGCGGTAATTACGAGCGTGGAGGGGGTAGTTCTCGTGCAGGTGGTAGTGGTGGTGGAGGTGGGGGTGGTGGCAGCGGAGGTCCCCGTGGTGGGAATCCTTTTTCGAGGATGTTCGGAAGATCGGGATCACAGAGGGAGACACCTGTGGAGGTGGAAGACTACAATGTGGCATCCGGTGGCAAGACAAGAATGGTACAACAAAGGATTGATACAGGGCGCTGGACCCAGAAGGGAAAAAATGCAAAGGAAGCCATCGGTAAAGCTTGGGCAAAATTTTACCATCATGCAGGAATACCGGGACGGAATGCGGACAGCCCGTACTTTGTTGGTGCTGTCCGAGAGACGCAGAAGTGGGGTAAGTACCTATAACTACAAACAGGTTTGAACTTATGTATCGTTCCATGTTCTTATTAATTGCTTATGGTTACAGGTGAAGGCATCTTGTCCCCCACTGGAAAGGAAATTGATGGGAAGTACCTTGATCAAAATGTGAAAGACTTGAAGGAGAGGTACGCAAAGTTTCAGAAAGAGTGGCCCACGTTTGGCG
The DNA here is from genome assembly GCA_009763385.1 of Coix lacryma-jobi var. lacryma-jobi. NCBI lineage: Eukaryota > Viridiplantae > Streptophyta > Magnoliopsida > Poales > Poaceae > Coix > Coix lacryma-jobi. The sequence continues at coordinate 9,380,503 of CM019825.1, read as the reverse complement.
TCTCGCTGATGTGTGATTCTTGGACTGGCCCCACAAAAATGAATGTTGTGAACTTTCTTATTTATTGCAACGGGGTCACATGGTTTCACAGCTCTGTCGATGCAACTGGGAAAAGTCAAGATGCGAACTATTTATTGAGGGTAAGTCATTACAGTTGTCATGTTATTATTTTTAGTTATATTCATGCATATATAATATACGTTATGACTGTTTTCAGGAGATTCGGAAGGTGGTGATGGACATTGGCGCGGAGAATGTTGTCCATGTGATCACTGACAATGGCGCCAACTACAAGAAAGCGTGCAGCTTGTTGAAGCTTGAGTTCAAGCATATTTGTTGGATGCCTTGTCTGGCACACACCATTAATTTAATGCTAAAGGATATCGGTCAAAGGAGTGATCATTCAGGTATGATATCCGCATGCAAGCGCATATCTAATTGGTTGTACAACCATACTCAGTTGCATAATATGATGAAGAGAGCAATTGGTGGTGAGTTGGTCAAATGGAATGCCACTAGATTTGGGACCAACTACATGTTCATGGAGTCATTTAACCGAAGACGTGAGAAGTTCATGCAGTGGATGGCATCTACAGATTTTTTGGAGAGCAAGTGGGCAAAAACCGAAGAAGGTAGATTTGCCCATGCCAGGTTGTCGAGTCTACAGTGGTGGGAGGGATTGGAGTATATCATCAACACTGTACAACCGATTTACAGGTTCCTTCGGTTCGCTGATGAAGCCAAGCACCCCAACATTTGTGAAGTTGTGTATCAATTCCAGAATTGCAAGTCGGAGATGGAGTCTTTTTTTGGAAGAAATACGCACACATGGAATGAGTACAAAGAGATTTTGGATAAAAGGATATCTGACGTGTACATAGGGACGTACGTGGGGCCAGGTATGAGTTCCTCCATGTTCAATTGAATTCCATATTTTCTGGATGCTCAATTTAATTCCATGTTGCAGCTGCCGTCCTGAATCCTAAGCTCTCATACACATTGGATCCAACTGCAACAATGTTCGCTGGCCTGAAGGACGCATTTCAGGAGATGACAGATGTGCAGAGCGCCGTACAGGCATTGCAGGAGGCTGAGGTTTTTCGCCAGAAGGTTGGTGAGTTTGGCTCAGAGCTAGCTCACAAAATGGCCATGGATCCAAGAACATCCCCATGTAAGAGTACTTTGTCATTCCATTTAGTTATGTGAAAGGACCGAATCAGCCTAGAGGGGGGGTGAAAAGTGAAAAGTGAAAAGTAAAGAGGGGAGGCATTTATACTCCCTCAGTCCCGAGGCTGGTCGGTACCACCGACCTGCCATGGTCGGTACCACCGACCATGACACAACGGTCGCATACACCAGATCTGGTCAAACTGACAAGCAACAGGCCAAGGTCGGAACCACCGAGGCCGGTGGTACCGAGGTAATGGCGGTACCACCGCTAGGTCAAAAACAAGCTTGTCCAGAGAGGGTTGCAAACCAGGTTACTACCGACCTTGCGTCGGTACCACCGTGCGCGGTAGTACCGAGGTTATGGCGGTACTACCGCCAGGTCATTTTTTGACCAAAACAGAGAGGGTGTTTGAGCGCTGCGCAGAGAAGCTGTGGTCGGTACCACCGACCACCCATGGTCGGTACCACCGACCAAAAGAATTTACCCTCTACGTGTTCGGGATTGTGCGGTGTCCAACAATATCCTACGCGCTTTGTCCCTAATTTGATTGTCATTAATTAGCCAAAACCCACATTGGGGGCGAATGCACTTTCATTATGCATATTGGAACATGTAGCTAACATAATGTGTTCCACTTGCAGCGGCCTGGTGGATGATCTTTGGTAAAGACACTCCAAATTTGCAGCGCCTAGCTTTGCGGCTTGTTTCACAATGTATGTCCTCCAGTGGATGCGAGCGGAACTGGAGTACTTTTGCCTTGCTGCATACGAAGGTCCGCAATCGGCTCTCGCACAAGAAACTGAACAAGCTTGTTTATGTCAATTACAACCTTCGGCTGCGACTTGCGGATGCCAACCCACCAAGGCTTGATGACGACGATTTTATTGACCGGTTCGCCGAAGTCTCATTCTACGATCGGACCAATCCGCTTAGGGAGTGGATGGAGTATGGAAGATCAAACCAGCCTCCACTACTTGATGAGGATTCAGACGAAGACGACGTCCCTTTGCCATCACGTCTTGTCAGGTACGTTATATGTATATTTATAAATGTGAGTGCGTGTCTAATAATGTACGGTGGGATTGATTTTATTTATGTGATTTGTTTGTTTCTGTTGGCAGTGAGCATGTAGACCCCGATGATCTACGTCAGGCTACGGGGTCTGATTGCATCAGTGATTGGGCTCGTAGACATGTGGGTCAAAGTCACCTAGGGAAGAGGAAGACGCAAGCGCCGCCTAGGAAGGGGCAGACCAAGCGAGGAAAACAAGTCAGCAGCGATGCGGACACTGAGGAGGAGGGATCTTACCATTCTGACGATGATGATGATGATGATGATGACAGCAGCAATGGTGGTGACGATGACGATCATGATGACAGTGGCGATGGTGGTGGTGGTGGTGGTGGGACTGGTTATGGAATTCGTTTCACAGGTATCCATTGCACTTGCACGTACATACACACATTTATTTTTGTCCATGATTACTAATTATGGTTCATTGCAGGCGAGACCCAATACACACATGCTACGCAAGATCGTGACCATGGACAACCACAGTCCCAGAGGAAATCAGTTTCATTTGGACGCACACACGACGACAATCCAGAGGACTCGCAGGGGAGATCAATTTCTTTTGCACCCACGTACTACGACACTCCAGACTACTCTACTTCGTCCTACAGCGATGCCTCACAACCTTCTTATAGCTATCCCATTCCTGACGTGAGCACGCAGCCTCAGACTAGGTGGGTGTACGAATGGGAAGATCCCAGCTTTTACAGTATGTTGGTTCAAGAATGGCAGACAACCGCAGCTTGGACGGGCCAGACGTGGCAAGATTACAAGGCAACCCTGCTTCGAACCAAAGGTATCGCTCTTATGTCCATCGCCGAGTATGAAATGTCATGCCAACAAGAGGCCTTTCCATACATCTTGCGTAGATGATCATGTATTCCTGTGACTGTGAGGATGTGTTGTTGATGCATTCGTTGGTGTTTTCGAGACAATATTTATTTGTATGCGACTATTTGTTCATGTTTTCGAGACAATGAATTTATTGCCGCAGTGTGCAGTCTTTTTTATATCTATATGTCCAAAGGAAGTACCAAAAAATCATTTTTATCCAAGAAAAAGACAGCCCACCGGTTTGGACTGGTTACCGATCTAACCGGTCGGTAACCGACCCAAACCGGTCGGTTACCGACTAGGAACCGCATTTGAATTCGAGATTCAAACGGACCGGTAAACCGCTCAAACCGGTCGGTAACCGACCCAAACCGACCGGTTTACCGATTCGAAACCGAACAACTGAGGCGTTTGAATTCAAACTTCAAACCGGCCGGTACCGGGCGGTTACCGACCAAACCGGTCCGGTAAACCGCTACCGGTGGCCGGCGGTTACCACCAACCGGTCGGTAAAAAAAAACCCTGCAGACCAGAGCACACACCACCCAGGCACCCACTGCGAATCAGGCGCGGAGGCGCCCAGGGCCCGAGCCCGAGCCCGAGCCCGGGGCCACGAGCCAGCCAGAAGACGCGCCCCTCTCGGGTCTCGGTCGCGCCGTCGCGCTCACCGAGTCTCACCAGTCAGGCAGTCACCACCACCAGAGAGGCGGCGCCTTCTCCTCCGGCGGTGAGCGACGGCGGCGGTGGGAGAGGGAGGGGAGATGGTTGGGTGGCTGAAGGCGCTGGCGTACAGCGCCGGGGGCGTGGCGGTGGCCGGCCTAGCGGCGCTGGTTGCGCTGCAAGAGCGCCTCGTCTACGTGCCCGTGCTCCCGGGGCTAGCGCGCGCGTACCCCATCACGCCCGCCCGCCTCAGTCTCATCTACGAGGATGTCTGGCTCCGCGCCGCGGACGGCGTGCGCCTCCACTCCTGGTTCATACGCCACTCCCCTACCTGCCGAGGTCGGCGCGAGCTCCCTCCCCATCGTCCTCCATACACAATCCTCCCTCCCTTTCCTTGCTCGCCTCTTCGTCTCCCTCTCCTGTGAACCGTAGCTGCTGCTCTCCAAGTTTGCTAGGTAGTATATTTGATTTCCCGACTGGTAGATCTCTTCGTGGTTCGGTTATAGGACTTCAATTTGATCCGTGTCAGCCTGGATGTAGTGACGTCGATGTTACTCCAGCCTTTAGATTCCTTGATCGAGAATTGGGTTGGTCTATGTTGCTAGTGTTCAGATTATACATCAGGATATACTTTTTGCCAGCTACTTGTAGCTACTTTCATGCTGTGTAGACAGCTGACTGACCTCTAGGGTTTCTAGGTTATTATGCACAGATCTCTGCGGTCCAGCATATGGACTGGTCATTGGAGCTGGTAGCTAGCTTAGGTGAAATTTTAGCTGGATGGGTCCATGGCTAGGATGATTTCATAGAAGTTACTCTGCGGTTTATGTGGTGCTCAGTATTTGTTCATCTTGCTATTAGTTGTACACCGTGTAAACTGCTATAGTGCCTAAGGTCCTTTCATGTATAGGTATTTTTTATCTCTATGATTATTAACAATTCTTGTTGTGCATTTTGCCATTAGTTTTTTGTTTGTTGGATTAGGTTTCCATCATATGTTTCAGAAGATGTACTGATTTAGAAAGCGCAATTAGTAAGGTTTTCAACGATGTGTTGATATGTCATAACATGCTTGATTTCCCAAATAATTCACGTGAACAAAATGGGTTGGAAGCAGGCACATATAGGATATATTCGACATTCACTGGTGTTCTGTGGGTGGCAAAAATGGCAAACGCCACTTCTAAACATCGTCGAGTTTCATGAAAAGGGGCCACCACTGACCTTAGGTTCTCCTGTTCAACTCAGTCATTCACTCCTTGGCCCATAGTAGCAAGCAGACACTGTCCAGCTAAGTTTACTTGCATGCAGTACTGGTGTATTGAAGCGAGATTGGTCAAGAACCGTAGAAGCTAGCTATTTAGTTGCATGTTTGTTATCTTGCTAGTCATATCTGTTACTATGTGTCCACCATTTACTAACTGATTTTGTCCACATACTAAACTAGTTGTGTGACTCATATTGTTGTCTTTTTGATTGAATGCATCATGTGCTGGTCTTTTTAGGACTAAGTTAGGTTAGCATGACCTAGCAAAAGGAGTTACTATTTTGATTGTATTTGTGATTGGAGACTTGTGGCACTTAATTGTTCTGTCCTCTAATCCCGTCCCATTTCCTTGGCATGCTTATATATTTTTTTTTTATTCCTTTTATGCCCACTTCATTAATTCTTTATGATATGTTTTCTGATGCAGGTCCAACCTTTCTGTTCTTCCAAGAAAATGCTGGCAGTATCCTTTCCCCCCTATGTACATATAAATCATACGTCATATGATAGCTCAAATTTTATCAGAATTCCGTTCTGTTAAATCCTTTACTATTTAGACATCGCTCACCGTTTGGAATTTGTTCGACTAATGATGCAGCGACTACAGTGCAATGTTTTTATGCTTTCTTATAGAGGGTGTGATATTTCATACTTCTATTATATTTGTACCATTCAAACTTGTAGCTCTCAATACTTTGTGGGTTCAAACGTTCTTATTTTCTTCATAAACCTGAATTCCTTTGTAGATATGGTGAGAGTGATGGTTATCCTTCTCAGAAAGGGATCACATATGATGCACAGGTCTGTTGGTTCATGTTTTACTTCACTGATTTCGCCCGTTCCCAATTCTTACAGATATCCTGTTTACTAGGCTGCACTTGATCATCTAGCTCAGAGGAAGGACATCGACACAACCAGGATAGTTGTCTTTGGAAGATCTTTAGGAGGTGCTGTTGGAGCAGTTCTTGCCAAAAACAATCCTGACAAGGTAATCATTTTTATCCAATATGTTACTGATATTGCTGCAGGAAAGTGAGAAATAGGCTCCTCTATTCCCTATGCTATTGGATGGAATGATGGATGGCATTCCTATCCCCATACTGAACTTTATCTTAATGCCAGTCTAAGTAACTTGTGAAGCAGCACTGTCCCCACGTCCACAAATTAAACGAGCATGTCCCCATGTCCACGAATTAAACTTGCATGCTCCTTGGAATCATGATGTGGATGTTCCTTTCTAATATTATCCTACCGAAGGTCAATCTAAAAGATAGGCAAGCTTTGCTTATGATTAGTAGAGTTGTAACATACTGATCCCTAGCCCCCATCATCACTGTAATTTTTGCTCCCCATCTTATGCTAAGATCAGTGGTGATTTTTTTTTGTTTTTTTTACGGTGTTGGGGGGTGGGGTGAAAATCAGGAACACCGGTTGATCATGTTTACTAATTTACTATGATCCACTTCTTGACAGCACGGATCGGGTATCCAAGCCCTCTTATAAAATGACAATAGCACGAATCTGTAGTCACTATATGCGGCCCTACTATATAAAACTTGGTGTCCTTGACAACCCACAGGCGAACTTCCAACTTATTCATTCTTGTTCTAGCTATAGCATAATATAGTGTGAAAAATGACCTTTCTATTAGACTGGTGGCAGGGGATTATAATGCTGATAATGATTGATTGCACATTACGACGTTTAAGGGAAGAATTTTGTAAGGTATAGTGTGGGAGACAAGGTATCACTTTTTGGAATAAAGAAATTGAACCTAGATTCTTCACCCCTGTTCCATCCAGATTTACTACCATTATGTAAGGTGCAGCATGGGAGACAAGGTCTCACTTTCACCTAGCATTGGTTAAGTCTTAAGAGTATATCATTTGAATTACTTCATCAAGATTTAAGCCATGTTATAGTATGATTTACTTATATTTGTGTTCAGTTATTATTTTGAAAGTAAGCAAAAACATTATGGAATCTCTCCATGTTGCAGGTGGCCGCTCTAATACTGGAAAATACATTTACATCCATACTGGATATGGCTGGTATTATGCTTCCCTTCTTAAGATGGTTCATAGGTGGGAGCTCTTCTAAAGGTCCAAAACTTCTGAACTGTGTCGTTCGCTCTCCATGGAATACTCTTGATATTGTTGGAGAGGTGAGCTTTTGGTGGCTTGAATTAACTTTCTGGGTCTATGTTTTGTGCTTTGATTACCATTTTCTTATTATTTTGGTTACAGTTGAACATTAGGGTGTAGGTAACACATTTCTTACAAAAGTTTGGATAACATGTATTAGTTTATGTTTGCTCCTTTCTCCTTTGGCCTGCGTGTTTGAAATTTATAGGTTCCAACCTAGATTCACTGGCTACATAGTTCAGCATCCAACCACAGGCTTCTAAGTATTTATAGCCTCAAATCTTCTCATCTGTTCATCTTCATCTTTTTTTTGTTTCTTTAATTCGAGGACCTATTGGTGTGTGCTATTCCATGTCTGAGTTCATGTTCATCGCAGGTCAAACAACCCATTCTCTTCCTTTCTGGATTGCAAGATGAACTAGTCCCCCCTCCACATATGAAGATGCTATATGACAAAGCTTCTGATCATAACAGAAATTGCAGATTTGTTGATTTTCCTAGTGGTATGCATATGGATACCTGGATGTCTGGAGGGGACCGCTACTGGAGGACAATCCAATTGTTCTTGGATCAATACTCTTCTGGAGTACAGAATCATGATGCCAGCTTCAAAAGTGAAATTACTGAGGATGGTAATTTAGTTATTTTCTTTTCAAACTTTTGTTGAAGTTTTATCCTGTTCGCATCTTCTTTTTGCTTTTGAGATGGGGCTAGATTATTTTTGAAGTCAATTGCTTACTGTAGTGGACTTTCCTAGATAGTTCAGTAATGATGCTAATTGCTATAGATGCCAGAATATGTTTTCGTTTTATGTTTGCGGTCTCATTGTTTGAGGATTTTCTGCAATTTCACTTGTTAATGCTAGGATTCACTAGTGTCAGATTGTTTATTTCATTTCTGTTAAATTTTGGAACGAGATACTGTTCATGACGCTGATTGCAATTGTTGATGTTGTGTTTTCTTGTTTCTGATGAATCTCTCTCTAGATGAAGCTGCTGATTGACCGGAACATCTGGATCAGACTTCTTTTTCCAAATTTCTGTTTCTTGATGTTGCTGCAATTTGTCACCAATGAACTGAAGCTCACTGCAAACAATTAATTCAGGCAATTATTCTGCTCCATTGTACCTGAAGCAACCGAAGTTGTGAATATTTTTCGAGGGTATTCTCCACCATGCTCTGCGGCTACATTTGTCCCTGGAACTTAATAGTTATTTGTCCATGAACCGAATATATCCTCTTGATTGAATGTACGAATGTCATTTTTTTTCTTTGCTAGTATCAGGAAATGTGGTTGTATGACAGCCCGATACATAGGCTGTAAGCTCGTTGGCTCAACTATTTGGTTGTGTGATTTTGATTGTTTGCTTCCAATGTGATTTCCTTTTTTTACTTTTTGCTAGAGGAGTGCAAGTGAGTTGTGAACGCATTAGGTCTTGTTTGACTTCCCTCTAATCCATCTCAATTCATAGATGGAAAATGTCCAAAATACTACCATCAAATATTAAAGGGTAATTGAATCAACTTAAATAGTTAAGGGGAGTAAATCGAACCAAGTGTAGTTTATGGAGTTACTTTTAGAGGGTTATCTGGACATAAACTATACTTTGAGGTAGTAGTTTGAACTTTTTCTTATGTAGATATTGGATAGAAAATTAATTACCCTTTTGTTCTAAATTATAAGTTATTTTAATTTTTTCTATGTGCATAACAAGTAAGTGGGAAAATTTTCAGAAAAATCTAGAAAATTTCCAAAATATTCTAATTGATATATAAAAAACTTTACATGTAAATATATGAGATGCAGCTAGTATGAATGCAGCATACACTAATACTATATGTATTCATGCTACCGGTTGTGTATTATGTTTTTTCTAGCGAAAAGTTCTCAAAACATGTTTACTTATCAATTAGAATGTTTTAAAAAAATTCTAATTTTTAGATATTCTTTTTCATTTTTCTAAAGCTAAATCTATCTTTCAAAGTGTGAAGAGATATTTTCGAGAGCTCTAAATATTTTATTTGATTTGCCCAATTATATTTAGATTTTTTTTCGTTTTTTAAAGCTCAGAGACACTTTCGACGGATTAAAAACATTATCAAATATTTACCATTTTTAACTACAAAGAAAAATGACCTTTATAACCACTCCAAACTAGATCGAATGTAATTTTAACGATTTTGTGAGTTAGGAGGGAAAAGATATCCGAATTTGGAGTTTGATGAGGAGATTCAGATATCATCCACAGTTCAGACTTTAGAGAGGCAATAGAGTAGTTTTTGTTTATAAAAAAAAGGTTCTTATAACAACAGCACCTTTTAATCCGAAACCCCCCAAACCAGCCCAATAGAAACCTACAGGCCCATGCCCATTAGTAGCAATGTGTCATCAACGGGCAATGTGTTTCATGGGCTCGTAGAGTCCCACCAAGCGGACACGTTCGAGCCTCTTCCAATCCACTTTAAAGTCGCATTCCCACGCCTGGCGTCCGCTCCGCCTCCCTCTTCTCTCTCTCTCTCCTCTTTTAAACCCCTCCGCTCGACGACACCACACGAAAATATACGTCAGAAATAAACCGGCAGCAAATCTTTTCCAGCAACGGCAGCGCTCGAATCCGGCAATCCGCCGCTCCGAATGGACTCAGGGTACAACCCCCGGACGGTGGAGGAGGTGTTCCGGGACTTCAAGGGCCGCCGCGCCGGGATAATCCGCGCGCTCACCACTGGTATGCGACCGATTCGTGAATTAATGGATCGATTCTCTCTTTCTGCCTACCGATGAGTCTTCACGAATGGAGTTTTGAGTTTTTTCTGCCATGTGTGGGGGGGTTTCGGTTGGCGCCATGACTTGTTTTAGCGTGTTGTTGCTGCAGATGCGGAGGATTTCTTCAAGCAATGCGACCCAGGTGAGTGAATTCCTGCTTGTACGTAGCGTAATTTTGGGTCGCCCCGTGGTCCGGAGTTTTTTTTTATTTTGCATTTACTGAATTTATCAAATCATGGATGAGTGTGCTGCAGTTTTTTTTTTCAATTTGGGAGGACTGTTCTGTCATAATTCTGGTCAATATTTGTTTTCGATTTACATCTACGAATATGCCCTTTTTTGAAACTATGAAACTATCCACGTATATGTATTACTGAGTGTTACTGCAGAAATACTAGCATTATGGCCTTTTTTAGTTCTCCATATTTCCCAAAATTTTCCATCACATCAACCATCACATCAATGTTCGGACGTATGCATGGAGCATTAAATGTAGATAAAAGAAATAACTAATTGTACTTTTAGTATGTACAGACGAATCTTTGGAGTCTACGTAGTCCATATTTGGACAAAGTTTGTCAAATAACAACGAAAACGCTACAGGAAAAAATTTTGCAAATTTTTTTCATCTAAACAAGGCCTATATGTGCAATATTTCAAGCATCTCCAGTAGAGGCTCTCGAGCATCTCCTGTTCTTTAAAAAAAAAATCAAGCATCCCTGAGATATTTGATATGCTTATAATTTTGAACCCATCCGAAGTACGCAAGTGTGGTTCTGATTTCTGAACCCATGTGGGAGCAGCAGCAGCAATAGAGAGATGCCCTTAGAATTTTGAAGTATAGGACATTGATTGTAGCATTAAATAAAAGTGTCCTACTGGTCCTCAGGCAGAGGGTGGGGCTGTGGAACTGTGGAAGGCCGTAAACTCGTAGCAGCAGCTTGACCAGTACTGTATGATTCAGATTAATCATCGTACCCTGATTTCTCATATTGGATGGCTTTTAAGATCTTCTTAAGTTCCTCGGATTAGGACCCTTCATAGTCTTCCACCTTTATGTACCATGTGGACATGTGGTACTGTGCTAGTGCGGTCTGCTTACATGAATGCCTTCCAAGCTGTGTGGGCAGAAAGTTTTCTGCTGCTGGACTGAAAGGTGCCACATATGCCATGCGCCTGTTGAGTGTGGGAGGTTGGATTCAACATCAGTGGGTCCTGCTTGGTAGGTGCAGCGTGATTCTTCTGCCCTAATGACAAGGAAGGGTTGGCAACTTGCCAATGATAGGAGCTCTATCTATATCTTTCCTGCTTTGTGTATGTAATGGAAGGCTGCTGGCAGTTGAGTTCTGACCCCATGGTGGTTAGTGGTTACTCAACTTGGCTACCCGTTGGTACAATTCTACTGCTGCACTGGCCATTGACTGAATAGTAGTGCTCCTGGGATTCTGCTTGATGGCGGTGCGGTTGAATCATCAGGTAAATTAGTGATGAGGCATAGCTAAATTCTACCTAAATTATTAATGGTTAATATTCATGAGTAGACTAGTGAAAGCATGAACAGTGGACCTTTTGGTAGGAATTTCATTGTTATCAACAAATGTCTTTAACTCTTTATTCCCTAGACTAGATATAAAATGGTGCACCATAACAATATCCAGTTAGTAAGCCTGGAGAGAGGGAAGCTCATTGACAATTTGAAAGAAAAGCGATGTTAGATAAATCAAGTGACACCAAAAGCTATTTTTGGCATGTGAGTGTTAAACGCAAAGGATTTCAGGTATCTTGAACTACTAACAAAAAGGTTAAGTCACCTTATCTATTCCTCCCTAGTGGACTGTGTACAGATTGTTCAGCAATTTGGGTGTTACCAATATGCTATAACCCTTGTTTATATTCTAGCTTGATTTATTAATTCTTCGTGTCGTAAATACTCCCTTCTTCCAGTTTTGATCGCCACCTTAGCAAAAGAAAATCTTCCAATATTGATCAGCCTCCAAATTTAGACATGGGCTCTCCTTTTCTCAAATTGGACGTGGGCGTCAGTTTTGTACTGCATGCATACATGCAACACACATAGTTAATGCAGAATCGCTGTTCACTTGCTGATTTAAATCCCTGCGTGCAACGTGTGCCAGCGGTGGGTGTACACGAATGGAAACAAAATGTCTGTCTGATATGATTTCATTAATCTGTGCAATTAATGCATTCCGGGGAGGACACTTCTGTTCTTGCTCTGTAGGCATAGCTTATATGTCCATCATATATGGATGGAGGGAGTATTATAGTATGATTTAAGATTGAGCGGCCTGCATAAACTGTAATTTGTAGCTGTTGAAGCCTTAGTTAACTTATTGTTTATTATTTCTCATTTTTTAGGGAGATGATGATCTTGATATGGTCAAGTGTGTTTGGAAGGTTACTTGTTGATTTGCCTTGTTTGAATGTAGATGTGTAGTGATCATGTTTAGATAACTGAGTTAAATCATGTCCAAGTTCTGAGCATTTTCATCCCCTTTTTTTCTTAATGAGATGTCTACTGATCATGTTATTAATAATTACCACGTATATATTTCTCCAGCTTAGCATGACCAAGTGTTCTCTTTTACAGAAAAAGAAAACTTGTGCCTGTATGGGTTTCCTAATGAGAGCTGGGAAGTAAATTTGCCTGCTGAAGAGGTGCCACCTGAGCTCCCAGAACCAGCATTAGGCATAAACTTTGCAAGAGATGGAATGCAGGAAAAAGAGTGGTTGACCATGGTTGCTGCACACAGCGATGCATGGTTACTTTCTGTTGCATTTTACTTTGGTGCTCGATTTGGCTTCAATAAAAATGACAGGTTAATTTTCATTCTATTTTTGTGTAATCTGTACCGCATCTCTTTATCTTCTTTTACTGCTTGCCTTTCTCTTTTATCCGTGAAGTTTTCCTACTTTATGCAAATCTTTCCTACAGGCTGTAATGGTTGTCCTGCAAAATGTTGGACCCATTTTGACAGGCAACATATACAGATAACGTAGCATAAATTATAAGTACTACTTAAGAACTGCGAATACAAATGAACCTGAGCAGTGTCTCATCCACTTGGAATTATTTGTGTCACTAAAGGAATGACATAGTCAAATCAGAATGGACTTTCTTGAATGATGAGTTACTAAAGAACTGTGAATAAAAATGAATCCAGACACGGCGGACGGTGTTGTCATCAGCTTGGAATTATTTGTCCTCGCTAAAGGAATGGCATAGTCAAATTGCACAGAATGAATTTCTGTGAACAAATTTGAAACTGGTTTAAAATATGTATAACTGGAACAGTGGTAATGTGAAACATTTCCCATCATTTTGTAATGTTATCATATCTTACTAGAGCCAGGTAACTGAGAGGAGATAAAGTGATCTGCTAGGGCTAGGATTATTGAAATTTCGGTTTTAGTCAGTAAACTTCCAATAGCATTTGTGATGGTTTCCGTAAGTATGTTTTCTTTGGGAAGGGTGGGTCCATGGACGTGGGGAGTTGTCCTGGTATTATTAATGTCAGTGACATATCTTTAAGAAAACCATTATTTCTGGCGTTTTTCTTAGTTTGTACCACTATTTGGCAGTATGGGTCACTAAAACTCTCCTGTTGTTATGCAGGAAGCGCCTCTACAGTTTGATTGATGATCTTCCCATGGCTTTTGAAATTGTTAGTGGGAAGAGTGAAACCAAGGCACCAGCAACACCAAGCAGTAGTAACCATAGCAATATCAAATCAAAGTCTAACAACAAAAAGGTACTGCTCATTCTCGAGATATGGTTATATCATGAGTTTGACTAATCTTGAAATCCTTTATTTTTAAAAAAAAAAACTCTTTGCTATAGTTACCCATAGGACATAAAGCGCAGCAGTGCGACATATATTTTTCAGTCTGTTACAATTCATTTAGAGCATCTCCAAGAGACTCTTTACAGCTTCCTAGCTTACAGGAATAGAGTTTGATGGAAAAGTACCCTCCAACAACCTCTTCAATTGGATATCTAAATATAGGCAACCTTTATTCTGGACTCTCTAGACTATGCACAAGATATAGAAAATCTGTTGGAGAGTACAAAGATATAGAAAACGATTTTTACTCAAATAACTCTTAGAAAGACTGTTGGAGATGCTCTTACTCTCTAGTTTATTTCCTTGCATCTGCTCAATCTGTGTGTCACATGTTTGATCTTGTGTATATAAATCTCTTGAGTAACTATTTGTTGTCACTAACCTTTAGTTCTTCAGCGTGTAAAGTTTATGTCATTTTTGGACATGGCATGGTTTACAGCAAGTTAGTTGGTAAATCTGTGAAAGGTTCTTTTATAATTTCTATAATGACCTTGTCAGCATTACTTCCACCCAATCTGTGTTATTTTGCTGTCGAAAGCTCATGACCTTGTAAGGTATGAAAGCTCACTTTAGCTGTGGAATTTCTACACCTAGCGTCCTTGCCCAAACCTAAGGTCTTCACATCGTTCAAAAGTACCAACATTTATACACCAAGAGAGTATTCCAAACACTATCCGTCCTGCATAAGACCATTTGGATGTTGTCGAACTCACCTCGATCCACATGTGTCGGGGTGGAATTTAGTTTAAGTTTCACTCCAATCTACCCCAACATATGTGGATTGACACGAATCCGACTACATCCAAACAATTGTCTAAATGTATGTTTTACCCTCTTCTCCTCTGAACATGCAGAAACCATCGGAGCCTAAGGTGAAGCAGACAAAGCCGCGTGCCCCTACAGAGGAAGGCCCGGTCGGTGAGGAGGACGATGGCAGTGCAAGCGAGGGCGAGCACGGGGAGACGCTGTGCGGCGCGTGCAAGGAAAGCTACGGGCCCGATGAGTTTTGGATCTGCTGCGACCTCTGCGAGAAGTGGTTCCACGGCAAGTGCGTCAAGATCACGGCGGCCAAGGCCGAGCACATCAAGCAGTACAAGTGCCCGTCCTGCACCGGCAGCGGTGGTGTCGGCAACAGCAGCGCCAAGCGAGTCCGCCCATCTTAAGGCCGGTTAGCAAATCTGTTGGGATCATAGCTGCAGTGGCTGCGAATTTTAATGGTGGTGTAAACTTTTGTAGTGCGTCTAGCTGTTTGTAATTGTAACCCTATTATCATACTTGCTTGAAGTAGGTTTCGTGTTCTTCAATTTTCATTAGCATTTTGCCATGACCATCTTGGCTTGAAGTAGGTTTAATGTTTTTCAATTTTCATTGCAAGCAATTGCCATTTAAGCATCTTTAGCGTGGCTTGGCGTTTTGGCATGTCACCAACCGCTCGAGTTTGGCATTTCACGAAATGATTATAAAAATAAAAGCATACGATAATTGCACAACGGTTACATGCTTAACACAGAATTGGACTAAGGATACAGGTTATCTGAACTCAAATATAAACTCGCCACACGCGTTCTGACAAATAGTGAGCGAAAAAATTCAGGTCCATAGGAACTGTACATTTATTTAGCGTCCTAACAAATAGTGAGCTTGCAAATCCAGCGTACAGAGGGACTTTTATACAGCCGGTAGATAGTCGGTAGAGCCACAGCGGGTAAAGCCAGGTGTAAAACTTTTGTAGTGAGCACCGATGCTTCAACACGACCCGTATCACGTATCCACCGTATCACATCCTTCGATACACCATGATAACTTTGATTTGCTAAAAAAAACTTCCATATCCATGTATCAATATCTAGCCTATACACATCCAATACCTATACACATATTTCTCTGCTTGATTTTCAGATGGAGCTCCCATCTTCGATAGATAACAGGGGAGTTACTGCCAAACTCCAGCTCCAGGTTAGCATGGTAAAACTCCAACTCAAGTTTTCTATGGAGCATGGTACTCCAGACACTTTATAAAACTGCTTTACGGTGGAGCTGATGGAGAGACCCATCTAAAATGTCGACAGTACCAACTCACGTAAACTCTGCCAACCATAACCTAGGTCTCAAATGAAACAGCCGGCGAGAAAAGTGCTAAATCCAACTCTTAAAAAAAGTGCAAGGCAAACAAGCACAACAAAATTTCAAAAATAAATCCAAACTCTTACAGAGAACATCTAAATGCATTCAGTGACAACACTGAAATGCAGAGGAAAAGGTCATCCTCCCTGGAATCAATTTTGCAGTACCGCTCGGTAACATTGCACAATTATCAGCATGCGGCTGATACAAAAATCCTGCACCAACCAGAAGCACACACAGTACAATTCTAATCCATCAAGGAAGCACATGGAACCAGCAATCTACCACTAAAACCAGCATATAGGCCGAAACAAAAGCATTTCTGAAGGTGAACAAAAGTAAGATGAATGGTTTTTTTAGGGAAAGTAAAATGATTGTTGAGGAAACCACAAGACATCCGGCCTAACTCAACTGCCCATTTTTCTTGAACTGATCTAGCAGGAAAGTAGTTCAGGTGGCAAGTAACGAGTTTGGTTATGCCTGTCTACACAAGTCTTGCACATCAAATTCAAAATTCAGGCATTGCATACCAGAAACAATCATTTTCATACTCCCTAGATAGTATATAAAGCATTTAAAGCATGTAAATGCTAAGCCAGCAATTCAGAAACTGGTGTCAAGAATATAGTATGCATTAAGTCACATGAGAGGAAAATGATTGTTGGAGAAAACAGATTAAGTCTAACCCAACTGCCCACTTTCCTTCAATCTATATAGCAGGAAACACTTTCGGCACAAAATGCATGGAAATTAGCATAAAGCCGATACACACTATCCTGCAGAGCAACTACTAGTGCAGAACTGAAGAAAACTCATGACAGTCCAAATGAGAGAAGAAAATGGACGTAGAGTACCTGTTCTGACAACTATAAGTACAGTAGACAAATAGAAGCATACAACCGAACTCTATGGAAACGGATATATATTAAAACAAAGATAACCAACAAAACAGCAAATAGAACACAAAAAAATGTTTCTGAGTACATGAGAGGAAAATGGTTGTTAGAGAAAGCAGATATGCCTAACCCAACTGCCCATTTTCCTCAGATTGATATAGCAAGAAACACTTTCAGCAAAAGACGCATCAAAGTTGCGTAAAGCCGATACACACTATCCTGCAGGACTATAGTAGGCGCACACAGAACACAAAAAAAATGTTTCCAGAGTACATGAGAGGAAAATGATTGTTGGAGAAAGCAGATATGCTTAACCCAACTGCCCATTTTCCTCAGATTGATATAGCAGGAAACACTTTCAGCAAAATACGCATCAAAATTGCGTAAAGCCGATACACACTATCCTGCAGGACTATAGTAGGCGCACATAGAACACAAAAAAAATGTTTCTGAGTACGTGAGAGGAAAATGATTGTTGGAGAAAGCAGATATGCTTAACCCAACTGCCCATTTTCCTCAGATTGATATAGCAGGAAACACTTTCAGCAAAAGACGCATCAAAATTGCGTAAAGCCGATACACACTATCCTGCAGGACCATAGTAGCAAAACTCATGATTATTGCCTAAGGAAAGTGTTCTTGTAATTGTTTCATCAGTCTAAGTAGCACACTAGTAGAAAATATAAACTGTAACTAGCATATTGTGGCTTAGTCATCATAACTATAAAAGTACTTGATTAAAGACTACTACACAAGTCAAGTGAATCACAGGATAATCTAGAGCAGTAAGATATACAAACAAATACTAAAGTGATAAGCAGAAAGAATATATTGATTGCCACTGTTTGCAACTATAGAAAGTAAAACTCTTTTTACTTTAGACATGTTAATAATAAACATTACACAGCCACGAAAGGCTCGTGAATTGTAACCACATCAGGTAAAGGCATGGTTGGTCCTGGTTTCTTTTTACTTTAGGCAACTGGGATTTCAGCTGCAAGAGGCCTCAAGAACTCATCCTCTTCCTTGGGCTCATGGATTGTAACCAAATCAGGTAAAGGCATAGTTGGCCCTTGCTTGCCCTTTGGATCCCAGTCAAGCATAATCTTAACCTTGATACCAAGCACACCCTGAAGGCAAGACAACTATAGCATTAATAACAGAGTCTACTTATTATGTTCGCATAACAGGATAGCATCTAGTAAGAAGCAACAAACCTGTCTCAATAGAACATGTCTCACAGCTGAATCAATGTATAGATTGACAGGATGGCCGGAAGAAATCATGTACCCATCCTTGAACTTCATAGACTTAGCACGCTGGGCCCTGAGCTTGCCACTTACAATAACCTGCAAAAACAAAAGGACTTATCAATAGAGATACAATATCAAGAATTACCTCTAAATAAAACTGCATTGGTTTTGATTTGTGGGGCTCGCACCTCACAGCCCTTAGCACCACTCTCCATGACAAACCTGAGAACACCATAACATGCCCTGAAAATCAAACGACGCAATTTAATAAAAGACTACCAGAGGTAAACAAAAGGTACACAAAGAGAACGTACTAGCAAAAATATTTTAGCAATTGAAGTTTAACCCATCAATAATAAAGCAAGCTAATATATAAATAGTGTGGCCAACCAAAAATATATCAGAAGCCTATCACCAAAGCTTCTCACAAGTACAATTTCAGCTGGCACAGGTGATATTGTCATCTTCCGACACAAAGTTGGTACAGGGTAACCTATTTGCTTTATAGATGACATGAGACCAAAAAAAAACTAAAACATCGAAGCCCCAAAATGGTGCCAGTTTGTAACTCTACATATACCTCCAACACTTGAGCAATGGGAGACCAATAAATCCTCCCATTATAATCGTAAAAAGTGCAATGGAGGGAGTGGTCAATTTCGTCACCTTCGAACACAGGTCTGGCACAGCAACGAGCCGAGCCTGCTGCGAGAGTGACTACAACCGTATAGCATCCCAGAAATGCGTATCACATTAACATAGCAGTGTGATGCAAGGTAACTACACAAGAGCATAACCTTCTCACGGCTAGTCCACCAAGAAGCTTGTAGCGGAGCGACTCGGCCTGGGCAATGGCGCAGAGCCCACGGTTGTTCACCTTCTCTGCGTAGAGCTCAACGCCACCCTCCGGGAAGTTAAAGCGCTTCTGAACCACAGAGGTCAGCTCCCTGATCCTCCGGCCCTTCTCGCCTAAGCGATATCGAAAAAGCAGTTCAGTAAGGAAAGTATTCACATCTGCAATCGGAATGGGAGCTGTAGATGCGGACATACCGAGGACGTTCTGGGTGCGGGTGGCACGGATAATGATCTCGGTGCGCATGGGGGTGACGCGCACCTCGACGCCTGAGTAGCCGTCCTCCGCGAGCTCCCGGGTCAGCATCTCATTCAGCTCCGCGAAGAACACGCCATCCGCCACGAACTACGACCAAGCGGCAAAGGACGCATGATGAGACCTCGAATCCATGGACCACGCAAGCCGAGCTTGGGATCAACACGGGGAAGGATAGGAGGCTTACCTTCCGCTTCTTGCTGATTGCGTGAGTGGACGCCATTGCAGAATGAACAGTGGAGAGGCGGGCGGTGCGGTGCGGCGCGGCGCGGCGGCGGCGGGAGGAGGATAGATTAGGATGTGAAATGCGAGTGCAAATATATAGAGGGTACCTCGATAGAATGGTTAGGGTTTGTGCGGTGACTAATGGGTGAATGGGCTTTGCGCGGACCTGGGCACACTTCGGCCTCTCAAAGAAAAAAATCACGCGTAAGCCCATCAAAGCTTTGAAGCCGGAGACGTAAACGAACTTTATCATACGTGTCTTCATGAGTACATGGGATAATTTGGTGTATGGCCTTAGAAAAAATTGCTTTTAGGTATATGACTTTTTTTCTTTCGAATTTGGTTCTATGGTCTCAAAATAAAATTTATTTGGCTCTATGGCCTTCCGTTAATTTTGGGCAACTAACGGTGTTAAATCAGGGATCAAAAGACTATTTTACCCCTAACGAAAAATAAAATAATTTTGTTTGTATATAAAAAAATTTGGTACATAGTTTGGCTCAATTAAGAATACAATTCACAGTACGTATTGCAGTGGGTTGTATTCGTAATTGAGCCAAAATATGTACCAAATTTTTCTATATACAAACAAAATTGTTTTATTTTTTGCTAGGGGTAAAATAGACTTTTTATCCCTGAGTTAACACCGTTAGCTGTCCAAAACTGACGGAAGGCCATAGAGTTAAATAAATTTTGTTTTGAGGTCATAGAACTAAATTCCAAAGAAAAATGGCCATATAACTAAAAGCAATTTTTTTCTAGGGTCATACACCAAATTCTCCCTACAATTTTTATCATATTTTAATAGGAGGAAGAAAAGATGAGTTAGCTCTTGCTCAAAAGCTACACTCATACATATAATCTAAGATCATATGTGAATGTAATATGGGTCTAATCATACTATGAGATATTGCTAAGAATTAGCACTATTGGAGAGGTTGACTTATAGCTAGCAGCATCGCGCACTCGTGATTAGCCTTCATCGTTGTGCACATCGCCTTCGGTGCGCACACCTCCTGCGGCCGACAAGTCGGCTACCGTTGCTGGACCTTCAGCTGCGGTGGCGGCTTCTCCTTCTGATGGCAAGTTATCAACCTTGTGATCTTATCGCCGTGCTATGGGTCTTTGCTACAAATGTGCTGGGAAGTGGAGCAAGGATCATAAATGTCCTCCGGAGGTGTTGCTCGCTGTGGAAACATTATGGGAATCTCTTTCACCAGAAGATGATGAGCAGTCCCCTGAAGATGATCAGATGGTTGAGGAAGTCTTGTTGTTGGCCATTTCTAAGGCAGCGGCTTCTGGGTCCTCTGTTGCTCGTACCATTCGGCTTTCAGCAGTTTTGTCTAGTCGTCCAGTTGTGGTGTTGGTGGATTCTGGTAGCTCTGCCTCATTCATCAGTCAGGCTCTTGTGGATCAGCTTGGTCTGTCTCACTGCTTGCCTCAGCCCACCCAGGTCCAAATTGCTGGTGGGGGAATTCTTGTGAGTGCGGGTGTTCTGCAGCAAGTCCCATGGACAGTCGGTGCTTGCAGTTTTGTAACTGATTTCCGGGTGTTGCCTCTGGTGCATCATGACTTGATTGTGGGTATGGACTGGTTCTCGTCTTTCAGTCCCATGCAGGTTCATTGGCAAGAGAAGTGGCTCGCAATTCCGTATCACGGATCTGTGGCAGTTCTTCAGGGTGACGATGTGGACTTGCCTGATCAGCTATTACTGCAGCTATGTACCTTGGACGATTCAGGTTCTGGCAGTTCGGCTGAGACAGTGCTACCTCCGGAAATCCAGTCTGTCATCAATTCCTTCGCGTCATTGTTTGCTGAGCCGACGGGTTTACCTCCTTCCAGACCTTGCAACCACTCTATTCCCTTGCTGCCAGGTGCGCACTTATAGAGGTGGTACTTATAGAGAGAGATCCCCTTTCCCCTTCCCTCAAGGGTCGTACTTATAGAGGTGGGAGATGGAAAACGGTAATTTTTCACCCGCACCCTTATGGTTCACAATTTTACATGATTGTCTTTGGGCCATCTTGACATTGGCCCTAGTTTGGTTTTGGTTAATTGATGAAACCTATTTAGTCTAATCCTATTGCTAAGCATGTGTGTAGCTTATAAGAGAGGATTGTGACCAAGCCATGTGGTGGAGCTAGCTAGGTGGCAACCATGAAGGATGGTGATGACCACAAGCACTCAAGAGATCAAGTGCTCTACCATTGGTGAAACTTGAGAAAAAGAGAAGAGATGGAGCAAAGAGGCCCGAAGGCAAAGGTATAACCTATAGGGCTCTTTGTTTTAGTGATCAAGACACTTAGCGAGTGTGATCACATTTAGGATACATAGCCGTACTATTAAGAGGAGATTATTCACGGCTTATGCGGTGTTCAAGTGCCACTAGGTGTTCTCTAACATATCGATGCTATAGACCTAGTGAGTGACTAACAAAACCCTTGATAAATGCTTTGCAAAATGCTAACACATGTGCACAAGTGTTGAAACACTTTGGTGTTGGCACATGGGAGCAAGGGTAGAAGTTAGAAAGCGAAGGGTGCTGAGTTTTCAGCATCGGACGCTGGCAGCGGGGGCATCGGACGCTGGTCGAGCGTCCGATGGTAAACCCTAGGTTCGGTCAGAAGCTGAAGGAGCATCGGACGTTGGCAACGGATGCTGAGGAAACACTATTGCAGAGTCCGATGCAGGTGACATGGCGCGAGCATGCTTTCCAGGGAGCATCGGACGCTGGCCTGCGTCCGATGCAGATCCATCGGACGCGTCCGATGTGATTTGGCCCTCTCTGGAACCTCTCTGCATGGTCATCGGACGTAGGGGTTGAGCGTCCGATGTAAGAGTGCCGGAGCGTCCGTTGTGGCGCAGAAAAGTGCTAAATCGAGCAGTGGCATCGGAGCGTCCGATGCCTGGCATCGGCGCGTCTGATGTCACTTTAACCAGCGTGCGAAGGAATATGACCGTTGGGATCTAACGGGCTGAATTCATAACAGAGGGACACGTGGTGCTCATCGAAGCATCGGATGCTGAGGGAGCGTCCGATGGCCCCGACACCGGCGCGTCCGATGCCTCTGTTTCGGGCCCAACGGCTAGGCCGATTTGTGTGGCCTATTTAAGGGGCTTGGCCGGCTTGCTAGGCATCTCTCTTAGCACATTTTGATTCCTAAGCATTCTAGTGAGCTTTGGCAAGCCTCCCAACTCATCTCCCAAGTTGTTTTGATCAAACCAAGTGAGATTGAGTGATCTAGTGCGTGATTTGAAAAGAGTTCAATCTAGTGGCACTAGTTCTTCGCATCGGCATTGAGTTTTCTTGTTACTCTTGGCATTTGCCGGTGCCTAGACGGCTTGGAGGCGTTGAGGTGGTCGTTAGCAAGATTGGTGATTGTTCTTGGCCACCACCGTTCGATATTGTGAGAGGTTTTGGAGCCTCACCTCGCCGGAGCGGCAAGAGGCATCCTTAGTGGATTGCTCGTGTCATTGAGCTACCTCACTAGTGGTAGATTCTTGTGGCGCTCTTAGTGAGCTCGGCTTTGCGCCGATTAGCCACCGGGTCACCTAGTGTTGGTCGACACAACGAGGAGTAGCGTGCCGGCAAGCACGTGAACCTCGGGATAAATCTTGGTGTCTCGTGTGCTTATTGTGATTGTGAATTCTTCTCGGTGATTGGCTTTCTTCTAGGCGATCCCAAAGGCTCGGTGAAACCATCTCTATCTAGCTCATTTACTTTATGCACTTACCTTGAGCTATTTCATTTGCGTAGATATTCTTCCTTTGTCATGTATCTTGTTTAGTTAGTTGTGATTAGTTTGTTTAGTATATCTTGTGCACACACTTGTTTCATACACATTCTTTGTATATCATACTTGTGCTAGAGCTAGATTGTTTTATTCCGCATTTGATATTTGCTCTAGTTGATTGTGTGACATAGAAATATTAGGTAGAATTGTTGGATAGGTGGCTTGCAACACACTATTAGGCTAGCGCAAAAAGCTTCGCCGTATATTGTACTAATAGTGTTTGCCTAAGTAATTTTGTAGATTTTTAATTAGGCTATTCACCCCCCCCCCTCTAGCCAATTTGGACCTTTCACCCTCCCCCCAACGGTAGCCCCTTAGCTACTAGGATTTGGCCAAAACAACAAAACTTAGTCGCTAAAACAAAGGTAAAAAGGCCGATGAGTACAATCTCCTAGTCAAGCCGAGGCTTCGCCAAGTGTCCTTAGACTCGGAAGCGCCGAGGTTGTGTGGGTCGAAGCTCGTGATATGATGACGCTTGCAAAGGTTAATGACTTGGCTCCCACTTTGACTCAACTGCTGCGAGGGTCTTCATCTTGTCAAGAGAGCAGATACTTCAACGATCGTGATTGTCGCGCGTAGATGGATGCTGGAGTCGCCCCGGAAGGTCGAAGATGATCCCCTTGTCGAGGTGGTTGTCGATGTTATAGTTGTTGTAGCTAGCGAGGCTTTCCACCACTGGCTCATGAGCAGCAAGACCAGTCCTTTGGGTTGGATTGGTCCACCAATGCACCCCCCCAGCCCCTCTTGTCTAATGCTTATGAGTAAGTGGAGCTTTGTGGCTACTTGTTGGTGGTGTTGATGATGGGTACTGGAGCAGCTTCTTCATTTCGCTAGTGAAAGGATCGTGACGCCTAAGAGGGAGGGGGTGAATTAGGCAACTTGAAACTTCTACTCTAAACTATGGCCTCTAATTTCCACCTAAGCAAAACCTATGCAAGAAAGTAAACTATCTAAAGTGCAACTAAGGTTTTGCTAAGTGTGTTTGCTATCTCTATCGCAAAAGGAGTTATGCTACCTAGTTTCCAAACCTATCAACTAGCATATCAAGCTATGAAAGGTAAAGCACATGAGCTAGATAGCAATGTAAATGCGGAAGCCAAAGAGTGTGATAGAGATGCAAACTCCCGTCAACGACTCCGGTATTTTTACCGAGGTATCGAGAAGCGCGCAAGCTTCCCCCTAGTCCTCGTTGGAGCCCCTCGCAAGGAATCCCTCGCAAGGGCCAAGCTCCCGGTCGGGTAACTCCGTGGATAGCTCCGGTTCTTCCCCACGCGCAAGTGGGTCTCCGGTTAAGCCACTCGTGGCAAAGCCTCTCCCGGATGCTCCCCGCCGTCTTCACTATCAAGCTTCCGGCCGAAGCGCCGCGGGCCTTGTTCCCTTCGGTACACGGAGGCGGCCACACCACAAACGCGGTTGGAGTGATCTCGCAAGACTTACAAGCCCCACCGATGTACAATCACGGTGCGCGCAAGCACCGGTAGATAAGAGGTTTTCAAACCTCACTAAACACTAGGCCTAACACCTAGAGCAAGCGCAAAGCGGTGGTCTAACTAGCCTAAGCACTTCGCAAAGCACCTACACTAATCACCTAGTATATTCACTAAGCACTTTGGTGGCTAGAGCAACTAAATATGTGTCTATGCACTATGATCACTTCCTTGAGCTCCAACCTTACTGTTTTGGCCGGCCATGGGGGTATATATAGAACCCCAAGCAAATAGAGCCGTTGGAGAAAGTCATGGGCTTCACAGCGTGGCATCGGACGCTGGAGTCGTGACCATCGGAGCGTCCGATGCTCCTTTAACGGCTGGGTGCCGGCCTGGCACTGTGTCGCAACGGCTAGTTAGCGTCCGATGCCTGACCATCGGATGCGTCCGATGCCCACAGAGCCTCTCTGGAACCTTTCTGCATGGTCATCGGAAGCAGGGACTGTAGCGTCCGATGTGAACAACGGAGCGTCCGATGTTCGCTGTGCAGGTTTGCACAGTGTCACAGTCGCGTCCGATGCCTCGGTCTTCAGCGTCCGATGCTCGTGCTGGCGCTGACACAAGCTAGGGTTTGCCATCGGCGCGTTCGATGCCTGGGCAGGCAGCGTCCGATGCAGCGTCCGATGTCCCTTTCTTCTTGTTTCTTCGCGTTTTCTTGCGCCGTCTTGGTTCCATTCTTGTGCCTTGGACTTTGCTTGATCTTGAGGGTCTTCTACTTAGCTTCTAATGTCTTGCTTGAGGTGTTGATCATCGGATCACCACGTCGCCTTAGTCCAAGTCACATTTGCACCCTATTGAACTGCAAAACAGACACTTGCAAACACATTAGTCCAATTTGGTTATGTTGTTCATCAAACACCAAAATTCAAAGTTAAATGGCCCGAGGTCCATTTTCCTTACAATCTCCCCCTTTTTGGTGATTGATGACAACACAACCAAAGCAAGCAAATGATAGATACAAAATTTAAAAATGCAATCTACTGGCTAGGATGCAATGCAAAGGCAAGATCACATTATGTCAAAAGATACCAATATTGAAACACCACTTTTATAACTTATCTTGCCCTTGCCATTAAGTCCCTTTGTGGTATTATGGATTTAAGTCTCCTACTAACTCCATAATCCACTTCCTCCCTTTCTTGGACCATCCCAAAGATATAACCATAAAATTTTAAATTTTGGTTTTGGTTATTTTATTTGTTTTGGTTTGCTTTGGTCCCTCAAATTTCTCCCCCTTTGGAAACAAACACCAAAAAGGAAGACATTAGTAGCACAAGGGAGGGTCAAGTTTTGTGATCCTTTTTATGTGGAGTGGAATTTATCACAAAACTTGACTCTTACATGATATAAACTAAACTCCCCCTAAGTTTATGCATACATATGGTGTATGTCAAAGCATATGCATCACTGGCAAATTAATGCACAAAGGAGATTAATCTATATAATGTATGGAGAAAGCATAATAGAATCAAATCGTAATCAACATAATGATATCGGTTAGGAATACCATATGTAGATACCAATTAGATCACCACACACGATGCTTGTCTCCAGGGACTCTATTTTCCTTGCAATGAGACTACTACACATGATAAACTTGAAAGTAGTGTTAGTCTCAAAGCTTCCAAATTATAGAGTAAACTCCCCCTAAAAGTGTGCATACAAGTTTGAAATACATGTAGGAGACATGCACATTGACTTGTAAGGTCAAGACTACTATTATCCATATTGACACCACAAGAAGTGTGATACAAATTGAAAAATGGTAATCGGGATAGTTTATCTATAATTTGGACTTTGGCACATATAGGATAAATATAAAGTAAAAGAAGCTATGTGCCTTGCTTCTAACCAATTAAATCCATATAGAATTGCTCTAAGAATGTGAGTGATATCGAGCAAAGCTACCATATGATAAGCCTAATTTTGCATGGCAAAAGATATGAACATACTAATGCAAACATAGGCAAAGAAAGGAACTAGATGTTTAAATGTAATTGCAAGACATTATATCAAATGAAATTAATTGCAAGAATTTAAATCTAGTTACCTAACATGGGAAGGGGAACTTGGGTCCATAGTAGCCACTTACATACTTGGCAATGAAATGATCCAATGTGATGCACCCCATGATATGCACCCAGACTTTGCCAAGTCTCCAAATTCCCCGAAGCCAAACTTGCTACTCACTTCCCTTTCGGAACCCAAACCTTTTTGGTGCTCTTCATGGTTGAGATAATATCCTTAGGCACCCAAATGCGTTTGGCCCCATTGTTGGCTTGCTTGTTTACCTTGATGGCCACCACCTTGTCATTCTTTTTCTTCTTCAAAAGATAAGGTGTGGAGGCCTTCTTGTTCACCTTGTTGGTGTAGGTGTTGGAGAGCTTGCTTTTTGTTTTTCTCTTTCTTCTTTTCTCCCCCATGCTTCACATTGCACTCATAGGACTTGTGGCCTTCCTTGTGGCAAAGGTAACAAACCACGGTTTGCTCCTCATCAAGCTTCTTCACTCCCTTGACGGTGTTATCTTGATGAGTTCGGGTTTGCTTCCCCTTGCCTTTTGCTTGGGTCAAGTCCTTGGTGAGGCGAGCCACTTCTTGCTTTAGCAGCTCATTCTCCATTGCAACTTCTTGTGTACATGTTTCTACAATGACATCCTCAACACAAGCTTGTTTGCATATGGGTGAGTCTAAATCAAGTAAATCAATGCAAGAAGTAGAGGCATCCTTTTTAGGCATATTAAAGATTGATCTTTCAATTTTAGGTGCCTCGGTGGGGTTTGCTCTGATGGCTTCAAGATTAGCAACTTTATTAGTTAGCTCATCACAATGTTTGCACATAATTTCCATTTTGGCAAGCAAACTTTTGTAAGCATCTTGTGTGCTAGCTAACTTTGCTTTTAGTTTTTCATTTTTCTTAATAAGTTGCTCATCATTACTTGTGCTATCACATGTGCTTGCACTAGCCTCAAGTTTCTCAATTTTATTAGATAGCTCAACATTTAGATTTGAAAAAGTTTCATATTGATCAAGCATGACATTATAAGCTTGTTGAGAACTATCTAATTTTTCTTTTAAGTCGTTTATTTTCTTTTGTTGGCTAGTGCAAGCTTTAGCATATTTGAGATTATCTTGCACAAGTTCATTATAAGAAGGTAGCTCATCATCACTATCACTATCACTATCACTAGAGATAGAGCTTGTGTTACCTCGTGCCATAAGGCACATACGTGAGGAGCTTGATGATGAGTGCTTGTGACCACGCCTCTTGTGTTGAGCTTCATCATCACTTGATGAATCATCCCATGTTTTGATGGTGGTGAGGGCTTTGGTCTTGCATCCCTTCTTCTTCTTGTCATTTGGTGTGGGCTTTTGTTTTGGACAATCTTCCACAAAGTGCCCTTTCTTGCCACATCTATAGCATCCCTTTTTCCTTTGCTCTCTTCTTTGATTGGTGAAGAGGCAGTCTTCTATTGTGATGGGCACACCCTTGACATTGAGCTTGCGGATCATCCTCTTCACTCCTTTCATGAGCTTGATTGTTTCTTCTTCATCTAAGGAGGAGTCGGATGAGGTGGAGGCTTGATCATCATCACTTGATTCTTCATCTTCATCATCCTCTTCTTCACTTGAGGAGCTTGAGCTTGTCTCAACTTGCTTTTTGCCCTTCATCTTTTTGTGCTCACATGGGAGAGCAGTATCTTTGCTTGATGAAGTGGCTTCTTCTTGACCCATTTTGCGTGACATCTCAAATGCCACCAATTTGCCAATGACAATGGCCGGGGTCATGGTGCTCAAGTCCTTCATGTTGTGAAGGATGGTGATGATGGTTGCGTACTTGTTCTTAGGAAGCATGGAGATGATCTTCCTCACAATATCCGCATCACCTAGCTTTGTGATTCCTATAGAGTTGAGCTCATTGATAATTAGATTCAAACGCGAATACATATCTCGAACAAGCTCATTATCATTCATTTTAAAGGAATCATAACATGATTTAGCTAGATGATATTTTTGCTCTCTAACATTACTTGTACCATCATGAAGCTCATGGAGTTTTAACCAAATTTCATGAGATGTTTGCAAAGTAAATACTTGGTTAAACACATCCATGCTAAAAGATTCAAACAAGCAATTTTTAGCTCTAGCATTTAGATGA
The DNA here is from genome assembly GCA_009763385.1 of Coix lacryma-jobi var. lacryma-jobi. Classification (NCBI taxonomy): domain Eukaryota; kingdom Viridiplantae; phylum Streptophyta; class Magnoliopsida; order Poales; family Poaceae; genus Coix; species Coix lacryma-jobi. Next base: position 9,351,686 of record CM019825.1, on the reverse strand, counting down.
ATTTCCTTTTCATCACCCGCGGTAGGCTTTTCGGGATTCTTAATGGGTTTCATCCCTTCGCGGGTGACTCTCCAAACACCTAGATCAACGGCTTCTAAAAAGCAAGCCATTCTAGCACTATAGTTGTAACACCTCTGGTGTTTAACTGTAATTAACCTGACATGTCATCATCATTAGTCATTAATCATCCTTGCCTTGCATTTATGTTTGCTTAGTACTTGTGTAGCAATCTCTTTTCAAAAACCCTAAAAGCCCAAATCTTCCTATAAGGGCAAAAATGGTAATTTCACCTCTGTGCCTAGCTTTGTGTAATTCTTGTTCAGTTGGATGTCTTGAAGTTTTGTTGTGTTGGCCAAAGTTCAAAAATCAAAATCAGATTTCAAATCCCTTTGCAAAACCCTGATTTCCAAACCCTGGATTTTATCCCTCTTTTTGTAATTCAAAAATTATTCAAAATTTGAGGTTGGTCCAAAAAGCAAAGTTGTAGATCTGGCTAAGAGAAACAACTTTGGTATTTACAAATTTTCAAGTTTTTGTACAAAGTTTGAAGTAAATCCAAATTCATTCAAATTCTAGTTTTTGTCCCCTTTTCAGATTTCAAAATTTATTTAAAAACTATTGAGTTTCAGAAAAAGGGTATATTAGCAAAGTTGTAGGTTTTGATAAAAGGAACAACTTTCATATTTGCAGATTTCCATCTTTCAATGTAAAATCAAAAGTAATTTTGAATTTATTCAAATCCTAAAAGTGGCGCCTTTTCTGATTTCGTATTTAATTCAGAAACTGTTTGGAATTTGAAAATATTCTTTTTAACAAAGTTGTAGATCTCTTTTTTCTGAACAACTTTGGTGTTTTGAGTTTTTACTGCTCAATTCAAGTTTTGGAAGTAATTTGCGAAATACAGAAAGTCAAACCCTAGACCTAGCCCTGTTCATCCCCTACCTCTAGCCGGCACAGAGCAGGAGGGGGCCCCGGCCATGGCCGCGCGCCAGCGCCGCCTTACGCGCACGCGCGTCTGGCAGCCTGTAACACCTCTGGTGTTTAAGCATGTAATTAACTTGACATATCATCATTAGCATCATTAATCATCTTGATCATGATTTCATGTGTATGCATTTGCTTAGTGTATCATTTTATGTGATGTACCTCTATTGCAAAAACCCTTGTTAGCCCACTTCTTCCTATAGGGGCAAAATGGTAATTTCACCTCTGTGCCTAGTTCTATGTAATTCTTGTTCTAATTTAGTGCCCTGATGTTTGTTGCTTTGATCAAAGTTCAAAAGTCAGTTTTGATTTGATATTCCTTTTGCAAAACCCTAAATTCCCAAATCCTGGATTTATTCCCTTTTTGATAACTTTTTCAAAATTCAAAATTTTGAGTTGGTTCAAAAAGCAAAGTTGTGAATCTGACCTAGAAGAACAACTTTGGTATTTACAGATTTCCATGTTTCTATATAAAATTTGAAGTAATTTCAAATTTGTTCAAATTCCAGTTTTTGTCCCCTTTTCAGTTGTAAAAATTTATTCAAAAACTATTGAGTTTCAGAAAAGGTGTATATTAGCAAAGTTATAGGTTTTGACAAATGGAACAACTTTCATATTGGAAGACTTTCAAGTTTCAGTTTGAAATTCAGAGTAATTTTGATTTGAATCCAGTTGAAAAAGTGTCCCCTTTTCTGTTTTTGAATATAGTTTAAAAACTATTTGGAATTTGAAAATGTTCATATTGACAAAGTTGTAGATCTCTTTTTTCTGAGCAACTTTGGTATTTTGAGTTTTTGTCGCACAGTTCAATTTTTGAGAGTAATTTGCAAAATACAGAAACTGACCAAAAGTCAAACCCTAGACCCTAGCACTGTTCTTCTTCCCGTAGAGCCAGAGGAAAGGGGGGGGGCCGGCCATGGCGCCGGCGCTGCGGCTGCAGCGCAGGCGGCTGCTCCCCACGCGCCCTTATCCTGCCGCCGCTGTCTCCCGGTTCCCTCCGCGCCCGCACGCGAGCGCTGACCTTCCTTCCCGTCCCCTACAGTGCCCAGCCGCCGCCGCCGCGTGGCCATCGCCGGCCGAGCTTGCGCCCGAGCCCCGGCTGCGCGCCAGCTTATCCGCCAGAGCGCAATCGAGTGCGCACGCCCCCGCAAACCTTACCCGCGCATCCCCGAGGTCTCTACCGTCCCATAGCCGCGGCTATATAAGCCGCCGGAGCCCCGAGCTCCTCACTCCACCTCCGCCACCGTGGACAGACATCTCCAGACACTCCGCCGCTCCACCAGCTAGCCCTAAAGCTCCGCCTTGAGCTCGTGAAGCTTTTCCACCCTTCAATTTCACCTTCCCCGTCTCCGTTTGCCCGGCGTAAGCTCGCCGTTCCCATTCCCGGCAGAAACCCGGCGAGCTCGGGTTCGTGGAATTCGCCGCCTCCGGCCGTGATCATCTCTCACCGACCCCCGTGTCGTGTTCCTTGGTTCCGTGCGACTCTAACCCGGCCCTTGCGGTCGCATGTGCTGCGCAGGACCGCCGGACCGCCGGAGCGCCGCCGCTGTCGTCTTCTCCCTCGAGCGTGTCGAGCCTCCCCCTCGAGCACAAGCCGAGCCTCACCCTCGAGCACAAGCCGAGCCTCACCCTCGAGCACAAGTCGAGCCTCACCCTCGAGCCCTGCCTCCGACACGTGGTAAGCATCCGAGCCTCCGGCCTCTGCTTCAACTTCGCTTCGCCCGAGCCCAAGCCTCGGCGAGCGCATGCTCTCCGCTTCGCCCGAGCCAGGCCTCGGACGGAGGCTCACTTCTCCGTCTCGCCCGAGCCTCCGGGCCAGGCCTCGGACGAGGCTGTCGCTTCCGTCTCGACCGAGCCCGTCTCGACCGAGCCCCGTGCGATTCGCCCGAGCCCGCGATTCGCCGAGCCCGGCCTAGAAAGAGCACAGTGCTCTTCTCTTTTTCTGAGAGATGTGAATAGTGTTCTGTTTTCTCTTTTTTGTATGATTTTCTGTGTGCATCCAAAAATTCTGAAATTTTTGTGGTAGACTCTTTATGCTCTGGAGTATTTTATAAAAATATTAAACTTGAGTTTTGTGCAAAAATTTGAAAATATAAAATTCCCCTTTTAATTGAAAAATGAAGGTTTTGGTATTTTTGGAGAGTGATTTATAACTCCAAAAATCATGAGACAATTTTTGTGAGCTTCTTATGCCATGTTTAGTCTCTGGTAAAATTTTGGAGTCATTTGAAACAAGTTGATTTTTGAGCTTTTATTTTAATTGTTAAATAGTACCTTTTAATGTCTAGATTTAATTGAGCACCTTAATGACCTCCAAAAATTATGAAATTTGTTTTGCCATCTATCTACACCATAATGAACTTATATGATTAATTTGGTAATTTTTGGAGCAACTTCATAAAATGACCTTTTAAATAAATTAAGAAAATAGAAAAGATGGTTTAGGGTTGGTAATAAGTGTTTGATGATGTGATCTTTGGATTGATTGATGTTCATAGACCCCTACCCTTTTGGTCTATGATGTTTGTGATGCTATGTTTGGTTGACGCTTAGGATAATTATAATAAGGGCTAGTTTAATCAATGTTGCTTAAGGAAGAAATGGTTACCTTTTATGCTCAACCTAGATTTCAATCATGCCTTGTTTAAGAGTAATCTAGAATCAGTAGAATTGTCTTGCACCATAAGTCCATATCATCATTCTCATGAGCATTCATCATTGCATCCGTATAGTTGACGAAGAAGGACCTGAAGTCGAGGTAGCCACCGAAGGATCTGTCCCCGAGGCAACCCCGAGCTCCGGCACCTACACCACCAACCCCGAGTCTGCTCTTTTTGCCATCCAAGGCAAGCCCGGGTGCATTTAACCCTTCCCTTGAATTTTATAAAATAATTTCCTTAAATGCTTTTGAGTTAAATTATTGCATTAGGTTTATAGGAGTTGTGTGCTATCCTAATTGATGCACTATCCGCCTTGACCACTGATACACCCGATACCTGCTTTTCAAAAGTATTTGAAAAATGCTTAGCAATGCTATTAAATAGATTTGCAATAAAAATGCCAATTTCAAAAGTGTGATCACTTAAGAATCTTTATGGGATTTTGGCTTTACTCCCACTATTGGCTAAGTATCTGATCCGTACTTAGTCAATGGGAAGGAGAGGTTGTCCTTGCGTACGGTGCCGTCATGTTGTAGTCCGGGACTCAACAGTTGACACCGACCGGGACAGGGTTGAAAAACCGACAGGACCTGTACTCTTGGGTTAGAGTCCCGAGGTGCTTGTCGCTGGCGGAAAAATGTAGGGACCATCCGTATGGGGGCCTGCTGGTCAAGACTTGTAACTATTCACATACTACGGAAAGCTCTGGCTCCGAGAAATCCATTATTGGACCGACAACCGCGCACTGGGAGTGGAGAGATGGCGGAAGTAGCATGTACCCACGTGGGTTAGAGTCCCGGATTGGAGTGGTGTACTGTACTTCCGGGTGGCGTAGGACCGGGCCCAATCTTGGAGGAATCGTGGAAGACGAGTTGGCATATGCAAGCTTGGGTGCTACATATGCAGTGTGGATAGGGATCCTCAGCTGAGTATTATTTATCCGGATTAACGTTGCTCCTCGGTTATGGAGACTTGGTCCACTGACTGTCAACGGAGAGTGGTTCTCAACTAGGAATGTTTTGAAATGTAAAATGAATCATGAACGATGAAGAATTGAGGAATACTGAATCTTTCAAAAATAAAATAAGGTTTACAAAATGCTTTTCTGCAAAATATTTGATCTTGCTTAAAGCCTTACCTTGACTACCCTAAGCTTTCATTCCTGAGTCTTCTCCCTTTTCTTTAGTCGGGTAAGTCTTGTTGAGTACCTTTGTACTCAGGGTTTTATTACCCATGTTGCAGGTATGGCAGATTCCTCAGTATGCCTTGGACCCTGCTGTGTGACTATTGTTCAGGAAGAGGCCGATGAGGCCGATGAGTGATTATTCACCCTCGGGCTGGGTGAAGTATCTTTACTCTTCAGTTGTTGTCATATGCTACTCTGCCAACTCTATCTATTTGAACTATGGTCTGTAATAACTTCACTTTAATTTTATGTTGAACCCTGGTTTGTAAAACTATTGTTATCTAAGTCTTCCGCTATTTACTCCGATGTTATTTGTCAAAATGTTAAAGAGAATGTAACTGAATTGTGAGATGATCCTGCGGACATCGGGCACTGATGTAGCCCAGTAGCGGAACCGGTCTTAATCACTTGGCTGTACGGATCGACTGTCAGTGGTTGACGGTGATCAGTGGGCCATGGGATTAGAGCCGTTACGTTACAGAGTGGTATCGGAGCATCTCACTATGACGTTGCAATCTTTTGCGAAAACTTCAAAATGTTTTTAACAAAAACTAAACTTGACTATTTTGAGTCCAAATTGCTTCTCTCATCTCATCTTGTCTTTGGCAACTAGTAGCAAGACAACTTGTATAAGCCCTATGTACCTTACCTTAGTAATTGCATTGCCTTGTTCCGTAGGAACGATTCATGCATCATGTCATATTCACTTAAGTCTATAAAAGAGTTCGTTGGGTTAGTGTGCCTATACCTTTTTCTTGCTAGCCTTTCTCATCTATAACCTCTTATCCAGATATGGCCATCATCAAGCGGACTGCTCGCAAGTCGACTGGACCGAATGGTGTGCCGCGTCACCAGCTGGCGCCACGCACCGGAGAAGAGATTGGAGAATCCTCCAATGGTCGTCGCTTTCCCCGCCGCACCCGCAAGCAGCTGAAGGAGGAAATCAAGAATTTGAAGGCTGAAATGGAGAACATGGAGCATGACTTCTACCTTTCCCGCATGGAGTTTTATGAGGCACGAGCTTCCCTGGAGCAGGCCAACCGGAACACGATTCGCGCTATCGAGCAGCGCAATGATGCTTGGACCCGCGAGGATGTCACCAGAGCCCAGCTCCATGGACTGCAGCAGTACACCGCCCAGATCGAGCAGTACAATGATATGCTTCATGAGGAAGTGCATCAGCTGCATGATCAACTCCATCCCTTGGTACCCCCGGTTATGGAAGACCCCGAAGACGGAGTCGTGGAGGAACCTGAAGTGGAACATGAGCCCGATCAGAACGTGAAAGTGGAACCTGCTGAAGATGTCCACGTTGAAGATGAAGATGAGGAGGAAGATCCTGAGCTTATCATCGAGGATGATGATGATGACGAAGAGTTGATCTTCATCGATGATGACTAGACTCCTTGTGTCTGCACCATCTGCTTACCTAAAACCTTAGACTAGGTTTGGGGCGTTAGTTTGTCTGTTGCCAAGTCTGGCATGTATCTTTCCTTTCGTACCTTTTCCCTTATCAGGCTGTTGTCATCTTTATCAAACCAGCTATCTTGTACCAGTGAAGTTATCAATCAAGTTGTTTCAGAACCTTTATCCTTTATGCTGAGTTCCGAGTTGCTTATACAGATGCCTGTGAACACCCGTACCGGAGCTGGAGGTTCTGATGATGCCAACATCCCAAACCCTCCACCTGTACCAGCTACCCTAGCAGATGCCATTGCAGCCTTGGCCGCCGCTGCCAATCTGATGGCTCAGAATCAAGGGCAGCAGAACAACGGCAACCGTGGTCGCCGCAATAACCAAGAGACAACCTATGTGGAATTCACTGAAACACGCCCACCGGTCTTCACCAAGGCCGATGAACCTCTCGAGGCTGACGACTGGTTACGCACCATGGAACAGAAGTTCAGTCTACTGCACTGCACAGAGATCCAGAAGCCTCGGTTCGCTTCTCAGCAGCTCCGTGGTCCTGCAAGTGCCTGGTACGCCAACCTGTTGGCGGCCCAGCCGGAAGGTCACCAGCTGACCTGGGAAGAGTTCCGCACCGCTTTCAGAGCACATCACATCCCCTCGGGATTGATGAGAATGAAGTTGGATCAGTTCTTGGCCCTGCAACAGAAAGATTCCACCGTCATGCAGTACGTGGGACAATTCAACCACCTCAGCCAGTATGCCTCCGACTATGTCAACACGGAGGAAAAGAAGAGAGATTGTTTTCTCAGGGGTCTGCACCCTAAGATTCGCAGAGGTCTGTCCAACAACCTAAACGGATCTTACCATGATGTTGTGGACCGTGCTGTTGCTTTCGAGGAAAGCAACCGCCAGTATCAGGAAGAGAAGAAGAAGAAGAAGGCTGGGTCTAGCAGTTTCTCCAGCAACCATAAGCGCCCAAGAATCATCTACCACCCCAGCCACCACCAAAACCGTGCCCCATACCCCCATCAGCAAGTGGTCGTTCGTACCGCGGCCACCACCCACAATGCCAACCAGCAAAGTGCCACTCAGCCGAACGCCCCTGGTGTTCGTGTCACCACCCCACAAACAGCTTACAACCATCCATGCTACAACTGTGGCCAAGTCGGTCACTGGTCTCGCGAATGCCCTAAACCCAAGAAGAATGCCCAGCATGCACAGAAAGGCCCTGGAGGATCACAGCAGCAGCACCGTGCACCGCAGCAGCACGTCCAGAAGGGCAAGCTTGTCAGGAAGCACGGGCAAGTCTACTTCACCACCGTCAGTAACATCCCAGAAGGAGAGCCCGTCATGCTCGGTAGGTTCCCTGTTGCCGATCATCCTGCAGTCGTCTTGTTTGATTCTGGTGCATCGCATTCCTTCATCAGTCGCACTTTTGTCATCAAGCATGAGTTGCCCATGGGGGAGTTAAAAGAAAGTTTCTGCATACTTTCGCCGGGAGGGCGGATAAATACTAAGGAAGTGGTCCGCAGTATACCAGTAATGTTGGGGAAACATGTCTTTCCTACCACCATGATAGTACTGCGCGATCAAGAGATAGATGTCATCTTAGGCATGAATTGGATGTGTCAGTATAAAGCCATGATAGACATCTTGAATAGAGTTGTGAGAGTGGATATTCCTAACAGTACCTCCAAACTCCTTCTCCAACTTCCTATGCCTTCAAAACCAGCTACCACACAGCTAAATGCTACCTATGATCAAGGGATCCGAGACATCCCTGTAGTCTGTGAGTTCCCTGATGTCTTTCCTGAAGACTTACCTGGTCTGCCTCCCGACCGTGATGTTGAGTTTGCTATAGAGCTAAAGCCCGGGACTGCTCCTATATCCCGTAGAGCTTATCGTATGCCTCCCAGAGAGTTGGCAGAGCTGAAGATCCAATTGCAAGAGCTATTGGATAAGGGTCTCATTCGCCCAAGTTCATCTCCTTGGGGCTGTCCTGCTATCTTTGTGAAGAAGAAGGACAAAAGCCTTCGTCTGTGCGTTGACTATCGCCCGCTCAACGAGGTCACCATCAAAAATAAATATCCCTTGCCTCGCATCGATCTTCTGTTTGACCAGTTATCTGGAGCCAGAGTGTTTTCCAAGATCGACCTCAGACCTGGCTATCACCAAATAAAAATTCGTCCCGAAGATATTCCCAAAACAGCTTTCACCACCAGATACGGCCTATATGAGTACTTGGTCATGTCTTTTGGCTTGACCAATGCCCCCGCTCATTTCATGTATCTCATGAACTCTGTGTTCATGCCAGAGCTCGATAAATTTGTAGTCGTGTTCATTGACGACATCCTTGTTTATTCAAGAACTCCTGAAGATCATGCCAAGCATCTTCGTGTCGTTCTCTCTCGTCTCAGAGATCACCAGCTGTATGCCAAGTTCAGTAAATGTGAATTCTGGCTAGATCGAATTCAATTCCTTGGTCATGTTCTGTCCGCTGAAGGTGTGTCAGTTGACCCTGAAAAAGTGGCAGATATCTTGGATTGGAAGCCACCTACCACTGTCCGCGAAGTTCGCAGCTTCATGGGAATGGCTGGATACTATCGTCGTTTCATCCCAGACTTCTCCAGAGTTGCCAAGCCTATCACAGAGTTGTTGAAGAATTCCGTGGATTTTGTTTGGTCAACAGCCTGCGAGCAAGCTTTTCAAGCCTTGAAGAAACTACTAACTACATCACCAGTCCTAGCTCAACCAGACATCGAGAAACCCTTTGATGTATACTGTGATGCATCGGGTACTGGGTTAGGCTGTGTTTTGATGCAAGAAGGTCGAGTGATCGCTTATGCCTCACGGCAGCTTAGGCGACATGAGGAGAATTATCCAACCCATGACCTTGAGTTAGCAGCAGTGGTGCATGCTTTGAAGATATGGCGTCATTATCTGTTGGGCAGTACCTGCAATGTGTACACTGATCATAAGAGCCTGAAGTATATCTTCACCCAAGAAGAGCTGAACATGAGGCAGCGAAGATGGCTTGAGTTAATCAAGGACTATGATATCGAAGTGCATTACCATCCGGGTAAGGCGAATGTGGTCGCCGATGCACTCAGTCGCAAGTCATACTGCAACTGTCTGACGACAAAGCCCTATGATCTTTCCTTGTGCCATGCTCTTGAAAGGATGGGTATTGAGATAGTTCCGCAAGGAAGCCTGAACAATGTCAGGATAGAAACATCGGTCAAGGAACAAGTCATCGCTGCACAGAAAGATAACCCTGGAATCAAGCACATCATCGAAAAGGTCCAGACCGGTAAGGCTGATTGTTTCAGGATCGATGATGTAGGAGTTGTTTGGTTCAAGAACCGTCTAGTAGTTCCCAAGGTGCCTGAGTTGAGACAGTTGATCCTTGATGAGGCACACCTGTCTAGGTTTTCCATCCACCCCGGCAGCAACAAGATGTACCAGGATCTAAGGCAGAGATTCTGGTGGACAAAGATGAAGATTGAAATCGCTCGCTATGTCGCTCGCTGTGACACTTGTCAGAAAGTCAAAGCCGTGCACATGAAGCCTGGAGGAGAATTGCAGCCTTTATCTGTACCTGCCTGGAAGTGGGAAGATATCAGCATGGATTTTATCAATGGACTACCCAAGACTCGGAAAGGTTTTGATTCCATTTGGGTAATCGTGGACCGACTCACCAAACAAGCTCACTTTCTGCCAGTCAAGACCAGCTATGCCGTCCCCACGTATGCCGCCTTGTACAAGAACAACATAGTGAAGCTCCATGGTATCCCCAAGACCATCATCTCAGATCGTGGTACTCAGTTTGTCGCGAAGTTCTGGAAAGCGTTCCATACCTCACTTGGAACCAAGCTCTTGCAGAGTACCGCATATCATCCACAAACAGATGGACAAACTGAGCGAGTCAACCAAGTGTTAGAGGATATGTTGAGAGCATGTGTGCTCACCTTCGCAGATACTTGGGATGACTGTTTGCCCTTGGCAGAGTTCTCATATAATAACAGTTATCAAGAAAGCATCAAAATGGCACCCTTTGAAGCATTGTACGGTCGTCGTTGTCGTACACCCCTCAGTTGGTCTGAGCCCGGAGAAAGAGAATTCTTTGGAGTTGACCTGGTCAAAGATATGGAAGAGAAAGTCAAGCAGATACAAGAGAACATGAAGATTGCCCAATCCCGACAAAAGAGTTATGCTGACAAGAGACGTCGACCTCTGAAGTTTCAAGTTGGAGATTACGTATATCTCAAGGTCTCACCAACCAAAGGAGTCACTCGTTTTGGAGTAAAGGGAAAGTTAGCACCCCGCTACATTGGTCCGTTTGAGATTTTGGAATGTTGTGGCAAGGTAGCTTACAAGCTGAAGTTGCCCGATCATCTCTCTGCTGTCCACAATGTTTTCCATGTCTCCCAACTCAAGAAGTGCCTCCGAGTACCAGAACATGTCGTGGAAGTTGAAGGTGTCGAGCTGGAGCCTGATCTATCCTACTCGGAATATCCAGTTCGCGTGTTGGATCACAAAGATCGAGTTACTCGAAGAACTACCACAAGGTGGTACAAAATCCAGTGGAACCAGCACTCTGAAGAAGAAGCTACTTGGGAATCTGAAGACTTCTTGGCAAAGAACTATCCCGACTTTCTCGAATCCCTGTCTATGTAAAGTTTTGCCTTTATCCCTTCTTTGTCCTTTCTTGAGACGCAGAATCTCGGGGCGAGATTTCTTTAAGGGGGGAAGGCTGTAACACCTCTGGTGTTTAAGCATGTAATTAACTTGACATATCATCATTAGCATCATTAATCATCTTGATCATGATTTCATGTGTATGCATTTGCTTAGTGTATCATTTTATGTGATGTACCTCTATTGCAAAAACCCTTGTTAGCCCACTTCTTCCTATAGGGGCAAAATGGTAATTTCACCTCTGTGCCTAGTTCTATGTAATTCTTGTTCTAATTTAGTGCCCTGATGTTTGTTGCTTTGATCAAAGTTCAAAAGTCAGTTTTGATTTGATATTCCTTTTGCAAAACCCTAAATTCCCAAATCCTGGATTTATTCCCTTTTTGATAACTTTTTCAAAATTCAAAATTTTGAGTTGGTTCAAAAAGCAAAGTTGTGAATCTGACCTAGAAGAACAACTTTGGTATTTACAGATTTCCATGTTTCTATATAAAATTTGAAGTAATTTCAAATTTGTTCAAATTCCAGTTTTTGTCCCCTTTTCAGTTGTAAAAATTTATTCAAAAACTATTGAGTTTCAGAAAAGGTGTATATTAGCAAAGTTATAGGTTTTGACAAATGGAACAACTTTCATATTGGAAGACTTTCAAGTTTCAGTTTGAAATTCAGAGTAATTTTGATTTGAATCCAGTTGAAAAAGTGTCCCCTTTTCTGTTTTTGAATATAGTTTAAAAACTATTTGGAATTTGAAAATGTTCATATTGACAAAGTTGTAGATCTCTTTTTTCTGAGCAACTTTGGTATTTTGAGTTTTTGTCGCACAGTTCAATTTTTGAGAGTAATTTGCAAAATACAGAAACTGGCCAAAAGTCAAACCCTAGACCCTAGCACTGTTCTTCTTCCCGTAGAGCCAGAGGAAAGGGGGGGGGGCCGGCCATGGCGCCGGCGCTGCGGCTGCAGCGCAGGCGGCTGCTCCCCACGCGCCCTTATCCTGCCGCCGCTGTCTCCCGGTTCCCTCCGCGCCCGCACGCGAGCGCTGACCTTCCTTCCCGTCCCCTACAGTGCCCAGCCGCCGCCGCCGCGTGGCCATCGCCGGCCGAGCTTGCGCCCGAGCCCCGGCTGCGCGCCAGCTTATCCGCCAGAGCGCAATCGAGTGCGCACGCCCCCGCAAACCTTACCCGCGCATCCCCGAGGTCTCTACCGTCCCATAGCCGCGGCTATATAAGCCGCCGGAGCCCCGAGCTCCTCACTCCACCTCCGCCACCGTGGACAGACATCTCCAGACACTCCGCCGCTCCACCAGCTAGCCCTAAAGCTCCGCCTTGAGCTCGTGAAGCTTTTCCACCCTTCAATTTCACCTTCCCCGTCTCCGTTTGCCCGGTGTAAGCTCGCCGTTCCCATTCCCGGCAGAAACCCGGCGAGCTCGGGTTCGTGGAATTCGCCGCCTCCGGCCGTGATCATCTCTCACCGACCCCCGTGTCGTGTTCCTTGGTTCCGTGCGACTCTAACCCGGCCCTTGCGGTCGCATGTGCTGCGCAGGACCGCCGGACCGCCGGAGCGCCGCCGCTGTCGTCTTCTCCCTCGAGCGTGTCGAGCCTCCCCCTCGAGCACAAGCCGAGCCTCACCCTCGAGCACAAGCCGAGCCTCACCCTCGAGCACAAGTCGAGCCTCACCCTCGAGCCCTGCCTCCGACACGTGGTAAGCATCCGAGCCTCCGGCCTCTGCTTCAACTTCGCTTCGCCCGAGCCCAAGCCTCGGCGAGCGCATGCTCTCCGCTTCGCCCGAGCCAGGCCTCGGACGGAGGCTCACTTCTCCGTCTCGCCCGAGCCTCCGGGCCAGGCCTCGGACGAGGCTGTCGCTTCCGTCTCGACCGAGCCCGTCTCGACCGAGCCCCGTGCGATTCGCCCGAGCCCGCGATTCGCCGAGCCCGGCCTAGAAAGAGCACAGTGCTCTTCTCTTTTTCTGAGAGATGTGAATAGTGTTCTGTTTTCTCTTTTTTGTATGATTTTCTGTGTGCATCCAAAAATTCTGAAATTTTTGTGGTAGACTCTTTATGCTCTGGAGTATTTTATAAAAATATTAAACTTGAGTTTTGTGCAAAAATTTGAAAATATAAAATTCCCCTTTTAATTGAAAAATGAAGGTTTTGGTATTTTTGGAGAGTGATTTATAACTCCAAAAATCATGAGACAATTTTTGTGAGCTTCTTATGCCATGTTTAGTCTCTGGTAAAATTTTGGAGTCATTTGAAACAAGTTGATTTTTGAGCTTTTATTTTAATTGTTAAATAGTACCTTTTAATGTCTAGGTTTAATTGAGCACCTTAATGACCTCCAAAAATTATGAAATTTGTTTTGCCATCTATCTACACCATAATGAACTTATATGATTAATTTGGTAATTTTTGGAGCAACTTCATAAAATGACCTTTTAAATAAATTAAGAAAATAGAAAAGATGGTTTAGGGTTGGTAATAAGTGTTTGATGATGTGATCTTTGGATTGATTGATGTTCATAGACCCCTACCCTTTTGGTCTATGATGTTTGTGATGCTATGTTTGGTTGACGCTTAGGATAATTATAATAAGGGCTAGTTTAATCAATGTTGCTTAAGGAAGAAATGGTTACCTTTTATGCTCAACCTAGATTTCAATCATGCCTTGTTTAAGAGTAATCTAGAATCAGTAGAATTGTCTTGCACCATAAGTCCATATCATCATTCTCATGAGCATTCATCATTGCATCCGTATAGTTGACGAAGAAGGACCTGAAGTCGAGGTAGCCACCGAAGGATCTGTCCCCGAGGCAACCCCGAGCTCCGGCACCTACACCACCAACCCCGAGTCTGCTCTTTTTGCCATCCAAGGCAAGCCCGGGTGCATTTAACCCTTCCCTTGAATTTTATAAAATAATTTTCTTAAATGCTTTTGAGTTAAATTATTGCATTAGGTTTATAGGAGTTGTGTGCTATCCTAATTGATGCACTATCCGCCTTGACCACTGATACACCCGATACCTGCTTTTCAAAAGTATTTGAAAAATGCTTAGCAATGCTATTAAATAGATTTGCAATAAAAATGCCAATTTCAAAAGTGTGATCACTTAAGAATCTTTATGGGATTTTGGCTTTACTCCCACTATTGGCTAAGTATCTGATCCGTACTTAGTCAATGGGAAGGAGAGGTTGTCCTTGCGTACGGTGCCGTCATGTTGTAGTCCGGGACTCAACAGTTGACACCGACCGGGACAGGGTTGAAAAACCGACAGGACCTGTACTCTTGGGTTAGAGTCCCGAGGTGCTTGTCGCTGGCGGAAAAATGTAGGGACCATCCGTATGGGGGCCTGCTGGTCAAGACTTGTAACTATTCACATACTACGGAAAGCTCTGGCTCCGAGAAATCCATTATTGGACCGACAACCGCGCACTGGGAGTGGAGAGATGGCGGAAGTAGCATGTACCCACGTGGGTTAGAGTCCCGGATTGGAGTGGTGTACTGTACTTCCGGGTGGCGTAGGACCGGGCCCAATCTTGGAGGAATCGTGGAAGACGAGTTGGCATATGCAAGCTTGGGTGCTACATATGCAGTGTGGATAGGGATCCTCAGCTGAGTATTATTTATCCGGATTAACGTTGCTCCTCGGTTATGGAGACTTGGTCCACTGACTGTCAACGGAGAGTGGTTCTCAACTAGGAATGTTTTGAAATGTAAAATGAATCATGAACGATGAAGAATTGAGGAATACTGAATCTTTCAAAAATAAAATAAGGTTTACAAAATGCTTTTCTGCAAAATATTTGATCTTGCTTAAAGCCTTACCTTGACTACCCTAAGCTTTCATTCCTGAGTCTTCTCCCTTTTCTTTAGTCGGGTAAGTCTTGTTGAGTACCTTTGTACTCAGGGTTTTATTACCCATGTTGCAGGTATGGCAGATTCCTCAGTATGCCTTGGACCCTGCTGTGTGACTATTGTTCAGGAAGAGGCCGATGAGGCCGATGAGTGATTATTCACCCTCGGGCTGGGTGAAGTATCTTTACTCTTCAGTTGTTGTCATATGCTACTCTGCCAACTCTATCTATTTGAACTATGGTCTGTAATAACTTCACTTTAATTTTATGTTGAACCCTGGTTTGTAAAACTATTGTTATCTAAGTCTTCCGCTATTTACTCCGATGTTATTTGTCAAAATGTTAAAGAGAATGTAACTGAATTGTGAGATGATCCTGCGGACATCGGGCACTGATGTAGCCCAGTAGCGGAACCGGTCTTAATCACTTGGCTGTACGGATCGACTGTCAGTGGTTGACGGTGATCAGTGGGCCATGGGATTAGAGCCGTTACGTTACACAGCCGCACGCCGCCCCCGACTTGTCGCCTGCGCCCGCGCCATCATGCCGCACCCGCACGCGCAAGCGCTGACCTCCGCCCCGTCCCCTACAGTGCCCAGGGCGTCGTCGCCGCGTGGCCGTCACCGGCGAACCTTCGCCCAGGCCCTGGGTGCACGCCCGTCCTCCCGCCGGCTCGCAATCGAGTGCGCACGCCTCGTCCGAGCTCATCCACACCATCCCGTGCTCTCTACCGCCCCCTGGCCGCGGCTATAAAAGGCCCGCCGGAGCCGGAGCTCCGCACTCACCCCGCCACCGTGGCCAGCCCACTCCGAAGCTCCCGCCGCTCAACCACCTAGCCCAGCAGCTTCGCCTCGACGTCGCGCAGCTCCCCAACCCCTCAATTCCACCACTACCGGCTCCCACCGCCGAGTGCAAGTCCTTCTTCCTCAGCGCCGGTGAGAAGCCGTCTGACTCGGGTCGACGGAATTCGCCGCCGTCGCTCCACCTCTCCTCCCTCTGGCCTCTGACCTTCATTCCTTGCCTTCTTGCGTTCCTAACCAGCTACTGGTGGCCGTGCCTGGTGTACAGGGTCGCCGAATCGCCGGAGTGCCGCCGCGGTCGTCTCCTTCCTCGAGCCTCACCCTCGAGCACGTGTCGAGCCTCACCCTCGAGCACGTGTCGAGCCTCACCCTCGAGCCTCACCCTCGAGCACGTGTCGAGCCTCACCCTCGAGCACGTTCCCGAGCCACACCCTCGAGCACGTTCCCGAGCCACACCCTCGAGCACGCCTGCGAACCGCGCTCCCTCGAAGCAGCCGAGCCCTGCCTCCGACCCGTGGTAAGCACCCGAAGCCTCCGGTCTCTGCTTCCACTCCGCTTCGCCCGAGCCCACCGGCCAGGCCTCGGACGGACGCTTGTCTCCGCTTCGCCCGAGCCTCCCGGCCAGGCCTCGGACGAAACGCTTGTTTCCGTCTCGCCCGAGCCTACCAGCCAAGTCTCGGACGGCCGAGTGTTTCCGCCTCGCCCGAGCCCTGCTGTCCGCCTCGCAGCGATTCGCCCGAGCCCCTGCGAGGAAGGAGCACAACGCTCTTTTCTTTTTCCTTTTTGAAAGAGTGTGAATAGTGTTCTGTTTTCTCTTTTTTGTGTGAATTAATCTGTTGTTCCTTAAATCCTGATAAAATTATGGTATGCTCCATGCACTGTGTAATATTTTATAAAAATATGAAACCTGACTTTTCTGCAAGAATTTGAAAATGTAAAATCCCTCTTTTAATTAATAAATGGATGGTTTTGGATTTTTAGAAAATTATTTATAACTCCAAAAATCATGAGATAAATTTTTGTGAGCTTCCTATGCCATGTTTAGTCTCTGGTGAAATTTTGAAGTCTTTTGGAACAAGTTTATTTTTGAGTAGTTATTTTTAATTGTTAAATAGTGCCTTCTGTTAATTAATGTTTGATTCTATTTGAGCACCTTAATAACCTCCAAAAATTATGAAATTTGTTTTGCCATCTATCTACACCATAATGAACTTATGTGATTAATTGGGTAATTTTTGGAGCAACTTCATAAAATGACCTTTTTAAATAATTAAGGAAAATAGAAAAAGTGATTAGGGTTCATGTTGTATGTCCTGTTTTTGCATTGTTCATGCTAGCATACTCATGTGCATGCATCATTGCATTCGTATAGTCACCGAAGAAGGAGTCAAGATCGAGGCAGCCGCCGACGAACCTGTCCCTGAGGCTACCCCGAGCTCTGACAACTGCCCTGCCGCCCTCGAGCCTGCCCTCTTTGCTCTTCAAGGCAAGCTCCGGTGCATTTAACCCTTTCCTTGAATTTATAAAATGATTTCCTTAAATGCTTTTGAGTTAAATTATTGCATTAGGTTTATAGGAGTTGTGTGCTATCCTAATTGATGCACTATCCACCTTGACCACTGATACACCTGATACCTGCTTTTCAAAAGTATTTGAAAAATGCTTAGCAATGCTTATTGAATTAGACTTTGCAATAAAATGCCAATTTCAAAAGTGTGATCACTTAAGGAATGTTTATGGGATTTTGGTCTTACTCCCCGGCTGTTGGCTAGGTATCTGATCCGTACCTAGTCAATAGCGAGGAGAGGTTGTCCGAGCGTACGGTGCCGTCATGTTGTAGTCCGGGACTCAACAGTTGACACCGACCGGGACAGGGTTGAAAAACTGACAGGACTATTACGCTTGGGTGAGATATGACCAAGGTATAGTTCTGGCTGGAAAATTAGGGACCATCCGTATGGGGGCCTGCTGGTCAAGACTTGTAACTATTCACATACTTCGAAAAGCTCTGGCTCCGAGAAATCCTTGATTGGGACCGACAACCGCGCACTGGGAGTGGAGAGATGGCGGAAGTAGCATGTACCCACGTGGTCGTCGTACCTGGATAGGAGTGGTGTACTGTACTTCCGGGTGGCGTAGGACCGGGTCCAATCTTGGAGGAATCGTGGTAGACGAGTTGGCATATGCAAGCTTGGGTGCTACATATGCAGTGTGGATAGGGATCCTCAGCTGAGTATTATTTATCCGGATTAACGTTGCTCCTCGGTTATGGAGACTTGGTCCACTGACTGTCAACGGAGAGTGGTTCTCAACTAGGAATGTTTTGAAATGTAAAATGAATCATGAACGATGAAGAATTGAGGAATACTGAATCTTTCAAAAATAAAATAAGGTTTACAAAAGAAAAGCTTTTCTGCAAAATACTTGATCTTGCTTAAGCCTTACCTTGACTACCCTAAGCCTCTCATTCCTGAGTCTTCTCCCTTTTTTCTTTAGTCGGGTAAGTCTTGTTGAGTACCCCAGTACTCAGGGTTTGTTACCCAGGCTGCAGGTATGACAGAGTCCCCGATGTGTCTTGCACCCTGCTGCGTGACCATCGTCCAGGAAGAGGCCGATGAGGCCGAAGAATAGTTGTACACCCTCGGGCTGGGTGATTATAAGTATCTTTGCTGTTCTCCACTATGTTACCTATGTCTATTTCCATTATCAAGAACTTGGTTTGTAATAACTGCACCTTAATTTCTATTTGGAACCCTTCTTTGTAAAACTAATGTTATTTAAGTCTTCCGCTCTTTATTCCGATGTTATTTGTAAAAGTATGCAATGCTGTAACCGAATTGTGAGATGATCCTGCGGACATTGGGCACTGATGTAGCCCGGTGGCGAACAGGTCTTAATCACATGGAACATGGGTTCGGCTGTCAGAGGTTGACAGGGACACGTGGGCCATGGGATTAGGGTCGTTCCGTCACAATAGTAGGGGAAGTTAGTGCCGTCAAAGTGTGGAGGCCTAGAGGTATCCATCCCAACCTCTCTTAGGGGCGTCGGCTCGAAGGTGATTAAGCTAAGAGTCCACAAGAGAGCCAACCGGCTCCGATACCAATTGAAAGGATCGTGACGCCTAAGAGGGGGGGGGGGTGAATTAGGCAACTTGAAACTTCTACTCTAAACTATGGCCTCTAATTTCCACCTAAGCAAAACCTATGCAAGAAAGTAAACTATCTAAAGTGCAACTAAGGTTTTGCTAAGTGTGTTTGCTATCTCTATCGCAAAAGGAGTTATGCTACCTAGTTTCCAAACCTATCAACTAGCATATCAAGCTATGAAAGGTAAAGCACATGAGCTAGATAGCAATGTAAATGCGGAAGCCAAAGAGTGTGATAGAGATGCAAACTCCCGTCGACGACTCCGGTATTTTTACCGAGGTATCGAGAAGCGCGCAAGCTTCCCCCTAGTCCTCGTTGGAGCCCCTCGCAAGGAATCCCTCGCAAGGGCCAAACTCCCGGTCGGGTAACTCCGTGGATAGCTCCGGTTCTTCCCCACGCGCAAGTGGGTCTCCGGTTAAGCCACTCGTGGCAAAGCCTCTCCCGGATGCTCCCCGCCGTCTTCACTATCAAGCTTCCGGCCAAAGCGCCGCGGGCCTTGTTCCCTTCGGTACACGGAGGCGGCCACACCACAAACGCGGTTGGAGTGATCTCGCAAGACTTACAAGCCCCACCGATGTACAATCACGGTGCGCGCAAGCACCGGTAGATAAGAGGTTTTCAAACCTCACTAAACACTAGGCCTAACACCTAGAGCAAGCGCAAAGCGGTGGTCTAACTAGCCTAAGCACTTCGCAAAGCACCTACACTAATCACCTAGTATATTCACTAAGCACTTTGGTGGCTAGAGCAACTAAATATGTGTCTATGCACTATGATCACTTCCTTGAGCTCCAACCTTACTGTTTTGGCCGGCCATGGGGGTATATATAGAACCCCAAGCAAATAGAGCCGTTGGAGAAAGTCATGGGCTTCACAGCGTGGCATCGGACGCTGGAGTCGTGACCATCGGAGCGTCCGATGCTCCTTTAACGGCTGGGTGCCGGCCTGGCACTGTGTCGCAACGGCTAGTTAGCGTCCGATGCCTGACCATCGGATGCGTCCGATGCCCACAGAGCCTCTCTGGAACCTTTCTGCATGGTCATCGGAAGCAGGGACTGTAGCGTCCGATGTGAACAACAGAGCGTCCGATGTTCGCTGTGCAGGTTTGCACAGTGTCACAGTCGCGTCCGATGCCTCGGTCTTCAGCGTCCGATGCTCGTGCTGGCGCTGACACAAGCTAGGGTTTGCCATCGGCGCGTCCGATGCCTGGGCAGGCAGCGTCCGATGCAGCGTCCGATGTCCCTTTCTTCTTGTTTCTTCGCGTTTTCTTGCGCCGTCTTGGTTCCATTCTTGTGCCTTGGACTTTGCTTGATCTTGAGGGTCTTCTACTTAGCTTCTAATGTCTTGCTTGAGGTGTTGATCATCGGATCACCACGTCGCCTTAGTCCAAGTCACATTTGCACCCTATTGAACTGCAAAACAGACACTTGCAAACACATTAGTCCAATTTGGTTATGTTGTTCATCAAACACCAAAATTCAAAGTTAAATGGCCCGAGGTCTATTTTCCTTACAGCTAGGTCAATGTCAATCCCAGTGTTGAGGTATTTGTGAAGGTGTAGTTGATTCCGCTAGGTCGAAGGCGAGCCCCTTGCTGACGAGTTGGCGAAGGTGGAGTCGATGTCGTCGAGGGCGAGCCCCTTGCCGAGTTGTAGGCGAAGTCGTCAAGATCGACGACGAGCTCCTTGCCGACGAGTTGGCGAAGCTGGAGACGATGTTACCAAGGTCGACTGCGAGCCCCTTGCAAACAAGTTGGCAAAGGTAGAGTCGATGTCGCTGTGTTCGACGGCGAGCCCCTTGCCGAAGAGTAGACAAAGTTGTAGTCGAAGTCGTCGAGATCGACAGCGAGCCCCCTGCCGACGAGTTGGCGAAGCTGGAGACGATGTTGCTGAGGTCGACGGCGCACCCCTTGCAAACGAGTTGGCGAAGGCAGAGTCGATGTCGCTATGTTCGACAGCGAGCCCCTTGTCGAAGAGTTGACGAAGTTGTAGTCGAAGTCGTCGAGATCGACAGCGAGCCCCCTGCCGACGAGTTGGCGAAGCTGGAGACGATGTTGCTGAGGTCGACGGCGCGCCCCTTGCAAACGAGTTGGCGAAGGCAGAGTCGATGTCGCTATGTTCGACGGTGAGCCCCTTGTCGAAGAGTTGGGTGAAGATGGAGTCGATGTTGTAGTGCCTTCTCTGATATGCTATATAAGATTTTTTAATGTCAATGGAGTTTCCCTTGTAGGCATGGTAAATACATAAATGACTCGCGCCACCGCTTTGACTAAGCTGGAGGTGAGACTTGCATTTTCGTTTATGACTCGCGCCTCTGCCTTTGTCTAGGCCGGAGGTGAGACTTGCATTTTTCATTTATGACTCGCGCCTCCGCTTTTGTCTAAGCCGGAGGTGAGACTTGCATTTTTCTTTTATGACTCGCACCTCCACTTTTGTTTAAGCCGGAGGTGAGACTTGCTTTGACGAGACGAGGGGTTTAGATCGGGCGAAGCCGGGCTAATCCTAACAGGCGTGCTGCTGATGAGGACTGGCGAAGGTCTGACCAGTATGTTTCGGCGTTGTTAGCTGAATTTTTTGTTTTTTCGGAGGGGGACACCGAGGTAATATATTAATTAAGCATAGCGCTCATGAATGTGATGGTGTGATGAATGAGTATGCATGATGCTCATGAATGTGATGGCATGATGAATGAGTATGCTTGATGTGTTTGTGACAAGTGCTTTCACAAATTGAATGCGAAGGTAAGCCAAGCATTCACATAATGGTCCAACGACATTTAGTGTGTGGTTGTATAAGAGTGAGGTTGAAAACTCGTAATTCAATCCCTGCAAAAATAATTAAGACTACAAAGATATGCTATCTTTACGCTTAGTCTGTGTAGGTATTTGAATGACAATTTGTAACCACAAAAAAAATTGTGGAGTACTGCCGAAGGTGTGATCCTGCAAAACAGCTTATATATGTAACATGTGACCTTCGCACATAGGGCATTTGATGTCAAAGTCTAAGATAAGCAAAGGGATAACGCCTCAAGAAACAATATGAGATGATACTCACAGTGCTGATGATAGCCTGCATATTAGCACAATGCAATTTTATTTTTGTAACACTTGACAAGTTTGTACTTTTGGAGTGACACAATTTTATTTGTTTATTATTATTATTTTTCAAGTTGTGTGAGAAATCAAAGATGACGTGGTGCTTAGAGTCTACAGATTGTTTTGGAAAGTTCAGAAGCCTTGTTTAAGTTAGGGCTCTGTGAAGGAGTTAAGACTTATGAATACATTCGATTATTATTATTATCATATGGATGAGCATACCAATTGTGATAGATGCCGATCTTGCTTGATGTGACAAAATTTCACAAGCTGAGGCAACTGTGGATCTCTCGGCCGAATCTGTTGAACCTCCGTGCCGAGGCCGAATTAGCCTAAGTTGTCGGACCCTCGCTGGCCGAAGGTTGGTTATCTGCAATCAAATACAGAGGCATCCCATCGAAGGTATATAGCACTTGTACGTTAGTGTGAGATTTCACGTATACAAGTTTTTTTCTTTTTGGTGCAATCATATGGGATGGTCGTATTATAGTTACGGTATCTTTCTTGCTCGCGGGGGAAACCCTCCGTGGGAACGGACCCTTGGCTGCCGGAGCTGGTGATACAAAGACATGAAGCTTTGACACCTTCACCGTCGTGGCCCGTGTGGATAGTATGCTGCATTCCTGACTACAGTGTTTGGGCGTCCACTTCAAGGCTGAATGAACGTATGTGAACTTGATGCTTTGATTTACAGGTTAAAGTTAGCAGAAGAGTGCAACCGAATGTGAGCCTAGTTTTCTGTGTCGGAGGTAGCCGTGGACTGATGGTCGCTCACTAGGCATGTTGACCGAAGGATGGCACTCATACGGAAAATTCTGCTTAGACGAGAGTTATGGCACTAGCCGGAGGTTGCTCTTATATCTGAAGGGATTGCGATGGGTTGGCAGATAAAAGTGTCTGTTAGTTAAGGTGTGGCCTCGCAGGTTGTGGTCGTCAGTGTTGGTGACCTTGCAACTACGAGGGTTACCGTTCGTACGCTGGCCGTTTGAAAGGTCCAAATTGGCTAGAGGGGGGTGAATAGCCTAATTAAAAACTCTATAAAATTACTTAGGCAAACACTATTAGTATAACAAATGGCGAAGCTTTTTGCGCTAGCCTAATAGTGTGTTGCAAGCCACCTATCCAACAATTCTACCTAATATATATCTATGTCACACAAACAATTAGAGCTAATATCTAATGCGGAATAAAACTAACTAGCTCTAGTACTAGTATGATATACAAAATGTATATCAGACAAGTGTGTGCAATAGATAGACTAAGCAAGCTAATCACAACTAGCTACACAAGGAATATAACAAGAGATATACAACAAGAGAAAGTATCTACACAAAAGAAATAGCTTAAAGTAAATACACAAAGTAAATGAGCTAGAAAGAGATGGTTTCACCGAGCCTTCGGGATCGCCAAGTAGAGAACCAATCACCGGTGAAATCCGCTTGAGATGCCAATCACCAAGAATATGGATATGAAGACCAATCACCAAGATGAATGCGCAATTACAATAAGCACACGGGACACCAAGATTTATCCCGAGGTTCACGTGCTTGCCGGCACGCTACTCCCCGTTGTGTCGACCAACACTAGGTGACCCGGTGGCTAATCGGCGCAAAGCCAAGCTCACAAAGAGCGCCACAAGAATCTACTGCTAGTGAGGTAGCTCAATGACACGAGCAATCCACTAAGGATGCCTCTTGCCGCTCCGGCGAGGTGAGGCTCCAAAACCTCTCACAATCACGATCGGTGGTGGCCAAGAACAATCTCCTTCTCTTGCCAAAACCACCTCAACACCTCCAAGCCGTTTTGGCACCGACAACTGCCAAGAGTAACAAGAAAACTCAATGCCGATGCGAAGAACTAGTGCCACTAGATTGAACTCTTCCAAATCACGCACTAGATCACTCAATCTCACTTGGTTTGATCAAATCAATTTGGAAGATGAGTTGGGAGGCTTGCCAAGGCTCACTAGAATGTTTAGGAATCAAAATGTGCAAGAGTGATGCCTAGCAAGCTGGCCAAGCCCCTTAAATAGGCCACACAAATTGGCCTAGCCGTTGGGCCCGAAACAGAGGCATCGGACGCGTCGGTGTCGGGGCCATCGGACGCTCCCTCAGCGTCCGATGCTCCGATGAGCACCACGTGTCCCACTGCTACGAATTCAGCCCGTTAGATCCCAATGGTCATATCCCTTCGCGCGCTGGTTAAAGTGGCATCGGACACGCCGATGCCTAGCATCGGACGCTCCGATGCCGCTGCATGATTTAGCCCTTTTTCAGCGCCACATCGGATGCGCTGGCACTTCCACATCGGACGCTAAAACCCTGCGTCCGATGACAGAAAGGTTCCAGAGAGGACCAAAACACATCGGACGCATCTGATGGTTCTGCATCGGACGCAGGCCAACGTCCGATGCTCCCTGGAAAGCACGCTCACGCCACGTCACCTGCATCGGACTCTGCAACAGTGTTTCCTCAGCGTCCGTTGCCAGCGTCCGATGCTCCTTCAGCTTCTGACAGAACCTAGGGTTTACCATCGGACGCTCGACCAGCGTCCGATGCTCCCGCTGCCAGCGTCCAATGCTGAAAACTCAGCACCCTTCACTTTCTAACTTCTACCCTTGCTCCCATGTGCTAACACCAAGGTGTTTCAACACTTGTGCACGTGTGTTAGCATTTTGCAAAGCATTTTCCAAGGGTTTTGTTAGTCACTCACTAGGTCTATAGCATCCATATATTAGAGAACACCTAGTGGCACTTGAACACCGCATAAGCCGTGAATAATCTCCTCTTAATAGTACGGCTATGTATCCTAAATGTGATCACACTCGCTAAGTGTCTTGATCACTAAAATAAAGAGCCCTATAGGTTATACCTTTGCCTTCGGGCCTCTTTGCTCCATCTCTTCTCTTTTTCTCAAGTTTCACCAATGGTAGAGCACTTGATTTCTTGAGTGCGTGTGGCCATCACCATCCTCCATGGTTGCCACCTTGCTAGCTCCACCACTTGGCTTGGTCACAATCCTCTCTTATAAGCTACACACATGCTTAGCAATAGGATTAGACCAAATAGGTTTCATCAATTAACCAAAATCAAACTAGGGCTTTCAATCTCCCCCTTTTTGGTAATTGATGACAACCTATACAAAGATATGTGATTTAAATTTGAGTAACCACATTGATAGTATTAGCTCCCCCTACATATGTGCTATAGAGTTTGGTTCTAGATTTTGCACATATGTATAGATATAAAATGTGGATGAGCAATACTACCAATGCTGATGCTAAGGCATAAGAATGGACCTTTGAAGCGTGATACCAATCAGAGTGCACATGTTATATCATCCTTAGCACCATTTGTTACTAGACATACATCAAAACTCAAGAACCCCGTGAGATCAACATTATAATAAGGCTCTTGATCCATTTCAAAATATGAAAATACAAGTATGTCTAGTTATCATCCTATTTATGCTAGTGAGTCGTATCATCAATCATGTTCTAACACTAGCATTCACAACATAAGCATGAATATCAATATAAATAGCTTATGAATATGCACATTTGAAATGCAACATACATGTTTATGAGCTTGCTCCCCCTATTTGTATGCTCCGATCCCACTTGAACACTTTGAAAATTTACTTAGCATGTCCACTCATGTTGTCTCCCTCTTTTACTAACATATCTTTGGTGCATTATTTTCTCCCCCTTTGTCAACAATTATCATAAAGGTGGGGCAAATTTTAATGAAGGAGACAATCCTGTTATTATGAAATTCATATGTAGGGATCAAACTAAGTCAAGTTATGGCTTAATCTAGCTCATGAACATAGGAGATTTAACACGGTTTGCTCTAGAGTAAGCTTCTTCACACATCTTTCAATGGTTATCTTACTCACATTGGTTAAACACCTATTGTCCACTCACTAGATCAAACACTAGAGTTACAAGCTCACAAACAAGTTATATGCTACCACTAGATCAAGTCAAACATAGAAGCAATAGTGGTACCATATATACTTTAAATTCATTTGATTTATCATGAATGATCCTAAATAAGCAATGTGATTGCTATATGAACTAGATCACAACTTAATAAGAATGAATGCACATGTCAAACAATTTTACCTTTGCTTTGTTGGAGGAGAGGCATGTCATAAGTGGGGGTGCATTCAACTCATGTTGGAGAAGTCTAGGATATTCAATTCATTCCTTAGCTTGCAAAACCTCCTCTCATCTAGTGGCTTGGTGAAGATATCGGCAAGTTGATCATCGGTGCCCACACTTTCAATAGATATATCTTTCTTGGCTTGATGGTCTCTAATGAAGTGATGCCTTATATCAATGTGCTTTGTCCTTGAGTGTTGAACCGGGTTGGTGGCTATTTTGACGGCGCTCTCATTATCACATAGCAATGGAACTTGTCCAAACTTGACTCCATAATCTTGCAATGTTGCTTTCATCCATAGCAATTGTGCACAACAACTACCCGCGGATATGTATTCGGCTTCGGCAGTAGAGAGTGCAACACTATTTTGCTTCTTAGATGACCATGAGACAAGTGATCTTCCAAGCAATTGACAAGTGCCCGATGTGCTCTTTCTATCCACCTTGCATCCCGCATAATCGGAGTCCGAATATCTAATCAATTCAAATTGAGAGCCCTTGGGATACCATAGTCCAACATTAGGAGTGTGCTTCAAATATCTCAATACTCTTTTGGTTGCCTTCAAATGACTTTCTCTTGGTGAAGCTTGGAACCTTGCACACATGCACACACTAAACATGACATCCGACCTTGATGCGGTCACATAGAGTAGGCTTCCAATCATTGACTGATATAGTCTTTGATCCACCATGTCACCACTAGAATCACTATCCAAATGTCCATTTGTGCCCATTGGAGTGGTTATTGCTTTTGCTTCATCTAACCCAAACTTCTTGAGCATGTCCTTGATGTACTTGCCTTGACTAATAAATGTGCCTTTCTTCATTTGCTTGATTTGTAGACCAAGGAAGTAACTAAGCTCTCCAATCATTGACATCTCAAACTCTTTAGCCATCATTTCTCCAAACTCTTCACAAAAGTCTTGATTGGTTGATCCAAAAATGATGTCATCCACATAGATTTGCCACACAAACAAGTCACTTCCAATTTTCTTGGTGAAGAGAGTGGTGTCAACTTTCCCAATTTTGAACCCTTTTGCTAACAAGAAGTCTCTCAATCTTTCATACCATGCTCTTGGTGCTTGTTTCAACCCATATAATGCCTTCTTGAGCTTGTACACATGATTGGGCTTCTTCAATTCTTCAAATCCGGGAGGTTGCTCAACATACACTAGCTCATTGATGAATCCATTGAGAAAAGCACTTTTCACATCCATTTGATAGAGCTTGATGTTGTGAGAACAAGCATATGCAAGTAGAATCCTAATGGCCTCCAATCTAGCAACCGGTGCATAGGTTTCTCCAAAGTCAATGTCTTCCATTTGAGTGTAACCTTGTGCTACCAATCTTGCTTTGTTCCTTATAACAATGCCATCTTCATCTTGCTTGTTTCGGAAGACCCATCTTGTACCAATAACATTTGTGTTCTTTGGTCTTTCCACTAACTCCCAAACATTATTGTGGGTGAAGTTATTTAACTCTTCATGCATTGCATTCACCCAATCAACATCCATCAAAGCTTCATCGATCTTGGTTGGCTCAATAGATGATACAAATGAGTAGTGTTCACAAAATGAAGCCAATCTTGATCTTGTTTGCACACCTCTTCTTATGTCACCAACAATTTGATCCAAAGGATGATCTCTTGCAATATGTGTTGGTTGGAGCACTTGTTGCGGTTGAGCACTTGCACTAGCATCTTGTTGATCTTGAGATCCACTAGAGCTTGCAACATCATTGCCATGCATGGTTGGAGGGGAGAGCACTTGATCTTTGTCATCTTCTATGTCAATCACTTGCTTTGGTCTTACATCACCAATGTCCATGTTCTTCATAGCTTCCACCAATTGTGTTCCTCTCACATCATCTAGATTATCTTGTTCTTCATGTGAGCCATTGGTTTCATCAAACTCAACATCATGGACTTCTTCAACTATTCTTGATATGTTGTTCCACAATCTATATGCTTTGCTTGTAGTGGAGTAACCAAGTAGGAACCCTTCATCACACTTCTTTTCAAACTTGTCAAGTCTTGTGCCCTTCTTCAATATGTAGCACTTGCACCCAAAGACCCGGAAATAAGCAATGTTGGGCTTTCTATCATTTAGGAGCTCATATGGTGTCTTCTTCAATAGAGGGTGACAATAGAGCCGATTGCTATAATAGCATGCCGTGTTGATTGCTTCGGCTGAAAGGTCCTTGTTTGGTTTTGGTAATTGAGTGACAACTTAGGTGAACTAATATGTGTTTGAAGTAAATTACACAGGTAATTAGTCCACAGGTGATCATGTGTGAGCAACATATGCCATAGAGGAGAAATGGCTTGGAATATGTTGCAAGGCTCACACATGTGAAGAAGGAGCTTAATGCACATGAAACATGACATGGAGTCATGTGGCTAAGATGGTGAAGATCAAGGCAAGACTTGGCTTGATGGACCGGTTGCGAAGGTGAAGGGCAAGTTGGAAGCTTTGAAGCCGTTGGTACCGAGTGTCGGGAGGCTTAAGCAAGACTTGGCGCCGAAGGACCGAAGCAATGGTGAAGAGCAAGTGATGTCAAGATCGATGGACCATGGAGGCCATGTGATGATATGAAGTGGATCATATCATTTGATCTAGGTTGGTGCATGTGTTGCATCAACACCGGAGGAGATGGAATGGAATGCGCAAGGCAAAGGTATATGTATAGGGCATTTCATTTCACCGGTCATAGGTGTGTACAGAAGATTATGACCGGGTTTAGGATAGATAGCCGTACTATTAAGAGGAGCAAACTTGTTTGCATATCGGTCATCTAGTGCCACTTGAGCGATCTAACTTTGCGATGTTGCTAGGATCGAGTGGCGTGGTGAGAGCAAGTAAAAATCCTTTGAAAAATGTTTGTGAAAATGCTAACACACATGCACAAGGTTGTATACACTTGGTGGTGTTGGCACATTTGCAAAGGAGAAGAAGTTGGAGAAGTTTCGGAGAAATCTTTTGTTGAAAAAGGGAAGCGATGGATCTTGGATTGGGAATCTGTTCTAATCCTTTGTGAGTTGGTTTAGCTATGTATGAGGGTTGTGTAGCCCTCTGAGTTAGCTTTCCAAAATGTCCAAGATCATCAAAATCGAAGTTTGGAGTGAGGAGTTATGGCCGTTCTAGCGCGGGGAGTGCAGGCTGGTGTAGTCGGTAGTACCGACCCTGGTGGTCGGTAGTACCGACCCAAGAGGGCTGTTTGCAGCCTCTCTGGATGTGGCTCGGTTTGGCCTAGCGGTGGTACCGCCATAGGGCCGGTAGTACCGACCGTTGGTGGAACCGAGGTTTGGAGGAAGTTTGGTGCTCTCTGGAAGTGGCCAGTTTGACCTGGCGGTTGTACCGCTATAGGGTCGGTAGTACCGACCAGAGGGTCGGTGGTACCGTGGTCCTGAAGGGTTTTTCAGGCTCTCTGTGTTGAGCTGAGTTTGGCCTGCCGGTAGTACCGCCATAGAGTCGGTACTACTGACCATTGGAGGTTTCGAGGTATGAGGAGTTTGGAGGCTCTCTGGAAGTGGCCAGATTTGGCCTGTCGGTAGTACCGCCATAGGGCCGGTACTACCGACCATCGGTGGTACCGAGGTCAGGAGGGAGTTTGGATGCTCTCTGTGTAGATCCAATGTTGGCCTGTCGGTAGTACCGCCATAGGGCCGGTACTACCGACCGTTGGAAGTTCCGAAGGCGAAGGAGTTCAGGGCTCTCTGTGTAGTCCCCAGTTTGGCCTGTCGGTAGTACCGCCATAGGGCCGGTACTACCGACCGTCGGTGGTACTGACCAGAGGTCGGTTGTTCGTTTGGTCAACGCGCCGTGTGTAACGGCTAGATCTGACATAGTCGGTACTACCGCCCCAGGGGGGTCGGTACTACCGACCGTTGCGCAGAATGCCCAGTGAAGGGGCATAACGGCTAGTTGGCCCTTGGGGCTATATATAGTCGTTGGGACCGGCCTTGGGCCGGTTGGTCAACTTGGCAAGCACTCCATAGCCTTGGTGGCTTGTGTGGATGTGCTAGCGACCCCTCTAACACACATATGCTTTAGTGCTTATCCGATTGTGTGAGGGAGCAATCCTAGTGCGTTGCTTTGAGAGATAGCATCGAGTGGGACTAGGTGTTCGAGTTGCAAGCCGGTGGTGCTTATTACTCTTGGAGGTTGCCACCTCCTAGACGGCTTGGTGCATGACTCCGTTGTGAAGCCCGCAAGAAGATTGTGTGTGGCTCCGGAGAAGCTTTGTGAGGGGCATTGTGCTCGCCCCGCGGGAGATCGCGAAGAGCAACTCTAGTGGAGAAGAGGCGTGAAGAGCGCCAAGTGGTCCGGCCGGATCGAAAGCTAGAGCTCTTGGTGAGCACTCCATCGTGGAGAGGTTGGCTTAGTGTCACCACTAGCGAGAGGATCGGCGGCAACCTTGGGCTTGCTTCAACGGGGACTAGCTTGGTGGCAACCAAGTGAACCTCGGGATAAAATCTTGTGTCCCCGTCTCTTGTTGCTCTTATTGTTCTTTGTTCCTTGCATATTATGCTTGTTTGTGTTCTTCGTGTTCTTCCTCCCTCCTTCACTCTATCTTAGGTTGGGAAGACTCAATCTACCTTTTGGCAAGGAATCAAGACGTGGGGAAGCTACATTCGTCATCTACATCATCTAGGGAAGTGGGGTAATTGCTAGATCTGAGATTGCATCTCATCCCCTTCGATTTCGTAGCTCCCTGCATGTGCTCGGTAGTACCGGCCGTAAAGCCCGGTAGTACCGGTGTCGGTAGTACCGGCCTAGTAGCCCGGTAGTACCGACTGCCTACTGTTTTGCACTAGCTTGTATTACAGTTCTATCTCTTGTGCTAGTGCTTAGTTGCTTAGTTTGTGTAGCTAAGTTGAGCTCTCTAATTTGGCTTGTGTAGCCTTGTTATTGAGCATTGCTAGTGAGCTTAGGCTTTGTGCTTTGCTTGCTAGATTGTGTAGGAGCTCCCCCATGCTTGAAGTACTAGTTGCTTAGGTTTGTGTGACCTTGCAAGATAGATTGATTAGGTGAGCTCTAGCTAGCCCGACACCTTATTTACATTGTCTAGGATCTTTTGTAAGGTGTCATAGAGTATAGGTAGAGGGGTGTAGTCTTGGCTAGACCGATAGTTTTAATTCCGCATTCGTTTCGGTTAGCCGCTCCGCTGCGATTAAGTTTAATTTTAAAAAAGGACTATTCACCCCCCTCTAGTCCGCCATCTCGACCCTTCATCGGCCCAAAAGGAATCACTCACATTGTATTCACTAAGCATAGATCTTGACATATCAATGAGTGTCCTATTTTTCCTTTCGACTATCCCATTGGATTGAGGTGTATACTTGGCCGAGAATTGATGTTTGATTCCAAATTCATCACATAGCTCATCAACTCTTGTGTTCCTAAACTCACTTCCATTGTCACTTCTTACTTTCTTGATTCTTCTACCAAATTCATTTTGACTTCTCTTGACAAAGGTTTTGAATACTCCAAACACTTCACTTTTGTCAACAAGAAAGAAGACCCATGTGTATCTTGTATAATCATCCACTATCACAAATCCATACTTGTTTCCCCCAATACTTGTATATGTAGTTGGTCCAAACAAGTCCATGTGCAACAGCTCAAGTGCATGTGTAGTGCTCATCATTCCTTTGTTAGGATGGGTGTTTCGAACTTGCTTTCCCATTTGGCATGCACTACATAGCTTGTCCTTCTCAAAGTGAACATCTTTTAGTCCTCTAACCATGTCATGCTTCACTAGCCTCTTTAGTTGCTTCATTCCAACATGTCTCAAGCGCCTATGCCATAGTCAACCCATACTTGATTTGGTGAATAAGCATGTTGTCAATTGAGCTTCACTCGCATCAAAATCCACCAAATAAAGGTTCTCATATCTAAATCCTTTGAACACCAAGTCACTTCCATCAACACTAATTATCTCCACATCATCCACACCAAATATGCATTTGAATCCCAAATCACACAATTGTGCCACGGACAATAGGTTGAAGTAGAGAGATTCTACTAATAGCACATTGGAGATGCTCAAGTCATTGGATATTGCAATCTTGCCCAAGCCTTTGACCTTGCCTTTCTTGTTGTCACCAAATGTGATAGCATCCGCATGATCATTGCCACTAGTGTTGATTGATTTGAACATTCTTCCATCTCCGGTCATGTGTTGAGTGCACCCACTATCAAGTACCCAATGCCTTCCTCCCGCTTTATAGTTCACCTACAAAAGAGATCAATTCTTTTTAGGTACCCAAACCTTTTTGGGTCCTCCAAGGTTAGTTACCAAGCTCTTGGGCACCCAAATTGCCTTCTTCTTTGGGCCAACCATGGGTGCACCAATGTACTTAGCCTTCACACCATTAGTGCCCTTTGTAAGCATATAACAAGAATCAAGTCTAATGGATGAAACATGAGCATTGTTCTTATTCTTGTTCTTGTTAAAGCAATTTTGCTCTATGTGCCGGGATTGCTTGCAATTGTAGCAATACCGACCATTGCTCTTCACAAAACTAGTCTTGTGAGGAGCAAAAGCGGCTTTGCCCTTCTTGGGGGTATAGCCAAGTCCCTCTTTGTTGAGTGGACATCTTTGGCTACCCAAGCACTTAAGCAAGCGGGCATCTCCACCATAGGCATTGCCTAAAGCATGAGTGAGCTCATACACCTTGTTCTTAAGGTTCTCATTTTCTACTACTAATGATGAATCACATGTAGTAGAAGTAGGCATTTTAGTTGAGCTAGATGATGATGATGCATTGGTGGGAGCAACAATAATAGGAGCATAAAAAGATTCATCAAGTATATCACATGTTACTCCTACATTGCAAGTCTCTACAACATCCTCAATCTTACTTTGATCAAGGAGGGAGGAGTGGGCTTCCTTAAGCCCAGTGTGAGCTTGATCAAGCTTCTCATGGGCTTCTTCTAGCCTCTCATGAGTAGACTTGAGCTCATCAAAGGATTGCTCAAGAGCCTTGTTGGCCTTGCGCAATTCTTTGCACTCCTTCCTCTTAGTCTCAATGTAAGAGTGAGCATCTTGTAGCATGCTTATGAGGTCCTCCTTTGAGTATTCCTCATCATCATCACTATCCCTCTCACTATCACTCTCATCGGATGATACCTTAGTGGCCTTAGCCATGAAGCATGTCAATGGAGTGTTGAAGATAGAAGGCTTGCTTGATATAGCAAGACTAGCCATAGCCTTCTTCTTGGTGGCCTTCCTCTCATCATCACTAGAATCATCATCATCGCTTGAGGAAGCATCACTATCCCATGTCACAACATATGAACCACCCTTCTTCTTTTCTTTCTTCTTCTCTTTCTTTTCCTTCTTTTCCTTCTTGTCTTTCTTCTCGCTCTTCTTATGATCATCATCTTCATCACTAGAATATGGACAATCCGCAATGAAGTGATCCTTGCTCTTGCATCTATAGCACCTTTTAGTTGTGCTTTTGATTCCATCTCTTCTCTTTCTTGCTCCATAGCCTTTCTTCTTCATGAACTTGCCAAATCTCTTGACAAATAGAGCCATTTCTTCATCATCTATCTCACAACCACTTGAGCTTGCTTCATCATCACTTTCCTCCTTCTTCGCTTTGCCCTTGCTCTTGCCCTTGGAGGATGATGCCTTGAAAGCTACGGTCTTCTTCTTCTTCTCTTCTTCTTGGGATCCCCCATCCCTTTCCACACGGTATGTGTCTTGTGTGACCACATCACCTAGTACTTGGTTTGAGGTTACCGTATCCAATCTTTCCCTCACTAAGATAGTCACCAAAGTATCAAACCTTGGTGGCAAGCATCTCAAGAACTTGTGAGAAAAGTCCTTGTCCTCTACCTTTTCTCCCAAGGCCTTCAAGTCATTGATAATGACTTGCAATCGATGAAACATCTCTGGTATGCTTTCATCATCTTGCATCTTGAACATGACGAGCTTGTCCTTGAGAATGTATAGCTTGGCACCCTTGACCGCTTTGGTGCCCTCATATGTTTCTTCTAATCTTTCCCATATTTCATTTGCTCTTTCAAGGTCCTTGATTTGCTCAAACACCTTTGTGTCAAAAGCTTCATAAAATAAGTTGATTGCCACATCATTCCATTGAAGCTTCTCTTCTTCTCTTGGAGTGGTACTTGCGGGGTCAATTACCGCAAAATCATTCTCAATCACTTCCCAAATCTTTCTATTCATTCCTCTTGTGAATGCACACATCTTCCTCTTCCAACAATCAAAGTTGGTGCCGTCAAAATGTGGTGGCTTCCCCATATAGTTGATTTGAGCCATTTTAACACCGGAGGATGTTAAGCCTCAAACAAACGGTGACCACGGCTCTGATACCACTTGAAAGGTCCAAATTGGCTAGAGGGGGGGGTGAATAGCCTAATTAAAAACTCTACAAAATTACTTAGGCAAACAGTATTAGTATAATAAATGGCGAAGCTTTTTGCGCTAGCCTAATAGTGTGTTGCAAGCCACCTATCCAACAATTCTACCTAATATATATCTATGTCACACAAACAATTAGAGCTAATATCTAATGCGGAATAAAACTAACTAGCTCTAGTACTAGTATGATATACAAAATGTATATGAGACAAGTGTGTGCAATAGATAGACTAAGCAAGCTAATCACAACTAGCTGCACAAGGAATATAACAAGAGATATACAACAAGAGAAAGTATCTACACAAAAGAAATAGCTTAAAGTAAATACACAAAGTAAATGAGCTAGAAAGAGATGGTTTCACCGAGCCTTCGGGATCGCCAAGTAGAGAACCAATCACCGGTGAAATCCGCTTGAGATGCCAATCACCAAGAATATGGATATGAAGACCAATCACCAAGATGAATGCGCAATTACAATAAGCACACGGGACGCCAAGATTTATCCCGAGGTTCACGTGCTTGCCGGCACGCTACTCCCCGTTGTGTCGACCAACACTAGGTGACCCGGTGGCTAATCGGCGCAAAGCCAAGCTCACAAAGAGCGCCACAAGAATCTACCACTAGTGAGGTAGCTCAATGACACGAGCAATCCACTAAGGATGCCTCTTGCCGCTCCGGCGAGGTGAGGCTCCAAAACCTCTCACAATCACGATCGGTGGTGGCCAAGAACAATCTCCTTCTCTTGCCAAAACCACCTCAACACCTCCAAGCCGTCTAGGCACCGACAAATGCCAAGAGTAACAAGAAAACTCAATGCCGATGCGAAGAACTAGTGCCACTAGATTGAACTCTTCCAAATCACGCACTAGATCACTCAATCTCACTTGGTTTGATCAAATCAATTTGGAAGATGAGTTGGGAGGCTTGCCAAGGCTCACTAGAATGTTTAGGAATCAAAATGTGCAAGAGTGATGCCTAGAAAGCCGACCAAGCCCCTTAAATAGGCCACACAAATCGGCCTAGCCGTTGGGCCCGAAACAGAGGCATCGGACGCGCCGGTGTCGGGGCCATCGGACGCTCCCTCAGCGTCTGATGCTCCGATGAGCACCACGTGTCCCACTGCTATGAATTCAGCCCGTTAGATCCCAACGGTCATATCCCTTCGCGCGCTGGTTAAAGTGGCATCGGACGCGCCGATGCCTAGCATCGGACGCTCCGATGCCGCTGCATGATTTAGCCCTTTTTCAGCGCCACATCGGACGCGCCGACACTTCCACATCGGACGCTAAAACCCTGCGTCCGATGACAGAAAGGTTCCAGAGAGGGCCAAAACACATCGGACGCGTCCGATGGTTCTGCATCGGACGCAGGCCAGCGTCCGATGCTCCCTGGAAAGCACGCTCGCGCCACGTCACCTGCATCGGACTCTGCAACAGTGTTTCCTCAGCGTCCGTTGCCAGCGTCCGATGCTCCTTCAGCTTCTGACAGAACCTAGGGTTTACCATCGGACGCTCGACGCTCCTGCTGCCAGCGTCCGATGCTGAAAACTCAGCACCCTTCGCTTTCTAACTTCTACCTTTGCTCCCATGTGCTAACACCAAGGTGTTTCAACACTTGTGCACGTGTGTTAGCATTTTGCAAAGCATTTTCCAAGGGTTTTGTTAGTCACTCACTAGGTCTATAGCATCGATATATTAGAGAACACCTAGTGGCACTTGAACACCGCATAAGCCGTGAATAATCTCCTCTTAATAGTACGACTATGTATCCTAAATGTGATCACACTCGCTAAGTGTCTTGATTACTAAAATAAAGAGCTCTATAGGTTATACCTTTGCCTTCGGGCCTCTTTGCTCCATCTCTTCTCTTCTTCTCAAGTTTCACCAATGGTAGAGCACTTGATTTCTTGAGTGCGTGTGGCCATCACCATCCTCCATGGTTGCCACCTTGCTAGCTCCACCACTTGGCTTGGTCACAATCCTCTCTTATGAGCTACACACATGCTTAGCAATAGGATTAGACCAAATAGGTTTCATCAATTAACCAAAATCAAACTAGGGCTTTCACCGTTGCTTGGCCGTTGCAACATACGTTTTGATTTTACGTGCATGCTTGGCCGTTGCATTGTCATTATCTTTATTTTTCCTTTTATTATAATCCATGCGAGGGTGCAGACTAGTTAGCGGTCAGTCATGACTCAAGAGGGTGATATGTCTTGGGGCGAGGTGTTAAAACTACACTGTGTATACGTGTGCCATGTTGTCTTATGAATGATGAGTATACGCCGAAGGTAAAATTGCTGTGACATACATGCACACTATATATATGTTTAATTTATGCACAAGTCTTAAGGGGAGGCCAGAATTCTTATCTGGGCAGAAAGTTGTGGCAAGTGCATCTCTGCGGCGAGCAGGTTCATTATCGGAGATGGCTTCGTGCTGATCACAGTACCCTCGTAAACCAGCGCTGGTACCTCAAGGATGTGTACATGCCTGGCATCTGATATTGGTGGACCTTCACTGGACACAATCAAAGTACGAGGCATGTGAAGTGGTTAGTAAAAACGAATACATTTGTTTGGAGCAGGTTATTTTCTGTAACCTGGCATCATTCTCGTGACGTCGAGCAGATGGGAGTGGACTTGCGACGCGGGTTCCGGTTAGCCGAGGACGTGATCCAAGGTGATGCAGGCTGCATTCGAGAGTGACCCAAGGCTGGATCTAGCGTGACGTTGCCCGATGGTACCGCCGGCCGGCCTGGCCTGTTGCCGTACGAAGTTGTTCGGAAGATGCTGAAGCCGCCGTCACATGCCGGACAGAGATCTTGCTTCGGCCGGTGGCCGCGGAGAGTGACCCCGCTTGACTCTATTGGGCGAGGTTGCTATGGGCCAATGCTGGCGAGGGTGACCACAGTTAGCTCCCGACGACGGCGACCAAAGGTTACGGGAACTGGTTGGCTGCTGAGCCGGTCAATATGACTGGTGTTTCTTTTGCGAGGCTAGCCGAGTCGAGGTGTGCTGAGGATGAAGGTTGTTGGAGGGCGGAGACGGAGGTGCGGCAGCCTGCTGACGGGGGTATCTGTACCTGCACGAAATAGTTGGTGCTTTGCAAAGAGACAATTCCCTTCTATTGGGATTAATGTTTAGAGCGTGAGCAGTGAAACAGTAGCATGAGGAGGTATGTCATGTTTCCCGTTTCAGCGAGGGTAACCTTGTAGTATAGGTTCGGAGAGAGCTGTTGCGCCCTGGAGTTTCCTGCTGCATAAACAGTTAGTGCGGCCGAGCACTGCCTATTGATGAGAACACGTAAATATTAGGTGCTGCTAATGAAGATTAAGTAAGAAGGTGCCCATGACTATCGGTAAATTGAGGATGTAACTATGGTTAGAATGTGACGAAGTGTTAAACTGACAGACTCATGACATTGACGAGCGCAAATCACATTTTTTTTGGTACGAGTTGGTGTGCTTGCAAAGATAAAAGTGCTGGCGGAGGTTTGTAGACAGCTGTTGTACGTAATAAGTGACTAAAAGCCGAAAGGCCTTATTATCGTTATTTATTTATTACTCAAGTGTACAGATCCTGTGAGCGTTGTGTTTTATGTTTGCGTTTTTGCACTTCGGTGGATTGTTCACGTAAACAGGAGGTGTTGGGCGACTTATCTTTGGAGAAGCATGGCGAGCTGCAGACCACAGCTCGTTATGCCATCTGAGTTCCTTCAATGGTTGGATGCACCCTCGCTTGATCGGCAAGCCTTGTTTGGGCGAAGCCTGAGCATGACGAGGGTACCTTCCGCTCGGCGGTGACGAAGCTAGCTGTGTAAAGGGGGCAACCTGTATGCTGGCACTTCGACAGGAGATGCATAGGTAGCCTTGAGACGTAAAATTAGTTCACTTGATATATGCATACTTCAATGAAAGAAAGAAAACGGTCTGCGAGTACAAACTCTTCATATATTTAAGGAAACTCTTTTCTTTTCTAACTTGATAATATTGTTTGAGTGCGAGGGATGGCAATCGTAAGACGCAATTCCATCAATTGTACTTGTGGTGTTTGTAGAGGGATGGTCACCTCGGTGGCAAGCTGCATGTTAGTACATTGTAATTCGAATGTTCACAATATTTGAGAAATACCAATTGGGCGAACTGTGAATGCTGAGGCAGGACTTGGCAGCCAGACCCTCGTTGGCTCTTGCTGAAGACATTGGAGACGAGAGAAAGTGGAGGAGCGTACGTCTTCGTAGGTGGCAGATCATCGAGGGCCACCTTCGCGCCGACCGCGGCACCCTTTGTAGACCACCCTGGGCACCAGAAGAGGATGTTCGTGTCTGGCGTGTCTCTTTGAACTTGCCCTCCCTGCGGCCAGGCGTGCAGAGGTGGACCTTGGTATCGAGGTCGACCAACGGCGAAGGTTGCCCGGTTCTGCCGCGATGAGGGTAGCGCTCAGCTCAGCCACGACGAAGGTTGGCCCAGTCCAGCCGTGAGGAGGGTTGCTCAGTTCTGTGACATGCTTCCTGTTCCGAACGAAGCTGGCGACGGGGCTTTGCCGGGGTTCTTCGCAGGTAGTAGATCAATCGTGGCACGACGTTCGCGCCTGGCATCCGGTGGACCCTCGCAAGAGACAATCATGCGAGCCATACAAAATGATCAGTCGAAACGAGTGCACGTGCTTGGAGTACTTAGCTGGCTTTTTATGTGGTTAGGGTCAAGCGTTTTCTGCAACCTCGCACAGACATGCTCGACGAGCTTCTGATAGTGCATCATTTGGTAACCTTCTCAGCTGGAGATACTGGGAGGGCCCTCTATTTGCTAGAAGATGCGAGGTGTTGATGTGCGTGGACGGCTAGGGCCCAGGCAATGGTGTTGCTCCAGGCCGGCTTCTATGGGGCGTTGATAAGGATATCTCCTTCCGGTCGACACGACCGTAGTCTGTAGCCTCACCTAGCCGCGACGACAGTATCGCTTCGCAGGCTGTTGCTG
The DNA here is from genome assembly GCA_009763385.1 of Coix lacryma-jobi var. lacryma-jobi. Classification (NCBI taxonomy): domain Eukaryota; kingdom Viridiplantae; phylum Streptophyta; class Magnoliopsida; order Poales; family Poaceae; genus Coix; species Coix lacryma-jobi. The sequence goes on along the minus strand of CM019825.1, from coordinate 9,312,326 downwards.
CCAGAGTACCAAAATCCTGTGACGAGGGTCGCATATAATCCAGTTACGAAAGGGCGTTGCTCCGTCTAACAGCGACGAGGGTTGCATCGTTTGGTCATGACGAGGGTCGCTATGTCTGGCTGTTGTAGAGTGACGACGAGGGTAGCTTTTATTTTTGTGGTGCAATGGGCTCCCCACGGACGCGCCAACTGTCGGGGTTAGACCCTTCGCTCGGACCTTCACCGAGGGTGAAGGGCGAGCTAGAAGGCCAGTCTCAAACCGGAAGAGTGCACAAATGTTGAATAGAAAATTAGGACGAGGAGAGAGATCCCCTTTCCCCTTCCCTCAAGGGTTGTACTTGTAGAGGTGGGAGATGGAAAACGGTAATTTTCCACCCGTGCTCTTATAGTTCACAATTTCTATTTTACATGATTGTCTTTGGACCATATTAACATTGAGCCTTTTTATATGGTGAGGGGCAGCTGCAGCTACCCCTCCCCCAACAGTCTCCGGCGTGGCTGCGAGTAACAACGGTGGTGGTACACAGCAGTGCAGGCTGTGTCGCCGGACAGAGCCACGGTGCCGGTGGTTACGCCGTCGGCAGGTTCCTCCTCAAGGCCAGTCTCCGCATGGAGGTCAATGCAGCGACGTCCGGCTTAGCATCGCCGGTGCTCGATGTTTTGGTGCGGCCTTCGACTCCAATCAATCTACCACGTCATAGTGTAGACTGTAGAGTGTATTAGATAATAATAATAAATATATTTGGAAATGCAATCACTATACGTATATTCTACGAATTTAATTAAACTTTAAAATATTTGTGGAGCGCGAGGTGTATTCTTTTTTTTTTATAAAAAAAGCATGACCGCCCGGCCCGGACAGGCCCACCGCAGGCGTGCGAACACGAAGCTCTCACAGGCTTCAGCAGGGGCGGATCTGCCACCGGGGCTGCCGGGGCTCAAGCTCCCCCTTACCCCGGTCGCGCCATTGAAGCCCCCCCTAGCCCCCCCTAGAAAATTGAGCCATTAACTGTGGGAAAGGAGGGGCTGGAGGCTTTTCGGTCGCTAGGGACGGAGGTTGAAGACGAGTTGGTCTGCTTCCTGCCTTCCTGGGCTGTGGGTTGGTATATGTGATGTGTGTGTTCCAATGGACTGGTGGCCCAGTACGTAGAAGCCTATTCACATTCGCAGATATCGCATCGCAGCCCATGAGATTCTGAGAAGACCGGCCTTTCTCTCCTATTTGTCTATCGGTCACGAGAGCAGGGAGCACTCACGGCCGCGGGCGAGTGGTGGCGGCGGCGCGGCGCCAGCTAGGGTTAGCGCCCCCGGCGGGCGCCAGGGATCCTGGCGGCCAGTGGGCCGGAGCCAGCGGCGGCCACGCAGGCGCCGCGCGCACCGCAGTCCGCAGCGGCAGGGCTGACCGCGGACGCACACGCCGGAACTCTATCGCGCGGAACGGAGTAAGCACGGCGAGGAGAGATGCGAGCAGGCACCCCCGCCGGCGATGCGGGCCCCAGCTCCGGTGCCGGCGCCGGGAGCAGTACTCCCGCTCGACCACGGAGGTTCCCCGGGGCGGCGCAGCCGGAGATCATGCGGGCGGCGGAGAAGGACGACAGCTACGCAGCCCACATCACAGAGGCATGCCGCGACGCGTTCCGGCACCTCTTCGGTACGCGAGCACTCTCCAATTTGCCTAAAATTAGCTTCTCCTTGTGGAATTGATTGGTCTGTAACCATGATGATATAGGTACCAGGATTGCTGTGGCTTACCAGAATGAGGTGAGAGCTGGTTGGCTCTTTTGACATGTCCTTCTACTTACACAGTGGCAATGGGTTCGGTTACTGGAACCTATGCTCTGTACGATTTGCGCTCATGGATTTTTGCCTGTTATTTTTTTAATGGGTGATTATGAATGGTCTACATAATTTACATGGGATGAATTTTCAATGGATGATTATGAATGGTTTATATTATTTCCATGGGATGAATTATCCAAAGTATATGCAGTTTTGTATGCTGGGTTGTACCATTTGGCTGTTGGATTGGGTGTTGTTAGATGTGAATACTTCATACTCTTAGTTGTCACTAATGTGAAGTTTTTCGAAAACCTAGTTAAATTGCTTTCAATTCTTTCAAGTTGGGTAACCATTTTGTAGTGGGGCCGTGGGGGTACCTAGAAAATGTAAACATACGGTAGATGTCTGGATTGCTTTGAACTTTATTATTAATTAAAGAGGTACTATAGGTGGTACAATACCACTGTCTGCATTACATTGCGAACAACTAATGTTCTTGAGGTAGAACGGTTGTCGCTTATGGTGTTGTATCTAATACTTAATGTTAATGATGCAAATGTGATTCAATAATTTGAAATGACTTTTGTAGTATATGTTACCTTTGACTTTTGAAGTATATTTCACCTTTGTAGAGCATGGTGGTTGTTGCGCTTTACAAAATAACTGCAACTGCAAGGCCCTTTCTGTTGCTTTCTGTTGGAAAGAGTAATTGGATTATTGGGCTAACCCTAGAAGGGGTAGCTATACCAGTCACTTACATGGGCCTCATGGGCCTAAATACATATACTCCAACACTTTCAATGACATGTTTTTATTCCATAGAGCTGCCCTATGACGTATGAATTTGAGAATTATCTTTTTCTTCCCTAGTACTCTGTATTTGCTATTTGTTCAGTGGGGAGTATATAAGAAAATGTGGGAGTAACTTACATTGATTTGATTTTTCACAGATAAAATTGCTTGGTCAATCCCTTTACTACTTGCTAACAACTGGTTCAGGCCAGCAAACACTTGGCGAGGAATATTGTGATATTTCTCAGGTCATAGCACCCTTTTCAACTTTAGCATTATTTTTTATTCTCCTTCTTTTCTGCTATTCAGCAATTTGATTTGGCATTATGCTTTATGTAGCTTTATATTTATAAATCTTATTATGCCTCATCAAGTTGCCTCTAATGCTATAGTTTTCCAGTACATATTTGTAGGACATGTATTATTATTTTGTTTTGCATAGCAGTTACAGAGATCATGTGACAAGGCAAGTTTTAATCCCTTAAACTTTTGTTTAAGTCCACATAACCCTTGAACTGAAACTGGTTATTGTACCCGCTAAACTTCAGTTACATATCCCTTAGGACTCCAACCAATAGAGCAATTGTCTTGCTAGTATGGTTTTTGGGATGATTTTCCAATTTTCTCCCTCTTCTCGCATGCATCCACCGTTCACCAGCAAAAGAAGGTGTTGAGTACTATCTCCATCCAGGATGGACTTATTTCCAAATAGTGTGGTTAAGTAAATTGACTGAGGATTTGCTTTGCACCTGAAATTAAATACACACTAAAAAATCCCATGAAGTAAATGATAAGAGAAGACTCAATATAATAGCTAGTGAAATAATAAAAGAAATTGTTCCCTCTTGTACAAATTTGTGGTCCATAAAAGTTATTCGCAACAACTACTATACTGATGCTGTCCATGTTGTAATTGAACTATTCAGGTTGCTACCTTGCATGGACTTCCACCTACTCCTGCAAGACGGATCCTATTCATTTTGTACCAAACTACTGTGCCCTATCTTGCTGAACGGATCAGGTTTGAAACAAATAATTTGTCACGCTCCTTCAACCTTTATATTTTTGCAGAAAAAAGGCTGATTAGATTTTACTCTTCTATCCATAATGTTTTAACAGCTCCAGAATTGTTGCTCGTAGTATTGCGCTCAATGAATCTCAGTTTGATGGTCATCCTGAAAGTGATGATTCTAGTAGTGACATTGCACAATCCGTCACAAATAGTGGCATTCCTTCAACAAGGTTAAGTGTTTCTGCTCTGTCAAGGTTAAGATGCCGAGTTCATGCCTTGTGGCAATGGGTTCTTCAGAAATGGCCTTCAGTAAGATTTTTTTTCTTTCTAGCTGCTACTTTTCATCTGTATTTTATCACCGGAGAACCTCTCTAGATTCACTCATAGAGGTATTACCATGACAAAATGGTTTTCTTGCCTAATACGTCTATGCTATCTTCTTTATGTTCTTAGATGCTGCCATATGCTCAAGATGTTATACAGTTGGCTATACGGACAAATCTAATGTTCTTCTATTTTGAAGGTATGTTGTGTTCATTAGATTGTATATGATTGAGAACCAGTGGATTGTGGATTTGTGATGGGGAGGGTAAAAGCTGAAGAGTTCTGCTTTTTTGCATCCTGCTTGGTAAAAACATGGACTGATTGTGAGTTAGTAGGCATACGGAAATGCCTGGAGTGGGTCTTATGAAATCTGGTTGTCATAAGCTATAGACCGTATCATTTCGAAAGTGTTGTGTGATGCACTCTCAAGATCTGCTGCAGATCCAAACACATCATATGCTCTTAGTTTGTCATTCAAATTCATTTGTTCAATGCATCAACAGTGGGCTTCAACTTTTTGGTAATAGTGTACCACAAGCTTAGCTAGTGCAGTGACTTTGTTTTGTTAGGACCTGATAATATTTTTTATTTATTACCTCACACATATATGTATATGTACTATACTTTTGTCTATGTGACACTTTTTTTGGTATACTTCCTTTGTTGTAGGATTGTATTATCATTTGCCAAAGCGAGCAGCTGGTATTCACTATGTATTCATTGGCAAGCCAATGAATCAAAGGCCTAGGTAATGTTTTACACTTTTACCTATTTGCTTATCTACTTTATTTGATAATTGATACAACAAAGGATGTCATGAATTTACATGTCAACAAATGAATTGCAGATCTCAATTACTTTATCATATTCATGTAAACTGTTTCCATTTTGAAAGATTGAAATTCACCAACAGATAAAAATTAGCTCACAACCTTTTGCAGGTATCAGATCTTGGGTATTTTTCTATTGATTCAGTTGTGTATCCTCGGAGCTGAAAGACTCCGAAGAAGTAATATATCGTCAATAGCTAGTTCCATTAATCAAATATCATCTGGAAGCTATCCATCGTCTACAGGTGCACTCTCTTGTACCTAATTTGTCTTATGCTGAATCTTATGGGCTCATATGCCGAATCTTAGAGTTTACTTGCTTATAACATAATGCAAGTACTTAACTATTTGTTTCTATATTTTTGTGGTAAATGTTAAACCAGGTCGGGGCATCCCTGTTCTAAATGAAGATGGAAATATCATCAGCGACATCCGCAGTGGTAAAGCTGCAGATATAGCTTCTCATTCAGAGGTATTTGATTTGTCAAATAATTCTGAGTATTTGGCTATCTTTGTAGTACACTACCTTTAGATTATTGTATGATATACATATACATATACTCCATTAACTAAACCAGATATTTATAGAGGGAAACAGGTTTGTACTACCACATACTTCTTTTTATACACATGCAGAACAATTTCTCTCTGAAACGAGCCTTTAGTCCACAAATGTTTCGTTTAAAGATTACAGATTGAGTTACATGTGTTTCAACCGCTACTCTTCAACTATACCTGTTTAGTTTACTGTACTGTATTCATGGATTTGTGTAATGCTTACATTGTACTTTATGTCTAATGTTCAGGCTTCCAGTGGCAAGAGCAAATGCACCCTCTGTCTCAGCACCCGGCAAAATCCTACTGCCACAACCTGTGGACATGTTTTCTGCTGGTAAAAAGTTGTCTTTACAAATTATAATTGATCATGTATTGAGTCTTGACAGATAAACTGATATTCATCTATGAACGCTTTGACAACTCAACACATACCATGCAGGAATTGCATAATGGAGTGGTGCAATGAGAAGCCTGAGTGCCCCCTATGCAGAACTCCAATTACCCATTCGAGTTTGATTTGTATATATCATTCAGATTTCTAGCAAACCATTTCGCACAGCAGGAAGTCCATACCATACTTCACTGGCACCAAAAATTTCTGGACCATATTTTGGCAAGAAATCTGCATGCTGAAATGGTTTCGTATACTGAAGTGGGAGAAGAGTACGAGACCTGGACCATATTTCAGCGAGAAATCTGCATGCTGAAATGGTTTCGTATACTGAAGTGGGAGAAGAGTACGATACCTTGACCATATTTCAGCAAGAAATCTACATGCTGAAATGGTTTTGTATTCTGAAGTGGGAGAAGAGTATGAGACCATTTCAAGAGGTTGAAGATCAGACAAAGCTGCATACGGTAATTTGTTGTAGGGTTGAATTTCAAAGTGCAGTAGGGACCACAGGAAGTAGAAATTATTTATTGGCAGCTTGGATATAATAGATACCGATGTGTAGAACAATGGCCAGACTCGAATCATCGAGCTCTTTAGCAATATGTTCCATTTTCTTCGCACTTGTAGCAGCTTATGTTTTATGGTCCATCCGTTCTGTCCCCCATGTTTGGATGGCGTGACTCTGGAGTCTGGATATTCTGAGACACCGGCGACCACTTTTGTGTTCCTGTTTCACCTACCGGGTGGCTATGTTGATCGTTGGTGTATCTTCATCAGGTTATATAAAAAGGTGCCGGTGCCGGTTTGTGCAGGTCGCTTCAGCATTCTGCACACGGTTGTTGGGGCCATTGCCGGCCATTGACTAGCCAGCAGGCTCCTCCTACACAATAACACAACTGCAGTATATAGCACAAAGCTATCTATGATTCTCAATGTGCCAATATCGATCTTCTGCATGAAACTTTGGAAAAGAAGAGCAATTGGTCGACGGTTTTGTAGCGAACTCACCACCGTTCCCAAAGGCCTCGCCCCTATCCAGTTGCCCGTGCAGTCGTGCCCACAGCACATTGCCGATTTGCCCGCACCAAACCATCAGCACAGCACCGCCGCCCCGTGCCAACAAGCCCAAGCGAGCTCACCATTTTTATCGAACACCAACTCGCATCTCAGCTCCGGAATCCGATACCCATTGCCATTGGGTTCCCCAGCTTCGTCAGGTCACTGTCTCACTAAAACCACCGGCGCGCTCTGCATCTTTACCCTCCCCGCTGTCACGCTGACCTAACCATGATTTGCCTCAAAGCCTTCTCATCATCCCCTCTCCACCTCCCGACGCTCCGCCGCCTCACCCCCACCTCCTCCTGCCTCCGCGTCGCCGCCTCCGCCTCCGCCTCCGCCGCCGCCATGTCCTCCTCCGCTGCTGCGGTCGCCACCCCGATCGAGCACTTCGTGCTCTTCAAGGCCCGCCCGGAGGCGGTGACCTCGGGCGCCACGGCGGCCATGGTGTCCTCTCTGCAGGCGCTCGCCACGGTCGTCCCGGGCCTGGCCTACATCCACGCGGGGCCGGTGCTCCGCCTCCGGTCCCCGGCCGCGGAGGCGCTGGGCCCCACGCACCTCCTCCACAGCCGCTACGCCACCAAGGAGGACCTGGCGTCCTACGCGGTGCACCCGGCGCACGTGGCCGCCGTGCAGGGGCACGTCCTCCCCAACGCGCTCGACATCACCGCCTTCGACTGGGTCAACGCCGCGCCGCTCCCGTCCCCCGCGGCCCCCGGCAGCGCCGTGCGCCTCACGCTGGCCAAGGTGAAGGAAGGGGTGGAGGTCGCGCAGCTCGTGGAGAAGGTGGCCGCCGCGACCCAGGCCGCCGGGGACGCCAAGGGCGCCAGGGTGAGCTTCGGGGAGAACTTCTCCCCCGCGCGGGCCAAGGGGTACCAGTTCGGGATGGTGGCGGTGTTCGACAGCGTGGAGGAGCTGGACGCCGTGGAGGGGGACGGCAAGGTTGAGGAGGCCAAGGCCGCGGTCAGGCCGCTGCTGGACGAGGTGATGGTCCTGGACTTCGTCGTCGGGGATGCTCCAACGCCTGCAAGCCTCTGATTACAGATTTCAGGTTCTCAGTTTCGGGATTCTGAGTGTGTTGTTGATTTCGGAATAATGAATGGATGGGTAGACTCCTTGTAGTTTGCCAACTTGTGAAATTGGGTATGGCAGTGCTTTGAATAAGAATTGCTTCCCTTGATTATAAAGATCAAAGTATGCCCGTTTGGCAAAGCTCCATCTCCAAGATCCAAGTCCGAGCTACTCCCTCCATTTCAGATTATAAGTCATTCTAAAAATTCTGGGGAGTCAAAGCATTTTAAGTTTGATCAAAATTTATAGAGAAAAAATATAAAGATTTATGACATCAAATAGGTATACTAGGAAAATATATAGTTAATTAAAAATCTAATGATACTTAGTATCATAAATGCTATTATCTTATTATATAAATTTGGTCAAACATAGAAAACTTTGACTCTCCAAGATTTTTGAAATGACTTATATAATTTAGAATGGAGAGAGTACTTAATTAAGGTTTGCCTAGCATGAATTAAGGAATCAGTAATATGCATGGAGCATTGGTCGACCTTTCACCGGAAGTGCTCGCTAGTACACGTAAACTCTGCTACTATGCTCATTGAGTTATAAATGATGCCATGCCATGCCATTCATTTGATTGTATATATGGTTTGCAAATCACCATTGTAAACCTCGATGCATTTGCAATTACCATGGGTGATTGGATCATACTGCAGTTCACTTAGGTCATGTTTGGTTAGGCCCCCTGAAATTTAGCGTTCACTAAAGTTTAGCATTCCCTAAAGTTCAGTGACCATGTTTGATTATATAGTGATTAAAGACCACTAAAGTTTAGTCACTTTTAGCTACCTCTTCATAACTAAAGACCCTTAAATTTTAGTGGTCCCTAAACTTTAGTGGGGTGTTTGGTACTTTAGGGACTAATTTTAGTGATTAAATTTTAGAGGGGGCTAACCAAACAGGGTCTTAATTCTTTCAGAGGAACAGTTATCATTGTTATGCAAAGTAAACTGACTGATACAGTGACAACGCTGAAAATCCATAGCTGATGCATAATAAATGATGTTTAACCAGGTCATTTTGTTTCAAATTAAAGATGTTTAGTTAACCAAGTCACGTCATCTGAGTGTCTGCTGTGTATATTTGGTGCTGGACTTCATCATCGGGCCACCTGCCAGAGAGGTTCCAGCAGTGACCCAGCCCGTAAGAGGTTTCAGGTTCAATCTCAGTTCCAAGCATGTAGTTGATTTAAGAATATCGGGTCCCTTGTGGTTGTTATTCTGTGAAACTGGAGATGACAGAATGATGAACAAGAATTACTTCGCTTGATTAAGGATCTAGGTAGGATCTTCTTACCATGATTGTGCCTATTTGCCACTGCACATTCTTGTGAACTGCTCCTTTACTAGTGTAAGAACAATGTGCTCTTTTGATTATAAATGATGTCTTAAGATGCCCATTTGATTTGAGTGTGTAACATACATTGTTTCGTGAAAAAGTAAATCAGCTATTGGAAACCTTAGCTTCGGTGACAATTGGTAATTCTTTCAGTTGCATGCTTGCAGCTGCTGGCCCTGTCCAGGATCATTGAACAATGGAACAGTCTGAATGATATTATTAGTTTTATCATATTTCTATGGATCAACCCATTTCGTGTATCAACATAGTATCAATTAAAATAAAGAATGTTACTGCTAGAAATTAAAGAAATTAATGGAACCAAAATATGAAAGAGTGGGTGGGTGTAGTTGTTTGCCGAAGCTAATGATAGCTCCACGCCGCACACTACAGTACCGGAGGAGCTGGAGCCACAAATTGTGGATTTTTTCATGGTTCCACATTCATTTTGCCAGGAGAGAGAAATGGCTCCGTGAACAATGCTACTAATATAAGTACGAGAAGCCGAAGCCGTAGGAAGCGGTGCCAACTTTAAGATAGCTTGGTTTTGGCTATCAGGTACTATCTGAATGCCACAGATTGAAATTGGACATCAGTCTCTGTGCTGATTATAGACATAGGCTAAAAAAAACAAGTGCAAATCATAATCAAAGCGCTATGAAACTAGTGACTACGATATTTTTACTTAAAGGAGATTACTTTGTATCTACAAAAGTACAAACAGTCATCTAACTCTGTTTTGTTTCTGTTTCTGTCATAAGTGTGGGTAATCATTTTGGTGTATAGAGGATGAATTTTGGTAGCCACTTGTCCACGATGGTCCCACTGCATCCTTTTTCCATCCCTGCACCTTTTATCTCACTGTCGAATGCAATCTTCTATTTTCATGCTGTTTAGTTGGTATTCCCAGCTGTTCTTCCAGTCTTGCTCCTCTTCAACGTTACTGATATGGGCGATGCAGGCGGAGGAGTCGAGGCCGAAGCCGAACGAAATGGGCGATGCTGACGGGGTCCTCGATGTGAAGGCAGCCAACCAGAAGCAGAGGAAATGCAGACGCGATACCAAACAGACCACGACAACACGTCGATTGCTGTTGTCAGTAATTCGAGTTCCATTCAGAAGCGACACAAGTGCAGAACCTACATATGACTATCGTGCCTCTATACTAGTAGTGCAAAGCTCTCTGCACATACACATACAAGTTGATCCATGGCGTCTGATCGCATGAAGCACTTCGCCGACCCGCTGCACCTGCTCCTGCGGACTCGCTACGGCCGGGACTCCACCCACGTGTGCGACATCTGCCGGTCCAGGCTCGCCGGCCTGGAGGGGTACCGGTGCGGCGCCTGCGACATGGACTTCCACGAGGCCTACGCGAACTACTTCAAGCAGAGCGTCTCCTTCTTCGCGCACCCGTGGCACGCCCTCACGCTGAGCCGCGTGCCCGCCGGCGCCGCGTGGTCGTGCGACCTCTGCACGGAGGCGTGCGCCGCCGGGAGCTTCGCGTACCGCTGCGCCGGCTGCCTCTTCGACGTGCACCCGCTCTGCACCATGCTCCCGCAGACGGTCCGGAGCCCGCTCCACCCGCGCCCGGGCCACGACCTCCGCATGGTCCCGTCGTCCGGCCGCTGCTCCGCCTGCCGCGGACCTCTGCCCGTGTGGCCGTGTGGCACTACGTCTGCCACTGTCTCGTCAGGCTGCACATCACCTGCGTCTCCGGCGTGCCTGCGAGTAACAACGGTGGTGGTACCGGTACCTGCGGTGCAGGCTGTGTCGCCGGACCGAGCCACGGTGCCGGTTACGCCGTCGGCAGGTTCCTCCTCAAGGCCAGTCTCCGCATGGCGGTCAATGCGGCGACGTCCGGCTTGGCGTCGCCGGTGCTCGATGTCCTGGATGCGGCCTTCCACTCCAATCAATCTAGCACGTCGTAGTGTAGACTGTAGAGTGTATTAGATAATAATAATAATAAATATATTTGGAAATGCGATCACTATACATATATTCTACGAATTTAATTAAACTTTAAAATATTTGTGGTGCGCGAGCTGTATTCTTTTTTGAAAAAAGCATGTCGAGTACTTACTTTCTCTATCCTTGATTCTAGATTTCGTATAGGTTATTTAAAAAAAACAATTAAATTTATACGAAAAATATTAACATTTATATCTCTATTTATGTTTATCATAAAACTATGTCATGCAATTAATCTAATATAAGATTCTTATTTGGTATTATAGAATTTACTATTTTTTTGTATCGATTTGATCTAACTTAAAATTGTTCGATTTGTTGCAAAACGAGAATTGCATATTGTACCCGCTTTTATTTGTACGTAACTACTCCGTATGTTCTTGAGCATCCTAGCAGTGAGTTGAGTTCATGTTTTGTTCTTTTTTGGGAAAACCTCGGCAGTAAGGCTGGATATCGAGTCGAGCTGGCTCGGCTCGGCTCGGCTCGTTCTGGCTCGTTAAGATAACGAGTTAGCTTGATCCGGCTTGTTATTCTAACGAGCCAGAACGCCAGCTCGGCTCAGATCGTTAAGCTTGTGAGCCAAGTAAAAAAATTGTACAAAATATAGTAATATTTATTTAAAGCTTGATAATAGTAATAATATAAAAGTAACACATCTGACAACTTTAAATCAAACTAAAAATTAATAATGTTAACATATATACATGTATAATAAGATATGAAATTATTATACCATATATCAATTAGAAATAAAATGATAAAGTCCTTATAATCGTAAATTTGTATGTTTTAGATTAGTCGTCAACCAATTAAAAAATATAAGATATGAAGTAATATAAAAATTTATATAAAATTTGTTGTTTTTTAGAAATTTGGCTCGCGAGCTAACCCGAGTTAGCTTGTTATAGCTAACTAGCTAAAATCTTGACTCGGTTTGGTTCGTTGGCATAACGAGCCGAGTCAAGGTGGGGCCAGCCAGGGACGAGTGGAGCCATCGTCGTTTGCTTCTGACCATCGCGCGTCGTCCAAATTCCCATCGACGTCAGACGAGGATGCCCAACTCTCCCAAAACTCCCTAGGCCACTAGCGCAGCCCCTGCCGACTCTGGTTAGCTCCGCCGTCGCTGCCGCCGGCTCTCCATCCTACCTGTGTCACCTCGCGCTGAGGTTGCGACCCCCTCCGCCGCTACCCCGCCCCACCACGGGCCGCATCTCCTCCGACGGCGCTACGTACGAGGACAGTCGCGCCGCCCGCGTCGCAGGTTAGATTGCTTTTCCTGTTTCAGTTTCCCTCCTGCAGAAGTGTGGATGGAGATATATCGAGCCTGTGGATGAATATATACGCCGTATTTGATTTGAAGCATTGCCTTCCCTTTATAGACATTCCACCGCAACCTGGGTGTTTCTCTCTTAGCAATATTAGTTTTGCACCTGTTATGAAAGGATGTGATCATTAATTAATTGGTCGAGTAGTCGATGGAGACCAATAAAAATTTATAAGGGCCCATTTGGATGCTTAGAATTGAATTTATTTTAAGAATCATAATTTAGAGACATATTAATTAAGCTAATATGATTATATATGGATTATATTTGTATATTATTGTTGTTTATACGAGAGAGATACTCATGTGTTGCATTTCTATCGTAGAGGAGTGAGTTGAAAAGAATATTATAAGTTGCAAAGTAGAAATATAGCATGGTGATTTATGGAATCCATTTCCCTCTCGCATTTTATGAATTTGAGATAGACATATATGTGAACCTTGGAAAGTGGTGGAATGTCAAATTCCAAGGTAAATAGGCTAGTTTATTGAGTGAATTTCAATTCTCCAAAATGAAGGGATCCAAACAGGCCCTAAGAGAATTGTGGTGCTAGGTAGAGGGAGGTGCTCCTTTTCCTATTGAGTACCTTGTGGGTTAATAATATCTCTAACTTGTAACACGTTTTCACATATGCCCTTGATATTATAGATGGAATAGTCTGTAAGGCAAAGTGGGATGCTTTTGACGCAAAGGTCTTTTTAACAACATTTGCTTGGAAGATCTTATCCACCATAGACTGCAACAAATGCTTGGACAGTGTGGGCTATGAAACTTTTGTAAAATAGTTCTAAATAATCATACCAAAAAGCTATGTACCCAAGAGCAAATGAAGAACAAGTGGGGCGTATCATACCAATTACCAAGGGGAAGCATAAGGCCAAGGGCATGTATACCTACAAAATCTGCATCGTCAAGGTGCTGAATCAGGTTTAGCCGACATCCGTTTGCCTCGCCGGCTACAACAAGAGTCCCACCACCTCCTGCGAGATCCAGACCTCCATGTGCTTTGCCCTCCCCAGGGACCACCTGGACTTGATGTACTCGTTGTGGAATATAATTGTCATCGGCGCCTTCGCCGCTTGCTGTTTGCTTCTGCACTGGTAATTTGGGGGGATCTAGGGTTTCAGGGGGAGAGTGGAGAATCTGGAGATCATCCTGATGATGATGCGAGTTGGAAGGCTCATGGGGTTGACCTCTCAGGTTCTGGGCATGAGGTGCTTCAGCACAGAGATATTTGTCAGCAGTAAGTACATCTTTGCTAATTCGTGCTTGCCTGAACTTGTATGTGACTGCCCGATGGTATGGTACTCTTGTGTTTGATTCATGTAGCGTGGTATTGTGGAGCTGTGATTTTTCATGGTTTTGGCAGAAGATAGCACTGGTTGGTGGTCTAGGCTTTTGACATTTGCTTCTGAGCAACTTCACCTCTGAAATTTTGATGTCAATCAAGTTTTGGAGATGATTCTCATTTGTTACCATGGAGCTTGATTACAATGTGAAAATAGTATATTGTAAAGCTGATATAAATGTTTCCAACATACCCACCCTCCTTTCCTTTCCTACTTGGTAACATTTGTTGTGAACATTCTACTACTTATGCACTCTGAGTATTTTTCCTAATGTTGTCTATTATTACTGCTGTGGTTGTAGCATGCAGTATTAACTCATTGTTATTGTGTTTTTGCAGGATTATCATTCTATACAACGGAGGAAGAATTGAAAGATGTCTTTTCACCATTTGGCATTGTAGAAGATGGTACATTGCCAGTGCTATTACTATTATTGGCCCTGCCTCATGCTCTTTACCACTTGCAGTTGGGAATCTTTCTGTTTCTTAATGAAACTTGATAGTTTGTTTGGCTCTTTAATGATTGGTTAGATTAGTTGAACCAAAACAGCAGTATTGCAGTTGGGAATAGTCTGTTTCTTAATGTTGCTTTTTGTATCTTATTAAGTGCAGCTCGACTTATGCGAGACCACCAAACTGGAAGGATGAAGGGATTTGGTTTTGTCAAATATTCATCGCAAGCAGAGGCAGAGAAAGCTGTCAAGGCAATGGATGGCAGGGTATATGCTTTGTACTCTGCTCACTTGTTTCTAACAGAAACTTCATTTATTTACTGATACTAATAAATTATTGATACTTACTCAATTTCCTTTCGATGCCCACTTTCAAATAAATAAAAAATGAAAAAGAGACTGGAATGGAACTATAGGTAGGCTGAGGTTAGAGTCAAAGGAGGAGCCACCATATGTCTACTAACTGCTAGCTGCAGACTGTTTAGTCGCCATTTATCTGACACGATACTTCAGAAAATTCTTGATAGTGCAGTGTAAGCTTTGATGACATTTCTTTCTCCACTGAACCATTCAAAAGTCCTATGTTTCACTTTTTCTATGCCTGCTCTTCCTGCAAATCTCCATTCACAAATATGAAATATATATAACATACTCATGATTCTTGAAAGCTGGATGTATTAGTTATCAATACCTATTTGCAGGATACACCTTTAACATGGCCTTTTATGTAAAAGAGCATTACTAGTTTATCTTAAAATCTGCTGGGATGCTTTCTTTCTTGAAAATACATGTTTGAATTAATGCATTTAATTTGTCCCACTTACTAAGCAGTGATTAGTCGTATTAGCATTTCCTTACATCTTGCTGCCTCTCATGGATAAGGCAACTCCCAACCTGGATGACTGACTGTATAATTTAGGTAACATTAATGCATTAGCAGCAGAGTTTTTTTCCCTCTGGTGAATAAAGTGTTTTGCATTCAGAAAATTGTCCCTCTTATTCAGTTACTTTAGGGATAGGAACTATATACCCTTCATGGTATTATCGGTAATGATACTTGCACCTAATGCATTCTTTATGTAAGCAGACATCAGACTACATATTTCAACTTTATTTGGATGTGGACTTAGTATAGGAATTCATGGTCATGGGTTCTTTGTCCTGTTGTAAATAGTTCAATTGCACTTTCCTTCAGTAGCATTAGTTAGGAATTTCAATTTTTCTGCAAAATCACAACTCAGCTGGAAATTCACTAGTTTAGCGTTTACCATTTAGCAAATGTTTAGCGTAAGTATATCCTTTCAAAGGCAACAGTTGTTTCCAGCAAGATGAACATAGTTTTATCTTGATTTGTAGCTCTATTTGTTAAATGCAATTGTATCTTGGCATATTTTCTTCACAAAATGCTCCAGTTGGTGTGTTCATATCCATGTACCTTTATGAAACTTCACTTTGTCAGCAGCAACACTCTCTTCCGAATCCTGTTGTTCTAAGGTTTCAGTGTCTGAATTAAATTAAAATGAGAAAGCATGTAGAGGCTTCATTCCCTGAGCCTGATGTGAACTGGTATCAGCTTTGTATGATATTCTTGATCTTATACTTTCCCTAATTAATCTTCTCGCAACAGATTCTACGTGGAAGATTGATCTTTGTGGAGATGGCTAAAGAACAAAAAAGCAAGTAGGACACCCTCCACTGCAGAGAATTTCACCATTTTTGTCTCCTAATAGTTTGGCTTTTGCCAGCAAAATTGATGGCAAGCTTATCTCCAAGTTTTGTCTCCTAATAGTTTTGCTTTGAACTTTGTTACGGAAGCTGGTGCACTTGAGCTTGTATGTTCGTTCCTGAACATGAAACATGAGAGTGCCATCAGCTAATGCCAGATGGCAAATATCCCAAAACCTGAAAAGGTTGCCGTCTATTGGTTTCTGTTGGCTTGTGTAAGAAATGTTAGCAAAACTAGCCTGGTTGGTTAACGAAGAGTTATTCGGAACTAAAGCCAGCAAAAACTGAATATTGGTAAAGATTTTAGAAATGAATCGTTGAGAAGATAAGATCGATAAACATATTCTAATATTGTATGAATAGATTTGTATTGACAAATATTTTCATAAAAGTATACGTATCTCATTTTCTAATAAATAATTTTTATAAAAAACAAGAGTCAAAGTTATACTTTGGAGACCGTGTTGTTGTCCAAAACGACTTTTTTTTTCTATACAGAGGGAGTATATTATTGTTACCTGTATAAGAGGGATATTCATATGTCGTATTTAGGGGAGTGAGTTGAAGAGACTATTATAAATTATAAAGTACAAATATAGCATGATGATCTATATAATTTATTTTCCTCTTCTACGCTATAAATTTGAGATAGAATTATATGTAAACTTTAAAAAGTGGTGGAATGTCAAAATTCAAAGCAAATAGCCTAATTTATTGAGTGAATTTTAATTCCTTCTAAATGAAAGGATCCAAACATGCCTTTAATTTATTTTCTCAAAATTCAGCTTTTAAAAGGATAAACTCAACAACTTTTTTCAGCTTCTGATTTTGGCTGCCAGAAACCACATAAAGGTTGAAACAAACAGACCCTTAGTTGTGGTGATAACTAAATGTTGAATACCCCTTTCGGTCCAAGACATTTTTATTTTTCTAAATACATAGCTTTTCCAAATTATCAATCATGACTCAATGTGTGCGTGCGCCCGATGGTAACAAATCCAGTCGGCCAAAATTGCGTGGCTAATCTAGTAAACTAGCCGTTAACCCCGCGCTTCGCGCGGGCACAGTAAGTACAATAGATTTTGTGTTGTGACAGAAGCGGCACATATCATCCGGTTATGATTGGAACATAACATTTAATTGATACAGAAAGATGCTAAGTTGATACTTTAAGACCCCAAAATTTTTTTGGAAAAGTGGACCTGTATGGATTCTTTAAGGGTACACATAAGTAAATTAATATTTCACCAGCTCTGAACCTATGCTTCTTTTGCTTATCATGAACATCTTCATGCCATCCGCATTGCTCAGGTGGTGAAAGGTTCTTTGTGCTCTCCTCTAGCTCCATCATTGTCTGAACGTCTCTCCCTTTTGTGGACACCCTGGCACCGCGCTGGTCCTTAAACTGTTAGCAACTGAGCTTGTCGTTAGATTGTTCTTGAATGGGAACCACCTGAATCATAAGATTGATGCTGAAATCCCTATCTCTGCCCACGTTGACACAGGAAGTCCTGAACTGAGTGGTAACTGGCACTGATGGCAACTCACTATCACGTGAAGTCTTTTCAGGATTTGAACAAACTGAAGAGACAACATAGTTCATGGCTCTAAGACCGTTGTCCAAATGGAACCACCTGAATCATAAGATTGATGCTCGAATTCCCATATTTGCCGAGGTTGACAACAGGAATTTCTGAACTGAGTGGTAATTGGTTCTGATGGCAACCCACTATTCACGTTTTCAGGCACTATGTGAGGAGCCAGCGTAGTTCATATACACTCGAAGTTGCTCCCACTCACGTTTAGGCATGGACATAGTTGTTTACGCTTGTCCTTCAAGTCCTCTATGTGTATGACATTATAACAATGACCTCAAAATTTGCAGTAGTATCTCGCATGGATGACATTGTGGTACCTTCATGGCCGGCCTCGCGTAGGCAGTACAATGTACATATGTAACTTGCTGGTTCTTGTGGCTGGGAGGTGTGGAGGTGGATAGACAGCATCGAGTGGTGGCAGATTTCTTTGCTGTTGTTCATCTTGTAGCTCTAGGAGCCTGCAAAATCTATGTTGTGCTATGCCAAAATGAATAGATGAACTGACGAAACCCAACTGCCTCTAAAACCTGATGTGGTAAAAGCAAAGGAGCATCAGATTATCCTATGCAATTTCATAGTTTCTGAAATTGGTAGGTAAACAGGCTTGAAATATAACACCCGTTCATTAAACAGAGGCAACATGAAGTAAGAGGTAATGGATAAATTACTCAAATGGTTGAGAATTGTTTCATGAGATGAATCTATAAAAGCGGCATCATGTTCTTTCATGAGATCAATGTTTATACCATTTTAATTAAATATGATGCACATACAGGAGAAGCTTCATATAGCACTGTATAGGTGAATTATAGCCGTTAGGACTCACCATTTTGGCTATCTGGAAATAGAAGAGCCGTGACGGTAAGAACCATCGTAATTCCTTGTAACACATTATAATATTCATCTGAGAATTGTGTAGGGAAAAAAATAGACACCTGCTTTAGTTGAGCTCAGCCAATCAACAATTGTCAGCATGATCATGGCCATGGGGAAAGTTGTCAATATAAGCAGATAATGGCCTGCAAAATAATAACAAATGCATTCTTGCAAAATAATAACAAATGCTCAAAGCAAATCTATGGAGGGAACATCTAGGTTGGTAACACATCATTGGGGTATTAGGACTTACCATGTTGGCTATCTGGAAATAGAAGAGCCGTGACTCTAAGAACCATTGTAATTCCTTGCAACACATCATAATATTCATCTGGGAATTTTGTAGGGAAAAAATAGACACCTGCTTTAGTTGAGCTCAGGTAATCAACAATTGTCAGCGTGATCATGACCATGAGGAAAGTTGTCAATATAAGCGGATAATGATCTGCAAAATAATAACAAATGCAATCTTGCAAAATAATAACAAATGGTCAAAGCAAAACTATGGAGGGAACATCTAGGTTGGTAACACATCGTTGGGGTACAACCGAAGTCAAAAGCAATAAAATAAAAACATCATTTTTTTGTACATGAAAAAAATAGTGAACATATCTGTTGTATGAACCGTTGAATGGTAAGTAACCTCTGGCTGAACCATAAAATCTGCTATTGTGGTAGTCCATAATATCATTGAGGGGTTTAAAGGATCCTGTGCTTAATTGGTGCCTGTTTGTGTACATAAAGAACTAAAAGGTTGTGAGACATTCCTAGTCACAATAAGGAAATCTAAATGTATCCATAAATCTAACCTTAGTTATTCTTTCCTACTTTATTTCATACATTATATTGGCCAAACTGCAAATAATGTGATACGTCTGGTCATACACATGAAAATTGAGCAGATCTAGGAAGGACTAAATATTGTGGTATGTGGAGATGCTTGATGTTACCGAGCAGGTCGTCCGGCCAAACCAAATTGGCAAACCCGCTCTATTGTTAAGAACTAAAACAAAATTTGGTAGCACATGAAAAATCAAGCTGCACACGCCAAATGGAAAGCTATAGAAAATAACTGGAAACACAGTGACACAGACCTGAAAAAGCAATCGAGCTGGACCTCAGTTAAGATGTGGAACTAATATAAATCGTTGGATGCATATGGGTGCCATAACTTGGGATACTCTTGTTGTACATCTGCATATACGCAGTTGAATGAGAGGAATGAAAAGGAACAGATAGATAGGATAAAGAGAGAACATTACTAATGGAAGACACAGTTCGCGTACGGACAACAAAGGAGAGGGGATCTGATGTACGGGCTGCGCGTGTGTGTCGATGTCGGCGTGGCCGGGGGCGTCGTGCGGACAACACTCGAAGGGGTAGCGGGGCGGCGGCCATCTCCGCGTGCGGTATCGGCGTCACTGGCCGGCAGTGCTCGGACAACGTCGTGCCGCTGCGCCAGCCACGGACAACGGCGGGGGTCGGCCGTAGCACGTTGTGCCATGGTATGGCGGGCGCCGGTGGTCCGTACAGCTGGGGGTGGTGCCGTACCGGCGGACCACATCGCGCGGAGGCCGACGCGGTCGCAGTCTTATTGTCTCCGCTAGTCCGCTGCGACTATTTTTTTTTTGTCATCGCAGGTTATGGGAACTGGGAAAGGATAAGGCGAAGAAGCAGGCAACGGGGCACCACGGCGCCATGTGAGCGTGGCAGTCATCGAGCGCAGGGAGGTAGATCGAACGACTAACGGTGTGGCACTGTGGATGAGCAGTGAACTGAGTCTGTGGAAATGGAAGGCACTGTTGAACTACAGTGGCAATCACCAAATTATAGATGACATCGTGACAATGGATGATGCAAGCAATGGTAGAGCGGCTCTTTTTTTTAATGTCAGTACTTCAGGTCATTTGTGATCCGTGAAGTCTGGGCATTCGGTTCGGTTCTTGGGTACCTTATCTATACAAATTTGGTTACTTATAAAACTGGTACTCATCGATTCCTACAAAAATTTGGTACCGAAGAAATTCAGTTTTAATAAATTCGGTTTGCTTTTGGTATTTACCGAACAGTACCAAACTTATCACAGTAGCAGGTTCAAAAGCTAATTTTGACATGATTTTATAGAGAATAATAGTGCAAAATATATGTACATATAAAAGTCAACGTGACTATTAGTATGAGTACCAATAATATATAATATAATAGTCTACAATAGTACAATCAATAATATAACAACATCTAAACTCATCACATTTCAGTTAAATTCGGTTTGGTTTCGGTATTTACCTTGGTAAATTTGCTTCCTGCGAACTTGGAACCCAACATGAAACTAAAATTTTTGGTTTCCGCAAGTTCAGTTCGATTCTCGTTAAATTCGATTCGGTTTAGGGTTCTAGGGTTTTAGGGCTGAATGAGAGAAGGAAAATCAGGGTGTTTTTTTCTCTCTCCCGGGCCGCTGATTCCTTTGCAGCCCACGAACAGTTTTTTTTTTTGAAACGGGTCTGACGTGTTTGGATTGCTGCCTGGCCCACCCCTTATTTCCCTTCTCCCGTTCAGCCGGCGTGCGCTCTCTCCCAGCGGACAACGACGACCGCCGCCCCCACTCTACGCCAGGTGCCGAGGGCTTCGCCGCTCGCCGGCGACGAGCACCCGCCAGGTTCGTCCACCCTGCCTTCCTTCCCCTTCCCGCTGCGCGAAACCGAGCTACACCAGGCACGGGCCCGTGGATTGTGGATTTGTGGTAATAACTCAGTCTCTGAGTATTTGGTTCGGATCGGTATTTTGATATAATGTTTGGATTTATACCCGGATTATATCAATTACTTAATTAATAGAGTTTAAACCTTTTCGGGAGGACGGACCCACGCACTCCGCCTCCGCTCCCCTTCGTCTCGACCGTATCTGAACGAACACTCCGCCGGAGGTCCACTTCCGCAGCCACCGCCATGTCGAAGCCCGCGGACCAGCAGCCATCGGACATGCAGGTCGACTCCTCCGCCGTCGAGGAGAAGCCGGCCATCAGATTCTCCATCAACGGTGAGTCTACCCTCCCTCCCCACGAATCATCCGGCGATCTGGCCCCTCGTTCCTCCTTCTCCTTACGGGTCTCATCCCTGCAGTGCTTGAGCTCATGAGGGAGGCGCAGATGCAGCATGGCCTCCGCCAGAGCGACTACACGCGGTACAGGTGCGTTGTGCCACACGCTCTCCACTCGATCCTGCTCGGCCCTCCTCCAGATCTGCGCGTTTAGTTCGATTATTAGTCCTTTTTATGTCTTCTTGTCTTCTGTGATCTGAAATTTGATTTGGGATGAAGTGTTCCCATATCGATTCGCTGTACACTGCGATCCAATCTACGCGTTTGTACCCGTACCCTGCAGGAAATTTCGAAATTTCGTTTCAAACTTTTGGCCTGTCTATGCTTGTTTCGTTTCCTATCACGCTCTTTGTTATCAGTTAGAATGGGGATCCTTTGTCATTGTTGTGACTGCCTCTTTGCCTTAATGATTTTTGCATTGCCTGCAGGAGATACTGTACTGCACGACTCAGAAGGCTGTACAAGTCTCTCAAGTTTTTGCATGGCCGAGGTAAATACACCAGAAGGAATATAACCGAGTCAACAGTCACGGATGTGAGGTGTGGTCCCTTCTGCTGATAATATGCTATATAGCATGTTGCTTGTCTTCATAATTCCCTTTGCAGTGTTGTAAACCTTGTGTGATGTTTTGAGCAAGGACTATTACAATTTGTTTAAACCTTGAGAGGACTTCATGAAGCAATTTAACATGTGAGAGCAGGTTTCTCCATGTAGTATTTTACATGGCCGAGCGAGCATGGAGTCATGCCATGGAGAAGAAAACTGCTGGTACAAACGCACAACAGCGTATCTACATGTTGGGTCGATTTAGGAAAGCAGTTAAATGGGCATCGCTTTTTTCACAATTATGTTCTGTAAAAGGAGATTCCAGGACATCTCTAGAAGCTGAGGTGTGTTTCTTACTATATTTTGTTTCACTTTCTCTCAACTGTATTTTTTAATAATAATCTGAACTATTTTGAAGACAAATCTAGAATATTTTCACCAAAATACATTTTTCTCAGGCATATGCTTCATATATGAAAGGTGCTTTGTTTTTTGAGCAAGACAAGAATATAGATGGCGCAATGATAAATTTCAAGAATACAAGGTTTGTGGAATTCTGCTTGTTTTGTTAGAATATATGATCATCAGAACCTGGCATTATTTATTGTGTGGATATTTTTATTCTTGTTCCTTTTTGAATGAGTAATTAGGGTGATTTTTTTATGATTTTGAGTAATTTATATTATCTGTTTCTCTATAGGGCTATATATGAGGAGCTTGGGAAGTATGGCAGTATAGAAAATCAACTTTTATGCCGTCAGCGCATTGAAGAAGTGGAGCCTATGATTGATTTCTGTTCACACAAACTAGGTGGATCATATTTACAAGCACATGAACTCCTGGATACTGCTAATGATCTTCTCAAGGCTAAGATGGAGGTATTTATTTTCTTACTGCTCATCTGACATACCTTGATACCTTGATTTCTTTTTAAGAGTTAGTTAAGGGCTAGCACATATTGCGATGGACCATAACATTAAATATTAGATTGATATGAGTTTTATCTTGAGGAGTCAATTTTTTGGGAATCAATTTCCTTCTTGTTCTTTTAGCGGTTTAGCATAGGAGCTACGAGGTTGGAGAGAAGGGTGCAATGTGTTTTTTTTGTACTTGCAGTTTTGAGGATTGTACCCATTTCAGGAGCAAGCATGTCAGATTTATAAACCCATAACTGTTTCACTATTTACCTAGACATAGCGTATATTTAGGTGCATAGCAAAATCTATGAACCTAGAAAACCCTAAACGACTTACAATTTGGAACAGAGGGACTAGATTTTTAACCTTTTGAGTTTTATCAGGCCCTGCGATTCGCAGAGTTTTATTCATGATCTGGAAGTGCTTTGTTTCTGTACAAGTCATGCTTATATATATTATGCTTGTTGCAATGTCTTGTTTAGCAAATCATCATGTTACTGTCGATTAATTTTTTTACTTTCAGTATTGCATGCAATTGCATCTGTGAAATTTTGGCATTCAGTTAACAAATGGGCTAATGACTGCTACGTTCTCGAACTCGTAGCACTAGGGTGTAAAGTGTAGAGGCCCAAAGATCACTTTAGCTGTTGTGATGAAAGCATCACAATGCCACTACTGTCATGTTGATATTTTGATTGAAACAGCTGGAGATCTGGCTGTCTGCAGGGCAATTGGGTGCATTTTGAAACGATACGCCTTCTTTTAGTATACACAATTTTAATATTTTAGATGTGCTATAATTGTTTTCGCTGTTGGAAGTTAAACAAAATTTAGCAATTCTATGTAAGGCAGAGATTGAGAGTTTTTTCAGATCTCTCTATTTTCTCCCAAATATACTACCTAACATTTATGTCTTTGTAGTGCAGTTGGCAAATAAAAGAAGCTAAATGTTATAGATAGTACTACATTCGCCCTGCCATCTGATTTCATGATTCATAAAATTGACACCAACTTGTTTACTTGTAATTTCTTTTTGGCTGTTTAGATGCCCTTTTCTTCCTATATTCTTAGATGTATTTTGAAAAAATTTCAGGCTGTATTATCTGAGACAAGATCACAGCAGGCAGCTTCCATGACCGAGTTTAACTGGCTTGGTCGCACATTTCCTATTGCAAATGCAAAGACCCGTGTCTCCATTTTGAAAGGTATATAGTTACTTTTAACTTCTGGAGATTGTGCAGGATTACCATATAATGCTGCCCTTTTGTTTCGAAATGAGATCGTATAAAATTCAGGTCATGATAAAATGGCTGATTATAGAATCCTTATTTAAGCAATTTTCTTGCTGCAACTTTTTAGTTTTATATTTGTGGACCACTCCTTAATTGAGTTATATGATCAGCTCAGCAGCTTGAGAGAGACTTGAGTGGTGCTGCCACAGAATCAGTTGCTTCTGACAAAAAGCTTGCCATATTTGATAAAGTATTTTCTGCATACCATGATGCTCGGAGCTGCATCCGCAATGACCTGGTATTCAATTTGTTGTTTTTACTTGTTATATATTTATTAGTACAGACTAACATACTAGAGAATAGAGTTGTCTTATACAATGTTTACGGTTTGTATTCTAACATCTTTTTTCCCGAATGTAGGCTTCTGCTGGCAATGCTGAGGATATAAGAGATGACCTGAATGGTCTTGACAAAGCTGTTAGTGCTGTTCTAGGATTGAGGACTATAGAACGTAATCAGTTACTTGTTAGCATTGCTAAAAGTAAATTCACAAAGCATCGAGATGAGAAAAATGAGCGGATCACAAAGCCAGAAGAACTTGTTCGGCTATATGATCTGCTTATTCAGGTATGTTTGTTTTCTGTCACATCCTCTTTTTAGACGTTTTATTTCATGTCTTAACTAGACTTTGTACTTTTGCTGATGTGAGACTGCTTTTTTGCAGAATGCAACGGACTTGACAGATTTAGTTAGCTCTGGAAGAAACAAAAATGAAGAAGAGAACTCCTTTATTCATGAGTATGAGCTGAAAGGCTTGGCTTTCCGAGCTGAGAGGTTTGTTACACTGTATCCAAGTTTAGCGTACTCTTTAACAACCAGCTTTCTTTACATGATTGTATCTCTTTTCACAATATAAATCTCTGTAACTATTTCACGATCCCTTTTACATGTTGGTCTGTATGCCGTCCTTACTTGCTGCATCAATTATGTATATACCAAACGACAAATTAAAAGATACGTTAAGAGTTTGATGCATGAGAGTATGCCACTTGCGTAGTTAGTAAATTAATTCATCTGTTTAAATCTTTCAGGTGGTTAGCAAGGTTTAAATCTGTTTATTAAATCTAATGCCTGGTGGATTATCCTTACATGTTTCAACTTTGAAATATTGTGCAGATGTTTCTTTTTGGCAAAGTCATATAGTTCAGCAGGCAAAAGAGCTGAAGCCTATGCATTATTCTGCCATGCCCATACTCTCACTGATTCTGCACTGCAACAGCTTGCAAACAGTCATGACAAGGTTTGCCACTGAAATAACCAACTCTGAACCAGCACCTTGCAATCTTTTTACTGGCATATATCGCTTCCAATCCTGAGGACTATTAACGTGAAACCTTGATACTAGATACAGGGAGTTTATGGTTTCTCTATGTTGAAGCAAATTGAATGGCAAGTTAATTGACTTTGTTGGCAGGTTAATCTTAGAACACAGTTGCATTCAAGGAGAAAAACTATTTAATAACATAGTTCATGTTCTTCACTTAGCTGAAGCAAATTGAATCCCAAGATAATTAGGATTTGTGGGGCTTTTCCCATTATCTTTGTTTTTCTAATTATTATTGTAAGAGATTCGCTTAACTTATGCATGCTCATTTTTCACAGGCTTTAATACAAGATCTGAAGTCTCTATCGGACAATTGTAGATCAAATAGCTGCATAGAACATGCAACAGGCATTGTGGAGGAGGAGATTGTTCCTTTGAAACTTTCTAAAGGAGTCTCAACTATGTCACTTGCTGATGATAAAACAAAGGTATCTTTCCATTATGAAATATGCCCATGTGAGCACGGAATAAGTCTTGCATTGGTAGGACACCCTTATGGTCTAGGTTTGCACCCAGTTCTGATTTTTAGATTGGTTGTGCTATAGTGGCTAATTTTGGAGGTTGACACCACCATTTTGACTTGTATATACTATTCAGGGTTCCTTTGGGGTTTCAGTTGGTGCCACCATTTGAACTTTACATATTACAATCATGGTGCCTTTTGAGAATTTATTGCTCATGTATAAATTTGCATTTTTCAAGTAACTGTTGCAGAAGTATCGGTCCACACAATTGCATTTGATCCAAGCATAGATGAATCTACAAACTTAGTATGCTGTATATTACTGCCTCCGTCTAAAAAAGAATGCAATTCTATCTCAATGTTATTAAAGTATCTTGAGTTTGACTGTCAAGAGCCTCCCGTCCGTAGGAGGGAGCTCCCTGACTGCGTAGCTCGTAGGAACCGGGGTAAGGTGGCGCCAGGGTTTCTGCCTGGCTGCCGGTGAGGGGGATGAGACTCAGAGAAGATAGGTGAGGGGTTAGACTAATACTTCTTTCTTAAACTTAAACATGGTCTGCTGATTACATAAATAGAGGAGTGAAGCTCCTCGGTTCTGCTACTGGCTTGATGAGCCGTCTAGTACTTAATGTAACCCTTAACTACTTCTTGATTCTTGGTCTGATCAATGCTTAGTTGGTGGCCTCTTCGGTCGGCTCTGGGCCATGCGCGCCGTCGCTCGCCGTGCCGGCAACGCTTCGGTTCTTGGACCGGTGGCTGTAGTGTCGGCCCCACATCACATCTCTCCCCCCCTCGACAATCAGCTCGTCCTCGAGCTGAAAATGGGGGAAGCGATCCTGGAAGCTGTCGAGGTCCTCCCAAGTTGCAGTGGCGGCTGGCTCTCCTTGCCAGTGGATTAGAATCTGGCGCATGCCGCGAGCGAGGCGCGTGCGCGATCGGAGGCAAGGCGGGAGGTGCGGCTGGAGGAGTGCCCACGAACTTCTTCAGTAGACCCCCATGAAAGACGTCGTGGATGCGGGTTCGTGGCGGTAGCTCGAGGCGGTAAGCCACTGCGTTGATGACGGCGATGATACGATAGGGCCCGAAGAAGCGGGGGCGGAGCTTGCCCTTAGTGACCCCGTGGAGGGATGCCGGAGCCCGGTGGCGGAGGCGGAGCCAGACCCAGTCGCCCACCGCGTAGTGGACCTCGCGATGGTGGCGATCATAGGACTTCTTGTAGATGGCTTGCGCCTGTTCCAGGGCGCGAGCATCGGCTAGCAGCTCGTCGCGCTGGGCCATGCCCTGGGCCACTGCCGCAACTCGCGTCTCCCCATGTTCATATGAACGGATGGATGAGGGTTCACGCCCATAGACGATCTGGAACGGCGTGGCCTTGAGCGACATCTGGTAGGCCGTGTTGTAGACGAACTCAGCCCAGGGCAGCCACCGGAGCCACTGACGCGGCCGATCCCCAGTCAGACAGCGGAGGTACATGACAATGACCTTGTTTGCCGCCTCTGTCTGGCCGTCAGACTGGGGATGGAACGCGGTGGTCATATGCAGCTTGACGCCGGACAACTGCATGAGTTCTTTCCAGAAGAGTGACGTGAAGACGGGGTCTCTGTCCGAGACGATGGACTAAGGCAGCCCATGGAGGCGGATGACGTCGGAGAAGAAAGCTTGGGCCACCGATTCCGCCAAATAGGGGTGAGCCAGGGCAATAAAATGACAGTACTTACTGAACCGGTCCACGATGGTGAGGATGACCGACTTGCCGCCGACCTTGGGCAGAGCTTCGATGAAGTCGATGCCGACATCGGCCCAGACGGCCGTGGGCACCGGGAGAGGCAGGAGGAGGCCGGCCGGCTGCAGATGCTCGGACTTGTAGCGTTGGCACGTGGCGCAGGCCCGAACATAGTCTTGGACGACGGTGCGCAGGTTGGGGGAGTGCACGTCGCGGCGAAGGCGGTGCAAAATCCGCTGGACGCCTTCGTGGCCGTCATCATGTACCGCGGCGAGGAGCTCGGGCAGCAGCGGCGACCCGGGCGGCATGTACAGGCGCCCGTTGTACGTGACGAGGCCGTCACAGAGGCCCCAGGGCGCCACCCGCTGTCGGCGGTGATCTCCTCCCGGAGAGCCACCAGCGCGGGGTCTGAGCTGTTGGCGAGACGCAGTTGGTCGATGAAGTTGAAGTGGGGTGCCGAGACGGCCATGGCGCGGGCGGGGACTGAGTCGGTGTCGCGGCGCGACAGCGCGTCGGCCACGGTGTTGGCGTTGCCCGCGCGGTACTCCACCGCGAAGTCGAAGCCCAACAGCTTACCCACCCAGTGGTGCTGTGGAATAGTCGCCAGCCTCTGATCGAGCAGAAATTTGAGGCTAAAGTGGTCGGTGCGTACCAGGAAGCGGCGGCCCCAGAGGTAGGGACGCCAGTGGCGAATGGCGAGCACCAAGCCGATCAGTTCGCGTTCGTACGCGGCGAGGGACTGATGGCGCGGTGCTGCGGGCCTGCTGAAGAACGCGATGGGGTGCTGATCCTGCAGCAGCATCGCCCCGAAGCCGTACGTGGAGGCGTCACACTCGACGATGAAGGGGAACGCGAAATTGGGGAGCGCCAGGACCGGTGCCGTGGTGACCGCCGTCTTGAGAGCGGCGAAAGCCACGGTGGCCTCCTTCGTCCAGGAAAAGCCCTCCTTGAGCAGGGCCGTGAGCGGAGCCGCGATCTCGCCAAAACCCTTCACGAATTTGCGGTAGTAGCCCGCTAAGCCCAGGAAGCCGCGGACAGCGCGAGCCGAGCGCGGTCTCGGCCAGTCTGCCACCGCGCGGACCTTCTCGGGGTCCATGGTCACTCCGTGGCCCGAGATGATGTGACCCAGGTATGCGATGGACTGGACCCCGAAGGCGCACTTGGATCTCTTCACGAAGAGGCGGTGTTGCTGGAGGAGGGTGAGCACGGCGCAGACATGGCGGAGGTGCTCGGCCATCGAGCTGCTGTAGATGAGGATGTCGTCGAAGAAGACGAGGACGGAGCGCCGGAGGAAGGGCCTCAGGATGTCGTTCATCAAGGCCTGGAATGTGGCCGGGGCATTGCAGAGGCCAAACGGCTTGACGAGGAACTCGTAGAGGCCGTCGTGCGTCCGGAAGGCCGTCTTCTCGACGTCCTCGGGCTTCATACGGACTTGGTGATAGCCGGAGCGGAGATCCAGCTTGGAGAAGAACCGGGCGCCATGGAGTTCGTCCAGGAGCTCATCCACCACCGGGATCGGGTAGGCATCCTTGATGGTGATGGCGTTCAGCGCCCGGTAGTCGACGCAGAACCTCCAAGAGCCGTCGGCCTTCTTGACCAAGAGCATCGGCGAAGAGAACGCCAATGAGCCGCGCGTGATAAGCCCTTGAGCGAGCATGGCGGCGCACTGCCGCTCCAGCTCGTCTTTGTGGGCCACCGGGTACCGATACGGGCGCACCGCCACCGGCGCCGAGCCCGGCATGAGGGTGATGGCGTGGTCGCGGGAGCGAGGCGGCGGCATGCCCGTGGGCTCGGAGAAGACGGCAGTGTACTCGTCGAGGAGCGCAGGCAGCAGGCCGTCGGTGGAGCAGACGCGCAACCCTGGCCCGGCGGAGTGGCTCTCGACGCCGTGCCAGCAGACCTGATGGTCTTCCCGCCAAAAGGACATGGTCCGCGCCCTGAAGTCCCAGAGGATCGGGCCTAGCGACGCGAGCCACTGCGTTCCCAGAACGACGTCGTAGCCGGCCAAGGGCAGGGCGAACAGGTCCGTTGTGAAGGCTTCGGCGCCGATGCGGAAGTGCGCCGCGCGGTACACCCCTGGGCACGGCACCCGCTCCCCGTTGGCGACCGTGACGCGCATGCTGCCACCGGGGTGGAGGTGGAGCGAGGTGCGGTCCGCGACGTCCTCCGAAATGAAGTTATGGGTGGAGCCGGAGTCGAGGAGCGCCAGCAGCGCCGTGCCACCCATGGTGAGGCGGACCTGCATGGTGTCGCTGGAGCGCACACCTGCCATCGCGAGGAGAGAGATCTGGGGATCCTCGGACTCGGCCTGTTCGAGCGGGTCGTCGTCTTCTGAGAGCTCGAGGAGGAACACGCGCCGGCAAACCTTGCTGTGGCCGCGTTCAAACTTCTCGTCGCAGTTGAAGCAGAGCCCGAGACGGCGCCTCGACTCCATCTCAGCCTGGGACAGGCGCTTGAGGTGGCAGCCTTCGATGGCGGCTGGCGCTGGTGGTGCGCTGATCGGAGGTGCCGGGAGCGCGAGGATCGGCGGTGTGCCTGCCAGGAGCGGCCGCTGGTTGGAGCGGGAGCCGGCCGCTGAGGACGCCGGTAGAGCGAGGCGGTGTGTGGCGTAGAACGGTTCCCGCTGCTCCAAGGTCCGGGCGAGGTTCATCGCCAGGATCAGGGTCTGGGGGTTCTGCACCTGTACGTCGATGCTGAGAGGGCGACCCAGACCTGCTGTGAACGCTTGGACGCGTTGGCGCTCGTCCAACGACCCGACGCGCGGCAGCAGCGCTTCAAAGCGATCTTGATATTCGGCCACCGTCGTCGTACGCTTGCAGGTCATCAGCTCCTCCATCGGATTGGCCCGCACCGGTGTTCCGTAGCGGAGGTTGAGCAGCTCCGAGAAGCGCCGCCAGGAAGGTGTGCCTTCATCGGCTTGCACCTGGATGTACCACATCTGAGCGCCGCCTTCGAGGTTGTATGAGGCCATCCAGACTTGCTCTTCCATGGCGATCCGCTGCTGGTGGAAGTAGGATTCGCAGCGATTGAGGAACGCCAGCGGATCGGTCTTGCCGTCGTACTTGGGGAAGTCCATCTTCTGAAGACGAGGGGGGCGGTCCCCTGTGTGCTTCGCGAACCCGCCGCCGCGGGAGCCCGAGCTAGAGGACGGCGGCCGGTTCTGGCACAGTTCCACCAGCTCCTGTGCATGGAGGCCATGTTCTTGGAGAGGTCGGTGAGCATCTGGGCTAAGTCGGAGATGGATGGTTCGGCCATGGGTGGGGAGGTGGAGGCAGTGGAGTGGGTGGGCGAGGTTGGTGCGGAGCAGGCGGTAGCGGAGGCGGGGTGGCGTCCCGAGGATCGCCGGACAGCTGATACCAAGTTGTCAAGAGCCTCCCTTCCGTAGGAGGGAGCTCCCTGACTGCGTAGCTCGTAGGAACCGGGGTAAGGTGGCGCCAGGGTTTCTGCCTGGCTGCCGGTGAGGGGGATGAGACTCAGAGAAGATAGGTGAGGGGTTTAGACTAATACTTCTTTCTTAAACTTAAACATGGTCTGCTGATTACATAAATAGAGGAGTGAAGCTCCTCGGTTCTGCTACTGGCTTGATGAGCCGTCTAGTACTTAATGTAACCCTTAACTACTTCTTGATTCTTGGTCTGATCAATGCTTAGTTGGTGGCCTCTTCGGCCGGCTCTGGGCCATGCGCGCCGTCGCTCGCCGTGCCGGCAACGCTTCGGTTCTTGGACCGGCGGCTGTAGTGTCAGCCCCACATCACATTGACTAACTATATATAAAAAGTTATTAATATTAATATTTGTGATACCAAATAAGTATCATTAAATTGTCATGAGATAATTTTTCATAATATACGTATTTGGTGTCATAAATGATAATATTTGGCCTATATGTTTGGTCTCACTTTAGATACTTTAACAAAGAATGTACGTAGAATTGCATTCTTTTAGGGACGGAAGTCGTATTAATATTATGGATTTATGACCTGATATGTTTGGCTGCCAGTAACTGTTTTTCAGCCTATCTTCAATGTTGTAAGTGGTCAAGTTGACTAGTTCCCACCTTGTGATTTTTGTCTTCTGTACATGATGTGATACTTTGCACATCAAACCAAGTTGGCAGCTATACATATTTTTTAATCACAGATACATATGATATATTTGTATTTTGCAGGAGAACAAGTATCTTCTTGATATGCTAGAGAGCTATGAATCAGCGATTGGTGAGCCAAACACCAAAGCTCCATGTCGCATTGCTCAATTCCCACCTCCCTTCCAAGCAATTCCATGCAATCCTATTGTGCTTGATATGGTTTACAACGCAATTGAGTTCCCAAGCCTTGAGAACCGTATGAAAAAAGAAAAGAAGGGTCTTCTGAGCAGGTTCTGGGGTTGAAAGATGGCATTTGCCCTCTTGGATTTTGGTACATTTTCCGATCGTTTGTTTTGCTTGGTGCATGAACGGGTGTAAAATTAGAATGTCCTGATAATACCTCTCTGATGGGTGAAAGATTATCTTCAGTGCCCTGCCCAAGAAATTCTGAGATTGTTTACCAGAAGGATCATTTAACCGTTGCAAAGTACATCTGGCTCGGTGACTGGATCAGCATAACCTTTGGTGTTATTAAATTTTGAGCGATGACTGAGATAGCTTGGATTATCAAATGTTGTTTCATTTCCATATCCCAAAGTAGGCTGGGAACAATAAGTAAAATGTTTTCAATATTAATTTAATATTAATTTATCTTGTTACTCAATTAGGTACAAAATTTTATATTTTCATAGCTGTAAGTTTTGATAAATTAGGTTGGTGTGCGTTCCTTAAAAAAACGGACTACATCCGATGACGGAATTGTGAAACAAATGTCACAGGCATTGCACCAAGTGTGTCGCCCCAAGGAAACTCATTTACGGCGTATTTGGTTGAGCACGGTTTAATTTTTCTTGTTTTTTTGTTCGAGTCATGCGATTATGTTGGGAGATGAATCATCTCATATTTTATTTTTCGGTTTGGTTTGAGGTATAAAGATCAGTTTATGCATTTTATCTCTTCGTTCCTCAAACGCGTATTTTAAGGTTCTGCCAAAAAGAATTTTTGTTGAACAGATTCCCCTCCTGTCATCTACTTTATAAGGGCCCTGAAATTCCTGCGTTCCAAAGGGGAAGTGGTCTCTTTAGATATACTCTTGAAGCATCCAGCAGCTTAGAATCCACAATTTATCTGTTTTTTTATAAAAAGAACCGTACCTTTTATTTT
The DNA here is from genome assembly GCA_009763385.1 of Coix lacryma-jobi var. lacryma-jobi. Lineage (NCBI taxonomy): Eukaryota > Viridiplantae > Streptophyta > Magnoliopsida > Poales > Poaceae > Coix > Coix lacryma-jobi. The sequence continues at coordinate 9,279,261 of CM019825.1, read as the reverse complement.
ACAGGTTATCTAGAGCTACATAAGCCAACTTTATAAAATTGAGATTTCTTGTTGCAGGAACAGTCCAACGCCCCCGCGAAGCCGTAGGGACCTAGCCCTCTCCTCCCACCCCGCGTAGCGCCGCCGCTGCCCGTCGCTTCCAAGCCGCGAGCGCCGCCGCTGTCTCTGTTAGTCCCCCTCTCTCCTCCCTTCGGCCTGTGCCGGAGGCTGAAGAGAGTGGACATCCATCATTTTTAATACCTTTTCCCAATAGATCGAGTTTTTAGAGTTTGAGTCTCTCCATGCCAAGAGTATTGTAGTATTGGAGATTTATTTTCTTCTTTTTCTCTTCGGCGACGGTGAAGGGGAAAGATGAAATTGTCTTCTCCATGACGGCTTTGTTGAAGATGTAGGCGATAACTTCGGCGTCAACATCTTTATTAGCATGACGACATGGAGATTTTTGTTTCCGGATGACGGCATCAATGTGGAGATGATGTCGTCGTCATGGAATAATTTTCTCCGGTCTCTTCTCTGTTTTGTTGTGGTTGGATCTGGCCACAATGAAGGACTAGGGAGAATAAGTTTCAGATTGGTCTTCCTCACTCTTCGGTGGCAGAAAGAAGAAGAAGGAAGACACGAGAAAGAAGAAGTTTCTCAACACCACCTGCAGAAATGTTGGTCGTCCGTTGGACATCTATTGTCTGGCCTAAAACAATTGTTGCCGAGTATTTGCCTGTGCGGTCATCCATATGAAGCGTCAAATATGTTTGGATTTGAGAGTTTGAGCCATTCACAGTTTGAGTGCAATATATATGAGAATCAGTTTCTGGATATATGTTTTTTTTCCAGACCCAGCTATATTTTAATACAATTCTTTTTTCGTCTAAAAAAAAGGCTAACTTTATAAAATTTGGTTGTAGCCACGTCTCAATGGGTGGTCAAGGAGTTTTTATCCGGACACATAGGTGACGGTTTTGTCTTCAAACTGAGTGTTATTTGCGTGTCAATTTTTTAAAGATCTTTTGTAAGACTATCTTTGTTACATAAACTTCGAAAGTGTCGATGATCTTGAATTTAATAAAGCTTTTCTTATCGCAAAAAAACCCTTATAAAGATCATAAGAAGAAGGGTAAAGACACAGTGGATTAAATACCGAACTTATAAATAGCATATATTCCATGCAGTGACGTCAGTTGACGACACGGTGATGTACGTCTAAGTGCGGACTTAACGTAATTGGAAGAATTTAGAATTGGGCACTTGGTGGCTTTGGTGCTAGAGCTCTTCTGTTGAGCAGCAGGCCAAGCTGAAGACGCCTCCTGCTCCCATACCGAACTGAAGCTTGAGAAATCGGAAAAAAATTCCATGAACCTTGGATTGCTTCCACGTGTTCACCCAGTACAATCCATCCGTGCGTGTGGAAGCCCAGCAGCTGCAGCCCAATAGCCTAGCAACCCAGCAGCACCGTGCACGATGGGGTCGAGTCTTAAAGTTTTCGAGGTACGATGGGGTCGAGCCTAAAGCTTTCGAGATACGCGATTATCTATACGCGTGACAAACAATAATGTGTATATAGTTTTCACCTAATTTTTTCCCCCGAGAAATCCGTACTCGAACCCACCCGATTGCGACGCCTGGGCCTTGTTTAGATACCTCCAACTTTTAACTTTTTTTTCACTCTCTCTATCACATCACAATCACATCAATGTTTGGACATATGCATAGAACATTAAATATTGGTAAAAAAAATAACTAATTGTACTTTTAGTATGTCCATGTCAAGACGAATCTTTTAAGTCTAGTTGAGTCATATTTAGATAAAGTTTATCAAATAACAACGAAAGTGCTACAGTTGAGAAAAAAACTTACTCCCCTCGTGTAAACAAGCCCGTGGTGAGGAACTGCATGCCCGCCGCCCTGTCGCCTGGAGGGCAGCACAAGGCGGCCGGAGTGGAGGATTATTGCCCTTTCGTCGTGCCGGCCTCATGTTAATTTTGTCGTGCTCGTTGGGCAAATAAACTGCTCTTGTCATGTCCCCTGCCATGCATGCATATGCCGTGCATTGATTAATTGATCAAGAATTCACACCGTTAATTATGTCGTGTCATATATGCCCATGTGCTAAGATTTTTAGACACGACCCCCTCACGTTGACGCCATTATTCCATGCAGTGGTTTGGCCATATTGAAAGGTCGTCCCATGCGTTAATGCCTTGTTTAGTTTCCCCAATTTTTCCCAAATATTTCTACATTCCCCGTCACGTCAATCTTTAGCTATATGCATGAAGCATTAAATATAGGTAAAAAAATAACTGATTGTACTTTTAGTATCTACATGTCGAGACGAATCTATAAAGTTTGTCAAATAACAACAAAAGTGCTACAATACGTTTCCTAAATATTTCTCGGAACTAAACAAGCCCTAAGACGTCCTCGTCTTGCTGCTCCATTCTTGCTACCTCAACTACGGACACCGACCTTCTGGCTGAGAGCTACTCCGTACATTTTTATTGCCTCACAATTCAATGCATCGCGAAGAGCGCGGCGACTGACCGGGCCTCCGTCAACGCTCATGGTCGTCGTCCATGGTTTTTATTATGGGTTTTGCTGTGGTACCTGCTAATAATTGTGATCCGTTCATTTAATTAGATCGAACGGTTAAAATTAAATATATATTTATTTAATTTTAAATTTAGTAAAATAGGATATACGAGTATAAGGAAAGCTTTAAATAGAAAATTTATTTTCTAGATCTAATTTATGCATGTGTAATCTATTAGATATAGTATTTCTTGTATTTTGTAACTTAGACATGGAATAATTTGATTAATGCGGTAAGCATTTTTTCGTGCATGTAAATGTAATCTCACTCCCAAATCACTTATACGTGACCGTGAATGCCAAATCCACGTGGGTCCATGACTGTAATCATTTTTTATGCTTGTATAAGTCATTGTTCGTAAATGTACATAGTGACAACACATATATAAGAGTTTTTTAAATTGAGTATATAGTGATCGATGTACAACTTTAATGTGACTATGTATCATAAGCATGATTTCTACGTGTATGCAAAGACTAAAACACACAATTCGAGTACATGCATGTTTTTATAGGAAATTTCACGTGATTAGAGAATCCACATGCAATTTTTAAAAAGGAAATTTCATCTCCTGCCATTAGGGGATGCGAAGGGTCACGGTCCTGCGCTGCTTTTCCGTGATTAGGCAAGAATTATTGTTTTTCTGGATTTTTTTAGTTATTATAAGTAGCTCAAAAAATCCGAAAAAAATCCAAAAAATCAACGACTCAGATTTATTTGAGATATTACCTCCTAGGAGGTAAATGATGTACCTTAACATTGCCCTTTTATTATAGACATCGGATTATTGCGGGACCTCTGTTCGTTTGAAGTTATCCATGGCTGATTCTCTCAGTACTTTGAAGTTTAAGCGAACAGAACTGTAAGGGGCATGCCTCTTAAGTGCAATATAATATAATTTAAAAACTTTTCAATTGTTTTTGAAATTGCTAGTAGGTCGCAGCTTCAGTGATTGGGTGTGGGCCCATGCGTCACCTATCAAATACTCATCATATTGTTGGCCTCTCAACCAAGTATTATTCACTCCTCGCTAATGTTACGTTGATTTGGTCAAAATAATTTCCATATTGCACATATTGTTGACACTTCTTTAAGCTTGTGAATCTTGATTGATGACCATACACTACTAGAGAAGAACAGGCCTTTGGACGATCTGCAAATTGAGCTTTAGTCTAGACCAAAAATTATGTCCGAGGCTAAAGATCTTTAGTCCCGGTTGGTAATACCAACCGGGGTTAAAGGGTGAACCTTTAGCCCCGGTTGTTGTTACCAACCGGGACTAAAGGTCCTTTTAGCCCCGGTTGGTGTTACCAACCGGGACTAAAGGTCCTTCACGAGTGGATTCAAAAGGAAAACGTACATAACTATATCATGCGGGTTGCGTAGCTGAGTTGGTAGGTGAGTTGTGCATGTGCAAGGTGAGAGGTGCTGAGTTTGAATCTCACAGATGCACATTTATTTTTTCACATGAGAACCTTTAGCCCCGGTTCAAAAAAACTTTTAGTCCCGCGTCGCCAGCCCCGGTTGGTACCGGGTAGTGATATTGGCTAACCGTCGATTGTATTTTTTTGGTTGAGAGTCAGTGCGTAGACATTAATGCAGTGGACATTGTACAAAGAACACGGTGGTTTGTACCAAACAGTATGTTGCCTTCTGGTGTATACTGATTGTTAGTATATACTTAGTAACACGGTTTGAAGTTGTGGAGTGAGCGTCAATCGAACATGATAATCACCAATGCAGGTCAGAGGACGATGGTTGAATACTTGGTCCGGAGGATATGTATATGCATGCATTCGATCGATCGCAGTGGGCTGTAAACTGTGGCCAGCTCTGTGTAGCCCCCTCAGCCACCCCCTGGATCCGCCAATTCTCCTTCCAATTTTATTTTTATATATATATGTTTGTAAGATGAGGTGATTTCGTTTCCTAGCTCCATTATTGCTGTCCCCGTGCCACAGCAGGCCGCGAGCCGAGAAGAACAGAGCTAATAACAGCTGCTCGCACATAAACATGACTATGAAAGCCTGGCAGACTCTTGAAGACATCAAGAACTCCTGGTCAGGGTTTTCATTATCAGGATTTAAAATTTATCAGAGATTATGGATAGGACAAACAAGATATATTAGAAATATCAGGGCAAATTCAAAAAGAAAAATAAAAATTTTTTGAAAAAAAAAATCTTTGGCTTGAAAATATTCTTAAGCTATTAAACATCGCTTGTTCACTTGATAGGCGAGAAGAACCTATATGTGCTATAGGATTCGACCTCCGTACGTGTGGGTAAATTTGGGTCATCTGGGTGGAAGTAGAAAAAAAAACCCATAGTTTTTGACCGATATTTAATTTTATCAGACGCCATGGATGAAAGAGAATTTCGGAATTCCATGAATTTCGGGTGATAAAGAAACCTGCTCGTGGTCAGAAGAGAAGAGGTTTCTTCAGGCAGAACATGCATCGGACTGGTCCCATAGTGACAATAACCGTGGGACAAGAGATTTCTGCACGTATTATTGATGTGCAGAACACAAGTTTAACTTAATTTATAATAAATACGTGCAATATTTATATTTTTAAATAATTTTATTCAAAAACTAGATATAAAGATCTTTCTAATGATATTAATTATATATAATATATATTAATATTTTGTAATATATATTAAATCAAAGATGTTTCTTAAAAAGTAGAAGGGAACATATCTAGTGCAAACCACACCCTTCGTGAAAACTCGTGCAAACCACGGTAAACAAATCGTCTAAATTCACAAAATAAATCACACATGTAGATGATATGATGATACACAACCTTGTAAAATATCTTGTCCAAAATCAAATTCATTTGTGAGATATAAAAATAACAAATTTCTAATAAATTATGTGGAAAAATTTCTGGCTTGAAATTTGTTATTTTTATAACTCACAAACGAAGACGAGTTTGTACAAGATATTTTATAAGGTTGTGTATCATCATACCATCTACATCCGTGATTTTTTTGATAAATTTAAACAACTTTTTTTTTGTTGTGGTTTGCACGGATTTTCACGAAGGGTGTAGTTTGCACCAGATACGTTCCCAAAGTAGAAACGACAGTTATTTGGTACTGCCACTAGGACGTACTGCCGACCTACCTGCTTTCAATTCATGAGGTGGAGTAAGTCAAACATCTCTATCTATATATTGCGTATTTGCGTTGTTCGTAGACAATGCAATGCGCAAGCTAATTAAGGTGGCCGAAGCAATCTTCCAAAACCAGAGAAACCAAACCCGCATCAGGCAGCAGCGCGCGCTATAGCCACAGCAGTACAGCACACGCACAAAGGCGGATCGAGAGAGAGAGACATGGCAGGTGCTAATGCTACTAGCAGGAGCAGCTCCTTCCACCCGGAGCACTCGATCGAGAGATGGAATTACAGCGAGGCATCGACGTGCCCGTGCGCCGCGTGCGAGCGCGTGGTCACGGGCACGGGCTACCGCTGCGGCGAGTGCAACTTCAACATCCACGAGGCATGCTTGAGCCTCCCGGATAGCGCGACCTTCGACTTGGACGGGCACCCCGGCGGGCACTCGCTCACGCTCACTCGTCTGAGCGCCAGCCGGTGCTGCAACGTCTGCAAGGAGACCTCCCACGCGGGGCGCTACATGTACCTCTGCTCGCCGTGCAACTTCGACGTGCACCCGCGGTGCACGTCCTTGGTTGCCCCGCCGCCGCAGGCCCCTCAGGCTCAGGGTGAGAGACGGAGAATAGGTGGTACAATCGTAACTGTCATCAAGGTCGGCCTCTTTGGCTTCAGGGTGGTGGATTTATTCACCGGTGGGTTATTGTCGCCAGTGATCGACGTCATAGACACAACACTTGATAACATACGCGCAGCGGTTGATAACATAGGCACAACGGTTCATAACATAGCTGACGCAGCGGTTGATAACATAGACGCAACAGTTCATAACATAGCTGACGCAGCGGTTGATAACTTACAAGCAGTGGCAGATCTACAGGGGGGCTGGGTGGGCTCCAGCCCCCCTAAAGCGAGTACATCCGTGTAAACATAAAGGGAATGAGAAAAAATAAGTGGAAAAAAGAAAGAAAAATGAACAAATAAAGAAAGAAGAAGAGATCAGCCCCCTTTGATTGTGTTCTGCATCCGTCACTGCTTACGAGCTAGCTCATAAGATACTGGTACATTTGATTTGTTGTGAGTGGAAAATATTATTCCACAATTGATTTGTATGAATTAAAGTTGGCTTGTAGCTCAAAATAATAAAGTTTGACTTTCTTAAATCATATTCTCCCGGTTCTAAATTATAAGGTCATGTTTAAATACAAAGTTTTTTTTTGGAGTTTTGGAAAAAAATATCATAGTTTTGTTAAATACTTTAGTTTTAAAGTGTCATAAAGTACGTGTCTCAATGCAACCAACTTTCTGGTTTTGAATAACATGGTAATGATAGAACTGTAGTTTCTATGGAGTTTTTAAAACTCCTCTCTAGACCTCTTTTCTCTAAGCCATGGTTTCTATGGAGTTTCTATCTATCTATGTATGTAATTGAAAACTTATGTTGTCTCTTCTTTCTCTTCTTCATATATATGAAATGAAATTCGGGTGTTCGTTTGTTCTTATATCTGTTTGGAAATAGAGGGGCAAACCGGTGGAGTATTTTTCTTTTCATGCTCTGTACTCCGGTTGGCTGTTTTTTTATTTGAAAGGTCAATGGAGAGGGTTGGCTGTTTTTTTATTTGAAAGGTCAATGGAGAGAGGGATTGTCGGTGTTTCGAACCCGGGGTACGACACCAACGAGTAATATGATCGCGTGCTCTCTTCCTGGATGGTGATGCAAGATGACACAAGGATTTATCCTGGTTCGGGCAAAGAAGGCCCTACGTCCAGCGGGGGAGGAGATTCTTGTATTACTTGCACCTAAGTGCTTGTACAGGGGCGAATACAAGCTCAATGAGCGTGGACCGGAGTCCGGACTCGAGTGCGTACGTGTGTGGACTTGTGTGTTGTCTCTCGGAGTTGTGTAACCGTGGACTCGCGTCTTCTTTTCTCTCGCGCGAAGGGCCCTGGCGTCCCCTTTTATAGAACAAGAGGAGGCCAGGATTTACACAGGATAGATATATACAACGTTCGATATGGCGTAGGGTAGGAATCCTGTCTTGCCGGGGCCACTGGAGCCGACGTGGGCGTTGCTGTTGAGGCGTCCTTGGAGCGTGGCCTCCATCCTGGGCGCGGACGCGGAGACGTGGCGGCGTGGGGGCCGTACAGCGCCCATCCCGGCATGTACAGGACGCGGCGGGGCTCTTCCGGGTCTTGGGGTACCTGTCCTCCGATAGCATGAAAGCAGTCAGGGCTCGAGGGGCTCAGAGCCGGCCTCGAGGTGGCGCCTAAGGGGGGCTCGAGTCCCCGCAGTCATGGGCAAGTCCCGGGAAACCCGATTGAGCAGCAGGAAACCGGGCCTCGAGACGTGGTTTGGACGTGCGACAGTGTAGGGTATGGGTTAACAGTGCCGTACTGGCACCTTTTTGCCCATGCTTATGGTGAAAACGAGACTTGACTCTGCCCTGGTTACTGTGGTACACGTCGGGCTGCAGAAGACGTGACTGGAGTAGGTGGATGTATTAAATGTGCGGTATGGGGTTGGCATCCGATGTCTGCGCCGCTCGAGGGAAGCATAAGCGCCTCGAGGGATAGGCTGCTGTGCCAGAGAGGCTCGAGGTCCCCGCGTGGGGTCTCGAGGTATGGTGTTCGGCTGTGGGGGGCTCGGGCCCTAAAAGCCAGGACTCGAGGTTTTAGTGGAGCGCTCGCCCGAGGCCTGGCTTCGGAGGGCTCGGGCGAGATGGAGAACCGGCGTCAGCCCGAGGCCTGGATCGGTGAACTCGGGCGAGACGGAGAGCGCGCGTTCGCCCGAGGCCTGGCTTGGCGGGCCAGCATTGTGGGCCTCGAGGGGTTGGTCTCTTTAAGGGGTTAGGCTAGTTAGGTTTGTTATTTACCGGCGTTATAGGTTTAACCTATTAGTTTGCGTTGATTGGGGGTACCCTTTTGTGGACCCCCGACAGTAGCCCCCGAGCCCTTGTTCGAGTGCTTGCACTCGAGCAGGGGCTCCCGACTGGGATCTCGAGGGTTAGCTAACTGGATCTCGAGGGTTCGGCTGTGTTGATTCCGCGGGTGTCGTGCGAGCGACACCTGCGGGTGTAGCCCCCGAGGCCATGGGGGAGCGGTTAGGACTCCCTCGTGGGCTTTTTGCGAGTTTTAGTTGCGTTTTTTAGGCTCGGGAGTGTCGAGCCCCCGAGTTTTTTAGACCCTCTTTCGTCGAGGGGTGCCAGGCTGAACCGGCCGGCCGGCTCTTCGAGCTGTCCGGTACGTCGGTTGCCCTGGCTTGTCATCCCGCGAGTCCTTTCGATCGGATGCGAGGGAGGATGCCTCGTACTACCACGAGCGGGCGAGTATCGAGGTTCCCGGTGAGCTGGTAACGGGAAATCCAAGTGAGACCTCGTGCCCCGTTCGATAGGGGTCGACTGTAGCCCGGAGGCGATATCATAAAGCATGGGTGCTCAGTCTGTAGGAGTGCCGGGTCCATTCGATAGGGCCCGGTGGCTCGATGCCTCCCTCCGAGGGGATCTCAGTGCACGTCGTGCTCCCTGCCTTGGATACACGTGAGGGGCCTCGAGGGCTTGGCCCTCGAGTGATGCCGCGAGTGGCGCCCCTTGGTGTCCCTGACTCGGGTGCTCGAAGCCGGCTGTCGAACCCTCTTCGAGGGCCAGCCTTCGCTGCTTCGAGGCTTAGGGCCGGGGCCCGTTTTTACCTTCGTGAAGAAGCCTCCGTCGTCTGGGAATCCTTCTGCCCGTTGGGCGTGCCTTTTTAGGCAAAATCTGCCGGGGAGGGCGGCGGACGCGAAGCCGGGGCGACGGTCGTGGCGGGCCCGGGTAGTGGAGCAAATGGAGAGCTGCCGCGTGTACCCTGCATCCGGCTCGAGACGTGGTTAGGTGGGCGCATTAAATGCTATGCGGTTACCTTTTTCGTCGTCGTGGGACGCCTCGCCTGTTGGGGTTCTTTCGTATAAATACCGAGAGAGGGGGAGAGAGCTCTTCTCTTTGCCTTTGCCTTCGTAGCCGCCACAGCTCCCGTGCATCTCCTTCCTGAGCCCGCCATCTGTATCCTTCTCTGTTGTCCATCCGCCGCCCAAGTCCACGTCGTCGTTGCCATGGCCGACAAGACTCCGCCGCAACCGGCCGAAGACTGGAGCCGATCGAAGACGACGCATCGCGAGTTGGACTCGCTGGTGGCGCAGGGACTTCTCCGCCCCAACCCGGAGGGGGGACCCGCGTGGTGGATCGTCCCATCGGCGGACCACCGGGAGCCGCAGCCGCCGGAGGGGTACGTGGTGAGCTTCACCCGTTACCACCGCATGGGGCTCGGTGTCTCGCCGAGCCGCTTCATGCGTGCGTTGACCCACCACTACGAGGTGAAGCTGCAACATTTCTCCCCCAACTCGATCTCGCACGCCGCCATCTTCGCCGCGGTGTGCGAGGGGTACCTGAAGATCGAGCCGCACTGGGAGATGTTCGTTCACATTTTCCGGGGTGAGCTCTTCACCAAGACGTCGAAGTCCAGCAGGAAGCGGCTCGTGCGCGCTGGCTCCCTCGCCATCACCATGCGGACTGGGACCTCGTCGGCCGGCGTCCCCCGCGAGTACCTCCGCTACAAGCTCTCGACCAACCAAGCAGGATGGGACGACCACTGGTTCTATCTGCGGAACGAGGGGGGGCTCCTTCCGCAGTACATCGGCAGGGTCCTTGACCGGCGCCCGGAAAAGTGGAACTGGGGCATCGTGGCGGATAAGCAGCGCCATTTGCTGCCCCTGATGGAGATGATGAAGACGCTGGTGGACGAGAAGGGGCTGACCGTCCAGGCGGTAATCTAGGCGTTCCACCAGCGACGGGTTCTTCCGCTGGCGGACCGCCCCCTTTTCTTGTTCGAGATGGGGCCGAAGGCCGAGCCCGAGGCGCTGAACGGGTCGAGGATGGCCAAGGAGGGGCTGACTTGTAGCGACGGCATCTCCTGGGTGGCGATCACGATCCATGGATCGTTTGCCCCGGAGAGTTCCAATCTAATCTCAATGGCGCCCGACAAGGGGTGCCTCGATCTGGTAGGTCCCCATCGAGCTAGCCCGTCTCGAGCCTCCCCTCCTTTCTTCTTCGAACCTTGCGCCTTCTTTTCGTGTTTTTTCCTCATCACGTTTTCCTTTTCGCAGGGGGCGTTCACGTGTCGTGCCTCGAGGCCCCCGGTGAGGGAGGACGCCGCGGAGACACAGGTGAGGCGCCTCTCCGCTCAAAAGGAAAAAGAGAACAAGGATTCCAGAAAGAAGAAAGAGAAAAACAAAAACTTGCGTCGGTCGGCTCGGGAGCAAAGGTTGGCGAAGGCTCGCCGCAATCGGCAGCCTGGGGACGAGTCCCCCGAGCTCAGCTCCTCGAGCTCGGAGGATGATGATGATGATGATGATGATGATGATGATGATGATGATGATGATGATGATGATGATGATGATGAGAGCGACGACGAGGGGATGGACGCGCGCGGTTTGGCGACATCCGGGCTGACCGCTCCCCTATGCAGGAGGTCATCTACGAGGTCCCACCGGCGAAGGGATCGCGCGGGACGCAGCCGCGGAAGGCCGCATCAGGCCCAGCCTCGTCGGAGGCTCAGGGCATCTCGAGCTCCGCGCCGGTCGCACCGGCTGTCACGAAGAAGCCACGGACTAGGAGCGCTATTGCCGCGACGCAGAAGGAGACCACGGCCGCATCGACCCAGGCGGGGGGTCTCGAGAAGGGACGGGCTTCGAGAAGCGGCCGACAGGTCGAGAAGGATTTCGGGCCCGACCGCCGCGAGCTGTCAAGGGCGCCGTCGAGCCCGCGGAGGAGCAGGCGTCAGGAGGAGGCGTCGAGCCCGCGCCATCACGAGCGTCGGGGAGGGAGCCCCCGGGCGTCTCGTGACCAGGGGCGTGAGCGTCCCCGGAGTCCATCGCCGCACCGCCGCCAGGACACAGAGGTGGACGCGGGAGGGCGCGACCACCAGCGCGAGCGCCGGAGCAGGTCCCGGAGCCCGCGCCGGGGCGAGCGCCACGACGACAGCACGAGGGAGGTACGGTCGCCCTCCCGCGATGTGGGGCAGAAGGAGGGCTCTCCCTCGAGGTCGAGCCACGGGAGGCGTCGGGAGCCCTCCCCCCATCCCAGCCCTGCGGAGACGGCCCAGGCGCAGGGCTCGAGCCGTGGGGTGGGCTCGAAGCCCCTGAGTGGGTCCGACGATTCCAGGAAGAAGCCCAGCCGCCGCTTTGGGTGAGTAGTTTTCTTGGGTCTCGTCGGTACTGAGGCTTTACCTCTTTACTTTTGATGATGCATGCCATCTCTGGTTTCTCAGGGGGAAGCGCTCCTACCAGGAGGTGGACCTCGCTGCGTCCAAGCGGGCCAAGACCTCGAGCCCCGTCGAGGCACAAGCACCTCGAGGTATGGCACCTTCCTCCGCTAGAGAAGCCACTTGGCTGGAGAAGGCTCGAGCTGCCATGGCTCGAGGAGGCCAGATGATCGTCGCGAATTTTGGTGAGGCCATCGCCATCGACCACAGGGGTCGAGGCATCCTTCCCGATTCTGATATCACTGTCATCTCGTATTGCAGGGGCCGCAACTCGCGGCGTCGAGCCCGCCACTACCACGCCCACTGAGGCGCTGCCTCCTCCCCCTCCTCCTCCCGCGATGGCGTCAGTCGGGAGCGCCACCCTTCCCCCCGCTACAACGGCTGCTCCGGGGGAAGCGCTTGGGGCGAGCACGGCCCCGCCGGTGTCTGGGGCCGAGGAGACCGCGCCCCTCGAGGCCCCGACCGACACGAGCCGGGCTGCGGAGGAGGGAAAGGGGGGAGAGGCGTTGGCGGAGAAGGAGCCGACGGTGGAGGACCTTTTGAACGAGCTGGAGCAGGGGCCGCTCCTCGCCGCGGGCTTGACGATGGTGGAGGCGCCCGAGGCGCCGGCTAGCGCTGACAAGACGCCGGAGGACCTGGCCAGGGAAGAGCCGGGGCCCGTGCCGTCGGGCGGCGGGCCGCAGCTGGGGCAGCTCGGGGCGGAGGAGGATCTGCCCGACATCGAGCTTGACCGACCAGTATGGCCGTTTCCCGACGCGCCGAGCCCGTCCCTCGCCATGGTCTCCGTCGAGCAACCGGTCCAGCGGGGGGCCCCGCGCGAGGTGCGGTCCATCTTCCGGGAGGTGGCCGAGCTCATGGCGGAGGCGGAGCGGTCCTGCTCCGAGGAGGCGGGCCGGTCCACACAGGTGTCGGCCGCCCTCGCGAGGGCTGAGGCGGAGCTTCAAGATCTCCGCGCTGAACTAAGCCGGAACGCCCAAATGGCGAGCCGGCTCAACGAGGCGGAGGCGGAGGTCCGGGCGGCTCGAGGTGAGGTCGCTCGTTCCAAGGAGGAGGCCGCCGCCGCTCTCGAGGCGTCGAGGAAGGAGGCCGCGGACGCCCGAAGCGAGGCCACCTCCGCCCGGGCTGAAGCTGAGGCGGCGAAGCAGGAGGCCGCTGACGCCCGTGGCGAGGCCGCCACCGCCCGAACCGCAGCGGAGGCGGCGAGAAAAGAGGCCGAGGATGCTCAATGCGATGCCGCCGCCGCTCGGTCCGCAGCGGAGGTGGCGAAGAAGGAGGCCGAAGACGCCGAGAGTGGTGTCGCCACTGCCCGAGCTGCCGAGGGGGCGGCGCGGCAGGAGGTGATCCGAAAGGATCTGGCCCTCGTGGAGGTGGGCAGGCTGATCGAGGAGTTTAGGTCCGAGAAGCTCCTCATGCTGGCCGAGAAGCGCAGGCTCGAGCAGCGCGCTGAGGGCCTTACCAGCGACCTCGCCGCACTGGGGCAACACTGCGATGGTGAGGCTTACACCTTGTCCTTGTTTGGGCCTCGAAGTTTTTTGTTATGCTGCAGTCTCACTCTTCCTCGTTCGTTGCGCAGGGGTCGAGAAGACAGTCGAGGAGCTCCGCGGGACGAACCAGACTCTCTTGGACCAACTCCAAGACGAGACGATGGTGGCGGAGCGGGCTCGCACTTCCCTCGACCGGCTCGGCTCCATGTGGGGTGCTCCTCCAGTGGCTGCGGCAGAAGGTGCGGTGGCCTGAGGCGACGCCTTGGTCGACGCCTTGTGCTTCCTCGACGTAGCGGCGCGGGACCGTGTCCGGCAAGCTCTCCACCATGGCGTCAAGCAGACGCTCGCGGTCGTCCGCTCCGGCTTCCGCTTCCCGGTCCACGTTGTCGCCAATGGCTTCATCGAGATCGAGGGGAAGGACGAGGAGTGGAACAACTGCCGTGTCGACAAAATCTTGGAGAAGATGGAGAGGCCGGGGACGTCGCTCGCGAAGATCTTCGAGGAGGACGTGCTGCCTCCTGACGCCAGTAGCGGTGTCGAGGACCCTCCTCCCTCTAGCTCGGGTGTCGAGGATGAGCCCGTCGTGGAAGACCTCGGGGAGGAGTATCATACCGACGAAGATTAGGGCCTGCGTGCCAAATTCGGGCGTCGAGGCCCCTGTAAGAATTTTATGACATGAATGAGGGTCTGTCGAGACCCATATGTATATATGACTTGTTTGTTTAAAGAAGCTGTTTTCTTTTCAAATGCGTTTGACCACTTCTCTTTGTTGCAAGCTCGAGTTTCTGCTAACTTAGTCTGTGTTCCTTCGATACGTCGCGAGCCCCTCGAGGGGAGGCGTAGGTAGGGTACCGTAGCCCGGGGGCGTAGGTGGCCGTCTACGTCGACGCCTCCCGACCCTTGGAGGCTCGAGGTATTTTAGGATTTAGACGTCGCTAGTTCACTCGAGGCACGAGTCGAGACGAGGGTCAAATTTTTGAAAAGAAAACGCGTTTTTTCCGGAGTCTGGGGGGGTCCCCCCGTCAGCCCCCGAGGGAGGCTCGACCCTGAGCATGGCAGGGTCGAGGCTACCTTAAGTTGCTAAGCAAAATGAAAGACAATGCACGAGTTTGTTCATTCATTTTGACATGTTTGTACAAAGCAACAGAATGAATGAGGCCTCGAGGCCTTTAAGAGTAGAAGCGACGTAGCTGAGATATATTCCACGCGTTCGCCAGGATTCTGCCTTGGTCGTCGTAGAGCTTGTATGTTCCTGGCTTGAGCACCTCAGCCACGGTGTATGGGCCTTCCCACGGAGGAGTGAGCTTGTGGCGCCCTCGATTGTCTTGCAGCCGTCGAAGCACGAGGTCCCCCACCGCCAGGTCCCTCTTGCGCACGTGCTTGTCGTGGTAGCGTCGAAGTGTTTGCTGGTAGCGCGCGGAATTGATGAGCGCCACGTCTCGGGCCTCCTCGAGCTGGTCCTTGGCGTTGGCGAGCCTTTCATCGTTGGTTTGCTCGTTGTAGGCTCGAAGTCGAGGGGAGCCGTATTCGAGGTCCGTAGGCAAGACAGCCTCGACGCCGTAGGTTAGGAAGAACTGAGTGAACCCGGTGGCTCGGCTCGGCGTAGTCCTGAGGCCCCACAGCACCGAGGGGAGCTCTGCAGCCCACCCTTTTCTGAAGTTTTTGAGGGTCTTGAATAGCCTCGGCTTCAGCCCATGGAGTATCATGTCGTTGGCGCGCTCGACCTGCCCGTTGCACTGAGGGTACGCGACCGAGGCCCAGGTCACGCGAATGCCGTTGTCGTCGCAGAAGTTGGTGAACTTTTTGCCCGTGAATTGGGTGCCATTGTCGGTGATGATGACATTAGGCACCCCAAACCGGTACATGATGTCTGCGATGAACTCGACGGCCTTCTCGGAGGTGGGGTCGCCTATGGGCTTGGCCTCGATCCACTTGGTGAATTTGTCGATGGCCACGAGCACATGCGTGTACTTTCCGGTTGTCATCTTGAGGGGACCCACGAGGTTGAGCCCCCAGACGGCAAACGGCCAAGTAATGGGGATCATTTGCAGGGCGTGCGCGGGTTGATGCGTTTGCTTGGCGTAAAACTGACACCCTTGGCACGCTTGGACCAGGCACTTGGCGTCTCCGATGGCGGTTGGCCAGTAGAAGCCTTGGCGGAAAGCGTTCCCCACCAAGGTCCTTGGCGCTGCGTGATGGCCGCAAGCCCCCGAGTGCATGTCGTCGAGGAGCCTGCGTCCCTCCTCGAGGGGGATGTAGCGTTGATGGATTCCTGATGGGCTTCGACGGTACAGCTCCCGTTCGTCGCCGTAGATGACGTAGGTCTTGGCCCTTCGAGCGATGCGTCGGGCCTCCGTCTTGTCTTCTGGTAGCACGCCTTGCGTCAGGTAGTCGAGGAAGGGCGTGCGCCAGTCGAGGGGTCGTGATGAAGAAGAGGCGGGTGCGTCGATCTGCATCGCCTCAGCGGATGTCGAGGGGTCATTCCCGAGGGGTGGCGTTGAAGGTCGAGCCCCCGTGTCTAGCTCGAGGGGTGGCGTCGAGGGGCCAGCCCCCGGGCCGATTTTGACGGATGGCTCGAAAACGTCCCTCGAGAAGACGTCTGGTGGAACCGTGCCGCGCGTGGACGCCAACTTTGCCAGCTCGTCTGCGGCCTCGTTGTACTTTCGAGCTATGTGGTTGAGCTCGAGGCCGTAGAACTTGTCTTCTAGCTTGCGCACCTCCCCGCAGTATGCCTCCATCTTGGGATCGATGTAGCTTGAATCCTTCATAACCTCGTTGATGACGAGCTGCAAGTCTCCTCGGGCATCGAGGCGTCGGACCCCAAGCTCGAGGGCTATGCGCAGCCCGTTGACGAGGGCCTCGTACTCAGCGACGTTGTTGGAGGCGGGGAAGTGCAAGCGTAGCAGGTAGCGCATGTGGACTCCGAAGGGTGAGAGGCCTGCCCCCGTCTTCATGAGGGACCCGTCGAAGTACATAGTCCAGAGCTCGGCTTGGATTTGTGCTGGCGGCAGCTGGGTGTCGGTCCACTCAGCAACGAAGTCCGCCAATGCTTGCGACTTGATGGCTTTTCGCGGGGCGTAGGTGATGGCCTCCCCCATTAGCTCGGCGGACCACTTGGCGATGCGCCCCGTGGCCTCCCGATTGTTGATGATCTCACCGAGGGGGAAGGACGACACCACCGTTACGGGATGAGCGAGGAAGTAGTGCTGGAGCTTGCGCCTTGTGATGATGATGCCGTAGAACAGCTTCTGGATGTGCGGGTACCGGACCTTGGCCTCGGAGAGTACCTCACTGGTGAAGTATACCGGCCGTTGGATCGGTAACGTATGGCCCTCCTCGTGCCTCTCGACGGCTATGACCGCGCTGACCACCCGAGTGGTTGCGGCCAAATAGAGGAGGAGAGGCTCGGGGGGATCGCCACCTTCGGCTGGTTGCGGAGGCACGAGAATTGGTGCGGAAGTCAGCAACCCCTTCAACTTGGTTAAGGCCTCCTCGGCTTCGACAGTCCACGCAAAGTGTTCCGTCTTCTTCAGCAGGCGGTAGAGGGGTAGCGCTTTTTCCCTAGCCTCGAGATGAATCTGCTGAGAGCGGCTAGGCAGCCTGTCACTTTCTGCACACCCTTGAGGTCTCGAATTGGGCCCATCCTCGTGACTGCTGAGATTTTTTCGGGGTTGGCCTCGATCCCCCGTCGTGAGACAATGTAGCCAAGTAGCATGCCCTGAGGCACACCAAAGACACACTTCTCAGGGTTGAGCTTCACATTCTTGGCCCGGAGGCACTCGAACGTGGTCTCGAGATCGCTGATGAGGTTCCCGACTTTCTTGGTTTTAACCACGATGTCATCGACGTAGGCCTCGATGGTTTTGCCTATGTGTTCGCCAAAGATATGCTGCATGCAACGTTGGTACGTTGCCCCGGCGTTTCGAAGGCCGAAGGGCATTGTAACGTAGCAGTACATACCAAAAGGCGTAACAAAAGAGGTAGCGAGCTCGTCGGATTCTTTCATCCTAATCTGGTGGTAGCCGGAATACGCATCGAGAAATGAAAGTACCTCACACCCCGCAGTGGAATCGACAATCTGATCAATTCTAGGTAAAGGAAATGGAACTTTTGGACATGCTTTATTCAGACCAGTGTAGTCTACACACATCCGCATTTTTCCATTCTTTTTCGTAACTAGTACAGGGTTAGCTAGCCACTCCGGGTGAAATACCTCCTTGATGAATCCGGCCACCAAAAGCTTGTGCACCTCCTCGCCGATGATCCTGCGCTTTTCCTCGTCAAAGCGGCGCAGGCGTTGCTTCACTGGTCTGGACCCGGCCTGGATCTCCAAGGCGTGCTCGGCGACTTCCCTCGGTATGCCCGGCATGTCCGAGGGTCCCCACGCAAACATGTCGATGTTCGCGCGGAGAAAGTCGACGAGCACTGCTTCCTATTTAGGCTCGAGGCTGGCACTGACGGCCAGCGTCTTGCCATCGGTCGAGGTCGGGTCGACGGGTATCAGCTTTGTGTGCTCCGCCGGCTCGAAGGTGCCAGCGTGGCGCTTCGCTTCAGGGGCCTCCTCGGTGGCCAGGGCGGCTAGGGCCTCAAGCGAGTCGAGCTGGACGTTTGCCTCCCCACGCTCGACGCACTCCACGTCGCAGTGGTACGCGTGCTCGTAGGATGTGTCGACGGTGATGACCCCTTTTGGCCCCGGCATTTTGAGCTTCAAGTACGTGTAGTTGGGAACCGCCATGAACTTGGCGTAGCCTGGCCGGCCGATGATGGTGTGGTAGGTCCCTTGGAATCCAACCACCTCGAAGGTGAGCGTCTCCTGGCGGAAGTTAGCCGGCGTGCCAAAGCAAACCGACAGGTCGATGCGCCCGAGGGGGTGGGCCTTCTTCCCTGGTACGACTCCGTGGAACCCCCCGACGTTGGGTCGGAGCTGTCCCTCTGAAATCCCCAGGAGGTCGAGGGTCTCGAGGTATATGATGTTGAGGCTCGAGCCCCCATCCATCAACACCTTGGAGAACCGTACGTCGACGATGACGGGGTCGACGACGAGGGGGTACGCCCCCGGGTTTATGACACGGTCCGGATGGTCGTCACGGTCGAACGTGATCGGCGCATCAGACCAGTCAAGATACTGGGGGGCGTCGTGGCCGAGTGCAAAGATCTCCCGGCGCTCCTTCTTTCTTTCTCGAGCTGAGAGCCCGACGGTCGGCCCCCCGTAGATCATGTAGCAGTCGCGCACCGGAGGGAAGTTGTCGTTCGTGTCCCCACCACCGCGCCGATTATTATCCTTGCCCTTAGGCACGTCTTCTTTCTTATCGCCGAGCTTGGAGTAGTAGCCTTTCAACAGTCGGCAGTCCTTTAACTTGTGATTTACGGGGCCCCTGTGATAGGTGCAGGGGTCCTCGAGCATCTGGTCGAAAACAGCCCCGTCAGGGGGGCCTCGGGGCTTCTTAGGCTCGAGGGCGCCTGCGACGACCTCTTCGTCGTCGTCGTCATTGGCGTCGTGCTTCGCCTTCTGACCTTTGCGTTTCTTCTTCTTCTTTTTGTTGCTGTTATTGTTGTCGTTCTTGGCGTCGTTGCCCTTGTTCGAGCCCTCCGGCGCGGTCACCGCCTTACCTTTGTCCGTGGAACGGCCAAAAAAGGCCCCCACTGCCTCGTCGCCTGAGGCAAAGCTGGTGACACGATCCATCAGGTCCTCGACCGTCCTGGGACGGTAGCGTCCTAGCTCATGAACTAGCTCTTGGCATGTCGTGCCCGCGAGGAACGCTGAGATGACGTCCTCATCAGGCACGTGGGGGAGCTCGAGGCGCTGCTTCGAGAACCGCCGAGCAAAGTCGCGGAGGGGCTCGTCCGCCGCCTGCCTGCAATGCCGTAGGTCCCAGGGGTTGCCTGGGCGCACGCAAGTCCCCTTGAAATTCCCGTCGAAGACCCTGACTAGGTCGGCCCAGTCATCGATCCGATCCGGCGGGAGCCCCTCGAGCCACCGGCGGGCGGTGTCCGAGAGGTAAAGTGGGAGCTGGCGTATGATCACACGGTCGTCGTTCTTCGCTTCGCCCAGTTGGCAGCCTAGGCGGAAGTCCGAGAGCCAGAGCTTGGGCTCGACCTCCCCGTCATACTTCACGATGTTGGTCGACGGTCGGAAGCGGTCGGGGAGGGTTGAGCTGCGGATGGCCCGGCTGAAGACTCTGGGGCCCGGGGGCTCGAGGACTTGTCGGTCCTTGTCACTGTCGAAGCGCCCCCCTCGATGGGCGCTATAGCCACGCTCTTGGGCCCCCTTGTCCTTGCGCCATCGGTTGATGTCGTTGCGGGCGTCATTGGGGTCTCGAGGTGACCGGTTGTCGATGATCCGTTCGCGGACTGGCCTAGCTCGAGAGGCGTCCGGCTGGTGGACGGATGCCTCGCGCTCGTTGCGGGGCGTGTCCGCCGGCTTCCCCGAGGCTGCTCCGCGCCGGCGTGACGCCGAGCTCTCGGCCTGCTGCACAGCGGCTGTCTCGAGGAGGTTCTTCATTTCCCCGAGCATGCGCCTGGCGTCGGGGTTGGAGACGGCGGGTAGATCACGGAGCATCATTGCCGCCGCCACCACGTTCTGCTCGGCTCGCGGGAAGCATACCTCGGGGCGTGCTGGTGCCCCGTCCTCGAGGATCCGCCGGTGGACCTCTCGAGCCCGACCTCGAGCTCCGGCTCCTCGGGGCTGGGGTGGTTCCTGCATCAGAGTTTGCCGGAGCTGCAGCAGGTGTCGCCGTTCTTCCTCGGCTTTGGTGATTGCCTCCTGCACCTACGCGAGTTGCGCCGCCCGGCCGTCGTCGTGCTGAGGCGGTGCAACCGGTGCTAGAGGTTCGTTCCTCCCCTGAACACGTGATCCGCCTGCCGCGGCCACGTCGCTGGGGCCCTCTAGATCGAGCGCCGGCCTGCCGTCGTCGCCCTCGTCCTCGGTATCGCATACGACCCCCTCGAGTTGGAAGCACTCCCTGGTGGGATCCCAGAGGTCGGGGTCGTGGTAGTCGTATTCGTCGGAGTCGGAGCTGTTAACGGCGTGCCACCTTGGCAGATGCTGGGACCGCAGCTCGCGGTACCATTCTCCGACGACGGCTCGCCGGGGTGGCTCGATGGCTCGCGAGAAGCCGCGGTCGACGCGCGCGGGGTGGACGATCTCCAGGTTGGCCATGGCCTGCAGTAGCACGCCCGGGCGCTCCTCCTGCTCTGCCGGCGGTCGGTCTCGACGGCGCTCGTTGAGCTGGCGGGCGTAGGCTGCTGCGGAGTTGTCGAGGCCGAACGGGAACCGCCGGCGTCGAGCGCAGTACACCCCGTGCGGGAAGAGGCTGGGTGGCGTCGACGGTGCGCGGCTCGGAGGCCTCTGGCCTGGCTCCTGGTCCGTGCGCATGAGGAATGCGAAGTCGCTGGGTGGGCGCGAGCGTGCCCTGGAAGTCTCCGGCCGTGCGCCGGGCAGGCTCCTCCTCGGGAACTCCGCGCCGGCCACGGGGAAGTGGGTGTACGCCGCTGGCACCGCCTGTGCTTGGCGACGATGGTGACGACGGCGCCGCTCACGGGGTGGCGACGCGTGGTGGTGTGGGCGATGTGCCACGCTCCTCGCGCGGGGTGGCGTGACACGCCCTCCACTCGGGCCCTCCGTGGAGAGCAAGGTCAGCTCGTTGCCGTTGTCGGTGGCCAGGAACTCGAGGCTCCCGAACCAGATGACGGCACCGGCAGAGAACGAAGGAGTCGAAGCAGCCATCCAGGAAACAGTGAGAAACCGTCTCGACACGCGAAGACCCCTACCTGGCGCGCCAACTGTCGGTGTTTCGAACCCGGGGGTACGACACCAACGAGTAATATGATCGCGTGCTCTCTTCCTGGATGGTGATGCAAGATGACACAAGGATTTATCCTGGTTCGGGCAAAGAAGGCCCTACGTCCAGCGGGGGAGGAGATTCTTGTATTACTTGCACCTAAGTGCTTGTACAGGGGCGAATACAAGCTCAATGAGCGTGGATCGGAGTCCGGACTCGAGTGCGTACGTGTGTGGACTTGTGTGTTGTCTCTCGGAGTTGTGTAACCGTGGACTCGCGTCTTCTTTTCTCTCGCGCGAAGGGCCCTGGCGTCCCCTTTTATAGAACAAGAGGAGGCCAGGGTTTACACAGGATAGATATATACAACGCTCGATATGGCGTAGGGTAGGAATCCTGTCTTCTCGGGGCCACTGGAGCCGACGTGGGCGTTGTTGTTGAGGCATCCTTGGAGCGTGGCCTCCATCCTGGGCGCGGACGCGGAGACGTGGCGGCGTGGGGGCCGTACAGCGCCCATCCCGGCATGTACAGGACGCGGCGGGGCTCTTCCGGGTCTTGGGGTACCTGTCCTCCGATAGCATGAAAGCAGTCGGGGCTCGAGGGGCTCAGAGTCGGCCTCGAGGTGGCGCCTAAGGGGGGCTCGAGTCCCCGCAGTCATGGGCAAGTCCTGGGAAACCCGATTGAGCAGCAGGAAACCGGGCCTCGAGACGTGGTTTGGACGTGCGACAGTGTAGGGTATGAGTTAACAGTGCCGTACTGGCACCTTTTTGTCCATGCTTATGGTGAAAACGAGACTTGACTCTGCCCTGGTTACTGTGGTACACGTCGGGCTGCAGAGGACGTGACTGGAGTAGGTGGATGTATTAAATGCGCGGTATGGGGTTGGCATCCGATGCCTGCGCCGCTCGAGGGAAGCATAAGCGCCTCGAGGGATAGGCTGCTGTGCCAGAGAGGCTCGAGGTCCCCGCGTGGGTTCTCGAGGTATGGTGTTCGGCTGTGGGGGGCTCGGGCCCTAAAAGCCAGGACTCGAGGTTTTAGTGGAGCGCTCGCCCGGGGCCTGGCTTCGGAGGGCTCGGGCGAGATGGAGAACCGGCGTCAGCCCGAGGCCTGGCTCGGTGAACTCGGGCGAGACAGAGAGCGCGCGTTCGCCCGAGGCCTGGCTTGGCGGGCCAGCGTTGTGGGCCTCGAGGGGTTGGTCTCTTTAAGGGGTTAGGCTAGTTAGGTTTGTTATTTACCGGCGTTATAGGTTTAACCTATTAGTTTGCGTTGATTGGGGGTACCCCTTTTGTGGACCCCCGACAGGGATGAACTATTCCCACCTAAATTTCATTACTACAGATGCCGGCAAAAGCCAGTAATGGTAGTTATGTTATTAGGTACTTGGGTCATGAATCTAGTGTTACGAAAGCAAAAAGGCGAGAAAAAGAGCACTAACAAGTAGCAATACCGCATAAAAAGGGGAAAGCAACCATCACCAACCACCACTATAGAGAAATGTCAATTGTTGTCGAATATTGTACCATCAACAGTCAAAACTTCGATGAACTCCATTCCACACACTTCGATGAACCACATACCACACACGACTATAAGACACTAAGTCAAAAAGATGAACGACAGTCGTGATATGTATCTTTTACGGAGATCATTCAGATCCAGTCGTTTTCTACCTACACCTCTAGAGAGGGAGGAACGCCTTAAGGGTTGGAGGACCGACGATTGAAGAACGAGCAGATCTAAAAGAGAGAGAATCATGGTGTCACTAACCTGACATATGGTGAGAAAAGTTATATCAACATGTGGAACAGGCCTTGTCCCATAGGCAGGGAATGTCGAACAATCTTGTCGTCACGAGCTCTGGCGTTCTTGCGTTGTCTCTGGTAGTGACGCACTCGTCGAAGCTCGACCACGCCACGAGTATGCAGCGGTAGAATAACCTCGTGTGACCCCACGTGTGGTTGAGATACGGTTGACCAGTTGATCTAACGGACATGGGGTCGTCATGCCTTGTGTGTCATACGCAACACAAAGATATTAAGGTCTTGTTTAGTTTCCCTCTCAAAAATTTTCACCCTATCACATCAGATGTTTGGACACATGCATGAAATATTAAATATAGACTAAAAAATAAATAATTGCATAGATTATAACTAATTTGTGAGACATATTTTAAGCCTAATTAATCTATGTTTTAACAATGTGGTGCTATTCTTAAAAATTTATCTCGAGAATTACTCTCTATCTATGTAATTAGTTTTATTAATAATCTATTTTTACTTTAAATTAGTGTCGCAATATCTGATGTGACACTGTAAAACTTTTCGCTCTAGATCTAGGCCCAAGTTACATATTCATTCACCAATCGCATGACATCCTGATCCGATTGTGGTTGCTAGGGTTCCATCACTATAGGTCACCACATCATGGACACTTGGCTTTCAAGCTTCAAGCCAAGCTAGGACTAGGTCTCTAGGAGGACGCGCGCGGAGGGCCTCACGCCTGTTGCCATCGGACTCTGTTTCTAAAGAAGACTAGTGATTGGTGCGCGCCCTTGCGCGCAAATTTACACAACAAATAAAAAGGCAAATAACTCCGAAGCTAACACAACAAAACATACCTTACCATAACTAAGAGGGGAACGTATGCTATAGAAACCAGTCTCCTGTGCAAACTATAGAAACTCTAATTAAGATCACAAAAATCTAATCCGATGTTTAGAGGTGAAGGTAGGTCATTTTAGCACTTAAACTCTTCCACTGTATCCATGCCTGTTTGGATTAGGATGAGATTAGTGGAAGGATTTAAATGCTAAAATAACCCACCATCGGATTAGATTCTTGTGGTCTTAATTAGAATTTCTATAGTTTGCATAGAAGGTTGGTTTTCATAGCATACGCTCCCAACTAAGAGTGTACAATAATCAACACAGTTCCAAAGCTAAGATGCCAAAGTGTAGCACATGGTACATAGTACATAAATGTTATGAGATAGGGATATCATGGAGGGCATAACCGCTACAGCTTGACAGTCTACTGCCGTCCGTAACGAAGGTGCCAGCTGCCAGCTTCGGTCTGACTCTCAGCCTTCTTAACTGAACTTTGAAGGTCCTGACGAAGAAGCTGTATAAATGTTAGATGTAGAAGTTAGCGCTTTAGTTGTTACTCCAAATATACCATAGGAACTGCGTAACATACCAAATGTGATTTACCTGAATCGTACGATGTAGTGTCACGTGGATAGAGCCATGGATTCGCCAGCTCCATATTGGTTGCATAAAAGAATTAAATATGGTCATGTGATGTCATATCTTTTAGCTTGTAAAATGCATGGCCATAGTACCTCTATGTTGTTCCTCATAGGCCTCTTCAAGGAGGTCTGGATCCACGCCAAACTCCTCCGCTGGTATATAAGAATGGTCATAGAGTGATGATTGATGTAAGGTCTTGTAATGTTTCGATAAGATTTAGGGGTTAGAAATAATCACCTGTGTCCAACGATTCTGGAGAGCCAGGTGAATTAAGTGGTGAAGAATCAGTTCTGAATTCTGGTGCCTCAGCAAGAAGATAGGATCTCACTGTAACAGGGAAGACCTCGTTGGATACAAAGAAGGCAAAATGACACCAGCACTAATTTATATCACTGGACTAATATTGGATATGAGCAGAAACACAAGAGTTTTTTGAGAAGTTTCATGCGGTGTCCATAATCCAAACAAAAGAATATATGATGTCTTGCTATGCGGGCATCGCATCAATGTCTGGCCAGACACCTGACATGGTCATGGGGGGTTTCACTACAACGAGGCGCATGGAGCAGCCTTAATATTTATAGATCGAAGCACACAATGCCGAATAAATAGGAAGTTCTTCACGTCTCATCACCAGGCGAGACATTGTCAGTGCAGCACCCGATAAAGAAACCCAGAGCTACAACACATCCACAAAAGAATGGGAAGTCATCCTCGACCATCCTCAATACTATAATGCATGAGAAAAGCAACATGAAGTCTCCTCTAACCACCTTCGTTACTATGATGCATCCACAAAAGAGCCAGAAGTCTTCCTCGGCTACTTTCAGCAGTGATCCCACCAAAGCAAAGGAGCAACATGCCTTCAAGCACCTACATGGAAGAGTTGTCACCGCAAAGAAAACAATGATCTAAAGGAAAGGAGTTTGTACTTTGTAAGTATCCAGAGGGACTGATGGTACTGTGCCTAGTCAGCGTGCTATGCAGTACCACGTGCTGCACGTGGACGCTTCTTCTCCCCAACCTTAGCACCCGATGGCATAGTGCTAAAGAGTTAAAATGTCAGCGGATTGTGTGGCACAATTTTTTTACAAACCAGGATTTTAAGCTAAGAGAGAAAGAGAAGGTGCAACATACTCTCTGGAGGGTGGAACAACAACCTTATCGAGATCCAGGTTAACAGCTGCATCTTCAACTTCTTCTTTGTCCGAGGAATCTTCATCCGTGTGGTAAAGCTATAGATGAATGGAAAGCATGGATCATGATTTAAATCAGCTCAACATAATGGAAATATATTTTGGTTGACGAACAAAGGGAAGAAACTAAAGCAATAAATGGGAATAGGGCACACCTTGTCATCACAACCGTCAAACTTCAGTTTCCTGCGAGCTGAAGGGCGTTCATCCTTTCCTAACTGTTGTTTGTTTAGGAACACTAAACCGTTATATGTACATGAAAAGAAGGATAAAACTTGCAACAACGAAATAGAAGTCTTCGTACTTTGATTGCAGCTTTTCTGGTGGTGTGTCACCAACAAGGACATTTGGAGGAGTATGCAAAACAAAACAAAAAACATAAAGCTGGTCAGGCATGTAAGAACAAAAAATCTACATTGAGAAGCCAGAAAACTGTCAAAGGGAGAAGGCAACTCACATTGGCAAGCAAGGTTGAAGAGTGTTCGCCTTCTGTTGTGGACAAAGTCGAACATATGATCACTGCATGCATGTTCCCAACTTTTAGGCTAGGAAGCAGATCAAACTCCATCGCAGTTGGTCAGCCAATGCTACACTCTAAAAAACAAAAGATAACATAGAATCAATCAACTCGGCATCTTGTTGAGATAAAACATGCATGGAACTAATTGTCATAACAACAAAAGAAAATAAAGCGCTGACTTACTAAAAGATAGCACACCTATCATAGCAGATAATCTGCACGTGGATTCTAGCTCTCTCAACAAGACAGTAGAGAGAAACGAAATGCCATAGACCATTGCTGAATCTATTTGCACACTGAACAAAGACATGCAAATCACGTTGGGCTACCCATAGGTGATAGAGCCGAAAAGATCTCACTATAAACAATATTTTGTATTTCATCATCCTTGTAGTCACCATCTGCATCCTCTATTAGAATCTTAAGACCTCGCCTTGAAGTTACACGTGAGACAACAACATACAACTGACCATGGCTAAAGACAAGATTTTTTAGGTACACACCAACACTGGACAGGGTCTATCCCTGGCTCTTATTGATTGTCATTGCATAGCATATTTTAATTGGAAACTGACGTTTTTCTAGAACAAATGGTAGTCTCGTATTTTTAAGTGTTAAGCGAACCCTCGAAATCAGAATAATATTGCCTACACCTGTGTCAGTCAATATTTGTGCCTCTAGCAACATGTCACCTATCTGAGTAACTACTAACCTTGTCCTAAAGAATCTTTTCTTATCCAAACAGTGGAAATCAATACAATAAACTCAACACAACGACAACATCACGCCTTCAAACAAGTTGACTCAAGACATAAACCACTTTTAGAAAACACTCAGACTGAAATACTTGCAACCTAAATTACACTAAATTACACCTAGTGGCATCAGAAACCAATCTAACCACTCCCAGCAGCCCTGACAGTTACAGAAACCGCTGCCTGATGAGCAATACTCCTATACAACATTACACCCTAAAAGTTGTAGTCTATAACAAAAAACCCATATAGACTATGTAGGAAAGAAATAGCTTTGAGTGCCTAGTGTAGAATGTATCTCAACCTCAATCCCATAAACAAGAGCTCCATCTCCAGGCACCTCTAAAATGAGGGACACATAAGATAAAGAACACCTGGCCGTCACAACTTGAAGTAGGGATAGGTAGGATACACCAACTACAAACATCTCTCTCCCCTGTTGTTGCTGCTTGATAAGGCCACACCCAAAAATTGGAAAATCCACAGTTTTAAAAAGAAATTAAAACGAAAGATCAAAACATTTTTTTTGTAACACACCAAGAAAAAAAGGCAAACAAAATTCATAACCACGTCAGCATCATTCAGTGGGTGCATATACTATAAACACTAAAGAACAGAGGAACCAAGCAGGAATCACAGATCCGAGGAAATCATACCAAAATAATCTTGTTCAGCAGCAGGACGATTAGCACCCCGTCCTACCTGCAAAAGATCAAGAAGGAATCAAAAGAAAATCAATAAGAGAGTCAGTATCCTTTAGTGCTATATACACCGCAAACACTGACGAGATAAAACACACAAAACAATAAACGGTGCTAATCTGATATCAGACAGAACCATACCAGCTACGAATCTCGTCCAGCAAGAGCACACAAACACCCTCAACCCCAACGCAGAGGACCTGAAAAAGGGACAATGTTGGTATTTCTTAACGTCGCTACTAAGAATAGAGTTTCAATCTATCCCCGGCAACGGCGCCAGAAATACTACACTCCTCAATGGAATCACTCTAAGAATGAGCCACATAAAATAATAAACTAGTGAAGGCACTAAAGAGTGTACGAGACACTACTAACTTCACTTAACGTCAAGTTGTCATCCCCAACATGAAGCTAGCAATGTGATTATATCAGGGCACTAGATTTAAAGATAAATATTTACCCGCAAGCGCACAGATAAATACACCCGTTGTAGAAGCATTTCACCCAAGCTAGTCTCAGGTATCGTTATTTATATTTAGCCTAGAGACTAATCAATTCAAGGTATGATGGTATTATAAGGACTTAACAGCATTTAATATGGCACACACTTATAATAAGACTGATAACACACTAATTACTTCAGACAGGAATCAGGTTACAGAGTAAATGATAATGATAATGATAAATGGTAAATGGTAACAGAGATTAGATCAATCAAGGATAATCCTAGAACAGTACTACCTAGCAAGTGATAATTAGAACATGTATTAATAAGAAACATTACTAAGTTATTCTAATTACAAGTCATAGCATACATTGATTAGTGCAATTATATTTGGCAATCATTGGCTAGGTCACATCATATTTATAATCAAGAGGCAACTCCATAGTAAAGGTGTCAAACAGAGTAACCCCTAAACCATGAGTTAACTGAGCCATACTGAACACTACATTCGGGAGGTGGAATACAAAGGACTCAACAGGGCTGTCACCCCCGCGATCTACCACTCTATCGGGAACATAGGACGCATTTGCAGATAGATATTGTATAGGCACCACGCCTACACAGCATCTATCACCCACCCGTTGTACTTTAAGATGAGCGCTATACGAACATGAGTATAAACATAAAGATGAACTATCTATGCCAAATATATAATCCAAGCAGACTATAAACATTATAACTAAGAATATAATAGTGGATGTCTTAATCATATCAATTGTATTGCTATCTAGAACATGAATACGAACAATAAGGTGAATTAGATCATCGAGAAGAACTAAAGTACGAACTAGAACATGAACTAGAATAAGATTATGAACTAAAAGATGAACTAGACGATGAACATGAACTAGACGATGAACTAGAACATAAACAATGATGAACTAGAAGAGCAATTATGAAATAGATCCATAATGTTAATACAAGAGAGAAGATCTTGGGTTTACCGAGCCTTCTCGTGACTAGATCAGGAATCCAAGCGAAGCTTGCCTCCTCTAATCCTATTCTATCTACTAATCTAGGTAGATGTAGTTCTAGGGCTTCTGATTGATCTCCTTCTGAAGCTCTGATTGATGATGTCTAATGATCAAACCCTGATTGATTTCTCTGGAGAGGGGGGTCAGGGGCTGTTTATATAGCTCTGGGCGATTGTGACATCCCAATTTTAAGAACAAAATTGGAGCACAATATATGTATGCCAGGATCAATTTTCATACATATATCCACATCATAGTAAATATCAAAATAATGCTTTATTAATATATCAAACATTATTACAAAAATGACCCCCGGGTCTAAAAGAAAAGTACAGACTCTCAATAGACTCTGATGTAGACTCGCGGAAACTGGACGCCATCTCCACAGGAAGGTTGACCGGGGGCTGCGCCATCCTAGTGCAAGTCGTCTCGGTCGTATCCACCGTCTTCTGGGTATTCCTGCTCCGTGTCGTAGACTCCAACGTCTGGGTGGGGTAGCAGGGTGTTCAAAGAGGAAGGGTGAGTACATCGAAATGTACTCCACAAGTGTAGGAAAAATATGCTTATGCGGCTATTAACAAAGGTAGACTGACTCTGTTTGACTCAAGCGCCTAAAGCAACACATCCTATTAAATCCTATTTCCTATGCACCTATTTACTAGGTTATAACCACAGTCTCCAACAGTAACAGTAACCACACTCGGAGTCGCACCGAGCAAACCACACTCGGAGTCGCACCGAGCAACACTTGGAGTCACACCAAGCAACCGTACTTGGAGTCGCACCAAGCACCCACACCTGAAGTCCATCAGGAAAACCACACCTGAAGTCCATCAGATGACCGGAACCAGTAACCAGTAACCAACTAATCTCGAAGAAGTCCAAGCCCGCTCGTGACCGTGAGCATGGCTGATATATCAGTTTTACACTCTGCAGAGTTTGCACATCTTTACCCATGAGTCGTGTTGCCCTTGTGCCTGAGGTAGCTAGCCTCTTGATCCACTTCCAAGGTGAGTCGGCAGGGTTCACTACAAGACCGTTACAAAGAGTCCTCCTATGCGTATTAGTTCCATATGTCACGACGTAGAGCTACCTTCCGTAATAACACCAGGTCTGGCGCTCGAGCCTGGGAATCACTCCCGTACCAAGCAGTATCCTGCGTAGAAGAAGCCCTGTCCCATGTCCATATGTAACTAATAACGACATAAGGCTTCTCTAATTAATTAGCCAGTCCCAGAGCCATATAGGCCTCATGGTTTGCGTTGTTTTGCTGGGTTACTTGTCCAAGAACCGGGTCCTAGGGATCCAGGCAGGATAACAAACCACTAACCCAAACCAATGCCAAGTCCCATGACAAACCGTAACGCCGAGTCGCACGGCAACCGTACGCCAAGTCACATGGCACCACACCACCAACGGTCCATCCTGCCGGATTTATCTACTCACCATACTACAACATTACCAGACACATGTTCCATAGATCATTAATTAGAATTAATTATTAACCAGCCCATCCCAAGACAGCAAGGCTAAGCATGACTTCTACCCATATCATCCCAACCAGGTGACAAGGAAAATAGTACAAGATCTAGTAAACCATATATCATGGGATTCAAATTAAGACTGCATGCATCTACTGGATCTAACTACTCTAACTCAAAATAAAATAAATACGAGAGCAAGATGTTCAAGGACACTTGCATGCGGGCTGGGTCGGAACTGCAGGATCACAAGAAGGGTCTGGAGCAACGAAAGCACAAGGTTGATCTTGGGGTTCCGCGTAGCTCGCACTCGCTGGATCAAGCATCATCACATGGCCCAAACAAACAATATAAGAAACAGTACATCATACAGTAATAAAACAGAACATAAACAAATCTAACGCGTAGAGCTCGACGAGATGAATCTAACGCAACTTAAACGGGTCAAATCGGAGTTAAAATGAGAAGTTATAAGCTTTTGAAGTTTTAAGAAAATAAAATGCAAAATTGGTATTTTTGATAAAAACAAATAAATTCGGAAAGGCAATTATCAAAATGATGAATGAACAGCCACATAAATATTAGAAAGTTCAAACGGTAGACTTTGAAAGATGCAAGGTTATTAGACTAAATGGAATTACAGCTAGATATAAAGGTCGAGCGAGAAGTGAGAAAGATAACAGAGACATAGAATAGATAGATAGGATAAAACATGGTATAGACTGTTATATGGTTATTTGCAGAATTATAGGATCTAACATTTTTGAAGAGAAAAGATAATGGTGTTTATGACAACAACATGACACAACCTGACATCATCACGGTGTAAACGTGTGTGTACGTAGCTAGCATAAGTTGCCAGGAAAAAAAATTAGCGTGAAGCCACTCTCACCATGGGATGTGTGCAGTCCTTCATGAACCAAGCTTACAAAAGAGTGTGTATTCTTATTGTATTTTCAGAATTGATTTTGTAAAGGAAAAATGGCCATATACGCATGTGTGATTTCATGCTTATGTCATCAAGCTAATAAGAAGAAGCGATGCATAATCCTGCTGGTGCATTGTCTACGCTCGCATGCAGGGAAAGGGCTTGGTCACGCGAACAAGAAGGATCGGGGCGACGACGTCGTCCTGTTCGAGCGGGAGTTTGGCCAGTACACCGGTGGTGTTTCGCACGGTGACGGGCTCTCAGGGCGCGGTGGCGGCCTCGGCTATGTTCAGAGCCAAGGTCGTTGGAGCCTGGGACTGCTGCAGTGATGATGCGAGCGGCCGTCTATCTAGGCCGTGGGCGATGCTGAGGCAGTGGCGCCATGGCCACCACGACGAAGCCCTCGCCGGAGCCAGGGCCGGCTCTATAATTTTAAGGGTCCTTGGGCAAGTAAGAAGATAAGGGTCTGTTCAACTAAATTTGAATATTGAAACTATAGTATATAGTATATACAATAAAAAATATTTTATAATGTCTATATTGCTCATAAGACGTAACAATAGTGTAAAAAAACTATAAAAAATAACCACTATGAAATAAAGATATAATGCTTCATTGCCTTGTAAAATTTGCCTTCGGGTATTTCTTAATACAAAATTACCAAGAACAGTATCAAGATTTGAGAAATAAAAATGTATTCAAATAAAGACATTGAATTAGAAATTTATAACCGTATACACAAAATAAATAAGAAAAAATAGAAAATACAAATCGAACATGAGTGTTGATGTGTTGCATACTGTGAATCTGTGATTGTCCGATCGCGTTCACGTCTTAGCGTTTCAGCGTTTGTTGTCTGGCGCCGTGTCGTGACACTATTCAGCCAGGGCCTTGACTGATCATATTGGCGACAACGTCTCGTCTTCCTCTTTGGTCTCCCGCAGGCCGTAGTCTCGTGCGTCAATGCGTAGCTCGGTAGCTAGGGTCGCGGTCGCGAACTCGCGGCGGCAGGAAACGAAACATCGAACGCTGAAATGAGCAGAGGTCGGAGCGCTCAATGGTTCTGTGTTCCTTTCTTTTAGGCTGTAATAGTTTCCTACAGTTGTGGGCTACTTGACACATCGGCTGATGTTAACGTGTTGTTTATGATAGATTTTGCCTTTGCTTAAGCTAATTAGCCACATAAAAAATTATTATATATACTAATTATCTATATGGTCTTGGGCCCTCTAGCTCCATGGGCCCCCGGCGGTCGCACCGCCTGCCCCTCCCCTGGAGCCGGCCCTGGCCGGAGCAATCGGTGCGCTCGTGCTCGGATGTACCAAAGCGGGCGGGAACGGAGGTTTGGAGGTGGGTACTCACCACGCGTTCACTGGCGGCCCTCCCGTCGTCAAGCTGGGCACGACGGCGGCAAGCAGAGCGGGGAGGCTGGCGAGGCTGGCGGTGCCCGTCCGACCCTCGCCTGGGTCGAGCTCTAGTTTTCCGCCGTTGGAAACAAAATGGACGGCACACCGCGGTTTTGGAGAAAAGGGCTGGTCGCCGGTGACTAACAGGGTGGCGACGCTTCGACTGGATACGGCGGCGCCATGGATCCGCGGCGGTGAGCTCGCCGGCGCACACGAGGGTGGCCTACCGGTTACTAGCGAACAAACGGAGAGCACCGGGAGAGAGCGAGGAGGGAGACGAGCTCACCTAGGGGTTCCACGCAGTCGGGGAAGGTTCCGGGGGCGCGCGCAAAGACCGGGGTAGCGCCTTGAGGTTCGGCGTTCTGACGAGGTCGAGCGAGGCGCGACCACGATCCCAGCTGGCGCGGAGGGGAGGCGCGGCTGGGTTCTGTGCACCCTTGCGACGTAGAGGGAGGACTCGGGGTGGCGGAGGAAGACCTTGCCGAGGGAGACCGCGAGCTTCGGTGGTCGGCAATGGAGGCGGCGCGTTGCGGCTCGGTGGATGGACGAGGACGGTATGTGCGGCCGGGCGAAGCCCTAAATAAACAGGAGGGCGGAAGAAACAGAGCGAGCGAGGAAAACGGGCGGCGCGCGGAGAGTTCGCTCGGGGAGGTTGAGGACGCGCGACCCACACGTCAGTGGAGTGCGGAGCGGCACCACGCTTGAGGCGGCCTGGGCCAGAGCGGGATCGGGGAGGAGGAGTTGGGCCGGGAGCGAGCGGCTTGCAGGACGACACGGGGAGGGGTGCTTGGGCTCGGGAAGGAGGAGTGAAGCAGGCCGCCGGGAGCGAAGTGGGAGAAGCGAGCGGGCCGACAGGAGAAGGAAAAGGACGATTGAGCCCAGTGCCCTTTTCTTTTCTTTCCTTTTTTAAAATTCTTTTGCAAACCTTTTGCAAATTCAAATTCAAGACAGATTTGAAATCAGAACAGTTTGAAAAGTTTTGAAAACATTTTTCCTAGGTTTTGCAAATAAAATTTTGAGATTGATTTTATAAAATTTTCATAAATCTTTTATTTATTTTCTAAATAGAATAAATTTGATTCTCCCTATTCGGGTTTTAATAAATTCTTTTTCACCCAATAAAATTATGCAACGGCATGAGTGCAACAAACATCTGGCTAGAATTTTTCTCCATCTAGGATTTTGGCCATTTCCTGATTAAATTCTAATTTATTTTATTTATTTAAAAATCGGGGTGTTACAGCGATGAATCGTGGCCCTTGGATCAAACCGACTTAAGGTACGACCGAGATGCATCCTAGAGGTCGGTGGAGACAGCTTGCAGAAGACGGAAGCCAGCGGGCCCTGGGGGCGACCGGTCGGTCACCTGGTGGGACCGGTCGTCGGCCTCTTGCGGTGGTCGACCTCCTGGTGTCTTCTTGCGTCCTCTGGAGTCTTCTAGAATAATCCTGACGTGGTGGTTGCGTTATCTCGCGTCGGTTTCCTTCTATGGGAAGCTATCGGTGCTGATTTCCTGGTTTAGTCCATGCAGAATCATAGTTCACCAAAACTCGTGGAATATTGTCAGTTGAAACCCTAAATCTTTGTTGGTGATCAAATTCTTGCCCTTTTTATATTTATTTATCCCTTAATTATGATACATAACCAGTGTCAACAACTCCCCCAAACTTACCTTTTGCTAGTCCCTTAGCAAATATTCATGATGAATCAGGAATTGCTACTATGCTTTCATACCTCAATGGTACATATGTTCAAACAAAAATCTTCCCTTGGATTAGAGTTTAACTATTCTGGCTTTCTCATATTACCTTTAAATATGGAACTTTTGCCTTCACCTGAATCTTTAAACAATTGAAAGATAGAACAATCAAGTTAAGCACTGTATCTCTAAATCTTTGATCAACCTTCATTCTGGAGTTTTTATATATTTTCAAAAATAAAGATCAGAGATTTTACTGTATGACACTCTCAAATCGCTCTTTTATATTTTATGATTCCTCACTGATGCATTTTCCTTCCTTCTATGGATATATATATCTGGAGCTTTTAAGAAGTGAAAAACATACCTTACCAAGTCAAAGTTCAAAGTTTAGGGAGAAAGATGTCATACTTATAGATCAAGATCTTAGAACATTTGTAATTTGTCATCTCTTGCTGGCATATTGTAATTAGAGGGACCATGGGCTATCATTCTTTTCTCATACTTTTATCATAACTCTCTTTTTTTTCTTTTCTTTGAGGTAGTCGGACACTTGTCCCTTTTTATTTCCTCCTTTTATACTTTTGCATAGCCCATGCCTCTAACACAATACTACTTCGGAAGAGTGAATCTTTTAATTAAACATTCTTGATCTCTAGAGCATGATAAATTTCTCAACCATAACTAAAAACTTAGAACAAAGCAAGTAGCCTTATCTTAAAATCATATTAATGGCTCTGGGTAGGAATTCGTGTTATGTCATACAGGATCTGTCGGGGGTCCGCAAAAGGGGTACCCCCAATCAACGCAAACAAATAAGGTAAACCTAGAACACCGGTTAATAACAGACCTAACTAGTCTAACCCCCTAAAAAGCCGACCCCCCGAGGCCTACGACGCTGGCCCACCGAGCCGAGCCCTCCAAGCCAGGCCTCGGGCGCGCGATCGTTTTCCGTCTCGCCCGAGCCCTCCAAGCCAGGCCTCGGGCGCACGATCGTTTTCCGTCTCGCCCGAGCCCTCCAAGCCAGGCCTCGGGCGCATGCTCGTTTTCCGTCTCGCCCGAGCCCTCCAAGCCATGCCTCGGGCGCACGTTCGTTTTCTGTCTCGCCCGAGCCCTCCATGCCAGGCCTCGGGCGCACGCTCGCTTTCCGTCTCGCCCGAGCCCCCCAGGCCTCGGGCAAGCGCTCCACAGCCGAACACCACACCTCGAGACCCCACGCGGGGACCTCGAGCCTCTCTGGCACAGCGGCCTATCCCTCGAGACGCGTTTTGCCTCCCTCGAGCGGTGCAGACATCGGATGCCAGCGCCATACCGCGCACTTAATTCATCCACCTACTCCAGTCATGTCCTCTGTAACGCAACGTGTGCCACAGTGGTCCGGGGCAGAGTCAAGTCTCGTTTTCACCACAAGTATGGGCGAAAAGGCACCAGTGAAGTACTGTTAACCCACGCCCTACACTGTGGCACGTCCAAGACACGCCTCGAGGCCCAGATACCTGCCGCTCGATCGATTTTCACGGGACTTGCCCAAACCTGCGGGGACTCGAGCCCCCCGTAGGCGCCGCCTCGAGGCCGGCTCCACGCCCCTCGAGCCCTAACTACTTTCATGCTATTGGAGGACAGGTACCCCAAGACCCGGAGGGACCCCGCCGCGTCCTGTACGTTCCGGGATGGGTGCTGTACGGCTTCCACCTCGCTGCGCCACCACGTCCGCGCCCAGGATGGAGGCCACGCTTCAAGGACGCTTCAACAGCAACGCCCACGTCGGCTACAATGTCTTCGACAAGACAGGGTTCCTACCCTTCTTCGTAAGGGACACAATACACCTCGATACCTGTAATACCCTTGTGTAACCCTGGCCTCCCTTTGCTCTATAAAAAGTGACACCAGGGCCCTCATTCTCGGGGCACGGGGATAGACACGTTAAGACACAAGTCCACACACACACGAGTCCAGACTCCGGTCCACGCTCACTGAGCTTGTATTCGCCCCTGTACAAGCACTTAGGTGCAAGTAATACAAGAACACCCTCCCCCGCTGGACGTAGGGCCTTCTTTGCCCGAACCAGGATAAATCCTTGTGTCCTCTTGCATCACCATCCAGGAAGAGAAGCACACGATCATATTACTCGTTGGTGTCGTACCCCCGGTTTCGAAACACCGACATGATCTCATCATGTGTTTTTAATCCTTTCAAAATGTAAATCTCCAGAACTCTAGTATCTCTAGAA
This sequence comes from Coix lacryma-jobi var. lacryma-jobi, assembly GCA_009763385.1. Classification (NCBI taxonomy): domain Eukaryota; kingdom Viridiplantae; phylum Streptophyta; class Magnoliopsida; order Poales; family Poaceae; genus Coix; species Coix lacryma-jobi. The sequence continues at coordinate 9,242,363 of CM019825.1, read as the reverse complement.
ATTAGATAAACAACAGCTCAAACCTTTTTATATCATATCTCATAATTATCTAGACTTTGGATTAAGCATTTGTCATCCACATGTTTTAGGTTCAGAGTTTATTCAGAACAGCTTTGTCTAAAACTCAAGAAAATTTAAATTCGAACAGTAGGTACTTAGAAAAGGTAGAGCAATTGTTCATCATGAGCAAAATTAAGTTTGTATCCACCTAGACATTTATTCATTATATAATATCTTTATTTAGTTTTGTAATAGTTATTCATCTTTTTAGGGGTTTCTAGATTTATTAACCTGATTTAATTAAAGCGAACTAATAGTAATAGATAAAAAGTCATGATACTTATCGTGATAACTGAGGGTGCTTTCCCCCAAGCTGGATCTTGACGTGGTCTTTTCCAGAAGACGAGTAGACCGTTAATGGTTTGAGTCCTTCTCTTCTTCTCTTCCTGCTGAATTCAAAGATAGACAACACAACTAGTGGAACTTGATTAAGTGTTAGTGATAAATATTCCTCCATTTGTTTAGTTGTCTTAAAGCTCTTAAGATTATTTATGTTCTCCCTTTCCACTAAGCAGAGTTTCAGCAAAGTTACATAGTATCTATCTTTTTAGAATTGTGTTTTTATATGGATGCAATACAGAAGTAAATATGTGAATGTATATCTACTTTTATTTTTATGCCTCCACAGAAAGTATACTACTCTCATGGGGCTTAGAGTTTTTTTTTCTAATGCGGATATAATTGCTAGGAAGTAAATAGTAAAATGATCATGCTAAATCTATGATGAATTTAATGCTAATGATTATGGATAACTACCGAGTTACCTTCCGGCGAGGATTCGACGTTTATAGTCTATCGAACTAGACTCCTTGTACGCTCTTTATTCTTCCTTGGGTGCATCAGCAGATCCTGAGGAGGACCTCGATGATTGCATGTCAGTAGAACTCTCTTTCTTTTTCCATACTTGTTTGACTGATGGACTTGTCTCCTTTACTTCTTCGTCCTTCGTTTCCTTTAATGGGATATCCTCACTCCTGGTGACTTCTCCTTCATAGTCAGCCCATTCGTCCTTGATTGGTCGATTCTTGTTGCGTTGGGATGTGCGGCGCCTCCTTTTTGATTGATTCTTCTTTCCCTGTACATTAGTGGCATAACTATTGAAGTAACAGCGTACCTTCTCTCTGAAGAACTGGAAGTGGATCTCTCCGGATCTCATGTAGATGATGGCGCCAGTGGTGTTGAGGAAGGGTCTTCCTAGGATGATGTGAATATCGTCTTCTCTTCCCATGTCTAGTACTATGAAGTCGGTAGGAACATAGTGGTCTTTAATTTGGATCATCACGTCCTTTACTATTCCTTCCGGAAATCGATAAGTTTGGTCCGCCAGCTGCAACTGCACATATGTCTGATACATAGGTTTATTTTTATATAAGTGTTCATACGTTACCTTAGACATTATGTTGATACTTGAGCCAATGTCGCAGAACGTCTTGTGGAATGTACTTCCCTCGATCTTGCAATCGATGGTGGGTACACCTGGGTCATCTCTCTTGGCGAGGTATGGTGATGGAAGAAGGTGGTCATATTCTGTTCGGACAGAGTTGACCATCCACACTGTGTCTTAATGCAGTTGTGTAGCCTTGTTCTTCCTTCTTCTGCTCCTATTCTTCTTCTTTGATGATATAGTATTTGTGTCTTCATAGGGCATCTGAGGGTGGACTTTGGTAGTGAGTGTACGTCTCTTAAAACTGAATCTTTCTTTGTTGTCTGTGATTGTGAAACAGATCTTGGTGCTGTCCGCGTAGATGATGGCTTTCGTTGAGCTTAGGAACGGGCGTCCAAGAATGATGGGTGCTCTATTGTCTCCACCTGTTTCAACGATCATAAAGTCTGCACACACATACGAGCGTCCCACTCGTATACAGATATCTTCAAGAATTCCCAATGGGTAGCACAGTGTCTGATCTGCAAGCTGCAGACTTGTATATAATAGTGGTGCACCATGTATTTGTTCGTATATTACCTTTGGCATAATGTTGACGCTTGCTCCAAGGTCGTAGACTGCTTCTTTAAAACTGTGAGGTCCAATATGAATTGGAATCACAGGTCTTCCTGGATCTCCTTTCTTCGGGGCAATGGAGTCATCCATCCATTCCTTCGATGGTTTAGGTATGAGGTGTCCTGCATAAAAAATGTCTACAAGATTTGCAGTCTCTAGCTCTTTTGGACTTCCTGGAATCTTACCTTTTTCAGCCATAGGGACTGAAGCTGCTAACTGAGATAACTGAGATTCTATCATTTTATTAAAGCTATGTTGATTCTTTATAGCAGAAGTAAAACTATCCATTCTAATATTAATATTTTCAAGCAGTTTATCATTGGAAGCTATCTTCTTAGACATATTATCAATAATTTTGTTTTGATTAGATATCATCTCTCTCAAAGGTGGTTGGTTAAATGTATTACCTTGGTAGTTACCTGAGTAGTTACCTGAGTAATTAGGCCTTGATTGCTGGTTTCATCCTTGAGCTTGTTGAGGACGATAGTTGGTGTTGTTATTGATGTACTTTGCATCCTCTTGAATCTCAGGGCAGTTGCTACCTGAGTGACCAGTGCCTCCACACTCTTCACATGTCATGCGAGATTCATAGATTTGCTTGACATCTTCTTTCTTGGGAGTGTGTTCATCGAACTTCTTCTTGAGTAGGTCAAGTTTGGCAGACAGCATGTCTACTTCCTTTAGTTGATGAATTCCTCCCCTCTTGTGTGGTTGAGAGCGTTCCTCATTCCATCCTTGGTTAGAGGCCATCTTCTCTATGAGTGTAGTTTGCATTGTTGATTGTGAGTGATAAGAATGATCCTCCAGCAGCGGCATCCACAATCTCCCGGGTACTCGAAGTGAGCTCGTGGTAGAAGGTCTGCATGAGTAGTCAATTCTCCATCCCGTGGTGAGGGCATTCTGATACGTAGTCTTGAAAGCGTTCCCAAGCCTCTGGGATTGATTCATCGTATTGTTGCTGAAAAGTTGAAATCTTGGCACGGAGGGCATTCGTCTTGCCCACTGGAAAAAACTTTGCTAGGAAGGCGGTTGAACAGATCACCCACGAGCTGTTTTTGTCTTTGTTGGTGTAGAACCATTGTTTTGCTTTTCCCAAGAGTGAGAATGGGAATAAGCGAAGTAGAATGGCGTCCCTTTCGACTCCTTTGATGGTGAAAGTGCTACAAATCTCCAGAAAGTGTTGGAGATGAGCGCTTGCGTCTTGATGTGCCTTTTCGCAAAACTGATTAGCTTGCACCATGTTGATCAAAGCTGGCTTGAGCTCAAATCCGTTGTCTCCCACATTGACTGTTGGTCCAGTCCTGATGTTGGCAGTGGTTGGTGCAGAGAACTCGCGGAGTGTCTTGTCGGCCATGGTGTCCAACACTGGTGTTAAGCTTCTTCTTATCTGGCTAACTTCTAGTAGTTGTGCTGAGGGTCTCTTGAGTTTGCGTCTTGTTTTCCTTAGTAAAGCTTCGGGATCCTCAATGTAGTTTTTCGGAAGTTGGAAACCAGTCATACATCAAACCCTGCATAAGATAAAAATAAACAAAGCCAGGGTAAGCCTGTTTGAGTAAAAGTAAATAATCGGTGCATTATCACATGTGTGTAAGTAAAATGATATGTTCTAGCTACCATTTTAAAATGCTGCTAATGCAATGTCCTTATTAGTGTTCATAAAGATTTAATGAAAAACCCTAGGTACCATCCCTAATTGAATTGATGTGGTTCCCCGGCAACGGCGCCGGAAATGCTTGTTGGTATTTCTTAACGTCGCTACTAAGAATAGAGTTTCAATCTATCCCTGGCAACGGCGCCAGAAATACTACACTCCTCAATGGAATCACTCTAAGAATGAGCCACATAAAATAATAAACTAGTGAAGGCACTAAAGAGTGTACGGGACACTACTAACTTTACTTAACGTCAAGTTGTCATCCCCAACATGAAGCTAGCAATGTGATTATATCAGGGCACTGGATTTAAAGATAAATATTTACCCGCAAGCGCACAGATAAATACACCCGTTGTAGAAGCATTTCACCCAAGCTAGTCTCAGGTATCGTTATTTATATTTATCCTAGAGACTAATCAATTCAAGGTATGATGGTATTATAAGGACTTAACAACATTTAATATGGCAGACACTTATAATAAGACTGATAACACACTAATTACTTCAGACAGGAATCAGGTTACAGAGTAAATGATAATGATAATGATAATGATAAATGGTAAATGGTAACAGAGATTAGATCAATCAAGGATAATCCTAGAACAGTACTACCTAGCAAGTGATAATTAGAACATGTATTAATAAGAAATATTCCTAAGTTATGCTAATTACAAGTCATAGCATACATGGATTAGTGCAATTATATTTGGCAATCATTGGCTAGGTCACATCATATTTATAATCAAGAGGCAACTCCATAGTAAAGGTGTCAAACAGAGTAACCCCTAAACCATGAGTTAACTGAGCCATACTGAACACTACATTCGGGAGGTGGAATACAAAGGACTCAACAGGGCTGTCACCCCCGCGATCTACCACTCTATCGGGAACATAGGACGCATTTGCAGATAGATATTGTATAGGCACCACGCCTACACAGCATCTATCACCCACCCGTTGTACTTTAAGATGAGCGCTATACGAACATGAGTATAAACATAAAGATGAACTATCTATGCCAAATATATAATCCAAGCAGACTATAAACATTATAACTAAGAATATAATAGTTGATGTCTTAATCATATCAATTGTATTGCTATCTAGAACATGAATACGAACAATAAGGTGAATTAGATCATCGAGAAGAACTAAAGTACGAACTAGAACATGAACTAGAATAAGATTATGAACTAGAAGATGAACTAGACGATGAACATGAACTAGACGATGAACTAGAACTTAAACAATGATGAACTAGAAGAGCAATTATGAAATAGATCCATAATGTTAATACAAGAGAGAAGATCTTGGGTTTACCGAGCCTTCTCGTGACTAGATCAGGAATCCAAGCGAAGCTTGCCTCCTCTAATCCTATTCTATCTATTAATCTAGGTAGATGTAGTTCTAGGGCTTCCGATTGATCTCCTTCTGAAGCTCTGATTGATGATGTCTAATGATCAAACCCTGATTGATTTCTCTAGAGAGGGGGGTCAGGGGATGTTTATGTAGCCCTGGGCGATGAACCGTGGCCCTTGGACCAAACCGACTTAAGGTACGACCGAGATGCATCCTAGAGGTCGGTGGTGATAGCTTGCAGAAGACGGAAGCCAGCGGGCCCTGGGGGCGACCGGTCGGTCACCTGGTGGGACCGGTCGGTCCCACCAGTTAGCCTCTTGTGGTGGTCGACCTCCTGGTGTCTTCTTGCGTCCTCTGGAGTCTTCTAGAATAATCCTGACGTGGTGGTTGCGTTATCTCGCGTCGGTTTCCTTCTATGGGAAGCTATCGGTGCTGATTTCCTGGTTTAGTCCCTGCAGAATCATAGTTCACCAAAACTCATGGAATATTGTCAGTTGAAACCCTAAACCTTTGTTGGTGATCAAATTCTTGCCCTTTTTATATTTATTTATCCCTTAATTATGATAGATAACTAGTGTCAACAAACGATAAAATGAACACAAGAATTAGAATGACTGGTTTTCACCTCGAGCTACAACACTAAACAAGCAGCCCGTCCGAGGCCTGAGCACTTGAGGCAAAACACACACACCACCAACTCAATCTTACTATTCTACTGTCCATACGTCCACATTATTTATGCACATACTATACTTGCCACGCCACTGCAGCACGAAGAAAACACCACCAAAACTCGATGAGCATTGCAGATACATGGGTGTATGCCGGGTCTCTGAGTGATGAGTGATTGTCAACTGGGATGATGCGCATGTTCTTTGGCTTGTGTTGTGCAGGTGTTGAGCACGGATGCAGTGATCAAAGGCGAGGTGAAGGTCAAGTAGAGACGTGCCGTGCCGATGGACCAAGAGTGGCGAAGGGCGGACGTGAGACTTGGACTGAGGGACCAGAGGCCCGAGGATCAGCTGTGGTGGCTGGCAGCCTGGGACAGCGACGAGCGAAGACTTGCGGTCATGTGTTGCCTAAGTCGTAGACTTGGGGACACGTGTCGGTGGACGGGGTGCACGGGCGGTGCATCCCCTCTACGACGTCGGTTTGGTGGTAGAGCCAGGGAAAAACCATCGGGTGGACGGTTTCCAGGTTTTGGCCTCAAAACCTGGGTGCGGATGGTTTCCGAGTTTGGCCACAAAACTCGGGCTGAGGACGGTTTCCAGGTTTGGGCCTCAAAACCTGAGGGTTTGCTGAGTTTGGCCTCAAAACTCAGAAGCTGGTGGGCTGGTTTCCCGGTTTGGGCCTCAAAACCGGGGGATGGCTGGAAAAGGCTGGTTTCCCGGTTTGGGCCACAAAACCGGGGGTGCAGAGCGGTGGCGGCACGTGGTGGCAATCTGGAGGTTGCGTCGAGGCAACACTTCGTATTGTGCGGGCGTGGCCGTCGGATACACCTACCACCGAGTTGGTCCAGAATAACCCTAGGGTTTAGCTGGTTCGCTCTGTAATTAGAATAGAGAGGGGTAGAGTAGGAAATAGACTTAGGCTAGTAGTAGGATAAGTAGTCGGGAGACACCCTCCTTCCATCTATCTCAGTCATTTGCTCTTTCGCACTTAGGGTTTCCTGCTCTCCCATCCCCTGCTGTAGCTAGTTGAGATCCGCAGAGAGACTTGCCTCTGTGTACTGTTGATTTGAGGAAGTGAGGCCGTATCCTCACTGTTGTAGCGTGTGGTAGCCACACGGTTGCAATTCGTGGTTGTGATTCGCGTTTTGTTCGTATTCTTCGCGGAATCCTTTTTCTCCACGATTTTCTCTTCGCTTGATCCCTTTGCTCGGTTCATCTTTTGCAAAACCGTTTGAACCAAGTTGTTCTAGATCGTGAGGCACTTCTTTCCACCGAAGGAATTCTCCTCTAACCTCACGGTCTAGGAGGTCGATCGATTTTCGTTTCGGGTCAAGTTTTCTCCCCTCCCCCGAAATTCTTCGATTCATCGATTTGGAGATAGGTTTGAGCCATGATCTCTTAGAGATAGCTCACTATCCTCCTTGTGACTCTACTCACCAAGTTTGAACCCTAGAGGTTTCGTTTTGGGTGGGATTGAGTCGAATCGATGGACGAACCGTGGATTCACGGAGTGACCGGACGCTTGATCGTGTCGACCGGACGCTCAGGCTGTGCGTCCGGTGGTTGAACACTCGCTGTGTCCCTTTTGGTCTTGACCGGACGCTCCATTCCCTGTGTGACCAGACTCGACGGAGCTACTGTTCACGTGCGTTTTTGCTGTTCGACCGGACGCTCTGTACAAACGACCGGACGCTCCCTTCAGTGAGTCCGATCAGGAACAGAGAGGTTCCAGAACTGTTTTTCTGTGACCGGACGCGTCCGGTGCTTGTTGACCGGACGCAGGGTGAGTCCGGTCAGTACTGCCTCAGCACGTTTTCGTTCGCGGTTGGCTCGTTCTTGGTCGGATTCGATTTCCATCTTTTGCGTTGGCTTTCTAGAGTTGTGTAGTGTCCCGCTGTGCTTCTTGGAAGCATCCACCCTACACCTAGGGTCGTGGACACTAGCAAGCTCTAAGGTTTGCTTTGGGGGTTGATTCTTGGGACAATGGCTACTAGTTTCCGAAAGGAAAATTTGAAGCTTCCATTCACCCCCCCCCCCCTCTGGTCGCTTTCTGGTTGCTTCTCGGTCCTTCAATTGGTATCGGAGCGGGTTAAGGATCTTCCACCTTAGCCAGTTCCAGATCCACAGAAGGCGACATGGATCGCGGCGTGGGCAAACCGCCGTTCTTTGATGGGACGAACTATGCGTATTGGAAGATACGCATGTCGGCCTATCTCCAGAGCATGGGCTCTTCTATTTGGGAGATTTGCAACAGGGCCGATTACATTGTCCTGGCTGCTCGTGTCTCTCAGCTTCAGATAGATGAGCACGAGGCCAATAGCCGGGCGCGTAACGCCTTGTTCTCCTGTTTGAGCATGTCAGAGTTTGATCGCGTTTCTCATCTCCCCACGGCTCGTGAGATTTGGGACACCCTCATGCGCTTTCATGAGGGCACCTCTCAAGTCAAATCCCGTCTCTACGAGTCGCACAAGCGGGAGTATGAGAACTTTCGACATATGCCTGGCGAGAACATAGAAAGCTTATTCGCTCGCTTTCAGGTGATTGTCAACAAGATGCGAGCTAACAAGGAGTTGTTGCCTTTCGACGATCATGAGAGAGCTTTAAAGCTTTTGCATACTCTCGATCGATCGGTGTGGGACTCAAAGGTCCAGGCGATCATCGAATCGTCTAACTATGAGACTCTCACTTGCGACGAGCTCTTTAGTAAGCTCAAGTCTAGTGAGATTGACGCCATGTCGAGGGCTTCTTATGCGAATCCTTCTAGCCCGACTATGGCTTTGGTTTCTGGCTCTTCTGCTAACCCCTCTGCTGGCTTTGCACTTTCTTCACTCTTTTCTGTCACAGAGGACCAGCTTGAGTCGTTGGGGGATGACGAGTTGGCAATGCTCGCCAACCGGTTCACGCGGTTCCACAACAACCGCATGAACCATCGCCGCGGTGGAGGACGCTCAGGATGCTATGAGTACGGCGACCCCGACCACTTCATCGCCAACTGCCCCAAGAAGAAGCATTCATCTGGGAAGGGCGATCATGGGCACAAGTACGACTCCGGCAAGCGCAAGGAGAAGTACGTCCCCGCGAGGCACAAGCGGAGGGGCGGCTTTGACAAGGAGTACATCAAGAAGAAGTACTTGGAGAAGGCCCAGGCTGAGCAGCGTGCGTTCTTCGCCACGCTCAGCGACGTCGACGGCTCGGATGACGACTCCGCTTGCTCAAGCGATGACGAGTCCGAGAAGAAGAAGAGGATCGAGGACAAGCTGAACGGCCTCTGCTTCTTCGCCGACGACGACGGCTTCTGCACCATGGCGCTTGGTGATGAGGTCGACGGCAAGCTGGAGCACACCCCTCGGGACGACGACGACGACAACACCTCCCAGGTATCCCTCACCCACGACGAGCTTTCTGCTGAGGTTGAGAAGCTTACTGCCACGCTCCTTAGTCAGGACAAGTTGCTTAGGCGTGCCGCTAGAGAGCGCAAGGAGTTTAGGCAGAAGTGGGAGGACACGGTGAGAGAACTTGAGTTTGCCAAGTCCACCGTGGTCGTGTCGGAGGAGGTTGAGTGTGAGATGTGCACCACGCACATGACTGACCTTCTCACTTTGAGAGGTAAGTATGCTGCGTTGGTAGGAGAGGTGGATGAGCTAAAGGCTAGACCTTCTCTGTTGGGTGCGTGCAAGACTTGTCCTGTCTTGCAATCTGAGTTGGCAGAGAAGAATGCCAAGATTGTGTCTCTTGAAGAGGCCAACTCAGGTAGCACTTGTGTGGCTAAGTGTGCTTTGTGTGAGGGTTTGGAGATGGAGATTGCCAATGTCAAGCATGGCAAGATGCAAACCGAGGAGGAAAACACATACCTTCGGACCATCTTGTCATGGGTCTCTTGTAGTGAGCCGCAGCTCGGGATGATGATCTCCCAATTTAAGCGAGCTGCTGGAGGTTCTGGTGTAGGTCTTGCTCAGGGTGTTGATCTTTCTGCTTTTGGGAAGATTGGAGAGTCGAGTGGTCTGAATCCTAGTGAGAAGCCCAACTCCACCACTACTCCCAAACTGACCAAGCTTCCACCCAAAGAGCCCATCAAGCCTACCACCAAGGATGGGGTGTTTGAGGAACCTCCGAGAGCCCCACCCAAGAACCAAGTGTGGCATCCCAAACCCAACCACCTAAAGAACAAGCTGGATACAATGCCACCTATCCAGGAGGAGTTGCCACAGAAGGGCAAAGTGATCCACACCCACAGCCATGAGTACCAACAACCCCCTTTGCGTGCGGTGAGGTATCATTGTGATTTCTATGGGAGAGATGGACACTTGAGCGAGTTCTGCTTTAGGCGCAAGAGAGAGGTGCGCCGAGCTAGGGAGATGAACAACACGGACATGTACCATCCTTTTCCATGATGTACATGTGCCGAATGTTCAGAGGAGTGCTCCGAGGAGAGCAGCTAGGCCCAGAGGTCCAGAACCTCAAGTTCCCAGGCCTAGGCAGCAGAGAGCTCCGAGGAGAGATGCTAGGCCTAGAGGCGCAGTGCCTCAAGTTGCTAGGCCTAGGCCTCGTAGAGAGCGTGCCCGACGGGGTCCTGACTTTGCAGGATACAGACCCCGTGGCGGAGGCTTTGTTGAGCGTTTTCCCCCACCGCGTTTTGAGTATCGCGATGGACGCTCCTCCCTTAGCGGACCACGTTTTCCTCTACGTGGTGATCGCTCCTCTCGTAGACGTGCTAGGAATGGTTTTTCTGCTAACCGTTCTTTTGAGCAGCCGGCCCAACACTGGTATTCTCCTTACTTCACTAACCCCAGTGTTGGATCGTATGCTCACCCTATGTCTTTTTATTGATGTAGGTAAAACGGTTGGAGGACATTTGGTTGGTGGATTCCGGTTGCTCGAGGCACATGACCGGAAACACCAAGTGGTTCTCCAGCCTTAGCCCTGTTGCCGGAAAGGAGTACATAACCTTCGGCGACAATAGCAAAGGTAAGGTATTGTCTCGCGGGTCGGTGCGAGTTAATGAGCACTTTGTATTGCGCGATGTTGCTCTTGTTTCTAACTTGCATTTTAACCTTCTTTCTGTTTCGCAACTCTTTGACGACGACTATGAGATTCGTTTTAAACCGAATCTCAGTCGTATTTTGGATCCTCAGGGCAATCTTGTGTGTTTGATTTCGCCCTTTGGAAAAGTCTTTCGTGCAAATTTCTCGGAGTCTTTTGGCACTTCTCGTTGTCTTGTGGCTGGACCTTCCTCCTCTGATCTTTGGAAGTGGCATAGGAGACTTGGACATTTGAGCTTCGACTTGCTTGCAAGGCTTAGTTCACTTGGCCTAATCCGAGGATTGCCCAAGTTGCATATGGAGAAGGATCTTGTTTGTCACTCTTGTAGACACGGGAAGATGGTTGTCGCTCCCCACCATCCAGTGACTCAGGTCATGACCAAGTGCCCTGGAGAGCTTTTGCACATGGACCTTGTTGGTCCGGCTCGGGTGAGCTCGGTTGGGGGAAGTGGTATGTGCTTGTTGTTGATGATGACTTTTCGAGATATTCGTGGGTCTTCTTTTTAGCTGAGAAGACCGAGACTTTCTCCTTTGCTCGCAATCTGATTTTGCGTCTTCAGAACGAGTTCCCTTTAAACTCGATGCGAGCAATTCGGAGTGATAATGGTTCCGAATTCAAGAATTCAGATTTTGAGAAGTTTTGTAACTCTTTGGGTTTAGAGCATCAGTTTTCTTCCCCCTACACACCCCCTCAGAATGGTGTTGTAGAGAGGAAGAATCGGACCCTTGTTGAGATGGCCAGGACGATGCTCGACGAGCATAGGACTCCGAGGCGATATTGGGCCGAAGCTATGAACACTGCATGCTACATTTCAAATCGCATTTTTCTGAGAGCTTTCTTGAAGAAGACCTCTTATGAGTTGCGTTTTGGAAAACTGCCCAAGGTGAGTTATTTTCGAGTTTTTGGTTGTCATTGTTTTATACTCAAAAAGGGCAACTTGGACAAGTTTGAGTCTCGTTCTTCTGACGATGTGTTTTTGGGTTATGGCACTCACACTCGAGCTTATCGTGTACTTAACCTTGACACTAACCGAGTCATGGAGACATCAGATGTCACCTTCGACGAGACCATGGTTTGTTCTTCTTCTCGTTTTGAGCGTGCAGGTGATCATGAGGTTGGTGAGCCTCTTTTCGATGATGAGGACGAGGATGCTGAAGGCATAGATGACCCAGCACCACCTCCACCTGCAGTGCCGCAAAGAGCGGCTTCTACGACGACTCACGGCCCCGACACCTCTTCTTCCTGGGGGTCGTGGGATCCGCCACCCCGAGCGGTACCATTTGTACCCGGGGAGGCACCAGCTGCTGTTGAGGGGGAGGCCACTTCGGCAAGGGAGGCGCCATGACACATTCAGCGCCAGCACCCGCCTCAGCAGATGATCGGCAGCATCGACGAACGGGTTACTCGGTCCAGATATTATGAGCAGGGAGTTCGAGATGAGCATGATGGGCGAGCTGACTTTCTTTCTTGGGTTGCAAATCAAGCAATCCCGAGAGGGGACGTTTGTGCACCAGGGCAAGTACACCAAGGACTTGCTGAAGCGGTTCGATATGGGTGAGGCCAAGCCTCTTCCAACACCCATGTCGACGACGACTGCCCTGGATGCGGATGTGGATGGAGAAGCAGTGGACCAGAAGGAGTACCGAAGCATGATCGGGTCGCTGCTCTACCTGACAGCGACACGCCCGGACATCCAGTTCGCGGTGTGTCTGTGTGCGCGCTTTCAGGCGTCGCCGCGCACCTCTCACCGTCAGGCGGTGAAGCGGATTTTCAGGTACCTTCGTTTCACGCCTGAGTTCGGGATTTGGTATTCTGCTTCCTCCACCCTCTCCCTTTGCGGTTATTCGGATGCCAATTTTGCTGGTTGCCGTATTGAGCGCAAGTCCACTTCTGGGACTTGCCAGTTTATTGGTTCTTCTCTTGTTTCGTGGTCTTCTCGCAAGTAGTCTAGTGTCGCCCAGTCTACTACGGAGGCTGAGTATGTTGCTGCGGCTAGCTGCTGTTCCCAGTTGCTCTGGATGATGGCCACTTTGCATGATTTTGGTCTGAACTTTTCTCGCGTGCCTTTGCTTTGTGACAGCACGAGTGCCATTAGCGTTGCTAAGAACCCCGTGCTTCACTCGAAGACCAAACACATTGATGTGCGCTTTCATTTCTTGCGAGACCACCAGGAGAAGGGTGATATCGACCTTCGCCATGTCGATACTCATCATCAACTGGCTGATATTTTCACCAAGCCTTTAGACGAATCAACCTTTAACCGGTTGAGGGGTGAGCTTGGTGTGTGTTTCCCTTTTTAGATGGGGGAAACATTTTGGATCTTGTATATTTGACTGACTCTTTTGTCCTTCTTTTCTTTTGCATTTCAGCATACGCATTTACATTCTAAGCTTCATGTTTATAATCACTAGAATGTAACTATGCTCTATGTAGTATGCTCTGATGCTTATTTTGATGCTTGTAGCTTATGCTCCTTCTGATCACTAGTACATGCTGTGAGCTGAGCTATTTTGAAATGGTGAATTTACTTAATAACTTACAATCTGAAAATGTTCACCATTGAGTTATGCAACTAGCATGTGTAGGATATGTTGAGTTCACTCGTGCTTTTCATATATGCTAGATTGCTATGTCTCTAGTTCTGAGTCATTCACTTGCTTGGTCTGTTCATATCATGTATAAAATTTGAACCAAGTTTTAGTGAATTGAAAAGATCGAGATGGGATTGCTTGTCAACACATCACGGTATCGAGACGGTTTCTCATTGCACTTTGAGTTAAACTTGAGCCGTGTAGTGTATGACCGAAACCGTAGCTTTAAGCTTCTGATTGCTTCGGCATAGGCTTCGCTCGGTTGAAAAGTTAGGCAATGACAAGCTTTCAACCTCTCGCAATCACATGCTAATAATTGAACTTGTGAAATTTCACCGCTGCAACTCCGATCTGAATTTGAATTCACAAGTGTATGTTACATTCTTAAGCATGATGATTGAACCTTGCTAGGGGTAGTTCACCTTGTATACATGTTTAGCACTTGTTCAGACTCCTGTTTATACATTGCTAGTGCTATTTTGATGGTGAATACCTTTTGACTCAAAACTGCTCCTTTTTGCTCATATGTTCATACTTCATATCTGGTGATCAGTTTGAGCCTTTGCTGAGCTTGTATGCTGTTAATGAGTCATTAGAGTTATATTGTTTAGAGCATCTTTGCATTCTCCTGAATATATTCCTGAAGCTGCTAACTTGCATTTTGACTCATATGCATGATGGAAGGGAGAGAACCTCCCTAGTTAGCACTTTTGTTGGTGCCCTTTCTGATGGGGAGAGTCTTTTACTTGATTAGTGCATTTTCAACTAAGGGGGAGAATTTGCAAATCATTTGTGCTTCCCGAGTGTTCATTTGAAGGGGAGTTTCCAGGGGGAGAATTTGCATGTCTCCTGGATGATCAACTAAGGGGGAGATTGAGCTTTGCTGTCTCTTGTTGGCCGAAAGGCATCGGTATCAAGCCTTCTTTGCTAGTTGTGTTGAGCCTCTGTGCCTCTATCTTGAGGGACTAGCATTTTGCTTCGATATTTTTGACTGGGTTTTGCTAGCGGTGTTGAGCCTGTTCTACCTCTTCTTGAGGGCTAGCTTTGCTTTGCTTGGTTGCGTCGAGCCGTTGCCCATGTCTTTGGGGACCAAGTTGTCTTGCTCTTTCCACTTGACCTTCTTCGGCTTTGCTATGCTTTTGGGTCATTTGGTCGAGTTCTCTCTTCTCCTTCTTCCTTCTTCTCTTTCTACTATGATTTATATTGGTAGTTGACAATGCACTCATCAAGGGGGAGATTGCGGATACATGGGTGTATGCCGGGTCTCTGAGTGATGAGTGATTGTCAACTGGGATGATGCGCATGTTCTTTGGCTTGTGTTGTGCAGGTGTCGAGCACGGATGCAGTGATCAAAGGCGAGGTGAAGGTCAAGTAGAGACGTGTCGTGCCGATGGACCAAGAGTGGCGAAGGGCGGACGTGAGACTTGGACTGAGGGACTAGAGGCCTGAGGATCAGCTGTGGTGGCTGGCAGCCTGGGACAGCGACGAGCGAAGACTTGCGGTCATGTGTTGCCTAAGTCGTAGACTTGGGGACACGTGTCGGTGGACGGGGTGCACGGGCGGTGCATCCCCTCTACGACGTCGGTTTGGTGGTAGAGCCAGGGAAAAACCATCGGGTGGACGGTTTCCAGGTTTTGGCCTCAAAACCTGGGTGCGGATGGTTTCCGAGTTTGGCCACAAAACTCGGGCTGAGGACGGTTTCCAGGTTTGGGCCTCAAAACCTGGGCGCTGAGGGTTTGCTGAGTTTGGCCTCAAAACTCAGAAGCTGGTGGGCTGGTTTCCCGGTTTGGGCCTCAAAACCGGGGGATGGCTGGAAAAGGCTGGTTTCCCGGTTTGGGCCACAAAACCGGGGGTGCAGAGCGGTGGCGGCACGTGGCGGCAATCTGGAGGTTGCGTCGAGGCAACGCTTCGTATTGTGCGGGCGTGGCCGTCGGATACACCTACCACCGAGTTGGTCCAGAATAACCCTAGGGTTTAGCTGGTTCGCTCTGTAATTAGAATAGAGAGGGGTAGAGTAGGAAATAGACTTAGGCTAGTAGTAGGATAAGTAGTCGGGAGACACCCTCCTTCCATCTATCTCAGTCATTTGCTCTTTCGCACTTAGGGTTTCCTGCTCTCCCATCCCCTGCTGTAGCTAGTTGAGATCCGCAGAGAGACTTGCCTCTGTGTACTGTTGATTTGAGGAAGTGAGGCCGCATCCTCACTGTTGTAGCGTGTGGTAGCCACACGGTTGCAATTCGTGGTTGTGATTCGCGTTTTGTTCGTATTCTTCGCGGAATCCTTTTTCTCCACGATTTTCTCTTCGCTTGATCTCTTTGCTCGGTTCATCTTTTGCAAAACCGTTTGAACCAAGTTGTTCTAGATCGTGAGGCACTTCTTTCCACCGAATGAATTCTCCTCTAACCTCACGGTCTAGGAGGTCGATCGATTTTCGTTTCGGGTCAAGTTTTCTCCCCTCCCCCGAAATTCTTCGATTCATCGATTTGGAGATAGGTTCGAGCCATGATCTCTTAGAGATAGCTCACTATCCTCCTTGTGACTCTACTCACCAAGTTTGAACCCTAGAGGTTTCATTTTGGGTGGGATTGAGTCGAATTGGTGGACAAACCGTGGATTCACGGAGTGACCGGACGCTTGATCGTGTCGACCGGACGCTCAGGCTGTGCGTCCGGTGGTTGAACACTCGCTGTGTCCCTTTTGGTCTTGACCGGACGCTCCATTCCCTGTGTGACCGGACTCGACGGAGCTACTGTTCACGTGCGTTTTTGTTGTTCGACCGGACGCTCTGTACAAACGACCGCACGCTCCCTTCAGTGAGTCCGATCAGGAACAGAGAGGTTCCAGAACTGTTTTTCTGTGACCGGACGCGTCCGGTGCTTGTTGACCGGACGCATGGTGAGTCCGGTCAGTACTGCCTCAGCACGTTTTCGTTCGCGGTTGGCTCGTTCTTGGTCGGATTCAATTTCCGTCTTTTGCGTTGGCTTTCTAGAGTTGTGTAGTGTCCCGCTGTGCTTCTTGGAAGCATCCACCCTACACCTAGGGTCGTGGACACTAGCAAGCTCTAAGGTTTGCTTTGGGGGTTGATTCTTGGGACAGTGGCTACTAGTTTCCGAAAGGAAAATTTGAAGCTTCCATTCACCCCCCCCCCCCCCCTCTGGTCGATTTCTGGTTGCTTCTCGGTCCTTGAGCATTTCGTCGAACACCTACCATGCGCCCAGTACCAACACAAGCACGCTCGCACTCCATCGAACACCTACAATTGCACATCTCCCGGAGCCACCGGCCTCATCACCTCCACCCAGGCGCTGCAACACCGAACCAAACTCCGAGACCGCGTCTCCTCCGACCATTTCCCCACCCCCAAGCAGTCGCGGTGTGCACGGTGCCTAAACAGGCCACGGCCCACCGCACCACCCCAGAAGAACACAATGGCTGCTTGGGCATACCAATGTCGTCAGAAGCACCAACACAATGCACACCAAGAACACAGGCAGAGGAGGGAGACATTAGAGCGTACACACACCAGGGAAGAAAGCAGCCAAACGAAAGGGTAGGAGAAGGTTTCCATCGTTGGTCTTCACCTATTAAATAAAGGAGGGTCTCCGAACCCACACCAGCAGCAGGTCGCAATGGGTCTGTGAACAGCAGGGCCCGCCAACCTCTCATCCAATCCTAGAACGACAACGGCCTTGCCCGTTGCAGCGTCCCCCCCCACTCACGCCCTATTCTGCCCACATAGTGACCCGCCGACTCAGGGCTCGAGGCTGTGTTGGGTCCCTCAGGGGCCGAGGCTGCCAATCGCTCGTCGACAACGGACTCGCAAAACAGTTGTGCCTCAACATGTGGACCTGCCGACGCCACCCCCATCGTCGCCAGGTGGGGCACACGGCAGGTAGCCCCGCCCGACATACACCGGTGTGCCCGAGCGCGGCAGCTCCACCGTGCGCCGGAACAGCCGCGACGCTCCCAGGCAACTGCCCCGCGCTGTTTGCCCACCTCCGCCGCCTGGGCCCCAAGACAGTCGGCCCCGCCCCGTCAGCCTCTGGTGTAGCTGCGACCAGACTCTGCCATGCCTACGATGGCGAGACCAGCCCTCGGATGGAGCATCCGGCGGCCACCAGTTTTACCGACGACGTGGCCTGAGCGAGGCCGCGTCCAGGCCTCCGCTTCTAAAGACGGTAGATTTTAGGTCGCGTGTGTGACCGTGTCTATGTGAGCGTGTTGACAAGAGAACAACTACCTGCTAATCTGTTGTAAAAAAAAACTACCTGCTAATCGCACCCAAAATACCCAACGACCCAAACAAATGATCACGATAACTTTCCGGGATAGTTTGGAAGTTGACGAACGATTTGA
Source organism: Coix lacryma-jobi var. lacryma-jobi (assembly GCA_009763385.1). Classification (NCBI taxonomy): domain Eukaryota; kingdom Viridiplantae; phylum Streptophyta; class Magnoliopsida; order Poales; family Poaceae; genus Coix; species Coix lacryma-jobi. Next base: position 9,224,633 of record CM019825.1, on the reverse strand, counting down.
CAACTGTAACTACATGTGGTCAAGGTTAACCCCGCTCAAGAAGAGGTTAGGACGTTAGGCCTACTTAATTTTTCTAACAATATTTATGAGTAAGTGACGCAATTGAATATACTACCTATGTCTCTAAAAAGATGTAACTATGATGTACGTGTCAATTAATGTATTTCATGATTAACTAATTTTCTAGTAAATAGTATTCACATTTATGATTAAGTTTCTAGCATATTTATGATGCTTGCTCAATCTCAGTCGTTTGGGCGCCAGTCGCCGGTGCAATGTTTGCAAGGAAACCTTCGGCGTAGGGTGCTATATGCACTTCTACATGGCGTGCACCCAAGGTGCACGTCCTTTGTTTCCCAGTCGTCGCCCCAGGCCCAGCAGCAGGGTGAGAGATGGACTAGGGGGTGAAACCAGAAATATCGTCACGGTCGGCGTCTTTGGCTTCAAGGTGGTGGATTTACTGATGCCTAATGTAGCCTGTAATCGAGGCCATAGAAGTAGCGATAACTATGCTAGATTTTTACATTAGTGACACGTCTAGATAGTCATTAGTGACATGGAAAAAACATGTCACTTACATTGCATCTGTGATGTGGACACATGAGTGACACATATTTACGTGTCACTAATGACCCTGATTAGCAATGTGTATAGTAAAAACATGTCACTAATGACCCTAACCAGCGACGTGGATAGTTAAACCGCATCACTAATGACCCTGGACTAGCAACACATATGGGCAAAACACGTCACTATAGGGGAACTCATCAGCAACGCGTATAGGCAAGACCATGTCTCTAATTAGAATTTGCACAAAAAAAGATAAAAACATGTTGCCTCCGTCGTATACAATAAGAGGCCCTAGTCTTATTAACATGATAACAAACGAACCCACAAAACATTCTAATCAAACAAGTCAATATTCTAATCACACTAGCTACTAAACTATATGTTCTTTGCTTCAAATCCCAAAAGATGAACCAAAACACAAATTGTATCAGACCTGCACGAATAGGAACAAATCTGTCACCATCAACATACTGGTATTTCCCTTAAAACAACAAGAAGAAACATGTCTGTGTTAGCCTATTGTAATTATAGCAAGTGTAATTATAGTAGGTTGCCCTTGATTAGTGGCATGTACCACGCCTGCGTGGTTGGCTTGTGAGCCACCCCGGCCTCTATATGTATTGAGACATTACCATGGAATAGAATCACTAATTCCTACACTTTCATGGTATCAATCGCGGTTCTGATCCGCAACCCAAACCAGCGCCCGCCGCCGATCCGATCGCCACCACCGTCGCTGACTACATGTCGCCGGGTGTGTCGCCGGTCTCATCGCCCGTGCTGTTGATCCGATCGCCCGCCCCGTAACTGCCCTCGCACCGGGTGTGGCCGCCGATCCGATCCTGCCTACAAGACTCCCGGCCGCCGCCATCGTCATCAACGTGTACGAGCTGTACGTGTTGTACGGGGCTGTACGTACTTGGGCTGTACGTGTTGTACGATCGCCTGGTGTACACATCGCCGGGTGCGGCCGCCGGTCTGTTCCTGATCGCCCGCCCTGCTGTTGATCGCATCACCGGGTGCAGCCACCGGTCCTGCCCTCATAGCCGGCGAAGACGATGATGCCGCAGCCGCGGCAGCCGCGGCCAAAGAAGTCGAAGACCGCCGTCTCGCGGCCGAAGTTGCTCGCGCCGACACGGCACGCCGGGCTGAGGAAGCTCGCCTCCGTGCTGCTGCCCTCGACGAGTACGAACGTGCCCACGAGGCACTCCGGGCACAGGCCACCGCCGTTGTCAACGTTAAGGCCCTCATCCCCGTCGTCCTCGACAAGGCCACGGACACCTACACCAAGTGGCGCGGCATGTTCCTCACCGTCCTCGGCAAATATGCCCTCACCCGCCACGTTCTCGAGGATGAGGCGTTCCCCGCCCGCCCGGCGTGGATCCAGGCGGACTGTTGCGTCCTCACATGGATCTACGGCACCGTCTCCGGCGACTTGCAGCAGTCCCTGATGATGCGCCAAGGTCCAGCACGCAATGCATGGTGCTACCTTGAGGATGAATTCCTTGGCCAGAAGGAGTCTCGTGCTCTTCTTCTCGAGACGCGGTTCCGTAATTTTCGCCAGGAGTCTTTGAGCATCACCGACTACTGCCGCCGCCTCGAGTCCATGGCCGCGTCCCTCGCCGAGTTCGGTGACCCCATCGGCGATCGCCAGATGGTGCTCACACTTCTCCGCGGCCTTAGTGGCAAGTTTCGCCACATGGTGTCTATCCTCAAGATGCACAGGCCGTTCCCAACGTTCTCTGAAGCCCGTACACACCTCCTGTTGGAGGAGATGGAGATCGACACTCGTCCTCTGTCCCCGCCGGCTGCCCTCGTCGTTGCGACACCGTGTCCAGCGGCACCTAGCGTGGCTGCCCCTCCATGTCTAGGCGCGCCTCCTACTTCGCGTCTAGCTGCACCGACCGGGGGCCAGCGGACCGGACGCCGTCGCGGCCGCGGTGGACGCGGCGCCCCTGCTGGTGCGTCCCCAGGTGGACAGGGCAGCGCTCCCCATGGTGCGGGTGTGCACCCGACGTTCGCGCACCCTTGGGCCGGCACCGTGCGCATGTGGCCGTACGACCCGTCGGGACGTCCTCCGCCACCACCACCTGCGTTCCACGCAGCCCCGCACTATGGCGGGTTCAGTGCTCCTCCCGGCTCCTATGGTGGCGCATACGGTGCCCCGCCACCCTCATACGGCACGTACTACGGGGGAGCTGCACCGCCAGTCTTCCAGGCGCCCTCACCAGCTTACCAGGCGGCGCCCTCACCAGCTTACCAGGCAGCGCCCTGGAACCCCACTCACGGCGGGTCTTGGCATCAGGACTCCCTGGCGCACTCCTTCAACACCATGACGCTGAACCCGCCGACATCTGAGTGGTATGCTGATTCAGGTGCCGGTTCACACATGACCTCGAACGCTGGTATACTCTCCACCATTTCCCCACCCTCTTTGTCTACTCCTTCATCTATCGTTGTGGGAAATGGTGCCTTACTTCCTGTCACAGCCCCTGTCACAGCCACTGGATCACATATTTTTTCCTTGCCGCATCGTAATCTTACTCTTAATAATATTCTGGTGTCACCCAACATTATTAAGAATTTAATTTCCATTCGCCGTTTTACCACCGATAATAATTGTTCCATTGAATTTGATCCATTTGGTCTTTCTGTGAAGGATTTGCAAACCAGGAACGTGATCGCCAGGTGCAATAGTTCCGGTGACCTCTACCCATTCTATGCACCTTCCACCAGCACCTCCGTGTTCATCGCTGCACCTACCTCCCTTTGGCATCGCCGTCTCGGTCACCTTGGGCGTGAAGTTTTGTCCAAACTCATTAGGTCCAACGTCATTTCTTGTAATAAAGATGATATCGATCATACTTGTCATGCGTGCCAGCTTGGTCGTCATGTACGTCTACCCTTCGGTTCATCTAGCTCTCGAGCTATTAATAATTTTGATTTAATACACTGTGATTTATGGACCTCTCCACTTGTTAGTGTGTCAGGATACAAATATTATCTTGTTATTCTTGATGATTGCTCACACTATATTTGGACTTTTCCGCTTCGCCTCAAATCCGAGACATTTTCCACCCTTTCTAATTTTTTTTGCTCATGTTCGCACGCAGTTTGGCACCACCATCAAGAGCGTCCAGTGCGACAATGGCCGTGAATTCGATAATTCTCAGGCCCGCACATTCTTCCTCTCCCACGGTGTTGCACTCCGCATGTCCTGTCCATATACCTCCCAACAAAATGGTAAAGCAGAGCGTTCCATTCGCACTATCAATGACACTTTGCGTTCCCTTTTGTTTCAGGCGAGTCTCCCTCCAGCTTACTGGGTTGAGGCCCTTCACGCTGCCACATATATTGTCAACCGCCTCCCCACCAAGACTCTCGCCTCCTCCACACCATACACCGCCCTCTTTTCTACCCAGCCTTCCTATGATCACCTCAAAGTTTTTGGGTGCGCTTGCTATCCCAACATGTCCTCCACGGCGCCTCACAAACTTGCACCCCGCTCCTCCTTATGTGTTTTTCTCGGCTACTCCTCGGAACACAAAGGCTATCGGTGTCTCGAGCTTCAGTCGAATCGCATTCTTATTTCTAGACATGTCATTTTTTATGAATCTTTCTTTCCTTTCTCCGACATGTCTACCACACCCATGGCCTCCTCCGCCCTGGATTTTCTGGTCGATGATCATGATCTTACCGCTTCAGCTCCTAGAGCTCGTTTTGTGCGTGCAAGTACTGTTGATCCCTCGGTGACACACACCGTGCCCGGGGCTGCTCCTACGCCGCTCAGTCCTGGCTCAGGACCTCAGTCCCCTGGGTCCAGCGCTGCTGCCCATGGGGCCTCCTCCACGCCTCCATCCGTGTCGACTGGTGTTGCTGCCCCTGTGCACCCTGCACAGGCTGTTGCCAGCAGCGCCACCTCCACGTCGTCCACGAGTACTGCTGGTCTTGCTGCCTCTGGTGCTCGCGCCCAGGTTGTTGCCAGCGGCACCGGCCGTACAGCTGCTACTCAACCGATCGCCATCCCTCCGGTCACCAATGCGCACTCAATGCGCACCCGAGGCAAGGCTGGCATCGCACAGCCCGTGGATCGTCTCAACCTCCACGCTGTGCCCATGTCGCCTCTCCCACGCTCTGTTCGTGATGCACTGTCAGACCCCAATTGGCGTGCAGCTATGCAGGCTGAGTATGATGCTCTACTCGCCAATGACACCTGGAGCCTTGTGCATCGCCCTCCTGGTGTCAACATTGTGATTGGCAAGTGGATCTATCGACACAAATTGCTCGCAGATGGGTCTCTTGATCGCTATAAGGCACGTTGGGTCCTCCGGGGTTTCACACAGCGGCCCGGTGTGGACTATGATGAGACTTTCAGCCCTGTTGTCAAGCCAGCAACAGTTCGTGTTGTTCTTTCCCTGGCATTATCTCAGAATTGGCCCATTCATCAGCTAGATGTGAAGAATGCTTTCCTGCATGACACACTTACTGAGATAGTGTACTGCGTACAACCATCTGGTTTTGTGAATCCATCTCGCTCAGATTATGTCTATCAGCTCAACAAGTCTTTATATGGTTTGAAACAGGCTCCTCGTGCTTGGCATCACAGGTTCGCCTCTCACCTGGTGTCACTTGGATTTGTTGAAACAAAGTCAGATACTTCGCTCTTCATATATCGATGTGGACCAGACATGGCTTATTTGTTGTTGTATGTGGATGATATTGTTCTCACTGCATCCTCGGCTGATTTTTTGAAACATATCATTGGTGCACTCCAGCATGAGTTTGCTATGACAGACATGGGTCAGCTTCATCACTTTCTGGGCATCTCTGTGACACGTTCTGCAGATGGTCTATTCATCTCTCAGCGACAGTACACTCAGGATATTTTGGAGCGCGCCGGGATGAGTGCGTGCAAGCCGTGCAGCACGCCTGTGGATGTACACTCCAAATTATCTGCTGATGGACCTCCTGTCGCTGACTCTATACAGTACCGCAGCCTAGCTGGCGCCCTACAGTATCTGACCTTCACCCGTCCAGATATTGCTTTTGCTGTTCAGCAGATATGCCTCTATATGCATGATCCTCGGGAGCCACATCTTGCTGCTCTCAAGCGAATCCTGCGTTACTTGCAGGGGACACTATCACTTGGGTTGACCATGCGCCGATCTTCACTTGCTGAGCTTGTGGTGTACACCGACGCCGACTGGGCCGGTTGTCCTGACACTCGCCGGTCCACATCTGGCTATGCAGTATTTCTTGGGGACAATTTGGTGTCCTGGTCCTCCAAGCGTCAACACACTGTCTCCAGGTCAAGCGACGAAGCCGAATACCGTGCTGTGGCGAATGGTGTTGGTGAAGCTACTTGGCTCCGTCAGCTGCTCCTTGAGCTTCGCCATCCACCTCGCCGTGCCACCCTGGTATACTGTGACAATATCAGTGCTGTATATCTCTCCAGCAATCCAGTGCAGCATCAGTGGACGAAGCATATTGAGATTGATCTCTATTTTGTTCGAGAGAAGGTCGCCCTCGGTCACGTTCGGGGTCTTCATGTTCCTACGACATCGCAGTACGCTGATATCTTCACCAAGGGCCTTCCTACCTCACTGTTTCAGGAGTTTCAATCCAGTCTGAATGTTAGCAGTACTCCCGATTAGACTGCGGGGGAGTGTTAGCCTATTGTAATTATAGCAAGTGTAATTATAGTAGGTTGCCCTTGATTAGTGGCATGTACCACGCGTGCGTGATTGGCTTGTGAGCCACCCCGGCCTCTATATGTACTGAAATATTACCATGGAATAGAATCACTAATTCCTACACTTTCAGTCTGGGACATTATAAACTAGGATTCATTGATGATCAGCACACTAGGAATAAAAAAGGAAAAGAAAATCCAATACACATTTATAACTAAAAGAACTAAACTGAGCATGTAAAAGGTGGCTAAGATTTGAAACCAGATGGTTTTGACTGCATAGCTACAAAAGACGAACAAATTAGTAAATGTATATGTGTAGGATTAGCAAATGCTCTCTTTAGTTTTTCACACAACATAAAACTAGATGCTACATTGCTACGTGTAAAAATAAAGTATGAAGGTTGTCCAAGTAATCCACTACTAGTCCGACAAAGTTCCGGTCTAGTAAGAAACGTTGGTAACTAATGAACCTTACATCAAAATTGTTCTCTGAACTGAGTGAAGCATATCGTACTGTGTTCCTGTACCTCGCTCGGTGTATTGTACGTCATCGATCTAGTTTAGCAAACAGGAAAAAAAAAAACTAATTCTCCAGCCATGCAGTAGTACACGGTCGATGGTGGCTGCTGAATATGTATGTAACTGAAAACTCATGTTGTCTCTTCTCTTTCTTCTTCATATATATGAAATGAAATTTGGGTGTTCGTTTGTTCTTGCATTTGTTTGGAAATAGAGGGGGGTAAACGGGTAGAGTATTTTGCTCGCCATGCACTGTACTCCTGTAGGCTGTACATGAATATGCAGTGGTTGTGGCTGTTTTGCGTTTTGTTGGTGCTGCTATTCTCTGCAACGGCAGCCTACAATGCTGCAGCACCAAGGGTACGTTACGTACAGTACAATAGGATGGTTGGATTGAAGTACCTAGCTGGATCGATGCCAGAATGGAAGCTCAGCTAGATTTCGATCAACAAAGGCCAACAAAGAAAAGATGCCCTGGTTCTGACAGAGGACAGTGACAAATGGAACCTGAATGGAAGCTCAGCTATAGATTTCGATCAGCAAAGGTCTACAAAGTATTGATAAGGCATAGCCAGGTTGATCCCATTTTCAAATGAGTGTGGAAGAATTACTGCCAGCCCAAACACAAAGTTTTTTTGTTGGTTATTAATAAGAGATAGGTTAAGCACAAGAAACGTCCTGAGAAGAAAGCATATGGCTCTAGACAATTACAGTTGTGAATTATGCAATACAAGGACTAAAGAATTTGTTCAGCATCTATTCCTGCACTGCCCATTTGCCCAGGATTGCTGGGGAATGGGATGTTCAACATTCAGACAGTTCAGAATGAAGGAGTAAACACAAATTTCAACGCCTTCAAATCACAAATCAACTCGCAGTTCTTCGTGGAAGCAATAATCCTTGTTTGTTGGATGATTTGGATTGCCAGAAATGAATTGATCTTCAACAGAAATCAGATGAACCTGGAAAATTGCAAGAGGCTCTTCTTCAAGGAAGTCCATTTAGTTAATCTGAGAGTAAAAGAAGGTCTCGCTGATAACTTTAACCTATGGTTGCATCAACTAGAACAGACTTGATTTTTTGTTTTTCCTTGCTCTTTTTTGTTTCCTTTTTTGTTTCTTAAGTTTGTGTATCTGTAAACCTTGTTCTTCTTTTTATCATTAATGCATTACCTGTAGGGGCGCCTGCCCCTCCAGTTCTTTCAAAAAAAAACCTAGCTAGATCGATATGTTTCAGCTCCCGAGTTTAGAGCATCACAAATTGTAAAACAATCGGTTTATTTCGACAGTGATTTGGTGTGGTATCCATAGCATAGCCGGAAGCATACTGAATATACATATCTACTATTTTAGGAGGGAATAGTGTATATATATATATATATATTATTGTTGTAAATCGTATGGCTCTTAAGTCCTTTTTTTCGCGAGTCAAACTGAATATACATGGGGTTTTCCTCAAAAAAATATACATGGGTACCAATCAAATGCAGGTACTGAACAAATAAACGACACGGTAGTCTGAACTCTGAAGCAAGCCCACTTGGCCTCTGGAGCCCTATAGCAATAGGATCTGAAATTATAGTGAAATGAGAGCCAATTCAACATCATCGTCATCAATATAGGTCAGCGAGCTCCAATCATACAATAATGTTAGCTGCAATATGGTTACACGGTTCCATTGCTAAAATTCTATACATATTTTTGACCAAACTGAGTCAATATACTGCATGATTTTTTCTCCTTTTAGAACGAAGCGTGTATGTGTGATATTTTTAACCGTTATTTCCTTTTGAACTAACGGCGGCACAAGGTAATGTTAATTTAATTTAATAATGTAGGAACAAATAAAAGAACAAAAGACAATAAAAAAACAACAGTGCTAGTAGCTAGGAAAATATAAAATTGCTGCAGAAAACAAATATTTTTACTCACAGAAAAAGTTTTATGCTCCACACAAGATCAACTAACTCACGAGTCATGACTCCAACCAAGTCCAAGTGCTTAAAATTAATGTCTTCTGCCATAAATTGTCAATGGTTTTCCATTTTTCCTTTGAAATCCAAATAGACAGCTTACCTACAAATGTGTGGCCTTAATTAGGGGGTGTTTGGTTCTCACCCCCTAGAGTTTAGCTACTAAAGTTCAGTGGATGTGACTTTAGTGGTAGTGTTAAAAGTGACTTTTAGTGAGGGTGTTTGGAACTTTAGTGATTAAAAGTGACTAAACTCTAGTGGCTAAACTCTAGGGAGTGGGAACCCTTAGTATTTTTTCCCCTCGAACATGCTTAGCATGATGTAGCATTTCATTAAGAGGGGATTAGTCTTAGTTTGGGCAACCGTACGTGTTCCTATATATTGATAGGTTGCATATATATTTTTATGTTGATGCGTGCGTGGGAGGCTGCCCACTGCGTCGCCTTTCATTTAATAATAGAGAATACTTACAAAAAAAAAGAGAGGAGGCAAGACCATGTCAATCCATCATCGAGATATTTCCTGTTAGATTAGCAAGAAATAATTACACTGCTCTATTTTGCATTTGCATTTCACAAAATAAAGTACAATTCAAGTTCTGTTATAAATAAGATAGAGGCCATGCATGCTCGTGCCTGCCAAGAAGGTGCATTTTGTGGAGGGGAAGGGAGAGAGTGGACTTTATATTTCCATAACAGAAACAAACAATAACAAAATGAGCATATTTTCGTCGAAATACACAAAATGGGCCCATAGTACGTGTTAGCCGCGTCTGCGATTGAAGTTAGGTACTAGGTACGTAGCTAGCGCATCCAGTACGTAGTAGACTAGTAGTATAATTATAGCTCCTCTGATCTGGGGGCAATGGCATTCCAGAGCTCGCTGCAGCCTGCAGGTCCCCTAGCTTGCCGTTTCTCCAAAGCACAACCACCAGCATCATCCATGGCGGCGTCTAACAATAATAATCAGCCGATTCAACACTTTGCCGACCCATACAAACACCCGCTTCGGCCGACGCAGTACCGCCCCGACGAGGCTGGTCTGTGCAACATCTGCCTGCTCAAACTCGCCGGGCTCAGTAGTGTCACCTACGGCTGCTACTACTGCAACATCCACCTCCACAGCGCGTGCGCCCGCTACTTCCAGGAGACCCTCTCCTACTTCGCGCATCCGGGTCCGGCACACGCCCTGAGGCTCAGGCGCAGCCCTGGCCGGGTGTGCGACATCTGCAGAGGGGACTGCCCTCCGCAGAGCTTCGTGTACAGCTGCACCCGCTGCGGCTTCGACGTGCACCCTCTCTGCTCGATGCTCCCGGAGAGGGTTCCTAGCCCTCTCGACCCAAGCCGTCAGCTCTGCATGTTCTCGTCGGAGTCGCCGGCCGGGAGCTGCTCGTCATGCCGCCATCCTTTACCCAGGTGGCACTACATCGGCGGCTCTTCCATCAAGCTGCACATCGCGTGTGCCATCGACACGCCCACCACCGGTGCCGCCGGCCAGGGTAGGAACAGCCAGCGTGCAGCCGGCGTCCCTGTCGTCTATGGCGCTGCTGGGACTGGGACCGCCGTCCAGCAAGGTACCCATCATGGCGCTGCTAGCCAGCACCAGCAGCGCAGCTTTTTTGGTGCCCCTGCCGGCCCTGCAGGCTACAACAACTACAACCCGGTCATCATCCAGGGATACGGTGGCCATGCCGGCGGCTACTACTACGGCGGCGGCCCTGCTGCCATGCCCGGCAACGGCGGCGGCTACGGTGGTGGACAGCAGAGCGTTCTCCACAACCCGGGCAGCCTGGTGAGTGTCATAGCCAGGTTTCTCCTCGGCACCGCGATCAGCGCGCTAGCCAGCGACCTGCTATCCGAGCTTCTGTCAGCGAGCTTCAACTGAATTCCATCCATGTGTCGTCGCGTCGGCATGCTGCCGGTGTCTGCGCGCCGGGCCCGCGATTGATCGGTGCTGTTTGGCTGGTCGTTTTTACGGCCTTTCGACTGTAGCACGTAGTACTACTATATCAACTTAAATACTTATTGCCTTTTTATGTGATGCGCTGCATGAATAATAAGCGCTCATCATCATGATCAGGCTGTGATAACCTTTTATTTCCAGTTTTTCTTTTGCCGTGAGCTAGTTGGGGATATGTGCGTATCCATTGACGGTTTGCTACACTAGTACACTACTGTTGTGGTTTTATCATTGTGGCGCCACATGTTGTGTGTGTTCGTTATTTAGGGATGTTATTATAGTATGTTAGATTACTAATAATTGCTTATTATATATGTCGGTGTTTCGAACCGGGGGTCCTGCGAGTGAATTTGTATCTGCGTGTTCCTAGCTTCGGGTCGGTGGTGATGCAAGGAGAACACTCGATGTATACTAGTTCGGGCGAACGATGGCCCTACGTCTAGTAGGGAGAGAGAGAGGAGATCGTGTTATCTTGCACCGGGGTGCTCGTAGTAGGGGTTACAAGCGGGTGAGAGAGAAAGCTCCCCAAGTCTCGTGTAAACGGAAGAGAGAGAGTGTGTGTGTGGAGATGGCAACCGCCCTTTATAGCCACAAGGAGGGCACAAGGTTTACCAAGAGGATTTTAGAGTCGTGACTTTATCTCAGTCAAAAGGTGAAAACGAGATGATGTGGTTCTCCTGTGGCGGCATGGTTGTTATCTTTGTCATCGTGGTGGAGCACGTCCCACACTATGACGCCTCCTGTTGAAGTCGTGTGTTCCTGGGATATCTGCTGCCAGGGTCGTGCTCACTCCCGAGGCCTCTGCTCGAGGCCTCGTGGGCGTTGTGCTTCCTTTGTCGTCCATCCCGGGAAGGCTGCGTCGGAGCTGAGCCTCAAGGCGGTTTCGAGGCCTCAGAGTGATTATCATGCCTGGAATGGGCAGAGAGTCCCTGCTATCCCCCGTCATACCCTGGTGTTCCATGTTCCTAGTACCGCGTGGGTACGTGGCTGACGTCGTGTGAGAGTGACGGTATGGAGGACAAATATGGCGGAGTTCCCGATGGGAGATCGTATAGACCGACGGTCCACAGTGGAGAGCATACTCGATGATCAGGAGGTTTGACTCCCAAAGAGAGTCGAGGCCTCGACGGTGTTGTAGCTTGTCAATTGGTCGTATGCCACCGTGGCCCTGGAATGGTATAGTGTATCGAATAGTGGCGTTGGACATGGTTCCCCATGTTCGGTTTTACCGGCGGTGGGAAAAAAGGAAGACGTGACTCCTGTCGTGCCTCCCCATGCTGCACGTCCTCGTCTTATCCTGACAGCACTCGTCAGCACGTGCCAGGGAAGGAGTATGAAGTCATATCATATTCGATGGGACAGAGGCGCAGTGGGCGATGGTACGGTCGTCAAAGTTTTCAGGAAGAGCAGAAGGTTTCCTCCTCGCGGAAACCTTGGCGACTGGAAGGCTCGGGCGAGTCGGAGAATGGCGAGTTCACTCGAGACCCGATGTGGAGGCCTCGGGAGAGTCGGAGAATGGCGTGTTCGCCCGAGACCCGGCGTGGAGGCCTCGGGCGAGTCGGAGAATGTCGTGTTCACCCGAGACCCAGCGTGGAGGCCTCGGGCGAGTCGGAGAATGGCGTGTTCGCTCAAGACCCGACGGAGGCTTCGGGTGAGTCGGAGAATGGCGGTTCGCCCGGGACCCGGCGTGGAGGCCTCGGGCGAGTCGGAGAATGGCGTGTTCGCCCGAGACCCAGCGTGGAGGCCTTGAGCGAGTCGGAGAATGGCGTGTTCGCTCGAGGCCCAGCGTGGAGGCCTCGGGTGAGTCGGAATCATTGGGCTGACTTGGCCTACTTCCGCTCGATGGGTTCGCGGGATTCGGCTTGGTGGGCCAATTAGTTCTGATTGTCTTCTCGGCCTTAGTTGTATTTTTTTCGAGAGTATATTTAGTACCTTCGATTATGGTACCTATTATTTTGGTACCCGACACTATATAAAGTTTGGAATAATTGATAGGCGAACAAAAAAAAGAACAACCACACTGCTTCGACACTCTAAACTGGGCACACTTAAGGTCTTGTTTGACTGCACACAAATACACCTCAATCCACGTGGTCTGGGACTATGGGAGGGATTGAGGTGTACTTTAGTTAAGTTCTCCTTCAATCCAGTCCAACCTATATAGATTGAAGTGTATAATTAGGTGCAGCCAAACAAAGATGTAAAAGAAAAAAAATGGTGCCGTGTACCCTCTCCGCACGGTCCCCTTCCCCCAGCTCCCCGCCTGCCTAAACTTCGTTGCAGTCGACGCCGCGGAAGAATAATCCTTGCGTACGTTGACACTTGACAGTGATCGGCGCGGCCGGCGGCAGATCGAGCTCGCCCGAGACGAAGGCGTTCGCTTGCATGGGACCGGGGCTCTAGTGCTCTAGCGCACACACAGAAGACGTACGCCGTGGCGCGGAATGCATGGTACAAGTACAACGAACCGGCCGCGCGCCTAGTTGGCCGAAGCACGGTTGACCTGGCCAGCATGCATCCATATATATACGGCGTCACGGCGATGATGTGTTCCTGCTGCTGGCTGCTGCCGTGAGCTGTGCCCGGTCCCAATAGCTACACAGACAATTTTATGAATGTATTGTCATCTCCGGTCCCAATAGCTGTTATTGCTTGGGCATCAGATGAACCGCGCGCTTCTCAGAAAATACAATCGGGTGCATCTAAAAATAAAAGGCAATTTTCTATCTCTGCAAATATGGGTTTTATTTTCAGAGACGGGGCTGGATGCCTGGATGGGATTTCCAGCCTAATAGAAAAATGAACACCTAGAACATATAGCAACTCACCTTCATTTTTGAAGACAGGTCTATTTATAGTCTGTTTGGTCCCCCCTCTAAAATTTAGTGATCCCTGAAGTTTAGTGACCCTAAAGTTTGTTTAGTAACCCCTTTTTGGTTAGAGCATCTCCAATAGTTTCGAAAAATGACTTGCTATCCTTGTTTTATTGGGAAAAAAAAAAGAAAAAACGTTCTCCAACAGATTGGTATATGACTTGCTAAATTTTTTCAAGTTGGAATCGGAGGCCATCTACTTGCTAGATTTACGAAGTCAGCTTGACTTGCTATCCCGCGTTTCTATGTTATTTTTATCAAGTTTGAATCTCTCGCGCCTACTTTTCTATGTTATTTTTACCAAACTATTGGAGATACTTGCCAAAAGTTTTAGCAAGTTGCTAAATGACAACTTTTCCCAAGTCAATTTTTTCAAACAATTGGAGATGCTCATTGAAGATCATCAAAATTTGGGATTTGCTATATTTCAGGCGCCTGAAATATAGCATCTTTTCAGGCGATAACTACAACCTTCAGATCTCCATCCAATGGTCTAAATCTATTAGCGCAAATCACAAGAAACAAATGATATTTTTTTTTCTATGGAAGGACAAAGACAAAACCGTTCAGACACCTGAAATATAGGAAATGTGTTAAAATTTAGTCACTTTTAGCTACCCCGACCCTTCATGACTAAAGATCTTAAACTTTAGTGCAGTGTTTGGTACTTTAAAGACTAATTTTATTGACTAAACTTTAGAGGACTAACCAAACAGACCCATAGCCGAGGAGAAAGGAAAAAACTTCAACAACTTCCGTTTTGTTCAATTGCAACACTAAATGTGAACTTTTGCTCTTGATTCCCCTAGAGAAGGTGACATTTTTTAGTGCCAAATAAATAATTCTTTCAATCATACTCCCTCCATCTATTTATCGAAGTCATTTTAGGGTCATGCGCAGTGACCAAGGAGGGGTGGGGTATGCAGATGGTTGAATTAATTCGGCCAGCAAGAAGAGCTGCATGCAAACAGTCATATTAATTGGGTGAGTTCGAGGAGCCCCATGCATTTAGAATGAGGTGAAAACTGTGGTCCGAGTACTTCCGAGCTAAGAGATGCTAATTTTTTTAATGCAACAGGTGTGGTGTTCGCATTTTCCAATACGCTGAACTAAACTTTTTTTTTGAATGCAACTGAACTAAACTAGTAACATTGTTTTTTTAAAAAAATCTAATAGTGTGGTCATGCTAATGCTACGATAAAATACAAAACAAGATAAAATTTATAATACAAGTTTTACGGTGGTTGGAAGAAATATGGACCATTCATTAATTCATATCGAACGGTGGAAAAATAAAAAGTACTAGAGAAAAAGTACCAAAAAGTACCAGAAAATACCAAAACACGCGGGACCAGTACCAAAATATGTGAGACCGGTTCTATAAATTCTTATATAATTTTTGTTTTTTTTTTCTAAAAAGATAAAAGATACTCTCGTTAGTACGTGTACCATACGTATTTCTTTGATCTCTATATACACAGTTTGCAATATAGATAAAAACGAATTTAGAATATACAGAAATAAAAGTTAGCCGGGCCACCCGTCCATGAGAACAGCTCGCTGCTCGGCTCAGAGGTTCCTCTTTTAAATTTTTTCTCTGATTTTCTTTCAAAAAAATAATTGATTATTAAAATAAAAAAATACAAAGTACTCAAAAGTACCCATAGTACTTTACCTCAATTTATAAAGGACAAAACGAACAATCAGATTCATTAAGATTCACCTCTCAAGATGTTTTTGTCACATAAATGCATAATGATGTCGCATAAAGGATTGATCCTTTGAGGAGACAGACAATATCATTGGGCTCACCCACCGACGACGATTTTCTCCATCTCCACATTATTTCGAACTCGAGGATACAAAGAAAGCAAATATTCTTTTCACATAAATAAAGAAATATAAAACACCGTAAGGAAATATATATATACACGCGGCCGGCATATATATAGCTAGTTTGAAGTTTGAACAACATGAAGTCTGGCTGGCCGAGCATCCGATCCGTCGCTTATTTGTTTTACGCCGCGGACGTATATACGGCGTACGCCAAATAAAGGCCAAAGCAAATATAAAACATACATACTTGGTATAATATATAGCAGCACTACAAGCCTGCATTCATATACATATAGTTTAGGGATTTGTTAGTCATCATCATATCAAAGGTAAATAAATAAATAGTCAGTAAAAGAAAGAGAAAATACATTGATTATTCGGCGGTGCCCCTCATGCAGGTTGGGGTGCACACACTCTGGGACTTGTCCTTGCATTTTTGACACTGATCATCTGCCCCCGGTGTACAATACTCCTTGCAAATGTTGATAGCTGCGTCTCCGCATATTTTTTTGCAGAACTCCTCCGACGCCGCTATGGCTGGACGGCCAATGCTGAGGACGAGCACGACGCACAAGGCGGCGGCGGCCACCTTTGATCTTGAAGCGGCGGAACCAGCTGCTAAAGTCATGATGATGGTGGAGCCAAGGAGGACAGGACACAATGCAAAGAAAGATATATAGAGAGATAGAGCGCGCGCGCTAGCCAGCCACAGGTTCAGGTACGATCCTCTTTGTTTGCAACCACAAATTAAAAGATGAAGCCGGAAATCACGTTCACGTACACAGTTTACGGCAAAAATAGAAAACCACAAAATAGCAATTTATTTTATTTTATATAAAAAAGCAAACGGGGTTCGTTCTGGTTTCAATGATGTGGACGATTTTCGTCTTAGGATCTTGAATGAGTCTCCAATATAATGGATAAACGTTTTCCTATGAGAGCCTCCGACCACTCTGCACCCAACAAAACACACATAAAATTTTGTCTCCATTAAAATCAAAGGCTATCGAGCAATTTCACTATAATGTAACACTTCAAATTATTTTAGGTCCACCAGCATAACTGTCCCCCACTGAGACTCTCTAACCAATATGCACGCCTAACAAAACATACACAAAAAATTGTCTCTATTAACATCAAAGGGTATCGAGCAATATCGATCAGATCCAATGGTCAATTCGAAAAGTTTTTGTCAGCCTTCTCACATCTCACATGCTCGTGTGCCTAGACTCGTAAGAATGTGCCCCAAGCCCTACTGCCATGCCCGGCAACGGCGGCGGCTACGGTGGTGGACAGCAGAACGTTTTCCACAACCCGGGCAGCCTGGTGAGTGTCATAGCCAGGTTTCTCCTCGGCACCGCGATCAGCGCGCTAGCCAGCGACCTGCTATCCGAGCTTCTGTCAGCGAGCTTCAACTGAATTCCATCCATGTGTCGTCGTCGCGTAGGCATGCTGCCGGTGTCTGCGCGCCGGGCCCGCGATCGATCGGTCGCTCATATATGTGTGTGTGCGTGCTGTCACAAGCTGCAGACGATGCTCGGTAGCACGTAGTACTACTATATATCAACTTAAATACGTACTTATTGCCTTTTTGCCTCGTGTACATGCGGGCGTATGTGATGCGCTGCATGAACAATAAGCGCTCATCATCATGATCAGGCTGTGATAACCTTTTATTTCCAGTTTTTCTTATGCCGTGAGCTAGTTGGGGATATGTGCGTATCCATTGGCAGTTTGGTACACTACTGTTGTGGTTTTATCATTCTGGCGCCACATGTTGTGTGTGTTCGTTATTTAGGGATGTTATTATAATACTCCCTCCGTATCACAAATAAAGTTCGTTTTGGACAGCGATACGGTCTCCAAAGCATAACTTTGACCACTCATTTCTTTAAAAATATTTGTTATAAAGTGGTATATATATACTTTTATGAAAGTACTTTTCAAGATAAATTTATTTATATGATTTTTACATTTCTAAACTCAATAATTTAAAAGTTATTCATGATTTATATTCCCAATGTTTGACCGAAACCTTTTCCAAAACGAACTCTAAAAGAGACACGGAGGGAGTATATGTTAGATTACTAATAATTGCTTATTATATATAAAGTTTGGAAAAATTGATAGGCGAGTAAAGTCCATGACCGGTTCCTAAACTTGTGTTGTTGTGTCATTCCGGTGCCTAAACTCGTAAATCGACCGTTTAAGTCTTTAAACTTGTTCGGTTGTGTTATCCTGGTCGCTAAAGTTGCAAGTTACTCATTTAGATCCTTAAACTTGTTCAGTTGTGTCATCTCAGTCTCTAAACTTGGTTTTGAGTCTCATCTAGGTTAAAACAGGGCGATCTAAAAACTTTATATCAAAAAATAATTCCTAACTTTTTAATATGAACTCGAATGAAGACAATATTTATATTAAAATTGTAGCTCTCAATGTGATCTACAACTTTGTAGTTGAAAAGTTTTTAAATTAAAACTGTTTAGGGTCTCAAAATATTGTTGTTTATTTATAGATTTTAAAATTTAAAATTAAATTTTTGGATACTAAATAAATTTAAATAATTCTTTTTCATCTACAACATTATAGACTGCATTGAGAACTATAACTTTTATATAGATTATGTCAATATTCAAAATTGTGATAATTTTAAATTTTAAATTTCAAAATCTATAATTATAAAATAATATTTTGAGACTCTAAATATTTTTAATTAAAAACCTTTTCAACTACAAAGTTATAGATCACATCAAGGACTATAATTTTGATATAAAGTTTGTCTTTATTCGATTTCATATGAAAAATATGAATTATTTATTGATATAAAGTTTTAAAATTGTCATGTTTAGATTTAGATGAGACTCAAAATAAAGTTTAGGGACCAGGATGACACAACTGAATAAGTTTGATGACCTAAATGGGTAATTTATAAAACATTTTTTTTTGCAAATAGACCTGTTTAGAAACTTTGTTCAAAAATAGGACACATGGCTCGGCGTCATGAGACATGACGCCGATCCCTGCTCGGTGTCCTTGGACATTACGCTAAGCCACTATAGTTCGGCGTCATATCCCATGACACCGACCCATTTGTCTCATTTTTAAACAAAGTTTCTAAACAGATCTGTTTATAAAAAATATTTTTAAAAAAAGCTAAAATGTAAAAATATCACCATATCCATGCACGCTGGCTGCTGCCGTGCGTGCGCCATGCGCGGTCCCACAAAAGCTACAGCTAGCCATCACGTACCATTCACCAATCGCATGCTCGACATCCGATTCTTTCTTTCTTTTTTCTCCCCTACTACAATACCCGTGCGGCTCCTCCGGAGAACAGCCGTCCACGTCGCCTGAAATATTCTGAGTCGTCGGATCTTGGATCGTGCAGCCCTGATTGTCTATACCGGATTCGTCCAGAAGCAGATTCTGCCACTTATTGTTCTCTTCCAGCGGCTTCCTCTTTGCTTCTGTCTGCGTGGTCCAGATTCTGCTTCAGAGCCAGAACACGAAATATTTACGGCGGTTTCTGATTTTACTTCCCAATAAAAAAAAAACTACAGCCTATCTCGTCTCCGTCCTTCCCGCTCCTCCCGCACCGCGACGACACCGCCCGCCTCCGCGCCGCGCCCCGCCCCCCGCCCGCGCCCCCCCTTCATCTCCCTGTCTCCTGATATGCCGGCGCACCGGCTAGGCCCCAACGCGGCTGCCTCCATGCCCCGTGCATGGCCGGGCCGGCGGCGCCCCCGGTGCGCGGTGGGCAGCGGCGCGGGCGCCGTACCGTAGTCGTCCCCGGGCACGCCGCGGCGGCTGTGGCCGCCACCAGCGCCGTCTTCAGGGTCCTATTCATGCCATTCTAGCCTTTGGGTGTCTTTGTGTATTTGCAGGCTTATTCCACGACATTCCAACAAAATCATATCCACAAGGTATGCATTCATCTAAGTTGAAAACGTATATCGATCTATTAATTTCCCTATTTCCCTCTGTTTATTGGTTGCTGCCTATGATGCCTACAGTCATTTTGTAGCCTGCTATCTGATAAAATGTTTGCAGTTTTGTAGACATCACTATTGATTCAAGCATGAAGCCGTACGCAAGGTTTAGATGCTAGCAGATTCTTTCTGATAATATCTATTTGGTTCCCCTTGGTGTCCCTTAGTTGTCCAACCCTACAAACAAATAATCTGGGAGGTCACACTATTTTCAAACCTATTGATTCATGCATGAAACCGTACACAAGGTTTAGATGGTAGCAGATACTTTCTGATAATATTTATTTGGTTCCCCTTGGTGTCCCTTACTTTCAATGAGTATTTTGAGCCAATTTAATTTGTAACCAAATAGATGCATGCATGTTATCTTGCAACATCGACCTACAGGGTTGGAAAAGGTTGTGATGATCCAAATGTCCCACTGCATCTGCTATATTTTTAGCTAATTTTCTTTTCATGTCCATGTTAATTAACTGGCCTCTGATGATTGCACAATTGTTTCAGACAAAGGAGTCCAAGTCGGTTATTACTTATTAGGGACTTATTACTATGCCATCTGTGTGCAGCAGCAGTGATTAAAGTGGAGGATTTAAGGGTTGAGATAAGCAAGACATGCCTTACACTCAACTTTCTATTACTCATGTCTCATGAGGTTTCGACTCGATGCCTTGCACTTACATAAAATTCGTACAAACTGTAGGGAAAGCATAATGTACACTCTCAGAAACTTCCTCTTATTAAGAATGTTAGAGGCCTGATAGAGATAGGCTTTCCATATATTAGACGTGGTAAGTGTTACAGCCTTTCCTTTTTGTGATCTAAGCACTGTTTCTTTCATTGCTTCTCCATTTGCTAGAGACTTTTCATATATTTAAACAGTCCTCTTTAATTTAATCCCTTTCATTGAGTTATAGCTTTCAGTTCTCACAGAATGTTGAACAGATACTGCTACAAAAAAGTATTGTTGTTTGCAGCAAAGATGAACATGTTTTTTATATTGTTTAAGAGGATTAGATTATTCTTCAATTTATAATAATGCCTCCATATCTGATCATTTTTGGTTCTATAATTCAGTATTGCATACCATGTGTGCGTTGATGGTTTGGGTTGCCTAGGCCTTCATAAATCATATGCTACAAAAGTAGTATTGTAAGGCGTGTAAGCAAGTTCTTATTAGTCACTAGATTACACAAAAAGGATTCAAATTAACCTTGGAAACGGAGGATGCTTTTAGTATTGTCAGATAAAATTTTTGTCAAAAAGATGCATCAGCAAAGAGGTCACTTATACAACTTCTTGTTCCAGGGACTGCATTGGAGCAAAAAAAAAAAAAGTTACCATTCATGCTATTGATACGGAGTTGGGGATGCGAAACATTTTAGCTAAGTCGTCATTTAACATTCACACAACCTTTCAGTTTTGAGATGTATGTTCCAGTTTCCTATAGCATTTAGTCCCATCTTATTGTCATTTGCATGAGTGCATCGTGTACACTTCTTCTTAGATTCTGGTTCATTTGTACTATCTGATCTCTATAATTATTTTCAATACTCGCAGATTCTTATGCAAATGGCTCCTTATGTGCCGCAAGTTGGTAATTTAATTCTTGCTCCTTCATTTGCAGATACACAAGTACCTCTAACCAAAGTTGCTGTTGTATCCTCATATGCTGCTGAAAAGTGGAAACAAAACAATTCTTACTAATTTTCCATCACACAAGCTGATAGTTGAATGGTATGGTCGGCCGATTTGTGCTGTTGCTATTTTTCGAAATATTTTTACTCTAGTCTGATGAACACTATAGGTAGGTTTTATATATTCATACGTTTGCGGATACATCGTCTAATTATTGTCGTATTTTATGCTCCTATTTCAGTGTTTTTTCCCAACCTATTGAAAATTTTGCTTAGAATAAAAGGTTCAACTATTTTGCCTCTTCAGTCACTGTACCAATAATTCTGCTCCTTTTTTTACTACTTATAATAGATTTTTCCATAGTTCAACTATGCAAACCAAAACACATCGTATTATTATTTCACTGATCCATAACTATTGTGACCTATAAAATGTCTCAAACTTGACCCATCCGGGTGCACAATATTGCAAATTATCCCGTAGGTTTATCAGCCATAACCAAAAAGGAAGATTGGATTCCAACTCTTGCAGTTTCACCTTTGTTTCCTTGTCAATGCAACAAAATATCCCTATTTTAGACTTCCAATGTGATGTTTACGGAAGATCTGGACTTAATCATAAATGACTGCAGTTGTAAGTACACCAGCGCCAGGCACTTGGGCCGGCCTTTTGGCTGCTCCAGGTTAGAAAAAAAACAGAGACAATGTTCTATTGGTCCACGAGTTCGTGCACGGTAAGTGTTGTGACCTGATGACCTGTCAATGCAGCATTACAAAATTGTTTTACCAAAATTGGAGCTAGGTTGTCAATGCAGCATTACAAAATTGGAGCTAGGTTGGCGCCTTCTCCACTCAGCTTGCAGCGATTGAGCCCTTACTTTGTCGCTACTGCTTCCCCGCACATTCAGATCCTGTGCTGTTTGTTTCATGTTTAAGCTCACTACCTGCTGCTGGCTCAACCGCACAACCGCCACTGGCTGGAGGAGCATACTGTGCGGATCGTCCTCTTTGCGGCGCGCCTTGCACATGGCTCAGTCGCCCACGCCGCAGATGATGCCCGTGAGGAGGCGGAGGCGCATACGGCTGCGTTGCCGAGGATGCTATATGGCCAGGAAGCGCTCCAGCGAGTACAGAGTCGAGGAGAAGATCAAAGAGGTTTCCTTTCCTACTATTGGTGCACTTATACTTTGTGAAATTAGTCAAACTTGTTCAAACATTATATTTCTTTATCTGCACAAATCTTAGTAGATGGCATATACAAATTACCTAGAAGTTCATACTGTCTGATTTGTAATTGACAACCCTTACAAAGAATAATTTTTTCTACTTCATATTCTTGCTACTTCATATTCCAGAGATATGACAAATCTGCCAAAAAAAACTATTTATGCTGGTATACATCTGAGAAAGGGATGTAACAGATTAATGTTTTTTTCATAGCTGTGGACTTAGATTTTGGATAAAACTGACAACCCTTATACCCTATATTACGTACAATAGATCAGAGCTACCAATTTCTGTTCATTTTAACCCTGTTCACTAGCTTTCTCTTGCTTCAAAACTTATTTGCTTTCTCATGACTTGGGAAAAAACATTTCAACCTTGTCATTCACTAGCATTCTTTTGCTCAAGAATGGCTTGAAAAAATATCTCATCGTACACATCAGAGACTACATACTATAAATAATCAGATGCTTTTGTATTTTACTGTGGTCCAAAATATGTTTTTTTTAGTTTCAATATGATATGCTAATTGCTGGGATACCAGGATATGTGGCTAATAAAGGAACAAAAACACCATTCATGCTTTAACATGATGACCAAGTTTGTGCACCTTATGATTCAGGTGTGTTGACCTCCATGCACATCTCATATGTATTTCAAAATGGTTAACCGTTCTCTTTATAATTTGCAATTGGCAGAGCTTGATCATAAATATGCTTTTGGAGGCAGACCAAAGCTTTACTTAAATGATACATGCTTTTAGTATATATGATACTTACCTATCGTTCCAGTACATGATACATGCTTCTGTGATGTAGCCACTAGCCAGTATATGACATTAAATATTTTAGGACCATATCATATGAATACTCATTTCCTTAAAGGCTTGTTTGGGGATGTACATTTATTTAGCTAAATCCACATGTGTCGAAGTGTATTTGAACTAAGTTCCATTCCAATCCATGTAGTTTGAGGTAGATACATGTGCATCTAAATAAGGCCTAACTAGCTATACAAACATTAGAGGTTATTTGGGGTGTTCGGCTAACATTTGAGAAGAGAAAAAAAAAACCGTCCTCTCATTTTACTGTAGCTGCAGCCAGACACACAAATTGCTTTTTGTCAGGTTATACTCAACTATGACTTTTGAGCTCTTGTTGCAATGTTCAAGATTATTTCTAAATTTTTCAGTGCTAGCTCTTTTTAGTGGCAAAACTGATGCAGAAATGAATCCAAGTGATTGTAAATTGCCTCAACATGGAGCTGAGGAGCACCTGAGGAGCGGAACGTAGAGCTGGTGGAGATGCAAAGGCGGACAGGACAACTGATTTTGTTAGAATTCTAGCCATGCCATCCTTGAGAATATAATGCATGGACAATCGTACAAGGCTGTGATCTATGTTTTGTGTTGGAATCATGATCGAATTATTTTCTCAGACTAGGCGAATCATGAGAATAATCATGAATGGTTAATATGATTTTTTTTCTATCACATATAAATGTGTCACCATTGATGCATAAATAACGGTCCATTGTAATGCACGAGTAATCACGATAGCGGCACGTGCATGTCCACTAGTGTAGATAAATTTATGTATAAATTGTACATGTACGTATATTGGTGCGATTCTCGACACGTATCTCACTCAATACGTGTGCTAATAGAAATTAAAAAAAAATCATGTTTTACTTTGTAGCAACGGACGGACAATTTTTTTGATATATATAATACAGGAGCCCAATTCCAACTTTACTAGCTAGCCCCGTCTCTTACTTTGTATTCTTCATTCATGATCTGCCAGCGCGGAGCCCGGAAAATATAAAAAGTCTGCAGTGAATACTTTACTTTGGCATCTCGATCAGCAGTGATAAATTTCCAAGGCCTGAGGTTCAGGTTAACTCTGCGCTGATGGCAACCAAATCAGAGTATATCCTTATATTTTTCAGAGACCAAAACCTTCTTTCAATTCCTTGTTGTGCTGCATATCGTCTATCGATCGTCCATATTATATACAGCATGCATGGCATGTGTGCCCTTGGATGTTCTTCTCTCCTTGCCTCGTCTGTCTTCCGTTGGTTTTGAGAAGGCTAGCGCTGGCGCAGACCCACCGTGCATTTGCCTGAACTTTGACAGGAACCAACACTGTCACCATTTGCAATGTAATTCTTCTGATAGGCAAAAGCAGGCAGGCAGGCCGGATTAAAGCGACAGTGACGACGGGACCCAAGACAAAAGCAGGCCGACAACTGCCAAAGATCCACATGAAACCAATTGTGACCACCCTTGTGAGCTACAGTAAGAGATACTGTACTGTACCATGCATCAGCTACTTCAGAGACATGAAACCATTGTGACCACAATTGTGAGCTAAGAGATACTGTATACTACTATACCATCGGCTACTTCAGAGTTGAGAGCTAGTGTATCTTTTGTGGGGAAGAGCTAGCTAAGAGATATTCAAAGCAGAAAATCAGCTAGCACTCCTAACCTACGGACGGGGAACTTGTGTCCAAAAGAAAAGAATCCTGCCTGCTGAACTTGCTCACACACAAGCTAATAAGAGGGGTGGAGATTTTCCGGATAAAAAACAGGACACTACTGAAATCGGCAAGAAATTGGTAAAACAATAATGCCAGAACGAGCGGTGACTGCTCCTTGCTGACTCTCTGAAATTGTAGCTTCTGTCTGTCTTTACTACGATGACACTTGACAGTTTGGTATCTGCATCGACACGTACATGGCAGTTTGGTATCGCAGAATCTCCAGTCTGGATACAACACATGACGCCGGTCGCCGGGTCCTGATCCTACCTAGTACGTAGTACATCGTGCTAGAACCAAACCAATAATTGAATAGCTCGAAGAAACCGACCTGATCCGCTACAAATCCTCCTCATCAGCCGCGGCTGACGGTGTCAGAACTCAGAGTCGGAGGAGCTGGACACAGGGAGGGTGGGTGCCTGTCCAAAGAAGACCCGACGACCAGCAAGCAACGGGGCGTCCCAGCCAGGGCAACTGTGCCGGCCGTTGGACAGCTATGGCTTCCGGCCGCCTGCTGCTTCTCCTCGTCTCCACCTCGGTCCTCCTCGTCGCAGCCGCAGGGCAGGCGGACAACAAGATCAAGAGACTGAGGCCGTTTCATCCGTCCTGCTCGACGACGGACAACTACACCGACGGCAGCCAGTACAAGAAGAACCTGGACAAGTTCCTGGCCGCGCTCCCCGCGGCGGCCGGCGACAACGGCTGGTTCTTCAAGGGCAGCGCCGGGTCGGGGCCCGACGCGGTGTTCGGCCTCATCATGTGCTTCGCGGACAGCAACGCGACGCTGTGCCTGGACTGCCTCTCCAGGGCCCCAGCCGCGATCACGACGGTGTGCCCGGGCAGCCGGAACGTGAGCGCCGCGTACGACTCGTGCGTGCTGCGGTACTCGTCCGCGCCGATCCCCACCACCACCGCGGACCTCCGTGAAGTGTTCGCCGTGTTTGCGGCCCCGAGCGGCACGCCTGTGACCTCCCAAGCTCTGCAGGAGGCCTGGTTGCCGCTCATCAGCAACCTCACGGGCGGCGCCGCCACTAACCCGTTGCACATTTTCAACAGCAGCACGCCCTACTCGGTGGGCACGGGGTCGCATGAGATGTATGGCCTGGCGCAGTGCACCAGGGACCTTGACGGCGGCCAGTGCAGCATGTGCATCTCGAGCTACGCCGAGAGGACGCGGGAGGTGTTTCGCAATACCAATACAACGGGAGGAGCCATAAAGGGCTACAGCTGCTACTTGCGCTACCTGTTGGCCCCGATAAACATCACTCTGCCGCCGCTGCCGGCGACGACGACGGCGCCAGGTAAACATCTTCCTGCTGCGCTGCACTATCCTAGATTTATATACATACATACATACATACATACATACATACATATACATATCGTCATCGACTGACGCAGCACAATACGTACAGAACCGTCAAAAAGAAAGACAGCGATCGTAATCGGCGTGTCCGTCGGTTCCGTCTCCGTCTTGATCTTGATCATCGCCATCCTGGCGGGCATATGTCTCCTTCGCCGGCGACGGAGGACACAGGCGAGGGAGCAAGAGCTGCGATTGCGAGAAGGAGGGTTCTTCGACGAGGACGAGGAGCCGGATGATATGGAGGATGAGTTCGAGAAAGGGACAGGGCCAAAGCGGTTTCGCTACGGCGAGCTCGCCACTGCCACCGACAACTTCTCAGGCACAAGAAAGCTCGGGGAAGGCGGGTTCGGGTCGGTGTACAGGGGATTCCTCAAGGTCAAGGACATGGACCTTCACGTCGCCATCAAGAGAGTGTCCAAGGCATCGAAGCAGGGGAAGAAGGAGTACGCCTCGGAGGTGAGGATCATCAGCCGGCTGAGGCACCGCAATCTGGTGCAGCTCATCGGCTGGTGCCACGGCGGCGGCGATCTGCTGCTCGTGTACGAGCTCATGCCCAACAGCAGCCTCGACAAGCACCTCTACGCCGACGACGCGCTGCTGCCATGGCCGGTCCGGCACGAGATCGTTCTGGGTCTGGGGTCGGCTCTGCTGTACCTCCACGAGGAGTGGGAGCAGTGCGTGGTTCACCGGGACATCAAACCCAGCAACGTCATGCTGGACGCGTCCTACAACGCCAAGCTGGGCGACTTCGGGCTGGCGAGGCTGGTCGACCACGGCCGGGGCTCGCACACCACGGTGCTCGCCGGAACCATGGGGTACATGGACCCGGAGTGCATGACCACCGGCAGGGCGAACGCCGAGTCCGACGTCTACAGCTTCGGCGTCGTACTGCTGGAGATCGCCTGCGGCAGGCGGCCGCTACTGACCCGCCGCGGCGACGAAGACGACGTGATCCACATCGTACAGTGGGTGTGGGAGAGCTACGGCAGGGGAGCCATCGTCGGCGCCGCCGATGCGCGTCTGCAGGGTGAGTTCGACGCCCGGGAGATGGAGACCGTGACGGTGGTCGGGCTCTGGTGCGCCCACCCAGACCGGAGCCTGAGGCCGTCCATCAGGCAGGCCGTCAGCGTGCTGCGTTCTGAGGTGCCACTGCCCAATCTGCCGGCGAGGATGCCGGTGCCAACATACTACACGCCACCACCTGAAGATGCCTTCTGCTACACGTCTACCGGTGTCACTGGCGCTAGCACCAGCACAGACACCCCAGGTACCAGTCCTCGGGTATGACAAACACAACGACTGTCCTGCCCAAATGACCTCGGGTAGTGTACTGTACTACGGTGGCAAGAGAACAAATTGATGATAATAATAATGTCTGTAGTAGTATGTGCACCTTTGTCACCCCTACTAATTTTGAAAGTAATTCAGTTCATGAGTGCAGAACGTACTGCTAGGCCCCTCTTTAGATTTGAAAAACTGGTGGTCAGAAAGGATGATTTCCATGATTCGAAGAAGGTTTGGAATGTCCCTTGTGCTGAGAGAGAGAGAGAGCCTCTGAATGTTGGGAACTGCTATGGTACTCCCTTTTTAAAAATGGCACGAATCCCAAAGTAGCTAATTAAAGAAAATAATTGATTCATATTATTTTGCATCTGGGCTCAGCCTATCCAAGCCCAGCTCGAGGCCAGCCCTAGTCCAGAGGGGAAGTAACGTGTGTGCAAAGTCTCCGTCCGTTACTTCTCACACGCCGTTTCAGTCGAGTCGCGTACACGTCTGCTCCTTCTTCCATTCCCGAGCAACGGTGGTGTCTGCTCCCTCTTCCAATCCTGATCAGCAGCGGCAAGGAGGTTCGGGAACTGCCGTCGTCGCGAGCCGCCGAGCCACCGGCCGGGGAGGCGCCCGTCCGTGCCCCGCCGCGCCACCGGTCAAGACTCAAGATAGAGCGGCTCCACTACAAAACACTTGGTGGAGCTCGCTCTGAGTGGAGTTGGAGTTGTCTGTATGAGGTATTTGGCTAGAAGGGTACTCTCAGCCCCAAAATTATTGTTTTGCACACCTATATATTAGATACAAACAGATTTAGAACTGTTTGTATTAAAGGAGGTACTCTCTCACTGATTACATCTTCATTATGCACACCTGTAGTTAGTTTTGCACACCCATTGCACTTCATTTCACCGCCCACGCCCTTTGCGCCATGCGCCGCGCGAGCCATCCAGGGCGCCGTTAGGAGAGGCCCAACTACTAGATTGTGTGTAGTTCCCTAGTGTCACAAACACTCGAGAAAACACAAGAAAACACTTGGGGAACACTTTCCCGAGAGTAAACATTCGGTAAACAATACTCGGGAGCCTCAGGTCAGGAAAAATTGAATTCACCGAGTGGTTTTCCCGAGTGTTTTCGTAAACACTGGGGAAACATTAGGCACACGGAAAAGATTCACACTAACGGTTCTGCGCCAGGGTAACGGAGCTATTCCAAGATAGCTCCGGAGTGTTGAACAGAACCTGCACTCGGGATTCTTTCTAGAGCCTACACTCGAGATTCTTTGGTGCTATTGTTTTGTTTAGTAATACGTTTGCCTACCTCTTCTTAAAGGAACAACATATGGGCAGCAGTCATATAATATGTCAAGCAGAATATATAGTACCAATATATAATTTATACACCATTTCTGCTTGGATCATGCCATGGTCAAATAATTCAAGTTGCATGTCTTACAATTTCAGAAGTCATACAATAAACCATACATTCCATGACCACATGTTCAGCATTTTCAGACTTCATAAACGGGCACATTCATGATTAGATGAACAAAACTCACAAATTCTGAAGGTTCACAAAAGGGCAAGACATGGCCAAATCAACAAACTTCATCACATGTTTGACACCAGCACTAAGTTGAGAAGCGTAAGATCATATTGAGATTGACCTAATTGATCGACATGGATTCATCTATGTGACCTCCATTTGCAGCAACTTCCCTTTCTCTAGCCTATCTAGCAGTGGCAACACCAGTTTCTGTCACGCCCAAACCCAATCCTCCAGATGCACCAGTTTCGGAGACAGGCCTCTTCTTCACATTCTCCTATTCCAAAGAAAAATACATGAATGTAACTTCAGTTTGCAGTACTGTAGTAATGTGCCTGAATCAACACACCAAGGATGCCATTAGGAAGTCTAGCGTCCCCATTCTCCTGTCCCCATTGCCTGCACATTAAAAGAATTCATAAGCAGCACCTCAAAAGCTAGATGTGGACATGATTTACAGTTGTGGAACTCAGTTTTTCAGTTTTAAAAAGAATTACAGTTATCTTATTGGAACCCAACAAGCCTCTCTTTTCAATTGGCTCTGGCCCTCATCTAGCTGAGTAAACATAAATTCTTTTTTTGGCTGCTTCTTAGAAATAGACTTAACACTAGAAATTTGCACTAGTAGATCTCAGTCTTCAACCCCTAGACATGGTCATGATGCTAGAACAGCTTTTGGATGCAGCACCTTCAGGGAACTGGTTATCACGGCTTGTGGGTGATTTGGACCATAAGAAACGGTGTTATTTTTTAT
The DNA here is from genome assembly GCA_009763385.1 of Coix lacryma-jobi var. lacryma-jobi. Classification (NCBI taxonomy): domain Eukaryota; kingdom Viridiplantae; phylum Streptophyta; class Magnoliopsida; order Poales; family Poaceae; genus Coix; species Coix lacryma-jobi. Next base: position 9,194,890 of record CM019825.1, on the reverse strand, counting down.
AATAAAGATTTTGCGTAGACATGTGGAAAGTCAGCTTCAAGTCTGAGCTGCTTGATTTGGTTTGTATCAAATCAAAGCAGAGTACTAGGTGGTGTGAAATTTCCTTCTAATGACTAGCTGTTTTTTTCTCTTTGAGCTGTAACAGCCTTGTACTGTGTACAGTTTGTAAATACCTGTCTTTCTCTTATATAAATGAAAAGAAAAAATAGAGGTAGGGGGCTCCCCTGCTGTTTTGTAAAAAAAAAAAGCTAGATGTGGACACCCCTCTAGATGATATTTGGAGACACATTCTCAACTGAAATAAATAGAGAAGCATTTAACTTCAACTTCAAGAACTCTGATTGTAAAAAATGGTATGGGCACAACTGATGTTGGGCACAACTGATGGCAAAAGCAGTATACAATATGTGGAAAGAAACAGACAACAATAGATTGTTCTGAAAATGTCATTTAATACAGTATCCATTATGTGAAATCAAAATCGTCTCCTCTATAAGTCTTCTTCCACTTGCATTGGTTCATCATCATCCTCAAAACTATCTAATTCTGTGCAGTTTAATAACTCCAAATCTTGTTCAACTATTTAATATCTATTGTATACTTGATACGAAATAGAAAAATCAGCAATGTAGAACTGAGACATTTTTCAGCACTGGAAGAAAAATGCACTAGTAGATATATATGAGAAACATGCGCAGTGGAAGAAAAATGACATGATCCTCTTCTCTGTAGAAAGTTACTTACACCAATGTAGAAATATGACTTACCTTCCTTATCCCAGCAAGTTAATAAGCAATTGATCCATAATCCTCTTCTCTGTAGAAGGTTATTTACATCGCAAAGTACAAAATTAGGTCCACAGAAGTACAATGATTTTTTTTTTTTTTTTGCATATTTACATGGCAAGCAAATCCTGTAAGCCTGCATTCTTACATATGTAGATAACAGAGCATGTTACGGTTTAGAAGTTCTCTTCTAACACTACAAAAGTGGTCCTTCCAAACTTTCTACTGTCCTACAGGTTGATCAAAACTAAATGCAAATGTGAACCCTCCATTCACATAATCGAAACTGATTTTTTTTTTTTGCAGTCCTTTCTTTCGTCCATCTCCCGTACCTTAGGCTGCCATACATGGATTCACGAAGAGGATGCAGCAAGATTTCGCCAAGATCTCATCAAATCCTATAGCTGGAATCAAAATTGCTAGCCCAGATTTAATTCGTAGCCTCTCAAACAAAGGATTGAAACAAACAAATGCAAAAAAAAATGATTTCTTCCATCTCTTTCGTGTTACCTTGTATGCTGCCCTGATTGGATCCAAAGACGGGTACGGAGCACGAGTCTGCAGCTGGAGGATTAATCTATAAAGCTAGGGATTAAGGATGGAGGGGGGAATCGAAGGGACAAGTAGATTGCTTTGTGGAATTTTGGGGCAACAATTAGATTTAGGGTATACGGATTAGCATTGTGTGAGGGATTTGGGGTTAGCTTCTAGTATGCAGATGGAAGCAGGAGTAGCAGTAGAGGTCGAGGTGGTGGGTGGGCTTACGCCGGAGAGCAGATGGCGGTGCCGGGCAGCCCGAGCTAGGAGAAGACGGCGGGGCTGGTGTGCGCAGCGAGGGCCTAGGCTTGTAGCAACTGGACTGGAGGCGTGGAGAAAATGGTGATTCTGCCGTTATGAAAATTAGGCTTCGCAATTTTGCCATCCCGCAAATAGCATTCGCTCGTTTGTCATTCTCAAATGAAACACACACGCTAAAATGTCCTCCACCAGATTTATTGTCATATTCTCTCTTTTTTTTTTGTTGTGCCATATTTTTCTTCCCGTTTTGCCCTCGGCCAAAAGAACAGAACGCCATCGCCGTCTCTGGCTCCCTCATCTCTCCTCCGCCTCCTCATCGCCCTGCTCGCCGCCGCGCTCGCGGGCCGCAGCGCCCGCCCCAGCCTCCGCCGTCGCGCCGCGGCCGTCGGATCCGTGGCCTCGCTTGCAGCCGGCGCCGCCAAGGAGGCCGCAGACGAGGTCAGGCTCTTCGGCTCCACCGGCGCCTCGCCCAAGGACGTCGCCGCCGACCTCCTGGGCGTCGCGGCTGCCGCGCTCGCACTCGCCCTGCTCCACCGCCGCCGCTGCAGTGAGAGGAAGGCGCGCCAGGACGAGGACGCCCACGACGACGTCGTCTCCATCTCCCGTGAAGGCCTTTTGGCTATCTTTTTTTCAATAGCTCTGTCCAGATCGATGCAACAGATTTTCAATTCCAAGAATCGATATCAGAAAGGCTCTCTCTGTGAGTTGCGCAATCTGTGTTTTTCCGTCAGGAATGTCCAAATGAAAAAGTAAAACACGCGATTTGCAGGACGATGAGGAGGCAGGCCACGGGATTTGTACGGCCGTGCGCGCGCTGCTGGACCTGGGCGCCGACGCCGAGGCTCCCGACGGGCAGGGCCGCACGCCGCTGGAGCTGGTCAAGGAGGTGCTTGCCAGGACGCCCAAGGGCAACCCGCCGGCGTTCCAGCAGTGGCAAGGGCTGGAGGCGGCGCAGAAGGAGCTGGAGAAGGCCGTGTACGAGTGGGCGAAGGAGGAAAGGATAAGACTGAGGGCAAAATGGGAAGGAAAATATGGCACAACAAAAAAAATAAGAGAATACAACAATAATTCCGATGGAGGGCATTTTAGCGGGTGTATCTTATTTGAGAATGACAAACGAGCGAATCCCATTTGCGGGATGGCAAAATTGCGAAACCCGATTTTCATAATGGCAGAATCACCATTTCGTCGGAGGCGTGGGTGCGGCTGAGTAGTATTCGAGAGGTTTTGGGGTCCGTCGAAATATTGGGCGCCAGCATCAGAGATCTGCCGCGCGTGGCCGTGCCAAATTTTTCACCGTAGCAGCAAAAAGCTCCCGACGGCCAAAACGCGTCAAACACTCGGCAGCGTCATGACGGCGTTGATGGGTAGTGTCTCCCGTTGGGATCTCCATTCGACAAACAATAATATCCCGAAGGTACGCAGATACACACGGGAAAAACATATTATGCGGAGCGTTTTTTATTCTCCCGAGTGTAAATAGAAACACTCGGCAAACATCCCGAGTGTTTACATGAAATACTCGCAAATTATTTAGACACTAGGGAACTTCACCATGAAATACTCGCAAATTATTTAGACACTAGGGAACTTCACAAATTCTGGTAGATACTAAAGGTCTATTTGACATTGGCTCCAACTCCAAATAGAGCTGCTCCACTACAACTCCAGATTAATATAGTAACGTGTACCTGAAATCTGATGGGTTTTATCTTATTAGGATGAGGGTGTGGGTCAATTTCTCTACCTGTGGGTTTGTTGATAGGTAAAAAGTTAGACCCAACAGGTTTATGTGTATGGGTTTGATGTTGTAGTACTTAAACCCGCAAACTCATGAGTTTTTTAAACCCGATCCGTCATAGTAGAGCAAATCATATCGGTCTACAGTAACCTTACTCATCCTTCGATCTTGACACATATTTTACTCACTTGGTATATATACATATAAAAAAGAATTGGAGAATATTACCATTTAGTTATTTTAGAAATCAAAAGTAAAAAGCTATGAAAAAAAAGACAATGAGCATTGTGCCTCAGTATAGTCTCGAGTATAATTATAGTGGGTACAGGTGACCCGATGAGCACCCGTTACATGAGTGAGCATGGGTTTGAGCATAAATTTGAACTCGTGACATGTCATGGGGGCGGGATTTCTATTTGTGGGCATGAGTTTGGGTTGACAAAATCTATCGAGTTTGTAGCCGTTGTTATCTCTACTTGGTGGAGCTCGCTCTGAGTGGGGCTGGTGTTGTCTGTACGAGGTATTTGGCTAGAAGGGTACTCTCAGCCCCAGAATTATTATTTTGCACACCTATATATTAGATACAAATAGATTTGGAACTATTTGTATTAAAGAAGGTACTCTCTCGCTGATTACATCTTCATTATGCACACCTATAGTTAGTTTTGCACACCCATTGCACTTCATTTCACCGTCCACGCCCTTTGCGCCATGCGCCGCGCGAGCCATCCAGGGCGCCGTCAGGAGAGGCCCTCTCCACCTGCCAGGCCCTCTCCACCTGCCTCATCTTTTCTCTACACGCTACATCGGCCTCAATCGATCTAGGGTTTGGAGAGCTTAGAGACCGGCTTGGAGAGACATGAGTGTGACTTATTGTCAAAGGGAGAAGGGGATAACAGTGAGCGGTTAATTTGCTACGGGCATTTTGGTCTTATTTTAAAATTATAGACACAGTCAAACAAGTCGCCTAACAAATTTATGTGGGAAATTGGTAGTGCTGCGTACTACTCCCTCTATACTCGTAAAAAAATCATTTTGAACAAGATTTGAGTCAAACATTAAAAATATAAATCATAAATAACTTTTAAGTTGTTGAGTTTAAAAATATGACAACTATATGAATAGATTTCTCTTGAAAAATACTTTCATAAAAATATACATGTCACTTTTCAATAAATATTTTTATAAAAATAAGAGGTCAAATTAAAATTATACTTTAGAGACAGTATCGTTGTCAAAACGATTTTCTTTATGAGTACTGAGGGAGTAGGCAAGAAACTTTTAACTCAATGCTAGATAAAGAACTTTAATTTCGGACGTAAAAGAAAGACAATTTTTTTAGTGTCAAATAAATAATTCTTTCAATCATATATCAGTTTTCCTGGAGTACTTCCGAGCTAAGAGATGCTCATTTTTTTAATGCAACAGGTGTGGTGTTCGCATGTTCCAATACGCTGAACTAAACTTTTTTTTGAATGCAACTGAACTAAACTAGTAACATTGTTTTTTTTTCAAAAAAAAATTCTAATAGTGCGGCCATGCTAATGCTACGGTAAAATACAATACAAGATAAAATTTATAAGAACAATCAGATTCATTAAGATTCACGTCTCAAGATGTTATTTTTGTCACATAAATGCATAATGATGTCGCATAAAGGATTGATCCTTTGAGGAGACAGACAATATCATTGGCCTCACCCACCGACGACGATTTTCTCCATCTCCACATTATTTCGAACTCGAGGATACATTATTTCAAACTCTAGGATATACTACAAAGAAAGCAAATATTCTTTTCACATAAATAAAGAAATATAAAACACCGTAAGAAAATATGCACCACGTACACGCGGCATATATATAGCTAGTTTGAAGTTTGAACAACATGAAGTCTGGCTGGCCGAGCATCCGATCCGTCGCTTATTTGTTTTACGCCGCGGACGTATATACGGCGTACGCCAAATAAAGGCCAAAGCAAATATAAAACATACATACTTGGTATAATATATAGCAGCACTACAAGCAAACCTGCATTCATATACATATAGTTTAGGATTTGTTAGTCATCATCATATGAGAGGTAAATAAATAAATAGTCAGTAAAAGAAAGAAAATACATTGATTATTCGGCGGTGCCCCTCATGCAGGTTGGGGTGCACACACTCTGGGACTTGTCCTTGCATTTTTGACACTGATCATCTGCCCCCGGTGTACAATACTCCTTGCAAATGTTGACAGCTGCGTCTCCGCATATTTTTTTGCAGAACTCCTCCGACGCGGCCATGGCTGGACGGCCAATGCTGAGGACGAACAGGAGGCACAAGGCGGCGGCGGCCACCTTTGAACTTGAAGCGGCGGAACCAGCTGCTAAAGCCATGACGGACGGGGTGAATAACTGAATATATATGGTGGAGGCGTGGAGCCAAGGAGGATAGGACACAATGCAAAGAAAGATATATATGTATGTATATATATATATAGAGAGTGCGCGCGCGTTGGCCAGCCGCAGGTTCAGGTACGATCCTGTTTGTTTGCAACCACAAATTAAAAGATGAAGCCGGAAATCACGTTCACGTACACAGTTTACGGCAAAAATAGAAAACCACAATATAGCAATTTATTTTTATTTTTTATAAAAATAAGCAAACGGGTATCGTGGGGTGGAGGCAGCGTCGGGGGTTCGTTCTGGTTTCAATGACGTGGTAGGATCTTGAAGAAGTCTTCACGATAATGGAACACTTCAAATTAGGCCATGTTCGGATGGTTTTTGGTAGTGGTAAAACTTTGGCAAAATTTTTGTAGCTAAAACTTTTGCCTTAGAGAGTTGTTTCATGACTAAAGTTGTATTAATAAGTCTACAATGATAGATTTGCTCCTAATTAATGAGGAGTAAGACAAAGTTTCATAACTTTTTGAGATCTACAAGTTTCATTTTGGTCATGATGTCCATTTGTGGTATTTTGAAAAAAATCTAATTTTAAAAGTTTAAAATTCAAACGCAGTTTTGCATGACAAGATGACTTCAAATTAAAAAATTATCAACTACAAACTTTCATAATTTCTCAAGATCTACAATGTTTATTTTAGTTGTTTGACCATTTATACATCTGATATTGTGATTTTAACATTATTCATAAATCTTATATATCATTATTGTAGTTTCATAAATTAATAGAGAGATATGTAAGATTTATGAAAAAAATATTTTGAATTTGACAAATTGTTTTTTGATACTTGGCGAGCAAGCTCTTTGTCGAGTGTTTTATTTGGCACTCGACAAAGAGTTTTTTTGCCAAATGCCTAAAAAAACACTTAGCAAATCAATTGACACTTGACAACGTAGTGATGTTGAATGCTTTATCTGTGACCAAATCAAGTATTTCATCACAGATTGACAAAAATTAAACTAGTCGTCATAGATTTATCACTCTTGCAATGAATCGTCATGGATAATGAACTTTTACGATGATTTACTGGAACGTCACCAATAAACGTCATGTTGGCAAATTTGCCAAATTTTTTGCCAACATGTTTGGATCTCATGGCAAAAAGAAGGCAAAAAGTATACAACAATTTTTTAGGTTCACCAGCATAAACGTCTCCCGCTGAGAGCCTCCAACCACTATGCACCAACAAAACACACAAATATTTGTCTCCATTAAAATAAAAAACTATCGAGCAATCCACTATAATGGAACACTTTACGCTATTTTAGGTCCACCAGCACAAACGTCCTCCACTGAGAGCCTCTAACCACTGTGCACCCAACAAAACACACATAAAATTTATCTCCAATAAAATCAAAGGCTATCGAGCAATATAGATTAGATCCAACAGCTGATTCGAAAAGTTTGCGTCAGCCTTCTCACATCTCACATGCCCGTGTCTAGACTCATACGAATGTGCCCCAAGCCCAGGTTCGATTCTTCATTCTACCTTTTATTTTGTATACGTTCCAAAACCGATAAAAAGGGAAATGTCTTTCTTCGCACGCACTGGCGGCCACAATTCGCCGCGAGGCGGCGGCGGTGGAGCCCGGCCGCAGGCTCGGCATGTTGTGCACGTCATAGGGGCACGCGAGGGTGGGATCAAATGGTGACACCCCTAGGACCCTGCTCCCGCACCTGCCGTCCTTGTCGTCGCCGCTGCTGCCGGGTGGCCGCAAGCACTATGACGATACCATCTGTTATGTCACCGCTTGTCGCCTTCGACCTCTACCCCGCCGGTCGCCCACACATGTCGGAGATGAGGAAGGAGACGGAGGCTGCTGAAGATGGTTGTGAGCATCTAGGCCCCCAGTGGGTTTCGGTGATTGGATGACAACGGTAAATTACTATGACTAACGTGTGTTTTGCAGAAACAGTTGAGTTAGGTCATGGTAATGATGATCGTGAGGGCACTATGGTATTCATGCCCCCTTATTGATGGAATTCGTTCGGCTTTCAAAGGATGGACGACGAAGACGGTGATAGGCTAGTCCTAAGTGTCATTTGGTGTTGAAGGACACTTAGAGTAGCATAGGTCTTTGTTTTATCTTTGGCCGTACTATTAAGAGGGGTTTGAATGGGTAGCTTGACCTAGGTGAGACTTTTGAGTTAGGCGTGGTGCACAGTTGTTAACCAAAGCCCTAGGTAGCTTAGAAAGGTCCCTAAGATCATAAGGAAGAAAGTTCGTGAAGGGAGCGTCTCAAACCGAAGTCATTTTGGACTTCTATCTGCGACCGGACGCTCAAACCGAAGTGACCGGACGCTGGTGCATGAGTCCGGTCAGTATATTGGCTGAGGGGCAAGTTTTGGTTGCGACCGGACTCACCCTCAGCAAGCGATAGGACGCACCAGGGGGGTGAGTCCGGTCGCATCCAGAGAGGTTCCAGAGAGCAAAATCGTTGACCGGACGCGTCCGGTCAGTGGTGATCGGACGCATGCAAGCGTTTGGTCATCACTTCATACAGGTGTCAGGCTAGACGTCACGTAGCCGTTGGGCACTGACCGGACGCGTCCGGTCACCCCGACAGGTGCGTCCGGTCAGTGCATAACTGGCTGGACTTACCCCTTCGTGCATGTTTCGAGTTGTGGGGTATAAATATGCCTCCCCCTCATTCATGCTGGTACTCTTGCTCATTTGAAAGGTTGTCAAACACATTGTGATTCCAAGTGAGTGCAAGAGGCCTAGTGAGGTTGAGAGATTTGATAATTGAGTGATCAAACACCTCATTAGTGAATAGAGAGTAGCAAGTGTGCATCCACCCATCTCATTAGCCTTGCGTTGGTCAAGTGAGAGTTCTTGTTTGTTACTCTTGGTGATCGGCATCACCTAGACGGCTTGGTGGCGATCGGAGAGCTTGGTGATCATCCCGAGGCATTGTGGATGACCCAAGCCAAGTTGTGACCGGTAGCGAGCGATTCACCGGGTCGGAGTGGCGAAGAATCAGCTCGTAGTGAGCACTTGATCCTTGCGCGGATCAAGGGGGAGCGATAACCTTGCGCGGGTGCTCCAACGAGGACTAGGGGGGTGTGCCGACACCTCGATACCTCGGCAAAAAGATCGTCGTGTCATCTCTACTCTCTTTACTACGCATTTACTTTTGAGCAATTCAATTTCGCATTTACTTGTTGTTCTCTCATAAGTTGAATTGCCATGCTAGAGTAGAATTGGTTTAGCGATAGTCTTTTGTGCGATTGATTCTTGTCAAACACACTTCTAGGCACTAGGGGGTTAATTGGGGCTTGATAGGTTTTATTATTGCAAGAAGTTTTAGAGAAGCCCAATTCACCCCCCCTCTTGGGCATCTTGATCCTTTCAATGGTAAAGACGAGCCAGGGAGCGAGCAGAACACAAATCTGAGATGAAGTATTATAGATCTGGTCGTCTCCTACGTGCATCTGAAGCTAGCCATGACCAACATAAGGGTACCCTTGTCAGGGTGTTCAACATCATGGATAGGACCTGTGTTTGGGCTCCTTATCCGACAAGGTCTGTTGCGTTCGTCCATCTATCCACCGTTGCAACCCTAGTCGCGTGTCGCCGGCGCCAGCACCCGTAGCCTCGCTCTCCGCCGCCGTTGTCACCCACGGAATGTTGTCTTCACCAGCCTCCGCAACATAGGCTACGCACCACCGGTGCCGCCTAGCCATGTGGCGCCCACGTGCCCTTCGACCGGCCCCATCGATCGTATCTTCGCCCGTGGGGAGGACTCGGTACTTGCTGCCCTACACGGCCTCACGTTGGAGGAGCTCGTGATGACGATCTGGCCATGGAGGAAGAGGAGCACTTGACATCCATTCATTTGTGAGGACGGATACGTGGATGCCATCGACAATGAAGCAACAAGGTCCTACTCTCCACCTCTTTATTCCAGTCCCCATTGACATTCCCTCTCTGCAGATACGAATGCTTCTCTCCAACGACACTCCTCTCTTCTCCTTTATTACTCTATTTGTTCATTCTTTTTCTTTTTTAATCAATCATATTTGCGCTGTTGGGTTCATATTTATAGTTTCTTTGGCTAATTTATAGTTGCTATATCATCTTGCAGCTTTAAGAAAGGGCTTAACATGATATTCCCATCTAACATTTGATGGAATTTGGTTTGGCATTAAGTAATTCATAAAATCAAAATATCAGGTACTTTAATTTCGCTGTTGTGTTTCTTCCAGTTTTTCGCTTTTCTATCTGAACAACATCACTATAATTTTCTATTTGCAGTTGCCGGAAGGGACCACGACCTCTTTTGTTCAGAGTGTTCAGGTATTCTCAACTCATCCGAAGTCGTGTCATATTATTTCACCCTAACACTAGTGAACACATCTTGGCATCTTGGCCCCTAGTGGGTTTTGGTGATTGGATGAAATACAAGATTACTATGACTAACGTGTGTTTTGCAGAAACAGAGATGAGTTAGGTCATGGTAATGACGACGATACAGGCATATGGAGTTCATGTCCCATGGCGATGGAAATCGTTTGGGTTTTCAAAGGACGAACGACGAAGATGGTGGTAGACTAGGCTAAGTGTCATATGGTGTTGGAGGACACTTAGGTAGTCTTAGGTCTTTATTTTTCCTTTGGCCGTACTATAAAGGGGAGCGTGAATCGTGAATCAGTAGCTTGACCTAGATGAGTCTATTGAGGTAGGTGTGGTGCACACTTGTTATTTCATAGCCCTAGGTAGTTCAGAGAGAGCTCTTATGTCGTGAGGATGAAAAGTAGTTAAGGCCACGTCGCGATCCGAGTTGGTTTTGCCCTTGAAAAGGGCATCAGACGCTGCCCTAGAGGGCATCAGACGCGCGTCCGATGCTCACTAGACTTGAGTCTCTGGTGCGTGGCATCGGATGTTCCGATGTTGTCACATCAGATGCGCCTGTGCCACTGCTCTGAGAGAGTGCCCTGAGGGGCACATCGGACGCTGAGAGCCAGTGTCTGATGTCCATGCAGAGAGGTTCCAGAGAGGTCAGAATCACATCGGACGCATCCGATGTGATGGCATCGGACGCTACCCATCGTCTGATGTCCCTTTAAGAAGTCTGACAGAAGGTACAGTTTACCGTTGGGTCGAGGGCATCGGCGCGTCCGATGCCAGACATCGGAGCATCCGATGCTCCCGAAAAACGTGTTATGCAGTGCTCTTTTGGATGGCCGGTTGTGGGGAGTATTTATACTCCTCTCCTCCTCTTCCATTAGAGTGTTCTTGTCATTCCATTTAGCTGAGAAACACCTTGAGAGAGCAAGGGAGTGCAAGAGCCATAGTGAGGTTGAGAGATTTCCCAATTGTGAGAATTAGGAACCTCATTAGTAAAAGAGAGTAGCAAGTGTGCATCCATCCATCTCTTTGGCCTTGGCTTGGTCAAGTGAGAGTTCTAGCTTGTTACTCTTGGTGATCGGCATCACCTAGACGGCTTGGTGGTGTTCGTGAAGCTTGGTGATCATCCGGTGGCTTGTGGATGACCCAAGGAGGCTTGTGACCGGTAGTGAGCGATTCACTGGGCCGGAGTGGCGAAGAATCAGCTCATAGTGTGCACTTGATCCTTGCGCGGATCAAGGCGGAGCGATACCCTTGCGCGGGTGCTCCAACAAGGACTAGGGGGTGTGCCGACACCTCGATACCTCGACAAAAAGATCGTCGTGTCATCTCTACTCCTTTACATACGCATTTACCTTTGAGCAATTCAATTCCGCAATATATTTGTTGTTCATACTTTATTGAATTGCCTTGCTAGAGTAGTGTAACACTCCGGTGTTAAGCAACTAAAACCTGACATGTCATCATATGCATTGGCATTTCATTTGAGTGATAACCTGGTATTGCATTCACTAAAACAAGTTTATCATTTGATGTTATGCTTAGTTGGTAAAGAGTGTTTAAGTTGATCTCTAGTTTATGCTTTCATGTTGTTGAATAGAGTTTGTTTGAGTAAAGGGGTTTTATGGTAATTTCTTATATAGCAGTGAATTTTGGATCAAACTTTGTTTTATATCTCAAGGGTGTATTTGGACTTTGATTCAAGTCATCAATGGTGTATAGAGCAGATTTTGGTTGAAATTCATTTTAATAGTTTAAATAATCCCAAAATCCTATTTTGTTCCCTTTTCTATAAATTAAAATCTAAAAAGAATTTGGGTATGTTTCAAAAAGCAAAGTTGTTCTATTTCTGTCAAGGAACAACTTTGATGTGTAAAGTTTTTCAAGTGTTCATGCAAAATCAAAAGAATTTGTGAAAGTTCTATTTTGTCCTTCTTATCCCTTTTTGCAAATTCAACTCAAATTCAAAATGCAAGTCAAATTTGGGTGTGTTGCAAAAATAAAAGATGTTCAGTTTGAAATTCTGAGCATTTGATATTTTGGAATATTTTCAACTTCTATTCAAAATTTCAAAGTTTTTTTTTAATTAGAGAAGGGTAGAAGGGGAAAGGGAGAGGATATGTTCTTGTCCCTGTTCATGGCGGCAGGGAGAGGGTGATCTGTTGATCACCCGTGCGCGCGCGTGGACGCCGATCTCTCCCGAACCCGTACACGACCGTGACCGTGGCGAGGTTGCGCACCTTCTGGCCAGCTCTCTCGCATCGTGGCATCTCCTCCTGCGCTCACCGTCGCCGTTTGCCACCGGTGCACCGACGGGCACCATCTTGATCCCAATCCAAAATTGATCGTCTCTGCTTGATCTCATCCCAATTCACCGCACCTATAAGTACCTTGTTACCTTGCGCACCTCCCGGACTTTACCTCTCCATCTCTAACACCTCAGAGAACTCGCACTCGCCGGAATCCTCTCCGCCGGTCTTGGAATCGCCGCCGAGCTCGGTTCCGCAGTGGTCAGCTCAACCGAGCATCTGTTCGACCACTTTCTCTTGTGTTATGGCTTCACCGTGATCCCTGTGAACTCATCGGCTCGATGATTCCATGTCTAATGCCCAGGTCTCGCCGGAACAGCGCCATCTTCACCGGAGTTCTCCGCCGATCGCCGCTGCACCGTGGTCGACTATCTTCCGAGCTTGCTCCATCCAAACCATCCGCACCATCGTCTTCAGGGTGAGCTACTGAAGCTTCCTAGCCCTTCCGTTCTACTGCTACCGACCTAGGTTCGCCGGAACATCTACGCCGTGGCTCGGTCCGCCGCCGTGCGTGGTCACACCTCACCGGAGCGGTAGCGTTTAGGGTTAGAAGCTCTATCGGCCGCGGGTGACACGCCGGTGATGATGCGCGCGTCGTCTAAGTCTCTACTGGCCGGGGTTGGCCGGCGTAAGGACGGTCGCCGCTCGGTTCGCCGTCGTACGCTCGGGCCATGGCCAGGGACCTCGCGTTTGTAAAGATAAGATCTTCCAGGGTGTTGGTTGCAAAGTCCAAGACTCAGGTGAATAGCGCCTTGGACTGCGGGTTAGTTTCGCGTAAGCCGAAGGGCTTTTCTGCAAAGCTGTCAGGGCGCTCCGTCTCGCTCGAGCCAGGTCTCGAGCGGACATGTGGACACGTGCTCACGTCTCGAGCTATGCCTCGAGCAGGCGCCTCCTCCGCTTCGCTCGAGCCGAGCCTCGGGCGAACGTGTTCACCGTTCCACCTGAGCTAGGCCTCGGACGGACGAGCTTTTTCCGCCTCGCCCGAGCCGAGAGTCAGGCCTCGGACGGACGTTTGGTGTTTATTGTCTCGGTCGAGATAGGCCTCGGACGGACGAGCGTTTTTCCGTCTCGTCCGAGCCCTGCGTCAAGCCTCGAGCGGACCCTCGGGCGTTGTCTCGCTCGCGCCGAGCCTCGAGCGAACGCAACCGCACTCACCGCCGTGCGCTCGCGCCACGTTGGGCCGAGTTGGCTTGGGCCGGAAGCCCAGTTTGGGTTCGTTCAAGTTTTTCTTTTTCTAGTTTTATGCACAGTAATCAGTTTTGTTATTTTTGCTATAATTAATCTATAGCTCTGTTTTTTATGAAATTTGACATGATAGATGATAGCATGTCTGTGCTAATATAAAAATTATAAAACTTGTGTTTTAAGTACTTTTGCTATAGTCATTAAATCTGTACTTTAATTCATAAATGTAACTTTGATGATTTTTGTAATTTTCTGTGTTTGTCCAAAAATCATGAAATTTGAAATGCAAGTTTATTTTGGTCATGTCTACCTTTATGTTTAATTTCATCTCTGTTTGAATTAATATAATTGTTTTATAAGTAAAAGCTATTTATAGGCTTATAAAAATAAATAGCAAAGAATAATCATTTAGATTTTTGTGATTTTGGATTTGTTTGACAACCAATGGGAATCTAGCATGAAATGCTCCCTGGTTAAGGTTTTCTATATGTTCATAGTTCTTTGTCATTTAATAAATATGTAGTCTTGCTTTATGTTAATGATAAGAAATGCTTAGGGATTTAAAGATTTATTAGTCAAAATTAGTTTCCTTCCTTTTCATGAAGGAAAGTGGTACTCAAGTAATTGTTTATAGCTTTGAAAATTTCCATCTTTACCATGTTCATGTCAAAGCATCTCATTGATCATGCATATGCATTTATTCGTGTAGACTCCGTTCCGGAAGAGCCTGCTTCTCAGTGGATTTCTTCTGAGGGTGTAGATATTCCCGTCTCGTCTGAGTTGCCGGACTTCGCTGTTTTTCAAGGCAAGCCCCGGTGCATTTAAACCAATCCCTTGAATTTCGCAATTACACTTTTCTTTATAATTTGATGCATTAGCTGTTTATCAAATAAATGTTTTAAACCTGTTGATGCATGATTTACCTTGTTGTTATACCAATCCCTGATACCTGTTTTACACAAACAGTAGAAATGCTTAGACTTGCTTTCTCACTCTTCCCGACAATGTGGTTATATTTTTGATGTTGGTTTAATCTCTATGGTAGCTTACATCAAGAGAGGAGTCTTGATGTAACGCTATTCTACATAGGACCTTACCGTTGTTGGCCTGCTAGATTGAGACTTTTGAGTACAACCCACATACAATGGTAAGCCTGGTCTATAGCTATTCCAATACTGAGAACGGATAACCGCGTACTGGGAGTGGAGAGATGGCGGGAGTAGCGTGTACCCTCGGGGCTATGAGATAGTCGGGTTCGAGGTGTACTGTACTCTCGGGTGACGCTGGACCCGTTCTTGTATAGGAGGATCTATAGTAAGGGTTGATATATGCAAGATTAAGTTCTACATATATCGTGTGGTACTGAATCCCCAGCTGGGTATAATCGATTCGAATCGCCGTGTTTCCTCGGATATGGAGCCTCAATCCACTGACCTGCACCGTAGTAAAGAATGAATCTTGAGAAAAGAATTTTAATCAGAGATATGTTTTAAATGTTTGAAAAATCCTTAGGAAATCTTGAATATGAATCTTGAATAAAATTTTGGATATAGGAGTTACTCTAGTAAGCTTTTATGCAAAAGAAAAAGCTTTGTTCTTGCTAAAGCCTTACCTTGCATCCCTTTAGCCAGCATACCTGAGTCTTTTCTTTTCTAGTCGGTTAAGTCTTGTTGAGTACTTTTGTACTCAGGGTTTGTTAACCCTTGTTGCAGGTGAGCCAGTCGACCATCCCTTTGATGGCCAGTGTTTCTTCACTCTCGTGGAGGAGAGTGATGATGATCTTGATGAGTAACCTTGGGCAAGTGCTTCAGTGATGGTTTATGTATAATATAAAGTTCCGAACTTTTATGTAATATTAAGAACCTATGGTTTGTAAACTTAACACTTAAGTTTTAATCTATTTTGTATAATCTTTCCGCTTTACTCTGATATTTCTCGTATCTATAAAACTGTTGTAATACTGTGATGCTGGACAAAGGAATATCCTGGAAGAAAGATAAACGTGGATGATTCGGGTTTCCCGAGGACACCCGACAGATCCCTTAAGTCATTTGGAACTCATGCATGCCGATCAAAGGTCTTTGAGACAATGATGGGTGCATGTGGGCCACTTAACTTAGGCGGTTCTGCCACAAGTAGGAGTGACATAGACATTGTCTTTTGTGCGGTAAAGTAGAGAGAAACACACTTCTAGGCACAAGGGGTTAATTGGGCTTAATAGATTTTAATTCTTTCTAAAGTTTTAGAAAAGCCCAATTCACCCCCTCTCTTGGGCATCTTGATTCTTTCAACTAGAATAGTTCATGTTGTACTGTATTTAGAACGTATGCCACCTCTTTTCTGTGATGTGAATTACAATAGATAATTATTACATTATGTATGTGTTGCAAACACAGATTATACAAAGCAATTAATAAGTTACATCTTGCGCCACCAGTTAACAAAAAAGAACTATATTTTGTCGAGACATGAAACAAAGCAGAGTTGTATAAGTTTTTAGTGCAAAATTGCTTACCACCATATTTAAAGCATAAGAAACTATAATGTCTGTTTTGTGATAGGCTATAATATAAGAAGATAAACAAACAATATTTATGTTTACTCAACTTCACTTGGGTTAATAACTGAAATCCAATTGCAGCATACTGCGTTGTCGCAACCGAGTTAGTTTGGTGGCAGATTCCTATGGTCTTCCTGGAGATGATTAGGGAGGATAACAAAAGATATGCAAGGGCAAAGCAGCAACAACTACAACCAACAGTCTCACACGAGATTTTGGGTAACCATTCTCATTCTTTGTTTGCAAGAACAAGAATTTTGTTAGACTTTCGGATGCATTTTCCAATATTGTACACTACCTTTTTTATTCATCATTTTGGGCATGCTTGGGGACTGCTGTGACCCCCCCCTATGGTCGTCCAAAGCCTCTACTGATCATGCGAGATTAAGGAGATGGCCGGGGAGGATCATTGGGGCACGAGGATATCACCGAGCAATACTTCGATAGATGAATATCATTCTCTAATTTGTACCACAACTTTAGCCCATTAGAAAATACTTACTGAATCACAAGCTTCGAGATATTATTGCTGAAGAGATGATTAGGCCAATAATATAATTTGACACAGTAATTGAGCTCCTTGTGTACTCTTTTTATTGAGCAGGGTTGATTGAAAGCTATATTGATTGCACTAAGTTTGTTTAGCCACATCTAAACGGTTTGTAGCGGATGGCGAGGAGGAGAGGTGGGAGCCGAGAGGCCGAATTTCCCAATGAAGGCATCAAAGAAACATTGTCATTCGGTATAGTTCGACTCAGCAATGTCGAGCTCGACTGGAACATGCGATTTAATGTTCACCGGCTACAGGACGGTTGCCGGTGGTGGAGCGACGGCGATAACGTCGTTGTCGACGGAGGAACTAGAAGAAGAGGAGTCGATGTCAGAGAGATGAAACTTGAAGAAAGGGTTGGCATCGATGGCACTGAGGAGGTGGGCAGTGGAGAGGATGACGAGCAGGAATAGCCAAGCAGCAGCGAGGAGCCGTTGCAGAAGGAAGATATGACAGGATCAAGCTACGCTAATTGATATCATGTAGAGAATAAGAATAGAGCCAACATGATTTTTATTGTATCTCTAATAATATAAATACAAGTTATATTGCAGTTACAGATGAGAGAGCACGTGGAGCATGCGATGCTGGTCGTGAGCGATGTCATGACCGCCATACCAGACCACTACTCTATGCAATCAAAACTAGAGGTCTCAACATTCTTGTTTATAAATGATGTGTTCATATGAGAAAAACAATTTTATGTATGCATGTATATATCTAGTATTGAGCATTGCAATTATATTTGTGACAATTATATTTACCTGTGAGAAAGTGACAATTTTATGTATGCATGTATATATCCAGTATTGAGCATTGCAATTATATTTGTGACAATTATATTTACTTGTGAGATAGTTTTAGCCCCTCGCGTAGTCAACAACACTATTAGAGAAGAGGCCTTTAGCCCCGGTTGAAAATGGGCTTTAGCCCCAGTGGTCTCGGCCCTTTAGTCCCAGGTACACATAACCGGGGCTAAAGCTCTCAGAAGAAAAAAAATAAATATGTGTTATGTGAGATTTGAACTCAGCACCCTGTAGCCTCACGCATAAACTCGCTTACCAACTCAGCTACACAACCCACGTGACATAGTTCTGGACGCTTTCCTTTTAAATTCACTCGTGAGCTACACAACCACGTGACATAGTTCTGGACGCTTTCCTTTTGAATTCACTCATGAATGACTTTTATTCCCGGATGGAAAGCCTTTAGTCTTGGTTGGTAACACCAACCGGGACTAACCGGGACTAAAAGGTCACCCTTTAGCCCCGGTTGGTATTACCAACCGGGACTAAAGGTTGGAGGGCCTTTATAGTCTGGGTTGATAACACCAACCGGGGCTAAAGGTTGGCCTTTAGTCCCGGTTGATAACTGTGACGGAACGACCCTAATCCCATGGCCCACGTGTCCCTGTCAACCTCTGACAGCCGAACCCATGTTCCATGTGATTAAGAACTGTTCGCCACCGGGCTACATCAGTGCCCAATGTCCGCAGGATCATCTCACAATTCGGTTACAGCATTGCATACTTTTACAAATAACATCGGAATAAAGAGCGAAAGACTTAAATAACAATAGTTTCACAAACCGAGGTTTCAAATGAGGTAAGGAGTACGATTATTACAAACCATTGTTCGGGAAATTCAAAGTAGACAACGTAGCGGAAACATTAACATAAAGATACATGTAACACCCAGCCCGAGGGTGCACATTTTACTCATCGGCCTCATCAGCCTCTTCCTGGACGAAGGTCACGCAACAGGGTGCGAGACACATCGGGGTCTCAGGCATACCTGCAACATGGGTAACAAACCCTGAGTACTGGGGTACTCAACAAGACTTACCCGACTAAAGAAAAAGGGAGAAGACTCAGGAATGAGAGGCTTAGGGTAGTCAAGGTAAGGCTTAAGCAAGATCAAGTATTTTGCAGAAAAGCATTTTTGTAAACCTTATTTTATTTTTGAAAGATTCAGTATTCCTCAATTCTTCATCATTCATGATTCATTTTATATTTCAAAACATTCCTAGTTGAGAACCACTCTCCGTTGACAGTCAGTGGACCAAGTCTCCATAACCGAGGAGCAACGTTAATCCGGATAAATAATACTCAGCTGAGGATCCCTATCCACACTGCATATGTAGCACCCAAGCTTGCATATGCCAACTCGTCTACCACAATTCCTCCAAGATTGGGCCCGGTCCTACGCCACCCGGAAGTACAGTACACCACTCCAATTTTCCGCCAGCGACAAGTACCTCGGGACTCTAACCCAAGAGTACAGGTCCTGTCACGTGGGTACATGCTACTTCCGCCATCTCTCCACTCCCAGTGCGCGGTTGTCGGTCCAATAAAGGATTCCTCGGAGCCAGAGCTTTCCGTAGTATGTGAATAGTTACAAGTCTTGACCAGCAGGCCCCCATACGGATGGTCCCTAATTTTCCAGCCAGAACTACACCTTGGTTATATCTCACCCAAGCGTAATAGTCCTGTCAGTTTTTCAACCCTGTCCCGGTCGGTGTCAACTGTTGAGTCCCGGACTACAACATGACGGCACCGTACGCTCGGACAACCTCTCCTCGCTAGTGACTAGGTACGGATCAGATACCTAGCCAACAGCCGGGGAGTAAGACCAAATCCCATAAAAGTTCTTTAAGTGATCACACTTTTGAAATTGGCATTTTATTGCAAGGTCTAATTCAATAAGCATTGCTAAGCATTTTCAAATACTTTTGAAAAGCAGGTATCGGGTGTATCAGTGGTCAAGGTGGATAGTGCATCAATTAGGATAGCACACAACTCCTATAAACCTAATGCAATAATTTAACTCAAAAGCATTTAAGAAAATCATTTTATAAATTCAAGGAAAGGGTTAAATGCACCGGGGCTTGCCTTGAAGAGCAAAGAGGGCAGGCTCGAAGGCGGCGGAGTAGTTGTCGGAGTTCGGGGTAGCCTCGGGGACAGGTTCGTCGGCGGCTGCCTCGACCTTGACTCCTTCTTCGGTGACTATACGAATGCAATGATGCATGCACATGAGTAAGCTAGTATGAACAATGCAAAAACAGGGCATACAACATGAACCCTAATCACTTTTTCTATTTTCCTTAATTATTTAAAAAGGTCATTTTATGAAGTTGCTCCAAAAATTACCAAATTAATCACATAAGTTCATTATGGTGTAGATAGATGGCAAAACAAATTTCATAATTTTTGGAGGTCATTAAGGTGCTCAAATAAAATCAGACATTAATTAACAAGGCACTATTTAACAATTAAAGATAAATGCTCAAAAAATCAACTTGTTCCAAAAGACTTCAAAATTTCAGCAGAGACTAAACATGGCATGGGAAGCTCACAAAAATAGTCTCATGATTTTTGGAGTTATAAATAATTTTCTAAAAATCCGAAACTATCCATTTATTAATTAAAAGAGAGATTTTACATTTTTAAATTCTTGCAGAAAAGTCAAGTTTCATATTTTTATAAAATACTACACCGAGCAAGGAGCATACCATATTTTTCTCAAGATTTAAGGAACAACAGATTAATTCACACAAAAAAGAGAAAACAGAACACTATTCACAACTCCCAAAAAGGAAAAGGGCACTGTGCTCTTTCTTCGCAAGGCTCGGGCGAACGGGAGGCTCGGGCGAATCGGAAGTCATGCGTTCACCGAGGCCTGGCTCGAGCGAAGCGGGTTCGGGTGAAACGGGCTCGGGCGAGGCGGAAGCGACTGCTTCGTCCGAGGCCTGGCTCGGAGGCTCGGGCGAGACGGAAACAAACGTTTCGTCCGAGGCCTAGCTCGACGAAGCGGAGGGTGCATGAGTCCGCTCGAGGCTTGGGCTCGGGCGAGACGGAAACGTGTGCTCGAGGCTTGGGCTCGGGCGAAACGGAGTGGAAGCAGAGGCCGGAGGCTTTGGGTGCTTACCACGGATCGGAGGCAGGGCTCGAGGGTGTGGCTCGGCACGTGCTCGAGGGTGAGGCTCGAGGAAGGAGGCTCGACACGTGCTCGAGGGGCGGTGGTTCGGTGGAGCTCTTTCGGCGGCGAGCGGCGAGCGGCGCTCCGACGACCCTGCGCAACACAAGAGACCGCAAGGGCCTGGTCAGAGTCGCACGGAACCAAGGAACACGACACGGGGGTCGGTGAGGGATGATCATGGCCGGAGACGGCGAATTTCACGAACCCGAGCTCGCCGGGTTTCTGCCGGAGATGGGAACGGCGAGCTTACGCCGGGCGATAGGAGGCGGTAGAGATGAAATTGAGGGGTGGGAAAGCTTCACGAGCTCAAGACGGAGCTGTTGGGCTAGTTGGTTGAGCGGCGGGAGCTTCGGAGTGGTCTGGCCACGGTGGCGGAGGTGAGTGAGGAGCTCGGACTCCGGTGGTGCTTTTATAGCGGCGGATAGCGGCCGGTAGAGACCGTGGTGATGGCTGGATAAGCTCGGCGAGCGCACGCGCACTCGATTGCACTCTGGCGGAGGCGCTGGCGTGCAGCCGGGGCTCGGGCGCAGGTAGCGCCGGCAATGGCCACGCGGCGGCGGCGAGCAGGAGCAGTAGGGGCCGAGAGATGGAGTCAGCGCTCGCGTGCGGGCGCGGAGGGAACAGGGCGACAGCGGCGGCAGGATAAGGGCGCGTGGGGAGCAGCCGTATGCGCTGCAGGCGCAGCGCTGGCGCCATGGCCGGGCCCCCCCTTCCCCTGGCTCTACGGGGAAGAAGAACAGTGTAGGGGCTAGGGTTTGACTTTTGGCCAGTTTTGTATTTTGCAAATTTCTCCCAAAATTTGAACTGTGCGACAAAAACTCAAAATACCAAAGTTGCTCAGAAAAAAGAGATCTACAACTTTGTCAATATGAACATTTTCAAATTCCAAATAGTTTTTGAACTATATTCAAAAACAGAAAAGGGGACACTTTTCAAATTTGATTCAAATCAAAAAATACTTTGGATTTCAAACTGGAACTTGAAAATTTGTAAATACCAAAGTTGTTTCTCTTGGCCAGATCTACAACTTTGCTTTTTGGACCAACCTAAAATTTTGAATAATTTTTGAATTACAAAAAGAGGGATAAAATCCAAGATTTGGGATTTTAGGGTTTTGCAAAAGGAAAATCAAATCAAATCTGATTTTTGAACTTTGATCAATGCAACAAACATCAGGGCACTAAATTTGAACAAGAAATACATAGACTAGGCACAGAGGTGAAATTACCATTTTGCCCTTATAGAGAGAATTGGGCTTTTAGGGTTTTTGAAAAGAGATTGCTACACAAGTACTAGGCAAACATAAATGCAAGGCAAGAATGATTAATGACTAATGATGATGATATGTCAGGTTAATTACAGTTAAACACCAGAGGTGTTACAGCCTTCCCCCCTAAAAGAAATCTCGCCCCGAGATTCCACGTCTTAAGAAGGAAAAGGCAAAACCTTACATCTACAGAGATTCGAGAAAGTCGGGATAGTTCTTTGCTAAGAAGTCTTCGGATTCCCAGGTGGCTTCTTCTTCAGAGTGCTGGTTCCACTGGATCTTGTACCATCTTGTGGTGGTTCTTCGGGTAACACGATCCTTGTAATCCAACACGCGAACTGGATACTCAGTGTATGACAGATCTGGTTCTAGCTCAACGCCTTCAACTTCAACCACATGTTCAGGTACTCGGAGACACTTCTTGAGTTGGGAGACATGAAACACATTATGAACTGCTGAAAGATGATCGGGCAAACTTAACTTGTAAGCGACCTTGCCACAACGATCCAGAATCTCAAACGGACCAATGTAACGGGGTGCTAGCTTTCCTTTGACTCCAAAACGAGTGACTCCTTTGGTGGGTGAGACCTTTAGGTACACATAATCCCCGATCTCGAACTGCAGAGGTCGACGTCTCTTGTCATCATAACTTTTCTGTCGAGACTGTGCGATCTTCATGTTCTCTTGTATTTGCTTGACTTTCTCTTCCATATTTTTACTAGGTCAACTCCAAAGAATTCCCTTTCTCCGGGTTCAGACCAACTGAGAGGTGTACGACAACGGCGGCCGTACAGTGCTTCAAAGGGTGCCATTTTGATGCTCTCTTGGTAACTGTTATTATATGAGAACTCTGCCAAGGGCAAACAGTCATCCCAAGTATCTGCGAAGGTGAGCACACATGCTCTCAACATATCCTCTAGCACTTGGTTGACTCGCTCAGTTTGTCCATCTGTTTGCGGATGATATGCCGTACTATGCAAGAGCTTGGTTCCAAGTGAGGCATGGAACGCTTTCCAGAACTTAGCGACAAACTGAGTACCACGATCTGAGATGATGGTCTTGGGTATGCGATGGAGCTTCACTATGTTGTTCTTGTACAAGGTGGCATAAGTTGGGGCGGTATAACTTGTTTTGACCGGTAGGAAGTGAGCTTGCTTCGTGAGACGGTCCACTATCACCCAAATGGAATCGAATCCCTTTTGAGTCTTGGGTAATCCATTGATAAAATCCATGCTGATATCCTCCCATTTCCAACCAGGTACTGACAAAGGTTGCAGCTCTCCTCCGGGCTTCATATGCACAGCCTTGACTTTCTGACATATATCACAACGAGCGACATGTCGAGCGATTTCGATCTTCATCTTTGTCCACCAGAATTGCTGCTTCAAATCCTGGTACATTTTGTTGCTGCCGGGGTGGATGGAGAATCTAGTCAAGTGTGCTTCATCAAGGATTAACTTTCTTAACTCGGGCACTTTAGGAACTACTAACCGATTCTTAAACCATACTACTCCTGCATCATCGATCCTGAAATAATCAGCCTTTCCGGATTGGACCTTTTCGATGATGTGCTTGATTCTAGGGTTATCTTTCTGTGCAGCAATGATCTGTTCTCTGATAGAGGTTTCTACTCTGACATTGCCTAGACTTCCTTGTGGAACCATTTCAATACCCAGCTTCTCTAGTTCATAGCATAGGGAAGATTCATAGGATTTCATAACCAGGCAGTTACAGTATGACTTGCGACTGAGTGCATCGGCGACCACATTCGCCTTACCCGGATGGTAATGCACTTCGATATCATAGTCCTTGATTAACTCAAGCCATCTTCGCTGCCTCATGTTCAGCTCTTCTTGGGTGAAGATATACTTTAGGCTCTTGTGATCTGTGTACACATTGCAGGTATTGCCCAACAGATAATGACGCCATATCTTCAAGGCATGCACTACTGCTGCTAACTCGAGATCATGAGTTGGATAATTCTCTTCATGTCGCTTAAGCTGTCGGGAGGCATAAGCGATCACTCGACCTTCTTGCATCAAAACACAGCCCAAACCAGTACCAGATGCATCACAGTAGACATCAAAGGGCTTCTCGATGTTCGGCTGGGCTAACACTGGTGATGTGGTTAACAATTTCTTCAGAGTTTGAAAGGCTTGCTCACAGGCTGGTGACCAGACAAACTTCACAGAATTCTTTACTAACTCAGTGATAGGCTTGGCGATTCTGGAGAAATCCGGAATGAATCGACGATAATATCCTGCCATTCCCATAAAGCTGCGGACTTGATGAACAGTGGTAGGTGGCTCCCAATCCAGAATGTCTGCCACTTTACCAGGGTCAACTGACACACCTTCAGCGGATAGGACATGACCAAGAAACTGTATCTGATCTAACCAGAACTCACATTTACTGAACTTGGCATACAGCTGATGCTCTCTGAGACGGGATAGAACGATACGAAGATGCTCGGCGTGATCTTCAGGGGTTTTTGAGTAGACAAGGATGTCGTCAATGAACACGACCACGAATTTATCAAGCTCTGGCATGAACACAGAGTTCATGAGGTACATGAAATGAGCAGGGGCATTGGTCAAACCGAAGGACATGACCAAGTACTCATATAGGTCGTATCTGGTGGTGAAAGCTGTTTTAGGAATATCTTCAGGACGAATCTTTATTTGGTGGTAGCCGGATCTGAGATCGATCTTGGAGAATACTTTGGCTCCAGCTAACTGGTCAAAGAGAAGATCAATACGAGGCAAGGGATATTTATTTTTGATGGTGACCTCATTGAGTGGGCGATAATCAATGCACATTCTGAGAGTCTTGTCTTTCTTCTTTACAAAGATTGCAGGACAGCCCCAAGGAGACGAGCTTGGGCGAATGAAACCCTTGTCCAACAAATCTTGTAATTGGATTTTTAGTTCTGCCAACTCTCTGGGAGGCATCCGATAAGCTCTGCGGGATACAGGAGCAGTCCCGGGCTTTAGCTCTATAGCAAACTCGACGTCACGGTCAGGAGGCAGACCAGGCAAATCCTCAGGAAAAACATCAGGAAATTCACAAACCACGGGGATGTCCCGGGTTTCCAGAACATAGGCGGTATTTATTTGAGTGGCTGCTGGTTTTTGAGGCATTGGAAGTTGGAGAAGGAGTTTGGCGGTACTGTTAGGAATATCCACTCTCACAACTCTATTCAGGATGTCGATCATGGCTTTATACTGACACATCCAATTCATGCCTAGGATGACATCTATCTCCTGATCATGAAGCACTATCATGGTGGTGGGAAATACATGTTCCCCCAACATTACTGGTATACTGCGAACCACTTCCTTAGTACTTATACGCTCTCCAGGCGAAAATATGCAGAAACTTTCTTTTAAATCCTCAATTGATATCTCATGCTTGATGACAAAAGTACGACTGATGAAGGAATGCGATGCACCAGAATCAAACAACACAACTGCAGGGTGATTGGCAACAGGAAACCTACCGATCATGACGGGCTCCCCTTCTGGTATATCGCTGACAGCGGTGTAGTAGACTTGTCCGTGCTTCTTGACAATCTTGCCCTTCTGAGCATGCTGCTGCGGTGCACGGTGGTGCTGCTGCTGAGATCCTCCAGGATTTTTCTGAGCATTCTGGGCATACCTCTTGGGCTTTGGGCACTCACGAGACCAGTGACCAAGCTGGCCACAGTTGTAGCAGGGATGGTTGTAGGCTGTTTGTGGAGTGGTGATACGAACACCTAGGGCGTTCGGCTGTGTGGCACTCTGCTGGTTGGCATTATGTGTGGTGGCCGCGGTACGGACGACCACTTGCTGGTTGGGGTAAGGTAGACGATTGTGGTGGTGGCTGGGGTGATAGATGATTTTCTGGCGTTTGTGACCGCCAGAGAAGCTGCTTGACCCTGCTTTCTTCTTCTTCTTCTCTTCCTGGTACTGGCGATTGCTTTCTTCAAAAGCAACAGCCCGGTCAACAACATCGTGATAAGACCCAGTCAGGTTATTGGACAAGCTCTTGCGGATCTTCGGGTGCAGTCCTCTAAGGAAACAATCCCTCTTCTTCTCATCTGTGTTGACATACTCTGAGGCATACTGGCTGAGATGATTGAATTGACCCACATACTGCATGACTGTGGAGTCTTTCAGTTGGAGAGCCAGGAACTGATCAAGCTTCATTTTCATTAATCCGGAAGGGATGTGATGAACACGGAAGGCAGTGCGGAACTCTTCCCAGGTCAACCGATGACCTTCTGGCTGGGCAGCCAACAGGTTGATGTACCAAGCACTTGCCGGACCACGAAGTTGCTGGGAAGCGAACCGTGGCTTCTGGATATCGGTGCAGTTGATAAGACCAAACTTCTGCTCCATGGTGCGGAGCCAATCATCAGCTTCGAGGGGTTCATCGGCCTTGGTGAAGACCGGTGGACGAGTTTCGGTGAATTCCACATAGGTGGTCTCTTGGTTGATGTTGTGGCGACCACGGTGAAAGTTCTGCTGTCCTTGGTTTTGAGCCATTAGGTTGGCAGCGGCGGCCAAGGCTGCAATGGCATCTGCTAGGGTAGCTGGGACAGGTGGTGGGTTTGGGAGGTTGGCATCATCAGAACCTCCAGCTCCAGTGCGAGTGTTCACAGGCATCTGTTTAAGCAACTTGGAACTTAGCATTCATAGATAGAGTTCTGAAAACAACAGACTGATAGCTTCTTCTGATACAAAGACTGATGACTTGATAAGGTGACTGACAGATGATACAGACCGATAAAGGGAAAAGATACGAAAAAGAAAGATACATGCCAGACTTGGCAACAGACAGACTAACGCCCCCAAACCTAGTCTAAGGTTTTAGGTAAGCAGATGGTACAGACACAAGGAGTCTAGTCGTCATCGATGAAGATCAACTCTTCGTCATCATCATCATCTTCGATGATAAGCTCAGGCTCTTCCTCCTCATCTTCATCTTCAACGTGGACATCTTCAGCAGGTTCCACTTCCTCATTCTGATCGGGCTCGTGTTCCACTTCAGGTTCCTCCACGACTCCGTCTTCGGGGTCCTCAGCATCTGGTGGAATCACGGGGTGAAGCTGGTTGTGCAGCTGGTGTACTTCCTCATGAAGCATATCATTGAACTGCTCGATCTGGGCGGTGTACTGCTGCAGTCCATGGAGCTGGGCTCTGGTGACATCCTCTCGGATCCATGTTGCATCACGCTGCTGGATAGCGCGAACCACATTCTGGTTAGCTTCCTCAAGAGCGGCTCGTGTCTCGTAGAACTCCAGGCGGGAAAGGTAGAAGTCATGCTCCATGTTCTCTATTTCAGCCTTCAGATTCTTGATTTCCTCCTTCAGATTCTTGCGGGTGCGGCGGGGAAAGCGACGACCGTTGGAAGATTCTCCAGTCTCTTCTCCAACGCGAGGTGCCAGCTGGTGGCGTGGCACACCATGCGGTCCAGTTGACTTGCGGGTAGTCAGCTTGATACGGGCCATGTCTGGATAAGAGAAGATGGATGAGAAAGGCTAGCAAGAACAGGTAAAGGCATGCTACCCAAACGAACTTAGAGAGGAAGTTAACTTAAGTGATTTATGACATGATGCATGAATCGTTCCTACAGAACAAAGCAATGCAATAAATAAATATAGTACATAGGGCTTAAAACATGTTGTTCCACTAGCTAGTGTTGCCATAAGAGAGACAAGATGAGAGAAGCAATTTGGACTCAAAAATAGTCAAGTTTAGTTTGTTTGGATTCAAAACGTCTTTTGAAGTTTTCGCAAAAACGAACACTGCAACGTTAAAGTGAGATGCTCCGATACCACTCTGTGACGGAACGACCCTAATCCCATGGCCCACGTGTCCCTGTCAACCTCTGACAGCCGAACCCATGTTCCATGTGATTAAGAACTGTTCGCCACCGGGCTACATCAGTGCCCAATGTCCGCAGGATCATCTCACAATTCGGTTACAGCATTGCATACTTTTACAAATAACATCGGAATAAAGAGCGGAAGACTTAAATAACAATAGTTTCACAAACCGAGGTTTCAAATGAGGTAAGGAGTACGATTATTACAAACCATTGTTCGGGAAATTCAAAGTAGACAACGTAGCGGAAACATTAACATAAAGATACATGTAACACCCAGCCCGAGGGTGCACATTTTACTCATCGGCCTCATCGGCCTCTTCCTGGACGAAGGTCACGCAACAGGGTGCGAGACACATCGGGGTCTCAGGCATACCTGCAACATGGGTAACAAACCCTGAGTACTGGGGTACTCAACAAGACTTACCCGACTAAAGAAAAAGGGAGAAGACTCAGGAATGAGAGGCTTAGGGTAGTCAAGGTAAGGCTTAAGCAAGATCAAGTATTTTGCAAAAAAGCATTTTTGTAAACCTTATTTTATTTTTGAAAGATTCAGTATTCCTCAATTCTTCATCATTCATGATTCATTTTACATTTCAAAACATTCCTAGTTGAGAACCACTCTCCGTTGACAGTCAGTGGACCAAGTCTCCATAACCGAGGAGCAACGTTAATCCGGATAAATAATACTCAGCTGAGGATCCCTATCCACACTGCATATGTAGCACCCAAGCTTGCATATGCCAACTCGTCTACCACAATTCCTCCAAGATTGGGCCCGGTCCTACGCCACCCGGAAGTACAGTACACCACTCCAATTTTCCGCCAGCGACAAGTACCTCGGGACTCTAACCCAAGAGTACAGGTCCTGTCACGTGGGTACATGCTACTTCCGCCATCTCTCCACTCCCAGTGCGCGGTTGTCGGTCCAATAAAGGATTCCCCGGAGCCAGAGCTTTCCGTAGTATGTGAATAGTTACAAGTCTTGACCAGCAGGCCCCCATACGGATGGTCCCTAAATTTCCAGCCAGAACTACACCTTGGTTATATCTCACCCAAGCGTAATAGTCCTGTCAGTTTTTCAACCCTGTCCCGGTCGGTGTCAACTGTTGAGTCCCGGACTACAACATGACGGCACCGTACGCTCGGACAACCTCTCCTCGCTAGTGACTAGGTACGGATCAGATACCTAGCCAACAGCCGGGGAGTAAGACCAAATCCCATAAAAGTTCTTTAAGTGATCACACTTTTGAAATTGGCATTTTATTGCAAGGTCTAATTCAATAAGCATTGCTAAGCATTTTCAAATACTTTTGAAAAGCAGGTATCGGGTGTATCAGTGGTCAAGGTGGATAGTGCATCAATTAGGATAGCACACAACTCCTATAAACCTAATGCAATAATTTAACTCAAAAGCATTTAAGGAAATCATTTTATAAATTCAAGGAAAGGGTTAAATGCACCGGGGCTTGCCTTGAAGAGCAAAGAGGGCAGGCTCGAAGGCGGCGGAGTAGTTGTCGGAGTTCGGGGTAGCCTCGGGGACAGGTTCGTCGGCGGCTGCCTCGACCTTGACTCCTTCTTCGGTGACTATACGAATGCAATGATGCATGCACATGAGTAAGCTAGTATGAACAATGCAAAAACAGGGCATACAACATGAACGCTAATCACTTTTTCTATTTTCCTTAATTATTTAAAAAGGTCATTTTATGAAGTTGCTCCAAAAATTACCAAATTAATCACATAAGTTCATTATGGTGTAGATAGATGGCAAAACAAATTTCATAATTTTTGGAGGTCATTAAGGTGCTCAAATAAAATCAGACATTAATTAACAAGGCACTATTTAACAATTAAAGATAAATGCTCAAAAAATCAACTTGTTCCAAAAGACTTCAAAATTTCACCAGAGACTAAACATGGCATGGGAAGCTCACAAAAATAGTCTCATGATTTTTGGAGTTATAAATAATTTTCTAAAAATCCGAAACTATCCATTTATTAGTTAAAAGAGAGATTTTACATTTTTAAATTCTTGCAGAAAAGTCAAGTTTCATATTTTTATAAAATACTACACAGAGCAAGGAGCATACCATATTTTCTCAAGATTTAAGGAACAACAGATTAATTCACACAAAAAGAGAAAACAGAACACTATTCACAACTCCCAAAAAGGAAAAGGGCACTGTGCTCTTTCTTCGCAAGGCTCGGGCGAACGGGAGGCTCGGGCGAATCGGAAGTCATGCGTTCGCCGAGGCCTGGCTCGAGCGAAGCGGGTTCGGGTGAAACGGGCTCGGGCGAGGCGGAAGCGACTGCTTCGTCCGAGGCCTGGCTCGGAGGCTCGGGCGAGACGGAAACAAACGTTTCGTCCGAGGCCTAGCTCGACGAAGCGGAGGGTGCATGAGTCCGCTCGAGGCTTGGGCTCGGGCGAGACGAAAACGTGTGCTCGAGGCTTGGGCTCGGGCGAAACGGAGTGGAAGCAGAGGCCGGAGGCTTCGGGTGCTTACCACGGATCGGAGGCAGGGCTCGAGGGTGTGGCTCGGCACGTGCTCGAGGGTGAGGCTCGAGGAAGGAGGCTCGACACGTGCTCGAGGGGCGGTGGTTCGGTGGAGCTCTTTCGGCGGCGAGCGGCGAGCGGCGCTCCGACGACCCTGCGCAACACACGAGACCGCAAGGGCCTGGTCAGAGTCGCACGGAACCAAGGAACACGTCACGGGGGTCGGTGAGGGATGATCATGGCCGGAGACGGCGAATTTCACGAACCCGAGCTCGCCGGGTTTCTGCCGGAGATGGGAACGGCGAGCTTACGCCGGGCGATAGGAGGCGGTAGAGATGAAATTGAGGGGTGGGAAAGCTTCACGAGCTCAAGACGGAGCTGTTGGGCTAGTTGGTTGAGCGGCGGGAGCTTCGGAGTGGTCTGGCCACGGTGGCGGAGGTGAGTGAGGAGCTCGGACTCCGGTGGTGCTTTTATAGCGGCGGATAGCGGCCGGTAGAGACCGTGGTGATGGCTGGATAAGCTCGGCGAGCGCACGCGCACTCGATTGCACTCTGGCGGAGGCGCTGGCGTGCAGCCGGGGCTCGGGCGCAGGTAGCGCCGGCAATGGCCACGCGGCGGCGGCGAGCAGGAGCAGTAGGGGCCGAGAGATGGAGTCAGCGCTCGCGTGCGGGCGCGGAGGGAACAGGGCGACAGCGGCGGCAGGATAAGGGCGCGTGGGGAGCAGCCGTATGCGCTGCAGGCGCAGCGCCGGCGCCATGGCCGGGCCCCCCCTCCCCTGGCTCTACGGGGAAGAAGAACAGTGTAGGGGCTAGGGTTTGACTTTTGGCCAGTTTTGTATTTTGCAAATTTCTCCCAAAATTTGAACTGTGCGATAAAAACTCAAAATACCAAAGTTGCTCAGAAAAAAGAGATCTACAACTTTGTCAATATGAACATTTTCAAATTCCAAATAGTTTTTGAACTATATTCAAAAACAGAAAAGGGGACACTTTTCAAATTTGATTCAAATCAAAAAATACTTTGGATTTCAAACTGGAACTTGAAAATTTGTAAATACCAAAGTTGTTTCTCTTGGCCAGATCTACAACTTTGCTTTTTGGACCAACCTCAAATTTTGAATAATTTTTGAATTACAAAAAGAGGGATAAAATCCAAGATTTGGGATTTTAGGGTTTTGCAAAAGGAAAATCAAATCAAATCTGATTTTTGAACTTTGATCAATGCAACAAACATCAGGGCACTAAATTTGAACAAGAAATACATAGACTAGGCACAGAGGTGAAATTACCATTTTGCCCTTATAGAGAGAATTGGGCTTTTAGGGTTTTTGAAAAGAGATTGCTACACAAGTACTAGGCAAACATAAATGCAAGGCAAGAATGATTAATGACTAATGATGATGACATGTCAGGTTAATTACAGTTAAACACCAGAGGTGTTACAATAACACCAACCGGAATTAAAAGTCTTTTGCTCCGAAAGCAATTTTTTGTTGAGATTAAAGTTCAGTTGATAGATCGGTCAAAGGCATTTTCTCTAGTAGTGCAGATTAGTCCACCCTCCAGCTAGTGAGACATTTTCCATTCTTAGCGAGAATATCCAAAGCCTATATTACAGACATCATGTCAAGTCAAGGACATAAACACGAATAGTAGATAGGTTCCCCCATAAGGGCAAGTACATTGCTACATGTCAGCTGTCTCGTACGTCGTCTCATGCAGTGCCACATAGGATTTTTGCTGATGTGGAGGAAAGAGAGGAGCGAAAGAGGAAGAGGTCGTTGTTTCGCGAAACAACCACCTGATAAGCTAAAATTTAGGACTATGAGACAACTATTCTACCATTATAGAGTTGTTGTTGTCATGCAACTCACAATTTATTTTTATTCTATCCATAAATCAAGGAATCATGAGTTGCTACGAGACAACTTAAAAAACAAACTACTCCCTCCATATCTCTTTTAGAGTTCGTTTTGGAAAAAGTTTCGGTCAAACATTGAGAATATAAATCATGAATAACTTTTAAATTATTGAGTTTAGAAATGTAAAAATCATATAAATAAATTTATCTTGAAAAGTACTTTCATAAAAGTATATATATACCACTTTATAACAAATATTTTTAAAGAAATAAGTGGTCAAAGTTATGCTTTGGAGACCGTGTCGCTGTCCAAAACGAACTCTATTTGTGATACGGAGGGAGTATTGTACATGTCATCTACTAAGTCATCTTAAAATTACGTTGCATTATATGAGACCACATATATACGAGACAAGACCAATGTACTTGCCGTAAGGGACCTGCTAATCAGGCCGGGACGGAGACTACAAGGGGGCGGACAGGGCCCAGATCCCACTATATATAAACTTGAATTTTGCACTAAATTTTTAAAATTTGAATAAAATTTAAAAATCTAGTATTGTTGGTCTCCCCTAATATTCAAAAAATAACTTTTTTTTTTTGGCTCCGCACCCGCTGCGTGCTAACAGTCAAGCTCGCTTAGTTTGCACACAGAACTGTACCATCGTTACATAAAATCATACAGATGTTAGAATGGTACAAAAAAAAAATGATCTCTCACGTACTCACCATTCTAGAGCTTAGATATATACGAGCTAGACGTAAAATTCATACATCAGAATAATACATTACGTTCTTTGCGTGATAGATCGATCGCATTCAGCACATTATTTGGCTTAAAGTTTAGATGAAATTATGAATGGTTGTGTCTGCTACCGGTCACAATTGTTTATTAATTAGCCCACGCACTTCTCCCTCTCAAGAAAAAGAAATGCTTGTAATGTAATGTTGGCTGTGTTGGATCTCGAAGGCTTGATCGTGCTGGTTCCGTGGGTGTCGTGCGAGCGACACCCGCGGGTGTAGCCCCCGAGACCACGGAGGAGTGGTTTGAGCTCCCTCGTGGGCTTTTTGCGCGTTTAGTTGCGATTTTTAGGTTCGGGGGTGTCGGGCCCCCGAGTTTTTTAGACCTTCTTTCGTCGAGGGGTGCCAGGCTGAACCGGCCGGTCGGCTCTTCAAGCTGTCCGGCACGCCGGTTGCCCTGGCTTGTCATCCCGCAATTCCTTTCGATCGGATGCGAGGGGATGCCTCGTACTACCACGAGCGGGTGAGTATCGAGGTTCCCGGTGAGCTGATAACGGGGAATCCAAGTGAGACCTCGTGCCCCGTCTTGCCTTCCTGAAGAGGCCTTCGTCGCTTGGAAACCTTCTGCCCAGTGGGCGCGCCTTTTTAGGCGGAAACCGTCAGGGTGCGGAGATCGTGGCGCCGTGTGTACCTGTGAACAGGCTCGAGATGTGGTTCGGTAGTAATATTAAATGTTCGCGGTAACCTTTCCTTTGTCGTGGGAGACTCTGTCCGAGGCTTGGCTTGGAGGGCTCGGACGAGACAAGATGGAGCCGTACTGGGAGATGTTCGTCCATCTCTTCCGGGGCGAGCTCTTCATCAAGTCCCTAAAGCCCAGCGGGAGGCGGCCCGTGCGCATGGGCTCCCTTGCCATCACCGCGAGGGCGGGGACCTCATCAGCCAATGTCCCCCGCGAGTACCTGCGATACAAGCTTTCCACCAACCAGGCCGGGTGGGACGACCATTGGTTCTATCTGCGGAACGAAGGTGGCCTCTTTCCGCAGTACACCGGCAGGGTCCTCACTCAACGCCCGGAGAAGTGGACCTGGGGCGTCGCGGCGGACAGGCAACGCCACCTGGCCCCGCTGATGGAGATGATGAAGACGCTGGTGGACGAGAAGAAGCTGACCGTGCAAGCGGTCATTTGGGCGTTCCACCAGCGAAGAGTTCTCCCACTAGCGGACCGCCCCCTTCTTATGCACGAGATGGGCCCGCAGGCTCAGCTCGAGGCGCTCAATCGCTCAAGGATGGCCGAAGGGAGGCTGTCCCGGAACGAGGGCGTCTCCCGGGTGTCAATCACGATCCAGGGGCCGTTCATCCCTGAATACTCCAACCTGGTTGCGATGGCACCCGACGAGGGGTGTCTCGACCTGGTAAGCCTCCCTCGAGCCGAGCTATCTCGAGCCTCCTCCCCATTTTTCCTCCTTCGATTCTTTTGCATCCGTCTTGTGGTTTGTCTCATCACGCTTCTTCTTTTTTCAGGGGGCATTTACTTGTCGCGCGTCGAGGCCCCCGGTGAGGGAGGACGACGCGGATTCTCAGGTGAGGCGCCTCTCTGCTCAGAAGGACAAGGAGAGCAAGGATGCCAAAAAGAAGAAAGAGAAAAACAAAAACCTGCGTCGCTTAGCTCGGGAGCAGAGACTGGCGAAGGCTCGTCGTAACCGTCAGCCTGGGGACGGGTCCCCCGAGCTGAGCTCCTCGAGCTCGGAGGAGGAGAGCGGTGATGAGGAGGAGAGCGACGACGAGGGGATGGATGCGCGCCTGATGCGCGCGGGGCTCGTTGATGACAGGGCTGACCGCTCCTCTGTGCAGGAGGGTACACTGGAGGTCCCCCCGACAAAGGGGTCGCGCGGGACGCAGCCGCGGAAGGCGGCGTCGATCCCTGCCTCGTCGGGGGCCCGAGGTCCGTCGAGCTCCGCGCCGGACGTGCCCCTGGTCGTAAGAAAGCCCCGGACCCGGAGCGCCTCCGCCACAGCACCAACGGAGGCCGCCCCCGCGTCAGCCCAGACGGGGGGTCTCGAGAAGGGTCGGGCTTCGAGAAGCGGCCGACAGGTCGAGAGGGATTTCGGGCCCGACCGCCGCGAGCCGTCAAGGGCGCCGTCGAGCCCGCGGAGGAGCGGGCGCCAGGAGGAGGCGTCGAGCCCGCGCCATCACGAGCGTCGGGGAGGGAGTCCCCGAGCGTCTCGTGACCAGGGGCGTGGGCGTCCCCGGAGTCCATCGCCGCACCGCCGCCGGGACACGGAAGCGGACGCGGGAGGGCGCGACCACCAGCGCGAGCGCCGGAGCAGGTCCCGGAGCCCGCGCCGGGGCGGGCGCCACGACGACAGCACGAGGGAGGTACGGTCGCCCTCCCGCGATGTGGGACGGAAGGAGGGCTCTCCCTCGAGGTCGAGCCACGGGAGGCGTCGGGAGCCTTCCCCCCATCCCAGCCCTGCGGAGACGGCCCAGGCACAGGGCTCGAGCCGTGGGGTGGGCTCGAAGCCCCCGAGTGGGTCCGGCGATTCCGGGAAGAAGCCCAGCCGCCGCTTCGGGTGAGTAGTTTTCTTGGGTCTCGTCGGTAGTGAGGCATCACCTCTTTACTTTTGATGACGCGTGCTATCTCCGTTTTCTCAGGGGGAAGCGCTCCTACCAGGAGGTGGACCTCGCTTCGTCCAAGCGGGCCAAGACCTCGAGCCCCGTCGAGGCACAGGCACCTCGAGGTATGGCACCTTCCTCCGCTAGAGAAGCCGCTTGGCTGGAGAAGGCCCGAGCCGCCATGGCTCGAGGAGGCCAGATGGTCGTCGCGAATTTTGGTGAGGCCGTCGCCATCGACCACAGGGGTCGAGCTACTCTTCCTGGTTCTGATATCACCGTCATCTCGTATTGCAGGGGCCTCAGCTCATGGCATCGAGCCCGCCACCACCATATCCGCTGAAGCGCTGCCTCCTCCCCCTCCTCCTCCTCCCGCGATGGTGCCAGCTGGGAGCGCCACCCTTCCCCCCACCACGACGGCTGTTCCGGGGGAAGCGCCTGGGGCGAGCACGGCCCCGCCGGTGTCTGGGGCTGAGGAGACTGCGCCCCTCGAGGCCCCGACCGACACGAGCCGGGCTGCGGCGGAGGGAAAGGGGGGAGAGGAGTTGGCAGAGGAGGAGCCGACGGTGGAGGACCTCCTGAACGAGCTGGAGCAGGGACCGCTCCCCGCCGCGGGCTCGATGATGGTGGAGGCGCCCGAGGCGCCGGCTAGCGCCGACAAGGCGCCGGAGGGCCCGGCCAGGGAAGAGCCGGGGCTCGTGCCGTCGGGCGGCGGGCCGCAGTCGGGGCAGCTCGGGGCGGGGAAGGATCTGCCCGACATCGAGCTTGACCGGCCAGTATGGCCGTTTCCCGATGCGCCGAGCCCGTCCCTCGCCATGGTCTCCGTCGAGCAACCGGTCCAGCGGGGGGCCCCGCGCGAGGTGCGGTCCATCTTCCGGGAGGTGGCCGAGCTTATGGCGGAGGCGGAGCGGTCCTGCTCCGAGGAGGCAGGCCGGTCCGCGCAGGTGTCAGCCGCCCTCGCGCGGGCTGAGGCGGAGCTTCAAGATCTCCGCGCGGAGCTGAGCCGGAACGCCCAAATGGTGAGCCGGCTCAACGAGGCGGAGGCGGAGGTCCGGGCGGCTCGAGGTGAGGTCGCTCGATCCAAGGAGGAGGCCACCGCCGCTCTCGAGGCGTCGAGGAAGGAGGCCGCGGATGCGCGAAGCGAGGCCACCTCCGCCCGGGCTGAAGCCGAGGCGGCGAAGCAGGAGGCCGCTGACGCCCGAAGCGAGGCCGCCACCGCAGAGGACCACTTTCGGAGCACGCGCCCCGTACCGCCCGCCTGTCACTGGAGCAAGGTACCGTCCCCCACAGAGAAAGATCACCACCAACCGTCCCCGTCCCAGCTTCCAGAAGCCCTACACCGCCCCCATGATGCAAAGCAAGAGCAAAGCAGGAAATGCAGCAGGTTCCAGGACTCCGTACGTAATTGGCCCATGCTACAACTGTGGTCAAACCGGACACCTGTCACGTCAGTGCCCTCGACCGAAGAAGCAGTACACTCAGCCCCAGCCTCGTACCGGTCATGTGCACCACACCACTGTGGAAGAAGTGCCAGAAGGAGAGCCTGTCACCGCTGGTACGTTTCTTGTTAATCAATGCCCCGCAGTTGTGTTGTTTGATTCTGGAGCATCACATTCTTTCATAAGTGAGAATTTTGTTTTGAGAAGTAATCTTGAGTTGATAGAGTTAGACCGGGGATATCAGATAAGTTCCGCCGGAGCCGTTCTCTCCGCGCGTAAAATGGCTAAAGGAGTGGAAATGATCTTTGGGGATAAAAAGGCCATAGTGGACCCCATAGTCATTCCTGGTCTAGGTCTGGATGTAATCTTGGGTATGGGTTGGATGAAACTATGGAAGGTTAATTTAGACACCGCAGAGAGAATAGTGTCCATGGTTAGTCCCAGGAATGGATCTTCTTTCAGGTTCAAGTTACCCCGAAACCCCCATGAGATTGGAGTGTTGTTCAATATCACGGCAAAACAGATAGCCAAGATCCCAGTAGTATGTGAGTTTCCGGATGTCTTTCCTGATGAGTTGCCTGGACTACCGCCAGATAGGGATGTGGAGTTTGCTATCGAGTTAATCCCTGGAACGGCACCCATATCACGAAGACCGTATAGAATGCACGCCAAAGAGTTAGCAGAGCTTAAGATTCAATTGCAAGAGCTTTTGGATAAAGGTTTGATACGCCCTAGTTCGTCGCCTTGGGGATGTCCCGCTATCTTTGTGAAAAAGAAAGATAAGACTCTGAGGATGTGTGTGGATTATAGGCCGCTTAATACAGTAACTATAAAGAACAAGTACCCCTTACCCCGGATTGACGTCTTGTTTGATCAGTTGTCTAAAGCAAAAGTGTTCTCCAAAATCGACCTGAGGTCAGGTTACCATCAGATCAAGATCAGACGTGAGGACATACCAAAAACAGCTTTCTCTACTAGATATGGACTGTACGAGTATCTGGTTATGTCTTTTGGGTTGACTAATGCACCGGCACATTTCATGTACCTGATGAATTCCGTCTTCATGCCAGAGTTGGACAAGTTTGTCGTAGTGTTCATCGATGATATTTTGGTATACTCTGAGAATGAGAAGGATCATGCTGAGCATCTACAAGTTGTTCTGACCCGACTTAGAGAGCATAAGTTGTATGCTAAGTTCAGTAAGTGTGAGTTTTGGTTGAAGAAGGTACCTTTCCTTGGTCACGTCCTTTCAGAGGAAGGAATCTCTGTAGACCCTTCTAAAGTACAAGAGGTTATGGATTGGCAAGCACCCACGAGTGTTTTTGAGGTTCGCAGCTTTTTGGGTCTGGCAGGATATTACCGTCGGTTCATTCCGGATTTTTCAAGAATAGCCAAGCCTATGACCCGTTTGACACAGAAGAACAAGAAGTTCGAATGGACTCCAGAGTGTGAAACAGCTTTCCGCACTCTGCGAACGTTGTTGACTTCCGCACCAGTTTTGGCTCAGCCAAACTTGGAGGAACCTTTTGATGTGTTTTGTGACGCATCTAAGGTGGGACTTGGATGTGTACTCATGCAAAATGGAAAAGTTATCGCCTATGCTTCTCGTCAGTTGAGACCACACGAAGAGAATTACCCCACTCATGATTTGGAATTAGCAGCCGTCGTGCATGCACTCAAGATTTGGAGACATTACCTTATGGGAAATCTATGTCATGTGTACACGGATCATAAAAGTCTGAAATATATCTTCACCCAGCCAGAGTTGAATATGAGGCAGAGAAGATGGTTAGAATTAGTAAAGGATTACAACCTTGAAGTGCATTACCACCCCGGAAAAGCGAACGTTGTAGCCGATGCCTTGAGTCGCAAGACTCATTGCAACTCCCTACAACCACTTTTGGAGGATAGATTTAACCTTATGCACCCCGTTATGCTGAACAATATCACTCTTCAGTGCACCTTAGAAAGTGACATTATAGAGGGACAGAAAAATGATGCAGAGATTTGTCAGATTAAGAAGAGGTTAGAAACCAGTAGTTCGTTGAACTTCAGAACGGACGAGCAAGGAATCTTATGGTATAATAGAAGGATAGTAGTTCCTAAGGATGCAGAGCTGAGAGAAAGAATTCTGAATGAGGCTCACAATTCAAAGTTATCTATCCACCCAGGAAGCAGTAAGATGTATCAGGGTTTGAAAACCAGATATTGGTGGTCACAGATGAAGAAAGAAGTTGCAACCTATGTCGCCAGATGTGATACTTGTTGCAGAGTAAAGGCAATACATCTGAAACCCGTCGGACTATTACAACCGTTACCGATTCCAGAGTGGAAATGGGAAGAGGTCAGTATGGACTTTATCACAGGTCTTCCCACTACTCAAAAAGGGAATGATTCGATTTGGGTTATTGTGGATCGGTTGTCTAAAGTAGCTCATTTCATACCAGTCAAGACTACATACCGTCCCCATCAGTATGCAGATTTGTATATTCAGAATATCCTGAGGTTGCATGGAATTCCGAAGCGAATAGTTTCTGACAGAGGACCCCAGTTCATAGCCCGCTTTTGGGAACAGTTGCACAAGGAATTAGGAACCAAGTTGGTAAGAAGTTCCGCCTACCACCCCCAAACCGCAGGGCAAACGGAGAGAGTAAATCAGATTCTAGAAGATATCCTGAGAGCTTGTGTCTTGTCTTCAGGAGAGTCATGGGAGAAATGGTTACCCCTTGCTGAGTTTTCATATAATAACAGTTATCAAGAAAGTATAAAAATGGCACCTTTTGAGGTTCTATATGGACGAAGATGCAGAACCCCAGTAAATTGGGTTGAGTCTGGAGATCGAGGATTCTATGGGTCCGATTATGTAAAAGATGCCGAGGAAATTGTGCAAACAGTACAGCAACATATCAAGGTAGCACAGTCTCGACAAAAGAGTTATGCTGACACCCGAAGGAGACCTTTGGAATTTCAAGTTGGAGACTATGTGTATCTCAAGGTTTCACCTATGAGAAAGGTCCAACGCTTTGGAATTAAAAAGAAGCTAGCACCTCGATATGTGGGACCTTACCAGATCATAGCAAAGAAGGGAAAAGTGGCATATGAAGTGCAGTTACCCCCAGTGATGAGTGCAGTTTTCCCAGTGTTCCACGTATCACAGCTGAAGAAGTGCCTTCGAGTTCCCGAACAAGAGGAAGTTCGAGTCCCGGGTGTCACGATCAGATCAGATCTGGAGTACTACGAACAACCTAAGGAGATTTTGGATACCAAGACTCGAGAGACTCGTAACCGAACAGTGAAGACTTACAAGATTCTCTGGAGTAATCACGGACCCAACGATGCTACATGGGAAACCGAGGAGTACCTAAGCGTAAACTACCCCGCTTTTTATAAAGATTGGTACGTAACTTAAATCTCGGGACGAGATTTCTTTAAGGGGGGAAGGGCTGTGACACCCTGGTGTCAAGCACTGCATTAGGCACTGCAATTAGCCACTAAGAAAGCATAAGCAATGCATTGCATCATTTCATGTGTAAAAGTATGCCTTTGATCTTTTGTTGTTTATTTGAAATTGGATTTCTATTTGACTTGATGCTTTGATTTTGGCTTTATTCTTGAGGAGGATTTATAAATGGTTTTCAGAAAAAGTGTTCTATATAAAAGTTGTAGAGAAAAATATTTTGAGCAACTTTTATATTTGGGTCAAAGCCTGGTTTGAAGTTTTTCAAACTGTTTTTGAGAAGTCAAACTTTGGAAATTTCTGGAAAAAGAAAAAGAATGTTTTTCTTTCCCGGCGCCAACCCTTTCGGCCCATCCGGCCTTTCGGCCCGCTTCCCCGCCTCGGCCCAGCGCTCGCCGCCTCACCCGCGCGCGCGCCCGCCCGCGCACCGCGCGCCGGCCACCTGACACGGCCGCGCCGTACGCCGGCCGGCTTGCCGCGTGGCGCCCCTTCTCTGCGCCAAATCCACGCCGACCACTCCCTCTCCGATCTTCTCCCACCAGAGCACGCCAGCGATCTTCGCCGGCCACTCCCGCGCATCCTCGTCTGCCGAGCCGCCTGCCGCCGCCTCGCCGACCGCGCCGCCGTGGCCCCCGCAGCGACCACCGGCCGGCCGAGCCGACCAAAAGCCCGAGCACTCCACCCTCCGCTCCTTCCCTCACTCACTCGCGCACTCACTCTCGCTCTCACTCCCCACTCTCACCCGCGCACGAAGCAAACTGAGCACTCTCCGCTCGCTGCAACCACCGCCGCAAGGCCCCTTCCCAAATTCCAGTCACCACCTCCATCACCGGCCGATTAACCCCGGCCACTGCCCCGCCTTCGTCTCGGACACACGGTGCGCACCCCCGCGCCATCCGCCGAGCTCCACCGACGCCGAAGTCCGAAGAGCCCCGCCGCGGAAGCTTTCAGCGCCGCTCGGAGCCCGGAGCCGTTCGTCCCCGACCCGAGCTCCACCG
The DNA here is from genome assembly GCA_009763385.1 of Coix lacryma-jobi var. lacryma-jobi. Taxonomy (NCBI): domain Eukaryota; kingdom Viridiplantae; phylum Streptophyta; class Magnoliopsida; order Poales; family Poaceae; genus Coix; species Coix lacryma-jobi. Next base: position 9,153,448 of record CM019825.1, on the reverse strand, counting down.
CCTCCCTTCTTCCTCCTCCAGCTTCGCCAAGCCAAGGCAAGGTGAGAACACCAACTAGCCCTAACGCTATCGTTCCCTATTTCTCTGTTCACCTCGGCCGAGCGCCATTGCCGCCATCGCGGACCTCACACGTGGCCAGCACGCACCAGCGCACCTCCGGCCAAACCATCACCCCTAGGACTCCCCTCTAGGTTCACTGAGTCTCACACGCCCGCCAGTTTAGCCGGCGACCGCCGGAAACGGCGTAGCCGCGCGATGCCGCCGCCGCCGTGCGCTGCCGCTCGCCGCCGGCACGCTACGGCCGTGCGCTGGCCAAACCACTGGTACCGCTGGATGCGCCTCGTTGAGACGAGTCCGCCGGGCCCAGCCTCCGCGCCGGCGACCTCACCGACGGCGAGAAATCGCCGGACCAATCCCTCCCCTGTTTCCGTCTCGTCCGAGCCCTCGAGCCAGGCCTCAGCCTCGAACCAGGCCTCGGACGAGCGTGCGTTCTTCCGTCTCGCCCGAGCCCTCGAGCCAGGCCTCAGCCTCGAACCAGGCCTCGGACGAGCGTGCGTTCTTCCGTCTCGCCCGAGCCCTCGAGCCAGGCCTCAGCCTCGAACCAGGCCTCGGACGAGCGTGCGTTCTTCCGTCTCGCCCGAGCCCTCGAGCCAGGCCTCAGCTTCGAACCAGGCCTCGGACGAGCGTGCGTTCTTCCGTCTCGCCCGAGCCCTCGAGCCAGGCCTCAGCCTCGAACCAGGCCTCGGACGAGCGTGCGTTTTTCCGTCTCGCCCGAGCCCCCGAGCCAGGCCTCGGACGGTCGCGCCTGTGTTCCGTCTCGTCCGAGCCCCCGAGCCAGGTCTCGGACGGGCGCGCCTGTTTTCCGATTCGCCCGAGCCCGCGAGCCAGGCCTCGGACGAGCGTGCGTTTTTCCGTCTCGCCCGAGCCCTCGAGCCAGGCCTCGGCCTCGAGCTCGGCCTCGAGCAAAACCTCGGGTGCGGTCTCGTTCGAGCCAGGCCTCGCCGATTCGCTTTCCGCCGTGCGCCCGAGCCCGAATAGGTTCTGCTGACCCACGGGTCCCGCGCGTCAGTCCCTTACCGATCCATAGACCGAGTTCTCGCAAGCCAGCCGGAGAAGTTAAATGTTTTTCTTTTTCGGTTTAATTTCCAGAGATGCTTGTTATTTTTGTGTAGCCTGTTTTATAAATCCAAATGAAGTGCTTCCAGTTTTATTAGCTTTCTTATGAATAGATCTATCATGGGAAAATATGAATGTATTTTTGATAGCAGTTTATTTTACTGTTTTCATTTATTTCAGTTTATATGCTTTTGTTTAAATAAATGATTATAAGTGTTTTCTGGTTGAGATAATTCCTGGAAAATTTTGTGTAAGTTTATTATACTGTTTGGCACCTGTGAAAAATATATGATGCACTGTTTATGTAGAAAAGTTACTGTTATAGTTAAAAGTCTCTTTTTGCTGATTTCTTAGAATAAGTGTTAAGGTGTTTTATATGTTGAAATAAAATATGGGAAAATTTGCACAGTCTTGGTGTGTCATGAAGAGTCTGAGAAAAATATAAACTTGATCTGTTTTATGGAAAAACTTGTAGTTGCTTTACAACTGTGCTTTTCTGTATAGATCTTTAGAAATTCATGTAAGAAAATATATGATGATTCTGGTCATGGAACTTTCTGGATAAATATGAAATGTGAAGTAGAATCTGGGAAAAATAGGAAATAGAGCTATGCACTCTTTTACAGTAGGGTTGTAGTTCAAAGTACCTTTATGAGCAGTTTGCTTGTCATTTTTGTATCTGCAGTTCTGCAAGTTATTTTGGCCTGAAACTTGTTTAGTAGGGTCCAGTAGGTGTTGTTGACTTTCTGGAATTTTTGTGGATTTTTCTGAGCCCAGAAAAATACACTTGCAGTTCAAATCTGAGTTTCCTTTGATGTATTTAAATAAGAAAGAGTTGAATACTCAGATTTTGTTTTATGAAATAAATGAGATATTGCCCCAAGGTTAAAAGTGGTTCAACAAGTTGGCTTTGTTGGTTTGCAAGAGTTATTCTTTTCATGCCACTTCATCTTGCACCGCATTTATTGAATTATAAATTCATCGCATGCAATAGGATCGACACTCCCGGAGCCCCACCAAGAGCAGGAGCCAAGCGTCGAGCCGGAGATCCAGGAGCTCCAGCAGTCGGAGGAAGCAGACCCCGCGGCCGACACTAACCTGCCCGAGTGCCCCTCCCACGAGGCCTCGGTTTTCACTCAAGGCAAGCCCCGGAGCATTCTAAGTCTCCCAGTTTTTATAATTAATTTACTTGAGTCCTTTATATTGTGATGCATTAGGTATAGGAGTTGATTGAATCCTATTTGTTGCATTACCATTCCTTGATTATTGATTTTTACCTGCCTTGTTATCCTGCTACTGCTTAATAATGTAGAATTGCTTAGCCTGCTTAATAAAAGTAGTAGTTAAGGATGTTTCCGTAATACCCCGATGGGTATTGACCGGATCACGGTTGGCTATATTTGCTATCGTGGAAAAGAACCTGAGTAGTAATGAAAAACGGTCAACGGGATGGCAGGGCACAAGTTTGGAAACTTGGGGCAGTTCATCCGTTGGATCGTATAGGTTTGTATCGATGTTGGCCCTCGTTCATTTTTGAACGCGCCCTTTTACTTAGGGATATGTCGGTGCCGTAATCATCGACCCCAAAGCCGGTTAGAAGCTGTTCGGGCCGGTCTCAACCCGTGTCGTGCCCTCTAGTACGGAAGTTGCGATCTGCCGCGTGAGGCCATCGCCAGACTCTGATTGGGCGGTCCGTGCTTGAGCCGCGACGATTACCACCACGAACAAGCGTCGAGCGGTTGCCCAATGCATGGACCCGACGGGGAAAGTGTGGGCTGGTATTAAAGGTCTTTCATCAGCTGATTTGGAATTCGATTCGAGTCGCCGTCTCCCCCGGTTAGTGGGAAACTATGGCGAGCTTCACCACGATACAACTCCATGTGATGTTTAAAGGTTCAACTAAAATGTGGATAAGTCAACTGGATATGGTTATATTATTGTTTGTTAGATTCAAGTGAGTGCTCTAGTACAGGTAATAACCTAGAACTAAGGAGTAGGTTTAAAAAAAAATAACAGCTCACCATAATCATTAATTATTCCCTTATCTGAATTTGAGCCTTTCGCAACTAAAAGATCCCAGCTCCACCTCAAAAGCCTTGCATACCCTTGGAGTCTTTTATTTTCAGTTAGACGGGTAAGTCTAGCTGAGTACATTCCCGTACTCAGGGTTTATCCCGTTTGTTGCAGATGGCCAGGTCTACTTTGGCTATTGTAAGCACTGCCTCTACCCAGTGGAAGGTGATGAGGAGTAGGCCCCGGGCAGGGTCGTCAAGAAGCTTTCCTCCTCCTTTTGCCGGACTGAGACTACTGGTGGCACACTATCTTAAAAAGGAGGAATGACTTGTGTTGAGTTGGTTTATCAAACAATGTTTTATTTGGACCACGTTTGTTGTGGTCGTGTTTTAAACTTATTCAAGCTTCCGCACTTTTTAAACTCAATATTGTAATAACTCTGTTTTAAATTCCGCACTCTGATGTTTTAAATTCGACTTCGTTTCGCTGTGATGTATCTTTACGAATGTAACCTTGAACGATGCGATCCTGTATGTTCTGGTGTAAGAAATCCTTCGAGATTTCCGGACTACCGGGGTTATATGGGTTCAAGTGTGGGTCGAAGTCAGACGGATTTGACTAAGATAATACTTGAGCTCTTATCGCCAGGTCGGTTCCGCCACAAGGTCGATGCGCCCGAGGGGGTGGGCCTTCTTCCCCGGTACGACTCCGTGGAACCCCCCGACGCTGGGCCGGAGCTGACCCTCTGAAATCCCCAGGAGGTCGAGCGTCTCGAGGTACATGATGTTGAGGCTCGAGCCCCCATCCATCAACACTTTGGAGAACCGTACGTCGACGATGATGGGGTCGACGACGAGGGGGTACGCCCCCGGATTTATGACACGGTCCGGATGGTCGTCACGGTCGAACGTGATTGGCGCATCGGACCAGTCAAGATACCGGGGGGCATCGTGGCCAAGTGAAAAGATTTCCCGGCGCTCCTTCTTTCTTTCTCGAGCTGAGAGCCCGACGGTCGGCCCCCCGTAGATCATGTAGCAGTCGCGCACCGGGGGGAAGTCGCCATCCGCGTCCCCTCCGCCGCGTCGATCGGTATCCTTGCCCTTAGGCGCGTCTTCTCTCTTATCGCCGAGCTTGGAGTACTATCCTTTCAACAGTCGGCAGTCCTTCAACTTGTGATTTACGGGGCCCCTGTGATAAGTGCAGGGGTCCTCGAGCATTTGGTCGAAGACGGCCCCGTCCGGGGGGCCTCGAGGCTTCTTATGCTCGAGGGTGCCTGCGAGCACTTCTTCATCATCGTCGTCGTGGGCGTCGCGCTTCGCTTTTTTACCTTTCCCCTTGCCCTTCTTCTTTTTGCCGTTGTTGCCGCGGCTTTTGACATCGTCGCCCTTGCTCGAGCCCTCCGGCGCGGTCACCGCCTTACCTTTGTCCGTGGAACGGCCAAAGAAGGCCCCCACTGCCTCGTCGCCTGAGGCAAAACTGGTGACACGATCCATCAGGTCCTCGACCGTCCTGGGACGGTAGCGTCCTAGCTCATGAACTAGCTCTTGGCATGTCGTGCCCGCGAGGAACGCTGAGATGATGTCCTCATCAGGCACGTGGGGGAGCTCGAGGCGCTGCTTCGAGAATCGTCGAGCAAAATCACGGATGGGCTCATTCGCCGCCTGCCTGCAACGCCGTAGGTCCCAGGGGTTGCCTGGGCGCACGCAAGTCCCCTTGAAATTCCCGTCGAAGACCCTGACTAGGTCGGCCCAGTCGTCGATCCGATCCGGCGGGAGCCCCTCGAGCCACCGGCGGGCGGTGTCCGAAAGGTAAAGTGGGAGCTGGCGTATGATCACACGGTCGTCGTTCTTCGCTCCACCCAGTTGGCAGCCTAGACGGAAGTCTGAGAGCCAGAGCTTGGGCTCGACCTCCCCGTCATACTTCACGATGTTGGTCGGAGGTCGGAAGCGGTCGGGGATGTGACGGAACGACCCTAATCCCATGGCCCACGTGTCCCCGTCAACCCCTGACAGCCGAACCCATGTTCCATGTGATTAAGACCTGTTCGCCACCGGGCTACATCAGTGCCCAATGTCCGCAGGATCATCTCACAATTCGGTTACAGCATTGCATACTTTTACAAATAACATCGGAATAAAGAGCGGAAGACTTAAATAACAATAGTTTTACAAAGCAGGATTCCAAATAGAAATTAAGGTGCAGTTATTACAAACCAAGTTCTGATAATAGAAATAGACATAGGCAACATAGTGGAGAACAGCAAAGATACTTATAATCACCCAGCCCGCGGGTGTACAACTATTCTTCGGCCTCATCGGCCTCTTCCTGGACGATGGTCACGCAGCAGGGTGCAAGACACATCGGGACTCTGTCATACCTGCAGCATGGGTCACAAACCCTGAGTACTGGGGTACTCAACAAGACTCACCCGACTAAAGAAAAAGGGAGAAGACTCAGGAATGAGAGGCTTAGGGTAGTCAAGGTAAGGCTTAAGCAAGATCAAGTATTTCGCAGAAAAGCATTTTTGTAAACCTTATTTTATTTTTGAAAGATTCAGTATTCCTCAATTCTTCATCGTTCCTGATTCATTTTACATTTCAAAACATTCCTAGTTGAGAACCACTCTCCGTTGACAGTCAGTGACCAAGTCTCCATAACCGAGGAGCAACGTTAATCCAGATAAATAATACTCAGCTGAGGATCCCTATCCACACTGCATATGTAGCACCCAAGCTTGCATATGCCAACTCGTCTACCACGATTCCTCCAAGATTGGACCGGTCCTACGCCACCCGGAAGTACAGTACACCACTCCTTTCCAGGTACGACGACCACGTGGGTACATGCTACTTCCGCCATCTCTCCACTCCCAGTGCGCGGTTGTCGGTCCCAATCAAGGATTTCTCGGAGCCAGAGCTTTCCGTAGTATGTGAATAGTTGCAAGTCTTGGCCAGCAGGCCCCCATACGGATGGTCCCTAATTTTCCAGCCAGAACTATACCTTGGTCATATCTCACCCAAGCGTAATAGTCCTGTCAGTTTTTCAACCCTGTCCCGGTCGGTGTCAACTGTTGAGTCCCGGACTACAACATGACGGCACCGTACGCGCGGACAACCTCTTCTCGACAATGACCACATGCTAGCTAGGCAAGCAGTCATCGAACGGGAAGTAAAGCCAAATTCCCATAAAGATTCTTTCAGTGATCACACTTTTGAAAATGGCATTTTATTGCAAATCTATAGTATAGCATCACTAAGTATTTTGCAAATAGTTTTAAAGCAGGGCTGGTGGATCTTCTAGTGGAGGTAAATAATGCAGGTAATAGGTCATCACACAACTCCTATAACCTAATGCAGTAGTTTAACTCAAAAGCATTTAAGGAAAACATTTTATAAAACCAAGGAAGGGTTAAATGCACCGGGGCTTGCCTTGAAGAGCAAAGACAGCTGGCTTAGGGTTGGAGGTGCAGAGGTCGAAGCTCGGAGTTACTTCGGGAGCAGGTTCGTCGGCGGCAGCCTCGACTTTGACTTCTCCTTCGGTGACTATATGAATGCAATGATGCATGCACATGAGTATGCTAGCATGAACAATGTAACACAGGGCAACAACATGAACCTTAATCACCTTTTCTGTTTTTCTTAATTATTTAAAAAGGTCATTTTCTGAAGCTGCTCCAAAAATCACCAAATTAATCACATAAGTTCATTATGGTGTAGACAGATGGCAAAACAAATTTCATAATTTTTGGAGGTCATTAAGGTGCTCAAATAAAATCAGTCATTAATTAACAAAAGCACTATTTAACAATTAAAGATAAATGCTCAAGAATCAACTTGTTCCAAAAGACTTCAAAATTTCACCAGAGACTAAACATGGCATAGGAAGCTCACAAAAATTTATCTCATGATTTTTGGAGTTATAAATAATTTTCTAAAAATCCAAAATCATCCATTTATTAATTAAAAGAGGGATTTTACATTTTCAAATTCTTGCAGAAAAGTCAAGTTTCATATTTTTATAAAATACTACACAGTGCATGGAGCATACCATAATTTTATCAGGATTTAAGGAACAACAAATTAATTCACACAAAAAAGAGAAAACAGAACACTATTCACACTCTTTCAAAAAGGAAAAAGAAAAGAGCGCTGTGCTCCTTCCTTGCAGGGGCTCGGGCGAAGCGGAAACAAGCGTTTCGTCCGAGGCCTGGCCGGGAGGGGCTCGGGCGAAGCGGAGACAAGCGTCCGTCCGAGGCCTGGCCGGTAGGCTCGGGCGAAGCGGAGACAAGCGTCCGTCCGAGGCCTGGCCGGTAGGCTCGGGCGAAGCGGAGACAAGCGTCCGTCCGAGGCCTGGCTGGTAGGCTCGGGCGAAGCGGAGTGGAAGCAGAGACCGGGGGCTTCGAGTGCTTACCACGGGTCGGAGGCAGGGCTCGGCTGCTTCGAGGGAGCGCGGTTCGCAGGCGTGCTCGAGGGTGTGGCTCTGGAACGTGCTCGAGGGTGAGGCTCGAGGGTGAGGCTCGACACGTGCTCGAGGGTGAGGCTCGAGGGTGAGGCTCGACACGTGCTCGAGGGTGAGGCTCGACACGTGCTCGAGGGTGAGGCTCGAGGAAGGAGACGGCCGCGGCGGCACTCCGGCGATTCGGCGATTCTGCGCAACACACGAGACCGCAAGGGCCTGGTTAGAGTCGCGCGGAGCCAAGGAAGCTGACACAGGGGTTAGGGGAAGATGATCGTGGCCGGAGAGGTAGTATTTGACGAACCCGAGTTCACCGGTGTTTCGTCGGAGTTTGGGAAGATGGGGTTACGCCGGGCGATTGGAGGCGGGGGAGGTAAAATTGAGGGGCTGGGAAGCTTCGCGAGCTCAAGGCGGAGCTTTTGGGCTAGGTGGTTGAGCGGCGGGAGCTTTGGAGTGGGCTGGCGACGGCGGCGGAGATGAGTGAGGAGCTCGGACTCCGGCGGTCCCTTTTATAGGCACGGTCGGGGACGGTAGAGAGCACGGGATGGTGTGGATGAGCTCGGCCGAGGCGTGCGCACTCGATTGCAAGCTGGCGGGAGGACGGGCGTGCACCCAGGGCCTGGGTGAAGGCTTGCCGGTGACGGCCACGCGGCGGCGCTGTGCAGGGAACAGTGGGGGACGGGCGCGGAGGTCAACTGGCGCGCGCGTGCAGATAAGAATGATGGCGCTGCTCTGAGGGCGACGGGGCGGGGTGGTCAGGCGGCTGCCAGACGCGTGGCGCAAGCGGCGCTGGCGCGCGGCCATGGCCGGGACCCCCTAGCTGTAGGTTGAAGATGAACAGGGCTAGGTCTTAGGGTTTGACTATGGGCTGATTTCTGAATTTTGCAAATTACTTCCAAAACTTGAACTGAGCAGCAAAAACTCAAAACACCAAAGTTGTGCAGAAAAAGGAGATCTACAACTTTGTCAAAAAGAATATTTTCAAAATCCAAATAGTTTTTGGACCACATTTGAAAACAGAAAAGGGAACACTTTTGGGATTTGAATAAATTCAAAATTACTTTTGATTTTACATTGAAAGTTGGAAATCTGCAAATATGAAAGTTGTTCCTTTTATCAAAACCTACAACTTTGCTAATATACCCTTTTTCTGAAACTCAATAGTTTTTAAATAAATTTTGAAAACTGAAAAGGGGACAAAAACTGGAATTTGAATGAATTTGGATTTACTTCAAACTTTGTACAGAAACTTGAAAATTTGTAAATACCAAAGTTGTTTCTCTTGGCCAGATCTACAACTTTGCTTTTTGGACCAACCTCAAATTTTGAATAATTTTTGAATTACAAAAAGAGGGATAAAATCCAGGGTTTGGAAATCAGGGTTTTGCAAAGGGGTTTGAAATCTGATTTTGGTTTTTGAACTTTGGCCAACACAACAAAACTTCAAGACATCCAACTGAACAAGAATCACACAAAGCTAGGCACAGAGGTGAAATTACCATTTTTGCCCTTATAGGAAGATTTGGGCTTTAGGGTTTTTGAAAAGAGATTGCTACACAAGTACTAAGCAAACATAAATGCAAGGCAAGAATGATTAATGACTAATGATGATGACATGTCAGGTTAATTACATATTAAACACCAGAGGTGTTACAGGGGAGGGTCGAGCTGCGGATGGCCCGGCTGAAGACTCTGGGGCCCGGGGGCTCGAGGACTTGTCGGTCCTCGTCACTGTCGTAGCGCCCCCCTCGATGGGCGCTGTAGCCACGCTCCTGGGCCCCCTTGTCCTTGCGCCGGCGGTTGATGTCGTTGCAGGCGTCATTGGGGTCTCGAGGTGGGCGGTTGTCGACGATCCGTTCCCGGACTGGCCTGGCCTGAGAGGCGTTCGGCTGATGGACGGATGCCTCGCGCTCGTTGCGGGGCGTGTCCGCCGGCTTTTCCGAGGCCGCTCCGCGCCGTCGTGACGCCGAGCTCTCGGCCTGCTGCACGACGGCTGTCTCGAGGAGGTTCTTCATTTCCCCAAGCTTGCGCCTGGCGTCAGGGTTGGAGACGGCGGGTAGATCACAGAGTAGCATCGCCGCCGCCACCACGTTCTGCCCGGCTCGCGGGAAACGCGCCTCGGGACGTGCTGGCGCCCCGTCCTCAAGGATCTGCCGGTGGACCTCTCGAGCTCGGCCACGGACGCCGGCGCCTCGAGGCTGGGCCGGTTCTTGTGCCAAGGTTTTCTCGAGCTGCAGCAGACGTTGTCGGTCCTCCTCAGCCTTGGTGATGGCCTCCCGCAGCTGTGCGAGCTGCGCCGCTCGGTCGTCGCTGTGCTGGGATGGAGCAGCCGGTGCCGGGGGTTCGTTCCTCCCCTGAACGCGTGACCCGCCCTCCGCAGCCACGTCTCCGGGCCCCTCGAGGTTGAGCGTCGGCCTGGTGTCGTCGTCGCCGTCGTCCTCGGCTTCGTCCGCGACCCCCTCGAGCTGAAAACACTCCCTGGTAGAGTCCCAGAGGTCAGGGTCATGGTAGTCGTACTCATCGGAGTTGAAGCTGGCGATGCCGCGCCGCCTCGGCTCGCGCCGGGGCTGCAGCTCGCGGTACCACTCCCCAAAGGTGGCTTGACGAGATGGCCGACGGTTCGTGAGGGGCCGCGGTCTACGCGCGCGGGGTGGACAATCTCCAGGTTGGCGATGGCCTGCAGTAACACACCCGGGCGTTCCTCCTGCTCCGCCGGCTCTCGGCCCCGACTGCGCTCGTTGAGCTGGCGGGCGTGAGCTGCCGCGGAGCTGTCGAGGCCGAACGGGTACTGCCGACGTCGAGCGCGGTACACCTCGTGCGGGAGGAGGCTAGGTGGCGTCGACAGTGCACGGCTCGGAGGCCTCTGGCCTGGCTCCTGGTCCGTGCGCACGATGAACGCGAAGTCGCTGGGCGGGCGCGGGCGCGCCCGGGAAGTCTCCGGTCGTGCGCCGGGCAAGCTCCTCCTCGGGAACTCCGCGCTAGCTGCGGGGAAGTGGGTGTATGCCGCCGGCGCCGCCTGTGCCTGGCGTCGATGTTGACGACGGCGCCGCTCACGGGGCGGCGACGGGCGATGGTGTGGGCGACGTGCCATGCTCCTCGCACGGGGCGGCGCGACACGCCCTCCACTCGGGCCCTCCGTGGAGAGCAAGGTCAGCTCGCTGCCGTTGCCAGTGGCCAGGAACTCGAGGCTCCCGAACCAGATAACGGCGCCGGCAGAGAACGAAGGAGTCGAAGCAGCCATCCAGGAAACGGCGAGAAATTGACTCGACACGCGAAGGCCCCTACCTGGCGCGCCAACTGTCGGTGTTTCGTACCCGGGGGTATCACACCAATGAGTAATATGATCGCGTGCTTCTCTTCCTGGATGGTGATGCAAGAGGACACAAGGATTTATCCTGGTTCGGGCGAAGAAGGCCCTACGTCCAGCGGGGAGGGATGTTCTTGTATTACTTGCACCTAAGTGCTTGTACAGGGGCGAATACAAGCTCAGTGAGCGCGGACCGGGGTCCGGACCTAAGTGTGTGGGTGTAAGGCGCTCTCACGTGTTTTGTAACCGTCTGAATGAGGGTCCTGGCGTCCCCTTTTATAGGGCAAGGGGAGGCCAGGGTTACACAGGGGTTTTACAAGTGTCGGGGCGTACGGTGCCCAATACGAAGTAGGGTAGGAACCCTGTCTTGTCGAAGACATTGTAGCCGACGTGGGCGTTGCTGTTGAGGCGTCCTTGGGGCATGGCCTCCATCCCGGGCGCGGACGCGGAGGCGTGGCGAGATGGAAGCCGTACAGCACCCATCCCCGAACGTACAGGACGCGGCGGGGTCCCTCCGGGTCTTGGGGTACCTGTCCTCCAATAGCATGAAAGTAGTTAGGGCTCGAGGGGCGCGGAGCCGGCCTCGAGATGGCGCCTGCGGGGGGCTCGAGTCCCCGCAGGTATGAGCGAGTTCCGGGGAGCCTGGTCGCACAGCGGAAATCCGGGTCTCGAGATGTGACCGGGACGTGCCACAGTGCAAGGTATGGTCGAACAGTGCTGTGTTGGTGCCTTTTTGCCCATGCTTGTGGTGAAAACGAGACTTGACTTTGCCCTGGTTACTGTGGTACACGTCGGGCTGCAGAGGATGTGACTGGAGTAGGTGGATGCATTAAATACGTAGCGTGGGGCCGGTATCCAATGTCTGAGCCGCTCGAGGGAGGCGTGAAGCGTCTCGAGGGATAGGCTGTCGGGTCAGCGAGGCTCGAGGGCCCTGCGTGGGGTCTCGAGGAGTGGAGTATGGCGGGCTCGGACCCACGTGCCTGGGCTCGAGAGGCAGGTTATTGTGCTCAAGAGGCTCGAGGGGTAGCGGAGCGCTCGCCCGAGGCCTGACGCGGAGGGCTCGGGCGAGACGGAGAACGAGCGCTTGCCCGAGGCCTGGCCTGGAGGGCTCGGGCGAAGCGGAGAAGGGGCGCTTGCCCGAGGCCTGGCCTGGAGGGCTCGGGCGAAGCGGAGAATGGGCGCTTGCCCGAGGCCTGGCCTGGAGGGCTCGGGCGAAGCGGAGAATGGCGCTCGCCCGAGGCCTGGCCTGGAGGGCTCGGTCGAGGCGGAGAACGTGCGTTCGCCCGAGGCCTGACGCGGAGGGCTCGGGCAAGACGGAGAAGGTGCGCTCGTCCGAGGCCCGACGCGGAGGGCTCGGGCGAGACGGAGAATTGGGCGCTCGCCCGAGGCCTGGCCTGGAGGGCTCGGGCGAGGCGGAGAAGGTGCGCCGGCCCGTGGCCTGACTTGCTGGGTTTATTAACTGGTGTTCTAGGTTTAACTTATGCGTTGATTGGGGGTACCCCTTTGGCGTTCCCCCGACAATTCGTATCATAAATTATAGTTTCTAACTGTGCAATTATTTTATTAATTGCTCTATGTTTAACACTCTAAATTAGTGTTCAAACAGATGAGACGTGATGAGATCGCGTGTAGTATGCATTGATGAGAGCATATGTATTGAGGAGTCTTTATGAGTATATGCGTGTGTATTGAGGAGTCTGTATGCACAAGAAGCAGTTGCTTCAGGTGACATCCCCTTCCCTGTAACTCTATATATTCATGATGAGTAATACAGATCAGTTGTTGGCTCCCCATTTACTCTCTTCATGGTATCAGATAGCGCGGCCCGATCCTGCTTCGCTTTCTCCTACCGCTGTCTTCTTCTTCGTTCAGCTCTCCACTAGCTTCCGCCGCCATGCCTCCCATGGATGCCAACCCCCTCTTCAGTTTCGATCTCTCCGATCAAGACTCCTCCTCCGTCGACACCTCCTCTCCCGATTCCTCGGTCGATGGCGACGGTCCCGTCGCACCTCCCTCGGCTGCAGTTCTCCAGACTGTGACGATCAAGTCGCATGTCCCAGTCACCCTCGAACTCACTGAACCCAACTACGATGAGTGGCGCTGCTTCTTTGATGCCCTCCTCGGCAAGTTCGGGCTCGTGTCCCACATCTCTTCTCCACCCACATCGATCCAGCGCCGTGATCCAGAGTGGCGCATGGTCGATCAATCCATCATCAGCTGGCTGTACAACTCCATTTCAAAGGATCTTCTTGCAATTGTTCGGGCCCCCAAGGCGACAACGCATGCTGTTTGGACCAAGATTCGTGATCAGTTCCGCGACAACGAGCTTCATCGTGCGGTGTACCTCGAGGCTGAGTTTCGCAGTCTTGTTCAAGGTGACATGGATATCACGCAGTACACCGGCCGGCTTAAGCAACTGGCTGATGCACTGCGCAACGTCGGACAACTAGTCCGCGAAACCAGTCAAGTCCTGAATCTTCTCCGCGGCCTCAGTTCCAAGTATCACCATGCCATTCCAGCCATCACGGCAAAACAACCACCGCATACTTTCCTTTCTGCGCGGTCGTATCTTCTCCTCGAAGAACATTATGATCGGGAACATGCCAAGACATTGGCGCAGCACGCTCTTCTCGCCACGTACCGGTGGCCAGCGTGATCCGCCGAAGGCCGCGTCCGATGGCAGCTCCAATTCCATCGTCAGGCCTCCGCCACCCACTCACACCGCAGCGCCACGAACTGACAACCGTCGTGGTCGTGGACGTGGTCGGGGCGTGGCGGTCGTGGTACACCGTCGGGCAGTTTCCCCTTCTACCAAACTCTCCTCTCTTTTCTCCTCTATATTAATATTTACTGGCTATAAATTTATTATTATACTCTAATAGCCAGTGAAATGAACGAATACTACCCGGCCGCGCGTGTCTATAGATCGGAGGTTCGTTCGTTGACCTGCTGGGGCTCGTGCGTCGTGCCATAGGCCGCGCGCTTTATTAATTTCCAAGGAGCCATATCACCAGTCGCATGCCATCTCGACGCGATTGCGTGGCTGCTATGGCGCGGCGCCGTACGTCATCGTCACAGCATCATGGTCAGTTCACAGTCTGGTCATCACGGCCGGAGACTTGCGAAAGGCACTCTCACGCGCCTGTTGCCGTCGGACTCTACGTACTGTACGAGACTACGACGAGGACTTCCAGGAACGAAGACATTAAAATATTGGCATTAAAAAATCCACGAATATGAAACTACGACGAGGACTTCGACAAATGAAGACATTAAAAAAAATAGCACTCAAATCGTGGACTAATTAGGTTTAATAGATTTGTATCGTAAATTATAGTTTCTAACTGTGCAATTATTTTAGTAATTGCTCTATGTTTAACACTCTAAATTAGTGTTCAAACAGACGAGACGTGATGAGATCGCGTGTAGTATGCATGTGAGCACATGGGCGGATTCAAGGGGGGCTAGTGGGGCTGTAGCCCCCCTTGCCCCAAAAACATAGATAGGATTATAGCTAAGATTAGTATAATTTTGCTTTAAATTAGTTCAAAATCTCTTGCGGACTAGAAAAATAATAAAAAATTCAGTCCAAATCATCTTGGCGGAGTGTGAGGTCGGAGCATGACTTGGCGGACGGGACACGAGCAAAGACGAGGTCGCGGCTGCGGAGTCGATGTTGTGGCGCGGTCGCGATGGAGGCGTCGTGCTGCGTCGCGTCGGGGCGTTGTGGAGGTCGTCGCAACAGCGCCGGGGGCGTTCGTCGTGGTGGTGGACTCGGTGAGGACGGCCAGTTAGCGCAGCTGTGGCCGTGACCTCGGCGCGGATGACGGTGGTGGAGCAACTGCGCGTCGGGGTCATGGCCGAAGGTGGCGAGGCGCTGCGTCTGTCGGAGCAGCGAGCTGGAGGTGCCGGCGGTCGTGGCCGGGGTCGGAGAAGAGAACGGCGATGGCGGACCGTTCGGGCGCAGGCGGAGCACGGCGGCGCGGAGGTGGTGTTGGAGGCGAGGACGCAGGGTGTCGGCGTTCACGGACGGTGGGCGACGTCGGTGTGGCCACGGCGAGGCTTCGGTGCGATCCGAAGCATGGCGTCGCGGCATCGACGCGGCCGGTGCTTGGGTGGCGTGGCCACAGATCGATCTGGCGCGACTGCAGGTGGAGAAGAGGAAGAGGGAGCAGGAGAGGTTGTGGCGCGACGGCTGGCGGCGCGGATGGGGAGAAGAGGAGGGAGCGGCGGCGGATGCGGCTTTTATAGGGTGTTGGGCTAGGGCTCTTGGAGGCGCCGATGATCCTCGGCGTCCGTGCGGGCTTCGGGACGCGTGGAGCGCATCGGGAGGCGGAGCAGGTGGGGGCTGGGGCTGGCGCTGGCGCGGGCGCGTAGGGAATCGCGGGCGCGGGCGTTGCGCCCCTGAGTGGTGGCGGCGGCTTCCAGGGAGGAGCATCCGCTCCTAGGGTTTCAGGGGGGCGCGGCGCCGAGTTGGGCCGACTGGGCTGCGGGCGCGAGTGAGGGAGCTGGGGGGCGTGCTGCTGGGCCTCGGCGCGGAGGCTGGCTGGGCCTGGCTCGGTTCCAGGTGGGTGCAGGCTAGCTAGGCCGCACGGAAGGGGAGAGGGCTTGGCCCATGCGGTTTAGGGGAGAAGAGGAAAGGTGTTGGGTAATTGGGAGGTTTGGGGCACAAGGAGAGGAAGGTTTTCCCATTTTTGGATTTAGGAAGATCACTGGGGATTCGAAAGGAGCTCGAGTAGGAGTTTGGATAGGGCATTCAAATATGATTTGAGGAATTAGGGAAAGGGATTTCTCCCATCTAAGGAATATTATGACTTGAGGGTTCGGAGTTGGGACAAAGAGGTCGAGAGGAATTAGAGAAGTTGGGTGGAGTCTAAAGGACTTCGGAAAGGAGTTGATAGATGTCGAGAGAGACGAAGGAGGATATTCGACGGAGGGTTTGAAATATTGCTATGGATCTGTGCTCTCCAACATAAAACTCAAGTAGCAAAAAGAATCTCCGGCAAACTCCTACAAGCAATACTATATGAATGCAACAATTTATTTATGAATTGTTCCCGGTTCGGCTAACAACTACATGCTCCATACATTCACAGAAAAAAAATTAAAAAGTCCAAATTTTTGGGTTGTTACAATTTCTCCAATAGTACTAGCTCTTAGTAGATAACTTTTAACATGGATGACCCCACATAACAATCTCACGAGACCTTGATATGTGACTCTTAACTAAGAGCTAGTTTTTCTCTCTCCTCTATTAAAATATAAGAAAAATGCTTAGAGCTAGCTTAAAAACCTATTGTTGGAGGCTTTGATCGAGAGAGACGTCTCCGATTCTTATTAGCAGAGACGAGTCAGTCAACACAAGAAACAAATGATATTTTTTTTATGAAACGACAAAGACAAAACCGTTCAGGCACCTGAAATATAGGAAATATGTTAAAATTTAGTCACTTTTAGCTACCCGACCCTTCATGACTAAAGACCCTAAACTTTAATGCGGTGTTTGGTACTTTAAAGACTAATTTTATTGACTAAACTTTAGAGAACTAACCAAACAGACCCATAGCCAAGGAGAGAGGGAAAACTTCAACAACTTCCGTTTTGTTCAATTACAACACTAAATGTGAACTTTTGCTCTTGATTCCCCTAGAGAAGGTGACAGTTCACCCCGTCCACGTCAGCGGTCCACCGTACACGCGGCACACCGAGCCAACCCCCTCACGCCACCTGGCGCCAGCGCACGCGTGCACCGGCCGGAGAGGGCTGTTTCGCAGAAAAGCCCTCGGATTAAACCTGTCGGTGGTACAAAAAAGGGTACCCCCAATCAACGCAAACACCCGAACGCTCTATCTCCGTCTCGCCCGAGCCCTCCCAGCCAGGCCTCGGGCGAACGCTCTATCTCCGTCTAGCCCGAGCCCTCCCAGCCAGGCCTCGGGCGAACGGTCTATCTCCGTCTCGCCCGAGCCCTCCCAGCCAGGCCTCGGGCGAGCACGATCGCTCTCCGTCTCGCCCGAGCCCTCCCAGCCAGGCCTCGGGCGAACGGTCTTTTTCCGCCTCGCCCGAGCCCTCCGAGCAAGGCCTCGGGCGAGCACGATCGCTCTCCGTCTCACCCGAGCCCTCCAGGCCTCGGGCGAGCACGCCCCTACACCTCGAGCCTTAACGCACGGACCTCGAGCTGTACAGACAGCCGTACCAGCCCATACCACACATTTAATGCCTTCACCTACTCCGGTCATGTCCACTAGTGCACAGCATGTACCACAGCAACTCGGTGTAAAGGTCAAGTCTCGTTTTCACCACAAGCATGGGCAAAAGGGCACCAGTACAGCACTGTTCGGCCAAGCCACGCACTGTAACCCCTCGAGGCCGGCTACGCGCCACTCGAGCCATGCACTATAACCCCTCGAGGCCGGCTACGCGCCCCTCGAGCCATGCACTGTAACCCCTCGAGGCCGACTACGCGCCCCTCGAGCCCTGCACTGTAACACCTCGAGGCCGGCTCCGCGCCCCTCGAGCCCCCGTGGCACCACCTCGAGGCCGGCTCCGCGCCCTTCGGGCCCTAACTACTTTCATGCTATTGGAGGACAGGTACCCCAAGACCCGGAGGGACCCCGCCGCGTCCTGTACATTCCGGGATGGGTGCTGTACGGCTCCCACCTTGCCGCGCCACCACGTCCGCGCCCGGGATGGAAGCCACGACCCAAGGACGCCTCAACAGCAACGATCACATCGGCTCCAGTGGCCCCGACAAGACAGAGTTCCTACCCTTCTCCGTATGGGGCACCGTACGCCCCGACACCTGTAATACCCTTATGTAACCCTGGCCTCCCCTTGCTCTATAAAAGGGGACACCAGGGCCCTCATTCAGGAGGACGGATAGAACTTCACGGACACAACACACGAGTCCACACACAGGCACGAGTCCGGACTCCGGTCCACGCTCACTGAGCTTGTATTCTCCCCTGTACAAGCACTTAGGTGCAAGTAATACAAGAACATCCCCCTCCGCTGGACGTAGGGCCTTCTTTGCCTGAACCAGGATAAATCCTTGTGTCCTCTTGCATCACCATCCAGGAAGAGAAGCACGCGATCATATCACTCGTTGGTGCGATACCCCCGGGTACGAAACACCGACAAAACCAGAATCAACCCGCACTTCATATCCCTGTTCAATGAGTCTCGGCAGACTTTCAAAGAAACCCCTGCAGTTTTGGGAAAGTGAGGCCCGGTCCTGCCGCACTTTTATTTCTGTTTTGATTTATTTTTAAATACGAAATGAGTTCAGTTTATTCACAGAACTGCCATCCAATTTCAAATGCTCATAACTTTTGCGTTTTAACTCCGATTTGACCCATTCAACTTGCGTGATTTGACCGATTTGACCCATTCAACTTGCGTGGTTTGCTCATAACTTGCGTGGTTTGCTCGGTTACCTGATGGACTTCAGGTGTTGGTTACTCGGTGTGACTCCGAGTGTGGTTTGCTCGGTGCGACTCCGAGTGTTGTTATTTTTCTACAGTATCTGTGTCCATAACCTAGTAAATAGGTGCATAGGATTAATAGAATTAATAGGATGTGTCACTTAGGCGCTTGAGTCAAACAAAGTCAGCCTACCTTTGTTATAAGCCTCATAAGCATATATTTCTCACACTTGCGGAGTACATTTCGATGTACTCACCCTTCCTCTTTGTCCCCCTGCTACCCCACCCAGACGCTGGAGACTACACGTACGAGGAGCAGGAGTATCTAGAAGACGGAGGCTACGACCCTGACGACCTGTACTAGGATGGCGCTACCCCCGGTCGACCTTCCTGTGGATATGGAGTCCAGATTTCCGCACCTACATCAGCGTCTTCATTAGAGTCTGTTATCATGAGAGTCTGTACTTTTTATTTCAGACCCGAGGGTCATTTATGTAACAAAGTTCGATATTATTAATAAAGCATTGTTTTGATATTTACTATGATGTGGATATATGTATGAAAATTGATCCTGACATACATATATTGTGCTCCAATTTTGTTCTTAAAATTGGGGTGTCACATACTCCCTCCATCCATTTATTGGAGTCATTTTAGGGTCATGCACAGTGACCAAGGAGGGATGGGGTATGCAGATGGTTGAATTAATTCGACCAGTAAGAGGAGCTGCATGCAAACAGTCGTATTAATTGGGCCAGTGCGAGGAGCCCCATGCATCTAGAATGAGATGAAAACTGTTGTGATACCCTGTGTTTTGCATCATTTAAAATTCACTAAAAATTTGAAATTTTTAAAATTTATAACAAATTAAAACTTGACTATTTATTTTTCGCAAAACCGTTTTAAAAATAATTTCTAAAACCTTTGCATCGAAATTCACCATATGCATTTTTAAAATTAATTATGGCGCTAGGAATAGTTTCTAGGTTTAGAAAATTGCTTCGCTACTTTTAAATTGTTTGCTTGGTGCTTGAAATGCTTGTTTGTCGAATGCATGTGTGTTTGTTTTCTAGAATTTATTTGTGGCACCAGAAGTATTCGTTGAACTTTTCATTCTATTCCTTGGTTCAAATAAAATTCGTTCAAATTTTATTTATAATTTATTACTTTGGAAATATGGTATGCATGGAAAATGGAAAATACTTTTTAGGCCAATTACGTGTGCCTCTCCCCTCCTCTCCGAATGGGCCCAACCCAATATCGGTGTTGGCCAGAGCACGTCCGTTGTCCGCACCGCGCCGCTGGACTCCGCGTGTGCCCTGACCACGGAGCACGCGAAGCATGAACGCCGACGTCGTCTTCCCCTCGAAAAATATCAGCGACCTCCACTGTGCGGCACCGCCCTTCTATGTTGTCGTCTTCTCCGCATTTACCATCGACAGCAGAGCACCGAGCAGCAAATATCCATGGCCACCGCCTTTCTGTACTCCACTGACCTGCTGTGCACAACCGACCTACTGCAGCTATAAAAGGCCGGCCATGGCCGTCGCCGAGGAAGACGCACACGAAGCTCGGAGGTGAAGAACGAGCCCTGCCTCCTCTCCGGCTGCTTGCTCCTGCGATATCGACGGAGCCGAGCTCGAGCACGCGGAGTAGACGTCGAAGTACGTGGCCCAAATCGCTGACGAGCTCTTCGCGCCCGGGGACGCCGCGCCGGAGTCTCGACTCGGCTTGCGACCGCCGTGGCCGGAGTCGCTGCCAACCCTCGCCACGCCGGAGTCCGTCACCGGTGGCCAGGACCGTCCGCCGTAGCGGCCGGGATGCTGCGTTCGCCGGACCGCGGGCGGATGCCTCCGGGCGGAGACGCTGCTTCCCCCCTGCCTCGCGCTAGGACAACGCCACAGCGGCCGCACCAACGAAGCCGAGCCGAGTACGCGATGTTGCCGGAGTCGCTGCTGACGCCTAAGGCCTAACACCGTCGCGTCGAGGAGAGGATGTGCGAGGACGACACTGCCGTCGAACGCCGCGTCTGAAGGCCGCCTCGACACTATCAGAGCTGCTGCCCCGCGCCACGCCACAGCCCGCAGAACAACGCCACCGACGCCCTGAGCCCATGTCGCCGGCTCGCCGCTGCTCTGCTGAGTGCTGACGCGCCCACTCGGAGCCGCTCCTGCCTTGTCTTGTGCCATCCATCCCGCCCGGCTCCACCAGACGCTAGCTCGAGGACGCTGCGAACTTCGCAGACGCCGAAGCAGAACGCCGCCACCGTGTCGAAGCCGTGCTGGCCACTATCGGACACGCACGCCGCCGGTGCCTGGAACAGCCGCGGAGCCGCGCTCGCCCGAGCTCGCGCCACCGAAACCGTCGCGCGTCGCCGGTGCGCCGACCCGGAAGCCACCACCGCTGCAGCCGAGGCCACCGCCGGGCCCCGTCCGCTGCTGCCACCGGCGCTCTGCACTCCTCCTGCTATCGCCCTCTCTTTCTCCTTGTATCGCGCGCGCTCTCTCTCGTGCCGTGTGCCCGTGTGGATTGACCGAACAGGAGGAGCGATGGCATCCAAAGCCAATTCGACCAGCCACGTCATTCCAGCCAATGAGCATGTGACACGTCACTCCGTGGAACCCACACGACAACCAAGCTCCACCAGATCTTTTCTCCCCTTGTTCGGTGGACTATGTCTACGTAAACCAAGAGTGGACAGCCACAGCGGTTCACGAGCAGGTCCATGAGCACAGTGCCGTCAGTGTGGACAGCCAACAGAGGTCCACATGTCAGCCACTGTTACGCCAGGAAATTGGTACGCGCACATGGAAATAGTACACGGGAGATCAAAGTAAGTTCCCAGAAAATTCCTAAATAAACTAGAGCCACCGTAGAGCCTACCCAAACTATTCCAACTCCCTTGCCATCACCCAAATTCCAGAAATATCTTTCATGTTCCATCTCATTCACGTTTCACCTATAAACTTAGAAAATCATATCTCCACCATTCCAACTCTAAACCTCAAAATCTCTCTACCAAAAATCTTCTTAAATCCAACTCTGCACATTCATATCCTTTTCCTAATTTTTGGTGCCCATCTAAATTCTAGTTATGTTTGTTGCTCTGTTTAATATTCTTGCTACCTCGTAGATACATCCACTGAAGCACCGTATATTCGAATAAGCGTGTACACTAAGACACGTACACGAATACTCGAATATACATAGACTCTCTCACATAATAATAATAATAATAATAATAATAATAATAATAACAACAACAATAGTAGTAGTGATAATAGCAATATTAATAGGGTAATAGTCACAATCTAAATAATAAACCTGATCACACTCTTAACCCCGTATATTTGCATATCCGTGAACACCTATCACGTACATGGTTACTCAAATATACACACACGTAGTTATAACCTTGCACACGTATGTGGACATATGCTTATTTGTATATCTCTCTCTCTATATATATATATTAGTAAGTGATATGTCTTCGTACGTCAAAACCCTCTCTTGCTAACCCACGTGGCATATACATATACATGTGGGTATATATCGCTAACCTTAACCTTATATCCGTCTCTATCTTAACCTTAGGTGCATACATATGCGTATGTGTATGTACTGCTAATCTTAATTTGACATAATAATGATATAACTAAAAGAAACTCACCAACCCAAATAAAACCAAACCCCTTGCTTGATCATGCTTGTTTTGCTTGTTGTGTTTTTCTTGTTTGTCGACGCTAGATCGCGTAAGGTAGAAGACATGAGAAGACCCACGACGGAACCTGAAGGATGAAGAACAACCGGAGATTGAAGGAACATGGATCAAGATTACGAGATAAGGATGCATCGACTATGAGTGCAGGCAAGTCCTAATTCCCTTTCCCACCTTCCACCAAATCTTCTTATCTCTATTCTCCACCTACCACTCTAGCCAAATCACACACTACACACATACTACCTCTACCGTACCTTGCCACATAACCTATCCCTTCCCTCCAAATGCCACCACTCCAAGCCACGCCATTTCCAACAAATACCAAATTTAGCCACCACCACCATAAAGCCTATCTTATCCCATCCACCCAACTTGCCACTCCTAAACCACCCCTTATCCACCACCTCCACCATATAAACCACTCCCACTTTCTATCCATTTAACCTATTTAATATGCTCAATTTATATTATTAATGTTTAAATGTGATTTAACGTGAACATGATAATGTGACTATATTGTGACTATATGAAACATATGAACCATGATGCTAATTGGATTGGATAACAAAACTGTTTTTCCGACTAAGCAAGTGGGAGGTACTTCACGTGGTGTGGAACTACCTCTTGGACAGGTTCGCCTAGTGAGGGTTCCTGTTTGGAGACACTTGTCTTGGTCATTTAGGGACTGATTCATTGGCCTCGCGAGTCTGGACAGAAATGCGTCCAGCCACACGCCTATATGGGTAGGTCCAAGCTCACACCCCGATAGGAGAAGTATAATATCTGCCTGGAGGTCGGGTGACAACGGTTTGATAGGAGAAGGCACGACTGCTAAGTGATCTCTCGTGGCCCGGTCGGCGTGGTTGCTAAGTGGTCTTCCACGTTAAATTCTTGTTTGGGCCATGTGCGAGCCCCCTCTATTGATATTATTATTTTGCTAGCGATAGACCATGCGTGGTCTGTTTTCGGCCCCTGTGCGAACCGTGGTAAGGGTTATATGAACCTATGGATGCGTCCTCTCGGGTACAAGTGCGGATTGGGACAATCTTGGCCATTGGCCATGGTTGAGGTTGTTTCATCGTGTGGGGAAAATTGGACAACTGCTGCAGTAGTATAACTTCAATCCTATTCGAATAGCCACGTCCTTGGTTATGGGCAACCTCCTGGAATGCGGACACCAATGATTAGATGTTTTCAAAATGGAACTTGTGATAATCTGGTATGTTACTGTCATAACTTAATCCTAGGGAACTAGCGAGAAGGTAGACTCTCTCCTAGGGCCCAACCCTTAATTTCTTTATAACATAACTATACTCCTTTCACTCTCCACCATAACCACCTCCACATATAACATTATCTTTTCCTTAGCCTACACCCCAAATTAGAACTTGCTGAGTACGTATGTACTCAACCCCCTTCGCTACTATGTTTTTAGGAGTGAAGTCATAGGAGCACTCGCAAGGATGAAGTTGTCGATGCACTCGCAAGGATGGAACCATAGGAGGATACCCGAAGACAAAGTTGAACGACCACAAGAAGGAGCTACGCAAGGACTAACAGGATGACGACATAGGAACGTGCATAGGATGGGGTTTACGTCCACACTCCAAGCTGCCTGTCGGAATGGAGCCACGACGTCATAGGATCGCTGTGTTAGACTCTGATGTTTGCTAAGAGGCCCGTGACCCAAGTCTTGTAATATGAACCTTGTAACATGTTTTCCCTATTAGAAATAAAAGTATGAATTTTTGATATCAATCTTGTTGATCTATGCGTATCAACAACTGATCCAGGGACTGATACGATGCACAGTGGACCCTCTAGAAAGGGGGCCCTCACAACTGTGGTCCGAGTACTTCCGAGCTAAGGCCAATCTCAATGGATGTTTCATTTGAGTTTCATTTGCATTAAATAGGTTGTCACATAGGCATTGTTGATGACATGACGGTGTATTTAAGAAGTGAGAGAAGAAATGAGTTTCATCTAGATGAAACTCTCTTGGCACGAATACCAACTCTCTATGAGTCATGAAATTTAATGCTTATGAAACTTTACAATGAAACTTTCGCTCTCAATGGAGAGTTTCATTCAAGTTTCATTTTATTTCATATGACATGACAGTCTTGGAAACAACAAAATAAAACTCACCATTGAGATTGGCCTAAGAGATGCTATTTTTTTAATGCAACAGATGTGGTGTTCGCATTTTCCAATACGCTGAACTAAACTTTTTTTTGAATGCAACTGAACTAAACTAGTAACATTGTTTTTTTTAAAAAAATCTAATAGTGTGGTCATGCTAATGCTATGATAAAATACAAAACAAGATAAAATTTATAATACAAGTTTTACGGTGGTTGGAAGAAATATGGACCATTCATCGATTCAGATCGAACGGTGGAAAAATAAGAAGTACTAGAGAAAAAGTACTAAAAATTACCGGAAAATATCAAAACATGCGGGACCAGTACCAAAATATGTGGCACCGGTTCTATAAATTCTTATATAATTTTTCGTTTTTTTCTAAAAAGATAAAGGATACTCTCGTTAGTACGTGTACCATACGTATTTCTTCGATCTCCATATACACAGTTTGCAATATAGATAAAAAAGAATTTAGAGTATATAGAAATAAAAGTTAGTCGGGCCACCCGTCCGCGAGAATAGCTCGCTGCTCGGCTCAGAGGTTCCTCTTTTATTTTTTCCTATGATTTTCTTTCAAAAAATAATTTATTATTAAAATAAAAAATACAAAGTACTCAAAAGTACCCGTAGTACTTTACCTCAATTTATAAAAGACAAAACGAACAATCAGATTCATTAAGATTCACGTCTCAAGATGTTTTTGTCACATAAATGCATAATGATGTCGCATAAAGGATTGATCCTATGAGGAGACAGACAATATCATTGGCCTCACCCACCGACGACGATTTTCTCCATCTCCACATTATTTCGAACTCGAGGATACATTATTTCCAACTCGAGGATGCAAAGAAAGCAAATATTCTTTTCACATAAATAAAGAAATATAAAACACCGTAAGGAAATATATATATATATATATATATACACGCGGGCACGCGGCATATATAGCTAGTTTGAAGTTTGAACAACATGAAGTCTGGCTGGCCGAGCATCCGATCCGTCGCTTATTTGTTTTACGCCGCGGACCGTATATATACGGCGTACGCCAAATAAAGGCCAAAGCAAATATAAAACATACATAGTTGGTATAATATATAGCAGCACTACAAGCAAACCCTGCATTCATATACATATAGTTTAGGATTTGTTAGTCATCATCATATGAGAGGTAAATAAATAAATAGTCAGTAAAAGAAAGAAAATACATTGATTATTCGGCGGTGCCCCTCATGCAGGTTGGGGTGCACACACTCTGGGACTTGTCCTTGCATTTTTGACACTGATCATCTGCCCCCGGTGTACAATACTCCTTGCAAATGTTGACAGCTGCGTCTCCGCATATTTTTTTGCAGAACTCCTCCGACGCGGCCTTGGCTGGACGGCCAATGCTGAGGACGAACAGGAGGCACAAGGCGGCGGCGGCCACCTTTGAACTTGAAGCGGCGGAACCAGCTGCTAAAGCCATGACGGACGGGGTGAATAACTGAATATATATGGTGGAGGCTTGGAGCCAAGGAGGACAGGACACAATGCAAAGAAAGATATATATGTATGTATATATATATATAGAGAGAGTGCGCGCGCGTTGGCCAGCCGCAGGTTCAGGTACGATCCTGTTTGTTTGCAACCACAAATTAAAAGATGAAGCCGGAAATCACGTTCACGTACGCAGTTTACGGCAAAAATAGAAAACCACAATATAGCAATTTATTTTTATTTTTTATAAAAATAAGCAAACGGGTATCGTGGGGTGGAGGCAGCGTCGGGGGTTCGTTCTGGTTTCAATGACGTGGTAGGATCTTGAAGAAGTCTTCACGATAATGGAACACTTCAAATTAGGCCATGTTCGGATGGTTTTTGGTAGTGGTAAAACTTTGGCAAAATTTTTGTAGCTAAAACTTTTGCCTTAGAGAGTTGTTTCATGACTAAAGTTGTATTAATGAGTCTACAATGATAGATTTGCTCCTAATTGGAGTAGGACAAAGTTTACAAGTTTCATTTTGGTCATGATGTCCATTTGTGGTATTTTGAAAAAAATCTAATTTTAAAATTTTAAAATTCAAACGCAGTTTTGCATGACAAGATGACTTCAAATTAAAAAATTATCAACTACAAACTTTCATAATTTCTCAAGATCTACAATGTTTATTTTAGTTGTTTGACCATTTATACATCTGATATTGTGGTTTTAACATTATTCATAAATCTTATATATCATTATTGTAGTTTCATAAATTAATAGAGAGATATGTAAGATGGTTGTGAGCATCTAGGCCCCCAGTGGGTTTCGGTGATTGGATGACAACGGTAAATTACTATGACTAACGTGTGTTTTGCAGAAACAGTTGAGTTAGGTCATGGTAATGATGATCGTGAGGGCACTATGGTATTCATGCCCCCTTATTGATGGAATTCGTTCGGCTTTCAAAGGATGGACGACGAAGACGGTGATAGGCTAGTCCTAAGTGTCATTTGGTGTTGAAGGACACTTAGAGTAGCATAGGTCTTTGTTTTATCTTTGGTCGTACTATTAAGAGGGGTTTGAATGGGTAGCTTGACCTAGGTGAGACTTTTGAGTTAGGTGTGGTGCACACTTGTTAACCAAAGCCCTAGGTAGCTTAGAAAGGTCCCTAAGATCATAAGGAAGAAAGTTCGTGAAGGGAGCGTCGCAAACCGAAGTCATTTTGGACTTCTATCTGCGACCGGACGCTCAAACCGAAGTGACCGGACGCTGGTGCATGAGTCCAGTCAGTATATTGGCTGAGGGGCAAGTTTTGGTTGCGACCGGACTCACCCTCATCAAGCGATCGGACGCACCAGGGGGATGAGTCCGGTCGCATCCAGAGAGGTTCCAGAGAGCAAAATCGTTGACCGGACGCGTCCGGTCAGTGGTGATCGGACGCATGCAAGCGTCCGGTCATCACTTCGTACAGGTGTCAGGCTAGACGTCACGTAGCCGTTGGGCACTGACCGGACGTGTCCGGTCACCCCGACAGGTGCGTCCGGTCAGTGCATAACTGGCTGGACTTACCCCTTCGTGCATGTTTCGAGTTGGGGGTATAAATATGCCTCCCCCTCATTCATGCTGGTACTCTTGCTCATTTGAAAGTTTGTCAAACACATTGTGATTCCAAGTGAGTGCAAGAGGCCTAGTGAGGTTGCGAGATTTGATAATTGAGTGATCAAACACCTCATTAGTGAATAGAGAGTAGCAAGTGTGCATCCACCCATCTCATTAGCCTTGCATTGGTCAAGTGAGAGTTCTTGCTTGTTACTCTTGGTGATCGGCATCACCTAGACGGCTTGGTGGCGATCAGAGAGCTTGGTGATCATCCGGAGGCATTGTGGATGACCCAAGCCAAGTTGTGACCGGTAGCGAGCGATTCACCGGGCCGGAGTGGCGAAGAATCAGCTCGTATTGAGCACTTGATCCTTGCGCGGATCAAGGGGGAGCGATACCCTTGCGCGGGTGCTCCAACGAGGACTAGGGGGTGTGCCGACACCTCGATACCTCGGCAAAAAGATCATCGTGTCATCTCTACTCTCTTTACTACGCATTTACTTTTGAGCAATTCAATTTCGCATTTACTTGTTGTTCTCTCATAAGTTGAATTGGCATGCTAGAGTAGAATTGGTTTAGCGATAGTCTTTTGTGCGATTGATTCTTGTCAAACACACTTCTAGGCACTAGGGGGTTAATTGGGGCTTGATAGGTTTTATTATTGCAAGAAGTTTTAGAGAAGCCCAATTCACCCCCCCCCCTCTTGGGCATCTTGATCCTTTCAATTGGTATGGGAGCCTCGTGCTCTCGATTTAGGCTTAACCGCCTAGAGTTAAGATGTCCGGAGGTGATGGACCACCTCCCATATTTGAGGGAGACGACTTTCCATATTGGAAAATCCGTATGGAGTCATACCTAGAAGCGGTTGATGTGAAATGCCGTGATGCCGCCATAACCGGCTTTGCCAAGCCCAAGGAAGGCACAAGCCTCACTCCTAATGAGGAGGAAAATGATAAATGGAATGCAAAGGCCAAAAACATTCTTTTTAGAGGCATTTGCAAAGATGTGTTCAACCGTGTTCGGAACCACAAAAATGCCCATGATCTATGGGAAAACATTTGTGCGCTCCATGAGGGAACCAAGAGTGAGCGTGAGGAACGCTATCATTTAGTTATGCAAAAGCTTCACTCTTTTGATATGCATGCTAATGAAAGTGCAAATGAAATGTACTCACGGTTGAATGTTCTTGTAGAAGAGCTAAATGGACTTGGCCTCACACAAATGCAATCATCCGATGTTGTGAGGAAGATTCTTTGTGTCCTTCCAATTGAGAAGTATGGACACATTGTGACGGTGCTACATCAAGGCGATCTTTCCACCGCTACACCAACCCAAATTTTGGGAAAGATCAATGCGCATGAGATGTACATGCACATCACACCAAGTGGTGGCTCCTCCACCGACAAGAAGAAGGACTTGGCCTTCAAAGCTAGCCATGACACGAAGGGCAAGTCCAAGGCTATTGTGGTGCATCATAAGAGCTCAAGTGATGAAGAAGATGATTCCAACATTGCTCTCATGGTGAGAAGGACCACCAAGATGTTGAAGAAGCTTCACAAGAATGGAGTCAACTTTGACTCAAGAAAGAAGTTCTTCACAAGTAGCAAGAGGAGGCCAATCTCCGAAATGGATTGCTACAATTGCGGTGAGCTTGGCCATCTTTCTCATCAATGCACCAAGCCCAAGAAAGAGAGCTACAAGAACAAGAACAAGGGCAAGAAATATGACTCATCAAGTGAAGATGAGAAGAAGGATGAAAAGCCCTACTACAAGAAGGATGGCAAGAAGAAGAAGCAATACCACAAGAAAGGTGGGAAGGCTTACATTGTTGGTGATTGGCTCACTGACATTGACTCCTCCGGTGGCTCATCAAATGAAGATAGTGATGATGAGAAGGAGAAGGTGGCCGCTCTAGTCATTGGCTCCTCTACACCGCCACCACCACCGTCGCCATCATCATCTACACACCTATGCCTTATGGCCAAGGGTGACCGGAAGGTACAAAATGATGATGACTAGAGCTAAAAATGAAAAGCTTGTTGATGAAAATGAATCTCTTGTTGAGAAATGTGATCATGCCATTCATGCTAGTGATGAACTAAAAGATGAACTTGCAACTATGTCATCCACTATCAAGGAGCTCAAGTCCTCTAACAAAGAGCTCAAAGCTAAAAATGAGAAACTTGATAAGATACATAGTGACTTTACCACTAGTTATCAATTGCTCAAAGAACAATACACTCAAGTGAAAGTAGATTATGATACTATCACCATTGCTTATGATATGCTTTCACATGAGACACATGATGCTCCTAACCTTGTTGTTAAGTGTGACATAGCAACATCTTGTGAGGACTTGGTTAGTGAGCATGATGAGCAAAGAGCTAGTGGCAAGGGCAAGAATGTGGTTGTGGCCGATCACTATGATGACTATATCAAGATCAAGAATGAGAATGCAAAGCTCAAGGTTGATCTAGAGAAGCTTGCAACCACAAAGCAAGTCATTGTTGAGACCCAAGATGATGAGTATAGCATGACACTTGAGCTTGACATGCTAAAAGAAGAGAACAAGAGATTGGAGATGGAGAGAGATTACAAGATGACACCATCTCAATTAGAGCTCCAACAAGAGAATGACAAGCTCAAGAGAGAGAAGGAGCACCTCACCACCGGGTTGAAGAAATTCACCAAGGAATAATGTCTTCAAAGTGAGCTACTCATGAACACCGTCATGAAGACCAATAGAAATGGCATTGGCTTCCTTGAAGAGAAGATGAAGCAGCGCAAGAGCATCACTAAGCCAAAGAAGAAGAAGATTGGAAGATGCTATGAGTGTGGAAAGGAAGGTCACTTTGCTCATGATTGTGAAGAGCCAAAGCCCACACCCTTGCCCAAGCATGCTAGGCCCTTTGCTTTCAATGCTCACTACATGCTTAGACAAGACTCTAGTGGCAAGATGAAAGTTATGTTCATGGGGCCTCCTAACAAGAATAGGCCAAAGCAAATTTGGGTTGCAAAGTCTCTAGTAGAGAAGGTTAAGGGACCTCAACAAGTTTGGGTCCCAAGAGCTCAAGCTTGATTTCTTGTGTGTGTAGGTGAACTACAAGACCGGTGGATCTCATTAGGTGAATGCTATGCATGAAGAGTTAAACAACTTCACCCGCAACCAAGTTTGGACACTTGAAGAGTGACCCAAAGGCGCAAGAGTCATTGGAACAAAATGGGTGTTTAGGAACAAGCAAGATGATCAAGGCAAGGTTGTTAGAAACAAGGCAAGGCTAGTAGCAAAGGGGTTCTCTCAAGTTGAAGGTTTGGATTTTGGAGAGACCTTTGCACCAGTTGCAAGACTCGAAGCCATTCGTATCCTCCTTGCATATGCATCACATCATGACATTAAATTATATCAAATGGATGTGAAAAGTGCATTTTTAAATGGCTTCATAAATGAACTAGTCTATGTTGATCAACCTCCCAGGTTTGAAGACCCTAGATATCCTAATCATGTTTATAGGTTGTCCAAGGCGCTATATGGGCTTAAGCAAGCCCCAAGAGCTTGGTACGAGCGTCTCCGGGACTTCCTCATTGAGAAGGGCTTCACCATTGGGATGGTTGACACCACACTATTCACCAAGAAGCTTGACGGAGAGATCTTCATTTGTCAAGTCTACGTTGATGATATCATCTTCGGGTCAACAAATGAAGCATATTGCAAGGAATTTGATGACTTGATGTCGAAGGAGTTCGAAATGTCCATGATTGGAGAGCTCACATTCTTCCTAGGCTTCCAAGTCAAGCAATTGAAGGAGGGGACTTTCATATCTCAAGAGAAGTATACAAAATACCTCCTCAAGCGCTTCAACATGGATGATTGCAAGTCTATCAAGACTCCAATGCCAACAAATGGACATCTCGACCTAGATGTGGGAGGTAACCCGGTTGACCAAACTCTCTACCGTTCTATGATTGGTAGCTTGTTATATTTGACCGCATCTAGGCCCGACATCATGTTTAGTGTGTGCATGTGTGCTCGCTTTCAAGCCGATCCTAGGGAATCACATCTCATAGCGGTGAAGAGAATCCTTAGGTACCTAAAGCACACCCCAAGCTTTGGCCTTTGGTATCCCAAAGGAGCTAACTTCCAACTCGTTGGGTACTCCAATTCGGATTACACGGGTTACAAAGTAGATAGAAAAAGTACATCCGGAGGGTGCCATTTGCTTGGGAGATCACTAGTTTCATGGAGCTCTAAGAAGCAAAATAGTGTGGTCTTGTCTACCGCCGAGGCGGAATACATAGCCGCGGGTGCTTGTTGTGCACAAATCCTTTATATGAAACAAACCCTTTTAGACTATGGTGTAGTTCTAGAAAGGGTTCCTTTGTTGTGTGACAATGAGAGCACGGTTAAGCTTGCTAACAACCCGGTTCAACACTCTCGCACAAAGCACATAGATATTCGCCATCACTTTCTTAGAGATCATGTTTCCAAGAAAGATATATCCTTAGAGGGAGTTAGAACCGAAGATCAATTGGCGGATATCTTCACAAAACCCCTAGATGAAAACACCCTTTGTAGATTGCGAAGTGAGCTTAATGTGCTTGATCTAAGTAACTTTGTCAAAAGGTGAAAGGGGGTTGTCTTTGCATTGCATTGTATGATATGCCATGTTTAAATTATGCTATGCACATAGGCTTGTCAGACGTGGTTAAGATAACCGCCCTAAAAAGCGTGTGAAGAAGCTTACCCATGAGCAAACTTGACAAGCAACCTAGATTCAAATTCCATATTGCATTGCATATGCATGTTTGTTGCTTTTGTCGTTTCTTTTCGGTTAAGTTTTGAGCAACCGCTGTGTTCGTCCACCGCTAGGGGGAGCATTTGAGGCTCTAATTGGTTAAGACCCCTAGTTTTGGTGGCCACATGTTGTCTCCTCGAGTTTTATTGCCTATTTTATCTAGAAAACTACATTAGCCTATGGCAAAATATTTGAAAAATTTGAGGGATTGAGAAAGGTCACTCCTCTAGGTTCCAACTGGTGTTTATTTGCGTCTTATTTGAGTTGGAACTTGGTTGGGAGAACTCGGCGCGAAAAATCGAGTCAAAATAGGGGTTTCCCTGTGACCGGACGCTGCGACCGGACTCACCAGGTGAAAGGTCCTTGTTTGGTTTTGGTAATTGAGTGACAACTTAGGTGGACTAATATGTGTTTAAAGTGAATTACACAGGTGATTAGTCCACAGGTGATCATGTGTGAGCAACATATGCCATAGAGGAGAAATGGCTTGGAGGATGTTGAAATGCTCATGCATGAAGATGAAGAAGGAGCTTAATGCATATGTGACATGACATGTGGTCATATGGCTAAGATGGAGAAGATCAAGGCAAGACTTGGCTTGATGGACCGGTTGCGAAGGTGAAGGGCAAGTTGAGGCTTTGAAGCCGTTGGTACCGAGTGTCGGGAGGCTTAAGCAGGACTTGGCGCTGAAGGACCGAAGCGATGGTGAAGAGCAAGTGATGTCAAGATCAATGGACCATGGAGGCCATGTGATGATATGAAGTGGATCATATCATTTGAAGATAGGTTGGTGCATGTGTTGCATCAACACCGGAGGAGATGGAATGGAATGCGCAAGGCAAAGGTATATTTGTAGGGCATTTCATTTCACCGGTCATAGGTGTGTAGAGAAGTTTATGACCGGGTTTAGGATAGATGGCCGTACTATTAAGAGGAGCAAACTTGTTTGCATATCGGTCATCTAGTGCCACTCGAGCGATCTAACTTTGCGATGTTGTTAGGATCGAGTGGCGTGGTGAGAGCAAGTGAAAATCCTTTGAAAATGATTGTGAAAATGCTAACACACTTGCACATGATGTTGTACACTTGTTGGTGTTAGCACATTTGCAAAGGAGGAGTTGTTGGAGTTGGTTTGGATCAAAACAGAGAAGAAAATGGAGTTTTCTGTGTGTTGTCGGTGGTACCTACCCTGGGTTGTCGGTGGTACCGCCCATAGGTGCTGCGTGCAGCCTTCTCTGTAATGGGGCGTTTTTGGCCTGGCGGTGGTACCGCTATTACCTCGGTACTACCGCCGGCGGTGGTACCGACCGGACGGTCGGTGGTACCGTGGCCCTGAGGAGTTTTGCGAGGCTCTCTGAAGTTTTTGAAAATGGCTTGCCGGTAGTACCGCCATTACCTCGGTACTACCGCCCACGGTGGTACCGACGCAAGGTCGGTAGTGGCTGGTTTTTCGCAGAGCTCTCTGGTCGCGGCGATTTTGGCCTGGCGGTAGTACCGCCATGACCTCGGTACTACCGGGCCCGGAGGAACCGACCAAGGGTCGGTGCCTCGCCGTAATCAGCGGAAAGTGGGAAAACGGCTAGTTTGACTCTGTCGGTGGTACCGCCCAGGAGGGGTCGGTACTACCGACCAAGCGCAGAAAGGTAGGGTTCGGGCCGCCGCCGCCCCTTCCCTATATATAGTCGTTGTGGCCGGCCCTAGGTTGATGTTGGAGCACTCCAAAGCCTAGGTGGCTTGTGTGGATGTGCTTGGGAGCCTTCTAACTCGCTTGTGCTTGCTAGCGCGCGAATCTATTGCGAGTGAGCGATTCTAGTGCGTTGCTTTGAGAGATTGCATCGAGTGGCACTAGGTGTTCGAGTTGCAAGCCGGTGGTGCGTATTACTCTTGGAGGTTGCCACCTCCTAGACGGCTTGGTGATCGAGTCTCCGTCGTGAAGCCCGCGTGAAGATTGTGCGTGGCTCCGGAGAAAGCTTTGTGAGGGGTATTGTACCTTCCCCGTGGGAGATCACGAAAGGTAACTCTAGTGGATTGCTCGTAGCTTGTGGATCCCCATCTTGTGTTGGTTGTGCGGCACCCTATTGAGGGTTAGGCGTGTGATGCCTATTAGCGCGTGAACCTCCAAGTGGGTGTATCGCTACAACGGGGAGTAGCTTGGTGGCAACCAAGTGAACCTCGGGAAAAATCACCGTGTCAACATTGTCTACTCTTCTCGGTGGTTTGCAATCTCCTTACACAAGCTTGTATTTACTTTCATACATATTGTGCTTGTGTAGCTATCTTGCTTGTGTACCATAGAGTTGATCCCATGAGTGACTAGTTGACTTGTAGTCTTGCTAGTCACATTGCTTAGTTTGTGTAGCTAAGTTGAGCTCTCTAATTTGGCTTGTGTAGCCTTGTTATTGAGCATTGCTAGTGAGCTTAGGAGCTTTGTGCTTTGCTTACTAGATGGTGTAGGAGCTCCCCGTGCTTGAAGTATTAGTTGCTTAGGTTTGTGTGACCTTGCATCTAAAATTGGTTAGGTGAGCTCTAGCTAGCCTGGCACCTTATTTGCTTTGTTTAGGATCTTTTATAAGGTGTCATAGAGTATAGGTAGAGGGGTGTAGTCTTGGCTAGACCGATAGTTTTAATTCCGCATTTGTTTCGGTTAGCCGCTCCGATTAAGTTTAAGTTTTAAAAAGGACTATTCACCCCCCCTCTAGTCCGCCATCTCGACCCTTCACCAGGTGCGTCCGGTCTGTGCAATTCGTGCGCAGGATGAACAATGTCATCGGCGCGTCGGGTCATGAGTATGCTGGTGCGTCCGGTCGCTGGTCGAAATCTGATCGGACGCAGGGTGTGTCCGGTCGTCCTTGACAGGACGCGTCCGGTCGGCAAAAATGAGTTTTTGGACCTCTCTGTTCGCGACCGGACGCTCGCGTCTCGTGCGTCCGGTCACACTCTGGTGCGTCCGGACGCCTCTTAATCTGCGCGATATGTTCTTCAACCGACACGTGGGCCCGCATCCTTGTCTTCTTTCTCCCCGCTGCCCGACTCGGTCGCCGCCGTTTCCCCCACCCAAAACCCTAGATCGCCGGCCGCCGCTTCCACCTCCCCCGCGCGCCCGCGCCGCAGCAACCCGCGCGTCCGTGCCGCCGCAACTCGCGCGCCCGCACAACCGCATCCCGTGCGCCCGCACCGTCATGCCTCGAGCTCGCCGGCGCCCAGCCCCCTCGCCGGAGGTTGCTCTCATTGAAGCTCACCGGGGATCCCCTCTCGCGCTTCGTGTCCACCTCCCTCGCCGGCGACTTCTTCGCCGACCAGCGCCTCCTCTCAGTGAGCTTCGCACTCGCCCCATCCACCCTGTCCTCCAGGTGTTCGATAGAATGTCTCAACCACATGTTCATGCCTATCTGACCACTTCTTGGCCATTTTCTCGCGCAGATACTTCCGGCGAGAAGTTGTGGTGCCCGAGCGTGTCGGTCTATTTCCTTTGCTTGGCCGTTTCGTCGTGTCTCATCAGGTAGCAAAGCCACGCCTCGTCTCTCTCTTTCCTTTTGCTTTGCTTCCGATAGGCCTCTCATCTCTAGATTATATGCTTATATATATCCCTATCTATCTATTGCAGCGAGTCGGGATCGTGTTCATTCGTCGTGTGCCAGTGGCACATCAATCCGGGGCCAAGCTCGCGGATACGGAACGAGGCCAAGCCTATGAGGTTCAGTCCAGCTTCTCTTGTGGCAGTGGCAGTGGCACTCAGTAGCAGTGGGTCTCGTCAGTGACAGTGGTTCTCAGACGCAGTTGGTCGCAGTGGTTCTGTTCTTGTAGCGATGGCTCGCTGCAAGAACGTCGGCGGAGGTCCCGGGGCCGATCCTCCTCCCCCGCGCCCTCCCTCTGGTGATAAGGGGAAGCGGCCTCAGAAGCTCATCTCCAAGAAGCGCAAGCGTCTAGACCGTGACTCCGAGATAGCACTAGCAGCAGCTCGAGCAGACGAGAGGGCCGAGCAGGGTGGTCAGGCAGGAGGTCTTCGTATTCGAGACCCGGTTTCAGCTCAGGGCAGTCAGGGCAGTGGACAGCAGAGTGGTCACCTGGTTCGTGACCTCCTCACAGAGCAGCAGGTGTAGGCCCTGCTTCAGACAGAGGGTGGAGTTGTCTGGGTTCACGGTGTTCAGTATTCTCTTGACGACCCCGTCTGACAGCACCGACGACGACTACGCTCCTCTTCTGAGGATGCGTCCACAGGGAGCTCACGACTCCGAGGCCTCCTCCTCGCGTATGGCCGGCTCCGATCCAACACTCTTGGCTATTGTCTCTAGGATGGAGCAGCAGCAGTCCAGACTGTCTGAGGAGGTTCAGCGTCAGGTTGAGGAGCAGCGACGACAGGCACAGGAGCAGGCCAGACTTGCAGAGGCTCAGGCAGTGGCCGCAGCACAGGCTCAGGAGCGCCAGGACGCTCTCCAGAGGCAGATGATTCAGCTCCAGACACAGACTCTTGCCTTCATGGAGAGGATGGCCGCTCTTCCACAGTTACCACAGCCACCTCAGTTCCAGCTGCAGCAGCCCGGACCGTCGACCTCGTTCTTCATGTCCGTTCCTTCGTCGACAGTCTCGCCTTTTCCACAGTACCCTCAGTGGTTCTCTTCTCCCCTGCCAGGGCAGCAGCCAGGGTTCACGCCGATCCACTCAGGTTTCACTCCTACTCAGACGGAGTCGGTTCTCGTGACCCCTCGGAGTCTGGAGGCTACGTTTAGCGAGCTCACCGGTCTGCCTACCCTGCCAGACTTTGTCTTACCGGTGACCTCAGTTCCAGCTCCAGCTCCCGCTACCGGTACCACAGAGACACTACCTTCCTCAGTAGCGTCGTCCGAGCCACCGGTCTCTGCGAGTCAGACTCTGCTTGTCAGTTCAGCACCTAAGACTCCCTTGACCATGTCAGTGGCAGCGACCGAGCCTGTGGACCCTCCTCCAGCGTCAGAGCCTCCACAGCCAGAGCTTCCAGCGCCAGAGGCCGCTCCCGAGTCAGCTGAGCAGACCCAGACTGCTTCACCTTCACTTCCAGTGTCCGAGGGTCAGCCAGCTCACAGTTCGTCGTCCGACGAGGAGGCTTATCTTGCTCAGTTTGAGACACTTCCGCGCACCTCGTCGCCCGACTCGTCTGCTCCCGTCCCGCCTTCCGACCCTTAGGTTTTGGTCTTTGATGCCAAAGGGGGAGAGAGCGTATGTTAGACATAGGGGGAGCTTGTGAGAGGGTCTCGGTTCTTTTGTATGATCTTGCACTCATATGCATACATGTTTATCTTTTGGCACTTGTACGATATGTGTATGTCTTTTCGATGTGTCATGATATGCTGGATGTGACATGATATGCTTCACATGTTATATACTCCATGTCACTTGTTTATGCTCAGTTGTGACATGTCATGCTTAACTCGTTATTTTCTACATGTCACTTGATTATGCTCATTTACTTTGCTTCCGCACTTATACTCTGATAAATGAGCTTGTTCATAAGTACTTGTGTTAACTCTTATTATGTTGAGTGCTTATGTGGACTTGGTTTGTATAAGCATGCCTAACCCCTTTTGATCTTATTATCTCATGCTTATATGAATCAAGCTATTGAAAACCTCACCTCTCTTTCAAACATACTTGAGGTTGTCATCAATCACCAAAAAGGGGGAGATTGTGAGCATCTAGGCCCCCAGTGGGTTTCGGTGATTGGATGACAACGGTAAATTACTATGACTAACGTGTGTTTTGCAGAAACAGTTGAGTTAGGTCATGGTAATGATGATCGTGAGGGCACTATGGTATTCATGCCCCCTTATTGATGGAATTCGTTCGGCTTTCAAAGGATGGACGACGAAGACGGTGATAGGCTAGTCCTAAGTGTCATTTGGTGTTGAAGGACACTTAGAGTAGCATAGGTCTTTGTTTTATCTTTGGCCGTACTATTAAGAGGGGTTTGAATGGGTAGCTTGACCTAGGTGAGACTTTTGAGTTAGGTGTGGTGAACACTTGTTAACCAAAGCCCTAGGTAGCTTAGAAAGGTCCCTAAGATCATAAGGAAGAAAGTTCGTGAAGGGAGCGTCGCAAACCGAAGTCATTTTGGACTTCTATCTGCGACCGGACGCTCAAACCGAAGTGACCGGACGCTGGTGCATGAGTCCAGTCAGTATATTGGCTGAGGGGCAAAGTTTTGGTTGCGACCGAACTCCACCCTCAGCAAGCTATCGGACGCACCAGGGGGGTGAGTCCGGTCGCATCCAGAGAGGTCCAGAGAGCAAAATCGTTGACCGGACGCGTCCGGTCAGTGGTGATCGGACCATGCAAGCGTCCGGTCATCACTTAGTACAGGTGTCAGGCTAGACGTCACGTAGCCGTTGGGCACTGACCGGACGCGTCCGGTCACCCCGACAGGTGCGTCCGTCAGTGCATAACTGGTTGGACTTACCCCTTCGTGCATGTTTCGAGTTGTGGGGTATAAATATGCCTCCCCCTCATTCATGCTGGTACTCTTGCTCATTTGAAAGGTTGTCAAACACATTGTGATTCCAAGTGAGTGCAAGAGGCCTAGTGAGGTTGAGAGATTTGATAATTGAGTGATCAAACACCTCATTAGTGAATAGAGAGTAGCAAGTGTGCATCCACCCATCTCATTAGCCTTGCGTTGGTCAAGTGAGAGTTTCTTGCTTGTTACTCTTGGTGATCGGCATCACCTAGACGGCTTGGTGGCGATCGGAGAGCTTGGTGATGATCCAGAGGCATTGTGGATGACCCAAGCCAAGTTGTGACCGGTAGCGAGCGATTCACCGGGTCGGAGTGGCGAAGAATCAGCTCGTAGTGAGCACTTGATCCTTGCGCGGATCAAGGGGGAGCGATACCCTTGCGCGGGTGCTCCAACGAGGACTAGGGGGGTGTGCCGACACCTCGATACCTCGGCAAAAAGATCATCGTGTCATCTCTACTCTCTTTACTACGCATTTACTTTTGAGCAATTCAATTTCGCATTTACTTGTTGTTCTCTCATAAGTTGAATTGCCATGCTAGAGTAGAATTGGTTTAGCGATAGTCTTTTGTGCGATTGATTCTTGTCAAACACACTTCTAGGCACTAGGGGGTTAATTGGGGCTTGATAGGTTTTATTATTGCAAGAAGTTTTAGAGAAGCCCAATTCACCCCCCCCCCCTCTTGGGCATCTTGATCCTTTCAATGGTAAAGACGAGCCAGGGAGCGAGCAGAACACAAATCTGAGATGAATTATTATAGATCTGGTCGTCTCCTACGTGCATCTGAAGCTAGCCATGACCAACGTAAGGGTACCCTTGTCAGGGTGTTCAACATCATGGATAGGACCTGTGTTTTGGGCTCCTTATCCGACAAGGTCTGTTGCGTTCGTCCATCTATCCACCGTTGCAACCCTAGTCGCGTGTCGCCGGCGCCAGCACCCGTAGCCTCGCTCTCCGCCGCCGTTGTCACCCACGGAATGTTGTCTTCACCAGCCTCCGCAACATTGGCTACGCACCACCGGTGCCGCCTAGCCATGTGGCGCCCACGTGCCCTTCGACCGGCCCCATCGATCGAATCTCCACCCGTGGGGAGGACTCGGTACTTGCTGCCCTACATGGCCTCACGTTGGAGGAGCTCGTGATGACGATCTGGCCATGGAGGAAGAGGAGCACTTGACATCCATTCATTTGTGAGGACGGATACGTGGATGCCATCGACAATGAAGCAACAAGGTCCTACTCTCCACCTCTTTATTTTAGTCCCCATTGACATTCCCTCTCTGCAGATACGAATGCTTCTCTCCAACGACACTCCTCTCTTCTCCTTTATTACTCTATTTGTTCATTCTTTTTCTTTTTTAATCAATCATATTTGCGCTGTTGGGTTCATATTTAAGTTTCTTTGCTAATTTATAGTTGCTATATCATCTTGCAGCTTTAAGAAAGGGCTTAACATGATATTCCCATCTAACATCTGATGGAATTTGGTTTGGCGTTAAGTAATTCATAAAATCAAAATATCAGGTACTTTAATTTCGCTGTTGTGT
Source organism: Coix lacryma-jobi var. lacryma-jobi (assembly GCA_009763385.1). Lineage (NCBI taxonomy): Eukaryota > Viridiplantae > Streptophyta > Magnoliopsida > Poales > Poaceae > Coix > Coix lacryma-jobi. The sequence continues at coordinate 9,113,381 of CM019825.1, read as the reverse complement.
TTCTTCCAGTTTTTTCGCTTTTCTATCTGAACAACATCACTATAATTTTCTATTTGCAGTTGCCGGAAGGGACCACGACCTCTTTTGTTCAGAGTGTTCAGTATTCTCATCAACTCATCCGAAGTCGTGTCATATTATTTCACCCTAACACTAGTGAACACATCTTGACATCTTGGCCCCTAGTGGGTTTTGGTGATTGGATGAATACAAGATTACTATGACTAACGTGTTTTTGCAGAAATAGAGATGAGTTAGGTCATGGTAATGACGACGATACAGGCATATGGAGTTCATGTCCCATGGCGATGGAAATCGTTTGGGTTTTCAAAGGACGAACGACGAAGACGGTGGTAGACTAGGCTAAGTGTCATATGGTGTTGGAGGACAGGCTTAGGTAGTCTTAGGTCTTTATTTTTCCTTTGGTCGTACTATAAAGGGGAGCGTGAATCGTGAATCAGTAGCTTGACCTAGATGAGTCTATTGAGGTAGGTGTGGTGCACACTTGTTATTTCATAGCCCTAGGTAGTTCAGAGAGAGCCCTTATGTCGTGAGGATGAAAAGTAGTTAAGGCCACGTCGCGATCCGAGTTGGTTTTGCCCTTGAAAAGGGCATCAGACGCTGCCCTGGAGGGCATCAGACGCGCGTCCGATGCTCACTAGACTTGAGAGTCTCTGGTACGTGGCATCGGATGTTCCGATGTTGTCACATCAGATGCGCCTGTGCCACTGCTCTGAGAGAGTGCCCTGAGGGGCACATCGGACGCTGGCATCGGACGCTGAGAGCCAGCGTCTGATGTCCATGCAGAGAGGTTCCAGAGAGGTCAGAATCACATCGGACGCATCCGATGTGATGGCATCGGACGCTACCCATCGTCTGATGTCCCTTTAAGAAGTTTGACAGAAGGTACAGTTTACCGTTGGGTCGAGGGCATCGGCGCGTCCGATACCAGACATCAGAGCATCCGATGCTCCCGAAAAACGTGTTATGCAGTGCTCTTTTGGATGGCCGGTTGTGGGGAGTATTTATACTCCTCTCCTCCTCCTCCATTAGAGTGTTCTTGTCATTCCATTTAGCTGAGAAACACCTTGAGAGAGCAAGGGAGTGCAAGAGCCATAGTGAGGTTGAGAGATTTCCCAATTGTGAGAATTAGGAACCTCATTAGTAAAAGAGAGTAGCAAGTGTGTATCCATCCATCTCTTTGGCCTTGGCTTGGTCAAGTGAGAGTTCTAGCTTGTTACTCTTGGTGATCGGCATCACCTAGACGGCTTGGTGGTGTTCGTGAAGCTTGGTGATCATCCGGTGGCTTGTGGATGACCCAAGGAGGCTTGTGACCGGTAGTGAGCGATTCACCGGGCCGGAGTGGCGAAGAATCAGCTCATAGTGTGCACTTGATCCTTGCGTGGATCAAGGCGGAGCGATACCCTTGCGCGGGTGCTCCAACGAGGACTAGGGGGTGTGCCGACACCTCGATACCTCGACAAAAAGATCATCGTGTCATCTCTACTCCTTTACATACGCATTTACCTTTGAGCAATTCAATTCCGCAATATATTTGTTGTTCATACTTTATTGAATTGCCTTGCTAGAGTAGGAGTGACATAGACATTGTCTTTTGTGCGGTAAAGTAGAGAGAAACACACTTCTTGGCACAAGGGGTTAATTGGGCTTAATAGGTTTTAATTCTTGCTAAAGTTTTAGAAAAGCCCAATTCACCCCTCTCTTGGGCATCTTGATTCTTTCAACTAGAATAGTTCATGTTGTACTGTATTTAGAACGTATGCCACCTCTTTTCTGTGATGTGAATTACAATAGATAATTATTACATTATGTATGTGTTGCAAACACAGATTATACAAAGCAATTAATTAGTTACATCTTGCGCCACCAGTTAACAAAAAAGAAAATTTTTGTCGAGACATGAAACAAAGCAGAGTTGTATAAGTTTTTAGTGCAAAATTGCTTACCACCATATTTAAAGCATAAGAAACTATAATGTCTGTTTTGTGATAGGCTATAATATAAGAAGATAAACAAACAATATTTATGTTTACTCAACTTCACTTGGGTTAATAACTGAAATCCAATTGCAGCATACTGCGTTGTCGCAACCGAGTTAGTTTGGTGGCAGATTCCTATGGTCTTCCTGGAGATGATTAGGGAGGATAACAAAAGATATGCAAGGGCAAGCAGCAACAACTACAACCAACAGTCTCACACCGAGATTTTGGGTAACCATTCTCATTCTTTGTTTGCAAGAACAAGAATTTTGTTAGACTTTCGGATGCATTTTCCAATATTGTACACTACCTTTTTTATTCATCATTTTGGGCATGCTTGGGGACTGCTGTGAACCCCCCCTATGGTCGTCCAAAGCCTCTACTGATCATGCGAGATTAAGGAGATGGTCGGGGAGGATCATTGGGGCACGAGGATATCACCGAGCAATACTTCGATAGATGAATATCATTCTCTAATTTGTACCACAACTTTAGCACATTAGAAAATACTTACTGAATCACAAGCTTCGAGATATTATTGCTGAAGAGATGATTAGGCCAATAATATAATTTGACACAGTAATTGAGCTCCTTGTGTACTCTTTTTATTGAGCAGGGTTGATTGAAAGCTATATTGATTGCACTAAGTTTGTTTAGCCACATCTAAACGGTTTGTAGCGGATGGCGAGGAGGAGAGGTGGGAGCCGAGAGGCCGAATTTCCCAATGAAGGCATCAAAGAAACATTGTCATTCGGTATAGTTCGACTCAGCAATGTCGAGCTCGACTGGAACATGCGATTTAATGTTCACCGGCTACAGGACGGTTGCCGGCGGTGGAGCGACGGCGATAACGTCGTTGTCGACGGAGGAACTAGAAGAAGAGGAGTCGATGTCAGAGAGATGAAACTTGAAGAAAGGGTTGGCATCCATGGCACTGAGGAGGTGGGCATTGGAGAGGATGACGAGCAGGAATAGCCAAGCAGCAGCGAGGAGCCGTTGCAGAAGGAAGATATGACAGGATCAAGCTACGCTAATTGATATCATGTAGAGAATAAGAATAGAGCCAACATGATTTTTATTGTATCTCTAATAATATAAATACAAGTTATATTGCAGTTACAGATGAGAGAGCACGTGGAGCATGCGATGCTGGTCGTGAGCGATGTCATGACCGCCATACCAGACCAACTCTATGCAATCAAAACTAGAGGTCTCAACATTCTTGTTTATAAATGATGTGTTCATATGAGAAAAACAATTTTATGTATGCATGTATATATCTAGTATATGAGCATTGCAATTATATTGTGACAATTATATTTACCTGTGAGAAAGTGACAATTTTATGTATGCATGTATATATCCAGTATTGAGCATTGCAATTATATTTGTGACAATTATATTTACTTGTGAGATAGTTTTAGCCCCTCGCGTAGTCAACAACACTATTAGAGAAGAGGCCTTTAGCCCCGGTTGAAATGGGCTTTAGCCCCAGTGGTCTCGGCCCTTTAGTCCCAGGTACACATAACCGGGGCTAAAGCTCTCAGAAGAAAAAAAATAAATGTGTTATGTGAGATTTGAACTCAGCACCCTGTAGCCTCACGCATAAACTCGCTTACCAACTCAGCTACACAACCCACGTGACATAGTTCTGGACGCTTTCCTTTTAAATTCACTCGTGAGCTACACAACCACGTGACATAGTTCTGGACGCTTTCCTTTTGAATTCACTCATGAATGACTTTTATTCCCGGATGGAAAGCCTTTAGTCTTGGTTGGTAACACCAACCGGGACTAACCGGGACTAAAAGGTCACCCTTTAGCCCCGGTTGGTATTACCAACCGGGACTAAAGGTTGGAGGGCCTTTATAGTCTGGGTTGATAACACCAACCGGGGCTAAAGGTTGCCTTTAGTCCCGGTTGATAACACCAACCGGAATTAAAAGTCTTTTGCTCCGAAAGCAATTTTTTGTTGAGATTAAAGTTCAGTTGATAGATCGGTCAAAGGCATTTTCTCTAGTAGTGCAGATTAGTCCACCCTCCAGCTAGTGAGACATTTTCCATTCTTAGCGAGAATATCCAAAGCCTATATTACATACAGACATCATGTCAAGTCAAGGACATAAACACGAATAGTAGATAGGTTCCCCCATAAGGGCAAGTACATTGCTACATGTCAGCTGTCTCGTACGTCGTCTCATGCAGTGCCACATAGGATTTTTGCTGATGTGGAGGAAAGAGAGAAGCGAAAGAGGAAGAGGTCGTTGTTTCGCGAAACAACCACCTGATAAGCTAAAATTTAGGACTATGAGACAACTATTCTACCATTATAGAGTTGTTGTTGTCATGCAACTCACAATTTATTTTTATTCTATCCATAAATCAAGGAATCATGAGTTGCTACGAGACAACTTAAAAAACAAACTACTCCCTCCATATCTCTTAGAGTTCGTTTTGGAAAAGGTTTCGGTCAAACATTGGGAATATAAATCATGAATAACTTTTAAATTATTGAGTTTAGAAATGTAAAAATTATATAAATAAATTTATCTTGAAAAGTACTTTCATAAAAGTATATATATACCACTTTATAACAAATATTTTTAAAGAAATAAGTGGTCAAAGTTATGCTTTGGAGACCGTGTCGCTGTCCAAACGAACTCTATTTGTGATACGGAGGGAGTATTGTACATGTCATCTACTAAGTCATCTTAAAATTACGTTGCATTATATGAGACCACATATACGAGACAAGACCAATGTACTTGTCGTAAGGACCTGCTAATCAGGCCGGGACGGAGACTACAAGGGGGCGGACAGGGCCCAGATCCCACTATATATAAACTTGAATTTTGCACTAAATTTTTAAAATTTGAATAAAATTTAAAAATCTAGTATTGTTGGTCTCCCCTAATATTCAAAAAATAACTTTTTTTTTTGGCTCCGCACCCGCTGCGTGCTAACAGTCAAGCTCGCTTAGTTTGCACACAGAACTGTACCATCGTTACATAAAATCATACAGATGTTAGAATGGTACAAAAAAAAAATGATCTCTCACGTACTCACCATTCTAGAGCTTAGATATATACGAGCTAGACGTAAAATTCATACATCAGAATAATACATTACGTTCTTTGCGTGATAGATCGATCGCATTCAGCACATTATTTGGCTTAAAGTTTAGATGAAATTATGAATGTTGTGTCTGCTACCGGTCACAATTGTTTATTAATTAGCCCACGCACTTCTCCCTCTCAAGAAAAAAAATGCTTGTAATGTAATGTTACGGCTAACCAAGTCTGTGCAGTGTGTCCAAACTCCGTTTTACGCGTTTGTTAATTTTAGTCCACACAGACACGGCAAGCCACACATTATTGAAATGGGCCAATTAATAATATATACAGAAGAATGTCAAGATGTCAACACAATAATGGGCCACTTGCTATGGATGATAATGACTTTTCTTGACAAGGTATACGCCGAGAATATATATGATTGAAACATTATTATTAGAGCTCAAAGTCAAACGATATGAACCATCCGAGATGCTAGCTAGCTAGTGTCCGGTGTCCCTCTATATAATTGATGAGTAGCTCCTGAAGGGCATGCCCAAGCCCAACGGCCAAAACTCCCCAGAGACCAGAGCCGGGCTTTAGCTTAGCTTTGGAGTTGTCTTGTGTTTCTCCACCAAAAACGCACGCATATCCTTGTATTTGGCCACAGTCATGGCGTCTATTCACCACTTCGCCGACCCACATGTGCTTCTGAAGACGGAGTACAATAGCACTTCCACCCACGTATGCGACACATCTGCCGGTCCAAGATGGCCGGCCTCACCGGCTACCGCTGCGGCGCCTGCGACTTCAATTCGATATCCATAAGGCATGCGCCGAATACTTCAAAGAGACAATCTCCTTCTTCGCGCACCCCTGGCACACCCTCACGCTGACCCGCATGCCCACCAGTTCCTCTGTTGGATGGTCCTGCGACCTCTGCAGCGAGGACTGTGCCCCGGGAGACCTGGTGTACCGCTTCGTCGATTGCCTCTTCGATGTGCACCCTCTGTGCACCATGCTCCCGCAGACCATCCGCAGCCCTCTCCACCCCACGCACGACCTTCGCCTGGTCCCTTCAATCGGCACCTGCATGTGCGGCTGCCAAGAACTGTCCGTGTGGAACTACGTCTGCTCTTGTCCGTTCAGAGTAAGCATCGCATGCGCCTCCGGCGTGCCCACGCAATCAGCGCAGGTCAGTTCTGCAAGCCAGACTAGCAGCGGCGGCGGCCAGAGCCTCGCCGCCAGACCGAGCCGGCGTTCCTCCGTGGCCAAGTTTCTTCTCAAGACAAGCTTCCATGTCGCGATCAACGCAGCGACCGGCGGCATGGCATGGCCGGTGCTTCAAGTTCTATCAGCGGCCTTCAGTTGAGATTGGCGAAGGGACGGCCGGGTCATCGATCGTCTCCGATCCCTCGGCGCTCACCTCGATCACCTCCTTCCACCTAGCCTGCAATTCACATATATATCGCTCCTTTTCCTTCTACTAGCTTGTAAGCACGCACCGAGTGCATGCAGTCTGTAACGTGTTTTTGTATTCGATCGGTTATTTTCCCGTTGTTGAAATAAAATGTCAAGTAAACGTTTCAGCACATATTATTTACGTAAAAAATGCCGCATGACTGCTAAACGTACAGTCGTATGTCACGATCCACTGTCACTCTGAGCATCCTAATAAATTTCAAGATACGTGTTTGGCATGGAGGGGGAGGATGGAGGAACTCTGTCACGTGTTGTACGAGCGAGCCGGAACGAGCGCTGTACGGCCCCCACGTCGCCACGCCTCCACGTCCGCGTCCGGGATGGAGGCCACGCTTCAAGGACGCCTCAACAGCAACCCTCACGTCGGCTACAGTATCTTCGAGAAGACATAATTCCTACCCTCCGTCGTATTGGGCATTGTACATCCCGATTCCCGTATCATTCCTGTGTAACCCTGGCCTCCTCTTGCTCTATAAAAGGGGACGCCAGGGTCCTTCGCGCACGGGAGAGACCAGTGGGGACAACGCAAAAGGGACAACACACGAGTTCACGCACACACTCGAGTCCGGACTCCGGTCCACGCTCACTGAGCTTGTATTCGCCCCTGTACAAGCACTTAGGTGCAAGTAATACAAGAACCTCCTCCCCCGCTGGACGTAGGGCCTTCTTTGCCCGAACCAGGATAAATCCTTGTGTCATCTTGCATCACCATCCAGGAAGAGAGTACGCGATCATATTACTCGTTGGTGTCATACCCCCAGGTTCGAAACACCGACAAAGCTGCGTCAGATAAAATGGATCGGAGGGAGTACACTTAAATTAAAAGAAAATTATGAGTATATAAGTACAAAATAGTAGAAGTCTGGAATACAATACAAATAATTAATTTGGATTAAAACGAACAAGGAAAATATCTAGGGCTTTGATATGAACCAAAACAATTGATTAGCGTCACGATTCACGAGAAGACAAAAAACAAAAATGTCATCGTGGAGCCCTATTTGATTGCAATGGTTGTATGCCGTTCTCCGGCAGTCCACCCATATAATGGTTAGAATGTATGAGTTTTTATATCTCATTCAAAAATTTTGTATCATTCTAAGATCTGAATAATACATTCTAGAATGATACATTCAGATGTTAGAATGAAACAAAAATTTAAAAAAGTACATTCTAGAATATATATAAAATGATTCCCGATATATATTTACAGTCAAAAATTTGGTCACTAGTTGGTGGCTCCAACCAGGACTAAAGCTCACCTGCCTTTAAAGCCTGGTGCAGTAGCCATTGGGACACAGGCTTTAGTCCCGGTTGGAGCCACCAACCGGGACCAAAGCCCTCTGTAGTCCCGGGCCCAAATTTATCCGGGAATATAAAGCCAAGTTTGGCCATCGAGGACAAAGGTCTGTTCTCTACTAGTGAATGTACGAGTTTTTATATCTCATTTCCTCACCATTCTAGAGCTTAGATACAACCTAGATGTAAAACTCATACATATCTGAATAATAGTCCCTCTATTCCTGAATAAATCAATTCCTAAAAATGTACAGATAAATTTTTTAAAGTTCAATCAACTTTTATAGAAAGAGTAAAAATATCTATGACATAAAATGAATATATTATGAAAATATATTCTATGATATATCTAATGATACTAATTTGATATCATAAATCTTGACATATTTTTTTAAAAAATCTGTTAAAGTTTTTAAAAAATGACTTAGGACAACTCTAGGAATCTATTTATTCAGAGATGGAGAGAGTATATTACATTCTTTGTGACAGATTGCGTTCACCATATTAGCACCAATTCTGATCAAATTATGAAAGGATGTGGTCTGCTATAACTCGCAAAGTCACAATTATTAGTGTCGATGTTCTAACGGCTTCTCCCACGAGAAACAAGATACGGAGTATGTGGTTTGGAATGTAGGGCCGACCAAGTCTATGTCCAAACTCCCAAGGTTTAACATACTATTTGTTAATTTTATTAGTCCTCACACAGCAAACACATTGGAAATAACACGTAGTACAGTACTATGTCAGTGTCAACCCAATGGACCACTTGCTATGAGGATAATGACTTTTGTCGACTAGGTATACGGGAGTTTGGTTATTGAAACATTATATCACTTTTGATAAATATATTTTAGTATAAAGAGAGTCAAAGTTGTACTTTGGAGACCTGTCAATATTCAAAACGTCATTTATTTTCTATATAGAGAGAGTACATCTATATTAGGACCTACTAATAACTACCTATATTTTCGTGTTTAGCTGAATTGGTGTGCTTAGATAGAACCAAACTCTCCTCTCTTTTCTCCTCTATATTAATATTTACTGGCTATAAATTTATTATTATACTCTAATAGCCAGTGAAATGAACGAATACTACCCGGCCGCGCGCGTGTCTATAGATCGGAGGTTCGTTCGTTGACCTGCTGGGGCTCGTGCGTCGTGCCATAGGCCGCGCGCTTTATTAATTTGCAAGGAGCCATATCACCAGTCGCATGCCATCTCGACGCGATTGCGTGGCTGCTATGGCGCGGCGCCGTACGTCATCGTCACAGCATCATGGTCAGTTCACAGTCTGGTCATCACGGCCGGAGACTTGCGAAAGGCACTCTCACGCGCCTGTTGCCGTCGGACTCTACGTACGAGACTACGACGACTCGACGAGGACTTCCAGGAACGAAGACATATTAAAAATATTGGCATTCAAAAAAAAATCCACGAATATGAAACTACGACGAGGACTTCGACAAATGAAGACATTAAAAAAAAATTAGCACTCAAATTGTGGACTAATTAGGTTTAATAGATTCGTATCGTAAATTATAGTTTCTAACTGTGCAATTATTTTATAATGCTCTATGTTTAACACTCTAAATTAGTGTTCAAACAGATGAGACGTGATGAGATCGCGTGTAGTATGCATTGATGAGAGCATATGTATTGAGGAGTCTTTATGAGTATATGCGTGTGTATTGAGGAGTCTGTATGCACAAGAAGCAGTTGCTTCAGGTGACATCCCCTTCCCTGTAAACTCTATATATTCATGATGAGTAATACAGATCAGTTGTTGGCTCCCATTTACTCTCTTCATGGTATCAGATAGCGCGGCCGATCCTGCTCGCTTTCTCCTACCGCTGTTGTCTTTTCTCCGTTCAGCTCTCCACTAGCTTCCGTCGCCATGCCTCCCATGGATGCCAACCCCCTCTTCAGTTTCGATCTCTCCGATCAAGACTCCTCCTCCGTCGACACCTCCTCTCCCGATTCCTCGGTTGATGGCGACGGTGCCGTCGCACCTCCCTCGGCTGCAGTTCTCCAGACTGTGACGATCAAGTCGCATGTCCCAGTCACCCTCGAACTCACTGAACCCAACTACGATGAGTGGCGCTGCTTCTTTGATGCCCTCCTCGGCAAGTTCGGGCTCGTGTCCCACATCTCTTCTCCGCCCACATCGATCCAGCGCCGTGATCCGGAGTGGCGCATGGTCGATCAATCCATCATCAGCTGGCTGTACAACTCCATTTCAAAGGATCTTCTTGCATTGTTCGGGCCCCAAGGCGACAAACACATGCTGTTTGGACCACGATTCGTGATCAGTTCCGCGACAACGAGCTTCATCGTGCGGTGTACCTCGAGGCTGAGTTTTCGCAGTCTTGTTCAAGGTGACATGGATATCACGCAGTACACCGGCCGGCTTAAGCAACTGGCTGATGCACTGCGCAACGTCGGACAACTAGTCCGCGAAACCAGTCAAGTCCTGAATCTTCTCCGCGGCCTCAGTTCCAAGTATCGCCATGCCATTCCAGCCATCACGGCAAAACAACCACCGCATACTTTCCTTTCTGCGCGGTCGTATCTTCTCCTCGAAGAACATTATGATCGGGAACATGCCAAGACATTGGCGCAGCACGCTCTTCTCGCCACCGGTGGCCAGCGTGATCCGCCGAAGGCCGCGTCCGATGGCAGCTCCAATTCCATCGTCAGGCCTCCGCCACCCACTCACACCGTAGCGCCACGAACTGACAACCGTCGTGGTCGTGGACGTGGTCGGGGCGTGGCGGTCGTGGTACACCGTCGGGCAGTTTCCCCTTCTACCAACCGTCCACAAGTTGGACTCCGGGTCACAATCCCTGGACTGGGATGGTCGAGGCATGTCAGATGCCGTTTCGTCTGCCAGCGGCCGGAGTTCTTGGTTCTCACCTAGGCGCGCCTCCCCATCAGTCCTACCTCGCCGATGCTCCTGCTCAACCTCTGGTACCCGGCGCTTATGTTGTACAACGTCCTCCCATTGACCCGTTCAATCACCAGGCTCTTCTGGCAGCTCTGAATTCGGCTTATACTTCTACAGCAAGCCCGCAGCCATCCGAGTGTGTTGGGGGAAGGGACCCTCGGCAGTGGCGCCGCGCGGGCTGGCTCGAAAGGCAACCTTCGCGCAACCCACGCGCCCTCACAAAACCTCTCCTTTCCGCTGATTGGGGCTCTTCAGGGTCGTTTTCCTAACCTTCGGATACAAATTCGACCCTCGGAGTTCGTTTTGTTTCTCGCAGGTTAAGGCGCTCTGAGGACACAGTAGATGACCTTCGCGGACTCTGGGGCCTTTTCGCTTAAGACGTCAGGCTCGGCGAGGGGCGAGGGAATGATGACCTGAAGACTAGCGAAGTCGAAGGTCTGGTTTTCACCTTCCCGCGAAGATAAATAAGGCAAAGTGGCGGCGGGCAGGAGGAAGACAAACTAGGGTTTCCACTCCACTCGTGTTTGTACGATTCTGCTATTCTGTGTGTATAGCGCAGAAGAATCTTTCTTCTACCCTATTGTAATTCGGTCAGCACCCCTTGGTATCCCCTATAAATACCGGGGGTGAACAGTATAATGGGTACGTTTTTTGGGAATAGAGCCACCGTATCACTGTACTTGTTACCTTTGCACCTTCGCTTGGTTCTGACGATCGGCCACCTTCGCCACCCCCCTGCACGTGTGCGGAGGTAGGGCAAGTGTGTTACCAACAGTTTGGCGCCGACCGTGGGGATCGGAGTTCGTAATGGCAGGAAATATAAGAGCATCTTCAACCAGAGACAACCGCACAACCAGGGAGGCCGCGGTGACGGTTCAACCTGTGGAAGAAAATGTGGAACCTTCGGGAGAAGAAGAAGTCACCCCAGGGGCAGAGGTCCCGGGGCCTCACACTCGGCTAGTGTCACAGCCACACCCACACACCTCCGGCGGGGGTGGAAGAGGAGATGAAGAGGAGTTGGGTCTCGAGGCTTTGGACAGGCTCCAAGCTGAATTGCAGGAGAAGAAAAGGCGCCTAGATCAGCTTGAAAGGCACAACCGGCTGCGCGCTATCAGGCAAAAGGCGGATGAAGCAAAGGGAACAACTTCGCCGAATGGAAGAGTCCCTCGCGGCAGCTGAAGCCGAAGCCGAGGGTTGGAATGATAGAGAAGTGCCACCCCGTCAAGAGGGAAATGAGGAGTTGGGTGTCCGTCAACCTCCACCACCCCCACCACCACCAAATTTTCGCCAGCTCTACCCAGAAGAGCGAGAGCCAAACCTTCGTATTCAGCGAAGGGCCCAACAACACCAGATGCCCTACGACCCAAGATCACCACTCTCCCAAATACTACAAACCCAACCCTGGCCACCTTGCTACAATCCACAAAACCTCCCACGTTACGATGGATTCACTGACCCTCGCCAGTTCATAATGAGCTACGAAGCGGCAGTCGCTGCAGCAGGAGGGGATGAGTCAACAATGGTGAAGTCTTTCGTAATCATCCTTCGTGACATAGCGCAGACTTGGTACAGCAACCTTCGCCCCGGAACAGTGGATTCCTGGGCCAACCTCAGAGACAGACTCTGCACAAACTTCAAGGGCATCACAGCAGCCCCATCAAACCCCATCGAGCTGTTCAACTGCAAACAAGAAGAGCGCGAACCGTTACAAGACTACTGGCAAAGGTTTATCCAGATTAGAGCAAGAACTCCGGGAATATCCGACGAGGCCGTGATCCTCGCTGCAGTTAGCGGCTTACGCCTAGGCCCATGTTCCTCAAAGTTCGCCAGAAAACCAGCAAACACAATCGAAGAGCTTCATGATACAATGGAAAGGTACTGCAGAGCGGACATGGATTTCCGGGCAAAGTCCGATGCTCGAAGGTCGCAGCAGAAACCACAGCCGATGCCCCAAGCGAGAGAAAACAACCCTCGCCAAGATCAGAGCAACGTTGGAGCGATCAACAAGGCAGATCCTATCGAAGACCAGAGAAGAAACACTCAGCCTTCGGGCAACCAAAACCCACATGATTTTCCACCCCCGCCTGACCAAAGAAACCAACAGAGGGACCCGGCCAAGATGTACTGTCATTTCTGTGACCTAGGAAAGGGGCACACAACAAAGCAGTGTGAGTGCTTCGCCAGAGGGAAAGAATACCAGGAGTCAAAAGAGCCTCTTCAACAGAAAACAGAACCATCAATCACACCAGAAAGCTAAACTTCAACCCAACCCAACCTCCCTACCAGTACACCCCCATAAACTACGGCTTACCCTCGCACCAATCCTTCTACTCTCAACACCCACATTACAACCACACCTCATTTCAACCAACCTCTTTTTCTCAACGCCAAAATGTGCCATACACTGTCACATTCCCAACAACCCCTCAAGCCCAAACCAACCAACAAGTGAGCAACACTCTACCACCACCACCACCACCAATACCGGCTCTGCCAGCCCCCCAACCTGTCAAATCCGAAGCCCAATCCCAGACAACCATCAACAACCCAACATCAACCTTCGGTGTGATACTAGCCATCACCGGAGGCTCCAACGAAGATCATGGCAACAAGAGGCAAAAGAAAGAACATGCCCGAAGAGTAGTACATCATGTAGTCGTCGAAGGACCGCACAAATTCGGCCGATGGTCTCACATCCCGATAACCTTCGATTCCAGTGACATGAAGTTAAGGGATTACCCTCACACTGATGCAATGGTGATAGAGACTAACTTAGCAGGGTGGATAGTCACCAAAATTCTCGTCGATACAGGAAGCTCCGCTGACATCCTGTTCGCCACAACCTTCGACAGCATGAAGCTTGACAGAAACCTCTTGCAACCCTCCGACAACCCACTATACGGTTTCGGCGGGCAACAAGTAAGAGCTATTGGTAAAATATCTCTGCCCGTTACCTTCGGAGATCAGCTGAACTACAGAACTGAGCACATAACCTTCGACGTGGTTGACATGTTCTATCCTTACAATGCAATTTTCGGCCGAGGCGTCACCAACGCATTCAACGCTGTAATCCACCCTGCATATTTTGCATGAAGCTTCCTGCTCCGAAGGGGGTCGTTGCAGTATACGGAGATCAAGATATTGCAAGAGGAGCCGAAGGAACAGTAGCACCGGGGCAACGCAATGTCCACAATTTGTCAAAGCCTCGAGCCACAAACCTCAGCGACGAGGGTGAAGAATGCATCGACAGAGTAAAAGTATCACCCAAAGAAGAGACTAAACAAGTCCAACTCTTCGAGGGCAATTCAGAAAGGAAAGTGCTCATCTCAGCCAACCTAGACCCCTAGTCAGAAGACAACCTTATTCGTTTCCTCAAGGAAAGCTCCGATACCTTCGCTTGGTCTGCGGAGGACCTCAAGGGAGTAAACAGAACTTTGATCGAGCACAGCCTAAACATCAAACCAGGCTATCGCCCAGTTAAGCAAAAGCTTCGCAAAATGTTAGAAGAGAGAAAAGAAGCAGCGAAGGCAGAAGTAAAAAGACTCCTGGACGCAGGCGTCATCCGTCCAGTCAAATATCCAACATGGCTCTCAAACGTGGTACTAGTTCAGAAAAAGAACAAGAAATGGAGAATGTGTGTTGATTTCACATGTCTGAACAAAGCCTGTCCGAAGGATGACTTTCCTCTGCCTCACATAAGCACCTTGGTCGACAGAGCAGCTGGTTGCCAAATGCTCTCTCTCCTCGACTGCTTCTCAGGGTACCACCAGATTTGGATGAATGAGGAAGATGAGGAAAAAACAAGCTTCATTACACCTTCGGGCACATTTTGCTTTCGAAGAATGGCAGAGGGCCTCAGAAATGCAGGATCAACCTTCGCTCGCATGACATCTGAAGTCTTCAAAGATGAACACGCCATCTCTGCCTACGTCGATGATTTGATTGTACAAAGCGAGCTAAAAGAAAATCACATAACAGACTTGGAAAGAGTGTTCAAAAGTCTTCGGTCCGCCGGACTCAAATTAAACCCCGAAAAATGTGTTTTCGGGGTAAACGAAGGAAAACTGCTAGGTTGCATCGTCTCAGTAAGGGGAATTGAAGCCAACCCCAAAAAAATTGATGCCATCATCAATATGGAACCACCGACAACCAAAAAAGCAGCTCAGCGTTTGACAGGTCGTCTAGCAGCACTCAGCAGATTCATCTCCAGATCAGCCGAGCGAGGGTTACCTTTTTTCAAAACTCTAAGAAGCACATCCCCATTCAATTGGGGACCTCGGCAGCAGAAAGCTTTTGAGGATTTGAAAAACTATCTCACCAACTTGACCATTTTAACCAGTCCAAGCAAAGGTGATCTTCTACTACTGTATGTCGCAGCCTCGCCCCATGCGACCAGCGCAGTGTTAATCAAAGAGTTGCATGAAAACAACAAAATTAAGCAGGACCCGGTCTACTACGTGTCTGAAACACTCGAAGGTCCAAAACGGAACTACTCAGAGCTAGAGAAGATAGCATATGTCGTGGTCATGGCTTCAAGAAAGCTAAAACACTACTTCTAGGCACATGAAATCCAAGTGCCTTCATCATACCCCCTCGAGAACATTTTCAAGAACAACGAGGCAGTCGGCAGAGTAGCAAAATGGTCAGTTGAATTGAACAGCTACGCTATAACCTTCGTAGGGAGAACAGCGATCAAATCGCAGGCACTAGCAGATTTCATAGCTGAATGGACCCCAGACCCTCGCAAAAACGGAGCCCAACTAGACCCGTTCTGGACAGCGTATGTTGATGGAGCTTGGGGAGCAGCCGGAGCAGGAGCCTCGGCGATCCTAGTCTCGCCATCTGGGTCGAAGCTAAGGTACACAAAAAGACTCGATTTCAAATGCACAAACAACTCGGCAGAATACGAAGCCATGATATTAGCACTCTGAAGACTTCGATCATTGTCAGTCCGAAGGGCAGTCATTAGCACAGATTCTCAAGTTATCGCGGGGCACATCGAGAAAAATTATAAAGCAAAAGATCCAGAGCTACAAAAGTACCTACAATATGTTCGAAGGTTAGAATCTTTCTTCCTCGGCATAACAGTGAAAGCAATACCGAGGTCAGATAACAACGAGGCAGACAATCTGGCCAAACCGGCAGCACAACAACTTCAGTTGCCCCCAGACGTCTTCTATGAAGCCGCGACACAATCAGCCATCGAAGTTTCTGAGAAAACAGCGAAGCTGATCAATGCAATTCAGAGCGAAGATTGGAGAGCACCCATCATGGCCTATATCAACGGGCTGCATGAACTCGAGACCAAAGAGGAAGAAAAGAGACTTAAACAAAGGGTTCGAGGGTACAAAATTGTGGACAACATTTTGTTCAAAGCTTCGGTAACCTCGCCATGGCTCCAATGTGTGTCACAGATTGAAGGAAATGACATTCTCAAGCTTATTCATGAAGGTATCTGCGGTTCACACAACGGCCCGAGGGCGTTAGTTGGCAAAGTTTTCCGACAAGGCTTCTACTGGCCAACGGCATTAAAAGATGCAGAAGGCATCGTCAAACGCTGCGAAGGTTGTCAACTAACGGCAAAAACACAAAACGCCCCAGGGGCTCCAACAACTTTGATTTGTCCAACTTGGCCCTTGCAAAGATGGGCAATGGATCTCGTTGGTCCATTACCAACAGCTCCAGGAAACCTCCGCTACGCAGTGGTAGCTGTGGAATACTTCACAAAGTGGATTGAAACTAGACCGCTGGCTTCCATCACCTCCCTGGCCGTGAAGAAGTTTTTCTGGCAGCAATTAGTGTGTCGGTTCGGGGTCCCCAAATACCTAACTGTCGACAATGACACTCAGTTTGACAGCGAGGTCTTCAAAGAATTCTGCGTACAAATCGAAACAGTTCTGTGCTTCGCCTCAGTCCGCCACCCTCAATCCAACGGCTTAGTTGAAAGAGCCAATGCAACAATTTTTCAAGCCATATCCAAAAAATTGCAAGGCAGGCCCAAGGGAAAGTGGGCAGAAGAACTAACCTTGGTCACCTGGTCCCATAACACCTCGGAATGCAGAGCCACTAAATTCACCTCTTTCAGGCTCCTGTTTGGGGAAGAAGCTATGCTACCAGAAGAGTTGAAGCACGGATCAATCAGAACAACCCTCAAAACAGACGAACAAAACCAACTACTAGACAAAGAGTTACTTGAAGAAACAAGATGCAACGCAGTGCACAACCTTCGCAAGTATCAGGAAGAAACAAAAAAATGGAGAGACAAAAAGGTGAGAATCAAAGAACTAAAGAAGGGTGACCTCGTTCTCATTCGCAAGCAAAACGCCAACATGGCGGGAAAGTTTCAGCCAAAGTGGACGGGTCCATACTTAATATAGAATGCAATCGTCCCGGCTCTTTTCACCTCTCTGACAGCGAGGGAAACATCCTGCCTCACACCTGGAATGTCGACGACCTTCGCAAATACTACCCATAGCGGAGCCTTAGCGAGCTCTCGCAACTTGTAATATGCCTTCAGTCAACTTTTCTTCTCAGCATCATACTTGTAACCAAAACAAAGGCGCTGCACTCTTTTTCCTTACGAAGGGGCGTAAGGTTTTTTAACGAGACAGTTTCCAAGTCCTTAATAAAGGCATCCACCCCCGAAAAAACAAAACTCTAAAGTCCTTTCTTTCAGTTTTTCCTTAAACATCGATAAAAGCAGCCCTTATCCAAGAGCGCTTATAATCGATGAAAAACACCGAAGATTGCTTCGAAGCACAAATTTTTTCGAAGCAAACTTGGAAAAGCAAACTTCACCTCCACCTAAACAAGGAGAGGCGCGAAGTCCAAAAAAGTCGAGCACCCTCGCAAAAAACGCCAGGGGCTCGCAAAGCAAACTTCACCTCCACCTAAAACAAGGGGAGGCGCGAAGTCCAAAAAGTCGAGCACCCTCGCAAAAAACGCCAGGGGCCCGCCAAAGCAAACTTCACCTCCACCTAAAACAAGGGGAGGCGCGAAGTCCAAAAAAGTCGAGCACCCTCGCAAAAAACGCGAGGGGCTCGCAAAGCAAACTTCACCTCCACCTAAAACAAGGGGAGGCGCGAAGTCCAAAAAAATCGAGCACCCTCGCAAAAAACGTCAGGGGCTCGCAAAGCAAACTTCACCTCCACCTAAAACAAGGAGGGCGCGAAGTCCAAAAAAGTCAAGCACGCTCGCAAAAAACGTCAGGGGCTCGCAAAAGCAAACTTCACCTCCACCCAAGAAAAGGGGGCGTCGCTGTTTTTCCGAATCAGCTCAAGAAAGCGTCATGCGAGCCTCGCTAAAAAAGAAAAGGGAGCGTCGCTGTTTCTCCAAACCAGCTTATGAAAGCGTTATGCGAGCCTCGCTAAAAAAGAAAAGGGGGCGTCGCTGTTTCTCCAAACCAGCTTATGAAAGCGTTATGCGAGCCTCGCTAAAAAAGAAAAGGGGGTGTCGCTGTTTCTCCAAACCAGCTTATGAAAGCGTTATGCGAGCCTCGCTAAAAAAGAAAAGGGGGTGTCGCTGTTTTTCCGAATCAGCTCATGAAAGCGGTATGCGAGCCTCGCTAAAAAAGAAAAGGGGGCGTCGTTGTTTTTTCCAAATCAGCTTATGAAAGCGGTAATACAAAATTATTTGCTTCTCCTCAAAGCAACTACAGTATGTCGAACAATCAAAATAGAAAGAATAAAATTACAAGGATTCATCACCATCCTCAATCATAATTAAATCATCCAAACCCTCGCTACCCTCAACAAACCCCACTTCCATCGGAACTATGGGTCCCCACAACAAAGGAGCCACAGGAACAATCGGCAATTCTCCGGGCAAAACCCTCGCCCTATACATATATCTCCGGTCCGTATCACTAACTTTCGAAGGCTCCTCCTTCGGAATAACAAGTGAACCATCGGAACCAACCTCAAGATTACTTTGTCCAAACAAAAAATCCAAAGTCGTTCTATCGTCGATATCATCATCAACAGCAGCTGGCGCGGACGAAGAAGAACCAAACAAAAAATGTGTAGCTTGTCGATCGGTATAATCCGCCTCGCGCCAAAAACGCCTCGACCTGCTGTTCTTCAAGTCGTACCTTCGCAGCTTCGACCACCAAAAACGCTCAAAACTCAGCGAAGGATGTTTTAATTTAGCCCGAGCCCAAGATTCACCAGTCATAAAGACATCCTGATAATTTAACATCAATGGCGTCACATCAAAAACCTCTAGCACGGTTCCATCAGGAACCTGCATTTTCACAAATATAAAAAGTGTCTCAGTGTCATCAAGTCTTTCTAACTCCACACATATTACAAAACAAACCCCTCGTCCGAGCGAGCCTAATTTTTCACACCTGCTCGGTTTCCCTCTGCTCGTCTGCCCCAGCTTCGCCAGTCGCAGCCTCCAAACCCTCGCCAGCGGCAGCACCCAAACCCTCAGCAGGTGCCTCCTCCGTCGCCGCCTCTTCTACATTAGCTTCGCTAGTGAATGGAGCGTCCTCGGCCGAGGGTACCTCCAACGCGGGTGGAACCTCCACAGAACCGGGCACAGGAGCAGACTTGGAGCTCCCGGGAACGTCCTCAGTCGCGCTCGGCGAAGGCAGTGCATCTTTCCGAGCCTGCAAAAGTAGACCACCAAAATAAACACCAACATAATCGTCCACGAAATAGTAACACGAAACGAGCATCCCATACAAGTTGGTACCTGACGGGTAGCTTCTGCTGCCTCTTCGAAGGCGAGAGCGCATCCACCTCCGTCAATCCAAAACCTCCGGAGCAAACGCATCGCGCAGTTCCGAACCTCCGCATCATCAACCTTCATTTGACGAACCACGTCAACAGTTGGGAAGACGTGGTTCGGTTTCCTGATCTTCCGAAGGTGTTCGCATTTAGCTTGGCGAAGGGTCCCGGCCATAGCCAAGGCTCCGGCGTAACATCCCAAATCAGCTGCATTATCAACCAGAGAGCGGAAAACATCCAGCTCATTCTTAAGCCAAGTCTCGAATGCCACAGCATCAACGGCAGGTAGCGGCTCACCAACAGAACCACCGGCCTCAGTCAAGCAGGTGTCGATTTTATTTTTTACCTCTCCCATGCTCTTCTGCCAAGCCTCGGAATGAGAAGCCAACTCAGTGGACAGCTCTTGTACGCGACTGTTCGCAGCAATCAAGTCCTTGTCTTTCTGTCGGCACGCAGCCAGGAGTTGAGTATTACTATTTGCAACCTCCTGCGCTTCCTCTCGGAACTTCTTAACTTTTTCTAGAGCAGCTTTGAGCTCAATCTCCTTATTCTCCAAGCTTTGGCGAAGGTCTTTATTATCTTTCTCAACTTCAATCAACCGATCATTCAAACGATGAAGATTATAACTCGCCCTCCGGCGCGCCGAGCGGTTAAGGAGCATCAACTCAGCCACTTTAACATCGATGTCATAGTGAAGGTTGTCCAATGGCTCGTTGGCCAGTCGAAGCTCCGCCTCCGGCACACAGACACGGTTAAACACCCGACCAAGAAAGCGCCTTTCCTTCGGAACACACTGTAAGTGACATTCTCGAAGGTCCGGACTCGTGAAAAGCTCCGTCGCCGGATCAGAGACTCCAATCTTCTTGGCGAAGTAAGGAAGGCTTGATCGGCTAGCCTCGCCATACGGCCTCTTCCCGGGGGTCCGTTCGGACTCAAGATCACCAGTAAACTCGAAGCCATCAACCCATATATGCGAGCCTGCAAACTCAGGAAATGACCCTCGTGGAGGACTCTCTGGCTCAAAGTCCTGAATGATATCATCAATACTTTGAGTAGCCGCAGCGCCAGCACTAGACGAGACCATCCTTTTTCCTAGGTCATCCCCAATGGACACATCTTCATCATAGTTACCTTCGCTGCTAGAGGTATCACTAACCTCATCAGATGAATCCTCGTCAGTGCCCCCCTCCTTTTCATCCTCTTTCTCTTCCTCTTTCTCTTCGTCATAAGAGACACCTTCGTCGTCTGAGATCTGGATCAAAGCACTAATCCCGCCAACGCGGGGCACCCGTCCTCCAACCCTTCCAACACCTCGGCCGCTTGAAACAATGGCCGAGGAGGAGGAAGTACCGGCAGCACCCGAACCAATTGCGGCCTTCGTCGCAAGCACCTTCACCCGGCCGGCGGCGCCGCCGTGGCCACGACCACGACCCCTCTTCGGCCGCGAAACAATCTCTTTCTCCTCCGCAGAAGCACGCTTCCTTTTCTTTGGCGCGTCCTCGCTCGATGGAGTAGGCCAATCAGCATACTTAATCCCAAGAATGTCAAACAGCCTGTTGACTCGACCTCCGCTACCCACCGAGCTGTGGATAGCTTTAACCTCCAATGTGGACAACTTCCCAACAAGTTCCTCCGCCCACTGCTGAACTCGCTTGTAAACAGCTTCGATTCCATCCTCGCGCCTCGGAAACTTTTTCCCAAACCTTATTCAAATCAACTGTCGGCTTCTTCAAACTCTTACCCTCATACTTGGGGTCATCCTCGACTGCAAACCATTTTTGCCTTCGGCTGAGGGGCCACACCTTGGCACAGCAATATTCTTCGACCAAGTCGCGGGCGCATTGAGACCGCGCTACCACCCTTAGGCAGTCAACAGCGGCATGCGCTTCGGCGCTCATCTTGGCCTCGGCGCCCACATCACCGAGGAGCGGAAGCTCTCCACAAAGCTCGGCGTCGCCACCAAGCTTGTAGTAAAACCAGAACTCTTGCCATCCGCTGGTCCACTTATTTTTCTAGGCTTGCACCGGCAGCTCTGACCCGGCGCGATGGCAGAAGGTGTACACCGCAATCCGAGACTGGTGTTACCTTCGCCATCAACAATCTTCCGAGGCTGCATATGCACACGATGAGTGCGAATAAAACCCTCGACATGAGGGACAATACCCTGGGAGCGGCACGCCCAAACATACACCGACATCTTCATAAAGCACGAAGGTGTTAGCTGATGGAACCTCATATTAAACCTCTGCAAAACTGAGGTCACAAAGGAGGCAGCTGGGAATCGCAGACCAGCCGCGAAGAACTCCTCGAAAACAACTACTTCATCAGCATCAGGCTTCGGCACAGTCTCCCCAGCGCTGGTCCTCGCTTTCCCATCCTCGATCCAGCCCCGCTTGACATAAGATGTCAACTCCGAAGCACAAACTCGGCTGAGTCCAAACTCAAAGGTCACTCCTTCATCTGCACCACTCGCAGAAGCAACTCGAGCAGTCTGCTTCAACCTAGCCATCTTTTTAGCTGACTTCAACTTCGAACAACGAGCGCCTATCTCAACCTTCGCAAACAAGCTAAAACTAACCTTCACTACAAGCAAATAGCAGCAGCAGGATGGCTAGAGCAAAGGTGGGCACAACCTCAAACACCATACCAACCCCATCTATTTATAGGCCGTGAGGCATGTCACCCCACCCGACAAAACCGGCACGACAACCGAATTCCACGGTGCCAAAAACGAAATGTACCGCTACAGTACAAACAAC
Source organism: Coix lacryma-jobi var. lacryma-jobi (assembly GCA_009763385.1). Classification (NCBI taxonomy): domain Eukaryota; kingdom Viridiplantae; phylum Streptophyta; class Magnoliopsida; order Poales; family Poaceae; genus Coix; species Coix lacryma-jobi. The sequence continues at coordinate 9,091,112 of CM019825.1, read as the reverse complement.
AATACAACGGCCCGGCCCAAAGCAGCTGCGGGCGTCGCTGCCAAGGGTCTTGTTACATTTCTCATCAAAGAGCGCTGCTTGGGCCTAAATACTGTTCTTTAGATCCAAGGCAACGAGAGCTACTGTTGGGGGAAGGGACCCTCGGCAGTGGCGCCGCGCGGGCTGGCTCGAAAGGCAACCTTCGCGCAACCCACGTGCCCTCACAAAACCTCTCCTTTCCGCTGATTGGGGCTCTTCAGGGTCGTTTTCCTAACCTTCGGATACAAATTTGACCCTCGGAGTTCGTTTTGTTTCTCGCAGGTTAAGGCGCTCTGAGGACACAGTAGATGACCTTCACGGACTCTGGGGCCTTTTCGCTTAAGACATCAAGCTCGGCGAGGGGCGAGGGAATGATGACTTGAAGACTAGTGAAGTCGAAGGTCTGGTTTTCACCTTCCCGCGAAGATAAACAAGGCAAAGTGGCGGCGGGCAGGAGGAAGACAAACTAGGGTTTCCACTCCACTCGTGTTTGTATGATTCTGCCCTTCTGTGTGTATAGCGCAGAAGAATCTTTCTTGTACCCTATTGTAATTCGGTCAGCACCCCTTGGTATCCCCTATAAATACCGGGGGGTGAACAGTGTAATGGGTACGTTTTTGGGGAATAGAGCCATCGTATCACTGTACTTGTTACCTTTGCACCTTCGCTTGGTTCTGAAGATCGGCCACCTTCGCCACCCCCCTGCACGTGTGCGGAGGTAGGGCAAGTGTGTTACCCAGAGAGTGGTTCCTCGACACTGGGGCGTCTTCCCACATGTCTTCGAACGCCGGTTGTCGGTGGTACAAAAAAGGGGTACCCCCAATCAACGCAAACACCCAAACGCCCAATCTCCGACTCGCCCGAGCCCTCCCAGCCAGGCCTCGGGCGAATGCTTTTTCTCCGCCTCGCCCGAGCCCGCTGAGCCAGGCCTCGGGCGAGCGCGAACGCTCTATCTCCGTCTCGCCCGAGCCCTCCCGGTCAGGCCTCGGGCGAACGCTCTTTTCTCCGCCTCGCCCGAGCCCGCTGAGCCAGGTCTCGGACGATCGCTCCTTTCTCCGCCTCGCCCGAGCCCGCTGAGCCAGGCCTCGGGCGAACGCGATTGCTCTCCGTCTCGCCCGAGCCCTACAGACCTCGGGCGAGCACGCTCCCACACCTCGAGCCCTATCGCACGAACCTCGAGTGGCACAGACAGCTGTACCAACCCATACCACCCATTTAATGCCTTCACCTACTCCGGTCATGTCCACTAGTGCACGGCATGTACCACAGTGACCGTGTAAAGGTCAAGTCACGTTTTCACCACAAGCATGGGCAAAAGGGCACCAGTGCAGCACTATTCGACCATACCATGCACTGTAACAGCTCGAGGCCGGCTCCGCGTCCCTCGAGCCATGCACTGTAACACCTCGAGGTCGGCTTCGCGCCCCTCGAGCCCTGCACTGTAACCCCTCGAGGCCGGCTACGCGCCCCTCGAGCTCTGCACTGTAAAACACCTCGAGGCCGGCTCCGCGCCCCTCGAGCCATACACTGTAACACCTCGAGGTCGGCTTCGCGCCCTTCGAGCCCTAACCACTTTCATACTCTTGGAGGACAGGTACCCCAAGACCCGGAGGGACCTCACCGCGTACTGTACAATCCGGGATGGGTGCTGTACGGCTCCCGCTTTGTCGCGCCCCACGTCCGCGCCCGGGAGGGAAGCCACGACTCAAGGACGCCTCAACCGCGACGATCACATCGGCTCCAGTGGCCCCGACAAGACAGGGTTTCTACCCTTCTCCGTATGGGGCACCATGCGTCCCGACACCTGTAATACTTTTGTAATCCTGGCCTCCCCTTGCTCTATAAAAGGGGACGCTAGGGCCCTCATTCGGGAGGACGAACAGAACACACGAGTCCACGCACAAACACGAGTCCGGACCCCGGTCCACGCTCACTGAGCTTGTATCTCCCTGTACAAGCACTTAGGTGCAAATAATACAAGAACATCTCCCCCCGCTGGACGTAGGGCCTTCTTTGCCCGAACCAGGATAAATCCTTGTGTCCCTTTGCATCACCATCCAGGAAGAGAAGCACGCGATCATATTACTCGTTGGTGTGATACCCCGGGTACGAAACACCGACAGTTGGCGCGCCAGGTAGGGGACTTCGCGTGTCCGAGCCGTTTTCTCGTTGATTCTTGGATGGCTTCATCCCCTCTTCCGTTCTCGGCTGGTGCCATCGTCTGGTTCGGGAGCCTCGAGTTCCTGGCCACAGGCAACGGCAACGAGCTGACTCTGCTCTCCACGGAGGGCCTGAGCGGAGAGCGCGACGCGTCACCCGCACCACCACGCGTCGCCACATCGCGAGCGGCGTCGTCGTCACCGTCATCGCCAGGCGCAGGCGGTACCCGCGGCAAACTCCTGCGCGCCCCGTAGCCAGTGCAGGGTCCCCAAGGGGAAACCAGCCCGCGTGCGGCCGGAAACCTCCAGGGCGCACCCGCGCGCCGAGAGTGACTTCGCATTCACCATGCGTACGGACCAGGACAGGAACCGCGGCCAGAGGCCTCCGGGACGAGCGCCATCGACGCCATTCAGCCTCCTCCCGCGCGGGTCGCGCCGCGCTTGGCGCCAGCGGCTCCCGGTCGGCCTCGACCGTTCAGCGGCTGTGCACGCCCACCGCCGCGACGGGCGCCATCAGGACCAGGCGATGGCGGACCGGGAGCAGCGGCCGGGCACGCTGCTGCAGGCCATGGCCAGCCTGGAGATCGTCCACCCCGCGCGCGTCAACCGCGACTCTTTGCCAGCCTTCGAGCCACCTCGGCGAGCCACCGTCGGAGAATGGTACCGCGAGCTGCGGTCCCAGCATCAGCCAAGGCGGCGTGCCGTCAGCGGCTTCGACTCCGACGAATACGACTACCACGACCCCGACCTCTGGGATCCCACCAGGGAGTGCTTCCAACTCGAGGGAGTCGTATGCGACACCGAGGACGAAGGCGACGACGACAGGCCGGCCCTCGACCTAGAAGGACCTAGCGATGTGGCCGCGGCAGGCGGATCACGCGTCCTGGGAAGGGACCAACCTCGAGCACCAGCTGTGCTGCCCAGGCACGACGATGGCCGAGCAGCGCAACTCGCACAAGTGCAAGAGGCAATCACTAAAGCCGAGGAGGAACGGCGACACCTGCTGCAGCTCCGGCAAACCCTGATGCAGGAACCACCCCAACCCCGAGGAGCGGGAGCTCGAGGCAGGGCTCGAGAGGTCCACCGGCGGATCCTCGAGGATGGGGCACCAGCACGCCCTGAGGTATGTTTCCCACGAGCTGGGCAGAACGTGGTGGCGGCGGCCATGATGCTCCGCGACCTGCCCGCCGTCTCCAACCCCGACGCCAGGCGCATGCTCGGAGAAATGAAAAACCTCCTTGAGACAGCCGCGGTACAGCAGGCCGAGAGCTCGGCGTCGCGCCGACGCGGAGCAGCCTCGGGGAAACCGGCGGACACGCCCCGCGACGCTCGCGAGGCATCCGTCCACCAGCCGGACGCCTCTCGAGCTAGGCCAGTCCGCGAACGGATCGTCGACAACCGGCCGTCTCGAGACCCCAACGACGCCCGCAACGACATCAACCGACGGCGCAAGGACAAGGGGCCCAAGAGCGTGGCTATAGCGCCCACCGAGGGGACGCTACGACAGCGACGAGGACCAGCAGGTCCTCGAGCCCCCGGGCCCCCGAGTCTTCAGCCGGGCCATCCGCAGCTCAACCCTCCCCGACCGCTTCCGACCGCCGACCAACATCGTAAGGTATGACGGGGAGGTCGAGCCCAAGCTCTGGCTCTCAGACTTCCGCCTTGGCTGCCAACTGGGCGGAGCGAAGAACGACGACCGCGTGATCATCCGTCAGCTCCCACTCTACCTCTCGGACACCGCCCGACGGTGGCTCGAGGGGCTCCCGCCGGATCGAATCCATGACTGGGCCGACCTAGTCAGGGTCTTCGACGGGAATTTTAAGGGGACCTGCGTACGCCCAGGCAACCCCTGGGACCTACGGCGTTGCAGGCAGGCGGCGGACGAGCCCCTCCGCGACTTCGCTCGACGGTTCTCGAAGCAGCGCCTCGAGCTCCCCCACGTGCCCGACGAGGACGTCATCTCAGCATTCCTCGCAGGCACAACATGCCAGGAGCTTGTTCATGAGCTAGGACGCTACCGTCCCGGGACGGTCGAGGACCTGATGGATCGCGTCACCAGCTTTGCTTCGGGCGACGAAGCAGTGGGGCCTTCTTTGGCCGTGTCGCGGCAAGGACAAAGGGGGGGGTGATCGCACCAGAGGGCCCCAGCAAGGGCAACGACGCCAAGAACGACAACAATGACGGGAACAAAAGGAAGAAAAACAAGCGCAAGGGCCAGAAGGCAAAGCGTGGCACCGATGACGACGACGACAAAGAGGTGCTCGTGGGCGCCCTCGAGCCTAAGAAGCCTCGAGGCCCCCCCCGATGGGGCTGTTTTCGACCAGATGCTCGAGGATCCCTGTACCTATCACAGGGGGCACCGTAAACCACAAGTTGAAAGACTGCCGACTGTTGAAGGGCTACTACTCCAGGCTCGGCGATAAGAAGGAAGACACGCCTAAGGGAAAGGATACCGATCGACGCGGCGGCAGAAACGCGGATGGCGACTTCCCCCCGGTGCGCGACTGCTACATGATCTACGGTGGGCCGACCGTCGGGCTCTCAGCTCGAGAAAGAAAGAAGGAGCGCCGGGAAATCTTTTCCCTCGACCACGGCGCCCCACGGTATCTTGACTGGTCCGATGCGCCAATCACGTTCGACCGTGACGACCATCCAGACCAGGTCATAAACCCGGGGCTTACCCCCTCGTCGTCGACCCCGTCATAGTCGACGTTCGGTTCTCCAAGGTGGTTGATGGATGGGGGCTCGAGCCTCAACATCATATACCTCGAGACCCTCGACCCTCTGGGGATTTCAGAAGGACAGCTCCGAGACCAGTGTCGGGGGTTCCACGGAGTAGTACCAGGGAAGAAGGCCCACCCCCTCGGGCGCATCGACTTACCGGTCTGCTTCGGCACGCGGCAAACTTCCGACAGGAAACGCTCACCTTCGAGGTGGTCGGCTTCCAAGGGACCTACCACGCCATCATCGGCCGGCCAGGCTACGCCAAGTTCATGGCGATTCCTAACTACACGTACTTGAAGCTGAAGATGCCGGGGCCGAAAGGAGTCATCACCGTTGACACCTCCTACGAGCACGCATACCACTGCGACGTGGAGTGCGTAGAGCGGGGGGAGGCCAACGTCCACCTCGACTCGCTCGAGGCCTTGGCAGCTCTGGCCACCGAGGGGCCCCAGAAGCAAAGCGTCACGCCGGCACCTTCGAGCCAGCCGAGCACACCAAGCAAAACCCGTCGACCCGACCTGGCCAATGGCAAGACGCTGACCGTATCACGCACCAGCCTCGAGCCCAAATAGGAAGAAGTGCAGTCGACGTTCCCCCGCTCCGCGCGAACATCGACATGTTTGCGTGGAACCCCTCGGACATGCCGGGCATACCGAGGGAAGTCGCCGAGCACGCCTTGGAGATCCAGGTCCGGGTCCAGACCGGTGAAGCAACGCCTACGCCGCTTCGACGAGGAAAAGCGCAGGATCATCGGCGAAGAGGTGCACAAGCTTTTGGCGGCCGGATTCATCAAGGAGGTATTTTACCCAGAGTGGCTAGCTAATCCTGTACTAGTTAGGAAAAAGAGTGGAAAAATGCGGATGTGTGTAGATTACACTGGTCTGAATAAAGCATGTCCAAAAGTTCCATTTCCTTTACCTAGAATTGACCAGATCGTCGATTCCACTGCTGGGTGCGAAGTGCTTTCGTTCCTTGATGCGTATTCCGGCTACCACCAAATTAGAATGAGAAAATCCGATGAGCTCGCGACCTCTTTTATCACGCCATTTGGTATGTACTGCTATGTTACGATGCCCTTCGGCCTTCGAAACGCCGGGGCAACATACCAACGATGTATGCAGCACATCTTTGGCGAGCACATAGGCAAAACCGTCGAGGCCTACGTCGATGACATCGTGGTTAAAACTAAGAAAGTCGGGACCTCATCAGCGACCTCGAGACCACGTTCGAGTGCCTCCGGGCCAAGAATGTGAAGCTCAACCCCGAGAAGTGTGTCTTTGGTGTGCCTCGAGGCATGCTACTTGGCTACGTCGTCTCACAACGGGGGATCGAGGCAAACCCTGAAAAAATCTCGGCAGTCACGAGGATGGGCCCGATTCGTGACCTCAAGGGTGTGCAAAAGGTAACAGGCTGCCTAGCCGCTCTCAGCAGATTCATCTCGAGGCTGGGGGAAAAAGCACTGCCCCTCTACCGCCTGCTAAAAAAGACGGAACACTTTGCGTGGACCGCCGAAGCAGAGGAGGCCTTAACCAAGTTAAAGGGGTTGCTGACTTCTGCGCCAATTCTCGTGCCCCCGCGACCAGCCGAAGGTGACGATTCCCCCGAGCCCCTCCTCCTCTATGTGGCTGCAACCACTCAGGTGGTTAGCGCGGTCATAGCCGTCGAGAGGCACGAGGAGGGCCATACATTGCCGGTCCAGCGACCGGTATACTTCACCAGTGAAGTACTCTCCGAGGCCAAGGTCCGGTACCCGCACATCCAAAAGCTACTCTACGGCATCATCGTCACAAGGCGCAAGCTCCAGCACTACTTCCTAGCTCATCCCGTGACGGTGGTGTCGTCCTTCCCCCTCGGAGAGATCGTCAACAATCGGGAGGCCACGGGGCGCATCGCCAAGTGGTCCGCCGAGCTAATGGGGGAAACCATCACCTATGCACCGCGAAAGGCCATCAAGTCTCAGGCGCTGGCCGATTTCGTTGCTGAGTGGACCGACACTCAGCTCCCGCCGCGCAGATTCAAGCCGAGCTCTGGACCATGTACTTCGATGGATCCCTCTCACGAAGACGGGGGCAGGAGCAGGCCTGCTCTTCATCTCACCCCTCGGAGTACACATGCGCTACCTGCTACGCTGCACTTCCCCGCCTCCAACAACGTCGCCGAGTACGAGGCCCTCGTCAATGGGCTGCGCATCGCCCTCGAGCTCGGGGTCCGACGCCTCGACGCCCGAGGAGACTCGCAGCTCGTCGTCAACCAGGTTATGAAGGCCTCAAGCTGCATCGACCCCAAGATGGAGGCGTACTGCGGGGAGGTGCGCAAGCTGAAGACAAGTTTTACGGCCTCGAGCTCAACCACGTAGCTCGGAAGTACAACGAAGCCGCAGACGAGCTGGCAAAATTGGCGTCCACGCGCAGCACGGTACCGCCAGACGTCTTCTCGAGGGACGTCTTCGAGCCATCCGTCGAGATCGACCCAGGGGCTGGGACCTCGACGCCACCCCTCGAGCAAGGCACGGGGGCTCGAGATTCGACGCCACCCCTCGAGAAGGACCCCTCGACGTCCGCAGAAGCGATGCAGGTCGACACACACGCCTCCCCGTCGTCACGGCCCCTTGACTGGCGGACGCCCTACCTCGACTACCTGACACAAGGCGAACTACCAGAAGACAAGACGGAGGCCCGACGCATCGCCCGGAGGGCAAAGACCTACGTCATCTACGGCGACGAACGGGAGCTATACCGACGAAGTCCAACTGGAATCCTTCAACGCTGCATCCCACTCGAGGAAGGGCGCAAGCTCCTCGACGATATGCACTCGGGGGCTTGCGGCCACCACGCAGCGCCGAGGGCCCTGGTTGGCAACGCCTTCCGACAAGGCTTCTATTGGCCGACCGCCATCGGGGATGCCAAGCGTTTGGTCCAAGCATGTCATGGGTGTCAATTTTACGCCAAGCAAACGCACCAGCCCGCACACGCCCTGCAGATGATCCCAATCACTTGGCCATTTGCCGTTTGGGGGCTCGACCTCGTGGGTCCCCTCAAAGGACAAGTGGAGGGTACACACACATGCTCGTGGCCGTCGACAAGTTCACCAAGTGGATCGAGGCTAAACCGATAGGAGACCCCACCTCCGAGAGGGCTGTCGAGTTCATCGCTAACATCATGTACCGGTTGGGGTGCCTAATGTCATCATCACCGACAACGGCACCCAATTTACGGGCAAAAAGTTCACCAACTTCTGCGATGACAACAACATTCGCGTAACCTGGGCCTCGGTCGCCTACCCCCAATGCAATGGGCAGGTCGAGCGTGCCAACGGCATGATACTCCATGGGCTAAAGCCAAGGCTGTTCAAGACCCTCAAAGACTTCGGAAAGGGGTGGGCTACGGAACTCCCTTCGGTGCTGTGGGGCCTCAGGACTACGCCGAGTCGAGCCACCGGGTTCACTCCGTTTTTCCTAACCTACGGCGCCGAGGCCGTCTTACCTACGGACCTCGAGTACGGCTCACCTCGACTTCGAGCCTACAACGAGCAAACCAGTGACGAAAGCTCGCCAACGCCAAGGACCAGCTCGAGGAGGCCCGAGACGTGGCGCTCATCAACTCTGCACGCTACCAGCAAACACTTCGATGCTACCACGACAGGCACGTGCGCAAAAGGGACCTGGCGGTGGGGGACCTCGTGCTTCGACGGCTGCAAGATAATCGAGGGCGCCATAAACTCACCCCTCCGTGGGAAGGCCCATACACCGTGGCCGAAGTGCTCAAGCCAGGCACGTACAAGCTCTACGACGACCAAGGCAGGATCCTGGCGAACGCGTGGAACATATCTCAGCTACGTCGCTTCTACCCTTAAAGGCCTCGAGGCCTTGTTCATTTTATCACTTTGTACAAACATGTCAAAATGAATGAACAAACTCGTACATTATCGTTTATATTGCTTCGCATCTAAAGGTAGCCTCGACCCTGCTCTGCTCAGGGTCAAGCCTCCCTCGGGGGCTGGCGGGGGGCCCCTCCCCCAGACTCCGGAAAAAATGAGCGTTTTTCTTTTCAAAAGTTTTGACCCTTGTCTCGACCCGTGCCTCGAGTGAACTAGCGACGTCTAAATCCTAAAATACCTCGAGCCACCAAGGGTCGGGAGGCGTCGACGTAGACGTCCACCTACGCCCCCGGGCTACGGTAACCTACCTACGCCTCCCCTCGAGGAGCTCGCGACGTATCGAAGGAGCACAGACTAAGTTAGCAAAAACTCGAGCTTGCGACAAAGAGAAGTGGTCAAACGCATTTGAAAAGAAAACAACTCTTTCCATAAACAAATCATATACATTCGGGTCTCGACGTACCCTCATTTATGTCACAGAATTCTTACAAGGGCCTCAACGCCCAATTTGGCACGCAGGCCTCAATCCTCGTCGGTGCGGTACTCCTCCCCAAGGTCCGCAGGGGCAGGCTCGACCTCGACGCCCGAGCTCGAGGGAGGAGGGCTCCCGACGCGCTGCTGGCGTCAGGAGGCATCACGTCCTCCTCGAAGATCTTCGCAAGCGACGCCCCCGGCCTCTCCATCTTCTCCAAAATTTTGTCAACTCGGCGGTTGTTCCATTCCTCATCCTTCCCCTCGATCTCGATGAAGCCATTCGCGACAACATGGACCGGGAAGCGGAAACCGGAACGAACAACCGCGAGTGTCTGCTTGACACCGTGATGGAGAGCTTGCCGGACGCGGTCCCGAGCGGCTGCGTCGAAGAAGCATAAGGCGTCGACCAAGGCGTCGCCTCGAGCCATCGCGCCTTCTGCCGCAGCTACCGCAGGAGCACCCCACATAGGGACGAGCCGGTCGAGGGAGGTGCGAGCCCGCTCCGCCACCATCGTCTCGTCTTGGAGTTGGTCCAAGAGAGCCTGGTTCGTCTCACGGAGCTCCTCGACCGTCTTCTCGACCCCTGCGCAATAAACAAGGAAGAGTGAGACGACGGCATAACAAAAACTTCGAAACCCAAACAAAAACAAGGTATAAGCCTCACCGTCGCAGTGTTGCCCCAGTACGGCGAGGTCGCTGGTCAGGCCCTCAGCACGCTGCTCCAGCCTGCGCTTCTCGGCCAGCGTGAGGAGCTTCTCGGACCTAAGGTCCTCGATCAGCCGGCCCGCCTCCACCAGGGCCAGATCCTTACGGATCACCTCCTGCCGCGCCGCCCCCTCGGCAGCTCGGGCGGTGTCGGCGCCACTCACGGCGTCTTCAGCCTCTTTCCTCGCCGCCTCCGCTGCGGTTCGGGCGGCGGCGGCCTCGCCACGGGCGTCAGCAGCCTCCTGCTTCGCCGCCTCGGCTTCAGCACGGGCGGAGGTGGCCTCGCTTCGGGCGTCCGCGGCCTCCTTCCTCGACGCTTCGAGAGCAGCGGCGGCCTCCTCCCTGGATCGGGCGACCTCGCCTCGAGCCACCCGGACCTTCGCCTCCGCCTCGTTAAGCCGGCTCGCCATCTGGGCGTTCCGGCTCAGCTCCGCGCGGAGATCTCGAAGCTCCGCCTCGGCCCGCTTGAGGGCAGCGGACACCTGAGCGGACCGGTCCGCCTCCTCAGAGCAGGACCGCTCCGCCTCCGCCATGAGCGCGGCCACCTCCCGGAAGATGGACCGCACCTCACGCGGGGCCCCCCGCTGGGCCGGCTGCTCGATGGGGACCACGGCGAGAGGCGGGCTCAGTGGGACGGGAAACGGCCATATCGGCCGGTCGAGCTCGATGTCGGGCAGATCCTCCTCCGCCTCGAGCTGACCCGACTCCCTCCGTCCCTCCGCTGGCGCCTCCTGTTGCTCCGCCGCCTCCCGAGGCGGCGCCACTGCCTCGCGTGGAGCGAAGGCTCGAATGACGCTTCCACCGTCATCGAGCCCGCGGCGAGGGGCGGCCCCCGCTCCAGCTCATTCAGAAGGTCCTCCACCGTCGGCTCCTTCTCCGCCGACACCCCTCCCCCCTTTCCCTCCTCCGCAGCCCGGCTCGCGTTGCTCGGGGCCTCGAGGGGCGCGGTCTCCTCAGCCCCGGACACCGGCGGGGCCGTGCTCGCCCCGGGCACTTCCCCCGAAACAGACGTCGTGGTAGGGGAAGGGTGCCGCTCCCAGTTGGCGCCGTCGCCGGAGGAGGAGGGGGAGGATGCAGCGCCTCAGTCGACGCGGTGGAGGCTGGCTCGATGCCGTGAGCGGAGGCCCCTGCAGTATGAGATAACAGCGGTGTCAGAATCAGGAAGGATGCCTCGACCCCTGTGGTCGATGGCGACGGCCTCACCAAAATTCGCGACGACCAGTCGGCCCCCTCGAGCCATGGCAGCTCGAGCCTTCTCCAGCCAAGCGGCTTCTCTAGCGGAGGAAGGAGCCATACCTCGAGGTGCCTGTGCCTCGACGGGGCCCGAGGACTTGGCCCTCTTGGACGAGGCGAGGTCCACCTCCTGATAGGAGCGCTTCCCCCTGAGAAAACAGAGATAGCATATGTCATCAAAAAGTAAAAAGGTAAAGCCTCACTACCGACGAGGTCCAAGAAGACTACTCACCCAAAGCGGCGGCTGGGCTTCTTCCCGGAATCGCCGGACCCACTCGGGGCTTCGAGCCCGCCCCATGGCTCGAGCCCTGTGCCTGGGCCGTCTCCGCAGGGCTGGGATGGGGAGGGCTCCCGACGCCTCCCATGGCTCGACCTCGAGGGAGAGCCCTCCTTCCGCCCCACATCACGGGAGGGCGACCGCACCACCCTCGTGCTGATATCATGGCGCTCGCTCCGACGCGGGCTCCGGGACCTGCTCCGGCGCCCGCGCTGGTGGTCGCGCCCTCCCGCGTCCGCCTCCGCGTCCCGGTGGCGGTGCGGCGATGAACTCCGGGGACGCTCGCGCCCCTGGTCACGAGATGCTCGGGGGCTCCCTCCCCGACGCTCATGATGGCGCGGGCTCGACGCCCCTCTTGGCGCCCACTCCTCCGCGGACTCGACGCCCTTGCCGCTTGGCGGCTCGCGGGGGTCGGGCCCCGAACCCTTCTCGACCTGTCGGCCGCCTCTCGAGGCCCGCCCCCTCTCGAGACCCCCGTCTGGGCTGACGCGGGGGCGGCCTCCACTGGCGCAGTGGCGGAGGCGCTCCGGGTCCGGGGCTTCCTTGCGATTGGAGGCGCGTCCGGCGCGGAGCTCGACGGACCTCGGGCCCCCGACGAGGCAGGGATCGGCGCCGCCTTCCGCGGCTGCGTCCCGCGTGCCCCTTTTGTCGGTGGGACCTCCAGTGTGCCCCCCTGCACAGAAGAGCGGTCAGCCCTGCCATCGAAGAGCCCGCGCGCGTCAAGCGCGCATCCATCCCCTCGTCGTCGTCCCCCTCCTCGTCACTACTCTCCTCCTCCGAGCTCGAGGAGCTCAGCTCGGGGGACCCGTCCCCAGGCTGACGGTTGCGACGGGCCCTCGCCAGTCTCTGCTCCCGAGCTAAGCGACGCAAGTTTTTATCTTTCTCTTTCTTCTTTTTGCATCCTTGCTCTCCTTGTCCTTTTGAGCAGAGAGGCGCCTCACCTGAGCATCCGCGGCGTCTTCCCTCACCGGGGCCTCGACGCGCGACAAGTAAACGCCCCCTGAAGAAAGGAGAAGCATGAGGAGACAAACCACAAGACGGATGCAAACGGATCGAAGGAGGAAGAAGGGGGAGGAGGTTCGAGATAGCTCGACTCGAGGGAAGCTTACCAGGTCAAGACACCCCTCGTCGGGCGCCATCGCAACCAGGTGGGAGAGTTCAGGGGTGAACGTCCCCTGGATCGTAATCGACACCCGGGAGACGCCCTCGTTCCGGGACAGCCTCTCTTCGGCCATCCTCGAACGGTTGAGCGCCTCGAGCTGAGCCTGCGGGCCCATCTCGTGCATAAGAAGGGGGCGGTCCGCCAGCGGAAGAACTCTTCGCTGGTGGAACGCCCAAATGACCGCTTGCACGGTCAGCTTCTTCTCATCCACCAGCGTCTTCATCATCTCCATCAACGGGACCAGGTGGCGTTGCCTGTCCGCCGCAACACCCCAGGTCCACTTCTCCGGGCGTTGAGTGAGGACCCGGCCGGTGTACTGCGGGAGGAGGCCACCTTCGTTCCGAAGGTAGAACCAATGGTCGTCCCACCCGGCCTGGTTGGAGGAAAGCTTGTACCGTAGATACTCGCGGGGGACATTGGCCGACGAGGTCCCCGCCCTCGCAGTAATGGCAAGGAGCCCATACGCACGAGCCGCCTCCCGCTGGGCTTCAGGGACTTGATGAAGAGCTCGCCCCGGAAGAGATGGACGAACATCTCCCAGTGCGGCTCCATCTTCAGGTACCCCTCGCACACCGCGGCGAATATGGCGGCGTGCGAGATGGAGTTGGGGGAGAAGTGTTGAAGCTCCACCTCGAAATGGTGGGTCAACCCTCGCAGGAAGCGGCTCGGAGGGACGCCGAGCCCCATGCGGTGGTAGCGCGTGAAGCTCACCACATACCCCTCCGGCGGGTGCGGCTCCCGGTGCTCCGCCGACGGATAACCCACCATGCGGGCCCCTCCTCCGGATTGGGGCGCAAGAGCCCCTGGGCCACCAGCGAGTCCATCTCGCTCTGCGACACCTTCGACGGGCTCCAGTCCTCGGCCGGCGATATCTGTGTCTGGGCGGCCATGACGGTGGCGCGGACGGATCCGAGCAGCGGACGGGCGGCGGCTAGCTCGAAGGAGAGGGCGCGTTAAGGCAGCAGCGGCGGCGGCGAAGGCAAAGGCAAAGTAAAGGGTTCTCTTCCCCTCTTTTCGATATTTATAGGGAGAAATCCAAAGGGACGGGATCTCCCACGACGTAAAAAGGTAACAGAATGCATTCAATGCGCCTACCTAACCGCGTCTCGAGCCGGGTGCAGGTCACACGCGTTACCTCTCCATTCGCTCCACTACCCGGGCCCGCCACGACCGACGCTCCGGCTTCGCGCCCGTCGCTCTCCCCGACAGTTTCCGCCTAAAAAGGCGCGCCCAACGGGCAGAAGACTCCCAGAAGACGGAGGCCTCTTCATAAAGGTAAAAACGGGCCCCGGCCCTAAGTCTCGAAGCAGCGAAGGCTGGCCCTCGAAAAGGGTTCGACAGCCGGCTTTGAGCACCCGAGTCAGGGACACCAAGGGGCGCCACTCGAGGCATCACTCGAGGGCCAAGCCCTCGAGCCCCCCACGTGTATCCAAGGCGGGGAGCTCGACATGCAGTGAGATCCCCTCGGAGGGAGGCATCGAGCCACCGGGTCCTATCGAATGGACCCGGCACTCCTGCAGACTGAGCACCCATGCTTTATGAGACCGCCTCCGGGCCACAGTCGACCCCTAACGAACGGGCACGAGCTCTCACTTGGATTCCCCGTTACTAGCTCACGGGAACCTCGATACTCGCCCACTCGGGGTAGTACGAGGCATCCCACCTCGCATCCGATCGAAAGGACTCGCGGGACGACAAGCCAGGGCAATCGGCATGCCGGACAGCTCGAGGAGCCGGCCAGTCGGTTCAGCCTGGCACCCCTCGACGAAAGAGGGTCTAAAAACTCGGACAGTTACGACTAATCTCTTTCTTTGTCTGAACATGGGATTTTCAGGCCTCGGGGGAACGCTCGACCTCCTTCTCACCCGAGCCCTCGAGACCAGGCCCAGGACGAACGCTTGTTCTCCATCTCGTCCGAGCCCTCCGAGCCAAGCCTCGGACGGAGTCCCCACGACAAAGGAAAGGTTGCTTCGAACGTTTAAATTTTATTACCAAACTGCATTTCGAGCCTGTTGACAGGAACACACGGCGCCACGATCTCCGCTCTCTGACGATATCCGCCCAAAAAGGCGCACCCACTGGGCAGAAGGCTCCCAAACGACGGAGGATTCTTCGGAAAGCCCACGAGGGAGTTCTAACCACTCCCCCGTGGCCTCGGGGGCTACACCCGCGGTGTCGCTCGCACGACACCCACGGAATCGAATCGACAAAATCCTCGAGACCAGTTAGCTATCCATCGAGATCCCAATCTGAAGCCCCTGCTCGAATGCAAGCACTCGAACAAGGGCTCGGGGCTACTGTCGGTGGTACAAAAAAGGGGTACCCCCAATCAACGCAAACACCCAAACGCCCAATCTCCGACTCGCCCGAGCCCTCCCAGCCAGGCCTCGGGCGAATGCTTTTTCTCCGCCTCGCCCGAGCCCGCTGAGCCAGGCCTCGGGCGAGCGCGAACGCTCTATCTCCGTCTCGCCCGAGCCCTCCCCCCCCCGGTCAGGCCTCGGCGAACGCTCTTTTCTCCGCCTCGCCCGAGCCGCTGAGCCAGGTCTCGGACGATCGCTCCTTTCTCCGCCTCGCCCGAGCCCGCTGAGCCAGGCCTCGGGCGAACGCGATTGCTCTCCGTCTCGCCCGAGCCCTACAGACCTCGGGCGAGCACGCTCCCACACCTCGAGCCCTATCGCACGAACCTCGAGTGGCACAGACAGCTGTACCAACCCATACCACCCATTTAATGCCTTCACCTACTCCGGTCATGTCCACTAGTGCACGGCATGTACCACAGTGACCCGGTGTAAAGGTCAAGTCACGTTTTCACCACAAGCATGGGCAAAAGGGCACCAGTGCAGCACTATTCGACCATACCATGCACTGTAACACCTCGAGGCCGGCTCCGCGTCCCTCGAGCCATGCACTGTAACACCTCGAGGTCGGCTTCGCGCCCCTCGAGCCCTGCACTGTAACCCCTCGAGCCGGCTACGCGCCCCTCGAGCTCTGCACTGTAAAACACCTCGAGGCCGGCTCCGCGCCCCTCGAGCCATACACTGTAACACCTCGAGGTCGGCTTCGCGCCCTTCGAGCCCTAACCACTTTCATACTCTTGGAGGACAGGTACCCCAAGACCCGGAGGGACCTCACCGCGTACTGTACAATCCGGGATGGGTGCTGTACGGCTCCCGCTTTGTCGCGCCCCCACGTCCGCGCCCGGAGGGAAGCCACGACTCAAGGACGCCTCAACAGCGACGATCACATCGGCTCCAGTGGCCCCGACAAGACAGGGTTTCTACCCTTCTCCGTATGGGGCACCATGCGCCCCGACACCTGTAATACTTTTTGTAATCCTGGCCTCCCCTTGCTCTATAAAAGGGACGCTAGGGCCCTCATTCGGGAGGACGAACAGAACACACGAGTCCACGCACAAACACGAGTCCGGACCCGGTCCACGCTCACTGAGCTTGTATTCTCCCCTGTACAAGCACTTAGGTGCAAATAATACAAGAACATCTCCCCCGCTGGACGTAGGGCCTTCTTTGCCCGAACCAGGATAAATCCTTGTGTCCCTTTGCATCACCATCCAGGAAGAGAAGCACGCGATCATATTACTCGTTGGTGTGATACCCCCGGGTACGAAACACCGACACCGGTACATTCTCTTCTCTTGACCCCTCAATCGCTCTCCCCATCAAGTGGCACGGTGGCCACGTTACCTGTCACTCACCGTGCTTCTGCTTCCATTCCTACTACTCGATCCCACTTCTTCTTAATAATGTCCTTGTTTCTCCTACTCTAGTCAAAAACCTTATTTTCGTTCGTTCTCTTACTCGTGATAACAATGTCTCGGTTGAATTTGACCCTTTCGGTTTCTCTATCAAGGATCTTCCCACCCGTACTGTGATCCTCCGATGTAACAGCACTGGCGATCTCTACCCTCTGGCTCCTTCACCTTCGGAGGCCCTGACAGCCACTGCTCCCAGCATCACGCTCTGGCATCAACGTTTGGGTCATCCCGGGCGCTATTCTCTCCGTCAGTCTCTACCGTACCTCGAGTTCAGCTCCACCAAACAGACGTCAACTGCGGGTGAAGCCTGACAGCTCGGCAAGCACGTTCGTTTACCCTTTTCAACTTCTACTTCAGTTTCATATGTTCCTTTCTAGATCATTCATGCTGATGTCTGGACTTCACCTGTATCTAGCTTTTCTGGGTTTCAGTACTACCTTGTTCTAATCGATGACTTTACACACTATGTATGGACATTTCCTTTGCGTTCAAAGTCTGTTGTTCTTCAGTGTCTGCTGCCGTTTCACGCTTATGTCTGTACCCAGTTCCAGCTTCCTCTGATTGCTTTCCAAATTGATAATGGCAAAGAGTTCGATAATCACGCCTTTCGTACTCATCTTGCCGCCAACGGAATTGCCTTATGCCTTTCCTGTCCTTACACATCGTCCCAAAATGGGAAGGCAGAGCGAATATTGCGAACTCTTAACGATTGCGTTCGTAGTCTTCTTCTTCACGCTGGCATGCCTGCACCATACTGGGTTGAAGCCTTGGCCACTGCCACCCATCTTTTGAATCTTCGGCCCTGTCAAGCCAGCGGGACTAAAACCCCTTCTGAACTTTTGTTCGGTGTCCCTCCCTCATATAATCATCTTCGCGTTTTTGGTAGCCTTTGCTATCCTAATCAAGCCGCAACCACACCCCACAAACTCAGTGCTCGTTCTACGTCGTGTGCTTTCCTCGGCTATCCAGCTGATCACCGTGGCTATCGCTGTCTTGATCTCTGCAGCCGCCGTGTTGTGACGTCTCGCCATGTCACCTTTATTGACACTGAATTCCCATTCAGAAACATTCAGTCCCTTCCGACAACAACAATACCAGCGGACATGACAATACCGTTGTCATTCAATGTCCTATCGTGCACCCCTCTCAAGCTCGTCAGACTTCTTCCTCTCCACCACCTATATCACCACCACCACCACACCTCCCATATCGCCTGTTCCCTCCCAGCCAGCATCAACGACTCATTCGCCTGTTGCGCCTCATTCGCCTGTTGCTCCGGCCCGTACGGCTGTTACTCATTCGATGATCACGCGTGCTCGGGCTGGAGTCCATAAGCCTAATCTGCGTTACGCGCTGACATCCTCTGTTCAGCCCATCTCTCCAATTCCTTCTTCTGTGTGCACCGCGTTGAAGGATCCAAATTGGCATGGTGCCATGGCTGACGAGTTTGCCGCTCTCCAGCGCAATCGCACCTGGCGCCTCATCGACCGGTCGCCTGGAGCACACATTGTCTCCGGGATATGGGTCTTTAAACACAAGTTGAAGCCCGACGGCACCCTCGATCGGTACAAGGCACGATGGGTTGTCCGAGGATTCACTCAACGAGCCGGTGTCGATTTTGATGAGACCTTCACTCCTGTAGTGAAGCCCGCCACAATACGCACAGTTCTGACGATTGCGGCATCCCGGCGCTGGCCGACGAAACAACTCGATGTTTCTAACGCCTTTCTTCATGGCAATCTCAAGGAGCACGTATTGTGTCAGCAACCAATGGGTTTTGCTGATGCAACTCAACATGAAGTCGTATGCCTCCTTGACAAGTCCCTCTATGGTCTAAGTCAAGCTCTGCACGCGTGGTTCACTCGATTCGCAGACTTCATCGTCAAACTGGGGTTTCAAGCTACCCGCTCTGATTCCTCTTTATTCATTCTGAGGCGCGGCTCGGAGGTCATTTATCTTCTCCTGTACGTCGACGATATTGTTCTCACCGGCTTCAGACCCAGTCTTCTACAGCAAGTTGTCGATTGCCTTCGCGCCGAGTTTACAGTCAAGGATCTCGGTGAACTTCACTTCTTCCTTGGAATTGATGTCAAGCGGACTGCTGCAGGGTTCGATCTCTCCCAGGAACGTTACGCCGATGACATTTTGGAGTGTGCTGGCATGGCTAATTGTAAGCCTGTCTCTACTCCCATTGATTCCAAGGGTAAGCTCTCAGGTGATGGTCCAGCCATCGATGACGCCTCAACGTATAGAAGTTTGGCAGGCGCCCTGATGTATCTCACAGTGACTCAGCCGGATCTCGCATTTGCAGTACAGCAAGTCTGCTTGCATATGCATGATCCACGTGCCCCGCATATGACACAGCTCAAACGAGTTCTTCGCTACCTTCGCGGTACCACGACACACGGGCTTCATCTTCGCTCGTCGGACAACTTGAGCGTTACTGCATATTCTGACGCCGACTGGGCAGGATGTCCCGATACCCGGCGATCTACATCAGGCTTTTGTGTGTTCTTGGGCGAGGCTCTAGTATCCTGGTCCTCAAAACGTCAGGCTACTGTGTCTCGCTCAAGCGCGGAGGCCGAGTACAGGGCGGTGGCGAACGCCGCAGCTGAATGCATCTGGTTGCGGCAACTACTTGGCGAGCTTCACTGCCCAGTCAGTAAAGCTACAGTGGCGTATTATGACAACGTTTCTGCAGTTTACATGTCTGCAAATCCAGTGCATCATCATATAGAGCTCGACATACATTTTGTCCGCGAACGCGTCCAACTCGGCGATCTCCGTGTGTTGCACGTTCCAACGGGAGAGCAGTACGTTGATATAATGACCAAGGGACTGCCGACAGCGACGTTCGAAACCTTCAGGTCCAGTCTTTGCGTTTCACCAATTGCACGCCAGACTGCGGGGGGGGGGGGGGGGGTGATGAGAGCATATGTATTGAAGAGTCTGTATGAGTATATGCGTGCTGTATGCACAAGAAGCAGTTGCTTCAGGGGACATCCCCTTCCCTGTAACTCTATAACTCTATATTCATGATGAGTAATACAGATCAGTTGTTGGCTCCCCATTTACTCTCTTCATGCATGTGAGCGCGTCGACAATAACAGCAAACTACCTGCATGCTGCTTGCACACAATGCATGACGACCCAAACAAATTAAATCACGGAGACCTTTCCCTTTCACAGGATACTTGTTTTTTTTTTTTTGGTAAGTCGGCAAACGACTTGGCAACGACGACCGACTCCCAGCTGAAGAAGGGGTTAGGCCCACTTAATTATTTTCTACGATTTTATAATGAGCATATATATATATATATATATATATATATATATATATATAACAAAGTGACGTAACTTAATACAAAATTTAATTGGACCACTATTTGCAACACGTAGCAAAAACTACTATTTGACACAATGCAACAAATCTCCTTCTTATAAACATTCAAGACAAAAGGTAAAAACTAAACGCAAAAGAATGCTAAATTCTAGCTTAGGTACTTCTTATATACTCTCTCTGTTTTTTTAATATATCTTATATACTAGGTTTATCCAAAGTCAAATATTTTCATATCTTTTACCAGCATCAATTTAAAAATATCTATATAAGTTAACAACATAAAAATTATGTTTCTAGAATCACGGTAACAAATACTTGCATAATATATGCATGCATGGCGAGATGTTGTAGTTTTCAGTTTATAGAGGGAGTAGACTATAACTTTCCAAGGACGACTCTCGAATCTTTATATAGCTCCCACTGCACCCATGGATCGAACGCCAGCCAGAGTAGCCAGACTCCAATATCCAAGTCGTCGCTCCGGCCGATCCCCTCTCGCTTGTTTTTCTCCCTTCTCCAAAGCACACGTGACACGTTATAATGGCGTCCAGCCGAAGCCACTTCACAGACCGGCAGCACCCGCTTGTCAACACGCCCTCCTACGGCCATGAGGGCGCCTATCGCTGCAACATTTGCCTATTCAAACTCGCCGGTTTCGGCAGCCACCACTGCAACACCTGCCACATCCACATCCACGACGCATGCGCCGACGACTTCCGGGAGACCATCGACTTCTTCGCGCACCCCTGGCACCCCCTCACGCTACGGCGCATCCCCAGTGAACGGTTCTGCGACCTCTGCAAGGGGCACTGTTCCACCGGGAGCTTCGTGTACAGCTGCGTCAAGTGCTCCTTCGACGTGCACCCTCTCTGCTCGAAGCTCCAGCGGAAGATTCGCAGCCGTCTTCACCCAGGGCATGATCTCCGCCTGCTCCCTTCAACCGGGGACCACTGCGCGTGCGCGGCGAGCTGCGGCCAGCGTTTACCCGTGTGGCACTACCGCTGCTCGTGTTCCTTCAGGCTCCACATCACGTGTGCCTCCTCTAGCGCCGAGCGGCCCACCGCTGCTGGCAACCACGGCAGCTACTACAGCCATGGAAGCTACGGCAACCACGGCGGCAGCAGCTACGGCAACCACGGCGGCAGCTACGGCCACCACGGAAGCTACGGAGACGGCTACAGCGCTGCTGCTAGCGGTGGTGGTCAGACCGATATTGTCATCACACCGAACCCCCTGATGAATGCTATCGCCAAGTTTCTGCTCAAGACAAGCTTCGATGTCGCGATCAGTGCAGTTACCGGCGGTTTGCCATTGTCGCCGTTGGTCGAAATCCTGTCAGCGGCCTTATTAGATAATTGAGGAGCATGTCATACATGACTGCCGGTGATCCGGTAGATGATGCTCAGCCAGTGTTAGTGTTATCGGCGCGGCCGTGGAGCTAGCGTACCCCTCCTCAGCTCGTATGATCGTATCGTATGAAGAACGACAACAGTGCTTTGTTACCTGTATAATAATAATGGGTTTTGTTGTGTCTCACAATATGTTACTCCCTCTGTCCAATAAAACATTCAGCTATGGATTGTGTATCAGTAAAAAATAATTCATGTTTGATCAAATATCTAGTGAATACTGTATATTCACATCTGTGACTCTAAATTAATTTTTAGAAAATACATTTCGTAATAGATCTAGCTAATGAAGCTTATGGACATGCTAATGTCCGTCCTTATGTCCATATAATGAACTAATTTATGTTTATTTATTAATTAGGTCCCGTACGGCAGCAGCTGCGTCAAATCACGCGTGCTATTGCATGGGAATATGACACTGTAGGGGTGTTGGCTTCCGTAAAACCGCATGCATGATAATGAAGCTTATGGACATGCTAATGTCATGCACTTTTAGAATTAAAAAAAATCTAGCTACTAAATTGTGTATCCAAACAAAATTCTAATTACACCATTGTGTTACTTACAATAAATTTCTCAAAATAAGACCAATATGGATATATTTAGATAAAATTTAATTTACAAACATTTATCTTATAAAGATTTCTTTGATAAAATAGAGACAATGTTTTAGTTTTTGAAAGTAATGTTCTGTCTTTACAATCCAAATGTTCTAGGTTCAAAAAAAACAATATTATATATTAATAAATAAAATATTATATTCATATGAATATATTAACCGTGAAAATCAAAAGATAAATAATGCTATGAAATATTTAGAAACAATAAAATAATAAAAACTTAAATAAAAGTATTAAAAGACAGCATAAAAGATTCTTCATTAGTCATATTTTCATAATATTACATATTTGATGTCATAAATCTTTGTGTTTCTCTCTATAATTTTGGTCAAAGTTGAAAAACTTTGACTCTCCAAGATTCTTGGGATGCCTTATAATTTAGGATGGAGAGAGTACATCATAAAAGATTATCTGTGCACTACGTGAACATCACGTGTATTTGTAGATAAAAAACAAAACATAAATTATAAATAGAAGGAAAGAAAAACTAAAATAGAAAAAATAGAAAAATAAAAATAATACTAAAAACTACATAGAAATAAAAAAGAAAGAAAAAAGAATTGACAAAAGATAAGAGATATAAAAATAGTAACAGATTAAAAATTTATAGAAGGCAGCACAAAAAAAAAGAAAATAAAAAACAGAAAAAACGAAATAGAAAAGAAAAAGAAAAACCAACATACCTGGGCTTCTTGGGCCGGGTGGTCGGGCAGCTAAGATTAGCCCTCTTACCAGCCCGCTAGCGATTCCATCCACCACGGTTTTTTTTTTTTTTTTTTTTTTTGAGAAACGACGTGCTGAGACGTTTTCGTAGCCCAAACTCAGGTGGCCCAACGCAGAGCTGCAGCTGCTCGTTTAACGGCGGCTACGGGCCGCAGCTGGACTTCCCTGCAGCACCCGTGCTCAAGATCGAGATTTTTTCATGCTATGTAAACTAGACTCCTGTGCAAACTACGCAAACTC
Organism: Coix lacryma-jobi var. lacryma-jobi; assembly: GCA_009763385.1. NCBI lineage: Eukaryota > Viridiplantae > Streptophyta > Magnoliopsida > Poales > Poaceae > Coix > Coix lacryma-jobi. The sequence goes on along the minus strand of CM019825.1, from coordinate 9,068,377 downwards.
TAATCAAGACCATAAGAATCTAATTTAATGGCTGGTAATTTTAGCACTCAAACCTCCTACTCATCTTATCTGGCTGTTGTAAAACACCCCTATGAGTGGAGGGGTTTAAGTGCTAAAATTACCCGCCATCAAATTAGATTCTTATAGTCTTAATTAGAGTTTGCATAGTTTATATACTCCCTCCGTCCCAAGATATAAGGCGCGCACGTATTTCAAAATTCAAACTTTCTTATCTTTGACTAAGAATTAGTCTAATCATATGAAAAACTTATACTATAAAAGTAATTGTATTATGTTTGTATTTAGAAATACTTTCTAATGATCAAACTTTTATTTCTATAAATTATATATTATAAAAGAAATTATAGGTCAAAATATATTTTTGAAGACCGTGTCAAGTCAAATCGCGTCTTATATCTTAGGACGGAGGGAGTAGGAGTCTAGTTTGCATAGTTTATGAGGTCGAGCCCGTTCTATACCGCTTGCGGGTGCGCGCTCGCACTTCCTTGTTTGTTGAGATTTTCTCGGGCCGGGACTTGGGACGCACGGTGGATGTAACCGTCGCCAAGCCAACTCGCCGTCCGGTGGCAGGAAGCCAGGAAGGATCACACGAATTCGCCATATATCTCTAGTCCCAGCCGCCTGCACGTCGCCCCTCCTCCGGCACGTCGCCTGGCAAAAGGTTCGGGTGGATTCTGCGTGGCCGGCCGTGCAGTGAGTGGGTAGCATCACAAATAGCTGCCCGGGGCCTTGTGAGTATATAGACAACGCTCACGTTAACCCTTGTTGGTTAACTATCCGCAGTCACATTTCTCTATTTTCATCATCTATACTGTTTGGTCATCAAGATTCTCTTCTCTATACTTATTTCTTCCGCATCCATCCATCCTCTATATCATCCTCTATATCCACTTTGAGCCCACTTATCACTTTATCTAAATATATCCACGAGAGATCTAGTTTTAAAGAATTAATTGCAACGAATTCAATGATGCAATTAGAATTTAATTTGAGTTTTTGGTTTGTTAATTATAATATTTTTTTAAGATAACAAAAGTAGTAGTAGCAGCGGGGTCCATCTGTATGCGCTCTCTCCCTCACAACTCACGCATGCAGCAGCAGCAGCGGGCCCGTGCATGCAGATAGAGTACGCCTTGGAAATCTCCTAAACATAGCGCATGCGGGACTCTTTTACCGGATAGAGGACCGCATAGCGTATATGAGTGCGGCGTTTTTTACGCTATAATGGTACTGCAGGATGGAAATAGCGGATTCACTGCAGGTAGTCTTATGCTTGGATAGAAAAAGATGACGCTGTTGTATCTTGAGTCCAGAAAAGTGACACCTATGTCTGCTCACATTGAGGGGCGGGCTTGTTTACGGAACCAGCAGCCCTGACTGGTTGATGTGGAATAGTTAGTGCCTGATTGGTTGCGAGATGTGGGAGGAAACAGGCTCGTGGGATGCAGCGCTACGATGTTTGGTTGGCTGGCTGACAAGCCAAGCCTGGGTCAGCTGGTCATGTGTCGTGGCCTGGCTCCGCAGAAACACGAATGAGTTCCGTTTCTCGTGAGCCAAGCCCGCTCGATGCGGCTTGTGTGCCAATTGTGAAGCAAAAAGTGTTGGCACAAGACACAAATAGGCAACCAATTATCTTCTCGCAACAACCGGACCAAAAATGGACACGAACCAATCAATCTCGTCTCGCATACGGCCTGGCCAACAGCAGCCTGATTGGTTGGGATAGAACGGGCTCGACCTGATAAAAAAAAATCTCGATCTTGAGCACGGGTGCTGCACGGAACCATCCTGACTCTCTACTTCTCTCAACCAATCAGGCCCTTAATTCAGAAAGGGACCAAGGAGAATACAAGGTAAATTAAGTAACATGATTTTCACGGGAATCAGGGGGTGCTTAGTTGAGAGGTGAAAAGTTTTTGGATATCACATCGAATGTTGTGGCACTAATTGAGGTCTATTAAAAATTTACTAATTAAAAAACAAATTTCATATTCTGTCAGGAAAACCGTGAGACAAATTTATTAAGACTAATTAACATGTCATTAGCATATTTTTACTGTACTACAACATTATCAAATCATGGACTAATTAGGCTTAAAAAACGTCTCGCAAAGTTATCGTAATCTATATAGTTAGTTATTTTTTAGTCTATATTTAATACTCTATGCATGTATCCAAACATTTGATGTGATAGGTGAAAAAAATTTGGGGCGAGAACTAAACACCTCTCAGTTCAATTTTACAAGAAAAACGTAACATAGAAGAAATCCCATGTTCCAAGCAGGCCGTAAGATGCTATATCTTGAACCAGTCTAGTCGAAATTCCTCAAATCGTTATAGAGGGAGTAGAATCGGAGAAGGGAGTTATTTAACTATAAAGGCTGAACCAATCAAGGTTAGAACACACTCTAACCACAGAAGAAAGAAAACTAGAGCTACACACAAGGCAGCGAGCCAGCGATGGGCAAGCAGCGACAAAAACAGCTGAGGGTACTGTAGCAAAAACGGCAAGATAAAGGACCAGCAGACTGAGAAACCTGACCTGGTACTTGCCTTACCTACGTCTAAACTAGTGATCTCAAAGTTCCATTGATGCGCCTTATGGAGAAAAATGGATTCAGATGGACTGATCACTGATGGAGGATAGAGGAAAATGCGGAAGCCTGATTACCGTCTGAAGAGAACCGACCAATTTAACTTACCAATATCAAGCTGCTGTCATATGCAAATATCTACCTACTCCCTCTGCATCATGTACCGGGGACAGCAGGTTAGTCTTTTTTGGGCATGTGGAACAGTCCCATGAAGCTTTATGTTTGCATCCTGCAAGGAATTCGGATAGCTGAACCTTGTAATACCAAAGACAAATTTGATGAAATTTGCTCACTTCAGAATGAATCGACTTCTGTTCTTCCATCTTAATCGTATCAATACACAAGCTCATACAATCAGAGTAGAATGCTTGACCACCTTCTATTGAAAAGGTTTATGCCTGTCTTGTTTTTTTCTTCTCTCAAACAAGCAGTGGAGCTGCATATCGTTATATCCCTTTCAAGTACTACAATGCTTATTCACTGCCTCTGAAACACACAAGTCACCAACTGATAACACATTAAGACGAAATTACAATTTGTCAGGAAATAAATACTGTTCTATGTTCAGATTCTAGTGGAGCCGAACGGACAGATCACAACTTGTATGTACATCGATTCTCTCAGTGATGTCCTAATAAAAAACAATAATGTTCATATACTATAGTGCTTTCTAGAATGACGCAGGGTGGATTCTAGGAAGGGATATTCTAATATTCCTATGCTGCTAGGTCATCATAAGTGTCTCTAGTATTAGTTTAGTACCCTGATTAGTTAGTAATAGTGTAGGTTAGCCTGCCTTACATGTCAGACCTCACATTACTATAGCGATGCCACACGTGAAAATACAACCCAATTGATTCTGTATGACACATTGACACGTCATGTTTGGAATGGAATTGCAATAATATTTGGGACCAAGAAACTTCACATGGATTTTCAGGAAGTTTTTGGAACAGTTGTGGACTTGTGGTACGTATCATAAACAAATCAACAAATAACAATAAGGAATTTGAGGGGGTTTTTTGTGTTTATACTGAACCATGTTTTTCCTTCTTGAAGTGATACATATAAATGATCAATAAAATGACGAACGCATGTGGTACTGTTATCCTTATCCTTATCATCAAATTTGCTGATTTAAGCACAAAATAAATGAGTAGTAGCACTGCGACATTTCTTGTGTTAAGTTTACATGCAGTGCAGTTTGCTTCTTTTCGTGCACACCCAGTTTATTGGTGGATAGCTAGCTAGGCATCAGCTTTGGTACCAATTGGCTGAGTAAAACTGCACTAGGATGGAGTTCGATAGGCCAACACATTGGCAAGTTGAAGCAATTGAATAAGAGAGCCCACTGAAGGTTCCGGAAGATTGAAGTTATTGAAATGTTAAGCTATGAACCTAACACTGTATCATTTGTTAATGTGGCATCATTATATAAAGAAGTGGTAATTGCAGCATGGATTGCACTCGACAAGGACAGCTCGATGTCAGCCATCGATTACAATATAACTGAAAAAAGTGTCTTTTAGTAACATGAACTTGTCTCAAACACTAGTATCTAGTGTTTCAGATTGTAGGAAATGACCATAAGAAGCCGGTGGCTTGCAGTGAGGTATTTCAATTACACACGGCAATATATGACACACTGCCATTCCTAGTGTTTACTCTTGGGTAAAGCATTTGACTGTCACTATCTTCTCACTGCAAGTCTGAATGAACTGTGAAACTGTGGAAGAAAGCAACTTCTGTCTTGCCGTTGTAACTTGGCTAGTTGGCTGCCTCTACAATTATTAAATCTCAATCAACTATGCCTAAGACTATGAGTTTCTTTGTTTTTTATAGGACTAGTTGATCTTACAATCCTTTCCTTGATGGGGAATAATTCCTTTTTGTAAAACCGCAAACTGCTGTTTGCTACTGATCAAGGCTCAAACTGCATTATTCCCTTGATGTGCACGCCTTTGGTTGTATTACATGTACAGTGTACATGAATACAAAGGATGATCAACTAAAGTATGTAAAATAATTTTTCAGACCGGAGCAATTGTTGGATTTTAGTTTCATTCCCAGAAGAAAAAAAAAAGGATTCAGATTTTAGCCTAAGCTACCTGCCTTTAAGAAAAATGCTGCTTGCTGAAGACAGCAATATCACTATGTGTGAGATTAGTGCCCCACAACGCTTGTATTATCTTCATGGACCACGCAAAGTTTTCATTTCGGCAGCAACCATCTAATTATGTGAGAATTCCGAGTAGGGTGGCTCCAAGGAACTGGTGAGATGGACATATAACTAGAAGCCTTCCCTGTCAAGGTGTCACTCTCAACCACACTCTGCTATCATCAGAATAATAAGAGGTGGTAGTAGTATAAAAATGCAGGGAACGTCGCACTTCTACACTACACTGATAAGAAGCATATACTCTGCACTAGCCCTTCAGAGTTTCAGTACAGAGATGCCAACATCACCAAGCCCTTGCATGTCCCGGAACCGCTGACAAGCTCGAGAGCTCAGAGATAATCGCCATGAACAACGAGAGAGAAGACCAAGAACCGGCAGCCGCCACGACCACGGACTCGGATTGGCTCGATGAGTCCATCGCCTTCCTAGCTGCCGACCTCGACCTCGGCTTTAACGACTATGGCTGGCTGTCGGCATCGGAAGCTCCGGAGCAGCACGGCGTCGGCAGCATGGTCGTGGAGACGCTACCACCTACTGCTACAACCCTGCACCAGCCATGTCTGGACCTTGATACTAGCGTTGCGTCGTCGTCACCGATGACCTCGCAGCAGGAGTCTGGCCGGCAGCCCAAGAAACGCAAGTCTCCCGGACACAGCAGCAGCCAACAACCCCAGGCTGGCGGCGGCGGAAGAGGCGGCGGTCAGCAAGAAAAGGGAGGAGCGAACTGCGTCAGATCGAAGCCGAGCAAGAAGGGGAGTGGCAGGGGCACCGCAGCAAGTCTGGACAGGGAGGCGAGGTGGGCGGAGCAGCTGTTGAACCCGTGCGCGGCCGCCATCGAAGCGGGCAACCTGCCGCGCACGCAGCACCTGCTGTACGTGCTCGGTGAGCTGGCCTCCTTCTCCGGCGAACCCAACCACCGCCTGGCCGCGCACGGGCTGCGCGCCCTCTCGCGACGCCTCCCGCACGCCGTGGGCCAAGCGGCTGCGGCGACCGTGAAGATGCCAGCCTGCGAGTGCCCGACGCCGGTGTTCTCCGGCGTCGACCCGCGCCTGTTCCGAGCCTCGCTCATCAGGTTCAACGAGGTCAGCCCATGGTTCGCGGTCCCGAACGCGCTGGCCAACTCCGCGATTGCGCAGGCCGCGTCGACGAAGGGCGCGGTGACCGCGACCGAGCCCCGTCAGGGTCAGGTTCACGTCGTGGACATCGGCGTCTCGCACGGCGTCCAGTGGCCGACGCTGCTCGAGGCGCTCACCCGCGTGCCGCGGGGTTCCACGCCGCCCTCCGTCCGCCTCACGGTCGCCGGTCCCACGGCCACACCACCCGTGCCCTTCTCCGCATCGCCTCCAGGCTACGACTGCTCGCCGCAGCTGCTCCGGTACGCCAAGTCCATCGACCTGGACCTCGCCATCGTCCAAGCGCCATGCTTGGACACCTTGCGCGGCACTCTCACCCCCGGCGAGACCCTCGTCGTCTGCCTCCAGTTCCGGCTCGGCCTCGCCACCGCCGACGAGCAAGCAGCTATACTCCGAACGGTCAGGGACCTCAACCCGGGGCTAATGGTCATCACTGAGCTGGACGGCGGCGGCCGCCGCCGCAACGGTGACAGCGCAGCCAGCGAGTTCGCGGCGAGGCTGGAGCTGCTTTGGAGATTCCTTGACTCGACGGCGGCGGCGTTCAAGGGGGTGGATGCGGATGAGAGGCGGGTGATGGAAGCGGAGGCCGGGACAGCATTGGCGCCCACGGCGTGGCCTGGAGCGACCGTGGGCGAGGGGAGGGAGGCGTGGCGGGCGCGTCTGGCCGCGGCGGGGTTTGAGGAAACGGCGTTCGCGGGCGAGGCGGTGGAGACGGCCAAGGCGCTGCTGAGGAAGTACGACGGCGGGTGGGAGCTGGTGCCGCCATCTCCGCCCGCGGCGGCCGCGGTGGGCCTCCGGTGGAAGGGTCAGCCCGTGTCGTTCTGCTCCCTGTGGCGGCCGGCGCAGGCCAGCCCACAGATGACGGGGCGTGGCGCGTAAGCGACAAGCGATGCAGTCACGCAGAGGTGCAGGCGGACCATGGTTGCGCAAGCGTTTCATCGTGCATGTGCTGATGCGCGCGCGAGCTTGTCCCATGATGGTCTGGACTGGACGGAGACTCGGAGAGCTCTGGTGTTGGACATGCGATGCGGTGCGCCTGTGGGACGACCCGCGCGCGCCGGCGTAATGTGTTAATCCTGTCACTCTGTAAAGTCTGAGACGAAAAGGTGGTTTGTATCATTGTATGGGAGAGGCATAGGCACGACAATTTTTTGTTGACTTAACTCTGCTTATAATAACAGTATGCATGTACAAAAGTCAGGCCTCTTTGGAAATTGGAATGACGATTTTTCTCGTTAATCCTGTCAATTGAACTTTTTTTGAACGATTCGAGCATTGAACTTAGTCGTATGAAATTCAAGTAAAGGTTGGTCACTCTCGACGTATCAAAGGGCGATGGCCATCACTCTTGTGTGTGTTTGATAATGTGGCCCGTTAGCCTGGCCACGTCCCCGGGCTACAAGTGCGCGTGTTTGACTTGCTAGGCCCACCAACCAGACAGATCCGTGGGCTGCAAAACCCTCTTTCATCTGTCTCTGACTGGCTTCAAGCGCTCACGCGCGCTTGACTGCTTGATTGAGTCAGGCCGTTTGCGAGTTTTCACCTCCCGCAGCCGCACGCTCGGCCATTAACGCTAGCAGGAAGTGAGGTGAGGCAACGCCAGACGCTAAGGCGGAGTCGGCCGCGTGCGCATGGTTCCGCGTCGCAAGGGAGTGGTGCCTCCGCCGCACGGCGGGCGTGGGTTGTTCGGGCGCGCGCGCACGTCGCGCGCTGGCGAGTGGTGAGCGCCACAACCGCACGAGAGGCTGAACTTGACAAGCTTGCTCCTCGATCCACCACCGCACGCTCCGCCCTCAGTCGTGCGTAGCTCATACCTACTCCACCTCTACAGCCACCGAACTTGCCTCCGTCGGTACTGGCCCAGCCGGCGGCTAGCAAGTGCTTGATGGAATGCCAACAAGAGAAAAAGAGGGTTATACAATAACACAACCCTATTATAGAAACAAGGTGGTTATATCCACCATTACATCCTACTAAACACAATCTAATCTCGGTTTAGCTCCATAGAAACGCGAGAATCAAACAATAAGCGAGGTTGCACCATGAAAACTGGGCTTGAGCTAACCACAACTAGGGCAACCGGCCATGTCGGGCAGAACCATGAAATCAAACATGCCCCTTGTGACCCTAGCAACATTGATGGGCCGCTCGTAACCCCACACTCAGCCATCGTCGCTACTGTATTTGTCATCATCCGGCCCGGACCGTCCCACAACCCAATCCATGATCTACCTTTGCTATTTAGGGAACGTATGCTATGGAAACCAGTCTCTTGTGCAAACTATAAAAACTCTAATCAAGATCACATGAATCTAATCTGATAGTGTGTTATTTTAATACTTAAACCCCTTCACTCATCTCATCATAATCCAACCAGGTGTGGGCACAGTGGAGGTTTACTTTCACCTCTAACCATCGGATTACATCCCTGTGATCCTGATTAGAGTTTCTATAGTTTGCGCAGGAGGCTGTTTTTCATAGTATACGTTGCCTTGCTATTAGGCACAACTTTGTTCTAGGCAGCTAAAGGCGTCTGATGTCATGTTCCAAGATGTCTTACTTCATGATTTCTTTACGATCAGCACCTTCTCTCCATCCCATTTGCTCCCCCACTCTAGAGATCCCACACTCGTCCGTTCCTAGTTGTCTCAATACATGACACGATGTGCGGAAAAGAAGGAAAGAAAGAGAAAATACAATATTTCAGGTGAAACAAAAATGCAAGAGAGAATTTTGTTTTTTTAAAACCGAAATATTAGGAACTGTTGGATAGCCTTTTGCTAATATCTTTTTAGGAGTCGAACAATATGGATGTTTTAGCAGAAATATTTAGGAATCTCTTAGAGATGCTGTGAGAAATGACGCATAATATTCTTTGGTTTGATCCCAACACAAACAGGGAAGTGCTAAGCGGCATAAGAATTAAATGACCCATGCAAACATTCGATGGGGAAGAAATCTGTTGACAAGATAAATGTCAATCCCCATATAACACATATTTAATTTCCGATTTCATCAATCCTGGAAGTGATATATCAAACCAACAAATAAATAACTGCATTACTCAGGCAGAGTATGCATCTTAAATTATGAACTCTCCGGTGATCCATGGGCCTGAATAACTACTCACAACGCGTTACAAAGAGGACTTTGAAGCTGGAAGCAAGAAGTTGAGGATTGCCTCGTTGAACCGCTTTGGATCCTCTTCCTGAGGCATGTGGCCGGTGTCCTTGAGGACCTCCAGCCTAGCATTTGCTCCAAGTTTCCTGCATTTGCATTTACCTTCCGTAAGTTTTAGACGACACACGTGAAATCAAACTGTATAAGGTGAGATCAGCATGTACTGACCTTGCCACTTCAAATGCCTTCTCGACAGGGAATATCTGATCATGCTCTCCCCACAACACAAGAACTTCCTGAAAGATTGGACAGATGTTGCGTAAGAAGATAAGATATAGCACGGGGAATTCATGAAAGATTGGGGGTATCTAGGAAGTACCTGGGGGAGAGGTGTAAGCTGGAATTTGTCTTTGTTACCCAGTGTTATCCCCTTGATTAGCTCCTTCTTCTCTTCTATTTTGTCGCTGTACAAATACTGCAGCAGAGTCTTACTGTTACTCAAATCTAGAGGTCATTTTCATGCAGTCATGCTGAGATCATAGAGGTAGTTTCTATCAATAAGTAACGGATTACTGTGTTGTGTTTAAGTCTCCAGAACCACAGATAAAACCGCACTTCAGTAGGCCTTCCATTGTTGACGTTGACTACTCTCAGGTTCCATCCAATTTGCAACTGAATCTAGAACCCGCTTTTTTTTTTTTTTTTTTTTTTTGTTACAACAAGAACCCGCTGTTGTACAATGCCAGCACAAGACTGATACTGAACATGCGCAGGGGCTGTTCTTGCAAAGAAATTACGATGGGGTAGCATAGCATAGCATACCAAAATATGGCAGCCGAGCCAATACACTATGGCTGTGTCTGTCCACTTATCAGGTGCTATAGAGTTAGCCGTCAACGTCAACAAAGGAAGGCCTGACGTCTAGACGCCTAGAGGTCGGGGAAAAAAGATGGCCGCGCGCGATGCCTGTCGTCGTTTGTTGGAATGCAGGTAGGTAGGCAGGCATGCGACGACACGCTTGTACTGGAGTACTGGTCACTGACCTGTACTATACTGCTACTCTGCTAGTAGTTCTAGAAGGAACCGGATGGCAAGAGCGGGCATCGTCCAGGATTGATTGATTGGAAGAGCGGCACGACCGGAGGAGCGGTTGGGAAACGAACGGCTGGGAGTTGATGGCGATTCAGCGCGGCAGTTGGGAAACCCGGGAAGCGAGCGGCCGAGGACGAGGAACCTGGCATCAGAAACCCCGGGAGGATTCCGATCCAGGGCCGCGTCATCACCAGGCGACGTGGCAATTGGCATGGCACCGTCCCGACGTGACGCGGAGGCCAGGCCATCTGACCATGCATGAACGCGATGCAACGGAGCGGTGAGCCAGATGGCCCAAAGGAAGGACTCGATCCCAATGCGGCACGACGAGCACGCGAATGATCGTGATGACGGGATTATTGTTTGATCGGAAGCACGATTGCGTCTTCCATCTAGTGCTTTGAATCGTAACTCGTAAAGTGTAGGAATTCAGGCATGGATGGAGGTAGGAGAAAGGCATTACGTATCTCTATCATCAGATCCGGGGAGGAGTTTGCTGTTACCTGGACGAGGTCGCGGAGCACGAAGCCCGGCGTGAAGCGGCGCGGGCGGTGGTAGGCGAGCTGCAGCAGCCGCCGCATCCGCTCCGGGGAGCGCGGCAGCATGACGTCCTCGACGCACTCAGCGCCGCTGCGGCGGAGCAGGGCGCGGTCGTCGGCGTCGGCCTTGAGCAGGTCGGAGCTGGCGATCACCACGCGCTCCACCGCGGCGGGGCCAAGCAGCCGCGCCACGTGGTACGCCACGAACCCGCCGTAGCTGGTGCCGGCCACCGACACGCGCGCCAGCCCCGGCGGCGCCACCACGGCCGCCACGAGCTTCGCCACCGCCTCCGCCTGCTGCGCCTCGGAGACCCGCCCGGCGCCGGGCGCCGCCGACGGCGGCGTGGTGGACGAGCCGCCGAAGAAGAGGAGGTCCGGGACGATGAGGCGGAACCGGCGCGAGAGCGGGCCCACCTGGCCCCGCCACTGCCACGTCGCGGGGGGCCCGAAGCCGTGCAGCAGCACCAGGACGGGGCGGGCGTCGTCCTCCTCGCCGTCGGCGGCGGCGGCGCCCGCCGGCGGGAAGCGCCAGCAGTGGACCGTGGTGGCGCCGCCGTCCAGCGGGACGGTGGCCTCGATGAGGCCCGCCGCGGCGAAGCGGCGCCGGAAGTGGGCGTCCATCAGCGGCGCGATGCCGAGCGTCGGCATGGCGTGGCGTGGGTGCAGGGCGGGCGGTGGGTAGCGGACCTGGATTCGAGAGGTGGGTTGTCTGGATGGAGACAGACTTTATAAGGGCATCCGCAATGCTGTTCAAATCGCTAGTTATTTGGTCTCTAGGAAGAATGTTATTGGCTCTCAATGCAACGTAGAAATAGCTAGCTAGATGAGACATAAATAAATAATATTTTGATGAAGCAACTTACAAAAGTAACATTCTTATTGGCTATCGAGAAGAGAGATCAAATAGCTAGCTAGCTATTAGGAAGTCGCTAGCTATTTGATCTCTCTCCACGATAGCCAATAAGAGTGCTACTTTTATATTATTTTTATACGTCATCTCGCTAGCTATTTATAAAGTGCTATTGAGAGCCAATAGAATTCCTTCTAGCTATTTGACAACCATTGCGGATGGCCTATTTATAAAGTGTTATTGAGAGCCAATAGAATTCCTTCTAGCTATTTGACAACCATTGCGGATGGCCTAAATGGAGACCGTCCGTGCACTTTACAATTAAATAATTTCGCTGATGCGTAGATATACACGTTGTAGCCAAAGAGTTTGCAAATGTCACGAATCACGATTGTTCACGTGTGTGGTCTTTACCGTTTTACCTGAAGATCGAATTTTGTCTTTGGGTAGGAAAGAGCATTGAAGAGATTGTCTTACACAAATCACAAGCGGTCCAAGCGGGCAGAAAAGATCAAAAGAACATGAGTTCATGAGCACTAGTATAAAAAAAACGGACTTGGGAGCTGAGAGCCTGAGACAGCACTCAAAAGATTTATCGCCCAACCAACTGTATGTCGTTTAGTACGTACTACGAGTAGTGATTACGCAGGGATGCATGGTTTCAGCATGTTCACAATCACAGATGCGCGCAGGTGTTTAACATGGTGACAAACATTGGTATTTTAAATGATTCTGGAGTCTGAATTGGGATCGAGAGTTTCAGATATTTACTCTTATGGAACAACATATGCTGAATAAGGCAGGTAAGCCAAGGAGCCCATGACCAACAGTTGATTTCCAGCTTTCATCTTCCCTGTCTGGAAGCTGCAGCAGCCATGGGGCATTGAGCCGGAACGAGACCCTCTGAGAAGGTGCTGCTTCTTCTACTCCTTGCTAACACTGCCACCGGAAACCATCACGGTCATCCTCTGTTTCCACAACCTGGTCAGACGCCAGCATAACAGGACGAACAAATGGTTGGTAGTTCTGGATTTCTGGCTCAGCGTTGTGTTTGTATCCTCAGGATGGGGGAGAGGGATCGATCGATACAGCCAGCCATACAGGAGGAGGAGTAGCCCTGAGAAGAAGGGTGGCATTCCTACAACGTGCCAGTTCAACGTGGAGACATTCGTCAGGTTACGACAAACCTATAATCCACGAGCTAACTTTGTTACAAAGATGGTTCTTTTACAAAAGAAAAAAAAATGTGACCCTACAGCCTACAAAGGTCGTGAAAAGATCATTAGGTGAGCGGCTCAGCGAGGAAACTTTCCGGAATTTCGTGGCCCTCCTTCTAGAAACACAAACAGGGGAGGCGCCAACATATCTGCCATGAAGCAGCAACAACCGTACTTGGCTTCTGTGGTTGAGATCCCTGGACTCGTCATTAGCATGGAAGTGACATCCTTGATCCTTCCACTGATAGCATGAGTTGAGGAAAGCTTGTGCTGCATGTCTGAAACTCTGAATATCTGGCGTCCTTGCAAATACGTACTCCTAACGACCAGGTGCAGCACAGAGATCAACTGCATAGTGCAGACACTCTGACAAAACACCAAACCATGGATAAACACACCGCTCCGCTCCTGACTTCGGCTCTGTTCGCTTGAGTTTTAATCTGTACAAATCAGCTGTGAAATATTATATTTTCCAAAAAAATTAGGTGTACGAATCAGTCGAATTGGCTTCTAGCTCAAACTGACAGGTTCGACGCGGTTCCGCTGATCCATGCGAAGGGATTCACGAACGCGCAGGGATTCAAACACCAAGAAACGTATAGGCCAAGCAACCTAACAATTTCCTAAACGCAAAGGAACGGCGTAGAGGGATTGTTGGCGTGGTCGGCGTAGGCCGTGTGGCCTCGCTAGACACATCGCCGGCGAAAGCCGTGGGCGTCCTCCTCGAACCGGTACCGCTACACACTACACCACCAACGAGTCGTAGTCGTACACATCTTTGGTTTCATCCCACTAAACTTTAGTCACTTTTACTGGCTAAAATGTCAAACACCCCATTAAAAAAAGATTGAACATGCTTTTTAGTCCCTTTCAGTGGAGGTGTTTGATATTTTAACCATTAAAAGGAATTGTTTAGTGACTAAAGTTTAGTGGAGTCGAACCAAACATTCCTAGACCCACGGAGACCACTATTCTCCACACCGTGTCGTATCCTACGGTGGCGTCCATCAGGGGAAATGGGGGCGATTCAAGTTTCGCGTATTCCCATTGCTGAAATATTAAGTTATATAAAAAACTTACCAATGCATTCCAACAACGACGCTTTGGCCGAGTGGTTAAGGCGTGTGCCTGCTAAGTACATGGGGTTTCCCCGCGAGAGTTCGAATCTCTCAGGCGTCGTGCATTTTTTATAATTTTCTTTCTTTTTTGCAAAAAATGTATTTGCCCCTTCTCTCTCGTCTCTTCATTGACACTATAGGTTTCTTCACTGATTTATTGGGACAAACCATCCACTGATTATTTTGTACTGACCTCTGTCTCTCTTCATTAACAATACAGGTTCCTTCACTTTCAAAATTTTATAAATAAGTAAAAACAATATACGGTTTTATACAAACCAATGTTCACGGAATATATAGAAAGAACTATATTCTGACCTTACAGTATCCACAGCTCATAAAGACTGAACCAAAGATACAGAACAAGCGAAATAGCAGTTAGCCAGTTAGGCACATAGCCGTCTCGCGGTGCTTCTTTTCTGAAAAGGATAGGCCAAATTTCACCATTGCCTGAGTTCTTTTTTCCCTGAACCGAAAAGGAGCAGGTGCTCTGCCTTGCCTTTGCCTTAGACTTTAGAGATAGGAGAAGAAGAAGAAAAAGAAAAAAACAGTGCAAACTGAAACTTTAACACATGACAAAAGGTCCTTTCGCTACTAAAATCCGTAGGCACACCGTCGTTGGTCGATATATTTGTCCTATTCATTTGCCTTATCAGTCATACTTCGACTTATTCTCTCTCACAAAATACTATTAAACCATGAAAACGAGCGGCTGAACAACCCAATTGTCATTTCCTGAGTTAAAACTCTGTGTGTATCATGTACGAGTATTTACATGCTATCTTCTTTTGGCTTTAATCGGTATATACAATATGTCACACGTGTCGGTTACAGAGCTCTGGTCACTCTTTCTCATTTCTATTTTGTCTGCACAGGGAATCTAAACTTCAGATGATTTATGTAAGTTGACATCATGTATTTACAAGGTATGGTGTTCGATTGCTGTCAGGATTGAGAAACTGTGAGTCGGTGATCAAACTTTTGGTGGAGCTCACTCGTGTAAGCTCTGGATTTGCATGGCGTTGAAGGAATCAGTTCAAGCACGTCACCCATTTTTAGCTCCTGGTTCCAGTTGTGGACAACGTGGCAGTTCAGCCTCAGCCTCAACGGCATCCCATAATTAGAAGACCTATTCAGTAGGTCCAGTATCGTCCAATTTTGGGGGATTTCTTGCACTGACATCTGTGAACACACAAAAAATTACTTTTGTGGTTAATCAGAAGGTACAACATCAAAAGACAGGAGATACCTTCTCATTCTCCAGAAGTATTACTAGTACTGGCCCTTTGTGATCACATTGTTTTGAGTAGGACAGCAGACAGGCATCAGAGTGAGATAGAATAGTGTGTGTTTCCTTTGATGAAGCATCACGTGCAAGTGATGAAGGATGATCTGTGTTCAGAGCTTGACAGTGCCATGTAACAACCCATCTAACCCACTCAACCATTTCAGAAACAGACGTGGAGCAACTCCGAGCACCTTCCTTGTATCTCCAGTGAGCAGCAATTCCAAACTCTGCCTTCAAATGCATGTCCCTCGTACGAATTTGGATCTCAAGTGGCAGCGTTTCTTCAGTGAGAACAACCGTGTGCAGGGACTGATACCTAGCAAACATTATTCCGTAAGCATTGCGGCTTACTTTATTGCATACTACTCCCTCCGCTCCAAATTAGTTCACTTTGACTTTGTCCTAAGTCAAACTCATCTAACTTTGACCAATTTTTTAGAAAAAAATATATTAATATCTATGTGTGTCAAATAAATACGCCATGAAACATATTTTATAGAGAATCTAATTAAACAAATTTGATGTTATAAATGTTGATGCATCTTTCCATAAACTTGGTTGGAGTTAGAGAAGATTGAATTAGGACAGATCAAAGTGAACTATAATTTGAAACGGAGGGAATAAATAGCATGAATTTACATAGTACCTGTTGGGTTTGGGGCTGTTGATATAATCTTTGAACTTGCCAGGAATTCTAGGCCATAGGTGATGGATGATCTCTAATGTGGCAAAACAATCAGCCTTGTTCTCAAGAATAACACGCACCCCATGTATATCATAAATTTCATCCATGGCCAGCTTCTTCCTAAAATGAAGTGGAATCACATTAGCACATTGAATGATATATTTCAGGCTCTCATCATCAGATTGTTCAGTAAAGTTTGTTCAGGATTCTCATACAAGAGAGAATAAATTGTAGGATTACATAACAATAGAAATAATTTTGTTTTGTTCATTCTAGTGGTACCAACAAAATTAAAGAGCACAGTACTCCCTATTACCTTGCCATCTTGCTGTAGATGCTGTACAAGCTCTTGTGTCTCCCATATATGGCATAATAGGATAGTCCTCTCACCTGAAGGGCTTGTTCAAGTCGTCTTGTTGCAGCTGCAATCATATCTCTGTTGTAGAACTCGGTAAGGTTTGTTGACAGTTCATCAAATTTATCTGGGTAAAGATACTTGAAACACAGATTTTCAAGCTGTTCCTTCCAATTCAAGATGCCTAGCTGATTCGCCAAGGGAGCAAATATCTCCAATGTTTCCTTTGCAAATCTCTGCTGTTTGGTCTTGGGCAAAGAATCCAAAGTCCTCATGTTGTGTAGCCTGTCAGCAAGTTTAATGAGCACAGCTCTTGCATCTTCCATTGCAAGGAAGACTATACGTAATCTGTCAGCTTCATCAATTCTACTGGCTGTATCGTTTCTACGAGCCAGTTTGCTCAGATGACTAAGGTTTGAAACCTAAAAAGAAGACAACAAAACTATTGTTTAGTAATTTAGTCAAATGAGACAATATCCTTTGGTGCTATGTTTTTTTTCCTTTACTCGTCTAATAAAAATTGTGGCAAAGCTTTTGCCATCCTTTCAAAAAAAAAGACAATATCCCCATCGTCTCCAAAAAAATAAACCAAGATGTCACAAGCAACTGAAGTTTCCACAACATATATTAGGCGTAAATGTTGACTTTAGACAACCAAACAAAATACATATCATTCTTTAGCAGAACAAACAACAGAAAAAACTTCCATATCCCATATAAGTTGGTGTAACACCATTTTTTTCGCGAACGTGCAGATTTGCCCGTATTTCGTTAAGAGGATAGAAGTTTCAAGATTACATCTAGAGCGCACAGCCAGGCTGACTGAAGTTCATGGTGTAACACCATAAACGAAGGATTCTGCCAACAAAGAAAACGAAAGAGAAAGAATAGAAAACAAATAAAACACCATACAGCATAATGCTAATTGGATCTGCTAACCCACCAGGGACTGATTTTACATTACTGAAAGATAAGTCATTCCTAGATTCAGCAAGTGGCCACTATAATAATACAGAGGTGATGGTAACGTGATACCTAACTCGGATAGACACAACAAGGATTCTTTCTAGAAGTTCCATGAACAAAGTAACGATTAATGAACGATCAATAAGTTCTGTCAGTCACAGTCAGAGATCTTGCAGCACGCAATCCCTAATAACAAAAACAACAAAGCCAAGAAATACCAGAATAAAACTAGAGGGGTCCATGAGAAGGCTTAGTTGTAGAACTTCAGTCGTTTGTGATCTGATCTTGCACTCCAGCACCGGCAGCTTATGATATGCTCAAGTGCAGGGCATCGATGGCAATATGACATACTCTGGTTTTGTTGTGCTGTTGATATGGTCTAAATGTAAAATGTGGAATATTAGTGCTACCTGCAATAAGGGGGCTTTACAAGCAATGCTAAATTCAACAAGGTTACTGTAGGATATAGCTAAATTATAGTATATATACTCCCTCCATCCTAAATTATAAGACATTCCAAGAATCTTGGAGAGTCAAAGTTTTTCAACTTTGACCAAAATTATAGAGAAAAATACAAAGATTTATAGCATCAAGTATGTATATTATGAAAATATAACTAATGAAGAATCTAATTGTGCTTAGTTGGAATCATAAATATTATTATCTTATCATATAAATTTGGTCAAAGTTGAAAAACTTTGACTCTCCAAGATTCTTGGAATGCCTTATAATTTGGGATGGAGGGAGTATTATCTAAAAACAAGAAATCATTATCGTCTGTGCTCAGTCAATCATATCGAAAGGGATCACATTAATTACCCCTTTGACAAGGTCGGCTACACCGGCACCGAAATGCTCGGAGATGAAACCGTACCCCAGGCCCGCGTCGTCGACCGTGTCGTGCAGCAGGCCGGCAGCGACGACGGCGGGGCCGGCGCCCAGCTCCGCGAGCAGCGCCGCCGTCTCCATGCAGTGCTGTAGGTACGGGTCGCCGCTCGCGCGCACCTTGAGCAACCAACCAATCGCAGCAACATTCAAGCAAACGCAGTTCCGTCACTTCAGCAGCTTGCACTTGGCCACTTGCAGGCCATGACCGAATAAAGTGAATGCAAATGCGAGCAACCGGGACACGATCGGGCACCTGGCCGCGGTGAGCCGCCTCGGCGGCGGCGAAGGCCCTCCGCACGAGCTCGTCGCGGAAGATGGCGTGCCGCGACTGTGCGCCGGCTATCAGCGCCGCCGCGGACTGGCCGCCGCCGCCGTCCCCGCCCGGCAGCGCCACGGCGGCGCGGGTCCGCCTGGCAGACGGTGAGCCCCGGCACGGAGCCCGGGGTTCCAAGGAGTCGGCGGAGCGCGAGAGAGACAGGTACGGCGGACTCCGGCTCGCCCGCAGCTCCCCGGCGGCGGCCGGGACGCCGCGAGCGGCGAGAAGCTCCAGCGACGGCGCGGGTGGCTGCGGGGCAAGGCGGGGGTGGGGGCGGCACTTGACCGGGCAGGCGATCGACGGTGTCATGGCTCGCCGGCGATTGGCGGCCACGCAAATGGAGGCTGGCTGGCTTGCAGGCGGAGAAGAAGAGGAGAGGCGGAGGAGGAGGCGTCGTGGGAAATGATTCGGGGGGAGTTGGGCTTCTCAGTTTCGCGCCTGGTTACTGTGCCCGGGGGCCGGGGCGCCCGGGGGAAGTTATCGCTCATTTGCTCTTTGGCCCTCGCGTTGTTATCCGTATTGCACTCTAATACTCCCTTTGTCCCCTCAAAAAAAAAAAAAAGAAAAAAAAAAGAGAGTCTATCACAGAGTACTTACGCCCTCATTTGGTAGAGCTCAGCTTCACTAGTAAAACTGTTTTTTTTAGAAAATAGCTTCATCAATAATTCATTAGGTGGTGAAGCTGAGCTGTTTTGAAACAAGTGATTGGCAAAACAGCTTCACTAACAACTTCATGTATGGTTGGAAGAGAGAAATAGGGGTATAAGCTATGAAAAGCTACTTTTTCAGCTTTATATTAGCTTATGGTTTTGTGAGAGGGAGAATAAAATAGCTTCATGGGTGAAGCTATTTTGGAAAAAGATGTTTGGCAAAAAAAATAGCTCATAACAACTTATGAAACTATTGTGAGCTGTACCCAACAGACCCTTATTATTTAAAAAATAATGTTTTTTTTAGCAATTCAAGGGCGCCCTGTGCAAGAATGCGATATGGTGTTGCGTGCAAAATGCAAACAGCACGGGGAAATCATTTGATTAGTAGAAACAGGATGTGAAGTTGAGGCCCCGTTTGGCAGAGCTCCCAGAGCTGATTCTCTGCTGAATCCAGCAGGAGCTCTGCCAAACGGTTTTTCAGAGAGAAGTGATTCTCTGTTGATTCCGTAAAGTGATTCTCTGAAATAAACTAAGGGGCTGGGAGCTGAAAAAGTAGTTTTCCCCTGATTCTGTGAAGTGATTCTCCATGCTGATTTTAAGAGTTTATGCTAAAGAATCAAAGAGAATCACTTTCAGCCACAGAATCACTTCTCTCTAAGAATCAGCTTCTATAGAGAATCAGAATCAGATGGAGCTCTACCAAACTGACCCTCAAGAACGACGGGTAGAAAACTACGCCCTGCAGGAGGCGCGTCCCAAAACGTGACTCCTTAGCACGTGGGCCCCATCGGTTTTCATTTGTTTCCATTACTAGTGTTTTGAAATTATTGTTTTTGCGTTGTATTAGACTACCCGCAGCGGCTACGCTATCCTCATACGCTATGCGCGGATAGCGGAGAAATCAGCCGCAGCGGCGTCCTCTACGCGATACGCTACGGGTGCGTGTCTGCCAAATCTAGGGGAGTAGCGGAGGCACGCTATGCGCACTCGGCTGGCCCACCTGCTCGCCCACGCCGCCGGTCGCCCGCCGTGCTCGCCCACGCTGCCACCCACCCGCTGTGCTCGCTCACGCCTCCGCCGCCGATTCGAGTCGTCACGCGAAGTAGAGCGCGAGGAGGACGACCGCCATGGCCGGGAGCTCGACGGAGGAGAGGACGAGGGGCACCGGGAGCTTCGGCTGGCGTGCTGCTCGTCGTCGCGAAGCCCGCCGTGCCCGCGCTCGCGCTCGCGTTCACGAAGACAGAGAGAGGGCAGGGGAGCAGAGGAGACCGTCGACCTCACCGGGCTTCCTCCCCCGCCGCCAGGGCTGCGCGCGCGGGCCTCCTCCGCCGCTGCTGGGGTCGGGCCGCCTCCGCCGCCGGTCCGCATCCCCGAGCTCCGTTGCCGGCACGCGCGAACGAGCTCCGTCGGGGCCGCGCGAGGGAGCTCCGCCACCGGGGCCGCGCGTGGAGAAGGAGAGCGCGGGCGGCGCGTGCGAATGGATAAGGAGGAGAAGGGGGAAAAGAAAAAGGAAAAAAAACCTGACACATGGACCCTACGGTGGATAGAGGATGATATAGAGGATGAATGAGTGCGGGAGAATTAGATATAGAGGAAAGAATCTTGATGACTAGACAGTATAGAGGATGAAAATAGAGAAACGTGAGTGTGGATAGTCTTATACTCGTGAACCATAGCGTAAAGATTGGAATCCTCTTCTCTACTAGTAGTTCTGAAAGTGCATTCGCCCCCAATGTGGGTTTTGGCTAATTAATGACAATCCAATTAGGGACTAACCAGTTTATATAAGCATGTATGCAGGTGTTAGTCCTTTGAAAGATTTGAAACGTTGAAATCTCGTGAACAAAGCACGTAGGATATTTTTGGACATAAAGATGCCTAGCTCAAGTGGTATTTTAAAATTTCAATTTTAAACTTGAGTTATAGGTAGCCGGACTATGAAGAGGGTCACAAAGTAAGTTGGCTATATGTGAAGAAAAGTGCTCAAATCGACTAACCTTAGTTCGCTTGAAAGACACCGCACAATCACGAACACGTAGAGGGTAATTTCATATGGTCGGTGGTACCGACCATGGATGGTCGGTAGTACCGACCACGGCTTCTCTGCGCAGCGCTCTAACACCCTCTCTGTGTTGGTCAAAAATGACCTGGCGGTAGTACCGCCATAACCTCGGTACTACCGCCCGCGGTGGTACCGACGCAAGGTCGGTAGTAACCTGGTTTTGCAACCCTCTCTGGATAGAGTTGTTTTTGACCTAGCGGTGGTACCGCCATTACCTCGGTAGTACCGCCCGCGGTGCTACCGACCCATGGCCAGTAGTTTCCAAGTTTGCAAGGCTCTCTGTCTGCGCTGTTTTTGGCCTGGCGGTAGTACCGCCATTACCTCGGTAGTACCGCCCCCGGTGCTACCGACGCAAGGCCGGTGGTAACCAAGTTTGCAGAGCTCCCTGTGTAGAATTGAAAATGGCCTAGCGGTAGTACCGCCATAACCTCGGTAGTACCGCCAGCGGTGGTACCGACCGAGGTCGGTAGTATCTTGGTTTCGCGAAGCTCTCTGTGTTGAGTTGAAAATGGCCTGGCGGTGGTACCGCCATAACCTCGGTACCACCGACCTCGGAGGTACCGACCTTTGGGCGGTAGTTTCCGAGGGACCGAGTCTCTTTGTGAGATGCTCTCTGTTCGCGGCCAATTTGGCCTGGCGGTAGTACCGCCATAACCCCGGTACTACCGCCCGCGGTGGTACCGACGTTAGGACGGTGGTTGCTTGTTTGGTCAGATCTGGTTTCTTTCGACCGTTGTGAACTGGTCGGTGGTACCGGCCAGGGGTGGTCGGTGGTACCGACCAGCCTCGGGACTGAGGGAGTATAAATGCCTCTCCTCTCCACTTTTCATAAAAACTCACTCACTCCATACACTTATTGCTGACCTAACTCAAGACAAACACTCTCCAAGCATTGACTCACCCCTCTCTCTCCCCCTTTGCTCCTAGATTCATTCCCTTGCGAGATTTGAGCTAGGGAAGTGAGATTCGAGAGTGGGAAGCATCAATCTTCGACTTGAGCACTTGGTTTCCATCTTGCCGGCTTGTTTTGTGTCTTTTACTCTTGAGCTCTAGCCGGTTAGGTGTTCTTCGTGGTAGCCCGTATTGATTTACTTGTGAGGGCTCCCCGAAGCGTTTGTATTACCCTGAGATTTCTAGTAGAGATACTCTCGTAGCCTTTGTGGTTGCTTGAGTGAGGCGAGGAGGTGAAATAGACTCCGACCTTTGTGGTCACCTCAACAACGAGGAAGTAGGCACTCCTTAGTGGATTGGCCGAACCTCGGGATAAATCTTGTGTCCCGTGTGCTTGTTGTTGTTGTCCCTATTTTCTCTACTTCTCTTGTTATTGTGTTCTTCGTGTTCTTCCTATCCCTATCTCGTTCTTAGGTTGGGAAGGCTCGATCTACATCAAGGGGAGCAACCAAGGTTTGGTGAGAGTAGTTTTACCATAAATTTTTCTTAGGAAAGTTGGCTAGAAACTTGTTTTATCTTCATAGCTTACATTCATCGGATTTGTAGTTTCTTTTAGGATCCCGGTTGTGCCGTTTGTTTGTGTTGGTAGTACCGGTGTTTCACACCCGGTAGCACCTACCCAAACAAACCGGCCTCTCCGGTTGCTATCTAACTACATCTTATAGTTTGTGAAGTTTCAGATAGTCAAAAATCACCTATTCACCCCCCTCTAGGCTGATTCGGTCCTTTCAAGTTCTCATTCATTAAAAATTATGCAAGTGTGACCCACCTATTGAGAGCCCTTTGGGCTTTGGCAAGGCTCCTCAGCCGAGCTGCAATTTGAGACTGCGAAATCGTGATCTTTGGGAGCTTCTAGATATAGAGGACGCCTTCAAATGTCCATCAAAAGCTGTTTGTGGTTTCCATGGGACTGCCATTGCATTAACAACAGGAAGACCGAATCATTAAGAAGAGAGGTGACTAACCTAAACTTTGGTGAACATCAAACACTTTCGAATCAAATTACAGTTGGAACAAATAGAAAGGATGAACGGAGGATATATATCATGGAGATCCTTGTAGGAATTTAGAAACCAAGGGATTTGGTTTAGGAGTACAGTGAACACATCGGGAAAGAGCAAAGAGAGGGGTTAAGGGAGTCCAGCCACATTCTAAAGCAACCTGGCCATGTAAAGTAGGCCCGACCAAGACTAGCCTAAGATGCTAAGCATCACTGACTTGCTTAATCACTTCTACATGCCAGGTGCGTTGGACAAAAGTAGTTAGGGTTTAGGATCCATAAGTGTTGTGATTCCCTAGCCGACAAATCAGAGAGCTTGGCAGGGGCAGTGTGTTGTTTGTCGAGCAACAACATATGATCATCCTATGTTGTCAAAAAAAACATATGATCATCCTAATTTTTTTAGAACACAGGCACCTTATCTGAGCAATGTTTCAGAGAGAACAATCCAACATACTAGCGGTGGGGCGGATAGGGTTCTAGCTTCCCTACGGTCACTGGATCCATGGAGCTCTCCTAATCCTCTCTAAATTTTTTTTTGCTATGGATACACAATGAGAAGGGGTTGATGCTGTCTGTAGGCTGAAGAAGTTTCCCCTAACATTTTTTTTTTGATCCGCCACTGAGCCAAACATGACCAATGTTTCTCTGCTAGCCTCCTTATGCACAACACAAGAAGCATAATGAAAAAGTACCTTTTAACTCTGCGCGCGGGGTGCAAATTCTAACACATGTTTATAGGACTAGGATTTTTCTAGCTAGCAACGTTTCGATGGCTAAATTTTTTTGTCTTATCAGATCGAATATTGCAACACTAATTTAATGTATTAAAAATAGACTAATTATAAAATCAATTACATCATTATATGGTACTTAATAAGACGAATCTAATAAGTCAAATTAATCCACCATTAGCTAATGTTTACTGTAGCATTACCTTATCAAATCATGAACTAAGTTTAATAGATTCGTCTCGCAAATTAGTCTCCGACTAATAAATTATTTTTATAATTAATCTATTTTTAATAGACCCGCAACATCTGACGTGACAATCTAAAAATTATCGTGCAAACGAACACGCCCCAAACCTGATGCTACAACCGCTCTTCGTGTACTTTTTTTTTTGATCAGGTACAATTTGGACGCACACAACCCACACACGCCACACTCACACCACCACACGCACACACGCGTGCGCGTCCATACACACGCAAAGAGAGATTGATGATTTGACATGTGAGTAACGGAGAAACTTCCATGTTAAAAAAAAAAAAAACTACGGTAACATGGAAACAAACATTTGGAGATGGAGGTAAGGCATTATGTTCAATGCTAACACGGGAAGACATTTGGAGGACGCATTACTAGCGCGTTTGGATTAGGAAATAATCCTATGTAGCATCGGAGGATCGAGCGGTGATTTGCACCTGCTTGGTTTGTGGAAGGCCAATATGAAACGAGTTCATCCAATCGTTTTCATGGAGCAACTCTGTTGTTTTTTCTGCATGCGGAACAGATGACTTTGATGACGATACAGCTTTGGATGATTCCCCGTCATCCGTTCCGTGATCCAAAATGTACGAGGGTAACACAGGAAGAGACGTTTGGAGATAGATGCGCAGGGACAACAGGTTCCTGCAGGAAGGACATTTGGATATGTTGGTGGGCAGGGACAACACGTAAAGATTTCGTAAACTAAAGAGGGATCAGGATGATAAACGAAGACCATGCTCAGCAATCGGCAAGGTGGTAGTAACCTGAATACAGGGAATAATCATTTCATCAGCGGAGAGATTTGTGGTGTGGGAATGAGAACGTTAATGCGGGGAGTGCCATCCATGATTCGCTGCTACAAGAGCAACAATGAGGGCCGCCTCAAATCAGAGTGGTGGCAATAGCCCTATTGCCACCACAAATCGATCCGCCCATCCACGAGATCACAAAGAACAAAAGTATCCAAAAAAGATTAACACATTTTTTCAATGTGAAATTGAAAGGTTGGAGTGGCACATCCAGAAAATGAGAAAATAGCATTTTTCATCGAAACAGGTTATAGACCAAAGGCTATTGAGGCATCAAATACAGAATATGCCAAATGTTGCACCACAAAACAAGCACTATGCAGTATGTAATCTGTTAGGAAGGCTGCAACTGATTTGTTATGAATGAGAGAAAACCACTCTGTTAGGTGGCTGAAAAGTAAGGCTGATTCTGGCCGATAAACTTTGATGCCACAGACAGCCACTACAAACTTATGAAACCTCGATGCAATATACAGACCCTGCACTGACAAACATCTGAGGCTTATTTCATTTGTCATGCTGACTAAGCATGGTCTAGTTTGTAAGAGCATGTGACAGACAATGCAAACAAGTTTATAACTTAGTTCCAGAGACAAAAAGACCATGGTTTTCACTCCAATCCCACCATACAAATGACAATGCAGCAATGACCATTTACACAGAAGAAACAAATTACACAAAGATGACAGCAATAACAAGCATCTACCTGAAACATTTCATACGAGCAATGCAAAAATCCAAATGCACCCTGTCTCACCGCGAGCAGGGAATTCACCACATGCTAACAAGGAAAAGTCCAGCATTACCAAAATGCTGGACAATACTGGTAAACAGTAATGTTGTATTTGGTGGGATTAATGCTAATGGCTCTAAGGCTACCATAAATCTGGGCATAAAAATGTATACATGCAACAGCATATTTACCAATGAAATAATTCAAGGCACACTACAGCAAAAGCCACAAGAATCACTAACACTAAGACTCCAAGTCATAAAAATATAAATATCATGCACAACACAGATAATGGCAACGAGTAATAAACAGAGTACCAATCTACAACACAAGAACCAACAACGCGTATTTTAGAATATTATAACACAAGCACAGTTATGAATTTCACAACACCAAACGATCCCACGACATCATAACTCAATTGAACGGATGAAATTAGCACAATTGGTAGCACAGATAGCTTTAATATATCTGAAATATTTGATATGAACTGGCATCAAAATCCTCATAAGCGCTGTCCCAACAAGCAGGAGCCACAGATTTAAAAACTACAAGTCTTCTTAACACAAATAGCAGAGACAGGAAAGCACTACTAGTTCAGATATAGATCTCAAAACCAAGAGGCGAACAAGGGCTGAAACCTAGGCGGTGAGCACGACGGCGCCGCCGGCGGCCTTGATCTTCTTCTCGGCGACCTTGGAGATGAGCTTGGCCTTGACGACGATGGGCTTGGGCGGCAGCACCCCCTTCCCGAGCACCTTGAAGTAGCCGAACTGCGTGACGTCGATCTGCGGGGCCTTGTCGCCACCGGCCTCAGCCGCCTTGTCGGCGGGCACCATCGACCAGAGGCGCTCGATGTTGACCGCGGGGCAGTGGAACCTGTTGCGGAGCTTGTGGAAGTAGCGCATACCGACCTTGCCGAAGTAACCTGGATGGTACTTGTCGAAGAGGATGCGGTGGTGGTGCATGCCACCGGCGTTACCGCGACCTCCAGGGTGCTTCCGGTGCTTGCCGATACGGCCGTGCCCGGCGGACACGTGGCCGCGCTTCTTGCGGTTCTTCTTGAAGCGCGTCGTCATCGCCGCCGCCGACTTACCTGGGCAGCGCCTGGAAGGGGTGTAGTGGAGGCGGGGGTGGGAGTGGAGGAGGAAACCCTAGGAGCTGGGAACGGAGTCGTCTTATAAGGTAGGCGTCTGATGCGGCCGCCGTTGGATGTCGGACGGGGGAGCGGGAGCCGTTGATGAGGCCTCTCTAGGGTTTTGCTGTGGGGTGTAGCGGGATGTTGGGCTGGGCCTGGATCTGGTGGTGGTGATCGGTTGATCTGGGCTTTGAACCGTTTTCTAGGAATGGCCTTATGTTCATTCATCTTGATCTGCAATTCGGCCCAAGTTGCGGAAAAGAGGAAAGGGAAAGAAAAAACTGCTTTTTGCTCTAGATTGTGATTCTGCATCCAGCTGTTTCGCTCACGCTCCCCGTAGCCATTTTTGTCACGTTCACCGTGACCGTGAGCGTTGGTTTGAGAGTACGTTTGCCATTTTGACAGTCTTTTCCAGGTTTTGCTGGTGCTTTATTCATTTCCCTTCCAAACCAAAGGAATTTTTGTGTAGACTTTTGTGTCCAACAAGCAGTGAAGTTCAGGACTCAGAAGCCCAGCCATTGTCTCGAAAGATGTATGGCTTCATCAGAGTAAAAGTTTTTATATTGGTAAGAACATGGCATCATGTGCTGCAATGATTAGAAATAATAATTCATCTAATGGTGGGCTATATTACAAATGACATCATGTGTTGCAAATGATTCTAGAAATAAAAATTCGTAAGATGGAGTAGCTTTACAGAAAAAACTGTTAATTAACGAGTTGTACCTTTTGGATGTCATGTTTTGTTGCCGTTAGTACTCATTTAATGTAATATATATGTGCTCATGGAAAATAAACAATATCTCTTACGCTAATGTATACTGCCTCACAACTATAGAAGAGATATAATCTTTATGGTTGATGCAAAAAATCAATGCTTGAAGCCAAACTTAGAAAGAAAAATGCATGTGCATGTTGTTGTTTAGGTCATCTCAGAGTTCTAACAATGATGTAATAAACAATATCGCATACTAAAAATAACCTCTCACATGATATGCATTATCATTGGAGATTCAACCTTGAATAACATGATCCCAAAAATCGTTGATTAAACAACTCCGAAGATAAAGCATTTTCTATTATCAGGTTGGCTTCACAGCAAAACCTAAGATGAAGTATTCGGAGTATGACATTGAGGGCAAACAGATATGCAAAGCCGAAGACAAAAATCAACTTTGAAAGATGACAAAGGCAAAGCGACGTCAAAAGGATTCAAGCTTACGAAGATCCTTCGAGTTCGAGGCGAAGACTCTTCTTACTTAGAAGGTGTTATCAAGATTGTTAAATGACCAAATAACCTATGCTAGATACAAAGACCGACTTTCTTTGTAATAATATCAGGATCAAGGGTGAAAAAAGAAATTATATAGAGGGAAACAAAGACTCTCCCATTATAAATACCTCATGATATGTTTTTTTTGGACTTAATAAGATAAATATCCTATTGAGTTAACATGGCTATTCTATTCTGGTGATGAATGCAATTTAATCGGATAACTACCTCACATTTGTAGAAAGTATATCGTTGGCACTGAATCAATGTTGCGAAGGCAAATATAGTAAGAAAAATACACGTGCATGTTTGTTTAGTTCATCTAAAAGTTTTAATAATAATATAATTAAAAAATTCTATATGGTACCACATAAATATGTTTTACTTATTGGCGTTTGGCGCCAAATAATTACTCCTCATACACGTCCGCCACAACATATTTCTCAAAGCACCAACTTCCACATCAACTGAGAATAAAAAGACTACTTGGTTGTCGCTCACATCATATTTGCGGTGGCAAAAAATTTGTGTCACGAGTGTGGCGAGAAATCTCATGCTATGCATCTTTTTTGGTATAATGTGCTAAACTTAACGCAACAACCAACACAATGATTTTTTTTATGGATGACGTGAGTTTAGCGCAACATATGGTAGCGGGCACAAACAACCTCCAATACTTTCATCAAGTCATTAATAAAATAAGTGTAGATAAAATTATTTTTTCTAAGAAAAATAAGAAATCGTTTGATTTTCATGTGAAAGCTCCTATCACCTTTGGTGACCAAGAACCGAAGTGGAGCGAGTGTCTGGCTCCCAAATGAGGTTTTTCTCGTGAGGAAATAAGTTTTTTATTTACTTTTGTGGAAGAGCGAATTTGACTTATCTGCGCTGGCGAGATAGGTCATACAAAAATAACAAGAGAGCGAGACACATTGTAATTGTAGTCTAGTGCTTTTTATTTCACCGTATCATTGCGAAGCTGGATGTATCACGTGGGATAATATTTATTTGGAAACAGTAAAACAAAAAACAATCAGAGTGCCAAAAAAAAAAACTGTTCTAAACCCAAAATCTGCCTTAAACCCACAATAAAACCGGGGAGCCAAACCCAAAAACAAGCAGCGAAACCACCCGTCCTCGCAAACAACGGAAGGGGGAGCACGGGTTCACGGCGGAGCAAACCCTCTCCTCTGCCCCTCCTCGTATATTAACCGCAACTCCGCCTCCCTTCCCCTCTCTTTCCCCGTCTCCGCCTCCCTCCCCCCAGATTCCTCCGCACCGCCATGGACGACCTCGAGCAGGCCATCCTTCTGGCCTCCGACTCGCCCGCCGCCGCCGCGGCGTCCCCGTCCGTCCGCGCGGAGGCTCTCGCCTTCTGCGCCCGCGCCCGCGCCGAGTCCCCGCCGTCGTCGCTCCTCCGCCTGTGTCTCTCCGGCATCGCCTCCTCCCCGCACGCGCAGGTCCACTTCTGGTGCCTGCAGTCCCTCCACGACGCGCTCCTCCGCCGCCGCCTAGTGCTCCCGGACGACCTCGCGCTGCTCCGCTCCTCCCTCCTCTCGCTGGCGGTTTCCTCTCACGCCGCATCGCCGCCGTTCCTCCGCAACAAGCTCGCACAGCTTGTTGCGCTCCTCGTGCGCCTCGATTACCCCCATGTCTACCCCTCCTACTTCCTGGACCTCCTCCCGCCCGCGCCGCCGCAGCCCGGCCCCACGGACATGTTCGCGCGGGTTCTAATCTCCCTCGACGACGACCTGCTCTCCCAGGACTACCCCCGCAGTTCTGACGAGACCGCCGACGCTATGCGGGTGAAGGATTCCATGCGCGCACAGTGCGTCTCCCAGATCGCCAGCCACTGGCACACCGCCGCCGTCACCCTCCGTACAGCCGACCCTGCGGCTGCTGCGGTGGCCCTTGACGCGGCGCGCAGGTGCATCTCGTGGATCGATGTCGGACTGGTCGCCAATGATGTGTTCGTTCCTCTACTCTTTGACATTGCGATGTCCCCGGGAAGCGCGCCTCCACTTGCTGCTGCAGCGGTGGGGTGCCTTTCTGCTGTGGCGTCGAAGAGGATGGACTCAAGGGCGAAGGTGGGATTGTTGAGATCACTCCTGGCCGCACAGCAGGGGCTTGGTAGCCCAGACAGTGGGTTGAAGATGGCACCTTTGGTGACAGCATATGCTGTTGAGGCTCTCGAATGTCATCGTAGGCTTGGCCCTAGCGATGCTGATGGAGCTGCAGCATTGGAGATGCTGGAAGAGGTGCTACCAGCTGTATTTGCAGCTGCAGAGAGCGGTAACGATGAGGATGTGGATTCTGGTTCTGTGCTTGAGTTCTTGTCTGGCTATGTGAGCATAATGAAGGCACCGTCTGAGAAGCAGTTGGGGCACTTGGGACGGATCTTGGAGGTCGTGCGGGTGCAGATGTCATTTGATCCAGTATATAGGGGGCATCTTGATGTGCTTGACAAGATAGGGAAGGAGGAGGAGGACCTCATGGCGGAGCAACGGAAAGATTTGATCGTATTATTCCGGAGCATTTGTCGTGTTGCACCAGCCGCCGCTCAGCTGTTCATAAGAGGATTGATTGTGACAGCTCTCTCCTCTGCAGAAGCTAGTGTGGAGGATGTTGAGGTTGCTCTTACCCTGTTCTTCCGTCTTGGAGAAGCTGTGGGTGAGGAGGAGATTCGGACTGGGGCAGGGCTACTAGGGGAGCTTGTGCCCATGCTCCTTTCTGCGAGGTTCTCGTGTCACACACACCGCTTAGTTGCATTAGTGTATCTGGAGACAGTTACTCGCTTCATGAAGTTCATGCAGGAGCATGTGCAGTATGTACCACACCTGCTTGGCGTCTTCTTGGATAACCGTGGAATACACCATCAGAATGCCCACGTGAGCCGCCGTGCAGGATACTTATTCATGAGGGCAGTCAAGTCATTGAAGGCAAAGCTAGTGCCTTACCTGGATACCATATTGCAGGTCTTTCCTTATCTCTGTTGGTTGGTACAGACATAACTTTTATGCTATTCTAAAGCTAATGCTATGTATCTGTGAGTTAGCAGAGCTTGCAAGATGTACTAAGTCAATTCACTTCTATGGATTGGGCAAACAAAGATACTAAATTTCCCAGCTCAGAGGACGGCAGCCAAATTTTTGAGGTGCATTGTTTATTTTTCTCTATAAGTTAACTTACCTGTACCTATTTGTTTATGTTTTGTGCAGTAGAAATACTAACTTGGACCAGTCACTCATGGTTTAATTTCAGGCTGTTGGATTATTGATTGGCATTGAAGAGGTATCAGCAGAGAAGCAGGCTCAGTGCTTGACTGCTCTTCTAAACCCTCTCTGTCATCAGGTGATTAATTTTTTCTTTTGCTTAATACTATGGCATTAGTTTCTTTAAAACATGAGAGACTTACTGATGTGGGTAACATCCCCCCCAACCCCCCAGATTGAGTCACTTGTTATGGATGCCAAAGCACGAGGGCTTGAGGAAGCATCACCAAGAGCTATTAGTCTTCAACAAATTATTGTTGCATTGAATATGGTCAGCAAGGTAATTTGCATCCACTATTGCAAGGATGCATTTGAAACATTCTCTAAAATGTGGTTTTGACATTATGGGAGACTGCCTGTGATCCATCTGTTTTTTTTTAAGTTGTGATTTATTCTCATGTAATAATTCTTACTTCTGTGCACGAAGTTATTTACACCTCATACTTACTCTATCTGGACACTGCTCTTTTTTAGGGTTTTAATGAGCGCCTTGTGATGGTTCATAGGCCAGCTATTGGGGTCATGTTCAAGAAAGTAAGTTTTGTGAACTTGCCTATATTCCACAGTATTGTAGTATTATGTGGTTCTGGCTTGTTACAATGTAGTATATGGTATATATGCAACTAGCCGATGGTGGAATCAGTTGTTAGCCCTCATTACTAAATGTTTAAGTAGTCCCCACATCTGTGGTGTTCATTCTGCCCTTTCTTCTGATATAAATTGTTTTTATCATCTTCTCCACAGACCCTTGATGTAGTTTTGCAAGTCCTTGTTTCATTTCCTAGTGTGAGACCTCTGCGATCTAAGGTAAATCTGAACATCCTTAAGCATCATCATTACTTCTGTGCTTTTATGGCATGATTAACCATTCCCTAACCTCTTCATATGCTGAAATGCAGATCATATCGTTTCTGCATCGTATGATCGAGATATTAGGTGTCTCAGTGCTTCCATGTATTCCAATCGCACTGAGACAATTGCTTCTAGATAACGAGGTATTTCAATTCTATTTTAATGACAAGCCTCTGTTTTCTTGGTTTCTGCTTGAGAGAGTCTTGCTGTATAAATAATAGTGTAAATGGTTACGGAAAGGTAACCAAAAGAAATTGTTGATTGCAAAGTTAGACCATTTAGCTACAGACAGGATTAGGCCATAGATAGCCATTAGGAATTTCTCTACTTTGTGAACTGCGTGTTGCTATTTCAGGCAGTGCCTTAATAACAAAGCACTCTTTCCTTTCTGAAGATTTCAATGTGCTCCTAAAAGTATTGTCTTACTTGCCCTAAAGCAATTAGAATAAATTACTAGAGAACGCATTTGTGTGTTTTTTTTATGGGGGCCAAAAAGCATAGGAACAAATCCTCTGCACCTCTACGGCTCTACCCCCATGTTTTCCTCTTTCCCTGCTCATGGCCATAAATACAACACTCACTGTCTTCATGGTTTGTTAGACTCTGCCATAGTGCCATACTCGGATATGTCTGTTTTCTTGTAAGTTCCATCACTCGCTGCCTGACTGACTCCTATGTTCCATTACTCGCTGCCTGACTGGCTTTGATGTGGAGCACATGTTGAACTACACTAGAAGCACCATTCCTGCACAATCGAGTTTAGGCAAAGTTCATTCAGGGGTTGTCTTAGGGTGATTAGACTATGGGTGTGATCACTAGGGCAGGGTACTTGTTTCATGTCACCTAACTATCTCCCTAAAGGCAGTTAGCACAACTAAAAATGTGTGATTCTAGCCTGTTATTAGCCTTGAAAGACTTCTAGTTTGTCTTGTTTCTTTCTCCTTTTCTATCTTATTGTTAATTCTATCTTGCACCATTTTTCAGTTCTCACAGTATTATTATCATACAGGCTAAAGATATGGTGGAATTTCTCGTATTGGTAAACCAAATAATCTGCAAATTTAAATCCTCAGCTAGCGCCATATTGGAGGAAGTCTTTCCTACTATTGCAAGTCATTTGTCTGTGATATTATCACAAGATGCATTTTCAGCCGGTCCTGCAAGCAATACTGAGGTAATGTTGATCGCCTCTGTAAACAAGCCACTGTGTATATTACTTTATTTCTAGCTGCTTATACTTATTATGCTTATGTTTCTGCTCGTTTCTATATTGCAAGAATGCTAATGCCTTTGAAATGTGCTAACCTTGGGGACGTACTACATTATTTGCTATTTTATGTTTTCGTACTTATGATAGTGCAACTCTAGCTATAACATGTGGCAGATGTAAAAGAGCTCAACAAAGCAAATATTTTTTGCACGATTCTCAATACCTAAAATGACATGATACCGTACTCCACTTCATGTGGTATGACTAGTGTGATAGGCCGTTGCCCAGTACAAGTTCTTATCTATTTACTTGTTTGTTTGGCATGGATTCCATTAGCTTAGGTGGATAGGGTTGTCCAGGTACAGCCATACAGGATATATTTTGTTTTGTAATATATTTTCGTCTCACAACTACAGGAAATGCGAGAACTGCAAGAGCTGCAGAGGACATTATACACATTCTTGCATGCTATGGCAACACATGATCTTTCTACAGTTCTCCTTACTCCTAGCTCCAGGCAGTATCTGGAGACCATAATGCAGTTGCTTTTATTTACCTCATGCAAACATAAAGATATACTACTACGCAAGGTGATGATTTTGGTTTAACTTGATTTTTATCTTCTTTTAAATCTATCTGCATCCTCGAGCTCGACTATAAGTTAAGCTGTGGACACCATTTATTCACACCTTGGCCATGGTTTCTTAGGCATGCGTACAGATTTTCGTGAATCTTGTAAAAGACTGGTGCTCTAACACTGAAGATAAGGTAATCCTGTTATGTCATGTTTTTTTTAACTACCATTACTTGACATTGAGTTCAATTGCTCATTGCTCACATGGTCCTTCCTTTGTTACTCTCTTGTTTCCTCAGCTTCCTGGCTTCCGAGTATTTATGATTGAGAAGTTTGCTACTAATTGCTGTTTATACAGTGTCCTTGATAAATCATTTGATTTACGCGATGCAAACTCGGTAAGACATGTCACCTAGCTACTATGGGAAATGTCAATACTTACATTTTCTGTGTTGATGAAAATGGACCTCCACATGGCTATTTGCCCTTCGTATTTGGCTTTGTTTGAATCATAGTAGTTTCAGTAAACGTTGATAGGATTTATAGGCAGCTTTGTGCCCAGTGCTAGTCTCACAAAAGAGTGAAATCAGTGAGTGCCTGGCCGCCGTCTAATAACTTAAGCTAAGTTAACTAGGGTTAAATGGCAATTCCAATTTCAGCTTGATTAGAGCAACTCCAACGGTTTTGCAAATGGACTTTGCATTCTTCGTTTCGCAAAAAAGTCTACAAAACTTCTATCCAACGGTTTGGCAAATGAGCTTTGCATTTTTGTTAACTTGGCAAAATCCTGAGATGGATTGGCATATATGCAAGCTCGCGATCGGCTTGGCATTCCGTCTCGTGTACTACTCCCGCGCGCGCTCTTTCCTCTCGCGCCGCCGGGTTTCCTTTTTTTAGATTTTGGCAAGTCAATTTTGCCAAACCGTTGGAGATAACCTTTTTTTTCTCCTCCCCATATTGATTTGAGAGTTGGCAAATTTCATGTTTTGCCAAATAAAAAATACAAAACCGTTGGAGTTGCTCTTATGTAACCTGTAGTATCTATCAACTCCGCATGTTGTCCCCCCCCCCCCCCCCCCCCAAAAAAATAAATAAATAAATAAATAAATAAATAAATCTGTGGTGTGGCAGCCTACCAGCTAGCATGCACACCTTAATGCATTGGTTTAATTCAGGGCCTGTTTGGATACAAGAGCTAATTTGTAGGTACCTAAAAATTAGCACTAGTTAGCTAGCCATAGTCCATCCAAACAGGCCCTAGGAATGCCCTGTTTTGTCAATTTAACGCAATTGCGAGTGTATTTTTGGCCTATTATTGGTAATTTTCTTCAACAGCTTCAATCACTTGACTTGTTTCTTTGTTATAGCTTGTCCTGTTTGGTGAAATTGTGCTGGCCCAGAAGATTATGTATGAAAGATTTGGGGAGGATTTCATTGTGAACTTTGTAGCAAAAGGTCTTCCTGAAGTTCACTGCCCACCAGACTTAGCTGAACAGTACTACCAGAAGTTAAAGGTATGCTACTTCTCTCGATAACCCGACTTGGTTTGACATTTGTCTTGATATGATGCTTGTTACCATATGGATCAGTTTTTCTTAAATTAGTGAACTCAGATGTGGGTAAACTTTGTTTCTGTGCTGTTGAATGTTGATAATTTGATGCTTGGTCAATAAGGATCACAAAACAAATGGTGATTTGTGCAGTGAACATTAGCAATTTCAATTCAATGTTATTTTTTTAACCAGGAAAACAGCAGGGGAAGGCCCTGTTGTTAGATTTTATCAAAAACACAAAAACAAACACTGAACAAAACAAACGGAAAACACTTCAGCTAAGCCCGCGTGAGGCTAGAACAAGAAGAAAAACAAAGAACCACTAAACACAAGAATCAACCCTGGAGAGAAAAATAGATCGCTGGTTTTTAGAAATCCTATGCGCATGTAGTCGAGCTTCATCTTTGAGAGATCTTCTCCAGGAAGAGGAGGTCCTTTCATAAAAATGAGGTTATTGTGCTGCTTCCAGATTTGCCATGCAGAGATAATGAACACTTCCATGAAGAAAGGATATCGAAAAGCTTGTTTGGCTTGTATCATCATTTTGTAGTAAATCTGTCGTAAGATTCCACAGAATGCCAAGGAACTGCCAACAGTGTTGGCTGAAAGAACAAGTGAAGAAGGGATGAAAGGCCGAGTTCAATGTTAATTGAGTGAATGAGTAGCCCATCTACTGTTTGCCCTATGTTCTTTTTGGCTATTTCATTGTTAGGTGGAATTGTGAGAAGTTGCTGACTTGTGGGATCTTAAATAGCAATTTCCTTTTGGATTTGATTGAAAAGGCTGTTTCTTGTTGTAACGTGTGCCTTTCTGTTTCAACAGGGAAATGATATCAAGGCATTCAGGTCATTTTATCAATCGCTTGTTGAAAAGATAAGACCACAAGGGAATGGGAGTCTTGTTTTCAGATAGCATCATTCTTTCATTGTCAATATGTTTTCGACCAAAAGCCTCCTCAACTGTGTTATTCAGTTATAGGTAGTTGTCACTATCCCTTTTGTTTCTTATTTTGCTTTCTGTATTCTTTTCTGATTTTTTTGGGCATAATTCCTTATAATTTGCAGGCTAGTTGTGCCATCAATGTACATAGAGCTACCATTTCTGAGTTTGGAAGGTAATCTCTTGCCTCTAATGCAATTGAAACAATTTACCTTTTTTTCCCATCTCTTTTGGTTTTAACTCTCCAAGATGTGTTTTGTTGTTCCTATGCATCTTCTCGAGTAGTTGTCTGAGCATTCAACTCGAGTAGTTCAATATATGTGGAGTCATTCGTAGACTCCATACATTTGTCTCCCAGTGGTAGAAGCACGCTGCTGCATGCATTGTCTGGCTTTAGATTTGTGAATTTGTGACTCTAATGCCTATTTTAGCTGGGTGTAACACAATTGGATAAATGCATTATTTGCTTTTCAACCACCACTGGGAAAAAAAACGTGATTTCATTCTTATTTCAGTTTTTTTGGCTACATGCAATTTATCATAATTTACCCTTGTGATTTGCAGATGTATTACTGCGGGATTATCTTTACCAAGTCTGGGAACCATGGTGGCATCATTATTCGTTGTATTCTATCTAAGATGCAAGGGAATTCATCCCGCAATAGTTTCTACTAAGAAGGAAATACAGGGTTCTATTTTCTTATTTTGGCCTTTCTCCTCAAATCATAGACCGTTCTGCTGTCTGGGCCTGAAATTTTGCAAGGTACTTCCAGTGAACTAGTTGGTATAGGAGCAAAAGAGTGTTGTGTAGGCTGTGTTTTTCCTGACGAAAAATGTCGCACCGCCTGTTGTGTTGTGAGCCGTGTTAAGTCGTGTTATACCAAATTTTGCGAAACGGCGGCGGTTTTTTGCACCCCCCATTGCCATCTGGGGTGATGTACATATTTTTTTGGTCATTTTCCCATTTGCATTTATTTCATAAATTATTTTATTGCCTACTCCCATCAGATGATGCAATAATGACAGAGCATGTCATGTCATGTCATGCTGGTGCCTTGCAAATGCTATACCTGATGGAGAATTCCATGACCAATGTTGCTGTTGTTTCAACAGTTGGAAGTTTTATTATTGAATCTGCTCCTATTTTAGCTCATCCTGTAATGGAGTATGTACAGAATACCAAGGTCCATGTTAGGCCTGCCTGTTATCTCTTGCTCAGGTTTTTAATCGCTAGATCCTGTCATCTCTGCTTTCGGGTTATGCTTATTTGTACAACTGATTTATTGTGGAGGGGAACATTATTTCACGGCTGATTTGTATGGATTAAAGTCGCTTTATAGCTTAAGCTAATAGAGCTTTGGCTCTCAATCTCAATTTTTTTGCATTTGGATTCTTTTATTTTGGAGGAATTAAAATCCACTCAATAAATTGGGTTGTTTGGCTTGTAATTTGACATTCAAACATTTTTTAAAGTTCACATATAAGACTATCTTAAATTTATATAGTGAGAGAAGGAAATAAATTCTATAGATTACTATACTATATTGTCCTTTGTAATTTATAACACTCTGACTCACCTATGGTAGAAATACAACACATGAGTATCTCTTGTATATTTTAAAAATGATATGTAAATAGAATACATGTACAACCATATTAGCTTAATTAATGTGTCTAAATTATGTTTTTTAAAATAAATTTAATTCTAAAGATCCAAATGGGTCCTAAGTAGAAAGAAGAATATGACTATGAGCTGCTTCTACATTAGTTTATTTTGGGCTCCGAAGAATGTGTGCTTCTGGAGTGTTTGTTCATTTTGGGCTCCAAAGAATTTGAACTCAGAGAGTGTTTGACCTGATATTTTTCAGGTACGGCGGAAAAATATTAATAGATTCGATCACCTTACAAAATTGCAGGACTGTGACATGACTAGGCAGCATGTATCTAGCTGTGGAGAGTCCGGCATGACGGCATGAGGTGGGTTCCAACTATTTGAGGTGTCTGGTGTACTCCGGTCTCCGGACTGGAAATCCGCAAGAAATATCGGCTTCACGCTATAACTATACTAAACCCTTCGTTTCCGTCGAATTAGAGTAGGGTTCAGAACCATTTAAACCAAGAATGAGTGAATCAAAGGAAAGAATTTATTTGATCTGGTTATTTTCGTTCCTGATGTCAAAAGGTGGGGAAAAAATCCGGGTCTTAGAGCATAAGAAATAAGCTAAATTCAAACCGGGTTATCTCAATTTGTTTGGAACTAAACGTCAACCGAACAGTTATTTTGCTATGAACCGGATTTAAAACCGAATGAGATCAATCCAGCCGGAGTAGCTATTCGGATGGAACCAAACAAGACCTAAGCCGGAGTTTTTTTTTTTTTTGGGTGTGGACACGAGTCATGTCAACCTCAACTCATCTGTGCCGGGCCATTTTTTCCCCCACCATAAGCCTTTGTGTCAACGCGGTTCAAGTTCGTGCCACAAAAGGGAAATGCCAAACAAACATGGGTCTATCCCCTTGCACATTCCAGTCGAAGTATGGGACAAGGCATAAAAACAAATGGTGGAGCGTTGAAAACCGTGGAGGAGACTGGAGACAAGATACGCCAAGAAATCCACATGAAAGCATTGCATCGTAGAGAAGCGACAACAGAAACAGTATTAAGCTGCACTATCACTTTTTCAGCCCAAGAAAACGAGCTAAAAAATATCTATAGCTTGACTCTTGGTGCCATGAGCCGAGCTAAAAGAGGTTTTCTTTTCTTCACTTTTTTCCCCCGAAAGGGAGAAAGATGTGTTACTTGGATATCACTCCGCAGAATTTTTGTAACAAAGGAGCGCTAACAACCATTATCGGTGTTAGTAATAAACTCGTACAGTATTTGGCTGCTATCTTCTTGTCTATGACTACTCAAGGCACACCTACCATGAGTATAGGAAGTTGGGAGCAGATGCTGCTGCCGATAGTGAAAATATAATCAAGGCACAAAAGCATGCGTTGACATGAAAAGTTTACACTAACAATTAATAATGACTACTGTATATGCCAAAGGATGTTGCTAATGGAGTTTGGTTTCTTAAATGTTAAACACAGAGCCTATGCTTTTGGAAAAAAAGGGAGGTCAGCTACGATTCAATCCACAGGATAAAATAACTGGCGTAGAACTAGTGTCGACGAAAAAACTTGTGCGTGCGTAGGAGACATCTTTTCTCTCGTTCAAATTCAAATGTCAAGTAAGCTATTCAGTTCAGTGTGTATGCTGGTTGACCAAATCAAGCTGAAGATATATAGCTGTCTATAATTTAAAAATAATCAGGCTAGCTAGCTATTGTTGAACATTACTTGCTTGTAGCCGACAGACTGAAATACAACAGATCACCTAAGAGATACCCGCGACAACTAATCACCAGCATTTGTAACACGTATGCGAATTAAGATCGATGTATCATCCCAACCGAGCTGCATATCTACAGGGGATATCGAATAATCATCACTTCCTATTTCTCAACATAAAGAACCCTGATGCAGAATATGTGCTCACGTCGGAGAGCATGAATGATCCATATTAAATGACAAGGAATTTCGTTCAACAAAATCAAGAGCACCAGCTAATAGGTGCCCTTTTTTTTGTTCCTAGCTTGTTCTCATGTCAAGGGCCATTGATCCATAATGTTTAGCTGAAAATGACAGTCATTCAACAGGTGGGAATTTACCATGCATTTCAATGCCATGTCGGTTTTTGTTAAGCCCATTGTTCCAAAGGCAACAAGGAAACAAAGGGCGAGCTGGGTCTGCCCAGACGCCTAAGACTTTGAAACAAATGTTAAACCGCTGAAAATTGAAGTGCATGTTGGAACTAGCATGCAAAGATATGCCGAAATTTGGTACACGCAGCTCAGATATTGAAAGCAAATAAGCATGACTTCCAATCTTTCATCATTATACAATTTGTTACAGTACAGGAGGGGGCCATTTATCCATTTTTTGAGATAACATTAAGAGGTTTACTAAAAATCACCAGGGAGGGGTCGAACCCTGCCTTGTTGATGGAGACCGCGATGCGAGGCCCGGGTCTCTTGAAAACCTTGTTTTGGGAGTGCTTGCAGATGGTGTTGAACCTCTGTAGCTTGCACGGAGAGATTCATCAATGGTGTTCGAGGACTTCAACGACTTTGAGATGGCATTCCTCACAAATTTTTGTGCAGCTGGTGAGAGGGTTTTGGGGCTTGCACTGCCTCCCCTCACAGGGGATGGTAAGGGTGGCCTATGGAAGATCTTAGAACGCTCCTTTATTTTCCTAGCAGCATCCCTTGAAAGCAGGTGCGCCTTGACATCACGAGCAGGAGGTGGTGGGATCTTGAAATGTGCTCTCTCACTACCACCTGGTGTCTCATCAGGATCCAGCCTCAGCGGTGTTCCATCAATCTCACCCCATGTCATGAACGGCGACTCATCCACACCAGGGGCCGGTGATGGTGTCCTCACAAAACTATACCCATTGTCGGCCTTTTTGTCTGACTCAAGGTAGAAAGGATTCGGCGTCTTCCTCAGATCCTCCAAATCATACTTCTTCAACTTGTCAGGATCATGGTAGGCCATCCCTCCTGGAGTAGAGCCTGCAACTAGTGCATACAGTATGGCAGCCTCCTCCTCCTTGGGCCTTGCATCATCAGCCGTGGCTCTGCCATGTAACCTAGTGTTTGATTTGTCTATCTCCTTGGTCATCCCCTTGAGCCGCTCCGCATGCTCCTCCTCTGTGAGAGGCGCTTCCCCGCGGTCAGCCGGGTAATACATGAGCAGGTTCTTCGCCGTGAACTTGGCGCCTTCAAGTGTACTCGGTGGCTGCCCTGATGTACCATACCCATCTGTTATCCTGTCGTGCTTGGCGTCCTCCAACAATGGTTTATTCCCCACCTCGGCAGGCTCCAGTAGGTGGGCGTAGCGCTCGCGGCGGCGTTGGTTTACCTTGTCTAGAATGCGAGAGAAGGACTCGTTGTCCTCGCTGGTGAAGCGGCGGAAGAAGCCGTCGAGGGAGAGCGCGGCCGCGACGTCGTCGTCGTCGTCCTCATCGGGAGCTCCCACGCCGCCGGCAACGGATCCGGCAGGGGTGGTGAGGAAGGACGGGGAGCGGAGCGCAGTGGAGGTGGCCGGCGTCGGGGTGGGGACGGGCCCCGCCCGATGGCGCTGGGCGCGGCGGCGGCGGTCTAGGATCTTGAGCTGCGCATCGCGGAGGATGAGCGGGTCGCGGGACCGCACAGCCTGGAGCCAATCGAAGCGGTCGCGGAGGCGGGGGAGGTCCGGGAAGAAGTCCCGCTCGATGATGCGCTCGATGGCGGCGACGTAGGTGTCCTCGTCGAGCACCTCCGGCCGGCGGCGCTTCGAAGAGGCGGTGGCGAGGGCGGAGGCGGAGGCCGAGGCGGTGGAGGGGGTGGGGGAGGCAGGGCGAGGTGTGGAGGGTGCGGGTGTCGGCGACGGCGAGATGCGGCGGGGCGAATTGCCCGGCGAGCTGAGCATCGCGGCGGCGGCGGCGGCGGCGGCGGCGAGCGGACTAGGGTTAGGGTTGCGAAGTCGGCCGATTGGGGGATCGGAGAAGGGAAAGTGGACGTGTTTGTGTTTTGCACTCGTTCCTGTGGAAGTTCGGGGGGGTATACTGGCAGTCTGGCACTGGCACTGGCACGATACGCGGCTTCCGCGCCCGTGCATTGACGACGGTTTTCGAGGGTGGATCGGACACGGGACTAGAGTTTAGTTCGGATAATAGCTTTTTAGATAATGGAACAAAGTTCCAGCTTTTACTTTCTTCTGAGGAGGAAATACACAGCTGTTCAATATAAAATCAAGCACATAGGCTTCAAACTCTATAAAAAAAGAAAGAAGAAAGAAGCTACGCTTTAATTCTATTCCTAAAATTTTAACCAAATTTCGCAAAAAAACTCCATGATTGTTGTCTCTAACAATTTGCATTCATGTTTGAGGTTTGATCTCGCATCTTCTTTAGGCCTCGTTCGGTTGCAATCTGGAACAATTCCAGACCAGATTTGTTTCAATAATTAAAACGGCGTCGGATTAGTTCTGGCCGAAAACGACCCGGAACGGAGGCAACCGAACGGGCCTTATGCAGTTGAGACCATTGTTGAATCCAATTTATTGCCCTGAAGATAACCTTGCCATATGCTTTCTCAAAGTCTAGTTTCAAAATAACTCTATCTAGTTCCTTCCTATGCATCTCATGAATAGTCTTATGTAAAATGACAACGCCTTCCATAATGTTTCTACCTGAAACTAGAAGCGGTTGAGCTAATCATAAACTAATTAAAAAATTATTTTTAAACAAATTCTACTCATCAATTAGCATCTACTAGTTGTTGCTAGACCATAGATTTGGTTGAGCCTGGTGCCGATAAGCCTGGCTTATGTATGCGAGTCAAGCCGAGGTTGAAGCGGAACCAATAGTGCCCTTAGGCCACGAGGACACACCTATAAAAACTTAGCGTAGTTTAAAGGGTTAAGTATTTGTGGTGATTGTCTGAATTAATTCATCGACGTCACATAATCACTCACACTTTTTATATGTATTCTACTACCTCTGTCCCTGAATAACTGTCGTTTTTGCTTCTCAAAAAACATCTTTGATTACATATTTATTAAAAATATTAATATTTATTGTACATAATTAGTATCATTGGAAAGATATCTGAATCTAGTTTTTAACAAATTTATTCGGAGATATAAATGTTGCACGTATTTGCTACAAATCGATTCAAACTTGCGATACATACACCAACGACGACAGTTATTCAGGAATGGAGGGAGTAGGATTTAAGGGGTTATTCGTTCAGTAGTGAGTGACATGTCCAATAATAGAGGATTTTACCTGTATGTCATCGCGAAAAATGGCCCCAACCCTTAGGTCCCTGAAAAATCAAAGCGAACTTGTGTGTCCAATCTCATTTTGGTTTTATCTCACATGCACTCCGTCCGGATTTCTGTTAGATTTCGCTGTTTGGGCGCACTGACAGGTGGGTCCAAGCCGGAAAAAGACCAAAATACCCCCCTCTCTCTCCTTCTCTCCCTCTCCCTCATCCTCTCTCCTGCCTCCTCCTCCAGCCATGGCGGCCGCGACGGAGCCACGCGCCCGCGCCGGCCATGGCGGCCGCGGCGGAGCTCGCGCCCACGACGGAGCCATGCGCCCGCGCCGGCCATGGCGGCCGCGGCGGAGCCACCCCGCGCGCGCCGGCTCGACGGGAGGAGCTGAGCGGGGTGAGGATGAGGGGGAGAGAGGGGGTATTTTGGTCTTTTTCCGGCTCAGACCCACCTGTCAGTGCGTCCAAACGGCAAAATCTAATAGAAATCCGGACGGAGTGGCATGTGAGACAAAACCAAAATGAGATTGGATACACAGGTTCGCTTTGATCTTTCAGGGACCTGAGGGTTGGGGCCATTTTTCGCAATGACATACATGTAAAATCCTCCCAATAATAACAAGGCTATATGGTGATTTCAAAAATCTTAAACTTTTTTTTATTATCAGTGGTGATTGTTTTATTATTTCAAAGGTGTTTATAGAGATGATTTAATTATCTAACAATGCTTTGTACGAGTTTATTATCTACTCCA
This sequence comes from Coix lacryma-jobi var. lacryma-jobi, assembly GCA_009763385.1. Classification (NCBI taxonomy): domain Eukaryota; kingdom Viridiplantae; phylum Streptophyta; class Magnoliopsida; order Poales; family Poaceae; genus Coix; species Coix lacryma-jobi. The sequence continues at coordinate 9,024,387 of CM019825.1, read as the reverse complement.
TCTATTCCACAAAAAAGTGTTGTTATGAGATTTATTTTGGTTAAGCTATTATAAATTTGATTAGATATGTAGAAAATATTAGTCAAGATTAAAAATATTTAGTATCTCTGAATATGTTTATTATGAAAATATATCCAGTGATCTAGCTAGTGATATTAATTATGTACTATAAATGCTAATATTTTTCTTTTATATATTTGATCAAGATTAAAAATATTTGATTTCTCAGAACATAAGAATAATATTTTTTATGAACAGAGTATATAATATTAATAAATTTGTATAACTATAATTTTATTATATTCTACCTTTCAATATAAATAAAAATTATAATATTATAGTAATAAAAAATATTGTGAAATTTTAGGGGGGCCATGGCCCCTGCAAGCCTCCCTTGGCTCCGCCACTGGATGCATACACATCACTAGTTAATCCAACTATTTGTGTTGTACTTCAGACTACTAGAAATCAATAAGCAAAAGATCGAGTCAGTGTGTTGGCACTTAAATTGGACCTAGCTGATTTTATAATCAGTATATGCTCCTTTTAGTGCAATATAAGGAAACTCTATAAAATGACTTATTGATTTTTTAATGGGATAAGACCACCTCTACTCCATATAAAATATGGAATACACAACCAATAATTGAGGTATCCAACCACACAATCGATCAAAATCAATTTATCTTTACTTTTTACCTTCTATTGTTTTGTCCCTATCCTCCAACTCGTCTCCTATCTGGTGCATATATATCGGCGTTCTAGATGGTCTTACTAATCCTAGAACACCTCTATCGTGCATCTCTCTGACAGTCCTTCTGGAAGATGTTTATGAGTTTATCATCAGACGAAGAATGAGCGTCTGATCGGCCTCGCCGTTGGGATCTACCTTTACTGTGTGCTAGACCGTGTGACCTAATTTTTATCGGTGTGTGATCCGAATAAGCATCAATACAATACATTAATACCAAACGGGATTTCTTGTAGTATATCTTTTTATTTTTATTATGGTGGGCATGAATCATGTCAAGCTCAACTCATCTATGGTGGGTATGTGTCAACGCGGCTCAAGTTCTTGCCACACAACACAGCTGGAAAGTGGTCATATGGCCAAGGGAAATGCCAAACGAACATGAGTCCATCCCCTTGCAAATTCCAGACCAAGCAAAGCAACTATGGGACAAGACACGAAAAACAAACGGCAGAGGGTTGGAAACTGTGGCGGTGTGGCCGAGAGTCGGAGACAAGATAAGTCAAGAAATCCACATGAAAGAAAGCATGCATCGTCGAGAAGCTTTACTTGTCGAGAAACGAGAGCAAAAAAAAAATCTAGCTTCACTCGTAGTTTCGCGAACCGAGTATTTTTCTTTCCTTTCTGTCGTCAGTCTTTTTTTTTTCCGAAAGGGAAAATGAGCGTAACTTGGATACCACCAGTACGCAGAATTTTTGTCACAACTCACAAAGGAGCGCCAACAACCATTATCGGTGTTAATAAAGTCCTTGTCTCTGAAGTCTAGAACTCAAGGCGCAACTACCATGACCTACATGAGGTTGTTGTTGACATCCAGTGTATAGGAAGTTTCGGGAGCAGATGTTGCTGACCCGATCGATGTCGTGAGAAGATAATCAAGGCACAAAAGCATGCGTTGACATGAAAAGTTTACACTACATGATCCTAATGTGCTGGGCCATTTGGAAAGAAAGGAATGACTTGATCTTCAAAGAAATACCGCCGAGATCGACTAAGGCCAAAGACAATTTTTTTGGTGGAAATCAAGCTCCTCTCGCTGAGAATCAAGAGCAGGCTTTCTATGACTTTTGATTTATGGATTCAAAACCTCCTTTAATTTGTTCTTTTTTCTAACCTTTTTTGTTTCTTTTTTTTGTTTCCTAAGCTCCTTCTCTTGTTTTGTTTTTCTCCTAGTTGTGTTTTTTTTTTTCAAAAGTTGCTCGGTTCATTAAAATCCCTGTAGAGGCTGTCTGTCTCTCCAGTTTCATCAAAAAAAAAAAAAGTTTACACTAACAATTAATAATGACTATATATGCCAAAGGATGTTTTTGCTAATGGAGTTAGTTACATAAATGCCTATATGTAAAGCCTCTGCTTTTGCCGAAAAATGATATACTCCATTTGAGTATGATTCAATCTGCAGGATAAAATAATTGGCGTAGAACTAGTCTAGAAGAAAATTTTGTGCGTAGGAGACATCTTCTTTCTTTGGTTCAAATTCAAATGTCAGGTAAGCTGTCGATCGAAGAAGTGAGTATATCCCCATTCAAAAATCAAAAGAATGTCGGTATTCAGTTCAACGTATATGCTGGTTGACCAAATCAAGCTGAACATATATAGTTGTCTAATTTAGAAGTAATCAGGCTGCTAGCTAGCTATTGTGAAACCTGCTTGCTTGTAGCCGACAGACTGAAATACAACAGATCAACTAATTAATAATAAGAGATGCCCGCGCCGACTAATAATCACCAGCATCTGTGACACGTATGTATGCGAATTAAGATTGATGTATCGTCCCAACAGAACTGCATATCTACAGGGGGATAGATATCGAATAATCATCGATCACTAATATTATCCGATCCACATTTCTCAACATAAAGAATTAATCCTGATGCAGAATATGTGCTCACGTCGGAGACTCGGAGAGAGCATGTATGATCCATATTAAATCACAAGGATTTTCGATTAACAAAATCAAGAACCCTAGCTACTAGAAGCATTTCTTTTGGGCTCGCTTGTTCTCGTATCAAGGGCCATTGATCTAGAATGTTTAGCTGAAAATGACAGATACTTAGAAGGGTCTAAATCATATCTTATAACCCTGTGGTTGTACCTGCCAGCGTGTGTTTATCGATCTGCTAATTAACACAGAAAACTAATCTGGAAAAAGGAAGAAGAAGAGGTGCATATGGGAAGCTCGATCAGCTCGACCATGTATTACACGCATATATCATATATAGCAGTTGGTAACGGGTCGTCGCGTGTGACATTTGAGCTCTTCATGGAAAAAGATGGCGAACCTACCCCGTATCTCTCCCATCACGGGGGTAACCTGTCGCTCACCTGCAGATGACTGTGTCATTAGCATGTGTATGTAGTATGTTCTTTACATGTGATCATATTTTTAAGAGTTTCTAGAACGTGTCAATTCAGGAGTTTCAAGGTCACAAATGAAGCGAGGTTCTTGTCAAGTACGAGTACGTTCAGTTTACTCATTGGTTTCAATATAATTGCTCTCTCGGTGACGTGGCAGATATATAGATAATGTTACTAGTCTAACCATGCTGATGTGTTGGATTGAGAATATATATGTTGTGTAGATTGACGTCATTTATATTCAACAAGAACATGTGCAACACTGTGGATGTAAAAGCATGGCTAACAATAGAGCCCATTGTTAGTTTATACATAAACTTATACTTTATTATAGTCCATATCTATCAACACATCAATATAGTAGTTGATTATTGGATATATTTTATCATTAATACATGTCTTACTTTTTTATCTCACAATTTTTTAAAAGCTCATGCATCAACTGACTGTAAACTTATAACTCACATGTTTCTCTCTCTCTTTTCTCAGTGTAAATCTCACTTAGAGCAACTCCAACAAGACCTCAACTTAAACCTCCATATAGTTAAATATGGGTGACCAAGTAAAAATACAACTACAACAGGAACCCTACTAAAGCCCCTAAATTGGGTGGACATCCAAATCCAACCCAAGGACCCTATTCCTAGGGGCTCAACTCTGAGCGCACAAAAAGTCATTTTGGCTGTTCTACTCCTAGCCCGCTCGTAGAACTCAGTGCGTCGGCCTCTCTCCTCCCTTCGGCAGGGCTCAGCTCGTGTGGCCATCCAGAGACATGACGATGCAGATTCAGTCATGCGCACGACTCCTCCCCTCCCTCCCCTTTCTTCGGCTCCGAAGGGTTCGCACGGGCATGCCAACGGAAGAGCTCCATTGGTGCCCTCTTCCGAGGGCTCTTCCTCACGATGGACCCCGGCGAAAGATCAAATGCGGCTCGTTTTCTCAATGACATGTGGGTCCTCCTGTAAGTGACTCTTGACATACTTTTGTGAGCTTTGGGTTGAGCCATTGAGGGCTTCTGCTAGAGTCGATGCAACATATAGTGGAACTAATAAAAGTAGGAGGGGCACCCAAATTAGAAATAGGGACACTAATTTGGGTGCTCCTGCTGAAGTTGCTTTACAATAGTTTTTTTATACTTGCTAATATTGAGCTCAAGTGTAGCAGGGTGCTCCGTCTCCCTAGTCCCCACCCCCAATGTTATATCGTTCTGGAACATGAAATTATATATAAGATTAGAGTTTCTCGGAGAAGAAACGAGGTAAGGAATGTTCTTTGTGGCCATAAGGCCACTGGACAACCTTTGTTATCACGAACAAAACGAATTTCATTACTCAAAAGCAATAGAAATTTGTATGTTTTTGTAAGGACACTACTAGAGAATAGGCCTTTGGACGATCTATCAATTGAGCTTTAGTCTCGGCCAAAAATTGTGTCCGGGGCTAAAGATCTTTAATCCCGGTTGGTAACACCAACCGGGGCTAAAGGTGAATCTTTAGCCCCGGTTGGTCACATGAGTTGCGTAGCTCAGTTGGTAAGCGTGTCTGAGGTGAGAGGTTCTGAGTTCAAATCTCACAGGTGCACATTTATTTTTTGTTATAGAACTTTGAGCCCCGGTTGAATGCACCCGGGACTAAAGGCCCGGGACCTTTAGTCTCGGATTCTTAGTCCCGGTTGGCCTTTCTCTAGTAGTGGGAAAAAGGTACTAGTCCATTTATCCGAAGCTAAACGATCACGTGACTACGTGAGTGGGCTTGGTGGATTTTCTAACCGTCGCCGCTAACACTGCAAAAGTCAAAAGGATACCAGGATTATTTCTCTGAAGGCACGCATGGCGTGCATGAACAAGGCTTGATTGTCATTAGTCGCACTACCCCCTTGCTACCTGCCGGAGAAACGAGTCCACGCATGCATGCCGTTGCAGGTGAAGACGTGCTGGTCATGCATTGCACGGAAGAAAAGAAAGAAAAGAAAGATGAGAAGCCAGTCCCAGTCCCAGATAAACTAAACATCACTACAACAGAAATGGTCTTTGACCGATCTATCAACTGAGCTATAGTCTCGACACAAAATTGCGTCCGGGACTAAAGACTTTTAGGGTTGGTATTACTAACCCGGATTAAAGGTCCCCCAGCCTGTTACCAACCGGGACTAAAGGGTGACCTTTTAGCCCCGATTGGTGTTACCAACCGGGACTAAAGGTCCTTTTAGCCCCGGTTGGTGTTACCAACCGGGGCTAAAGGTCCCTCACGAGTGTATTCAAAAGGAAAACATACAGAACTGTATCACGTGGGTTGTGTAGCTCAGTTGATAAACGCATGAGGCGAGAGGTGCTGAGTTTGAATCTTGCAAACGCAATTCGAAGCACCCGGGGCTAAAGGCTCCCACCTTTAGTCCCGGATTGGTAGTCCCGGTTGGAAAAACCGGGGCTAATGCATATCAGCTCAGCTCTTCTTTACCATCCTCTCGAGAGAGTCACTAGATTCTTCATCAGTTATATTTTCAAAGCCTATCTATTTGACACATGAATATTTTATGGTTTCTCTATAATTTTAGTTAAATCTGAGATGCTTTAACTTCTCAAAATTTCTTAAAATGATTTATAATTTGGAATGGAGAGAGATCAAATTCATGAATTTTTCGTGCTGGCAACCTGGCAAGGCAAGCAGACGCAATCCGGTTGAGAGATCTCGCCCGTCGTCACATTTCCGGATTTTTTAAACCCCAAACCTAACCCGCCAACGTCGGCCGATCCCATTTGACTGCAGCAAAGCAAAGATGAACTCATGAACCCATGGACGGGGACCGAGAGCAAAAATCACATGAATTGCCCCACCCGGTGCCCGCCCGCAGCCGCCGTCCGCCCGGCGCAGGGCATCGCAATCCGCGGGGCGAGCTAGCTCCACCAGTAGCAGCCAGCACCAGGAGTCGAGGACCAGTTCGTGTTCGCGGCGACCGACCGATCTGCAGCGAAAACGCCGAACTTTTTCCTTGGCAGCTCCACTGTTCCCCACTTCCCCTGAGGAAGCCGCGTACGTACGCTACCGTCCGGGTCCGGGTGTGGTGCAAACACACCACACAAGGCACGCGGCCGGTGCGCGTGGTCAGTCACCGCGTACAGTAGCCGAGTTAGCCACAGGGCCGACGGATCCTTTATCGGGTGACGGGGAAGCTTCTGTCCCTTTCCCTCTAGAAGGAAAAGGAAGCCCCGCCCGGGCTCGCACTTGGATGGCAACCGGCTCCGGGTCTTGTCCGGTGCGGGACTGCGGGCGCTTCATCCGCAAGCCAGGAAAGGTCCAAACCGACGGGAATTTCTCGCGGGGCCCGGGACGCGGACGGGCGCGGATGCCCCTCGCGCTCGCGGTCCTGACTCCTGACTCCGGACGGGCGCCATCAGGTGATGCCGAACTGCCAGTCGCCACGCCTCCATCTCCATTCGTCCGCGGGCGGGCTCGCGGCGCATCGCCGAAAGCGCGGGCGAGTTCTCAGTGAGAAACGGAGAAGTGCAGTGCAGGGCCGAACCAGCTGCTGATGCTCGACGCTCGAGGGAGGAATCAGGACCGTGTTCTCTCTCTACCTGTGTGACTGACTGGTGGCACGCTGGCACTGAGCGATGCAAGCATGGAAGGAGACGGAGAGGGGCATCGTCGTCATCGTGGCCTTTTCGGCGGCGCCGCGCGCGTTTGTCAAGCGTCTTTTTGCGAGCTGCTGAGTGCCTCTTTTTTTGCCCGAGCAGTAGCTGCTCGGCGACAGCGACGGCCGACGGCAATGCGGGGTCGTCGAGGCCCCGAGCAGGGCTCCTAAACGAAAACACGGCAGACGCGTGGACGCCGCAGCGCCAGAGGTTTCGAAACCAGCGGCCTTCTCGTACCGTACCGTACCGGGGCACCGGCAGTGTTTGGTACTCCCTCCATCCCAAATTATAAGGCGTTTCAAGAATCTTGAAGAGTTAAAGTTTTTTAACTTTGACCAAATTTATATAATAAAATAATAATATTTATGATACCAACTAAGTAAAGTTAAATTCTTCATTAGTTATATTTTCATAATTTATATATTTGATGTCATAAATCTTTGTGTTTTTCTCTAGAATTTTGGTCAAAGTTTAAAAAGTTTGATTCTCCAAAATTCTTGGAATGACTTATAATTTGGGATGGAGGGAGTACATGGTTGGTTGGAGCGTGCCAGGGTAAAATGAAAGAAAAATCGACCCACCTGTTTCTTGCCTGCAACAACTACTACAGAGCTGTGGCCGACTTGTTCAGCACTGGGCACTTGGGCAGTGATCTGATCAGCGGAGGAGACTCTTCCATTCCTCCTACACCAAGTCTGAATCTTTCTTGCATTCCGTTCCAATTGCTGGCATTATAATGGAGTCGAATACTACAGATTCAAAAACTAAGCAAATAATAATAATAATAATCAAAACACGATTACCTACTCTCTCAAAGTCAGACCCCCGCGAGGCGTGACGCGTGAGCGATGGAGAGGAAGTAGGTAAACAAAGGTACGGAGTTCGGAAAACTTGATCAGCCAAGAAACGAAACAAGGCTCTGAGATGAGAGACTCTGCAACAACGACAGGAACGAATTGTTTTAGTGTAGCAGCATCGCGGGCAGGGGCAGCGTGTCCCGAAGCAAGCGCGCCGCTCGCGCCTCAACCCCCCGAGGCCCCGACGGCCCGACCCAGCCCCGACCAGAGCCTCGCCCTGGCGCCCGGCGCCTATATATCCACCGCGCCCCGTGCGTCGAGCTGGCCGCACAGACAACCTGCCCCACACCACGCATCATCCATCCTCTCAAGTCTCAAGCAAACTCGGACCACCTCCATCGATCGCGAGCCTTTTTTTTTCTTTTCTTTTGTCACTCACCACTCTTGCGGTCGCGCGCGGCGTCCGTGGCCACAGACCCAGCCTTGCCTTGCCTTGCCTTGCCTTCGTGCGCGTGGCCGGCGGCGATCGATGAGGAGCAGGAAGGCGAAGACGACGTCGGCGTGGAGGCGGCTCCTGGGCGGCTGCCTCGGCGGCGGCGGCGGAGGACGGGGAAGGGCGGCCGGGGACAGGCAGCGGAAGGTGCGGCCGGGCGGCGGCGGGCGGCTGTCGTTCACGGACCTGAGCGGCGCGGCGGACCAGGACCTGTCGGTGTCGCTGGTGGGGTCCAACCTGCACGTGTTCAGCGTGGCGGAGCTGCGCGAGGCCACGCGCGGCTTCGTCTCCGGCAACTTCCTCGGCGAGGGCGGCTTCGGCCCCGTCTACAAGGGCTTCGTCGCCGACGGCGTCAAGAAGGGGCTCAAGCCGCAGGCCATCGCCGTCAAGCTCTGGGACCCCGAGGGCGCCCAGGGACACAAGGAGTGGCTGGTACGTACTATTACTAGACTAGTGCACCCCCCTCTCCCTCCCGTCAAATTACGCCACCTGGACGTGGTGCTGATGGTCACTACTCTGATCGATTCGCGTCCAGTGATTAGCAAGTTTCGTTCGCGAGTCCTTCTAGATCGTTATTATACCAAAGTTTCCTTTGAAGAATCGTCGTACGTAGTCGTAGTCTCCAAAACTTTAAAACCTTCTCAAGCTTTCTTGTAGTGAAAGAGAGTGAGTGATCCTGTGGTGAAGAACCCAAAAGCTAGCTGTTAGCCTATATAGCCGGCCGGTCGATCAGTTCCCTTGCAAGGGTCACTAAACTCAATATATTCTCCTTGCTTTCTACTATAACAAAACAATGGCACACTAGCTAGTTCCAGGCATGACACCTGATGTAAATACAAGTAGTGCAACCTTGAGTAGTACTATGCTTGTTGCTTGCTGAAGAGTTTCGCTATCTGCTGACCAAATCTCTCGGGAAGTAACACATACTGTATTAATCCCTAGCTAGGAAATCATCAATATGGTAACATACAGTATATACTAAGTTTCTATCACCATCAGTTTAATAAAAAAATAAAAAAGGTCGAGATAGATATGGGTCGTGTCGTCACGGCACGATTTGGCCTCCCGCCGCGCGCTGGAATATCTCAGCGGGCAACGAGACGCGGACGTGTGCGGCGGAAGCTGACACGCCGCTAGGCGCTAGCGGGAAGTAGCGCTGGTGGTTGAGCGATCGCGACGGTTCCGGGCTCCGGCGGCAGCGCGCGGCGGATAAAATTGGGTGGCCCATCGCGCCGAGCGCTTGTACGGCGGCGCGCGGCCCCGATCGGTGCAAAAACTCAAAAAAAGTGGGCGTGGCACGCGGGTTCTGACGCGATCTCGGCATGTTTTCCTTGGTGTGTGTTGTGCGCGCAGGCGGAGGTGATCTTCCTGGGGCAGCTGCGGCACCCCAACCTGGTGAAGCTGGTGGGCTACTGCTGCGAGGACGAGAACCGGCTGCTCGTCTACGAGTACATGGAGCACGGCAGCCTGGAGAACCACCTCTTCAAACGTGAGTACACCACCGCTAAGCTCCATGCATGACTCCATCCTCTCGTCTCGTCCTTAAGATCATTATTAAACCATACGGTAGATTATTTTGCATTGGTGATGTACTACTGATGATGATGTGAGATGAGGCTGACAAGTCTCGTTGAGTACGTGTTGACCTGGCGTATGCTTAGCTTGAGCATGATGGTAATGGTTAGCAAGAAAACCGGGTTCCTACCTACTAAACCATTACAGTATTACATAAGCTCACGAAACCAGGGGAATTATTGCGAGGAAACGGAAATTTTTAATTCAAGTTGGTGGCTGTGTGGGTGGAAATTTGCAAAATGTTTCAGTCTGTAGGAAATTCATTGCAGGGTGGACTAGGTTTCCCTTCCTTAACTTGAACCACCTTCCAAGCTTTCGAGTTCGCTCTGACCAAACCAGATTTGACTGAACTCGCTGCCCAAACGCAAGTCGCGCGCACGCACGGCGCTGTTATTGTATATTAGCAGAATGCAGAGCTAGCATTTGATCATAGGCTGCTTGCTTGCACAGCACGCAGGATAGGTACAGGGCTCGCAGGTCAGAGGCTAGTGAAGTCATCACATATAGTTGCTGGATCAATGTCGATCACCGATTGATCCGTTCTTGGTCGTAAGGAAATCACCCAACGCGTTGACTGCATCTGTCTCTGCATTGTCATACATCTAGTTGTGGGATGGGATGAATCAAAATTTTATAGAACCGCCGATAAGGTCGTCTATCTAATACCACTGTTCTGCTCCTGAAATCCTGCGGTAATAATATTGATAGGCCCACTCTGTCTGAATGTGATGATGTATGCAGAACAATAAACATTTTCATTCCATGCGTGAATAATGTAGTTCCAAATACATTCCATGCGTGGATAATGTATTTGCAGATGGCAATGTGAAGATCCTACTGAATTTTTCTGTGATATCTCTGCAGAGATTCCTGCCGTGCTGCCCTGGTCGACCAGACTAAACATTGCAGTAGGCGCCGCGAAGGGTTTGGCGTTCCTCCACGACGCTGAGAAGCCGGTCATCTACCGTGACTTCAAGGCCTCCAATATCTTGCTCGACTCGGTGAGTGGTTTTAATTCTGCAATTAGCCATGTCATCTTGATTGACTACTTGGGTTTAGATGACGTGAGTCAGGCTCTGCGTCATCCATTGTCCGACTAGTACTTAGCAGCAACCATCTTCATATATAAGAACTTTTCAGTGCAAACTCGTAGTGAACATAATATAGTAGGCTAATAGTGAACTTTTCAGACTTCAGAGACACTTTTCTGATTCAGAAATAGTGTTCCAGAGTAGAGAAAAATTAAAAAAAAATGGAAAACATAATATAGTAGGCTAATAGTATTGTCTGGGCCGGTCCAAGTGAGGCCGTCCTCAATATGGGCCTCATACAGGCCGGCCCAACAAAGTTTCGCCACTATCGTAATAAGACTAAGCCCAACAACAACATGAAGTCCCATTCCAATTGCTGCTGACGTTTTCGATCCATCTATCTCCAGAACTACAAGGCCAAGCTGTCAGACTTCGGGCTCGCCAAGGACGGACCGGAGGGCGACGACACCCACGTGTCGACGCGCGTGATGGGAACGCACGGCTACGCGGCGCCGGAGTACATCATGACGGGCCACCTGACGGCGAAGAGCGACGTGTACAGCTTCGGCGTGGTGCTGCTGGAGATCCTGACGGGCCGGCGGTCCGTGGACAAGACCCGGCCCAGCCGGGAGCAGAACCTGGTGGACTACGCGCGGCCGTGCCTCAAGGACCCGCTCCGGCTGGCCCGGATCATGGACCCGGCCATGGAGGGCCAGTACTCGGCGCGGGCGGCCCAGAGCGCGGCCCTGGTCGCGTACCGGTGCCTGAGCAGCACCCCGAAGAACCGGCCGGACATGTCCGCCGTCGTCCAGGCACTGGAGCCGCTGCTCGACCTCGACGACGACGTGCCCGTGGGTCCGGTGGGCCCCGTCGGCCCCGTGGTGCTGTTCGTGGCGGCGGCGGAGGCGGAGGAGAAGAAGGAGCGGGCCCCGAGGAAGGACGTCCGCCGGCGCAGGCCCATGTCGCCCAAGGCGAGCCCCAGGAAGCGCCCCAGCGCCTGCCAGAAGGAGGAGTTCTGGGTGTGGCATATGCCGCCGGCCGAGCACAAGGCGTGACACCTGACACGTCCGTGCTAGCTTGGGCCGCGTCGTGCAAGCGTGCGTGCGTGCGTGTGTGTACAGATCGACGAGGTGGCGAGGTGCTATTGGTTAGGATCGTGCGCATCCCTGTAAGGTTCCTCTTGTTTGTCTTCCTTTTTCAGCCTTCTGTTACAGCGAGATGCAGAGTGTGGCTCAAAACTCGAGCAAATTATACATTGGAAGCCTTCGTTCTCTACTCCAGTACTCTTGCATAGTTGCATGCTCCACTCTTGTATATAGATCGATGAAGCGACAATGGCAATTGGCAAACGTGCAGATGGGCATGTTACAAGACTACAAGAGGGTATTTGGCAACATTTCTTCTATTTGTCTATACTCTCTGGTTGATTTATAAACCAACAAAATAGTTGTATACCAGATTAATCCTTTTCATGAAGATGTGAACACTTTTGGACGCAATTTGAAGAAAAAAAATATACAATGAATTATTGCAACTAAAATACAGGTGTATTTTCACGAACATACCTTGGCGATGCCTTGGCACAATAGCACGTGTTTCTTACAAAACCTTTTAATCTGGATGTGTAGGTTCCTTTAAAACACTCGAAATTTTCTTACACAAAAATCGGGTGTAAAAGCCCAGGTGGGTATGATACAATACTGTTAATAATTTAGTAAAGGAGGAGAGGAAGGAACAGCTTAGTTGAACACATGAACTGAGAATTCTAAACTGGCACTCTTGATCGAACAACTTTCAGCTGTCTTGTAGTTATCCAGATGACATCAGGCAGCTCTTGAATCTCGACAGGCATTTTTTTTTTTGCGAAAAGAATCTCGACAGGCATTCGTCTCAAAAAAAGAATCTCGACAGGCATTTGATAGCACGCATTGTCTATAGCTCAGAACGGATCGCTGAAATCAGCGAGCGAGGAAGGCGCCCAGTGCAAAACACCAATAAGTCGTCTCCCGCATCGCTGTCCGGCTCTCGCATGCAGCCGGACGACCCGGCACGGCGCCGACGTCCGAACGCCATTGGCCTCGTCCTCGTCTGCGCTGCTCCCATTGCACCTTCCAGGCTTCCACCACCACCACCACCTCCTCCTCCATCGCGTCAGGTGCGCTCCGTCCATAAATAAACCCGCGCTGCTGTCCCCTGCATGCTGCAGCCCACACTCCGCAGAGACACACCAGGCATAACAACACGCTGTGATCAGAGACGGCTGAAATGGATGGTGGCGGCACTCGATCACCTCCATGCCCTCCTCTTGATGGCCTCTCCCATGGCGGTGGCCGCACAGAGACGGCGCTCCCAAAGCTGCAGCTGCTGCCTTGGCTTGACGAAGCGGGAGTAAAGGTCGTCGCGGCTGATGACGACTGCGACGACGACCTTGCGGCCGGCTCAGCGACGGCGGCGGCGAAGGCAGGGAAGCGGCGGTCGACGGCGCAGGCTGGCGTCGCGCGCGGCGTGAAGGTGTTGCTGAGCGAGGTGGCCGAGATGATCAGGACCACGTTCGAGCGCTCGATCCCGGCGGCCAAGTTCGGCCATGTCGCCTACATCAGATAAAGCTGCCCGTTTATTTATCTGATCATATATGGTGTCATCCTCATGCTCTGCTCCTTGATCACCATGGATACAACTGCATGCTTCGTGGTGTTCATTTTTGCCTTCTGATGACTTGTACATAATCTTTAACTACGTACTGTGTCCCTGGTTAACTGATAGAGTAATATAGCATATGCGAGCAAAGGGGGAAAAAGCAGGACTTGTAGTACTCTGTGTAACCTCCTTCCAGCACTGCAGTTATACGGAGTATCTTGGATGGCTTTTGATATAGGTAGTGATTACTACAGTACTTAGTTACTATGGAAATGTTTGAACTCAAAACATTTTGGTCCGTCCGATCGATCTGCCGCTTGCAGATTCACGATACTCTGATGCCGATGGCGATGCCTGGTTCCTCTTGTGAATTCTGGTCGGCACCTACAGCACGCAAACCGTACCTTCTTGCGACTTGCGTGGCGTGATGAGCATTCCCTTGAGATCAAGCTTGCCTGCGCGACACACAGTTACGCTGATGCTTACGTACATCTCTGTGCGTTTATGCGTTGCTCATGCAGCTAGCGGAACGAGTCCGGCCAGTGATGATTATTATAAACGTTGCTTTCTCTGAGTCTCGCTCCCTTTCTGTATTCCTTTTCAATAGGCCGGTCTCTTTCAGTCGTGATCAGTCAGTCTACATCCCCGTCGCAATTTGCTGACCTGCGATCGCGATGGACGACGGCCAGCGCTCAGGCAGCAACACGTTAGAGACGCCCACAGTTGCGGCTAGCTATAGCTACAGAGGCACGGCGAGGGAAGATGGACGAGCCGGAGCCGGGCGCGTCGTGTGCCTGCCTATGTGGCAAGTTTCTGCCCTTGTGCTGTTAGCCTGTCAGCGTGCGGCGGCAGCCAATTGATCTTTCAGAACGCAGCGAATCGACTCCTCCATATTTTTTTTTTCGACGAGACGAGCTTTGTGTGGGGACTGGGGACACGTGAGAAGAGAGAGGTTTCGTTCACGGATGCATGATGGATCACGGGCGCGGGACGGTTCAAAGCCGGCGAAGAACTCGCCGCGTTTGGCGCGAGGAGCAGGCGAGCAGCGGAGGCGCCCCGCGATTTGCGTGTGTTGAGCCCAGACAAGACAACCTGACGAGTGATGAGGGTGCTCGGTCTTTAACTGTCCTGCTATAGGCAGGCATGCCAAAGACACTGCACTGTGAGTGACTCCAGTGGGAGATCCATCAGGTTCGTTGCACCTTGCACCGTACCACCACATGCATCCGACTGCTGTGACACGTCTTGGCGACCCGCGGGCCGCGGCTGCCGACCCGCCGCTCCCGTGAACGTACGTGATCGTTGTTATCGACACAGACCGATGGGTGGAGTATTTCCGAGGCCGGCTAAGCTCCGATTCCCTCTGCGTAAAGCGCGCACGCGGGAGACACAAGATGCGATGCGATGCCGATGCGTGGCGGACTCTTCAATTATTGGGCGCACTAGAACGCGCAAAAGGAGCAGGATCTTCCTACTACTAGTGCGCAAGCGCATGTTCCAGTTTCTCCAGCCCGCCTATAGTAGGAGTAGCACGCGGCAGCCGAGCGCCCGAGCCGGGGAGAAGAACAATCAAATCAACTACAGACGTTTTCACGAGCGTTTGTCTTGTCCTGTCCCTTCCCTCATGCTCAGATTGTCCATGTTCATCTTCCTCGCGTCTGTGCCTCTATGATGAGCTGCAGAACGTACGTCTACAGACTTTATGAGTAGTACCTTGCTGTAGGCAGTCTTGTTCAAATTATTATTGGACACGGGTATGCTGCTACTATAAAATGGCGTGTGCACGACAACGCGGTGACCAGAACTGAGGAAGAAGGTGGCGGGAATAGAGGTAAGGGGCGGGCGGTGGACGCGAGGCACGGCAGATGTGGCGGAGGTCAGAGTTTCAGATTTTGCAAGGCATTCATGGCCGGCGCCGGGCTTAGAGGTGGTGGCGAGTTGTGGGCCGCGAGCCAGGCGGCAGGACGCCGGCGACCATGTGGTAGGAGATAGGCGATTGACCGGGCGGAGTCAACGGCAGGGGTGAGGAGTCGTTGACGAGATATCGTCCGATTAGAATTAGTGAAGGGTGGGGAAGGTCAGGGGAGGGGAGGGTGGAAGGCAGGACAGCGAGGTATCGGCGATTCGGCGGTCTAGGCAGTGCTGGAGGCAATGGAGGGAGGACAAAGATAGGTTCGGCGAGAGTGTAAGAAGACGACGGCTTGAAAAAAGACATGGAAGAAAAATCGGGAGCCATTAACATTTCTGCCGTGCACTGATTAAGAGCCCTGTAGTACATCTTGTTGCTACAGTCGATCGCCGGAGAAAATACTTGTGATGGGAGAAACAGATCTTGAAGCGTCATGGAGGTCCTTCGGTTTTAACTATTAACTAGAATAAAACCCGTGCATAATAATTCAAATATGAACGTGTATATTATTAAAAAGCATCCTATTTCGTAGCATTCAACAGTTCACCCTGTGTACAATAAATCAATAAATATCATGGTTTTAAATAGCGAGCTAAAGCTAAAGTGTTTAGTGTTTTATAAACTGTAATTAGCGGACTTTAGCGGCAGAATTGTGCATGAACGCAAATAGCGGCACAATTTTTTTCAAGCTATTTCGGGCTATAGCGGCACAAATAGCGGGCTATTTAATTCCATGATAAATATACTACCATATTTCGTGTTTTGTGAAAACTCATGTAATATTTTTAATGTGAATAATATATTTATCTCAGATCAAAACTATTAACAATGTCCTAAAAACATTAACATATTAGTACGTATAAGTTTACGAACTAAACAAATTATTGATTTATTGTACATGAGGTGGAGTTCTTTAGACAAGACTATAGTAAAATTCAAGAAAAATTCAAGAGATGTGCTATGTGATGTCTTATATTAGATTAGTAATAAAATAATTAGGTAAACAAGTATCTTTTTCTTGTTTTTGTTTTTGATTTTGATTTTGATTTGAGAATAGAAGAGAAGGGAGGCCGAACTATTCCAAAAGAGGTGGGAAGTGACATGGTACAAGATGTAGAAAAATAATTGTTTTAGGAGTGACATGTGAGGGGTGGGGAAAAGATCATAGTGGCATATCATGAAGTAGGGGGCTTTGCTCCTGTCGAATAGACCTGAACATTTGTTGTTTTGTAGTCGTAGAGATTCCGTTCGTTAACTTATCAGTCGTACCACGACTTATTTTTTTCTTTAAGAGTAATATTGAAATAGCTAAAATATAAAGTTCAAGCGATGTACCTGCAGGATTCGTAAGGCAAGGACGACAGACACTGAACCATGGTCGATCGGGTGACCAGCTTAAGCTAGCAGTAGCATGCCTAGGATCGGTTGGTTGCAGTCACCTTACCTAACAGGGCGCTGTTGCGCTGAAAGGCACCCGAGTACTCCACGATTTCTAGCATGCCGATCGAGTCCTATAGTAGGAGCAAAATAAACAAAAACCCTGCGAACAGGACGAAAACATACGTGCACGGCGATTATGTTGGCTCGAGCTGGCGGGCTCCGAAACAGTGGGAGGCGGCCAGGCGGCATCACTACACTACTGCCATCAGCGACAGGTGTGAGCGTCGGGGCACTCACAATGCAGACTTTACTTGGAGTCTAAGTCTATTTATTACCTCGAAACTATTATAGACTTGGAGTTTTGCTTTTTTACCCTCTCTCTTCAATAACTACACCGCCACATCAGCAAAATACGATAAATAGGAGTGTAAGGGGTGGTAAAGGGCCCTAAAATTTAGCCTAACAAATTTAAGGATCGGACTCAATAAGAATCGGATCATAATACTATATGATTTTGAACTAAAAATGGAAAGGATCAAGTTGGATTGTGAAGGAGTGATAAGGACCATGATCCATTATCACTCTTAAGTGTAATAAATAGGTTTAGACTCTATGATAGAGTCTGCATTGTGAGTGGCCTCAGGGTCCAAATGATTTGTCCGAGGGCCCTCGGCGCTACCGGTTCCAGCAACCGGAAACGGAAAGGGACATGTCACCGACTGACCGGGAAAGGCAGTAGACTAGAGGCGCTACAGGAGGGACACGGGGCCTCCTCCCTCTGCCATGGCTGCCGGTGGCCAGGAAAGCCCGTGAAGTGAGCAGTCGAGCACGTTTGCCGGCTGTTGCGGGCGCAGGGCACCCGTAGCTCACTGTTGTCACGTTGGTCCTGCGCTGTACGTACTGTACAGCACTGCTGTGCTGTGGACGCTGCCGTTTCATCCGCAGCTGTGGCGTCCACTTGTTGCCCTTGCCCCTCGGCTCATCATCAGTAGAGTCCCCTTTCCCTCCTGAATTAGGCACATGCAATGCCTAGCCTTGGTATTATTTGACACTGTATTTTTTTTTGCTGTTTATAAATCACGATTTTCTGGTGAGAAGGATATGTGACAGATATTCTCCACCACGGATTATGCCGTCCCTTTTGTGCTTTGGTATGGATTCCGAGTCCACATCGCCTAGTGGTAGTGGGGCCGTGCTGATACGGATCCATCGGAGCAGCCACCGTAGGGAACTAATCTTCGTCAGCGTGTCTCTCACTTTTAAGTACACGTATATCTCACCCACGTTACCACATGCGGTGATAAGACCAAAGCCAAAGATTCCGGCTTGACTACTGATTCGCGAACGTTCATTGAAATTGAATCGAGCGAACGAAATTCCGACATGCCGCTCCTTCCTTTTATAGAAAAAAGTAATTCTACCTCTTTTTTATATTTGGTTGGTGTTGCGTGTGCGTGCTCATTTTATTTTCGCATACCCAGCTACCCACACGTGAGATCAGCGAATCAACTATGTAGAAGGCTAGCAACTTTCTTTTTTTTTGAGAAAAATATTTCAGTAACTTTTCTTTAAAAAAATTTATAAAGTTAGACTCACAACTTTTACAGATAATACATGAAACAAACTTCAACGTATAACTTATACACGTGACTTCAACATTTACACCTTCAACTTGACAAAGTTATACGCATAAACTTATAAGTAAATATAATTTACTATGTGACGAAGTTATACACAAAACACTTGTGTATAATATTTTCTAAACAAACTTATCAACATAATTTCTTAGGAAGCTCCAAAAATTATACACGAAACTTTCATATATAACGTGATGAATGACTTAGATGTAAAGTTAAACATATAAGTTATATTTAAGAATTTAGATGTACAGACTAATATCATAATATATTGGTAAAATATAAAAATTATCTATGAAAACAATAATATAGTATAACACATAAGTTAGATGAACAAATTATATCTACGAGTCAACATTGATAACTTATATTAAATAATGATGTATTTGTATAACTTAGATATATAACTTGTAGAATGACTTAGATCTAAAGTTAGACGTATAAATTATATAGACAAACTTAGATGTACAAATAATATTATAATATATTAACAGAAACACAAAACTATAGAAAACACACAAAAAAATAATGTACTAACTTATATTATTAACTAGTGTGTATATATATATATTCATGTAAAATAGATAGATTAATATATATATATATATAAATAAAATATAAAGAAAAAAAGGAGAAAATAAAAAAAATTAGACGCACCGTGCAACTGAAAAAGGCAACGAGCAGGGGAGCACTTGCGTGTTTCGATCTCAAATGGCTCGGCACTGCGTAACCGAATGAGACAAACAAGCGATGTTATGGAGAGAAAGCCTTCTAGCCCGGTCGGACCGTTCGCTCAATCGGAAATGAGTAAACGGCCGCGGGAATGGATTTGGGCAAAGATTCTCGTATAATATTTGGAAAACTGTCACGGTGCTTCTATGCCAAGCTTCCCCAAATCGCCACGAAATCATGGAGCGCTCTCGGTTGCCTTGCCGGAGGAGGACGAATAGCTAGCTAGAGTGGCCAGTAATAATGCCTAATTAACGATGTGATGAAGATGATGACGCTAGGATTAAAGACTTCGATCGGGTGCACTTGACGACTGACAGACTCCGGATATTTCTCAAGTCTTCCTAATTAATGCCAGCGTGTATGAACGTGAGTACTTTGTTGAAAAAAAAAGACACGTTTAATAATGCTAATTGCCTGCACCAGCTGCACGCGTCGGCATGCTCGTCCGTAGCACGACACGTTTCGTCCGAACCGGACAGATTAGCGCGGTTCTGTGGCGGCTAGGCTCCAGCATCTTCGCTAATGCCGACAGATTAGCCGATAATTTGGGCCCGAAGATCTGACTGAGAAGATAAAGACATTGCAGTAGTACTCTGCCTCACTTAAAAGTTATTTTAAATCAAATTCTTTAATACTAACCAAAACTTTTAAAACACAACTCCAACGGTTTTGCATTCTTATTTTTACAAAAAAGTCTACCAAACTTCTATCCAACGGTTTGACACATGAGCTTTGTATTTTTGTTAACTTAGCAAAATCCTGAGATGAATTGGCATATATGCAAACTCGCGATCGGCTTGACATTCCGTTCGTGTACTACTCCTGCGCGCGCTCTTCCCTCCCGCGCCGTCGGGTTTACTTTTTTAGATTTTGGCAAGTCAATTTTGCCAAACCGTTGGACATAACCGTTTTTTCTCCTCCCCATATTGATTTGAGAGTTGACAAATTTCATGTTTTGTCAAATAAAAAATGCAAAACCGTTGGAGTTGCTCTAATATTTATAACAAAAAAAAATGATCATTCATAACGTCAATATTTACTAGTGCCATAAATATGTGGTCTATGTTCTTAGTCCACAAAAGAATACAATTCTACCTAGTATAAGAACATGTTAAAGTATCTTCTAAATTTAGACTAAATTTTTAAAAGATATCAACATTTATAATATGGTATGGATATCTTTAGATTTGAATTGATATTAAGTTATCAATCAACTTATCATACGTATTATAACTTATTCTCTTACAAAATACTGTTGAAATAGCCGACCAGCCTAAAATGCTAGTCGTCTGAACTGCTGCACGACTCGAGAAGTTCATCGGCTAGAATCAACGATCGGGATGGCGGCAGATGCAGCGCTGTACCACTGCTCGGATTTGATAGCGAGCTTGGAGCCTGGCTCAAGGCAGCTCGCTATAGCTCGCTCGACGCGCGATGCACGGACAGCGATTTCCGCGATCAGCGTCAGCGAGCCCGGCCCGCGTGGATCATGCGCGCTGAAAAACTACTGACGCGTCGCTGTGCTGTACCCGTTCCGCTCCGTATCGATTCCGCACCTCTCGTGCCTGGCGGACGGATCAGCAGACAGCAGAGGATGGGATGATCCGGTGCAACCATGCAAATTGTCGTCGTCCGTCTTGGATGCTTTGCTCTCGGTTCGGGAGCAGAGATCAATAGATCGTCGATTCCTTCACGCTAAAGCTTACTGTATGCACAAGCTGAAACCAACAACTGACCTTGACTTGTGCAAACAAGCAACAGTACATTATTGCGTTTCATCGAGCTACGGAAGAAGCGCGACAACAGGTACAGAAGCAGAATCACAAATAATAATAATGTACATTTCACTGAGAAAAAACATGGAATTACTTCCTTTTCTCATCATTAGAAGTATATATAATACGTGATAATTCAGTTCCTCGATCTTCCTCCCCATATATACACATGTTTATTGATCTGGTCGAATAGAAACTGCAAGCTAGCTAGCTAGTACTAGCTACGTACTCCTCCGTAGATAGAACAGAAACAAGCAGAATTACCCACTGAACTACTGAAGGCGAGAGAGACGGACTACCCTGTTTTTTCTTTGTCCTCTGCACCGAGCAAAGCATCTTCGATTTCCTCTCATTCGACGAGCGCGGCGAAGCAGCTCCCCGTGCGCGCCAGCGAGCTCCCAGCACCAGCACCGACCGTGGCGACGGCGGAGATGGCTGGGGCGGCGTCGCGCCTCGGGCTGCTCGGCGTGGAGCGCGCCTTCCTCGGCGCCGGCGGCGGCGGGGACCCGAGCCTGCGGCGCAGGAGCAGGCGCAGCGCGGCGATCAGGTCGTCAGGGCTGCCCGCGGGCGACGGCGGCGCGGACGCCCCGCGGCAGACGCAGGCGTGGCGGTCCAGCGCCTCGGCGGGGGAGATGGGCGGCGACGCGCGCCCGAGCTCCTCGCCGACCGCGTCCCCGCACAGGCCGCAGATCCACCGCCCGCCGTACCGCGCGCGCACGCCCGCGATGTACGGCGCCGTGCACTCCTCCGTGAAGCCGCAGCACTCGCACGCCACCTCCTCCTCCTCCTCTTCCTCCGCCGCCTCGACCGGCTCCCTCTCCATAGCCTCCAGAGCTCCCTACCGCCTCACGGATCAGATCAGATCAGATGGGCGGGCGGCTCCTCGCCCTCCGCTGCTGTTACGATGACGAGGTGCTGCCGGTCGTGGCCGTGGACGCCTCGGCCCCCGCCGCCGCCTGCCTCCATCTACTGACTCTCCTCTCCCCGTGAGCGCGTGATTGGCAATCGGCGCTGGCTTTTAACGTGGGACGATGGCTGGGCCCCAACGCGGGCTGGGCCTGGGCGCGAATTATGGAGCGGGGCCGCCCCCTTCCCGCCACGTCACGTCGGACGGGGGCCACGAGACGCGGCCGGGGTGGGGGCAGCTGTCGACAAGTTGGCCGCCGAGGTCGCTTCCTTCCTTCCTCCTCTGCGCTGCGGCCGCGTTGGCACTTGGCCGCGGCCGTTTCGTGCGCCGGGGTTTGCTTGCTCGATGAAATCACGCCACTGGTGTTTATCCCTCTGTTTATAATACTGTAGTACTGTAATCTATAATACAATCGCGTATACTATACAGTAGTCGAAAGTTGTGCACGGGACGGCACCTTGGCGCACTATCGTATGTATGTATTTTCAATGACGACATTATTCGACCAATCAAGTACGAGTCAAGGTAGGCTTATTATGCGGGGCTGTACACGAACACGATACCCGTTTCGCTCGGCGATTGGACATGGGTAGGGATTCGTGTAACATGATGAGACACATTTCTTATCTTATAAAATATATTTTAGGCATAAATATAAGGAAGAAAGGTCCATGTGGTATAGATAGACATATTGACTATATTTTAGGCATCTGAACACATAGGAACAAAAAACTTATTCATTGTAATGTATGCTAATAGATTTGAATTATTAGATGAAGATATTGTTAGAATTATATGGGCTTGGCCCATTAACAAATTCTGAAATTCATAATAAATCTCAAACGCTCATTCATGTGTGAGCAAAGAGGGGAAGTGGAACTCTTTAGTCCCACCTTGTTAGTGGAAGGGGAGGAGGACTTGCTTAAACATAGAAGTTCTCTCCACTTCCTCAAGTCTAGTGTGAGAAGGAGAAAGAGAAACTCACACGTGCGCGCTCGCTCGCCTCGCCTCGCCGGGCGGGGCGACTTGCGCGGGTGCGCGGCACCTGCGTGAATGGTCCGCCGAAATCCGGCTCCTCGCCTTGCGGGAGCGCAGTCTCCTTTTGCAGTTTTAGTTTTTGGTTTCTTAGCCTTCAAGTTGCAGAGTCCTAAACAGTTACGACTCAAGAGTCCTAAACCGATTTAGATCGTGATCGCGACACAAGGTCGGTTAAAACAGGGCTATATAAGCAACCTATCGGCCATGCCAAAACGTATCTCAACACCTCTTGAGCTAGGGTTTGGCTCATATCGCTTTTGCGCTGCCGTCTAGTCGTCTCCAGTCCGTTCGCTTGCGTGCACGAGCGACCGGCGAGCAGGTCTCCGGAACTCTCGTCTTTGTGATCCTGCACCGGGAGAAGACGAATAAGGTTTTTGGGAAGCGCTCGTCGCGCGACTGCTCTCGTCTTCAACAACGGGTCGTCTACCGTCCAAGTCAGGCGGCGCTGCGTCAAGACGTACTCGTCGTCAACTGCTCGGAGCTCTTCCTCCAGCGCTCATCGAGGATCGTCCAGCGCCGACTCCGCCACCGTCTTCTCCAGCATCAGAAAGGTACGCCGTTCGTGATCTAATCTCTATGCTTATATCAGATCTTATGCCTTTGTTCTTGCTTTTTAATCTATCTGGTGTACGAGCTATGTTTACACCGGTTGTCATGTATGAGATCATGTTATGCATGTTTTGCTATGCTAGTAAACAATACAATCTGAGATATCTAGATCATCAATTTATCATGATTTATTTTCTGGTTTTAATCTGGAAATTGCCTATTTCTTTATCAATCCAAAAACCTTATTATAGGTTTCCAGAATTAACTATGGCTAGTTTTGTTGATGCGCTGAAGCCAGAAAAATTTTCTGGAGAGCACTTTAAGAGATGGCAAGTTAAGGTCACCAATTGGTTGACGGCCATGAAAGTGTTATGGGTGAGTGCTGGTATGCCGGAGGAAAATATCTCTGAAGAGGATCAGAGAGCTTTCCAGGATGCCAACCAAATCTTTGTGGGAGTTGTGCAGAATGTCCTTGCTGATCATATCTTTGATACAATTCTGCACATTAAAGACGCAAAGACTTTGTGGGATTATCTGGCAGCTACCTTTGGTGCTTCAGATACTGGCAAAGAGTTGTACATCATTGAGACTTTTCATGACTACCGGATTATTGCGAATAAATCTATAGTCGAACAAGCTCATGAGATACACCGTCTGGCAAAAGAGCTTGAACTCCTCAACTGTGTTATACCCGATGAGTTTGTGGCTGGGTGCATTATTGCAAAGCTACCTTCCTCTTGGAGGAATTTCGCCACAAGCCTTAAACACAAGAGACAAAATATCAGTTGAAAACCTGATAGCATCTCTTGATGTTGAAGAGAAGGCTCGGGCTAAAGATAACACTGAGAAGGGGAACGAGGAAAGAGCTAGCGCCCACTTCGTCCAGAAAAACCATGGCAAGTACAAAGGAAAGCCTAAGTCTTTCAATGCCAAAACTACTACTACATTTAAGAAGAAGAAGAAGAATAAAACAGAGTTGCCGTGCTTCACTTGTGGAGAGCTTGGGCATTTTTCCAAAGAGTGTCCGGAGCGAGCGGACCGCAAAGGGAAAAAGAAGAATGTCAACCTTGTGACTACTAGCGATGCTGATGACGGGTATAGTAATTTTCCTACTGTACTATCAGTATTTCAATCACCAAATTGGTGGGTTGATACAGGTGCTAATATTCACGTGTGTGCTGATATCTCTCTGTTTTCTTCTTATCAGGGGCTCCAAGGTTCCTCCGTCCTAATGGGGAATGGATCACATGCTTCTGTTCGTGGTGTTGGCACGGTAGATCTGAAGTTTACTTCGGGAAAGATCGTGCAACTGAAGAACGTGCAGCATGTCCCTACTATACGCAAGAACCTTGTTAGCGTATCTCTTCTTTTGAGAGATGGTTTTAAAGTAGTTTTAGAGTCCAATAAAGTAGTTATGTCTAAGCATGGACAATTTATTGGTAAAGGCTATGATTGCGGAGGCTTGTTCCGCCTATCTTTGGCAGATTTTTGTAATAAGTCAGTAAATCATATTTGTGGCACAATTAATGATAGTTCTAATATTTGGCATTCTCGTTTATGTCATGTGAACTTTGGTTTAATGTCACGTTTGTCTAGCCTAAGTTTAATTCCAGATTTCACTATTGCCAAAGGTTCTAAGTGCCATAGTTGTGTGCAATCAAAGCAACCTCGCAAGCCTCACAAGGCAGCAGAGGAGAGAAACTTGGCACCTCTAGAACTCATACATTCTGATCTTTGTGAGATGAATGGTGTGTTGACAAAAGGTGGAAAGAGATATTTCATGACTTTAATTGATGATGCAACTAGATATTGTTATGTTTACTTGCTTAAAACTAAAGATGAAACGCTAGACTACTTTAAAATCTATAAGGCTGAAGTTGAGAATCAACTAGAGAGAAAGATTAAACGTCTAAGGTCAGATCGTGGTGGTGAGTATTTTCCTATGCTTTTTGATGATTTCTGTACAAAACATGGTATTATTCATGAGAGGACAGCTCCCTATTCTCCTGAATCAAACGGGATTGCCGAGAGGAAAACCCGCACGTTGACTGACTTGGTGAACGCCATGTTAGATACTGCTGGTCTTTCTAAGGCATGGTGGGGGGAGGCTTTATTGACTGCGAGTCATGTCCTGAATAGAGTTCCAAACAGAAATAAAGAGACAACTCCATACGAGTATTGGGTTGGAAGGAAACCATCACTTACATACTTACGCACGTGGGGATGTTTGGCGAAAGTCAATGTTCCAATTTCTAAGAAGCGTAAGCTTGGACCAAAGACCGTGGATTGCATCTTTCTAGGATATGCACATCATAGCATTGCCTATAGATTTTTAGTAGTAAAATCTGAAGTACCTGATATGCATGTGGATACGATCTTTGAATCTCGTGATGCTACATTCTTTGAGAACATTTTTCCTATGAAAGATATGCGTAGCAATGCTAAGTTTTCCTCTGTATTAACTCCTGATTTTACTACACCTATTGAGTCTCCGTTTAAGTCATTTGAACAACCACTTAATGAAGTCCTTGAGGAGGATGACAATGAAATTCTTGTGAGGAACAAGAGACGAAGGATTGCAAAATCCTTTGGTGATGATTTCATTGTGTACCTTGTGGATGATACTCCTACTTCTATTACAGAAGCATATGCATCTCCAGATGCAGATGATTGGAAAGAAGCTGTTCGTAGTGAGATGGACTCGATTCTTTCTAATGGTACTTGGGAGTTATCTGAGTTGCCTTTTGGTTGCAAACCTGTGGGTTGTAAGTGGGTGTTCAAGAAGAAGCTTAGACCTGATGGTACTATTGACAAGTACAAGGCTCGACTTGTGGCTAAGGGTTATACTCAAAAAGAAGGCGAGGATTTCTTTGATACTTATTCACCTATTGCTAGATTAACCACTATTCGAGTATTACTTTCCCTGGCTGCCTCATATGGTTTTCTCATTCATCAAATGGATGTGAAGACAACTTTTCTTAATGGAGAGTTGGATGAGGAGATCTATATGGATCAGCCTGATGGGTTTGTAGTAAAAGGTGAAGAGCAAAAAGTGTGTAAGTTATTGAAATCTTTGTATGGCTTGAAACAAGCACCTAAACAATGGCATGAGAAGTTTGACACTACTTTAATTAGTGCAGGCTTTGCTGTTAATGAAGCTGATAGGTGTGTGTATTATCGACATGGTGGGGGTCAATCTGTTATATTATGTTTATATGTTGATGATATTCTTATTTTTGAACAAATATTGATGTTATTAATGAGGTCAAGTCTTTCCTATCAAAGAGTTTTGATATGAAAGATCTGGGTGAAGCTAATGTTATTTTGAACATTAAGCTGATTAAGGATGAGAGTGGGATTACTTTATTGCAATCTCACTATGTTGAGAAGGTTTTGAGTCGCTTTGGCTTTATGGATAGTAAACCTTCTCCAACACCTTATGATCCCAGTGTGACTTTGAGAAAGAACAGAAAGATTGCTAGAGACCAACTGAGATACTCTCAGATTATTGGTTCACTCATGTATCTAGCGAGCGCAACTAGACCAGATATCTCATTTGCTGTGAGCAAGTTGAGTAGGTACATGTCCAACCCGGGTGATAATCATTGGCATGAACTTGAAAGAGTTTTGCGTTATCTCAAAGGTACAATGAGTTTTGGAATTCACTATTCTGGGCACCCAGCTGTGCTAGAGGGATATAGTGATGCAAACTGGATTTCTGATATTGATCAGATCTATGCCACTAGTGGGTATGTTTTTACCCTTGGAGGTGGTGCAGTGTCATGGAGGTCTTGTAAACAGACTATATTGACTAAATCAATCATGGAAGCAGAACTTGCTGCTTTGGATACAGCTTCTGCAGAGGCAGAGTGGCTGCGTGAGCTCTTGTCTGACTTACCGGTGGTTGAAAAACCAATACCGGCTATCCTTATGAACTGTGATAATCAAACAGTGATCACTAAAGTGAATAGTGCTAAGGATAATGCGAAGTCAACAAGACACGTTAAAAGACGTTTGAAGTCTGTCAGGAAGTTGAGAAACTCCGGAGTAATAGCTGTGACTTATGTGCAAACAGACAAAAACCTGGCAGATCCCTTTACAAAAGGGTTATCACGGAATGTGATAGAAATCGCATCAAGGGAGACGGGTATGAGACCCATATGAGTTTACAGTAGTAGCAACCCAACCTTTTTGATCGGAGATCCCGTGACTAAGGATCTGGGAAGAACAAGCTATTGGTAAACTGAGGAGA
Source organism: Coix lacryma-jobi var. lacryma-jobi (assembly GCA_009763385.1). Lineage (NCBI taxonomy): Eukaryota > Viridiplantae > Streptophyta > Magnoliopsida > Poales > Poaceae > Coix > Coix lacryma-jobi. Next base: position 8,996,935 of record CM019825.1, on the reverse strand, counting down.
GTAACCTCTAAACCCTCTCTATGTGAAAGATGCAATACTCTCATTGCTATGAGGCACTGTATGGAAGGTTGGCAAAGGCCTTAATATGTTCTATTGGCTTTTAAAAGCAAAGATGTTGTCCTACAGAGTATTCTTGAAAGAACATACCTATATGAGCCATGACTGTTAAACGTCGCAGTCTATGAGATTAGGGTGATCTCTAGTAAGCTCATGAAGAGACCATGAAGTATGACGTATATGCTCCACCCAAGGAGAAAGGCTATTGGCAGCCAGGTACTAGTTTAACCTTGAGTAAAACTTGCTTCACGCAAAACTTGCAATTCAAGGCATAGTCCATTGTTCAAGTTGTGAATAAGTGTAACTTAAGGTTATAGGCGGAAGTTCAACTTAACAGTCTCTGCTAAACACTAGTATATCAAACAGTAGCGGGAACAGGCAAAACTCTAAATGGGAATTTGAGATCTGGTGGGGGATTGTTAGAATTATATGGGCTTAGCCCATTAACAAATTCTGAAATTCATAATAAATCTCAAAGGCCCATTCATGTGTGAGCAAAGAGGGGAAGTTGAACTCTTTAGTCCCACCTTGCTAGTGGAAGGGGAGGAGGACTTGCTTAAATATGGAAGTCCTCTCCACTTCCTCAAGTCTAGTGTGAGAAGGAGAAAGAGAAACCCACACGCGCGCGCTCGCCTCGCCTCGCCGGGCCGGGCGGGGCGGGGCGGGGCGGGGCGTGGCGTGGCGACTTGCGCGGGTGCGCGGCACCTGCGTGAATGGTCCGCCGAAATCCGGCTCCTCGCCTTGCGGGAGCGCGGTCTCCTTTTGCAGTTTTAGTTTTTGATTTCTTGGCCTTCAAGTTGCAGAGTCCTAAACAGTTACGACTCAAGAGTCCTAAACCGATTTAGATCGTGATCGCGACACGAGGTCGGTTCAACAGGGCTATATAAGCAACCTATCGGTCACGCCAAAACGTATCTCAACACCTCTTGAGCTAGGGTTTGCCTCATATCGCTTTTGCACTGCCGTCTAGTCGTCTCCAGTCCGTTCGCTTGCGTGCACGAGCGACCGGGCGAGCAGGTCTCCGGAACTCTCGTCTTTGTGATCCTGCACCGGGAGAAGGCGAATAAGGTTTTTGGGAAGCGCTCGTCGCGCGACTGCTCTCGTCTTCAACAACGGGTCGTCTACCGTCCAAGTCAGGCGGCGCTGCGTCAAGACGTACTCGTCGTCAACTGCTCGGAGCTCTTCCTCCAGCGCTCATCGAGGATCGTCCAGCGCCGACTCCACCACCGTCTTCTCCAGCATCAGAAAGGTACGCCGTTCGTGATCTAATCTCTATGCTTATATCAGATCTTATGCCTTTGTTCTTGCTTTTTAATCTATCTGGTGTACGAGCTATGTTTACACCGGTTGTCATGTATGAGATCATGTTATGCATGTTTTGCTATGCTAGTAAACAATACAATCTGAGATATCTAGATCATCAATTTATCATGATTTATTTTCTGGTTTTAATCTGGAAATTGCCTATTTCTTTAACGGATATGATGATTGTTAAATGTTAGCTTATCGTCTGAACAGATGTTATAACATATCTCGTAGATAGACCAATAATAAAAATATAAGAGGGGGGAGGGGGGGACATAATGATTCCGACATACTAGTACATCGCTAGTGTTATGGTCAATTGCTTATTGGGTCTGTCTTAATCTTAAAAGAACATTTTCGATGGCAAAATTATGGGACATGCTATATCACAGTCGTCTGAGATCCCAGCGTCATCTCAGGCGACAACATGGACCATCTGATCACCATCCAACGGCCAGCTCTGTTGGTCTGTTCATTTTGCACAGGCTCAGTAAACGGGTCCGAAAAATAATCCAATAAGTGACTGAAGTGGAGTACCGGGCCTGCTAAAAAAATAACGGATGCAAGCTCCAAAACCTGCTAACTGTTTCTTGCTGATTCGGGCCATCTTTCCTGCTGATCCGGCCCACCTCTTGTTCTGTTTGGACCCAGAAAACAACTATCAGCCCAATACAATATTACTGGTTTTACAGATATGTCATTCCCCCTCCAACAAGAAAGAAACTCCACACGCACACACCAGTTTTTAGATCTACGAACACACACACATGCACAGTGCGAAGATTGCAGAATTAGAGATTGAATCAAAAGGAAAATTACAAGATGCTTACAAAGGACAAAAGCTATCAAGACCATGAAGCCAAAAAGGTACTAACCATAGCAATTTTGCTGTTTGTAATGAGCATCTCCTTCATCCTGCTATTGATCTGAGCACTTGTTTTCATGCTGCTGGTCTAAAGAAAATTAGGATCCTGCACAGATCCTAAGTTGTTCCTCCTGCTACAGTAAATTGCAATTGAAAATTAACGAAATTGCACAAACCAAAATCTGAAAATTATGCTATACCTACATGTAATTTCTGAATAATTTTTTTGACAAAACTTTAGTCCATAAACTCTGCACTTGCTCTGAATAAAATTTAGAGTTTTAGGTTCAGTACATGCAGACTGAAACCTTAGGCCATGCAACCAACAAAACAAACAGACAAAGAATTACAGCTATATACAACCTTATCCCATGCAAAGCAGTTTTTAGAAGCAAGTAAACACAAGATCATTGTTGCTAGACACAGATCAACTAATGTATATGAGCAGTGTTACCATTTCTAACAGGCTTAGTTAAGATAAAATGAGTAAATGGCTGTGAAGCAGAACCAAAAGCATGCTGTCAAATTGGGCACAAAAGATACTATTCAATATAGCCTCATATCCGTGGCAATATAAAGTAACTGATCAGAAATACAAATTAAATGACATGTGCAAATTATCTTACCACTAAATATGTCCACCAAAATTTTTCAAAAATAGCCATCCAATGCTTACAGGTGAAGGATGAATGCATTATAGCCATCCTCACCACTATGTAAAGCCTGTACAACAATGAAACATATATGAGCTAGTACTTATAAACCCAACTTAGTTGGCAGCATCACTTCCAGCAGTTCAAGACAGAAGCAATAGACAGTGTACCAGTCATCTGTTATCAAATGCTGCTCCTGTTGCCTTGGCCATCTGCATGCCTGCTTGCCTGCCTGCATTTGGTCATAGAAACAAGTTATTCTATAGAAGCACAGCAACCTATTCTAACACAGAAACAAGGAAACAAAGTGCATAAACAAAGCACTAAGTTATTCAACCACATAAACAAGAGACAAGTTATTCTATAGGATGACAAGTACAAAATTGAGATCTTATCTAGCAAAAAAAAAAGTTTGTGACCTATTCTAGCACAAAAACAAGATACAAAATTTTCTATGGAAGGACAATTACATAATAGAGATGTAATGTAGCACAAAATACAACAAAAAAGTCAGATGTTCAAAGAGTAAACAAAAACCTTCATCTCTATGCAGGTCCAGCACGAAGAACTTCGTGAAATGCAAGATGAAGATTTTTACAGGCAAGTGGGTTTTGGATGTGAAAACAATGCAATGGAACTAACTCAAGTGTCAGAGATAATTGCTCACATTGATTTTCAACAGGTATGAAATATAATGAACAAAATGAGTTCCTTTGCTAAATTTTCTCTTTAAGACTCGTGCAACTTGATTTTGCTAATACATCTACCATTCTATATGCAGGGTGTCAATGTAGAGAGTTACTACCACTGGGAGAGAAACACAACAAATCTGAATTACACAAATGAGGTAAACATAAAGCTAATTAATTGCAAATTCACAAATCAATAATTGCAGTGATACAACCATGTAATTTATACTATTGTCATTTGTAATTACTTAAATTTCAGTTCAATCTTTGTCTTTGAAATAAACAGGCTGCTTCAAGAGCCATACTGGAGAACAATTACAAAGGACAAGCCCCTATGATCCAACAAGAGACCTCTACACCATCAATGAACTACAACATCCATGGGCAAGATCAACAAATGCAGGATACTCAACATGTGTGATTCCTAAAAAACTTATATTTGACAATTTCTATTAAAATACTTTGGAACAAAGTATCATTTTATCACTAATGATGAGTGCCAACATATGCAGGTGATCACATCACCAGGAGCAATAAGCTATGTACAATCTCAGGGTGCCTCAACCTATACTAGCCTAGTGAGCCAAGTCATAGCTAAACCACAATGCTCAAATCACAATTATGATGATTTCTTGTCATCAAAAATGACAGGAAGCTACATGGACTTGTTGGAGCAGCAATATCCACTAGAGGTATTTAGTGCTTATGCAAATATACAAATACAGTTGTTTGCTTCATTCAATACATAATCAAAATCTCTAACTGTCCTTTTTTCTTACCTGTCCAAAAACAGAACCATATGTATGTCACGACCAGCAGATTCTCTGATGCACCACAAGAATACCATGACAACCTGCAAAATGAGCAATCAGAAGCATTCACATACTTTGCCAATCAAGACAACATGGTACATGAGGAGGAGGAAAATGGGCTAAGCAATGAAGTGCAACAAAAATGGGCTGGTAGTGGAGAACAAGATGAACAAGAGATCAGAGCTGCTAGCAGGGAACAAGATGAAGATATGAGGGCTGGTAGTAGAGAACAAAATCTACAAGAGATCAGGGCTGCCAGCGGGGAACAAGATGAAGATATCACGGCTGGTAGTGGAGAACAAGATAAAGATCAGATCACGTTTGCTAGTGGACATCAATATGAAGAAGATGTCAGGGCAATTCAGATTGAAAGCCAAAGCATTATGGCAGCTGAGCGATTGTCTCAAGAACATGCTAGCAGGCATGTTCCTCGCCTTGGCATGAAATTTCCATCAACAGAAGAAGCATACAAATTCTACAATGACTATGCATTCATAGTGGGATTTTCAGTGGTGAAATGGCACACATACAAGTGCAAAGATAAGAAACATCCAAACTATGACAAGGTTACAAGAGTGACACTGAAGTGTAACATGTCAGGTAGAAGAAAAGAGGAGGAAACCGCTACTGTTTCAGGAGTGCAAAGCGCAAGGAAGAACAAAAGCAAGATTTCTCGCACACCTCCAACACCCAATCCGGTTGCAAACAAAAGGAAAACAAGTACACTTATACCAACCCAGTGCCCCGCTGAGCTTGTTCTAACACTACAAAATGGAGAATGGACAGTCACTAGGTTGAATCTAGAGCACAATCATGCTTTTGCAAGCAAAGACCAAAAGAATAAACTATTTTCACAGATTAGGATGACTGAAATGGAGAAGGAGCTTATTGCAACATTCAACAAGGTCAACCTACCCAACAGAAAGATTATGGCAGTCCTATCTTACATTAGAGGGGATGTCACTCCATACAACAAGAAACACATCAGCAATGAGAAGACAAAGTTAAAGAAGGACACATCAGAAAATGATATGCAACAAGTCTATGAATGGTTCTCCAGACAACAGGCCGAAGACCCAATGTTCTTCTATAAGTTCTCCATTGATGAAAACAACAAAGTCAAAAACATTTTCTGGTCAAACGGAACAAGTAGAAGATACTATGAGGAATTTGGAGATTGCATCAGTTTCGATACGACCTACAACACCAACAAGTACTCTCTCAAGTTTGCACCGATTGTAGGAATTACAGGACATGGGGACAATTGCCTCTTTGGATGTGCTTTCATCATGGATGAAACAACCGAGACTTTTGAGTGGATATTTCAGACAATGCTAGTTTGCATGGGAGGAAAGCACCCTAAAACAATAATCACTGATCAAGACCTAGCAATGAAGGCTGCAATCAGAAACATACTACCAGACACTGTTCATCGAAACTGCTTCTTCCACATTGTGAAGAAAGCACAAGAGAAAGGAGGCAGGATTTTTTCAATGAAGAAGAATGAAAACTTGCATGACGACCTATTTGACACCCTAAGGAACTCGGTATCGTTTTATAACACAAACTGTTGCAACTGACAATATATGTTGGAAGTTGGCAGTGGCCCACCAAGATATATGTTTGAGGACAGTACGTGTCCAGTCATTCACTATCATGCCTACAGTAATGACCTCACTGCCTTTGTTCCAAGTTCCAGCAGATCCTCAGATGCTGAAGCTCTACAAGAGTTCCAAAGCACAGGGAGGACATAAGTATAGATAATTCACATGAAACCAGGATACTATATCAAAACCTATAGAACCGAGCTGATAGGATAGTTGGAGTTGCTTCCCATACTAGACAATAAAAGATGGAGGAGAGTGTGAAACATCACTCACCTTCGATTTAGGTAGTAGAGGGAGCTGGTCATAAATCTCATCATTTTTCGGCCGAGCCTGCCAAACAAATTACCATCAATCAAGCACGCATATTAATTGAAAGCGGAAGTCACATTCGTAACAAGAGGAATAATTGAAAGACTACAAAACTCACTTAGTAGTTCCTCAAAAGCAAACCATTACTTATTAGCTCTTGTTAATCACTCTACACATCTCTCGCCATACTCCTACATTACATCAACATGTTTCTGCAAACAGTAAATGTCAGGGCATCAGGCATTTAAAATAAAAACATATACACATACAACAATCATGCTATAAAAATTCCTCCGAAAGGAGGTTCGGACGACCTGTAAGTTTTTGCATCCAGAAATTAAGAATTCTAGCAGCTAACATCAAGTCAAAAAATTACACCAAGACTATTATTCACAGGATGAAACTTATAGGAGTGGCCCTCTAGGGGGAACACACTGCCGAACTGCATAGCTGAAGCACACCTACACAACCACGGAGATTTTTAAAGCAAAGGATACAAGCACACATCAGACTGAGAAAAGCTATAAAAATGACCGTCTCCCTTCTTTTCGGGACGTAGGCATGTGAATCACAACATCTCAGTTTCAGGCCAAGTTGGGTTCGATCTTTTCTTCCTTACACTCTGAACTAAAATAGGAGGAAAGTAGAATAGGGGGAAATTGAAATTGAAAATGATACTCCAGATCTTGGAGGACCTAAATTATTCCACAAGCGAGGGAAGAAAGGTAATAACCAGAACAAATAGCCACAAACCCAAATAGCAACCCAGCCAAAACAAGAGCAGAACATCTACAGGAGCAGGATGGCAAAAATCACAACAAACAGAAATGATCTAGGTCCAAGCAGGGCACTCTGCAGCAGATATATTTAGTACTTATTAGCAATTTAAAGAACCATAGAAGTATATCACTAAAATCCTAATCAAGAGTAGAGTAAGAACAAAATACCTTTGGTGGAGGCGTTGGATATTCTTCAGACAAGAATAACTCGAGCTGGAAAAAGCCTCATGCAAGTAGTCAAATTAAAGTTATTAGTGACCATATTACAAAGCACAAAAAAAACAAAAACCAATGCTTTGTGGCAGAAAAGATGCATTAGTGGCAGGAAAAAGTCATATGACACTATCACAAGTCTATGGCTACAAAATTACTATGCAAAAGTAACAACACAAATCACAACAAACAATTTTTTTCTATAGGAAGACAAGGACAAAAATGTAGTGTGTGCTCGCACAAATCACAGATAACAAATTAAATAGTTCACCTACCGAAACACCACCATTATTAAAGAGAGGAGGCATGCACTCTATATGAACCCTTTAATTTGATTAACAATGTATGCCACATCTGCAAATATGATCCCACACTAGCAGACTATATATATCTAGCTATATATATCTCAAACAGAAGCAGAATGGCCAACACTAGTGAGTCAATTGTTGCAGCCAGTTAAATAGAAAAATCAAGAACAATAATTAATTACAGAAATAACCTTTATATGCAAAATAACTCAATTGTCGTGGAACACAACTAGCGAGGACAGCTAGTAGAGCTTACAGGTCCTCAAGCTGCTTGACCTTCGATATGGAGAAGGGGATGTCTCCATACAGGAAGTTGCCACACAAATCCCTGCAGAGACATATTATAGGTGTACAAAGGCAAAATCAGAGGTATGTGTTGGAACAAATAACAAATCATCAGAGTTACCTTAGTTCCATTTATGACATCCTCGAATCTCAACTTCTCTTCTAGTTGAGTTCATTTATATGCTCCCACCTGTCAGCTCAGTTGTGCCATACAAACAAACAGGAACATAGCCAACATAACAAGTATTATATTTTATTTAGAAGACGACACAATTAAGATATATAACCACCAAATCTTCTCATCATTCATAGATTGTTCTTTACACACATCCATGAACAGGTACAATAAAAAACACCCTATATAGCTAATTATATGAAGCTCATGCAGTCTTGTAGTACTTCTCATAGACCTGAGAACAAAGAATTATAACAAATTATCTACAACATGTCACATGGCACAAATTGACATTGCAAGTGTTGTGCTATTTTTTACCTCAGTATCATATTCCATAACTTTACGTCGACCGTCGTCTGAACAGTTGAATTCATTGAATATCATCTCACTGACATACTTGATGCGAAGGTGAGGAATATCAGCTTCAACAAACTTATCATTCAGAGATACGCTTGGTTCCCACAGTTCCAAATACTTCATGGCAAATACACCACTATCATTATCAAAGCTGAAACAAGATATGAGAAACAAAACTACAGATGTGTTAATATATAATGTGCATATATACGAAAAAGGTTAGAAAATACTAAACGTACTTCTCAGATTGCTGAGGCACATTTCCAAAGATGATACCATACGAATGAAAGCCCATATCAATCTTAACGACATCTTTCCACAGTGTGGCAAAGTTTTCCACCTAAAACAAGTTCGATCAAAATTATTACACTACATGTATATCTGTTGCCTTGCACAAAAACAAGTTCAATGCAAGGGTTATGCCTACTTACAAATTCATCTCGCACAGCTCTATGGAAATCTGAGTCAACTCCAGACCACGAATCCAAGATAACGAACAACCTTCTTTTTATGTGCACAACAAGTACATACCACCGCTCTTGGAAAAGAATTGGGAAGTAAAGCTACCAAATTAAGAAATACCATAAGACAAAGACATATAAAACTAATACTATGCCCACAACAAGAACAAAAACTAACCAAGCTGGAATTTGCTAAAGCCCTAGCACGAGAAGCACCCTCGAAGCACCTCTTAGCATTATCACGAAGCAATTGTTCCTTAATGTCGTTAGGACCATGATTTCCAATCAAGTAGTCCTAAACAAACAATATTCAATCACGTGGTCACAATGCAGTTATTGCAGAAAAGAAACAAATAACAATTCAATCATACTAACCCCAACTTTTGAGAAGAAGTAGTGCTTGTAAGAGGTCCTGGGATGTCTCTTATGGAATAGGAGTTTACACAGTGCATTGACTACAAAATAATTAACCTTACCATCTAGTTTAAGAGAACTTCCAAGAGCACTTAACTTAACAATCACATGTCCATAGTCAATCACTGCAAGACTGCAACAAACACAAGCAAAACAGTTACTCACATGCTACTAAAATATCAACAACTAAGAAACCAATATAATGACTATAACTTACTCTGAGAATTCACTTTCGGCCAACCTCAACACAACATCATAGACAGCAGCCTCAAGATTGGACACTATAATATTAGCATGAGGAACAATGTAAGGACTCAGCTTGAATTTGCTTGGGACGACAACCCTCCTTGGGCGATGAACTGCAATCTTGTAGCTGGAACAGTGATATGAAGCTTCAGCACCATCTTGATTGAATAAGAAGCCAGAGCCATCGCATGAACCATGACTCCTTGAAGACAAATAAGTCTCATGAACAATTGGAACATCTTGATGCATAGGACTTGGTGTTGCACAAGGTAACTGCAAAATTCAGAAAAAAAACACATAAAATTGTTCGAAGATGCTGAATATAAGTGCTCATAATGAAAACAAATTACACTAGCTCCACAACTATTGTACACTAGACATACAAAGAAGAAAAAACAATATTACATGGGTCATAGTTTTGGATATACACATCACTAGTTCCACCAAAATACACATCCCTCATCCAACTACCTGTACTTGCTACTATTACATGGGTCACCCAGCTACTACCATTCCTCATCTAATAGAGGACATAGACTAATTAAAAAACCACAAGATTATTCCAACTTGCTTAAACTAGAAATCCCAATGCAAGAAATCTTGTCGTACTCCAAGAGGAACAATAGCAGCAAGTGGTACTGGCTCAGTAACATCTTCTTCTTCAGCAGCAGCAATAGTCTCATTAACTGCAGTACCACTTGTCTCATGAACTCCTGGAGGAACACTTGCTGAAGCATCACCACTATCATATTCGCTCCAAGGCAAAGATTCCATAGTGATACATTCCTATACATCATGTTAACATGATATTAGCACACAACATTTGAAAGATTAAAAACAAAAGCTTCGTACTATGATACTAAAGAATCTTACATTCTTGTTATGTTCTTCCTCTATAATATTTGCCTCTGAAGTATAATCCAAGACAGGAACAACAACAACATATCCTTTGGGTCCAGCACAAAATTGGAAATTAAAAGGGATTTCAGATTGCACCTTCACAAAAATCCAAACAAATAACGATAATTAAGTATAGACACTGATTATGCACATGTACCATCAATAATTAACACAAAAAAATACGACATGTACCTCAGAGTGAACTCCAGTACCAATAGGACGCCTAAGTTTAGGATCTTCAACAAAGTTGCCCAAATCATCTTCATCTTCTAGGATCCTAAACGACGGCATGCTAGAACTATTAAAATAAGGAGTCCTTTTGGGCAAAGATTTCTTAGTAGGTGCTTTTCCTCCTAAATTTAATGGAAAACAAATAAACAACCATAATTACAAATGCCAAATCTACTATTTCAATAATACAAAAATGAAACATGCATACGAACCAGAAGTATCCAAAGCAGCACAAATAGTGTCAACCAACTCATTTTCCTTTGAAATTGGGGCTGCATGCTCTTCATTCACAGCCTCCAAGATCACCTCCTCAGTGCACTATAAAGAAATAGACAATTGCATCTATAGGTTTTTTTTTTGCATCTCCTCAATACTAGAATTGCACTACTCAATAGTTGCAATTTATATTAATCCGTATTGCAATTAATTAACATAAATTATTTAGTGCATTTTCATGAATAACCCATATTCACCAATTAATTAATTAACATTTACTAAAATCCAACCCAAATAGAAACAAAGCAACATGAGCCATGACCTTCAATGTAAGGGCGGGAGCAATGAAGCTACAACAACCATGGTTAGGGGCAATTAAGCTATAAATTCTTATAAGAATGTAATATAGAAATTTAGAAATGAATCTAATTAAGCATTGAGCATATGTGTGTCGATGGAGATGGAAGCATATAGAATTGCATCATAGAATAGTTTCATTCATGTAGCTACATTAGCTAACAATGCTTATGTGTTCAATCAGAGAATGGATAGTAACTGACTGCAAGGTACTAAAATCAACATGCCACCTTCACTGCTATGCTACAACTAGAATCCATCTAATCCCCCCTTCCTTCTTGCATAGCTTGAAAGTTTAAACAAGTGACATTTCAAGCAAGACCCAGATCTGCCAGCCATTCCGGCAGATCCCCCACCACACAAGGAAAATAAACTTTTATAAATAGGAAATGTGGAAAATTTACTATGGAAAAACTAAAAAATATCCTGGGAAATAAAGTACTAATGGAAAATTAGTAGGGACAGTGATAAGCTAAAAACAGTACAAATTTCATATATAACTTCTAATCACAATTAACAAATAGTACAATTTATCCGATACAACATGGAATGCCATATAATGCTACAACAGTCAACATAGACTCCGCTAAACTCACCTTTTCTTTGAGCTTGTCAAATTTACTTGCATGTTTCATAGAGCCTTCAGCAAATTCTTCCACAATCAAAGGATTTTTTGATGTGCAACCAACAGGAGTAGAGTCCAGACCAGTTCCCTGAAGATACATGAATTAACATAAGCAACAAAAAAAACACGGCAATACAAAGATACATGAATTCACATAAGCAACAAGGTAATAACATGAGCATCATCAATGTTCGTCCGACTAAGAGGAGACTTATCAAGACCTTGAGAGTGTCTACGTTGTCGAAGCCTAGAACCAATGGTATTAGAGACTTCAGGACTAGAACACTCGGTAGCAAAGTTCCTCCTCTTCCTCTTCCTTGTACCAGAAACTAGAACTGAGTCTGCAAGTGACAAATATGCATAAAAGTGTGTTAAGAAAACTAACAAAGTTAACAAAGACCATAAAAAGTTGTTATACAACAATGCACATGTACCTAGAATTGACGACTCATTTGAAGGAAGGATTTCGGTTGCCTCAGAACCACCACAAATCTCAGTACTAGAAGCAACATGGGAACCACCTGACTCAACTGGCTCAGTCACAGTTGGTTCATTGATCTTTTCAGTACTACCAGGAATTGTCGGATGCACAGCTTCCAAATTTACATTTTCATCACCACCAGGTTTTGGGCCTACAATTTCAGTTTCCATTGCATCAACATCTTCCTCTCTACAATGCCTCCCTGAAGGTCCTTCATCAGTTCTCTTCCCAAAACGTTCATGCATGTACGTGAACATCGACAGCACCAATTTATCAACACCATACTCTGGGATCATAAAACCTTTTCTTTGATAATCATCAAAAATTGAACAAAGATCGTCCCGAACCTGCAAATAATTATAGATTTATAAGCACCACTTAAGTACAGAAATCAGCCATTCTAACATTTTCAGCTAAATTAGGCATAACAATAGCACATCAGTAAATAATTCATAACTGGAGATCTATAAGTCCAAAGGCCATGAGCCAATACCTAAAAGTATGATTCGCAAGTTAACATATTCGAAATGACCAAACTTCAGAGACAACTCAGTCTGGACAGAGAGCAAACATGCAACTGCTCCAACTTTGAGCAGCTGTAACTCCCAAACCACTAAGCCACTTGGCCTCAAAATTTAACAGCACCTATATAAATGAGTTGTCAACACTTTTTGTATACAAGAGAGGTTCAGCCCAACTACAATTATTCAAAGCATTTTTTAATTTAATAGATCTTTAGGTGGACAACCTAATATACATAGAGACCAAAATTTACATACACAAAGTAATATAGATAGAGACACATACACTTGTTGTGAAGATATCGCATTTATCCATACCAGACCTAAAGGAAGCACTAAGATCAGGTGCCAAGGAAGGCACGTCATAACAAGTTTGCTCAATAGATTTCACCTACACAAAAATATATTGTAGTTAATAAAATAACCCAAATGGAAGCCACATTTTGCACCCCCAAAATATACTTAACAAGATTATCGAACACTAACCGGACGCTTTCCAAATTTATCACCCGAGACACAATCATAAGAAGCAAATTCCTTTATCATAGATCCTCTCCAACATAGGATCCTTGGCAATGTCTCAGGAATAACATGTCGTGATCCAAAGTTCAAGAAGTCGAGATAGTAAGCCTGAAGGAAAAAGTTACCAATACATGATTAATTAGTATATGCTGCCACAAATTAAAACAAGATAATCGGTTGTGTGAGGAAAACAACCGACAAGATAACAGCAATAGCAAACAACACTTACAGCAAAAAAGTATATGCAGCCACCAATTGTTTGTCTCTTCTTCTTTCTGTACAATGATATAGAGTTGAAGAGCCACTCATACACAAACTTTGACTAGTCCCATTCTTTCACAGTTGAAATTTCAAGCAAAGGGTGGAAATATTTTGGGCTCGGTACAGTATTGGAGTTTGGGCATAGGAAGGTTGACAATGCCACAATCAAGAAGTAACGAACCACATCTTCTTCACTCAAACTACTAGCCAAAAGCTTTGAGCCAAATGTTTTTATAAGAGGCTTCTTACTCTCATCAATCTTTTTGAGAAACTTAGAAGTTGCAGACTCATTGCTGTTATCTCTGATATCCTTGCCACCAATTGGAATTCCCAAGAAAAGATGAACAGATTTTAGGGAACATGGAATCACTTTGCCTCCAACTACAATATCCCAACAATTCATATCAACTTGATTGGCCAACCATTGCACAAATCTCCTAGGAACAGCACATCCATCATAATCAAGCAAACTTCCAAATCCATGATCCCTTATGATCTTTTTCTTATCATCATCCAAACTTCCTACTATCTCTCCAAAATAGATATTGTTGCACCTGCTACCTGCTGTACCACTGCAACCAACTTGAGATTTTCCTTTGCCAATTTCTTTACGCTTCTGAGCACCACGAACTCTTGGATTCTCTTTGTTCGCATAAGACTTCACTAACTGCAAAATAAAAATGTAACACTAGACATCAGTCCCAACAGTGTTAATTAGAGACAAAGAAAACAGAATACACCAAAATGAAAAATCAAACGTACTCCTTTCAAATCCTTTAGTGCTTTGCCAAGTGAAACTGGATCAATTCCTTCAACTGGTGACTTCGGAACATACACATAAAAAAATGAGTCAACATCAATGTTGGATCCTATACATACAAAATGACCTCGGATCATAAGCAACAATGTTGGATTATAGTTTTTTCTAACCTGCTCTTCTTCAGACTCAACTTCAAAACTATCATCCCTGTCAACACTTGCTGAATCACCATCAGACTGGAGTTCCTCATCCATAGCTACAAAAAAAAAGTCAAAAAGTAAAGAGATATGTTAGCTTTCAGGTTACGATTGATAAATAGATTGCTATTACAGTGTGAAGGAAAACAACAATTTACAGTGTGAACATCAGATACTAGAGCTTTACTCTTAGAGTTGAGCACTACTAACTAGAGCTTTACTCTTAACACAATAGCAGCACACATGTTCACATGTGTAACAAGGAAAGTCTGTTAATACCAATATAGTTTATTGAGAAAACTCCCTCTAGCAAGCTAGCTACACAACTAGACCAATAAATGGCCAAAATCCACCCCATTTAACCAATGGAGCATGCTACCTGATGCTCTCAGGTTACTGAAAGGTCTGTCCACAGGCTGTTCTAAATCATTGAGAAAAGTAATCCAGATGAACACAAATAGAAATTTCTGAGCAATGCATCCAAGGTCCATCCACTGGTAACACAACAACAATTATAGTTGGTAGGATACAAATTTTGACTCTCATAGTTATTTTTTTTTAAAAAAAATGTTTTTAACAAAACAAGAGAAAATATCACAGAAAAGCCAAACTGGATGGCCATTAGCAACAGCCAGCCAGCATTAAATCCTGCATTTATCTTGTTGTAGGAAAGAGCTCGATAGCTGTGGTGGAAACCGTCTGATAACATCCATATCACACAGTCACTTCGCTTTCCAAATTCATCACTATTCCAGGAAAAAATGAAATGGTGCAAAGAGCAATGCAGCAGACAAATGGATAAAAAACAGAACTGTGGCAGAGATAGGTTAGAGAAATCGCTGATCAAAGTGTGCAGGACAAGGGGCCAGGGGCTCAACGGCAGAGCTCCTAGCCTTCTATTCAAGCTGCCAACGATGGCAGATCGAGGCTGGCAGCAGCCTGTAGGAAGAGACGACTGACAAGCGCATCTTATCTAGCACCGGCACTGCGCTCCTGCCACCCCTCCTCTCCAGTGTGGTAGCCCTCCCGCAGAGCCCTGCCGATGCTAGGCTCAGTGGGGGGTCTGGTGCATTGACCTTGTGATTGGAAAGACCCCGGCTTAGATTGGAAAGACCCCGGCTGCCTACAACAAACATAAACTGATCAAAGCATGATACAAGGGGCTCCTAGATCTCTTATCATCCTTAGATCTACAACATAGCTTATATAATAATAAAATGAAGGACAAGTCAAATACACAAGGTACTGATCTCCAAAAGGCAGGATTAAAACATCAGTAATTTAGTATAGAAATGCCATTTTAGACAAAGCAGACCACAAGACTTCCCTTGTTACACACGTGGAGTTATCAGTGACCAATTTAAATAGCAAACAACTTAACAGGATACCATAGCTATTTTGTGTAAGATAAGAAGGAGCATTGCCAATTCATGTTTATAGGAAGTATGACAACTGCACGGCCACCCAACAAAATTGGGTCACTTAGCACTGCATAAACAAAAATGGTTCCTACAACTAGACACTGTTGACCAACCATCCATCCAACAAAGAATACAACAATTTGGATTATCAGCACTCTTGAGGAATACATTCATGTCTTCCAGAATGAACTGTACTACACGTTGAAGTGTTTCTACACATGTAGTAAATTGCTCTAGATCAAAATTATAAATTATATGTGGCAAGAAAGTAAATTGCTACTATTCGAATATGCAATTTGCAACTAATAAAAGTGTAATTTACTGATAATAAAATCATACATGATATTGCACATTAGAATATGCAAGAAATACCCTGACATGATACAGATCTTTGGTGTGCCATAGTTACATTCGAATAGACATGCTACTGAAAGTTGAAGTAACCTATTAATCTATAGAAGTATTTTCCAAAAAATGATATATCATGCTCTTGCTGATATATTAATCACATTTAAATCATTGGTATTTTAGCAAAGATAGAGAGTGCCAAAGATGGAATTTCACTGCAGTGTGCAGCATAACTAGGATAATACAACCTATTTAGGATAGAGTAAAATGTCAAACTCTCAACTATGCAAGTATGAACTTATCTAGAGTTATAGGATCAAAGGTCGGATAAACTAAAATTATGACAACATCCAAAATGTTCAACCTGAACTCAATTCAGTCTGCTATATCCCAAAAGAGAAGATCAAATTTTACCTAATTCCCGCACTCCGGCGCTTGCATTGGTCTGCACAATAAATTCAGAAACTAGAATCAATATACCAACTTGACAAATAACTGAAAATTCACATTAAACGCAGCAATGGCAGAGAAAGAACAATAGCAAACACAGACAACCAAAGAAAGATGTGGTATATAAATAAGCAACTGGTAGTAGAACAAATGAAGTTTGCACACACCAAAATGGTTGAAATTATTCCAACAAAATAGGGAAATAAGTTGTCTAAGAGGCCAAACTGGACTACCGAGTACATATAGGACAACAGATTCTTAAGAATACCTAAAAAAAGCAGCAATATCTTCCATACAACAAATCAATAGCTCAATACAGCTCAATTAATTCAGTGACAGACAGAACAATTGAGTTTATCAATTTAGAATATCCAGCTCTTGTTTTGCACTTCCTCCTTCTGACTAAAAATCAGTAAAACTATGGACAAACCAGCAACGTTGCCTAACAGATGACGATAAATTATTTTTAATGTTGGATACTGCAGCCTGAGTTTGCTGCAGGTGCCTAAGTTCCATCTCTTTTTTACACAGACGTGTGTGCTGCTTAGATACTGTACTGATACACAATTTCAAACCACAGGATAATCTTATCGAACCCATAAAATAATCTTGTTAGAACAAAAAAATGTTGAATCCAAATCCAAACATGTCTGCACAATGATATGGAAACAAATCTGAGTTCAGTTTAGAAAACAAAAGAGAGCAGGTCGGCTCTATCCTTCCCTCCCTCCTCCCTCCCTATCTGCTTGCTTTGCGCACACACACACACCCCCAGGCTTAAAGATTCCCAGGCAGGTCGGCATCCCCAGATCTGCACCAGGACACTCATCAAACTGTACCCCAACCCAGCTAATTAGACAGAGCAGAACCACATCGGCAGACTGCATATGCCATCTGCGACCACAAACACAAGCAACAATGCTAGATCTACAGAGCATAATAAGACTCTACCCCAACCGCACAGCGCCAGAGCAGCAATGCTCGATGAGTACCACACACACAAACAAGGAAAAGCACCGTGTGCGACACTGAATCCCGGATGAAATTGAATCCTAGATCTACAGAACAAAGCACAAATCCAGACTCAAATCAAACAATAGCGTACGGCAGAGGAAGGTACCTGCCGACCTCTAGTAATGTCGTCGCGACCGAGCCTCCAAACCGGCGACGAAGAAGATCTGGCACGCCGGGACGGGGAGGAGCAAGGAGAGGAGCAGAAGAATCGCCTTCTTTCCCCACCTGGACAAGCTCCACCAACAACGAGTCCCTTCCAGTCTAGGCGCGCGGTTCGAGGAATACGAACAGCATCCAAATTGGATGTGTGCCCATAAGGCGGTAGCGGGTGCGCTCTGCAATCCTAGATCCAATAAGAAGAACGGACCCAACAAGAAGCACAGCTGCCGCACGGATCTTGATGCTCATCCAACAGACGAGCCGTCGCCTGAAAGATGAGGCTGATTTCAGACGACCGCACAATAGGAAAGATGCAAAATTATTCCTACCAACCGTAGGAAGGATGTGGTGGGGATGGATCTCAAGGGAAGGTATGTCACGGGCTGCTGGAAACAAACAACTGTGAGCAATACCACGTCTGAAGTATCTGAAACGTGACCATCTGGGATGTGCGGGCTGGATCAGGTAGGCAGGCAGCTCGTGCCAGGGGAAAGGGAAACCAAAAAGGCCGGCGGTAAACGCACGCACGCACGCACGCGAGTGGCGAGGGGGTTGCTTGCATGCTGGAAGAAGTCGGCACGCCCAGCCCTGCGGCGGCGTTCACACACCATAGTATATATATAGGAGGAGTACGTATATTCTATCGATGCAAGTATCGCGAGCTACTCGTAGAGTCGTAGTTTACTTCCGTGGTCATTTCACTCGTGCAACACGTACGCGCACGCACGCGACGGCGAAGCAAGTGACGTCGCATCCGCGGTGCGCGCGACCGAGCGAGCGACACCCGCGAGCCGCCGAGCCCCGAAGCATAAACAACGGAACCGGCCGCTGGGGTATACCCCCGGATTGTTTATTGCCAGCGGACGCGCATGGTACGGCCGTCCGGCCGTTTCGGCGGCCCGCGGTGCCGTGGGGTGGTGCCGCGTCGGCAGGACGGCAGGCACGGACGGCGCGTGGCTCGCCCGCCGACCACGCGCGGATTGGGGACTGGGAAGGGCTTTGCCGTTCGCGCGCGCAAGGCTCGCACTCACGTTCAGCGTGAAGGCGTCAGGCCGCCTGGCCGGAATTAGCGGATGGCCGGTAGCAGGTCGGCCCATGGCAGCTTCAAATTGTCTACGTGGGTAATAGTGTTCTTATTGGGCTTGGCCCATTTCAAATGCAATGTCGGCTTTTAGTTTCAAGTGCAACTAAGCACACTGGCATGGCTGACGAGCTACTAATCCAGGCCACCAGGCCACCGGGGTCCAACAAATCCAGCATGCATGTTCCTCGATCTCGATCTCGATCAGCCCATCCATCATCCCTAGCTAGACGCGATCGTAGGTGAAGAACGTGAAGGATTTAGGTTTGGTGCGACGAGAAACAGCCAGCTCTATCATCATCACAGATCGGAGAACGAAACTGGTAGCTGTTGGAACGTCTTCATCGACACTTCCTCCGTATTCTTGAAGTTGAAGCTATTAGCGGGGGTACTCTACAGATATGTCAGCCTATGTGCCTTATTAATTATTAGCGTTATTTTCTTCATCCACTTGTGGATCGCTACGATAGACGTACGATGACCCCTCACGCGCGCTGTCGTACGCGCTGCTAATGACCAAAATGACGGATCCATCAGACTTTCTCCAATAATGGCTAGCTTGGGTCGTGCGATCATCACTCATCAGGCCACCACGACTACAACTGAAATAGCGATGGAAGGTATTGCCAGAGGCAGTAGACCTGTTCAGCGGCAGCCGTTCCGGACGTCCGTTTGTAGCATGCAGCTCAATGCTATTATAGGACGGCCCAGAGCAGCAGCCGCCCGCTCTGTGGCTCCGTCTAAATAATAAATACTCTCTCTATACAGTCTCTAAAACATAACTTTGACCATTTATTTTTTTTAAAAAAAATATTTATTGTAAAGTGATACATGTCTATTTTTATGAAAGTACTTTTGAAGTCAAATTTATTTATAAATTTTTTTCATCTATAAACTCAACAATAATTTGAAAGTTACCCATGATTTATATTCTTAATATCTGATCCAAATTTTATACAAAACGACATCTATTTCCTATACGGAGGGAGTAACTTTACATCTTGCTTTTTAGGCGTCAAAATTTTTAAAATCTGACCAAATGTATATATACTAATGATCACAGGGGCGGACTCAAAAATATATCAAGGTTGTGGATTAGGTTAATTTTTTAGGTTGTTAATGGGCTAAATCTAATGAGTAGTAGTGGAAAATCATTGGGCTGGATTTTGGGTGTAGCCAGGACAGCCAGGGTCCTGAGTCCGCCCTTGAATGATCATGATGGACAATAGCTATGTTATTACCGAAATATATATTATTATACAAATATATTAGGAAATCTAAATATTGGTAATATGTTCTATAAACAGAGTCAAATCTACAGTTATTTTAGGACAAAAAAAGGCAACAATGACAGTTTGAAAAAGCCACAATAATGACGACATGCTACTTCCACTCTGTCATTTTCTAAAGTGAAGGTGGCCGTGGAAAATGTAACCGGCTTTTATTTTAAAAAAAATGTAATTTGAATAACTGGACATGGGAGAGGGGAGGATATATCGTATATGAGTTTAAGTACAAAAACAAATCTTCATCTTCAAAAATCAAGCAGTTTTCCAAATCACTGGAGTTTTCTGTCTGTCTCATATTGATTCTGCTTTTCTAGAGATTTTTCTTCCAAATTTGGCTGCGGTTTACACAGTTTTCTTTGCTGGTGACCTGGTGTACAAGAAATTAGTATTTCTTTTTATGTATGTTTATGCACATGCACTGCGCGTACCATGAATCACTAGCTGCTAGTTTTTAGTTAGAAATTAATCATTTGTGTTGCTCTCACCGCTGTGCAGCAGCTGCAGCGCGCTGGACCACATCCCATCTCTGCGACCCTGACGGCTGACGCAGCTCTTGGCTGCTGCTATATTGTCTTCTGTCCTCGAGTGGACCAGTCCTGTCCTCTTATCGCGTGCGAATCCGGCGCAACAAACTAGTCGTTGAGAGCTCACGCCCGGTGAGTTTGGGCCACTCTAGTTTCGTTTCTCGGCTCTCCGAAAGTGAAGTGCAAGCCCAGTCCGCACGTCGGCCTGCACTGAATCTCTGAAAACTCTGCGATTTCATTCAGGATAAAAAAGCTCAAACAGCCGTGATCGTATCCTATCTATCTACGCTCCAGACTTTGGGGTGGTATCAACAACAACAGCCAACAGCTTCCTTGGAGCTCCCTCGTACGTCGGCGAGTCGGTGTCGTGGTGACCATGGCGCCTGGCCTCCTCGCCGCCGCCGCCGCCGCCGCCGTGCTGGCCGCGGTAGCGTCGCTCGCGGCCCACGTGGCGCTCAACTGCCCCGTGCAGCCCGTGCCGTCGCCTCCGCCGCCGCTCCCTCCGCGCCCCAACAACCTACTCCAGGTAACGAACGATTCGTGCGTCCCCATTGTTCTTGCCGATTCGTGCATGCGGAAATCATTGGCGCGCTGCGCGTGCATGCAGAGGCTGGAGAAGCTGGGGGAAGGGGCGCTGGACGCGCCGGAGGACGTGCACGTGGACGCGGCGGCGGGCGGGGCGCTGTACACGGCCACCAGGGACGGCTGGCTGCAGCGGATGCACCCCAACAACGGGTCCTGGGAGCGGTGGCGCTTCGTCGGCGGCACGGGCCTGCTCGGGGTCACGCCGTCCGCCGACGGCACCATGCTCGTCTGCGACGCCGACAAGGTGAGGTTACCGGCCTCCACCGATCGGATTGTCAGCCGAGGTGTCGTCGTTGATTCTAGTAGGACTAATAATAAACAAAGAGAACAACTCTAGTACGTGTTAGTGTGTTATACGATCAACAGCCGCATGAAACAAGTACGGAACACAGTTTTTTTTTGGAGATCAGGGAACAATATTTATTTATGTTTATTTATTACGTATTATTACTGTGACTGATTGACCAGGGACTTTTGAGAGTCGGGGAGGAAGGAGTGACCCTGCTTGCTTCGGAGGTCGAGGGCTCCCCGATCAGGTTCGCATCGCATCCCCACCCAAATAAAATTCCCGACCAAATCACACCGCTGATTCCTTTTCTCTAATCACACGCGCCGCCCGGCCTTCCGCCGCCAGGTTCGCGGACGCGGCGATCGAGGCCTCCGACGGCACGGTCTACTTCAGCGACGCCAGCACCAGGTTCGGCTTCGACCGGTGGTTCCACGACTTCTTAGAGTCCCGCGCCACCGGCCGCCTCCTCCGGTACGACCCGCGCAGCGGCGAGACCTCCGTCGTGCTCGACCGCCTCGGCTTCGCCAACGGCGTCGCCCTGCCGAGGGACGAGGTCTTCGTGGTCGTCTGCGAGTCGAGCAGGTAACCGAACCTTCTTCGCTCGGATCATCATCATATATACAGTGCTCGCATAGTCGCATGGAGAACCAACCTGCAGATGTGGGCAAAAAAAAAAAAAAATCATGCAGGTTCAGGTGCATCAAAGTGTGGCTGAAAGGGGACAAGGCCGGCGAGGCAGAGACGTTCGTCGACCTTCCGGGGTGCCCGGATAACATTCGTCTCGGGTCCGACGGCCACTTCTGGATCGCCGTCCTCCAGGTCACTGGCTCCCGGCTCACCGGTCCCATCATCATCCATATAGTACTGACAGCATCTATCACCTGACGGTTTGGTGTCGGAAATGCAGCTGAGGTCGCCATGGCTGGACTTCATCACACGCTGGACCTTCACGAAGAGAGTGGTGGCCTCGTTCCCCGCGCTTGTCGAGTGGAGCAAGGCAACGGCGAAGGGAGCCATGGTGGCTCAGGTGACGGAGGACGGCGACATCGTCCGCGTGCTCGACGACTCCGAAGGGAAGGTGATCAACTTCGTCACGTCGGTGGCGGAGTTCGACGGGGACATCTTCCTCGGCAGCCTCGCGACCAACTTCGTCGGGAAATTATCTCTGGCGCGGGTGGCACAGCAGGAGCAGGGAGCAGCAGTATCTTCGTAGACGTTTCAGTTCTGCAATGTCAGTTTATCCCGGAATAAACGCCGGAAGCCGCCGGAACATTTCGGTATAGGTGATCTTTACTCTTTACATTGTCAATAAACGGCTCTGATCTATTGGTTACGATTTCATGACTTGTACAAGATTCAGAAGACTAGTAGCTGAGCAAATTGTTCAGTTTGGGTTGATGGCTGTTGGGGCCATCGGGCCAAAAAGGCAAAGTTTGGGCCAGATTATTAGGCCTATTTTTTTTTTACATCTATTATCTGGTTTTTCTACATAGTCAGTACTCAGTATTTTGCGTCAGGTACTCGATTGCTTAGGCTAGTTTCAATGAAGAGTTTGTAATGTTATTTTTAAAATTGTCACATTATATAGAATAGAATGAAATGAAACTTGATTAGGACACCCATTTTCAATAAATAATTTTATTTCATAGATTTATAAATATTTAATTCCATGACTCAAAGAGTTGACATTCGTTTCAAGACAGTTTTATTTCCATGACTCAAAGAGTTGACATTCGTTTCAAGACAGTTTTATTCTCGTAAATTTTTTTTATTTTCTGTCTTATTAAATATATTGTCATATCATTTAAATACTTATGTGATAAATGAAATTCTGATAAAACTTCCCCCGAGACTGAGAGGACCTGACGCAACTGTTGGCTGCTGTTGAAGTGTCTTCTGTCTTGGACGAGCACTCTTTATCGCAAGCAAATCCAGCGCAAACTGAGAGATATATATATTTTTTAAAAGCAAACTCATATATCAACACCAGTGAATCTGGGCCATGACAGTTTCGTTTTTTGGCTTGTGGTTGAAGCTGCCACACGTCAGCGTGCACTGCACTCATATGAATCTCTGAAAACTCATCGCCCGTACGAGGGGCCAAGATAGGAACAAGCTCAAACGGCCGTGCTCATATCCTATCTACGTACTGTACACTCCAGAGTCCAGAGACCAGAGTCCAGACCTAGAGGTGTGGTATCAACTGCCAGCTGCTTCTTTGGAACTAACTCGTCTTTTGGCGAGGTGATGTCGTGGTGACCATGGCGCATGGCCTCCTCGCCGTCGCCGCCGCCGCCGTGGTGGCCGCGGTGGCGTCGCTCGCGGCCCACGTCGCGCTCAACTGCCCCGTGCAGCCGGTGCCGTCGACTCCGCGGCCGCGCGCCCCGCCGCCCAACAACCTCCTCCAGGTGAACGAATCGTCCGGAAGAATCGAACCTTGCTGTTGCTGGCCGTCCATTGTTTGTCGCCGTCCGTGCGCGTGCGCGAGCGTGACGCTGACGCGCGCCGTGTGCAGAGGCTGGAGAAGCTGGGGGAAGGGGCGCTGGACGCGCCGGAGGACGTGTACGTGGACGCGGCGGCGGGCGGCGGGACGCTGTACACGGCCACCAGGGACGGCTGGCTGCAGCGGATGCACCCGAGCAACGGGTCCTGGGAGCGGTGGCGCTTCGTCGGCGGCACGGGGCTGCTCGGGGTCGCGCCGTCCGCCGACGGCACCATGCTCGTCTGCGACGCCGACAAGGTAAGATGAACAGCGGCATGAACCCGTACAGAGCACCGATTAAAATGTTTTTTGACAAATTGATTGAGCAGGGGCTTTTAAGAGTCGGTGAGGAAGGAGTGACCATTCTTGCTTCGGAGGTTGAGGGCTCTCCGATCAGGTGCTCTGTAACAGTGTAACCACCCGCCGATTTTTCCCCTCATCTCGTCATGCGTGTGACCGTTGTCTGTTGCGCCCGCGCCTCCCGCTGGCCCTTCCACCGCCACCCAGGTTCGCGGACGCGGCGATCGAGGCCTCCGACGGCACGGTCTACTTCAGCGACGTGAGCACCAGGTTCGGCTTCGACAGGTGGTTCTACGACTTCTTGGAGTCCCGCGCCACCGGCCGCCTCCTCCGGTACGACCCGCGCGACGGCGAGACGTCCGTCGTGCTCGACCGCCTCAGTTGCGCCAACGGCGTCGCCCTGCCGAGGGACGAGACCTTCGTGGTCGTCTGCGAGACGTGGAGGTAACTGAACCTCTTCACTCGGATCATACAGTACGCGTACCGTGTCATATGGAGAACCATCCAGTTGTGATTGTGAACAACAAAATATGCAGGTTCAGGTGCATGAAAGTGTGGCTCAAAGGGGAGAAGGCCGGCAGGGCAGAGACGTTCGTCGACCTTCCGGGAGCTCCAGATAACATTCGTCTCGGGTCAGACGGTCACTTCTGGATTTCCCTCCACGTCAGCCTTCCAGCCACTGGCTCCCGCCTCCCCGCATCATCCATCCATACCTGACTTTCTAACAGCACATCACCTGACAGTTTTGAGTTTCGGGTGTCCAAAATGCAGCTGATCGGTTCGCCATGGCTGGACTTCATCACGCGCTGGACCTTCACGAAGAGAGTGGTGGCCTCGTTCCCCGTGCTCCTCAAGTGGAGCAAGGCAACGATCAAGGGTGCCATGGTGGCCCAGGTGTCGGACGATGGCAGAAACATCGTCCGCGTGCTCGACGACTCCCAAGGGAAGGTGATCAACTCCGTCACATCGGTGACGGAGTTCAACGGGGACATCTTCATCGGCAGCCTCGCGACAAACTTCGTCGGCAAATTATCTCTGGCGCAGGTGACACAGCAGGAGAAGCGAGCGGTGTCTTCGTAGACAAACATTTGATTGAGTTCTCCATGTCAGTTTATACCGTAATAAGCTGGGGAAAATTCGGTCTAGACACTCTTTACTCCTTTATAAGCGTTATACGCACGCCTCTGATGTGCAGTAATCGGCTCCCGGTTAAGATTTCATAGGCTGTAGAAGATTCAGAAGACTAGTAGCTGAGCAAATTGTTCTGTTTGTCCTTCAGCTCTGCTTCGCCTGGTTGATGGCTTTCAGGTGCTCATCGATTTTAGCTTCTGTCAGCACTCTGAAAGTTGGATCATCCGTCCTGACGACCCCAACCTGGAACAGTGGTTCAGCTTCTGTTCAGCTATGCTTGCATTGTTCAGAGCATGGTTGATGGACGAATATGACAGCATATCTGCAGAAGTTCAAAATAATAGTACCTCAATTTCTGTGGCTTTGAGGTCCTCCTTCAGGGCGAACTGCAATGCTGATATCGCCATCTGGAAACGAGAGGTGAAGAATAAATCAAAATTGGACCAAGACAGGAAACGGACCATGCATTAACACTATCGAGTCCAACATGCCTTCACAAATTAATATGCAAACTAGGTTCCAAGTCACAATCCATTAAACTGTAAACAAGCTTCTGAAGCAAGTGTTAGAAGAACAAAATAACAAAGTGGCATTCAGTAGTTTGTTACAATAATAATAAACTGTAAACAAGCTTCAGTTGTTTGTTACAATAATAAAGCCTTCACATGATTCCGGAAAGCGATCTATAACAGAAAAAAAAAATACCCAAAGGTTCAGCAAGTGTTTGGAAATTACTTGGTTTTGATTTGATTTTTCAATAGCACGTGTAGATAACCAACAAAATGGAACTCCTATTTTTTATAATAATGTTCACCAGAGATATCCTGCAGTGTTATTGTTATAGATCGCTCACTACCACTTGTCTTAAAGAATATTTATTACTACAATTGTCAGAACCATGCTGTATAAAATGAATGCTGTCGTCTTAAATCACAAGTTCACAAGCACAGACTATGGAATAGATAACACCCTCCTGTATTATGCGTTGACAGGAATCAATATGATATTAAGAACATGTAAAACATCTCAAATAAAAAGGTTATGCTCAAGCTAATTTAAAAAGACACCAGGAAGATGGTCGTGCGCAGTAAATCATATGATTCCTGTCTCTCTTCATCCACAGAAGGTGTTGCAAACCTTCATTGAGTTTGCTCTTAATAAATAAAAACACACGTGCGCACCTGAACGGTTTCCTGAAATGATAGCGAAGGATTGTTCTTCATTTTCTTCTCAAGAAAGTTGAGAGCCTCCTTATCTCTTTGGCCAGCACTTGCTGCCTAAGAAGCAGTTGCATGGGAGAAGTCAAGCCTTTCTCATATAGAATGTATTCCAAACTGATGCATGTAAAATGGGATGAGATATGTTTATCCATCGAGAATGTTTATCGAGGTTATAAACCAAAGAAGTTTCTATAGAATTTATATAAATAAACAATGTCTTATTTATCTGCAGACGTGAAAATCATACAAAAGAAAAGCGGTTAACTTGCATTATGAGTTGGATGAACCAAGGAAGACAATGAGTAGCACAAAATTCCTTGAATAATAAATACCTTGTGACCGAAGAAATACCCAGCAGGATCACATGTAAAGAGCTGCGGAGTTTGTTTCTCATCATCGATGCCCAAAATCATAGCAACTGCATGGTAGAGTACAAGGACGGTCTAAGCATTAAGATATATAATAGAAAGTGGTAAAAACATAGCCGCAGGTTCCACCACTCCCATTTTATTGTGGGGGAGGAACACCACCGTGAAATACGTAAGTCTCATTGCACTAACCAACTCCAGAAGGTCTCTTCTTACAATACTGGGTCCAGATCTGTGCTCTATCTGCAATCCTGTAAAAAAAAGAAACAAGCATTGAAGTTGGTTACATGCAATGCAGAACATCCCAGTTTAAACACAGAAGGATGCCAGGTTATTGAAAAAATCTTGTTTATATATAAATTATCCATAATGAGAGAAAATATTACACATAGCAAATATAAACATAGTTATGGTTTGTGAGGGCCCCTCACTCCCTATACTGTATGGTGTTTGAAATTCACAGGCCCCACTTAATTCCTTTCCTTCAACTTAATAGTGTGCAGGATCAGCAGATAAACAAAATTCAGATATGCTTCAACTTAATTTATTTCCTTGAGTTCAATATTTACCATTGTGCCAAAACATCAGGAGGCATTTCATATCCCCATTTGAAACGAAATTCTGCAGTTTGATTCCTTGCGTCATGGGCCAATGCCCTTCCCTCACCTGTAATGATGATTAAAGAAAAGCTATGATTATCAGCATTCAAAAACAAATGTAGAATGAACATTACTACTGTGTCATGTTTTGATGTTACCATCTTTGGTGCTCCCCCGTGGTGGTACTGGTCATTTGGGTTAGTTCAAATTTGAAGAGTAAATTCCAAACCATTCTAGATGTCCCTAAAATTAATGCCAATAGTCTGATGCAACAAGGTACCAAACCAATGGTCTGATGCAATGGTGAGTAGAAACAGAAATAATAAATTGACTGATACACCTTGCTGTTGCTGCAAGCTGTGGAAAACTAGCAATCATGATTCATGCATTCGATGCTCATGAACATAAGGCGGAAATGGCTCACATCAATCAGTAAAACCAAGCAGGTCATTAGAATTTAGTCCAACTTCTACGAAGTTATGCATTATATATGTGTGCGCTAAAGATGACAGTCGAATTGACCCTTTGCAGTGTATAACCAAAGGTTTCAGATTATCAAATCGAACCAACCAAAATGCAAGCCTAAAGAGCTAAATTAAAAAAGTTCCTATGTGGATTTTGAAGATACACCATACTAGTTTCAATTTTCAAACTAACGGTTAACGCTACTCCACGGCGCATGCTGTATTACGGCATTTTACCCCGTAACTCCCGAGCGCCATCACCCCCAAAAACCGTAACAAGTTGGAACCGCAATAGCATTATAGCAATTGGAGAATGGATCAGACAGCGTGCAGCGTGCACGTTCCGCTTAGAGTTCGTGCAGAAATAACAAGAGAAGCAAGTGCTAGTGACGTCACCTACGATCCCCGTGGCAAGTAACCCCAGCCGCTCGGTGATCGGGAACAGGCGCGAAACGCTTGTCATGTCCAGCAACTTGTCCTAGAAGGAAGCAAGCAAGCAGAAGAGCATCATGATCGATTAATCAAGCAAACGCGAGAGACTAAACTTGGAGCGATCGCCGCCGCGGGCACGCGGGACTGGGGCACACACACCTTGGGCTTGCTCGCCCTCCGCTGGCCGACGACGCAGACGGAGTCGGCCCCGCGCACGCCGACTGAGGTGACGCCCGCAAGCCTCGTAGCGTTCCAAGCGTAATCTGCGAAGGAGACGCGGAAGAGGACAGTGAAGGTACCATCAGATACCGCATCCGGCGGGCGCCGCGGAGCTTCGGGTTTCGGGGTTTTCCGTACGCACGCACTCACCGACTTGGTAGAGGCGGCCGTTGGCGGAGAAGACGGTGATGCGGCGGTCATCGGAGATGTTGCCGGACGCTCCGGCTCCGCGGTGGCTACTCCCGCCGCTGGACACCTCGGCCAACGGCATCGGTCTCGGCTTGGCTTTGGGAGGGGCGTGCTCGCTCGGCCGTGCCTGCCTGGCGTGTGGCGTGCTTGGGGACGAGCCGACGGGGGGTTTTGGGGGCGGAAGAGTAGTGGAGACCCTCTAGGTCGCGCGACAGCCCAGCTTATGTTGCGTGCCTATCCCCCTCTTCGTTGAGCGGCCCATCACCGAAATGCATGGCCCGTATCTCGGTTGAAAGCCCGCCGCCCCCGTTAACTTTGGTGGCCGTCCAATTTACTCCCACATCTACAGTTTGTTTAAACCACCTCAATTGTAGAACTCTTCATTTTTTGCACTCTCGGTGTTTTTATGGTGTTTTTGCTAATGTGTTGGTATAAATCGGACTATGTTAAATAGGTAAATCATACTATAAATAAAAAAATTATAAAAAATCAAAAATCCACTAATTTTAATTTATAAAAATATCCAAAGATCAAAAACTAATGCAATTAAAAATCATCAAATCAGGTTTAATCTTAGAACATTTGTTTTGGTTCATTTTGAAATTTCATATGGATTCTTTTTTCTAAGACCATGCTCCCTCTTATGGTGCCTAGCTTAAAATTTTTTGAATCTTGATGGACTCATTTTTATGCTTATTTTCTAATACTGTAGAAACTAAAGTTATCTCTATCATAACTAGCCGATGTTGATCTTCGACTATGTAGAAGAGCCCGTGAAGTGTCGTCAAGAGTTCAAGACTATAGTGGGTGCTGGTCCTGCCGTGGATATTTTTTTTAATATCCTTTTGTTGGCCTCGTTAGTGTATGCAGAGTTTGGATGTCATCCCCACTTCTCATTTTCTCCAAGGTTGAGCATTTGTGTGTGGTCATGATCATTATCTCTACCATCTCCTTTGCCTGGCTCCACTCCATGCACTACCTGAAAGACTCTTTGTCGTGTGCTCTCTTCTTTACTGATAACTAAAAGTCGGACACTCGGCAAAAAATTTCTTTTTCGAGTGAACAAAAAACACTCGACAAAAGAACTCTTTACCGAGTGTTTTTTTTGACACTCGGTTAAGCCAATTTTCAAATCATATTTTGAAGTACTAAATTAATTCAAATGAAAACATTTTCCACTACAAAGTTGTTTAACTCATCAAGATAAACATTTTTTGTTTTAGTGATTTTTTTCATTTGACAAACTGATAATAAATTTGTTCATATATTTTACATATCTCTCTACGTACTTTATGAAACTACGAGATTGATATATAAGATTTATGAATAATATTAGAACTACTATGTCGGATACACAAATGATCAAACAACCAAAATAAACTTGATAAATTTTTAGAAGTTATGAAACTTTCTAGTTGACAGCTTTTTGATTTGAAGTCAACTTGTCATGCAAAACTACATCTGAATTTAAAAATTTTGAAATTTGAAGTTTTTAAAAGACTTCAGATGGAGAAATGATCAAAATAAAAGTTGTAGATGCCGAAAAGTTGTGAAACTTTATAGTTGACAACTTTTTGATTTGAAATCATCTTATCAACAAAAAGTGTTCCGCAGATGGGAAAACTTCTTAAACAAAAAGTGTAGATCTCAAAAAGTTATGAAACTATGTAGTTGACAATGTTTTGATTTGAATTTATTTAGAGTCTCAAACAAACAATTTACACTCGGTTTCGTATAATATAAGGCCCGAAATAGAATATAGACACAAATGATAAGGAGCTGCAGTGGTAGTAGAGGTTGTGTGTGTTCGCAAGAGGTTATCGGTCAAACCTTTTTGATGCAAAATGCAAAACCACGAAAAAATATTGTGGAATAGATGGGTGAAGCGGGAGGCGGCTAGACGAAGGAGAAGATACTCCTTCTATAACCATTTATAAGACGTAGGTATCGGTCTCATGGAGTATAAGCAGCGTCCAATTAAAAGTTTTAACAATTACTCCTCTCTAAAAAAAAACGAAGCGCTAATTTACATGCAGTGTGCAATCAATACGTCATACAAAAGATTATGGAAAGAGTAACAGTAAAATAAAGGAAGAAAAAAAAAAGAAAAGAGCATCATGCACATTTCACTATTTTTATCCATCACGAGAACATATTTATCAAACGTTTTACCAAGACAAATTTAGCTCAACTAGTAAAGTTGCTTGGGGAGCTAAAGCCCCCCCAAAAAAAACGTAAAGCATAGCTATACGGACACGCCCTCAATCATTCCACTGCCAATCAATTTCAGAAAATATTTAATGAAAAACACGATATGATCGTAATTTTTTTCAGAAATCATTCTTAGACCGATTTCTTCGGGCTCTCTTGCTTTCCGATTAGATGAGATTACATACATTTCGTCTACCCAAGCATTAGAAGTTTAGAACGATTTCAGCGTTTCGTATTACAGTAGAACGATTTCTAGCTATCGTCCTAGTGTCCTACTACCATATAATAGCAGTATTAGCTTTTCGTTTCCTCGTCGACCGACTAGTATTATTATTTTTTAGATTTTGATTAAAAATGTATTTTTTTAAAAAAAATAAAAAACTATTTGGTGATAAAAAAAAAAGCAAGGAACAAGGTTGTGTAAAGTAAGAGGTCTTTTGCTAGAATGCTCTAACTTCGGCGCTAGTTCGTATACAATCAATAATACGCAAATCTTCAGTCGATAAAAAAAAAGATTATGCGAAGCTGCTGCAGTCACACCACCGGACTTCGTTAGGGACCGTTTTGAGACTCAGCAGGACTCGATCTCTCTCGTCCGACGTCGTACACGTGGATACAGGGGAGTCCTCTCCTCACCGCAAAAGGGGACACTGCACGACGCAAGGAATTCGTGATAAAATAAAACCACCGAATACCTGAAACCAGATTACCATCAGGCGCATCTCCCTTCCACACGACTGGGGCAATGGCGGCGCAAGATGAACGCGACTGGTCGTCCCTCCCGACGGATCTGCTGAGCCGTGTCCTGGAGCGGCTGCCGTGGTCGAGCCACCCGAGCTTCGGCGCCGCGTGCACGCATTGGCGCTCCGTGGTGGCGCCCTTCTACCCGGCCTGGGTGACCCCGGTTCTTCTCAGCGCCGCAGACGTCGGCTCCACCAACCTGCGCTTCTACAGCCCTTACTACCACAAGATTTTCGAGCTCTCCCGCACCCTGGACGCACCAGGCGCCAAGTTCTGCTGCGCCGCCGGGCGCCACCTGACCCTGTGCCAGCGGTCGTCGACGGTACTAGAAGCCGACCTCGTCACCGGCGATGTCCGCAAGCTGCCGCCGTCCATGTACGGATGGTTCCACTTCGTCGTCTACGACGGCGAGAGGATGTTCGGCGTCCACACGATCGGCCACCCCCGGACCGCCATCACCGTCAAGGACGACGGCGGCGAGTGGGACGACTGGTACTACGCGCTCGTGCCAGACTCCGGGTTCATGGAGTCGTCGCCCAACACCAACCCGGTCCTCCATGGTGGCGCACTCTACGTGCTGTACGACGACGGGAGGCTGGCAGTGTTGGACGATCCCTTGCACAGCGACGACGGCTTCTTCAAATTTTTCGACAAGCCCATGGGCTTCGGAATCCAGTGTGGCGAGGAGCCGGTGGACAAGTATCTGCTCGAGTCCGACGACGGCGAGCTCATGGCCGTCCTCGTCGGCCGCCGCGGGACGTCGGTCCGCGTTGTCAAGCTCGACGAGCAAGAGATGGAGTGGCGCGAGGTGGAGGGCCTCGGCGGGCGCGCGCTCTTCACCGGCACGCTCGCCACGTTAATGACCAAGACTAAAGTCAAGTGGATGCAGAACAAGGTCTTCCTCCCAAGGTTGTACCGGTGGCCGGACACTGTCCATGTTAATATTGTTGAGCGCCACGGCGAGCTAGCTTTCGTACCGACCTCTACCGGAGCTGGAGGGGACACAAAGCCTGTCAAAGATGGTGCCAACAACATCTGGTCTCATCAACTAGGGTCAGAAGACTCGACAGAGTTCTGGGACACAGAAAAGCTGGATTATAGCATTTGGGTTGATTTTAATATACATATTAATAAGTAGCGGTGTGTTACTGTAAATGAATACCATTAGGTCCTGTTTTTCTATATTAGTTTCAATTCATGGAAATTAGACTAATAATGAAATGAGAAATTTGATTTTTGCTTTGGTTGATTTAAATTTATAAATGATTCAATAAGAAGAGTTCATGGCGATGGGCTGCTTCGGCACGCAGGTGGAACTCGGTGTTGGAGGCCTGTGCGGCTAGGTGTCGATGCTGCATGGTCGATGGCGTCCGAGAAGTAGTAAGTTTTGTTGCGCTTGTGCCCTTCCCCCACCCAAATCTCCTTCTTGGATGTATCGGTGATGCCGGAATCCTAACCCCAAGACCCTAGCCTTCTGGTGGGTCGCGACGCATGGGCCGGCATTCAGTGTGCGCTCGGCACGGACTGGGATCAGATGTTTGTTTGAGTTTGCGTAATTTTTGTTACAATACTACTAATGTTGTTTAATCTCCTCCTTAATAGACCACCATCATGACCCTATTTACAATAGGATTTACCCCCTCTCATTAACATGTTTATGACGCTTTATGGGGTATTATTCCCTTGTGTAACCTCCATGGAGGACCTTGTATATATACCCATGGTGGATCAATGGAAAAGAAGAGGACACTACACATTCTTGTCTCAATTGTCATTTACATTGTCATTCCAATTATAACACGTTATCAAGCACCGTTCTACCAACTGAGCTACGATCGCAGAGGTAACGATGGCGACTCACCGCGATCTTCCCTCTGCCTCCTTCGTTCTTCAGCTTGTGATGATGGCGTACCAACGTGCCATCACACTTGGCGTAAGCTTCGCCAACCACCGCGTCCAAGCGACGCTCTTCGACGACCTCCGGGAGATCCTTGGCGAACGTCTTGGCAACCGCCGTCGAGGCGCACGAAGGGGCTTCCCCCAGCGGGCTTCTCGCAATCGCGGACTCCCTCGAAGACGACGGGCTGACCGCCGTCGTGCCATCGACGACGTAGTGGTCCCTGCACCACCGTCGGAACCGCCGGTTGCGCCGGCAGCGGCTCCACTGCAGCCGCCGTCACCACCGCGGGCTCCCACTCCGGAGCCTCCAGCTCCGGCGGCACCTCTGGCGGCACCACCGGCGTCACCGCCGGCATCACCGGTTGGACCGGCGTCACCGCTGCCCGCACCGTACTTCTGCCCGCTGCACGGCTTCGGCCCATGCCCGGCGTACAGTGCGGTAGCGTACAGCGCGAGCGAGCCGTCCTGCACGGAGTACGTCGTCGGCAGCCCATCCGCTAGCTTCGACGTGATCGCCGACTCGTCGCTGGCACCACCAGCGGCTTCCCCGGTGGCTTCACCACCACCGCCTCCTCCTTCTCCACCTCGCCTACGCTTTATCCCGACGTGGATTAGCGTGCCCCATGGGCCTTCTGCACGAAGGTCCCTCAACTTGGCCTGAGCGCCTCGGGGGGGGGCACAGATTGGCCGGTGCCGAGGAGACGCGCCGGAGGCAGCACCTATCGGCACGCGGATCCAGCGGAGGAGAGGCCGAGCACCTCCCTCGGCTCTCTGATGGCGCACGCGCGGTGCGGTCTCGCGCCCCGCCGCCGAGTGCCCGCCGGGCCTCTCTGCGCCCAGCCTCGGCCTCCGCGCGTCTTCGGGCCGCGTGCCTATGGGGCCCACGCGGGTGGACCACCGCTGGTGGCGCCCCCTCCACCCCCTGTTGGGCTGAATGGCCGGCCCAGGCCCAGGCCCAGGTTGGGGCCTGCGAACTTTCAGCCTGGGTCTGGTGGACTCAAAATAGCGTTTTTGGGCTCAATTACCTCAGTTTTTGGCCCAAAACGTAGTTATCTTTATATTTCCCTTTTACAGAATAATTTGTATTTACTTTGAAGCATTTTTACTGCTTTATTTACATCAGAATTATTAGTCTATTTACCTTCAGTTTTAGACATCTGATGTACTGCTTTAAAGTATTTACATACTTTGCATTATGAATACAATTTTCGTACTTGTTCAATGCGTTTTGTTTATTTCAATTCCCTATAACAAGTACTTATGCAAATATTTTGGTTGAATTTTTCTCTCATTTGGAATATGTTTTTCACTCGATGTCACCTTTGTTTCGACTATGAACATACAAGGATTACATCTAGACGTGAAATAATAAAATTATGGTATACACCCTCATGGTGATTACCTTTTGTTCCACTAATCGAGAAAAATTCCCGTTATTTCAATTCAAGTTTACCTTGATTATTTGCATTTGTATTCAATTATTACAACCATGTCTTGGATTTTAATTAAATCTATGCATACTCACATGTAGGCATCATGGCTACCAAACTAGCCGCCAAAGAGTTCGAGTCCCTCGCTCTTGATGGCAACAACTTTCCCACATGGGCGATGGATCTCAAAGTGAGTCTATCGCTGCGCGGATTATACTCGGCGATCACACCGCCTGAGATGGGTGTAGACCCCTTGTCTGATACCCACAAGTACAGTGCCTTATTTGTAATAAGGAACCACATCCATCCTGATCTCAAAGCTGAGTATCTGATGGAAGAGGACCCACGCGCTCTCTGGCTTGCTCTACAGACACGGTATGAACAGCAAAAGGCAGTTGTCCTTCCAGAGGCTGTCAATGAGTGGAACCACCTCCGCATACAGGATTTCAAAACTGTTGGAGAGTTCAACCATGCTGTGCACAAAATCAGTTCCAAGCTGAGATTTTGTGAGAAGGAACCAAGTGATGAGGACAAAATTGAGAAGACTTTGTCAACCATGCGTCCTGCACACACAATCCTTCAACAACAATACCGTCAAAGGGGGTTTACAGCTTATTCTGAGCTGATTAAGACATTGCTTCAGGCAGAAAAGCATGATGAGCTCCTCATCTGGAACACCAACCAAGGACCGGTTGGTGCTAAACCTTTGCCTGAAGTGCATGCTAACACTCAGAAACAAACACAGCAGGATGTCACTCATAATGGCAATCCTGGAACTGCCAAATCTAAGAACAAGCGCAAGAGACAGCGCAAGTCCCGTGGTGCTAAGAGGAATGATAATTCTAAGTCGATTAACAAGTCCAACACTTGTGCAAAGTGTGGTTGCTACAACCACCCGACTAAGAAATGTCGCACCCCTAAGCACTTAGTGGAATTGTACTTGAAATCCGTTGGACGTGGGCGCTCTGATCAAGGACGTACCAACCAAGGTGGAAAGAAATTTGAAGCACACTTCAACTCTCATCTTGATGCCGCAGCACAAGACGCCCCAGGATGCTCCAAGTCCGCCGCAGCGGATGCAAGCAACATCATGGCACTCCTCCCACCTGAAGGGGAAGATGAAGACTTAGACAACATGCTCCTAGAATATGGTTCTGGAGATATGTTTGGAGACTATGAATAGACTCCCTAGTCTTCTTAGATTGCCTAAATATTATGCCCATGAGTTGTAATAAATTACTGTCTTTTATTTACCTTAATTATGGCACATTTGATGTTTCATTGTAATAAGCACATTTAAATATCTATATGTTGATTAATCTATATTTCTATGTTGAGAATTTTTATTTTTATTCTCCATTTTATATAGATTGTACGGGAGTCAATCCGATGGATGAGGAAATGTGTCTTGTTGATAGTGCTACCACTAACTCTATACTTAGAGAAATAAAATATTTCCAAAATCTCACAAAGAATAAAGGAAATATTTTAACAATCGCTGGACGCGATGCTGTAATAGTCGGTTCTGGACGAGCCACTATTATGCTCCCTATGGGTACAACGATAACAATTGAGGATGCACTCTTGTATCCCGATTCAACTCGTACCCTGCTAAGTTATAGAGATATCCGCAAAAATGGGTTTCATATTGAAACTCACAATGACTATAATGAGGAATCCCTTCTCATTACAAAGGACAATGGATATGGCAAACAGACACTAGAAAAATTTCCTCACTCCCGTCTGGATTGTACTATACATATATCAAACCCGTACGACATGTTGCGTACAAAGTAATTTTTCAGAATGTCAATGCATTCCAAACTTGGCATGATCGCCTTGGTCACCCCGGCATAGGGATGATGAGAAAAATTACGAAAAATTCTGTTGGTCACAATCTAAGTGATGCAAGATTTTCCCAATCCTCGAATTTTATTTGCACCGCATGTGCAACTGGGAAATTAATTTTGAGACCCTCTTATCTCAAAATTCAAGCCGAACCGCTCAAGTTCCTTGAACGCATTCAAGGAGACATATGTGGTCCCATTCAACCTTTATCTGGACCGTTCAGGTACTTTATGGTTCTAATAGACGCATCTACACGATGGTCTCATGTGTGCCTCCTTTCCACACGGAACCATGCATTCGCTAAGATCATTGCTCAAGTTATCAAACTTAGAGCAAATCATCCTGAACATCAAATCCAGTCAATTAGAATGGATAATGCCGCTGAATTTTCCTCACGTGCCTTCAATGATTATTGTATGGCCTTAGGAATTCAAGTTCAGCATTCGGTCCCATATGTGCATACTCAAAATGGTTTGGCTGAGTCTCTCATCAAGAGAATCAAACTTATTGCACGACCATTACTA
This sequence comes from Coix lacryma-jobi var. lacryma-jobi, assembly GCA_009763385.1. Classification (NCBI taxonomy): domain Eukaryota; kingdom Viridiplantae; phylum Streptophyta; class Magnoliopsida; order Poales; family Poaceae; genus Coix; species Coix lacryma-jobi. The sequence goes on along the minus strand of CM019825.1, from coordinate 8,959,112 downwards.
CAGAATAGCAATCTCCCAACCTCATGTTGGGGTCATGCAGTCTTACACGCTGCTGACTTAATACAATTGCGTTCAACTGCTTATCATGCAACCTCCCCGTTGCAACTAGTACGTGGAAATATTCCAAACATTTCCCATCTGCGTAAGTTCGGTTGCGCTACATAGGTACCGATCTCACCACCGCAGCGTACATCTATGGGCCCTCACAGGAAACTGGGGATCTATGTGGGATATCAATCTCCGTCGATCATAAAATACCTGGAGCCCCTCACAGGGGATCTATTCACGGCCCGGTATGCTGATTCTATCTTTGATGAAGATCATTTCCCGGCATTAGGGGGAGAACAAACAAACCACAAAGAATGCCAGGAAATCAATTGGGATGCCACAGCTATCTCCAATGATGATCCACGTACATCTGAGACTGAACTCCAAGTTCAGAAAATCATCAATTTGCAACACATTGCAAATAATATGCCAGATGCATTTACTGATTATAAGGGTGTTACAAAATCCTACAATCCTGCGAGAAATGTGCCGGCAAGAGTAGAGGTACCAAATAAAACTACTCCACTCCCAAGTAAGAGGGGGAGAAGTACGGCCATTTCCAAGGATGCAGCTCCTAGCAAGCAAAGGAAAAAGAAGAATTCTTCCAACCAAGTAAATGCAACTCAACCTCATGTTGAGCAACACCCTGTGGAGGTTCAACCTTCACATCCCACATCAACGGTGCACTCAATTACTGATGTTGGGACATCGGAATGCCCTGATGCAACCATTTTGGGAAATGATGATGCATCTCAAAGGGTACACGAAATTTCCATCAACTATCTCGAGTCTGGAGAATCATATGACCGAAAGACTACATTTGTCGACATGCATTTCTCCGCAATGGTTGCTGAACTCCTCCAAAATGATCCAGATCCTAAATCCATGGCAGAGTGCAAAAAGCGCTCGGACTGGAATCTGTGGAAGGAAGCAATTCAAGCAGAAATAGCCTCGCTTACTAAAAGAAAGGTATTCTCTCATGCAATGCCTACACCTTCAAAAGTATTCCCTGTGGGATACAAATGGGTTTTCATCCGAAAACAGAACGAGAACAATGAGGTGGTGAGATACAAGCAAGACTTGTAGCACAAGGGTTCACGCAGAGACCCGACATTGATTTCAATGACACATACTCTCCAGTTATGGATGGAATAACATTCCGATATTTAATATCTCTGGCTGTACAAAATCATCTATCTATGCAGTTGATGGATGTAGTGACTGCATATCTCTATGGGTCACTCGATTCGGACATATATATGAAGGTCCCTGACGGGATCCCTATACCGAATCAAAACGCAAACCGCAACATGTATTGTGTAAAGCTTCAAAAATCACTTTATGGCTTAAAGCAGTCGGGAAGAATGTGGTACAACCGACTCAGCGAGTACCTTCTGCAGAAGGGATACTCCAACAGTAATGATTGCCCATGCGTCTTCATCAGGAAGTCCCAAACGGGATTTTGCATTATATCTGTATATGTCGATGATTTAAATATCATCGGCCACCAACAAGATATTGATGAAGCCCGCAATCATCTAAAGACGGAGTTCGAGTTGAAGGATTTGGGACACACCAAATTTTGCTTAGGCCTACAGCTTGAGCACCTTCCAACTGGAATTTTTATACATCAGTCTGCCTATATCCAGAAAGTATTGGAGAGATTCAATATGGATAAATCTCATCCTTCCAAAACTCCTATGGTTGTTCGGTCTTTAGAAATGGAGACTGACCCATTTAGACCACGGGATGAAGGAGAAGATGTTTTGGGCCCTCATGTTCCATATCTTAGTGCCATTGGAGCGCTCATGTACCTTGCAAATTGCACCAGGCCTGATATTGCATTTGCAGTGAATTTACTAGCTAGATACAGCGCTGCTCCCACCAAACGTCACTGGACTGGAGTAAAGTATATCCTCAGATATGTGAATGGCACAAGGGATCTTGGACTATTCTTTAAAAGAGGCCCAAATTCAGATATCGTTGGTTATGCTGACGCTGGATATCGATCTGATCCCCATCATGGCAGATCTCAAACAGGCTTCGTGTTCCTACACAACGAAACAGCCATCTCGTGGAAGTCATCGAAACAAACCTTGGTGACTACTTCCACCAATCATTCTGAGATAGTAGCACTATACGAGACCTCACGTGAATGCGTTTGGCTTCGCAGGATGATTAACCACATACAACAATCTTGTGGTCTAGGTGTAATTAACTCACCAACCATTATCTATGAAGATAATGCAGCTTGTGTTACACAAATGGAGACAGGTTATATCAAAAGCAATATCAATAAGCATATTTCTCCTAAGTTGTTCTATCCTCATGAGCTGCAACAACAAGGAGAAATTGATATCTTGCAAATTAAATCTTGCGATAATCTCGCTGATTTATTTACTAAGTCACTACCAGCCTCCACATTTGAAAAATGTGTTAAAGGGATTGGTATGCGACGTCTTAGAGATTTGCAAGGTTCAGGGGGAGAAATCTCCTAGATATTGACTTGTCACAACATCATATTGTACTCTTTTCTTTTTATGAGTTTTTCCTCACAAGGTTTCTCATAGAAAGTTTTTAATGAGGCAATATTTACATAAGCTCATGTCATATTTCTTATTTTCCCATAGGGGTTTTTAAAAGGAATATCAAAGACATGTATTGCTATCTAAACTATACATGAGTTTTCTCCTGAAAAGGTTTTTCTCATGCAAGTTCACAAAGAGGCAATAATCATAATATGCTATACTTTTTCCTTTTTCTCCCACTAGGGTTTTAAGGAGTTTTAATAGCATATCTACCAATATATTTCCTCTTTTTTGTCCTACAGGAATTTTTGGAGGAACAATACTTTTTCATTGATTTCAAAGAGGATTCGATTAAGGGGGAGTGTTACAATACTACTAATGGTGTTTAATCTCCTCCTTAATAGACCACCATCATGACCCTATTTACAATAGGATTTACCCCCTCTTATTAACATGTTTATGAGACTTTATGGGGTATTATTCCCTTGTGTAACCTCCATGGAGGACCTTGTATATATACCCATGGTGGATCAATGGAAAAGAAGAGGACACTACACATTCTTGTCTCAATTGTCATTTACATTGTCATTCCAATTACAACAATTTTTTTTGGAGGGGAGGGGGTAGGCAGCGGCTGCCCGGGGAGGGTATCCCCGCTGGCCAGATTTGAGGGTTTTTTTTTCTTTTACGCAATAGTTTTATTTGTTACTGGAGTAATAATGTTGCATTTATATAGCTTGTGAAGAATTTAGGTACGTATATTTGAACTACGTATACCAAATTTAGTTGTTTCTTTTGGAAAGTTAGTTTGGGGAAATAATTGAAGTCATAATCAACTAGAGATTTATAGGTTTGCAGTACTTTACGAGCATTCCCGTTGTTTGCAGGTTCCACATTTTTGTGGTGTTTTTGTTTTTGTTTTTGTTTGGAAAATACCATATACGGAGTGCGATTTCATTCGGTGATGCATTAACTTGTAATTCAAACAAAATCAAATGCATCGCCGTATCAATCTAGGGGCATTGCAGCATTGCCGGCCCGGCTCCATCGAGACCGGTCTCTGCCCCAGGCCCAATACGGCCAAAACCCGCACCGGACTTGCGGACGTCTCCCACCGGCACGAGTCGCAAAAACCCCGAGACACTATCCCACTCGTACTTCCGCTTCGCCGATCCGCAGTTCCGCACCCCAATCCGCACCGCCGCTCCGCGATCTGCCACCGCACCCACGACTCCCAGATGGCGGGAGCATCATCGACCGCTGCGACCACCGGCGGCGCCGGACCACACGGCGGCTTCAAGTGGATGTGCTGGATCTGCGACAGGGAGATCCCAGTTGGCAGGAACGGCTGAGAGCGAACGGCTGCCTTGGAGGAGGGATTCGAGCACACCAAGTCCTGCGAGCGCTCAAAGATGGCGGCAGTCGCCAGGGCGTTGAGGGAAGCACACCAGCTCGAGCAAGCCGCCACAAAGGCTAAGGGGTTCGCCAAGGAGCCCAAGGCACGCGGCGATTGACCACCCCCCAATCGGCAAGGTATTGATGAAACCCTTCCTGAAAGAGCTACTCCTACTTGCTACTCCCAGAATGGTACTTGGTGTTCAATAGGACTGCATGCGGGCGGTTGCAACCCTCCCAGAAAAGGTACCTGCTATTCAATAGGGTTGCATGCAGGCCGAGCTGCGGCTGCCCGCGCCCCGCAGTGCGACCGCAAGAGCCGCATGGCTGCTTGCGGGCCTTTGCGCCCACAAGCGTCACTAGCAATTACGTACGAATTATTCTGTAAACACCGAATGAACCCGTATCTTCTGTGCCCAGTAGCTTGCCGCAATGTGGAGTAGATGTAGACCACGCAGGTGGCAGCAGCGACGTATGAAAACAGTTTAGGAACTACTCCCTCCATTCCAAAAATACCAAGTCATTCCATAAGTTTTTAAACTTCGACCAAATTTATAGAATAAGGTAATAAGCTAAGTATCATTAGATTTTTTATTTGCTATATTTTCATAGTATATCTATATGATGTCATAAATTTTGTGCATCTCTAAAATTTTAGTCAACTTAAAAAAATTTGACTCCAAGATTCTTAAAATGACTTATAATTTGGGATGGAGGGAGTAATCGACTAACTGAGCATATTCTGTTGCACAGCCAAGATATAAAAGCAGTCATTGCGGATCATGTAAATAAATTACACACATCACAACTTAAACCATTTAGGGCACCTTAGGATTTGAAGATTTTTTCTAATCCCCTGCATTTTCCATATGAAAATGAACTTATGATTCCTGTGAAATTCCTCTGTTTGGGATAAATTTTATCTTTTGCTCTTATACTCATTGATCTGTCAACTGCATCCAATTCTCCACCAAGGATGGAGAAAACTGACCTTGCATGGTATTCACAGCACTGCAAGGGCGACCTATATTCCCATTGGCTCACTCCAGTGCTTTGATTACAGAAATAAGAAGCACCAGCTGTTAGGTCCTTCGCTTCCAGCCTTCAACCTGAAACCAAACATGTCAGCCTTAATACTGGATAGTGGATAGCCAGCTCCTGTGCCGTGCAGCTTTAATATCTCCCTTTTCTGTCCAATATTCAGTCTCCGCACACAGCCTGACGGTTATGTTTCCAACTGTGTTGACAAAATTTATACAAAAATATTTAGTCAAAGTATTTTAGGTGAGAAATCTACTAATCTTTACTACGTGAAGTATCTGTGTCAGCACAACGATAAATAAGTGGAAATATGCAGTAAAATCAAAGATAGTCCTTTGTCTGCACATTGTTGTGATCGTTCTCTAAATTGTGATTGTTCTCTAAATTACTTGGTAAATCATTTGTACAGTAATGTATTTTGTCTGCAGATCAGTGTGTGCTTACAGTTTTTTTTCCAACTCATGTTTCACAAGGTCAAATACATTCTCTGAAAACATCTTTTAGTTCTGCAATGCAACTAATCTCAGAAAGGTAAAAAATAAAACAAATCAAAAAATGTTGCAATGGTGGTGTTATGACCGGCCTCATCCGTAATCCTATCAGGTGGTAATCTCATAAAGTAGAACCAAAGATTGTGTATCATTCGAGTCACCTATAGTTCCCATCCACAACGAACAACACTTCAAGGGGCAGATGAGAGGGTACTAACACCAACAAATTAATAGAAATGGAAAATTGGTAATGGTTTTCTCTGTACGATGCCCTGATTGTAGTATCAAATTTTGGTACTCCCTCCGTCCCTGAATAGATGACGTTTTCGCTTCCCGAGAAACAACTACCGGCAATTTTTATAAATAACAAGTATCATCTATTAGTCTCATAATTGGTATCATTGGAAAGATCTTTGAATCTAGTTTTTTAACAAAATTATTTGGAGATATAAATATTGCACATATTTTCTATAAATCCAGTCAAACTTGTGGCACGAACACCGAAAACGTCGTCTATTCACGGACGGAGTAGTACACCGTATAATGTACTTTACAAATTAATTTTCTTTCTCTGTATGCATACATACAAGTTAACAACATAGAGACTAAATTACTGCGTTGAGCTGTGTGAGCCACAATGACAGTTCTTCTCATACATTTGTAACCATGCTCCGGCTTAGAAATGATTCAGAATATGTATAAACTTGGTATAAAACTGTACATAATAATAGGCTTACATAGTGTTTGGTTCGTGCACTGGATACGCAAACGTAAAGTAATCCAATTACAACTGGAAACGGGATACGATTACAGATGAGGAGGAGCGGGGTCAGATTTGAATAGCTCAGTATCCCATTACACCGTAATGAAATACGGCTAGGCTGAAACAAACGTCTGCAATCGATATCTCTTTCCTGTCCGCAATGCAGTTACGTTACATTACTTGAACCAAACGCTTCGTTAGTTGTATTAGATTCACTCTCTTTTTAATTGAATGTCAGAACTCCTTGATTTTATACTTCTCATGTAGTACTTGTTGTGAGATTAATTTCGCCATCTATGTTTGCATGCTTGATGCATTCCTTTAAATCCTAACAGAATAGAAAGAAGTGTCTAATGGAGATAAATATAACTATAATACATCTGTTATCTGAATAAAAGTTTCAGATTACACTTTTTTTTTTAAAAAAATCTTAGTCTCTTTCTGATTTTTTTCTTAGGTAGTTACTATGCAGATAAGTATAGACTTTTGATGTTTTCAAGTAGTTATTTGAACCATGAATTCACCAAACAATACACATAATATCCTGCCCTAGGGGCTCTTTCTGATTTTTTTTCTCAAAGTACAAACCACATAGCCTAATATGATTCCTTTCCACTATAAGTTAAATGGTTTTGCAGTTTATTGTTAAAAGATTTTTCAATTTATTGTAACCATAACCATGTTGCTAGAATTGGAAAGGTGAAATGCAAGCTGTGACTATAATTTTGCTCACATGCTCTGGCTGCTTTATGCAACGACTTGTCGTAGCAGCTAAAGTTCATGAAATTCTTTCTGTTACAGCATAGTTGTTATTCCAAGTATGTTTTAATTCTGGTTGTGGCTTTGAGCTTGTGTACGCACATGGTTTCAGTAATTAGTTTGATGAGGAATGCCATATGCTATTATCTGAATCAAGAATTGCCCTTTCCTTTGCATTTGATGTGTTACATTATTTCAGCTTAATTTGCTCAGACTTGAAAACAAGAACTGTTTAGGTCAGTGGTTTGGAACTGTGGATTGCTGCCTCAGTGCGAGTCTACTAAAATTATTCATGGAATTGTGTTTGATTAAGTACTGATTTCAGTTTGGCCTGTTTTATCTTTTGATAAGGGTCTAACAAGTTAAATGGAGTGATCTTGTTTCTGTATAATCTCAGACATTGTTCATGCTGCCCTGCTTAAACTGAACCTTCATTTGACTGTTTTGCAGGATCGTCGAAATACAACAATACTATCACAAAGGTTACAGAGTTCTGGAAGGTTTCGTGTTCATGGGGTGGTGCACCACCCATCCATTTTGTAGACTTTATGAGATTACATGATTGTTATTTCAGCAACATGTACCAGTGAATAGTTTTAAACCTGGCTATGTTAGCGCACCTGAGTTGAATTCCCGTACACTATGTTTTGTTGAGTTTATTTTGACAGTATCATTTAGCTATAGTACCCATGCATACAAGATTGTTGAATGCCTGCACACTATGTTTGAATCAATATTGGTTGACTTGAGTTTATTAAAAAGTATTTCCTCCATAACAAAATATAAGATGATTTGGCTTTTCTAGATACATAGCTTTTGTTATACACCTAGATATACAATACAGAATATCTAGATACATAGTAAAAGTAATGTATGTAGAAAAGCCAAAACATATTATAATTTAGAATGGAGGGAGTACCTAATAGCAAAAATGAACCCCCGTATCTTGATTTTAGCATACTGCTAGGATTATGAGACAGTAGATACTGGCCAGAGAGAACTCATAAAAAACCAAACAATTTGCAAAAAAATATGTTGCTCCTGTTGCAACGCACGGGCAAGCAGCTAGTATCATATTACAACGTGGCACATTTAAGTACCTCAGTGTATATTCGTGGTCAAATCATAAAAGGGTGGCTGCATGCATTATAGGATGGGACCAAGGTAGTATCGCCAGAATCCGATTCACAAGATATAAATAAGATCGACACTATTCACTAGAAGATACAATGGGAAGGTGTCACAGGAAGGCAATAACGAACTGAATTATTTGTGTGTTTAATTCTTATTAGGCAGGCCCATGGCATAAGAATGCCAAATTGACATTCTCATCCTATGCCCATGAATTTCTTAGCAGCTTGTATAGAGAATTACCAATTGGTGCTCCAAAGATAATATAACGCATGCATAGGGGAAAAACAAAAGGAAAATAGAGAAATTTACCAATCAAAGGGTTATGATGCCTTAGCGAATGAGTGCACCTCCACCACTTGCAGCAAGCTCAGCTCCTTGCTAGAGCCATCTGTGAATAGAACACAAATACTCCGTTTTACTAATCATTGATTCCATTATGTATAGATTATCGATTTGATCAACAACACATGGATGAAATGTCAGGAGTGGTTAGCCAACCTGCTTTAGTCCAAACCAATGAGAGGAATTAGAAGCCACGTCTACTTGCAAATGATCAGATGGCTTATCGAGTGTAATGACATACTACCCATCACATCTGCACAGAGAAAATCATACATATTTGCTCATTAAAAGAGACTTAATCATGGGGATAATGGTACATTTTATATAGTATGTTAAAACCAACAAAACAAACAAAAATGAGTTGTGGCGTACCTTTATGAAGCATCACTTCAATGATCAAGGGACATGTTGTGGGCACCAGAGATGCCAACAACAGTCCAGCCCCCAACAAACAGGCCATCAACCTGAGATGGGGTGGAATTGGATAGATCGTCCACCTTAGGGTTCGTTTGGGGGCTCAGGGAGACATGCCATGGGATGTGGAGGCTCCCGCAGGGATTTAGGTGGCTAAAACTTTCCCTGTTATTTTCCTTGCCTAAACTCTGTTCTGTTTGTTTTCCTCCTACTCCCACCCTCTGTTACACCATGGCCCAGGCCACCAGGCCATTGATGCCATTTTCATCCCGTGCAGCCAAAAAGGCATGCAACAGTGGCTATTTGTTGTTGGAAAAGGCTGAAAATCAGAAAAATCAACAAAATTCAGGAAAATAGTTGTGATCAATGTCATCAGAATAAAAAAAAAGTAAAACCTAACATCTATTCAGGTTACTATATGGCATTACATACATGGTGTTCTTTCCATCCAGGCACACATGAATAATCTATAACCAATGGACCCATGCATTGTTTCTTGATTGTTCTTGCATCCATGGACTATAGCTCCAGACATCTGCAGTTATGGTAGATCAAATAAAAACCCCTGTGTAGCCAATAGACCAATCATTCAAGCTATAAAATTCAGAAAGACATCCAAAACTAATGTTTGACAGAGGAAATGGCTGCAACAAAATGACAACCTAATTAGTACTCAACCAATGCCTACAGTTCATAGAGGAGCAATTTCTTCATGAGGTGTCTATACCTAGATATAAATCTGTGCTCAGAAGATTCAACTGATTAGTACTGTACCCAACACTGCAAATCTACCAATAGCATCAGCCATCCTGGCATAGTCCATTACCTTGCAGATTATTGTAAGAGAGGTTAAGGCTTGTGAAATAGTAGGTAATAGAGTTGGCAAACGCGATCGCAGGATCCTGTTGAACTTGCTCGGCGCAGCTAGCATTTAGCCGGAGCCCGCGTAAAAAATCTCGCCTCCCAGTCAAGGAAGAAGCGAAATGCGCCGACCGAACTCGCTCGGTGCGTCTAGTGCGTCGCCGGAACGCGTCAAAACGCGCCTCTGTCACTGGCGGAGCCAGGGGGGGCCAGCAGGGGCCATGGCCCCCCCTAACAATACAAACTTTTTTATAATATATATATGTAGTGTAATAATCTATAATTATATTACAAGTGTATAATAAGTAAAATCTTGTTATATACATCCTCTAATGTCTAATATCACTACATCACAAGTATAGTAAAATATTTTGATTTATCTAAATTTGTTTGTTTATCATATTAGAATATATATCTATTGAAGTATTTTGTTCTACCAAATCACTCGTGTTTTATTATACTATATATTTTAACCAGCGTATACTTGACTAGAAGGTGATCTTTTTTTACTGTATAAATCACACTATAGATGTGGACGCTCACATATATACGCGTACACTAACTTTAAGAAATAAATGCATATCGTACTTTACTATGAGCACTTTTGAAATACTAAAATACTAGATTTTAAAATTTATGAGTCATTACAAGTAGCATATTGTCGACAGAACGATCACCTACCACGAATATAAGTACCTTCAAAATACTAAGCCGACCAATTTTTTGTATTTATAGGTCATCTATGCGCTTCAATATCGATAGACATGGTCGTCGTCTACCATAATAAAAATAGCAAGCATGATAAATTATCAAATATTAGAATAAATCTAGAAAAATAGATCTGTGACCTAGTAAAAAAAACTAAATATAAGCTACACTCAATTTTCTCATATGTCGAAACTCTTTGACCGGCCCTGGCCTCTGTCAAGCTATGGAAGAGACGCGGGTGGCAGCGCGCCAGATCCACCGGCCACCAAGCGCGGAGCAGGCTATTCGTAATTCACCTGGAGAATCAAGGGGCGCGCCGTGGGATCCTCGGGCCGGGCGTGCCTCGGATGCCGTTGAGGCCGGCAGCCTCGCGGCAACATGGTCGCCGCGGGACCGCCGTTACGCGTAGGGCGTGCGCCGTCGCCGGGATCTCTCCTGTGCGCGCGCGCACAGGCCGCCAAAACGCTAGAGGGCACCGACGGGAACGCAACCCCCAGGGGCTACATCAGCGCGTCTCCGTGGCCATGGAAGAGGCACAAGAACCAGAGGAGACAGACCCGCGGTACCGGTGACGCGGTGTAGGCGCCGGCGGCGGCAGAAGAGGCCGTGCGTGAGAATGGAGATGAGGGGAACGGGACTAGCCAGGCTGATGGCGGCGGGAGGCTGGGCGGATGGCGGCGGCGGCGGCGGCGGCGGCGGGAGGCTGGGCGACCCTGCGTGAACCGCGAGGGTTTGGAGATGTGGGGTGGGGAGGTGGGGGAACGAGGGTCGGATGTGGAACCAGGTACCAGTAGGGCGACGGTGGCAGAGTGGACGGTGTCAGTCCCTTTGACTTTGGTATGCTAACAGGCGCTCACGTCACGTGTACGGAGTACTCGTGTAGTTGTAGTCCCGTACGCGTATTCTGTTCTGTGGGCCATGTTTGGGCTTTTTCGCTTTTCGTTTTCTTTTTCCGGTATTGCCCTCTCTGTCTTCCTCTTTCTGCTCTGGCATCCAAGTTTGACTTTTTTTATATAAACAGTTGAGAGTAAAAATAAAAAAATGGATTTTTTTCTTATAAATTTAAATTAGATTTATTTCGTATATTTATTTATAAGAAAATTCGGGGGTCAGAATTCCTTATCCTTACAATTCAAAAGTCTCAAATGATCTGAGGGGGCGGAAAGAGAGGGATTCGAACGCTCGGTACAAAAAAGTTGTACAACGGATTAGCAATCCGCCGTTTTAGTCCACTCAACCATCTCTCCACGTTCCAAATCGAAAAGTTTTCATGATATGACAGAGGCAAGAAATAACGATTGCAAACAATCCTTCCTTTTTCTTTTATTTTAAAAGTGCATAAAAATTATATTGCCAATTCCATTTTAATTATATTCTTTTTTCTTAATGTTAATTATGTGTTGCTACAGTTATATAAAATATCTCATAACGAGTCGAATATATGGACCTCCTATTCATTAATGTTAAAAAATTAACAAACTATCTATTAACCTAAACAGAAATTTCAATTAAATTATTAAAGACATTGTTATAGTAGAGAGGGAACTCGTTTCACAAATCATCTAAAACCGAAAATTGAAGAGCAACACATTGCTTGCTTAATCAGCACTGATAGGAAGGAACAAACTATTTAGTAGAAACAATTAAGGCCTCCTTTCTCTTTATAGCTGATAATTTTAGTTCCAGCATTATAATAATCTCTAGCAGAATATTATCCAACATCAATTCTTAATGTCTTATTATATAGAACTAGCAAAACATGCTCGTGTGTTGCAACGGGAGAAAAAATGGTATAGAGAATGCTATGTCTTAGTAGCGTTGTTCCACAACCTGTCGGCGTAGTGGGTAATTGGGCTGGTGCCGGAGTTGTCCATGACGTGCCAAACATCACGTGGGCGGAGTCCGGAGCGTCGAGCGACCTTAGGTGAGGTCTATCACATGGTGGCACACTCATCATTGTCGAACCGATCGTTGGCGCTCATCGCTGTGCCATGCTCCACGATTGGTCTGGGTGTAGACACATCTCTAGTGGTGGCTTCCGACCACTGTCCTAGAGGTTTATGCTCGCAGTCGATGATATGTTGGACGTGAAGGTCTTGAACAGCAGAGTTAGATGTGTTCTAGGCCATCCGCGGAGGCGACGGGACAACTACAGAGTCGTCTACGCCTGGAAGCTCAACAAATGAATACATCCATACTATAATGGAACACTTAAATTATTTTAGATCCACCCAAAAAAACGTCCCCCGCTGAGAGTCTCAACCATTATACACCTAGCAAAATGTACACAGAAATTCGTCTTTATTAAAATCAAAGGCTAATAAATCAACTAAATCAGATCAGATGGTCGAGATAAAAAGTTTGTGGAAGGCTTCTCACCCTTTCTCACCCTTGTCACCTCGCTCACCTCGCGGCACCGCATCTCTGCGACTCCGTCCTATACCCGCGTTTGATTTCTACATCACAGATTGTAATTCCTTTTTTCCCGAAAAACACAAAAGGCGCGTGCATGTGGGTTGGGCTAGGGTTGTGCGGGGCAGCTGCGGCGGCGCACGGCGACGGGCTCGATGTGGCGGCGCACCGGCTGTTCCTCTCCCGGTGTGGCGGCGCACTAGGCGAGCTCCCACGGTGGCTTGCCCTCCGGCGCGGCCAGGCCCCGGCGGCCGCTAGCCCTCTTCCCCACCCTTGCCGCACGCGCATCTCTTTCCCCGTCTGCCGATGTGGTGGCGCAGCGGCTGGCCCCCCACGGGGATCAAGGATTGGAGAGTGATGGCACGATCGGCCTCGGTGATGGCCGCTGGCGAGCTGGGCGGCGGGCTTGGGGTCGCGGCGCGTATGGCCGAGGAATTGGGCGCCCTGCGCGAAGTGCTGCCTCGATCAGGCCATGAAGGAGCAGCCGCCACGCCAGGGGAGGGACCGGAGTGCAATGAGCATGTAAGCGGCGAGGAGGAAGAGGATGTCGTTGATGCAAATTCACCGTAAGTTTTGATTTTTGGCATATTTTGTGGATCCTGGACGAGATCAATGGCTGGGGTTGCAATAATCCACTCTGGATTTTAGCTTATCGAAGATGTAGTTTAAGTGCTACAGTTTCTCAAACTTTAGGGATTTTTTCTCACCATTTTCCATCATAATTTTACTGCCCAGTTTGGAATAACAGGAATCGTACCCGTGCCGTGCTGCCGCCATGTTCTGGCCGGCCATAGCACTGGTGCGGCCGCGTTGCCAACTGTGAAGATGTGTGGCTTCCGATGGACGAAAGTTGAAGGCACATGGCTGCGGCACTGGAGTGCAGCAACGGTGGTGTGGGAAGTGGGAGTGCAAGGCAGCAACGGCAAGGGCAGTGTTGCATGACAACAGAGCAGCAGCCGCGAGGGGAATGCCTCAATGCATGGTAAATATTTTGAGGCCTCAGATGTTCATGTTTTTTTTTCTTTTTTATTTTTATGCAAAATTGCAAATGTTTCTATATATTTGCAATTTGCACAGCTGCCCGGGAGGGAGGAGTGGGCACCGGGATCGATACGAGCGACGGCACCAGGTCGGGTCTGGATTCGGAACGATATGGGCAGGCAGTGGCGCAAGCTGATAGCGAGGAGATTGGCTGAAACGTGATGTCAGGGGTGGACAGGACTTGCCACACCTATGTCGTCGTCAGCACCACTCATGTGTGTGTCCTCATCGGCACCACTCTGGTGAGCCCATGTTCTCCAAACACCCTATGTTTAGTGTGGGAGTTTGTAGTCTAGCCCCAGTGACATTACAATGCGGATTGAGATAGGGAAGTATGAAATTTCCCAGAAAATTTCACTTTCCTATGTATTTTATTAATGGTAAAAGATTGTACGACCATGGTTATAGCTGTGGAAGGAAATTATTTGCATGCTTCATGGTATATGGATGCCGTAGGTCCTACTTCGTTCATTGTTTGATTCACGCCTCGTGAACTTAGTTTAGCTGCTTGATTTTTGTTACATTCATTTCAAGGCATACAAAAGGTTTTGGTGCGCGAACCTGGTAGTCCGAAGACATACCCAAAGTTTGAGGCAGAAATATAAGACAAAGGATGAAGGTGTCCGCCTCTTCCAGATACTTGATGGATGGAATATGATTTTTCTTATTATTGTATAATCCTTACCGTTTGAAGGCCTTAGATTTTATGGTCTATGTATGTTTTGAAGATGCGAAGTTCTAAGCTAATTGAAGTCAGGGTCTCCAAGTTTTATGATCCCTTCAGCATTCATTTTTCTGTTTGAGAATAATCATGGTTCATCGGAAGCAACACATTTCATTAATGGTTAGGTTGGTTTGCTTCCGGTGAAAGTTCAGAGATCAAATTTCTTAGATTCCTTGACTCCAAAGTTTGCATGCCTGTAAGAGGCGGCCTGAATTCAGTGAGTTGTTATCATCTGTCTTCTTTCAGCAATTCAATTCGGCATTCAATATTTTGTTAGGCATCGAGCATTTTCTGGAGACTATAAATATTTCAAAATAGATTTTAACCAGCTAATAGATGGGACAACATTAATGCTGTGTTGCCTATTCAGATGAGTGTTTCCGCTTTCATGTAACAAAATTGCTTTTACATATCAAAATATTGGCTCTACTTTTATGCACCGTGGAACTAAATCATCTTAGCCAGGTAACCATGACCTGCTGTTTGTTTTCAGGCGATCGTCGAGAACCTATTGGAGGATGAGATCGCCAGCCTGAAAGAAATGTTCAAGATGATCGATGCGGATAATAGTGGGCGGCAGATCACGTTCAAGGAGCTGAAGGTGGGGGTCGGCAGCAACCTGCAGTGTATTCTGATCATGTGATCAGTAGTTGGCATTTGTGAGATCATGTCTGGTTCATTGGTTTTACACCTAAGATTGAGAGGCAGCAACTAGATATTCTGTCATTTTATATGAATTTTATGAAGCAATATTGAATTCTAACTTTTGCGATAAAAGTACTTCTATAGTTTTTAATCGCACATCGCTTTAATATTTTTGGAGCAACATGAGTATATATTTTATTAAATCTACAAATTGGATAGAATTGATTTTGGATTTAATATGGCCCGTAGTGTTAGCACGGATAAATATTTTTGGAGCAACTGTACTTTTTTCCTATAGGTGGATGACTCGACAGAGAAAGCAACAATTTGGTTTTGGTGGGCAGAACAAAAGAAAGCTTTACTTGGCTGAGTATGTTGTCCTCCTTCTGGGCCAAGGTATGTGACTTGTGAATATCTTAATTTTCTTGTGCAGTTGTGCTCTTGGGTAACCTCTAGCTGTTGTGAGACTTGTTAATTCTATGGGTAAACTCTTTGAAAGATAATTTATGTGATTTTTATAGCTGTAGTTTACTAGGTCTAAAGTATTATTAATTGGAAATCATGGTGTATGGCCTGGAGCTCTGAATGTGTGGAGCTTTGATGAATCAGCAGGGTCAGGCATGTTGTATCATGGTCTCCATGATTTCTCCTTGTCCTGGAATGATAGGACTTACCAAGAGCAAGGCCAAAAAACTGTTAAAGAAAAGATCTGGGATAAGGTAACCCAGAGATTCTTCTTGTGTAGATGGTGTTGTATTTTTAGGATGGTAACTAATCAGCCCATAGTGAAGCTTCTTAGTCCTGTTCTGTTAATGCCATACAACTCATTTATTTTTATTTTGTGTTGTTTTTCTTAATAGCAAAGCAAGGGTATTACTGCAATTGAGAGATCAGATTATAGGAAATCAGCCTCAAGCTCACAAGTCATGGGAAGAAGGTAGTCCTTTTTTTAGTTTCTTAACAGACCATAGGGAATTTGGACTTTAGTTGCTTAAAATATGCCTAAATTTAATCTAGCTGCTTCGGACTTTCCAACTTGATGAATTTCGGATCAAATTCTACATGTTACTTTGGCCAAGACCTGATCCACGAGTAATCCCTGTCATCAAATGGCAAAGGAGAACGGTTATCCGGATTGGTCATTCGGTTTATGTTCTGTAATCACTCTCTTCTCAAGCTCCAGCCAGATTCATGGCCATACATTTATGCAAGAACTGCTTGCCAGAGTTACACAAAAAAACTATGGTTGGCTATCTAAAGTTTATACATGTTTACATAAATTTAAATTGTCTTGTCATCTAAAAATATTTCATGACATCTTCTCTTTCAATATATGTTGTTTCATTTTTCTATGCTTACTGCCCGTGCTAACTGTATCACAAGCTATAAAGTGTTGTCTTCCTCGGAGTCCCACTCATCATCATTGCATAGGGCACATAACTTGGCTTGGCACTTACCATGTTTCTTTTTTGCATGCACACAGGATTGAGGTGACGGCGAGTGAGCTGCCAATAGTCCTTTACATAGTTTGATTAGTCTCCTCTTTATTTCATTTAAGCATTGACCCTGAGTGGTCGAGGTGGACCTGGGTGCTTGTTGCGGTTTAACTTAGGACATGCAAAATGGAGCATCCACAAGCTGATGGCGGGGGTATATGGTAGCTGCCACCATTTTACTCTTTCAAGAAACTATAGATCAATTTAGTCAAAAATAGTTTCAGAAGTTATGTCTATATTCAATTATATATTTGGTTGTATGGTAATTAGTGGATTTGCAATGTAATAATTGTTCAAAAGAGGAAAACATCATAATGCAATTGAACATTCTTCTTTTTTTTTTTCAAGATATTTAAGTAAAAGTTACTAAAAAAAGATTTCCCAAATTATATGATTGGTTTGCATTGTGTTGTGTTGAGGTGTAATGACCAAATCTTACTCAGGAAAACCATCTTTTGGTTGTTTTAGTTTATATATATATTTCAGTTCTAATGTGTATAGATCTAAATATTGTCGTAGCGTTAGCACGAGCAATATACTAGTCTAAGAAAAGCACATCTAATAGAGTAAAACAATGTTTAAGTTTTTTGGTATCATAAATATTAGTTTGACCCTATTAGAAAAATACTCACTCTGTCCTTCAAAAAATTGTAATTCTCTATTGGTCTTATAAATTTAAGCATATCCAAACAAAAGTATGACACTAAATATGTAGTTTTTATGTCAAGTTAATATATTTTGTTATTTTAATAGGCCCGCCGATCGTCGGTGGGCCAATTGGCCTGTCGGCCTTGGACCGACCGACTGGCCCGTCGGCCATGGGTCTGGCCGCCGACAGACCAGCAACCCACACAGGCACCTGTCGGCCGCTCAACTGCCGATAGGGGTCTAATCAGCCACTCGCACATACATCAAACATGTATTTTTCAAACATGTATTTTTCAAACATGTATTTTTTTTAAAAAATAGCTTCTACTTTTGTAATTACAAATTAAAATATTATTTAAAAAATCCCTATAATTACAATATGCCTGTGTGTTGCTACGGGTGAATGCCAAATTATTTTAATTTAATATATATATATTTGTACAATTTTTTATATAACAACTAAACTGTTATAGTTTCTTATATGATTTTCTAGACGATTTATGTCTAGAAAGATTTATCCAATGATCGTATTATCTGTTTGGATGCGTCTTTGACACGCTTTGTTCTAGCTTATGTGTGTGTGCGTACAAGTCGCAAGTGTAAGTTGTATATTGAATAGGGAGAGGTATAAGGGCATTACATGAAAGTTTAAAAGGATAACGAGAAAAATACCATTTTAACTTTAATATTAAACATAGATAGCACAGTTGAAAGGATCAAATCAGCCTAGATGGGGTGAATAGGTGATTTTTAACAATCTGAAACTTCACAAACTAGAAGATGTAGTTAGATAACAACCGGAGAGGTCGGTTTGTTTGGGTAGGTACTACCGGGTGTAAAACACCGGTACTACCAACACAAACAAACAGCACAACCGGGATCCTAACAGGAGCTACAAATCCAAAGAATGTAAGCTGTGAATGTAATACAAGAATCTATCACACTTCCCTAAGTATGATAGATAGCGAATCTACTCTCACCGAGCCTTGGTTGCTTCCCTTGATGTAGATCGAGCCTTCCCAACCTAAGAACGAGATAGTGATAGGAAGAACACGAAGAACACGATGAAAGGTCCTAGTTTGGTTTTGGTAATTGAGTGACAACTTAGGTGGACTAATATGTGTTTGAAGTAAATTACACAGGTGATTAGTCCATAGGTGATCATGTGTGAGCAACATATGCCATAGAGGAGAATTGGCTTGGAGGATGTTGCAATGCTCATGCATGAAGATGAAGAAGGAGCTTAATGCATATGTGACATGACATGTGGTCATATGGCTAAGATGAAGAAGATCAAGGCAAGACTTGGCTTGATGGACCGGTTGCGAAGGTGAAGGGCAAGTTGAGGCTTTGAAGCCGTTGGTACCGAGTGTCGGGAGGCTTAAGCAAGACTTGGCGCCGAAGGACCGAAGCGATGGTGAAGAGCAAGTGATGTCAAGATCGATGGACCATGGAGGCCATGTGATGATATGAAGTGGATCATATCATTTGAAGATAGGTTGGTGCATGTGTTGCATCAACACCGGAGGAGATGGAATGGAATGCGCAAGGCAAAGGTATATTTGTAGGGCATTTCATTTCACCGGTCATAGGTGTGTAGAGAAGTTTATGACCGGGTTTAGGATAGATGGCCGTACTATTAAGAGGAGCAAACTTGTTTGCATATCGGTCATCTAGTGCCACTTGAGCGATCTAACTTTGCGATGTTACTATGATCGAGTGGCGTGGTGAGTGCAAGTGAAAATCCTTTGAAAAATGATTGTGAAAATGCTAACACACTTGCACAAGATGATGAACACTTGGTGGTGTTAGCACATTTGCAAAGGAGAAGTTGTTGAAATAGTTTTGGATCAACTCAGAGATGGAAATGAAGTTTTCTGTGTGTTGTCGGTGGTACCGACCTGGGGGTGTCGGTAGTACCGACCCAGGAGGGCTGTTTGCAGCCTCTCTGGATGTGGCTCGTTTTTGGCCTGGCGGTGGTACCGCTATTACCTCGGTACTACCGCCGGCGGTGGTACCGACCAGGGGTCGGTGGTACCGTGGCCCTGAAGGGGTTTTGCGGAGCTCTCTGGAAGTGGCCAGTTTTGGCCTACCGGTAGTACCGCCATTACCTCGGTAGTACCGCGCTCGGTACTACCGACTCAAGGCCGGTGGTTGGCAAGTTTGCGGAGCTCTCTGAAGTTGAGTGGAAGATGACCTGGCGGTGGTACCGCCATAGGGCCGGTACCACCGGGCTCGGAAGTACCGACCAGGGGGTCGGTAGTTCAAGAGTCAGGAGGAAGTTTTTGAATGCGTTCGAAAGTAGCCTGCCGGTAGTACCGCCATAGGGCCGGTACTACCGACCTCGGAGGTACCGACCAGAGAGTCGGTGCTTCGCCTAAATCAGCGGGCCTTGTGGTAACGGCTAGTTTGACTAAGCCGGTAGTACCGCCCAGGAAGGGTCGGTACTACCGACCGAGGCGCAGGAAAGGGGAAACGGCTAGTTGGCCGCTCCCCTCTATAAATAGGAGTTGAGGCCGGCTTAGGGCCGGCTGCTGAGCACTCCAAAGCCTTGGTGGCTTGAGTGGATGTGCCTGGGAGCCCTCTAACTCGCTTGTGCTTGCTAGTGCGCGAATCTATTGCGAGTGAGCGATTCTAGTGCGTTGCTTTGAGAGATAGCATCGAGTGGCACTAGGTGTTCGAGTTGCAAGCCGGTGGTGCTTATTACTCTTGGAGGTTGCCACCTCCTAGACGGCTTGGTGATCGAGTCTCCGTCGTGAAGCCCGCGTGAAGATTGTGCGTGGCTCCGGAGAAGGATTGTGAGGGGCATTGTGCTCGCCCCGCGGGGATCGCGAAGAGCAACTCTAGTGGATTGCGCGTGTCATTGAGTTACCCTCACTTGTGGGTGAGTTCTTGCGGCGCTCGAGTGTCGAGCTAGGTGTGGTGCCTATTAGCCGCCGAACTACCAAAGTGTGTGGTCGACACAACGGGGACTAGCTTGGTGGCAACCAAGTGAACCTCGGGAGAAAAATCACCGTGTCAACTTCGTGTTCATCTTCTCGGTGGTTTGCAAACTCTTTTCACTAGCTTGTATTTACTTGTTCATATACATGTGCTAGTTGCTCTTATGATTAGTTGGCTTGTGTAGCTTGCTAGTTACCTTCCTTGCTTGTGTAGCATAGAAGTTGATCCCATGAGTGACTAGTTGACTTGTAGTCTTGCTAGTCACATTGCTTAGTTTGTGTAGCTAAGTTGAGCTCTCTAATTTGGCTTGTGTAGCCTTGTTATTGAGCATTGCTAGTGAGCTTAGGCTTTGTGCTTTTTGCTTAGTGGCATGTGTAGGAGCTCCCCGGTTGATTGAGTACTAGTTGCTTAGGTTTGTGTAACCTTGCAAGCTAGAATTGTTTAGGTGAGCTCTAGCTAGCCCGACACCTTATTTGCTTTGTTTAGGATCTTTTATAAGGTGTCATAGAGTATAAGTAGAGGGGTGTAGTCTTGGCTAGACCGATAGATTTAATTCCGCATTTGTTTCGGTTAGCCATTCCGCTGCAATTAAGTTTAAGTTTTTAGAAAAGACTATTCACCCCCCCTCTAGTCCGCCATCTCGACCCTTCAATTGGTATCAGAGCGAGGTCTCTCATTTGTGGTCTTCACCGACCCGAGAGGATGGCGACTTATGGGCTAGATGTTGAGTGTCCACACATTTTTGATGGCACACACTTTGCACGATGGAAAAATTGGATGATATGCAATTTTAAATTTATTAGTCCTCAAATGTGGTGGATCGTAGATGTGGGCCTTTCTCTTGTGTTGGATAGAAAGAATGCAACTCAAGCGCAAAAGAAATGCCTACATCTCGATTGCCAAGCTACTAACATTTTCTATCAATCTATGGAGGATAACATATTTGGTGAGATCATGGACTTGAAGTCCGCCCATGAAATTTGGATTTATCTCAATGAGAAATATGGGGCGATCTCCGATGATGATGTTGATGAGCCCAAGGAGGAGGCGCATGAGGATGTTGAGCATGACCACAACTTGGTGGTTGTGGAGGATTGCTCCACCTCATGGTCAAGTGATGATGATGATGATCAATCCACAAGCTCACTTGACAAGGTTGATGGTGATGATTCAAGTGTTGCAAGTAATGATTCTACTCCAAGCACACTTGATGATGTTGATGGCTCATGCTCGAGCGATGATTGTGATACTACTACAAGCCCATCACCACATTGCTTCATGTCACAGGGTGACACCAAGGTATTTAATGCAAATGTGGTTGATCATGTTGATTCATATGATGAGCTTGTTAGTAGACTTGCTAGCATGACCATGTCTTTAGAAAATGAGAAAAATAAAACAATGAAATTAGCAAATGAAAACTCATTTCTAAAGAACTCATGTGAAGAACATAAGCGCTTACTTGATGTTCTTAAAGCTTCACATGATGATTTAATTGAAAAGTATGGCTCTCTCATTAAGAAGCTTTCAAAGAAAATTAAAAATAATGAGAGCTCATCACATGGATCAAATGATCAATTGCAAAATGTTGCTAACCCATGTGATGTAGGCAAGAAGAATGTATCCACCTCTTGTGAAGATTTATTATCTATGCCATGTTCTTCACAATTAGATGCTTGTTCTACTTCTTTGTCTTGTGAGACTAACCTTTTGAAGGAGAACAATGAGCTCAAAAGTGAAGTGAAGAATTTGAGCAACAAGTTAGAGAGGTGGTGTAAATCAAAAGTCACCCATGAGCACATGATGAAGAATCAAAGAAGCTATGGTGACAAGAGTGGCATTGGCTTTAACAAAAGCAATGCCAAGGGCAAGAAAATGAGGAAGCAAGAAGAAAAGAAGCTATCTCATTTCATGTGCTATCAATGCCATGAAATGGGACATCTTGCAAAAGCTTGCCCCAACAAGAAGAAGCCCCAAGCTCAAATCAAGAACAACCATCATGATGGTGACTTGATGAAGAAGAAGAAAACAAGAAGGGGCGGAAGAGCAAGGCATCCAAATCACATCCATGATGCCAACAAGATTGTGAGCAACATAAAAGATCAAGCTCACATCAAGTGCTACAATTGTGATGAATTGGGCCACCTAGCTTCGGGTTGTCCAAACAAGCTTGAGAAGAAGGATCAAGCAAACAAGAAGAAGCAAGGCAATGAGAAGCAACAAATGAGCAAAGAAGAGAAGGCTCAATCCAAGAGAAGTTGCTACTCATGCCGGGAAAGGGGACACATGGCTCATTCATGTCCCCTAGGTATGACCCCTAAGCCTATTTCAATTATTAATGATTCTATGCTTAGGAAGGATGAAAATGGTACCTCTAAGGCTACTATTGCAACTCATCCCGCTACTCATACTAAGGCTATGCCTAAGTATGTTGCTCCTAACTTGAGAGGACCCAAACTAGTTTGGGTACCATCAAAAAGTGGATGAATGTGTGTAGGTACCATGGCATTGGAGGCTTGACTCAATTGATTTCATATTATTCATCATGTGATTGATTCAAGTAATGAAGCCTAGTGCTATCCAAACCCAATGCCAAGACAAAAGAAGTGAAGTCCAAGTGCAAAACATACAAGTGCAAAAGATCAAGTTGTGATGTTTGATTGGAATTATTTGAAGGCTTGCAATCTAATTGAGTAGAAGCTTGCTATTTGATGATCATGAGCTACTAAGGTATATCTCTAGTTGATCATGTTCTTTTAAATGCATATGAGTTGATTGAATCGGATATATATGCATATGTTGCTTGCTATAAGATGATTGAATGGATAAATTGCTTAGTGATCAAAATTGAGTTAGTTTGAATGGATATGTTCATGAGACTTCTTTTAGTAAGTGATTTGAATGGATATATGTCTTGTGAGAGTATTCAAACATGTTAGCTCAAGTTTGATTCATATTGGTAGAGTATAGCTCAATTGCTCAAAGTTGTCAAAAATCTGAAATCTGAGCTAGCTGTGATAATAGCCATGTTTGAATGATCAAATCTATTTGGATTGGCTTGAAATTTGGTACACATGCTCTACACTTGTGATATTAGTCGCTGTGCAAAATTCATGATTATTGGATAAGATGTACTTTGGTTTTGGAGTAGATCTTGTCAACTATTGTGCAGCAGTTTTCAGCATGTAGTACTATGGAAAGAATTGAAATCTGGTAGCAATCTAGAAAGCCAATGAAGCTCAAATTTTTATGGCTGCTAGAACACTTAGAGAGGCACATCTCCACCAAATTTCATAGTCATTAGACTTATATTTTGGGAGATATGCATGTTTCTTTGAGAAGGACAGAATCTGCCAGAAAAGTGACAAATATTGGATTAATCTAGAGTCACTTTGATTGAAAGGCCCTCAAGTTGGAATCATGTTTATAAAGTGGTTGAGGGACCTATGTTTGGTTTTGAGATGAGCTAGAAGTATGGCAAATATGAGTACAAGTTCATGTGATTGGGAAGTGTATTTGGCACACATTTGGTACTCAAATTGAAGATCAAGACCAACATCAAGATGAAGATAAAGATCAAGCTCTAGTATCAAATTGAAGATCATTTGGAAGAAAGAAAAGGACTCAAAGAGGAATTCAAAGTCACATTTTCAAGAAGAGTTTAATTGGATCAATCAAACAAGGTCAATTCAAGTGAGTATCAAGGATGGTTCTTTGGAGAGAGGTCACTTCTCCCTTTTGTAGGGGCTTGCCGCCTTTTGTAGGTTAACCGAGCATGATGCTTGGAAGGCTAACATGGAAGTGGTGATCTAGAGTATCATTGGAGATGCTTGGTTGGAGAAATCAAGAGATTGATCAAGAAAGAAAGCAAGCAACACCCAAGATAGAAAAGCAAATCATGACAATTCAAGTGGTATTCATATGCAAGCTATGTTCAAATGAAGAAGCAAGCCAACCACAACAAGATAGTGCACTTGATCATATGTGTGAAGATTTGTTCTAATCAATTGGTATCTATTGGTCTTCACCATGGACTTCACATTGCTATTTGGAGCTTAATTGGAATCAAAATGACTATCCTCTACTCCAAGATAGCAAAGGTATCATTGTAATGTGCATGATCATATTCATCCCTTACTAGTATGCGGTTAGTGCATATAGTTCATGCTCAATAGGATCATGCATAACAATTGAAAAGTTTAAATTCATAGCCTACCACTATTGCTTGATTGACTATATGATCTAGTGGATAGTATGTGAATTTGTTCATGAGCTAGTGAACCCAAGTACTTGATCTAGAAGATGAACATTCAAGTGTCTAATTCAACATGAGTAAGATAACCATTGAAAGATGTGTGAAGAAGCTTACTCTAGAGCAAACCGAGTTAGATATCTTGTGCAATATTGCCTAGTTCAAGTCACAAATGAGAAGCTCATGAAGATGACAAGAGTTCAAGAAAAAGACAATAATGCCAATGGATATCAAGTTTCAATTTTCATTCAATTGGTATCCTACAAGACTTCAAGTGATCCTCAACTTTAAGTGATCAATTCAAGCAAAACATCCCTCACCATCAAGAGCTCAAGTTTATCAAGTGGATGACCCATGCTATGACATAGGGGACGAGCTCCACCTATTGGTATCAAGGTCAACGATCCTACACATGGTGACATTCCAACACATATGGTGGTGTCCATAAAAAATGAAGCCTAAAGCGTCCACCATCTACCCTAGTCCAACTCTTTGTATCAAGAGAAGCATACCTTTTGTGGTCATTGATGACAAAGGGGGAGAAATTGTGGCAAAGATATGTCATTTATGATATGTCAAGGACAAAGGGGAGAAGTCAAGAAAAGAAGATGGACATGGATCAAGAGGGAGCAAGATTGAAGGATCAAAATTCTTGGACAATGAGAGCACACAAGTAGGGGGAGCAAGCTCATGAACTTGGTTGTTGCATTTGATATGTGCATAATCATGTGCTTGCTTGCATTGCATAAGTTTTAAAATTTTATATGCATGCTTGTGTGGTGTATGCTAGTTATAGGATTTAATTGATGAATTGATAACTAGCATGCATAGGTTAATAGCTAGACTTGTGCTTTTAATGCAAAACTAGACCCTTGCTATTAATGTTGATCTCACGGGGTTTTCTAGATTTTATGATGTCTAGCTACTCTTCGATGCTAAGGATGAATCAAAATGTGGTATGCACGCTTCAAAGGTAAAATTTCATCATGTATACCTTAGCATCACTTAGTAGTGCTAACACTCCCACAAATTTCATATTTATGCGTGTGTGCAAGCTTGAAACCAAACCATTTGAGCACACATGTAGGGGGAGTTAACACTACAAAGTTGGGTTGTATGGTGCTTATCCAAATTCTCTTATATGGTCTTAACGTTGGATAAGTAACATAGAATCCAAAGAGCTTAATTTCCATATCTTTGTAGAGTTGTCATCAATTACCAAAAAGGGGGAGATTGAAAGGTCCTAGTTTGGTTTTGGTAATTGAGTGACAACTTAGGTGGACTAATATGTGTTTGAAGTAAATTACACAGGTGATTAGTCCATAGGTGATCATGTGTGAGCAACATATGCCATAGAGGAGAATTGGCTTGGAGGATGTTGCAATGCTCATGCATGAAGATGAAGAAGGAGCTTAATGCATATGTGACATGACATGTGGTCATATGGCTAAGATGAAGAAGATCAAGGCAAGACTTGGCTTGATGGACCGGTTGCGAAGGTGAAGGGCAAGTTGAGGCTTTGAAGCCGTTGGTACCGAGTGTCGGGAGGCTTAAGCAAGACTTGGCGCCGAAGGACCGAAGCGATGGTGAAGAGCAAGTGATGTCAAGATCGATGGACCATGGAGGCCATGTGATGATATGAAGTGGATCATATCATTTGAAGATAGGTTGGTGCATGTGTTGCATCAACACCGGAGGAGATGGAATGGAATGCGCAAGGCAAAGGTATATTTGTAGGGCATTTCATTTCACCGGTCATAGGTGTGTAGAGAAGTTTATGACCGGGTTTAGGATAGATGGCCGTACTATTAAGAGGAGCAAACTTGTTTGCATATCGGTCATCTAGTGCCACTTGAGCGATCTAACTTTGCGATGTTACTATGATCGAGTGGCGTGGTGAGTGCAAGTGAAAATCCTTTGAAAAATGATTGTGAAAATGCTAACACACTTGCACAAGATGATGAACACTTGGTGGTGTTAGCACATTTGCAAAGGAGAAGTTGTTGAAATAGTTTTGGATCAACTCAGAGATGGAAATGAAGTTTTCTGTGTGTTGTCGGTGGTACCGACCTGGGGGTGTCGGTAGTACCGACCCAGGAGGGCTGTTTGCAGCCTCTCTGGATGTGGCTCGTTTTTGGCCTGGCGGTGGTACCGCTATTACCTCGGTACTACCGCCGGCGGTGGTACCGACCAGGGGTCGGTGGTACCGTGGCCCTGAAGGGGTTTTGCGGAGCTCTCTGGAAGTGGCCAGTTTTGGCCTACCGGTAGTACCGCCATTACCTCGGTAGTACCGCGCTCGGTACTACCGACTCAAGGCCGGTGGTTGGCAAGTTTGCGGAGCTCTCTGAAGTTGAGTGGAAGATGACCTGGCGGTGGTACCGCCATAGGGCCGGTACCACCGGGCTCGGAAGTACCGACCAGGGGGTCGGTAGTTCAAGAGTCAGGAGGAAGTTTTTGAATGCGTTCGAAAGTAGCCTGCCGGTAGTACCGCCATAGGGCCGGTACTACCGACCTCGGAGGTACCGACCAGAGAGTCGGTGCTTCGCCTAAATCAGCGGGCCTTGTGGTAACGGCTAGTTTGACTAAGCCGGTAGTACCGCCCAGGAAGGGTCGGTACTACCGACCGAGGCGCAGGAAAGGGGAAACGGCTAGTTGGCCGCTCCCCTCTATAAATAGGAGTTGAGGCCGGCTTAGGGCCGGCTGCTGAGCACTCCAAAGCCTTGGTGGCTTGAGTGGATGTGCCTGGGAGCCCTCTAACTCGCTTGTGCTTGCTAGTGCGCGAATCTATTGCGAGTGAGCGATTCTAGTGCGTTGCTTTGAGAGATAGCATCGAGTGGCACTAGGTGTTCGAGTTGCAAGCCGGTGGTGCTTATTACTCTTGGAGGTTGCCACCTCCTAGACGGCTTGGTGATCGAGTCTCCGTCGTGAAGCCCGCGTGAAGATTGTGCGTGGCTCCGGAGAAGGATTGTGAGGGGCATTGTGCTCGCCCCGCGGGGATCGCGAAGAGCAACTCTAGTGGATTGCGCGTGTCATTGAGTTACCCTCACTTGTGGGTGAGTTCTTGCGGCGCTCGAGTGTCGAGCTAGGTGTGGTGCCTATTAGCCGCCGAACTACCAAAGTGTGTGGTCGACACAACGGGGACTAGCTTGGTGGCAACCAAGTGAACCTCGGGAGAAAAATCACCGTGTCAACTTCGTGTTCATCTTCTCGGTGGTTTGCAAACTCTTTTCACTAGCTTGTATTTACTTGTTCATATACATGTGCTAGTTGCTCTTATGATTAGTTGGCTTGTGTAGCTTGCTAGTTACCTTCCTTGCTTGTGTAGCATAGAAGTTGATCCCATGAGTGACTAGTTGACTTGTAGTCTTGCTAGTCACATTGCTTAGTTTGTGTAGCTAAGTTGAGCTCTCTAATTTGGCTTGTGTAGCCTTGTTATTGAGCATTGCTAGTGAGCTTAGGCTTTGTGCTTTTTGCTTAGTGGCATGTGTAGGAGCTCCCCGGTTGATTGAGTACTAGTTGCTTAGGTTTGTGTAACCTTGCAAGCTAGAATTGTTTAGGTGAGCTCTAGCTAGCCCGACACCTTATTTGCTTTGTTTAGGATCTTTTATAAGGTGTCATAGAGTATAAGTAGAGGGGTGTAGTCTTGGCTAGACCGATAGATTTAATTCCGCATTTGTTTCGGTTAGCCATTCCGCTGCAATTAAGTTTAAGTTTTTAGAAAAGACTATTCACCCCCCCTCTAGTCCGCCATCTCGACCCTTCACACGAAGAACACAACAAGTGCAATATAGAAAGTAGAGACAACAACAAGCACACGGGACACGCGATTTATCCCGAGGTTCGGCCAATCCACTGAGGAGTGCCTACGTCCTCGTTGTTGAGGTGACCACAAAGGTCGGAGTCTATTTCACCTCCTCGCCTCACTCAAGCAACCACAAAGGCTACGAGAGTTTCTCTACTAGTAATCTCAAGGGTAATACAAACACTTCGGGGAGCCCTCACAAGTGAATCAATACGGGCTACCACGAAGAACACCTAACCGGCTAGAGCTCAAAGAGCTCAAGAGTAAAAGACACAAATCAAACCGGCTAGATGGAAACCAAGTGCTCAAGTCGTAGATCGAAGCTTCCCACTCTCTAATCTCACTTCCCTAGCTCAAATCTTGCAAGAGAATGGATCTAGGAGCAAAGAGGGAGAGAGAGGGGTGGAGTCAATGCTTGGAGAGAGCTTGTCTCAAGTTAGGTCAGCAATAAGTGAGTGGAATGAGTGGGTTGCCGTGAAAAGTGAAGAGAGGAAGCATTTATACTCCCCCAGTCCCGAGGCTGGTCGGTGGTACCGACCACCCATGGTCGGTAGTACCGACCAGTTCACAACGGTCGCATAGATCCAGATCTGACCAAACAGACAACCACCGACTACAGGTTGGTACCACCACGGGCGGTAGTACCGGGGTAATGGCAGTACTATCGCCAGGCCAAATTTGGCCCCAAACAGAGAACTCAGCAGTTAGGGACTTGGTCCCTCGGAAACTGTCGACCAGGGTCGGTACCACTGAGGGTCGGTAGTACCGACATGATGACGGTACCACCGCCAAGTCAAAACGCATCAGACCAGAGAGCTAGGCAAACTTGGCTACTACCGGCTTAGGGTCGGTAGCACCGGGGGCGGTAGTACCGAGGTAATGGCGGTACTACCGCCAGGCCAAATTTCAGAGCGAACAGAGAGACCTGCAGACTTGGTTACCACCGGCCAAGGGTCGGTACCACCGCGGGCGGTAGTACCGAGGTTATGGCGGTACTACCGTCAGGCCAAAAATGATACTTCCAGAGACCTCTGCAAAACTTGACTTACCACCGAGCGAGGGCGGTACTACCGAGGGCGGTACCACAGACATGATGGCGGTACCACCGCCAGGTCAATTTGAGCGCGTCCAGAGAGGTCTGAGAAACCAAGCCTACCACCAACCTTGGTCGGTACTACCGCGGGCAGTAGTACCGATATAATGGCGGAACAACCGCCAGGTCATTTTTCGAGCCAACAGAGAGGTTGTTTTGAGCACTGCCTGGAGAAGCGGTGGTCGGTACCACCGACCACACAAATTTAACCTCTATGTGTTCGTGATTGTGCGGTGTCTCTCAAGCAAACTATAGTTAGTCTATTTGAGCACTTTTCTCCACATCTAGCCAACTTACTTTGTGACCCTCTTCATAGTCCGGCTTACCTATAACTCAAGTTTAAAATTGAAATTTTAAACTACTACCTGAGCTAGGCATCTTTATGTCCAAAAGTATCCAACGTGCTTTGCTCACGAGATTTCAACGTTTCAAATCTTTCTTAGGACTAACACCTGCATACATGCTTTTATAAACCGGTTAGTCCCTAATTTGATTGTCATTAATTAGCCAAAACCCACATTGGGGGCGAATGCACTTTCAAACTCCCCCTTTTTGTAATTGATGACAACCAACTTAGGCTTACGATAAGGATAGAAAGAATTGAAGCTTTTGAATTCCAAAATTTAGTTCAAGCTCCCCCTTAGTGTATGCTTTGGATATGAATTTCAAACCTTGATTAGAAAGCAAGGTTGCATACACAAGAACAAGAGCTCCCCCTAAATTTTGCAATCCGTGGGGTGCCTAAGTGTGTGTGACAACATCATATATAACAATTTGTGATGCATAAGCAATATGACATGGTGATCCACGAAACAATGAAATAAAGTAAGAACAACAATCACCATGACAAGATCATAAAGATAGAGGATGAACCAAACATGAATATAACATTAAGCACAAAAGATTTACATCCTCATCATCACATCACAAATAAAAGTAGCATACCACACTTAGTTCTCAAAGTTTAACCCTCTCTCACAGCTAGCTATTACATCAAGATAAAGCCTAACACTCCCCCTTTGGCATCAAGTACCAAAACGGGTAGGCAAGATAAGCAAAGAACTAGTAATAGCCACTAGAAGATCCACCATGATAAGGACCACCGAAGAGAGAGGAGTAAGCACTCTCACCAACATCACCACCTGGATACGACGACGAAGGGGCATCAGAGGGATCCAGCGGAGGAGTAGGGTCGCGAAAACCACCACTCCCAGCTGGATCGGCGTCGGGCCCAGCAAAGCCCATGTACGAGCCACCACCACCACCGTGATATGATGTGGATCCGCCAGCAAAGGACGTACCCGCACCATAGTCAGGGTAGAAAGGAGGAGCCTGGTACTGTGGTGGGGCCTGAGGATAGAACTGAGAAGGCTCGAACAGCATGGAGCTGTAGAAGCCAGCCTCACCACCACTGGGCTGCTGGGGCTGCTGCTGCTGGTGACCACCACCATCATCATCATCATCGTCGTCGCGCCGGGCCTGAGCATCATACTCGGCAAAAGGATCTGGATGGGGTCGGACCGGAGAGCGTGGAGGAAGACCGAGATGCTGACGCACCTCCTGCTGATGCCGCTCGTCGCGATCGGCCCTGTAGCACATCCACTTGAAGATCTTGCCGAGGGCGGAGCGAAGACCGCCACTCCTACGCCTCTCACGGCGCGGAGGAGGAGCGGTGGCAGGGGGAACATCTCCACGACCCGGCTGAGCCTCGCCAGGCGCTGCTGCTGCTGCTGAAGTCTGACCACCTTCATCGGCCTTGTCCTTGTCCTTGGTGATCGAAGAAAATTTCTGAACACCGTACTCCTTCACTGACCGGTCATACTCAAAGATAGATCCCACAACATGCTCAATGATGTGCATAAGATATGGAGCATAAGGCAGGGCCTTGTGAGGGTCATTGTACACATCTGAGATCTTTTGCCATAGGAAGTGGGAGATGCTAAACCGGCCATCTGGCAAAGCAAACTGGACAAGGACCTTGGCAGCATCATCTCTCAGGTTGTCTTGATCTCCAATCTTTGGGTCCAAAGTTAGGCGCATCACGTTGTTAAGGACATAATAGGCAGGCTTCAGGCCAGGGACCTTGAAGGTTGCCTCGGCACCATCCATGTAGACACCTGAATCCTGCAGCTGAGCGGAGTAAATGCCCCCACCATACATCTCAAATAGGCGAGGGGCATCTCTGTCCTCATGGTTGAAGCCCAACAGCCGAGCAAAAGTGACGAAGTTGCACCGGTAATGGACCCCTTGGGTCATCCAGTGCAACACCTGGGCCTCCTGATCAATGAACAAAGTTGCCCAAAATTGGCAGATGATCTCCTGGTTGAAACTGCGCTCGCCAGATATCAGCCCCAAAACCCTCCACTCCTCTAGCCTCTGCACTAAAGCCTGAATCTCCTCTGAGTCCTTGTCTGTCAAGGAGCGGATAACCAGCCGCTTGTGCTCAAAGAGAGGGGGATGGCCCTTAGCACAGAAACCCTTCCAGAGGACTGACACATAGTAATCCTGCTAGAACCTCGACCAAAACCTCCTATCAACAGATTCATCTCGGACAAAGAGATAGGGGTTCTCCTCACGCTGCCTCCTCATCAAGTTCCCCCACTTCCTGTCAGAGTAATCAATTGGATTCCCAAGATGTGCGGGGGAGACGGCGGTCATCAAGGCTCCGGCTTCGGGGTGCAAAGGAAAAGCTCTATTGATAAGAAGCAGCCCTGAAGTCGGAGGAGAAGGCGGTCCAATGCGAGGATCGATGGAACGACCCTCACGATCAGGACCAGCCGGCGAAGCCACTCCGCCCACAACGACACTATGCAGGCGCCCGGGCGGACCAGCAACAGGGGGCGGAGGAGCAGCATGCCCACCATGGGCATGGTCGCTTCCACTTCCCCTGGCACTATCCACGCTGCGACGTCCTCCTTGGCCCCCGGAGGAGCGTCCACAGACCTGACGAGGGAGTTCCTCCATACTCCCGCCGGCGGACCGAGCACAGCGCCCGGGATTGCGTCGCTACGGCGCCGCTTGCTCAATACCACTTTGCTCCAAGGCAACATACTCCTCCTCATCATCATCACTAGCGGTCCGAGCATGAGAGGGCCTCCGGCTCATCTAGAAAAAGATAGCATTGACCGAAGTGAGACAAAGATGATGGAAAGACGACTTCAACAGATGTAGCAAAGATGACGATCGAAATCGGGGAGGAAAATCCCTCACTGCGCGCGGTCGGTACTACCGACCCCAGTGGGCGGTACTACCGACCGCACAACAGCGTGCGGTTCCCCTCAATCCAATCACACAAATCGTCATGAACTTGCAAACCATACATCCTAGAAGCATCTACACACTAGATAGAGCAATCCTACCAAAGGAATCGACCTAGAACAAGGTACATTTAGAGATCGGGCAAGAACACCCTAGTACCTTGTTTCTCGAGGAGAAGAGGCCGAGATCCAATGAAGGAGATACTTCCGGGCTTCAAGAACAACACCAAGACGATCTCCACGCTCCAAGGCACCTTTCCACCAGAGGGATTGAGATTTGAGTGGAGGAGAAAGGAGATCGAGTGGAGAGAAGGAGGAGATGGGCGCGGCGGCTGCAAGGCACGAACAGGCGGCGACGCGGTCAAACAGGATTGACTAGGGTTGAAAGAGATTCACCGCGACCCATTTATACTCGGGTCAAACCGGTCGGTGGTACCGCCCATAGGGGTCGGTACTACCGACGTCGGTACTACCGCCCCAATGGCGGTACCACCGACTAGGCAAAAACAGAGGGGACAGAGAGGGATCCCATGAGAAACTTGTGTGGTATACTACACATACTTCAAACAGTCCAGAATTCATATAACCAGTACATAGCCATGGACATAAGTGAAGCATGCAAAATAGATTTTGAAATCACACACAATATTTGACAAAGCATTTGTCTAGGTCTCTAGATGAAAACAAATATGTGCAAGACATCAAGCTACGTTACGAGAATCAATGATATTTAGTTCACTCCTCAAAGCACAAAATCTTGACTCATCTAAAGGCTTTGTGAAGATATCGGCTAGTTGCTTTTCGGTGCTCACATGGCGTATTGCGACATCTCCTTTGGCTTCATGGTCTCTCAAGAAATGGTGTCGGATGTCTATGTGTTTTGTGCGAGAATGGTTTACGGGATTGTTGGCTAGCTTGATAGCACTCTCATTGTCACACAAAAGTGGAATTTTGGTTTCCTCACATCCGAAGTCTTTTAGTGTTTGCTTCATCCAAAGTAGTTGAGCATAGCATGCGCCGGCCGCCACATACTCGGCTTCGGCGGTGGATAAGGCAACACTATTTTGTTTCTTTGAACTCCAAGACACCAAAGACCTTCCAATAAATTGGCAAGTCCCGGTAGTACTCTTCCGATCTACTTTGCAACCGACATAGTCCGAATCGGAATAGCCAAGTAGATCGAAAGTGGAGCCCTTGGGATACCACAAGCCAAGATTCGGAGTGTGCACTAAGTATCGAAATATTCCCTTAACGGCCATAATATGACATTCTTTTGGATTAGCTTGAAACCTTGCACACATGCACACGCTAAGCATAATATCAGGCCTAGATGCACAAAGGTAAAGCAATGAACCGATCATAGAGCGATATACCTTTTGGTCCACTGACTTACCATCCTCATTTAGATCAAGATGTCCATTGGTAGGCATGGGGGTCTTGATGGGTTTGGCCTTGTCCATCTCAAACTTCTCTAGCATGTCTCTTGTATACTTGGTTTGACTGATGAACGTGCCATCCTTGAGTTGCTTGATTTGGAATCCAAGAAAGTACTTCAACTCACCCATCATGGACATCTCGAACCTTTTAGTCATGATCCTACTAAATTCCTCACAAAAAGCCACATTAGTACTACCAAATATTATGTCATCGACATATATTTGGCACACAAAGATATCATTATCAACTTTGCGAGTAAATAAAGTAGCATCGGCTCTTCCTATCTCAAAACCCTTTTTGAGTAGGAAATCCTTAAGGCAATCATACCAAGCTCTAGGGGCTTGTTTGAGCCCATAGAGCGCCTTGTCGAGCTTGTAGACGTGGTTGGGAAACTTTGGATCTTCAAAACCAGGTGGTTGCTCAACATATACCAATTCGGAGAGGGGGCCGTTGAGGAATGCACTTTTCACATCCATTTGATATAGCTTGAAATCATGGTGAGTAGCAAAGGCAAGTAATATGCGAATTGACTCAAGCCTAGCTACAGGTGCATAGGTTTCCCCAAAATCCAAACCTTCGATTTGAGTGAAACCTTGAGCCACCAACCGTGCTTTGTTCCTTGTCACCACGCCATGCTCGTCTTGCTTGTTGCGGAAGACCCATTTGGTTCCTATCACATTTTGCTTGGGCCTTTCCACCAAGGACCAGACTTCATTCCTGGTGAAGTTGTTCAACTCTTCTTGCATAGCCATCACCCAGTCCGGATCATCAAGTGCTTCTTCCACCCTAAGAGGTTCCAAAGAGGAGACAAACAAGTAATGTTCACAAAAACTTGCTAAACGAGAGCGTGCCGTTACCCCACGTCGTATGCTCCCCAATATGTTGTCAACGGGATGATCCCGTTGAACTGTATGATGAACTCTTGGATGTGGCACAAGTGATCTCCTTTGGATGGGTCCATCTTCATCATCTTCATATGTGTTGATGTCCCCATCTTCTTGTCGGACTTCATGTTGAGCTTGTGTTTGATCATCAACTTGATGTATCACTTGATCATCACCCATACTACCACCGTTCGGAGTTGCGGAAGCTTCATCATGCACATTTGGATGCACATGATGGATATGAGAATCTTGTGGAGTGTGTGATGGATCATCTTCATCATCTTGAATTTCAACGGGCCTCACATCACCGATTGCAAGCCTTTTGATAGCTTCGGATGGAGGCACGTCATTACCTACAAGCTCATCATTGACTTGCTCCTTTTGGGAGCCGTCGGATTCATCAAAAGTCACGTCTACCGTTAACTCAATAGTGTCAGTGGCATTATTGAATACACGGTAGCCATGTTCGTTAGTACCATAACCAAGTAGAAAACCTTCATGTACCTTAGGTGCAAACTTTGAGCTTTTGACCCTTTTGTTAAGTATGAAACACTTGCAGCCAAAGACTCTAAAGTAGTGCACCTTCGGTTTGTTACCGGTTAGAAGCTCATATGGCGTCTTCCCTCTTAGCTTGTGAAGGTAGAGGCGGTTGATTGCATGACACGCCGTGTTCATCGCCTCCGCCCAAAAGCCATGGGAAGTCTTGTACTCATCCAACATAGATCTTGCGGCTTCAACAAGAGTTCTATTCTTCCTTTCCACAACCCCATTTTGTTGTGGGGTATATAGAACGGAGAACTCATGCTTGATTCCTTCATCATCAAGATATTCTTCTATGTTGGTGTTCCTAAACTCGGTCCCGTTGTCACTTCTCACTTTCTTGATCTTGATATCAAACTCATTTTGTGCTCTTCTAGAAAACTTCTTGAAAATGTCTTGCGTTTCACTTTTATCTGCTAAAAAGAACACCTAAGTGAAGCGAGAATAGTCATCAACAATAACGAAACCGTATTTGTTACCACTGATGCTTTGGTAAGCAACGGGTCCGATGAGGTCCATATGCAATAGCTCCAATGGTCTTGTGGTCGACACGATGTTCTTGATTGGATGCTTTGCTCCAACTTGCTTTCTGGCTTGGCACACACTGCAAATCCTATCTTTCTCAAAAGAAACATTGGTTAGTCCAAGGATGTGCCCTTCCCTTTGAAGTTGGGCCAAGTTCCTCTTCCCAACATGAGCTAGTCGGTGGTGCCAAAGCCAACCCATGCTAGATTTTGCCATTAGACATGTTGTAGGTTCTACCTTACTAGTTGAGAAGTCAACTAAGTAAAGTTTTCCCTTCAACACGCCTTTGAATGCAATAGAGGAATCCCTTCTTCTAGAGACGGTCACACCCTTATCCGTAAAGAGACAATCGTAACCCATTTCACAAAGTTGAGAAACGGATAACAAGTTGTAACTCAACGAATGCACAAGTAATACATTAGATATGGAATTGTCAGTTGAGATAGCAATTTTACCCAAACCAAGCACCTCACCCTTTCCATTGTCACCAAACACAATGTTGTTGCATGAGTCATGGCTTGGTTGGAAGGAGGTGAACATCTCTTTTGCCCCGGTCATATGGTTGGTGCATCCACTATCCAACACCCAACTTGACCCACCGGAGGCATATTCCTACAAAACAAGTTTATGTTCTTGATTTAGGTACCCAAATGAGATTGGGTCCTAGGGGGGTAGTCACATAAGCTTTTGGCACCCAAACATTTCTCATAATTTCCCTCTTCTTGAGGGCACCAACATACTTGACTACTATCTTGCCATCCTCCCCCCAACAACATAAGTAATCACAAGTATAACTTCTTGATATGGGCTTTAGTTGCTTGGGGGCCTCCACTTGCTTTTCCTTGTTGATCTTACCATTAGCAAGTGGAGCCTTGGGATTGGCAATCTTGTTGGCCTTGTTCATTAGGTCAAAGAGAGGAACCCCTTTGTTAAAGTTAACAAAGGGTACCCCATTGACCATCTTCCTTCCATTTGCCTTACCACCATACCTATTGTACCCAATTCCATCCTTGATGGATGGGTGTCTTGCGGTCTTGAGGATATCTTTTGGTTGTTGCACCTTACATTTGCAACCATTCCTCAAGATCATGTTCAACCTATGAATCTCCTTGTCTTTCTTCTCTAGCTCAACAAGGTTAGATGCACAAGCATTTATATCAAGTTTATAGCATCTTTTGCAACCATTACTAGTTGAGGCATTAGAGCCATCGGAATCCTTAGGAGAGGTTGAAGAGGTGCTATTCCAAAGAGTGTTGTAGCTTAGTTCAAGAGTTTGATATTTATCTTGAAAGCTTGTGAGGCTTTCTTGAACCAAGCTAACTTCATTCTTTAGGCTAGCAATTGAGTCATTGCTCGTGGAACACTCCTTAGCCAACTTCTTGTTAGAGTCGTTAGCTAAAGATAGTTCCATGGTCAATTTCTCAACCTTCAACTTCTCCTCGGCAAGAGAGGCTTCTAATGCAAGGTTCTTTTCTCTCTCTTGAGAAATCAAGTCCCCTTGCAAAACAAGACTCTCATTCCGACTTTCCAACTTACTAAGCAATTTTAATAGTTTTGGTCCACCTTTCTTACCAAACTTTCTTATGATACTTAGTTCAAATTCATCCATATCATCATCACTAAATTCATCGCTAGAACAAGTAGGAGAGTTAGATGATACCTTCTCATTCTTAGCCATGAAGCAAGAATGAGTGAAGTCATCCTCGTTGTCGGAGAGGCTCTCGAACAAGCGTGATGAAGTTGTCGATGTAGCCATGTTGGAGAAGAGGCTTGGAGAAGAGGTCTTGTGTATGGCAATGTTGGCCGCTACCTTCTCCTTCTCCTTGCTCTTGCTCTTCTCTTCATCACTCGAATCATCTTCCGAGAACCATTCCTCACCAAGATGAGCTTCACCATCTCTTCTTCTTCTTTGCTTCTTGTCATCACTCTTGCTATACTTGTTCTTGTTCTTCTTTTGTGGACAATCGGCAATGAAGTGATCATCCGCACCACACTCATAGCAATTCCTTTTCTTGGACTTCTTGAAGTATCCACCTTTGCCCTTCTTGTGCATCTTCTTCCTCATGAATCTTCTAAAGTTCTTCACAAGAAGCGCCAACTCATCATCGGAATCATCACTCCCTTCACTTGATGAGTCATCTCGGGACTTGCTTCCTTCTTCTTGGTTAGCCTTAAGCGCCACCACCTTCTTGTTGCTTGCCTCTCGATCTTCTATATCTTCATCATCTAAGACTTCATGATGCTTTATCTTGGCAAGCATCTCATGAGGTCCCATGCTCTCATAGTTAGGTCTCTCCATGATGATTGACGCAAGGTTCTTGTTCTTCTTTCTATATGCTCTCAATAGCTTTCTTGCAGCTGAGTTGTCATCCCATTTCTTGTCTCCGAGAGCTCTAATCTTGTTGATCAAGGTCATGAATCTATCAAACATTTGTTGAGTGGTTTCACCACTCCTGATAGCGAAGTTCTCAATCTTTCCTTGAAGAAGCTCTATGTTGCACTTCCTCACACTTGCATCACCCTCATATGATATTCTGAGAGTGTCCCAAATCAACTTGGCATCTTCCATTCCATGTACCTTGTTGCTTTCTTCGGGCTTGAGGCATGATAGAATCAAAGACGCAGCTTGGACATTTTGTTGAAACTCAATCACATCATTGTCCGTGAACTCTTGGCTTTTAACATGACTTGGTCCATTCTCTACAATCTCCCAAACCCTTGCGGCAAGAAGGTGTAGCTTCATCTTGTGTGCCCAATCATTGTAGTTGATTCCATCAAAGGCAGGTGGTTTGCCTAGATTGACGCTAGGCAATTGAATGACTTTGCCCATTTGATTATAGTCATAAGGCACTCTAGAGAACTCGGTGTCTCTTTTGCCTTTCTCTTCATCATCCTTCTTCTTGTCTTCCTTGGGTTGTGGTGACTTTTCTCCACTGCCGGATGATTCGGCTTTGCTGTCCAAAGCTCGCCTCAAACTCTCAATCTCATCTCTCATCTTCTTCATTTCATCTTCATGCTTCTTTGCTTGATCTTCAATTACTTGAGCTTTAACCTTCTTCACAAGCTCATCAAGTTGTTCTTGACTTAGGGTCGACATGATTCTCCCTTACGCGGTGAAGCGCTAACACAAGGGTTAGGCTCCAATACCAATTGAAAGGATCAAATCAGCCTAGAGGGGGGTGAATAGGTGATTTTTAACAATCTGAAACTTCACAAACTAGAAGATGTAGTTAGATAACAACCGGAGAGGCTGGTTCGTTTGGGTAGGTACTACCGGGTGTAAAACACCGATACTACCAACACAAACAAACGGCACAACCGGGATCCTAAAAGGAGCTACAAATCCAAAGAATGTAAGCTGTGAATGTAATACAAGAATCTACCCCACTTCCCTAAGTATGATAGATAGCGAATCTACTCTCACCGAGCCTTGATTGCTTCCCTTGATGTAGATCGAGCCTTCCCAACCTAAGAACGAGATAGGGATAGGAAGAACACGAAGAACACAACAACAAAGTGCAATATAGAAAGTAGAGACAACAACAAGCACACGGGACACGCGATTTATCCCGAGGTTCGGCCAATCCACTAAGAAGTGTCTACGTCCTCGTTGTTGAGGTGACCACAAAGGTTGGAGTCTATTTCACCTCCTCGCCTCACTCAAGCAACCACAAAGGCTACGAGAGTTTCTCTACTAGAAATCTCAAGGGTAATACAAACACTTCGGGGAGCCCTCACAAGTGAATCAATACAGGCTACCACGAAGAACACCTAACCGGCTAGAGCTCAAAGAGCTCAAGAGTAAAAGACACAAATCAAACCGGCTAGATGGAAACCAAGTGCTCAAGTCGTAGATCGAAGCTTCCCACTCTCTAATCTCACTTCCCTAGCTCAAATCTTGCAAGAGAATGGATCTAGGAGCAAAGGGGGAGAGAGAGGGGTGGAGTCAATGCTTGGAGAGAGCTTGTCTCAAGTTAGGTCAGCAATAAGTGAGTGAAATGAGTGGGTTGCCGTGAAAAGTGAAGAGAGGAAACATTTATACTCCCCCAGTCCCGAGGCTGGTTGGTGGTACTGACCACCCATGGTCGGTAGTACCGACCAGTTCACAACGGTTGCATAGATCCAGATCTGACCAAACAGACAACCACCGACTACAGGTCGGTACCACCACGGGCGGTAGTACCGGGGTAATGGCGGTACTACCGTCAGGCCAAATTTGGCCCCAAACAGAGAACTCAGCAGTTAGGGACTTGGTCCCTCGAAAACTACCGACCAGGGTCGGTACCACCGAGGGTCGGTAGTACCGACATGATGGCGGTACCACCGCCAAGTCAAAACGCATCAGACCAGAGAGCTAGGCAAACTTGGCTACTACCGGCTTAGGGTCGGTAGCACCGGGGGCGGTAGTACCGAGGTAATGGCGGTACTACCGCCAGGCCAAATTTCAGAGCGAACAGAGAGACCTGCAGACTTGGTTACCACCGGCCAAGGGTCGGTACCACCGCGGGCGGTAGTACCGAGGTTATGGCGGTACTACCGCCAGGCCAAAAACGATACTTCCAGAGACCTCTGCAAAACTTGACTTACCACCGAGCGAGGGCGGTACCACCGACATGATGGCGGTACCACCGCCAGGTCAATTTGAGCGCATCCAGAGAGGTCTGAGAAACCAATCCTACCACCGACCTTGGTCGGTCCTACCGACATAATGGCGGAACAACCGCCAGGTCATTTTTTGAGCCAACAGAGAGGTTGTTTTGAGCACTGCCTGGAGAAGCGGTGGCCCATGGTCGGTACCACCGACCACACAAATTTAACCTCTATGTGTTCGTGATTGTGCGGTGTCTCTCAAGCGAACTATAGTTAGTCTATTTGAGCACTTTTCTCCACATCTAGCCAACTTACTTTGTGACCCTCTTCATAGTCCGGCTTACCTATAACTCAAGTTTAAAATTGAAATTTTAAACTACTACTTGAACTAGGCATCTTTATGTGCATCTTGTTATAATTTACTAGCAAATATGCCCGTGCGTTGCAATGAGATATACATATTATATAGTTAGCGATAGATTTATCAATAATATTGTCGTGTGTTTCAATTCATTTGGGATAGACTCCCTACCGTACCTTAATGTACGCTAGCCACCCTTATTTGTATGAGCACGGGAGGATTAGATGTTTATCTAATAACCATGTTATATATGTTCGTTCATATTTATTTTGGGATTGTACT
Organism: Coix lacryma-jobi var. lacryma-jobi; assembly: GCA_009763385.1. Lineage (NCBI taxonomy): Eukaryota > Viridiplantae > Streptophyta > Magnoliopsida > Poales > Poaceae > Coix > Coix lacryma-jobi. The sequence continues at coordinate 8,917,696 of CM019825.1, read as the reverse complement.
TTGCGCCCATTATGGCTAGCTATATACCGAACTTTAAGCTTTCTACTTCTACAAAGGGAAAATTTCACCTCGGTCAAAAACTGTTCGGTAGGTCTTATTACGACTGTGGTTGATGTTGTGTGAAAACATTGTATCATTGCTGATAAGCGTTGATAAGTTCAGATGAACAGGATTAAAAAGTTCGAAACATGGCCAAATGTTCTAAATGGATTGTAGATAAACATGTCATAATTTAATTGAACTTATGTAACTTTGACGTTGAGTTTGTTTAGGAAATATATATATACTAATTGACTTGTAACTACTGTTCACAACAGCCTGTATATGTCAGTACATGGTTGAGCGGAACACAATAGATTTTATAATTGGATTCTGTATCAGTACTCTACTTGAGTTGTTCTAATTTATATAAACCTATTCATATAGATTATTAGATTGGATGATAAATTATGCAAGTTATGAATTATTTATTAGATTATAAAAGCATAAGGAGTTCAATGATCTATAGTACAATATTTCTTATTTCTTATTTTTATTTGTACTAGGTAGATATGCCCGTACGTTGCACCGGGATGTATAATTTATTGTCCGGTACTCGTGATGATAGCAAATGTGTTCATATGTCAAAGTAGAACATATTATTTGTGGTCAACTAAAAAATTTGTATCTTTGCTTTTTAAAAATTGGACAAACCTTATTATTTTAATTAAATATTAAGGTCTATAATAAATGTACGTGCAGTTAAGTATTAACTTCACATGAGTAGTGATTGAATCAAAATGTGGTAGTAGCAGTAGCTCATCAAGTTGGTTAGTAGAAGTCCTTCATATAGGAAGAAATTTTGGTATTTTACTAAGGTTCTCCATATAGGAGCTCAGGTCCCTTCATTGACTTGTTATCGGAGCTCTTGATGCCCTCGGCGACGCATAAGCCTAGTTGAAAAACTCAAATTCGTTAGCTCGCTCGACTCGCTTACTAATGGTTTGGCTCGAGCTCAACTCGTTTTATAATGAACCAGCTTGTTTTATAACGAGTCAGCTCGAGCTGGCTCGCGAGCTACTCATTAGCTCGTACGAGCCAATTAATTCATAAGCCAATAAACTCAAATTAGCTATTGTAGAATGTCCAAACGTTTAGCAATATGGTGGAAATCATATTTATTCTTACGTGTTGTTCACAGACTGGTAAGAAAATATAATCATATAAGAAAAATTATGTTTTTATATGTAGATATTATTTTTTGTTAAATTTACATGTACTTTGAGAAATTGTGTTTTTATGAGCCAAATGAAGCAGCTCGAGCTTTATAACGAGCCGAGCTGTTCTTCTAGCTCGTTAGTATAACGAGCCGAATAGAGCCAGTCTGCTAACGAGCCGAGCTATAACGAGTCAAGTTGGCTCGATATCCGGGCCTAGCGACGTAGATGATGGCAAAAGGGCTCTCGATATGTTGTAAGTTATCCACCTCTGCAAAAAGGCAAAAGGCTTGAATGCTTGGTCAGTTGTGAGCCTGCGGCTCGACGAGGCTGTTGGTATAAATTAACGCACACTCTACTTTATCCGTAAGCGCACAGATAAGATCTACCGATGTAGCACTTCACCGGAGTAACCCAGTTTTAATATCGAACCCAAAGGAACAGATAGTGTTAAGTCTAAAAGTCTATCCCCTGAGTAGCTAACAAGGACAGAGAATCTAGAAATATAGAGGGGATCATTAAGACTGTCTAATTCCAATTGAAGAGTGATATGTTTATATTATTCTTAGTGGGAAAGTTACCATAAAAGGTCACAAACAGAGTATGAGTCTTTTATGCAAATGTATAATCCTACCGAGCCTACACACGGGTAAGTGGACTATAGAAGAATCAACAAGACTATAAAAGTCACCCTTGCGAACAACCACTACTACTGGTGTTATAGGAGGCATTTATGAGTTATCAAGTCTAAGCACCACGCTTACACTATCCAACTACTCTAACTCTAGCGCATCTAGAATTAAAGTACTCAAAAGAGAGTCATAAACCTTAAGAATAATAAGAACAATGGCTCAAACTTAAATATAGACGTTGATTACCGAAACAATCGCTGAAGCAAGTTGATGATGAACTTGAATCCGCAGGTACAAGATGAAGAAGTTGATCCGACAGGCCGGAGCTCCTTCTTGATCTCTTCCTCTTTCTCTCTCTTCTAGTTCTAGTATAAGACTAGTTTCTAAACCTAAACTAGAGGGGTAACTAGTCTTCTACTTGATAGCTGGCTCTTGAAGTCTCTTCTAGGGTTTCTGAATGAGGCGTAGACTTTTCTGAAGAGAGACTTGATCTACCCTGGGGTATGGTGGGCTGTTTATATAGCCCTGAGGGATCAACCACGACCGTTAGATCAAACCGACTTCACGTAGGGCTGAGATGGATCCTCAAAGGCGACGGAGGAAGCTTCCAGAAGACGGAGTCCAGCGGGCCCGATGGGAGACCGGTTGGTCTAAGGGTGGGACCGACCGGTCCCACCTGGCGGCCTCTCGCGGTGCCCCGCCTCGTGGTGTCCTCTGGTGTCCTCTAGATCCTTCTGGATTATTCCTGACTTGACGGTTACGTTATCTCCCGTCGGTTTCCTTCTAGGGGAAGTAATCAATGTTGTTTTCTGGTTAGTCCTGCAGAATTCACAATTCACCAAAACTCGTGGAATTATTGTCAATTAAAACCCTAAACCTTTATTGGTGATTGATTCATGCCCTTTTCATATTTATTTATCCTTTAATTTTGATAGATAACCAGTGGTCATAGAGGCTCATCTGTGGTGGTGTCAGTGGCATCGACTATGGCTGGCTCTCCAACGCTCGTTTCATCGTGCCCTTCGAGAAAAGTTCTATGGACGTCACGCAGGCATAGGTTGGACATGGTGTTGTGGTCGACGAGCGTTGGAATCTGACTTGAACGACGTGCTCGCTCTTCCACGGTCGCTCCCAATGGAGCCCTCACAGCGGGTGTTGAAGCAGATGAGCACGAGGCCATGCACGTCAGCTATACACGCAGCAGTGCTTGAGTTTGAGTCTTGTATTAGTCACAGTTCCATTTTGGTATTTTTACACGGCTTTCCTTCCATAGTACCGTAAATCCGATATAGTGGTTTAAGTGGTTAGGAGAGGGCAAGCCATAATGACATAGGCATAAATTTTGCTCTTTAATATTGAGTATAGAGCTATATAGATTAGATTATTTTGAATATTTTTTTCCTTTATTATAGTTTTTGTAGCACAAAAGAATATTTTTGAAAAAATAGCAGACATAAAATCTTGGTTTTCTTTTAATTATACAAAAATATAAGTCTTGGGTTGGCCTGATCGGCTGGTAAACGTTGGGCCTTTGCCCTAGCCCATGTACGTGTGTCATGTTTCTTCAATATGATGAACTAGTAGAAAGGGCGCGCCCCTGCGCGCCAATGTAAGATATACATAAGATATATGTGTTGCATATCACTGCCAAAGTTATGTATCTATTTCATAGTGGAGGAAATAAAGAGTAGTACTTGTGAAAACTAAAAAGAAAAGTATTCTTCATGTTGTGCACCAAGCTGGCTGTTGAGGAAGTCAGGCTAATCAGTGCATTCAGTCTGCACAATAGTTCAGCGATATATACTTCTAACCCTGAGGAGAAAGGTCATAGTGTCAGCTAGTACCAGCAATATTTCAATATATGCTAATCACGATGCCGTTATTTTGACCAGAAATTTCGTAAGTGTACCTAGATAGAACATTTGGATTTTTGCAGAATCACCGCTCATTACTACTCGATCTAGACAGGTATAAAATAAAATACGTAAAATTCTTCCTGCAAAAAAAACAAGGAAGCATATCATAGGTTTATAGTAAGATGGAATAAATTAGGAACAGTAGGCATCTCCTTTGGCAGTTCTTATGCAAGCAAAATAAAAAAATGCCTAGATATATCTAAGAGGACAGTAGATTCTAACCATATTTGTGGACTCTTTCGTAGCCACATTGATATAAAAAAGTTTCTCATTTTGGATGACTCCAATGCGTGCAGATATTTCTGTCTCAATATAGATATAGCCAAGCTGAGAAAAAAAAATGGAGACATGCCAGGCACAGCTGAAGAAAAATACAGAATTGAGATATAGAGCCTATAAATATCATTGGGAAAGGGGGAGAAAGGCTAATTTACATAAATGCTATGAAAACTAAAGGAATATAGGCTTCAAAATAGAAGTCAAGAAGGGTGGTAGGAACTTTCCAAGGAGCAATCACCTGTGGTATTGCGGTCTTCGTAGCAGGTAATCAGTTTAAACCTGAAACAGAGAACAGATCTCAGTGTGCAGGGAAGCAGTAGCGACATAGCAAGCGCTGAATCACTGAAGTTGAGTGGCAGTAGGTGCTAGAAGTGAGGCTAGTATCAGCAGCAAGTTGCACTTGCTCTGTCCTATGTACCAAGTCAAATTGCATGCAGGAAACACGTGGAAACCAAATTTGATTTCCCTAGCCACTCATTCAACCTGTGGGCAACTATATAAAATAAACCTCGTTTTCTCCATCATTCTGTAAGCAACATAATTCTAAAGCCATATTGCACACAACAACAGTTCTTTTTTTGGTTGTATGCCATGTAGGTTTCCATGTGACATGTAGTAATGACTAAAGATCAAAGGTCGTGGTGCTATTACTATGACTCGTATCGAGTTACAGATGTGAAAGAAGAGAAAAACCCTTCCGCTGGTATAGGAAGGATGTCACTTAGCATACCAATCTGCCCGTCAGAGACCATGGATCGCTATGTTGTTCGATGTGTTTTCCCCAAATTTGCTCCCCACCTGACAACACATGAAGATACTTTGCCAAATATTTGAATCTGAATTCACTTAAAGATGAAACAATTGTAGGTTGTATCAATGAGATCTATACAAGGGAATAGGAAAAAAATGTGAATGATAAAACATCATGTTTGGCTTTCGTACAAAGAAGAGAAAATATCTTTTAATTTGGACAGATCTAGGACTAAATGAAAAATTAGAAGTAGGAAACAAAGACATTGAAATGATAAACATCTGATTTGTCTTTCGTACAAAGAAAGAAAAAATCTCTTTTAATTTGCACAGATCTAGACTAAATGAAAAATTAGAAGTAGGAAACAAAGACATTGTTGGCTCAAAAAATGAAAATAAATGCAGCAGCAACAATCACAAGGTATGAATCAATCAGTGCTCATATATCTTGGTTTTTGCAGTGCTAATTCTGCAAGTATCCATCCATACCATGGTAATGGAAAATCTCCTCAACTAAGCAGAATGAATTTTGATGGATAAATTGAATAAGTTATACAGGACGCAAGGATTATTCACTTATTTAGTCTAGAGATGAAGTTAACAATAATCAACAAACCTATAGCTAGTTGCTCACCTGGGTAACAAATGACTTAGGCTATGGAGCAGCACTAAGCAGACCTGCATTATCAAACTCTGGTATAGTAGATCTATCTCCATTTGAATAGGATTTGAAGGATTTTTACATGCGGGAACTGTATTGATGTCTTGTAGGATCTTGATGACATAGCTTGTGCACTGTAGACAGGAAGAAGAAGAAAAACAATATCAGAGTGTACCAAAAAAAAGAAAGAAATATTCTCCACAAGGCACCTGAAAATCCCCCCAAAGAACTCCAAACAGCAATATATGCTGCTCATTTTAAATAGCAGATTTTTTTCAGTCTCCAAAAAATTCCAATGCAGGACCAATAAAAACAGAAGTTGCTGTTTGGATTAGAAACCTATCTATGTGAATGAGCAATATTATTTGCAATAGATGAAGTGGCCGACAATATAATTAAGGACGGTGGATCTATTGGGGAAAAAGACAATCAGACCGCACATAGTAAATAAATTAGGTAGGATACTTAGCAAACAAAATTAGGTGGGCTTCACCAGATTGGACAACGCTATAGAAATAAGATAGCGCGTATATCATTGAAATTTCTCCTTGCAAACCAACATGTTCTTAAGTTTTTTTTTGAAAGTTTTTTTTCTGAGGCCTCAGAAATATAGGCCGAATCATCATTTGCTAAGCAACTTGGAGCTTCAAGGCATGCTGATAATTCGGTTACTCGCCGCTGGACGTGAGAAGGAGGAGAGGGAAAAGATAAGGCGAGATCTTTTCCTTTGTTTGAAGGAGGAGAGGCAGAAGTTGTGTTTATATTCATTTCGATGGATTCGTATGAGAAGATGAGAGAGACAGGCAGGAGGCGTGAAGAAGCTGGACAAATCAAACAGAAGCCGAAGAAGCTATTGTCAGACAAATCAGATGGAAACAATCTCGGTCGCTGGACGGGAGATTGGACAGTGTCGAGCCGAACGTGAAGTGACGACAGCCAAGCGAACAGCATCTGTTGTGTGGACCAAGGAGGCGTGCAACTGACGGATCGCTTAGGTGGACTCACCAAAGAATTCGGTACGACGTGTACTTTTCCCGGGTTCCCTCCGGTTTGCTAGGGGAAATCAAAGCGAAGAGAAATTCCAGCAGTTGAGGAACTCTTAGGTCGCATAAGGAACATGTCATGCGTAGTACCTCACAAGCGGATCAGCATCAGATTATATCCTTCAACATAGGATATGTAATTTTCATCACAGGCTGAAGAAAGAGAAAAAATGGGGAGGTGGGCAGTCCATAGCCTCATTTTGAAAATATAAAGCGAAAATCCAGCTTGATATTACAGGTGACTAAGTATTAAATCACCTTGACAGAAAGGCAACCAAAAATAAATCATTGGCAATGGGAAGAACTAAAAAAGCAAAGCTGAAGCAACTTATCTAATTACTCGCTGAAGATCAATACGATTTGTTGAACAACACCAAGACCTAACACACATGTAGCACACATGTAGGTAGTCTGAAAGTCTTCAAGCTCATTAGAAAATTAGAAAATAAAGGAACAAAGGTATACTAAATCAGGAGGATCAGTGGTCTAAAACAGGTAGAATTTACTGTCTAAAACAACTAAAATCACCTTTTTAGAAATACAATTGTGAAACGAAATGACTTTGTGTTTGTGTCCAGCAATAAGTTATCTCAGTGGCAGGCATCTTTGAAGTTAAAGCAGGTAAAGAAATTACAAAACTTAGTAGAAACCAGCAACAAATAAGTAAGAGCAATTAATTTCGTGCAATGACATAGAGGTTCGTATGTCAGGTAAGGAAAAACAATTTATTCCAACAACATAGGACATGCAGTAAAAGTAATTAAGAATCACACACTGGGCACATGAGTGCATCTATCAATCTTTTAACAATACTGCATATTAAAATCAGACGGAGCCTGTATATGAATACTGCAGTAGACATGTGTCTTATGTTAAATTTAATAACATGTTATTTAGTCGCTGTGGTAAATAGTTTCATGACAGCAGGAAACCACGTAGTTTTTTATTGCTTAGAAGCGAACAAAATGACCAGGGATCAGACCATTAATGTTAGGAGGCTTAATCATTTTGCTAATGAGTAATTCAGCCTAGCTTTGAGGGACATATGAACAGTGGAATATACCCTTTTTTTGTTAACACTAACCATGTTGGCATAGGTGAACCTACAACCCTCAGTGACCCTGTTTGTACCTCTGAACAAAACTAAACACATGTATGATTGGGACCTCTTTTTTGGTATAAAGCAAGGAAGCAACATGATCGCATGTATAAAATAATTGCGCTAGAAATAGGCCACCTGTGGGAGCATCATACCTTATATGGGTTGCCGCTGCAAGAATCATGCTAACATTTAGTGTTTACAATAGTAAGAGAGAGAGAGGTCACCTGAATCAGGGTTGGTACCTTTTTTTACCATAGTATCCTTGTCGGTGTTTCGAACCCGGGGATATGACACCAACTAGTAATATGATCGCGTGCTCTCTTCCTGGATGGTGATGCAGTGCAAAGTTGACACAAGGATTATCCTGGTTCGGGCAAAGAAAGCCCTACGTCCAGTGGGGGGAGGAGGTTCTTGTATTACTTGCACCTAAGTGCTTGTACAAGGCGAATACAAGCTTGGCGAGCGCGGACTGGGGTCCGGACTCGCGTGTGAGGTGTATGGGCGTATGTGCTTCTAACTGTCTGTAACCGGCGAATGAGGGCCCCTTGTCCTTTTATAGAGCAAGGGAGGAGGCCAGGGTTACACAAGGGTATTACAGGTGTCGGGGCGTACGGTGCCCAATACGGAGAAGGGTAGGAACCCTGTTGTTGGCACCAAAAGTGACGCACTGTGCCAATCACACAGCAAGCCGGAGAAGCTAGCTTCAAACGTGGCCCGGGTGCTCAGAGGTCCGGTGCGTGCCAGTCAGTTTGTCCTGCAACTAACAAAGGAGATAAACTGTTAAACACAAAGCTGGAACATGCCGGGTATGACCAGACAGTTCCAAGATGTACGGCCCTGAAGCCACTTACGACGACATATAGCTATGAAAGCTATCTGCCAACAGGTTTAAAGATCATTCGGCAGTATGAACGAAGTTACGTGAGTAACAGGTTGCCGAATACGTTTGCATGAGAATTGTACTTGCATGGTATATTAACTATGAATTAAAGTTTAACCAATCTCGATTGTGCAACCGAGTTGGGGTCCATGGGGATTGAACACACAAACCAAGCATAATTAAACTAATCTAAAGCCTGCGCCTACCGCACGACACCTAGCCTTGTCATAGATCAAACATACTTAACGTGCATGAACCCTCACCACGTGGCAATCTAGATACGATCAAATCGGCTATTACGGACAATAGATCTACTGCATGGAAGACTTTACAATAATGAATATGAAAGAACAGGATAGATCTATAAAAGACAGAACCGAACCAAGTGAGATCTAGATTGGGCAATAAAGTGTTACAACGAAATAAGCATAACAAAACATATAACACAAGGTAACTTAATGAATCTATTAGATCTTGCCAACTAGTAATAGAGCCGATAACTATCTTTACTCATGACTTAATCCGCCGCATGATACAAGGCATAAGCAAAAACCTCTCGTCATAAGCTTAAATCCGCCGCACGATACTAAGCTTACATACGAGACTACTTGCATCATCCTAAATCCGCCGCACGATACTAGACATGATAACAAGGTTGTCGGGACTTACGGAGGTCGATGGATCGATGACTCCTCTCGAAGAACACGACGACACGACTTGGACTCAAAGATGGCACGGGTCCGGGTTGGTTGTATTGATTGTGAACCTGTTTACAGTGGTTCCATGGTTTATATTTATACCCTGGTGCTCTACGAGTCCTAGAAGGATACGATTATAACGATAAATCAGGAAACTATCTAAAATATGATGCCTTCCGCTCCAAGCCTCCCTTAATAATCGGCACGCGCTAACAATGACGAGATCTCCTGTTGCCAAATCTTCTGACATGCCGTATTTGTCGCAAACCGACTTAGCCGAGGTAGCCGACCGCAGCGCCATATTGCCGAACCACTCCTCGTTTGACCAGTCGCCTCCACCTTGCCGAATCGATTGGATTAGCCGACCGTGCTTGCTGTCTACCGAATCCCTCAGGTGGTGATTTCTCCCGAACCTGCGCCGTGCTGGCCCACTTGTCATAGTGCGAAAATTCTGTGTTAACACATGCCCCCTCAATTTCTGAACAAAGGTATTTGTTCTGAAATTGTTCGCAAGTCCATCGCGCATTCTAGGTCAGCACCGCCTCAAGCTCCGCGTCTTCCCCAAATTGCCAACAGCTTCAACTTCCATCCGAGCTCTGCAATGGCGACCCATGACGAGATTCCAGAGGTGAACTTCACTTTTCCTCTTTTAACGCATTCGGTCAATTTACATTGGTATTCGGCTCATTTAGCTTCCCCCGCACACATTCTTCTTCTAGGCCCTACAGGACGAAATCCTGATTCTATGCGATGCGGATCCCGATTCTTATTTCTTGGGCCCAATGGGGAACTCCAATCCAACCAACATCATCGGTATGGAAACCAACAAATCCCCTTCAAGTACGGAGTCATTTCATCGAACAGGTGGCGGTACACCTTCAAGAACTGGCCCCTGCCTGCTGTCACCGGTTGGAGGAACTGGTATAGAAGAATCCAGGCGAAATTCGGTCCTCACTGGGAAACCCAAGACATTCATCATGCTCTGGAACTGTCTTTGGCCGACATGCCTAAAAATGAACCATTGCTCATAGCGGCTTCTCATTTTTGGTCAGACGCTCTTAATGCTTTTGTGTTCGGCCATGGCATAATGACAATCACTTTGGCTGATGTCTTCATGATGAGTGGTCTGAACATCACTTCGACCATGAATGCTGATGAGCTATTAGAGAAAATCACCCAGAGGTCCATTGATGTCAGCGTGGGGTGGATGAAGTATGTGGAAATCCACAACAAAGTATCAGGCCCAATAGCAGAGACAGAGCACAGGGCTTTTCTGAACATGTGGTTGTGCAGATTCATCTTCTGTGGGAGATCCAACGAGCCAACCCTCAATTACATTGCACTGGCTGACAAATTATCCAAAGGAAAACAAATCCCTCTAAGCAAACTCCTCCTGGGATCTATATACCACATGATGCATCAAATCTCCACTCAAATGTATCATGCCACCCATGAAACACAGATAGACTGCCACCAATTGATTGTGTCAATGGTCCCTGGTGGTTTGTTCAGATGTGGTTTCAGCTATACATGCATCAAATCATTGTTGTGCCATTGGACAACCTCAGCTTTCCCTCCAGCAACTTTGCTGAGGGTGAAGAACCACAGAGAAGCTTGCCAAACTTATGGGGAAGCAGCCACTGCTATAACCATCAACAAGAGTATTGGCAATCTCTTCAAATTATTCTTCAAGGGCTTCAATCAGGTGCTCTGGTTACCCTACAGAGAGAATGACAACCTCACTTTCCCTATCAAATTCAGCTTTGATGATGGCTGCATAGATGAAATGGCCACAGGAGTTTTCAACTCATTTATCAAACCCTGCATCCTACCAGCCGAATTCAACAGGGGAAGACAAGTGAAGCACACTTATGAATTCTATCACCCTAATATAGCAGCCAGGCAATTAGGTTGTGGACAGCTCCCCCCAAACTCATCTTTTCCACCACAATCAGGCCCAGGGAGCAAATTCAGTCCAAAGAGCGGATCACAATCGGGATGCAGGCCCATCGAGTATTCAGCCTGGGGCAAGATCTGCCAGACTACAAACCAGTACCATTCCACTTGATCCAGTCTGCTCATCCCCTTTTTGAGTCCTGGTGGCAAGAATGGCATGATCACATCTTCAACAGCCCAGTTCATCCCATGTGCCTGGAAATCCAAGCAGATTTCAGCTCTGACAGTGAGGTACAATAACAAATCATCTGCTACTTTAGTATTTGATCTTTGAGATTTCTAACTCTTTCAAAACTTCCACAGGACTTCACACCCAATCCTGACATTAGGCCTATCCAATATCATCAAGCAGGCCCAATCACTGTCCTGGAACACAGTGCTCCTTCATTGTCTCGGTTTATGAAATCCCAAGCAGCTTCATTAACCACCCTCTCAGCTAAAGAAGAGAAGAGAAAGGCCACTGAGGACACTTCCAGCTCCAGACAAACCAAGACCAAGCAAAACACCCCCCCCAAAGGTAAGATGTTTTGGTTCCTCCATCATTATTAACTTATTCTTGACTGGCTTGTATGCCACTACAAGCCTCCTCCCCTGAACAAGAAAATGTCCAAACAACAGTGCCCCCAATCCTTATTACCTTGGAAGATGATGAGCATGCTGAGGCCGGGGAAATGAACACCCGGAACCCGGATGATGCCAACATTGGTAGGTCCCTCAACCTTCCCTTCAACCGGCAGATTTTTGCCTCTCTTGACTGACCAGCAATTTCACAGATAACACGGTTGATGAGACCTTCATCGTCTCAACTCCAGACCCTGCTGGCCCATCCGGTTCTCAACTAGACCAAGACTCCATCAATCAGCCGATTCGTCAAGTAAGAATTAATTTCTCATTCTATTCCTCCTTCATATCTTACTTCAATCGGCTAACCTGTCTGAGTTAACACAGACCTTTGCCAGCCCGGCTTCCAAATATGCATTTGATGTTAGCGAGTTCCTGAGCAAAAGAACGGTGGCCCAAAGACCATCGGCACTCGTCCAAGATGTCCTGAGCAACATAACAAACTTTCTAAATCAAGACATCTTGTCCTTAGTCAGAGACGCCGATGAGGTCACAAACTTCCTCGAGCCCATTGTGGAAGATATTCCAGAAAATCTGAGGCTCCATCTGCAAGCTGTGTCTACACTAGATGACAGCTTTGCCAGGGTGAAACGAGCAATTAGAAGCACTGACCTGCAGTCTGCCAAATCCAAATGCACCCAGGAGGTTAATGACCTGTATGCCCAATTCCAAGAGGCCAAGAATTCTCAGGGAACTCTGGAAACTCAGCTAAAAGAATTGCAAGAAAGGAAGTCTGAACTGGAAGCTCAACTAGCTCAAGTCAACTCTGACATTCAGTCATGCTCCTCTCAACTATTTGGTCTGCCGAACATCATTGAGGCAGCATCCTCCAAACTGTCACTGGCGCTCGATGAGGACATCAAGCTTAATGCAAGGCTTTCACAAGCACAAGGCACCGAAGAAGAGGACCAAAAGGCACTGGAGCATGCCAACCAGGTCAAAGCCGATGCTCTAGCGGCTATAACCCAATTCTTGAACAACTGAGATGACTATGTAACAAACTTTTAATTTCAGCAATCCCGCGTCAGAATGACCTAAACACCTTTTTGTGATATATCTGTATCTTTCATTCAATCGGTTATTGCTTCGATGACATCGTGATTAACCGCCTTACAAACCTGTTCGGCAATCTGGCAAGTGTTCGCCCCGAACATCTAAATCGGTAATTTTTTGCCGAAGCCAGGTGACCCTGCTCCTGCCGAACACGCAAGCGTATCTAGACGGTTCGCACAGCCCGTTACTGTAGAGGCCCATCTTGGGAAGTGGGAAAACCCCAGTCCGCCGGTTGATATTCGGCGTGTTACCTCGGGACATCCGCCACGATCACTGTTCCGCCTTTATAAATTGCCCCCGGAGGCTTGCCTTCTTCCCATCTCGCCTTTGCTTCTCTAGTACTCTCTCTCGCCGCTTCGCTTCCTTGCTCGCTCCGCCCCAGAAAACCCTAACTCTCCAAGTACAATGGCGAGCCACGATGGTCGCGGCAAGCGCCCGGCGACCGAGGAGGCCGAAGGGAGTCGTGCTCGGCGCCTCCGTCAGCGTGGGTAGGACTTCTCGCCTACGCCCTTTGTGGCACTTTCTTGAAAACCCCGCTTACACCCTGTCACTGTTTGCCGGCAGGATTCCCGTCATCTCCACCGCCGGCGGCACGCCAGGCCTTCTCCAGCAACGGGAGGGCCAGGAGCTCCGCCATCGGGTTCGTCGAGCTCCTCCGACGACCTCTCCTACCACTCCCATCCTTGGGAGGCGAACCCGGACCGGACTCCGACGACGACCTCTACGACCACAACGACGCCTTGAACTTCATGGCGCTGCGGGATGAGTCCCGGGAGGAGCTGGCCGCCGTCTCGAAGCAGTACGGGACCGATCAGCTGGAGTGGGAGGACCAGCGCCGGCAGTTCTGCGACGCAATCACGGGTATGAATGCCCAATCCTAGATCGGCTTTCGGTCGTTCTTGTTGATCTTTTATCCGATCCATTCCAACTCGTCGTTCACAGTGCTGTCTGAAGAGCTGGAGCGCCTGAAGATGGCGGCGAACGTCGTCGCAGATCGGGTGAACGCCCAGGGCGACACCGCCGAGGCGCGCCTGGCCAATGTGCACGGCCGCGTCGAGCAGGTCGCCCTGCAGGGCGTGCATCACGGCGTGGCGCTGGGGCTATCGGCGCTGACGGTCCGCACGGAGGAGGACTTCTCCGTGGTGCCGGTTGGCTTCCCCGGCGGGGCATCCCCAGAAGACGTCGCACAGATCGGCGATTTTCTGGAATCCTACGAGGATCATGCCCACGCCCTCACCATAGTCACCAACCCGCAGACGGTCATCAACAGGGTGTTCGGTAACTGATCTGCACCTTTTGCACAGCCCCCACTATGAACAATGCTCCACTCTACCACGTTCGTGTGTACAACCCGTTCTCCCGTTCTGTGCTTGTTGAGTGTTTGATTTATCTAGCCGATTGCACAGCACCGCGTGCACTTGGCCCTGTATTTCTGCGTTTTTTGCGCTAAAGGCGACACATGCCGTGCCGGCTGTTTTTGCTCTAAGGGCGATAGATTCTATCGGCCATTTTTGTGCTAAGGGCGATACAACTTCGTATCGGCCGTCGGTGCCCGCAAGTTCTTGATTCCACTATGCACCGACCTCCACGCTAGGATGAAATCTCTTTAGATAACGTCCATTAATCGCCCTAGCAAACTCTTCCCCTTGGAGGGTTTTTAGAATGTACGCATTACCCGGAGCACGTCTCAGAACTCGAAAAGGCCCTTCCCAGTTAGGGGACCATTTGCCGAATACCTTATCTTTGGTACCGATCGGCAAGACAATTTTCCAAACCAAGTCTCCTTCTTCGAATCCTTTTTCTTTCACTTTCGAGTTGTAGTACTTGGCAACACGTATCTTGTTCTTCTCAATATTTTCCAAGGCCTTGAGACGAATCAAATGCAAATCCTCTAGCTCATCCATCATTAAATCTTTATAATTCTCTTTGGCTAGATCGTCCTGCAATGTAATTCGTCTTGACCCCCGATTGCAACTCCCATGGTAGCACTGCGTGATGCCCATAGACCAACTCGTATGGTGACGTCTGAGTCGACCCATGACAAGCCATTCGGTAAGCCCACAAAGCTTCGTTGAGTACCAAGTGCCACCTTTTAGGTTTCTCTTCGATCTTCTTTTGAATGATCTTAATCATGATTTTGTTAGAAGCCTCTGCCTGTCCATTGGCCTGTGCATAATAAGGAGAGGAATTATAGAGCTTAATCCCCATCCCTTCGGCAAAGTCACAAAACTCCGAGGAAGTGAACTGAGTTCCCTGATCGAGTAGTGATGGACTGAGGAATGCCGAATCGGTAAATGATATGCTCCCTGACGAAGGACACCATGTTCTCTGACGTCACCTTCTTCAATGGGATGGCTTCAACCCACTTAGTGAAATAATCCGTGGCTAACAGAACAAACTTATGTCCCTTGCTAGATGGAGGGTGGATCTGGCCGATCAAATCAATGCCCCATCCTCTGAAAGGCCAAGGCTTAATGATCGGATTCATGGCCGATGCTGGGGCCCTTTGCACATTGCCGAACCGCTGGCAATCCTGACAACCTCTGTAGTATTCAAAGCAATCTTCGAGCATAGTCGGCCAAAAATATCCAGTCCTCCTGATTATCCATCTCATACGGTGAGCCGACTGGTGTGCACCACATACGCTTTCGTGCACCTCATACATCAGTTTCCTAGCCTCGTCTTGGTTCAGGCTTTAAGCAAAACCCCATCTATGGATTTGTAGTACAATTGATTGTCCAAGAGCGTAAACTTAAGAGCCTTGTACCTGAGTTTTTGGAGACTTTTCTGGATGGGTCCCTGAGGTAATCGGCAATGTTGTCTCTCCAGTCTTCAATTGCCTGATTATCACTTGGGATTACTTGATCATCTTCTGGGGTTGTTTGCTCTTCCTCGAGTGCAAAAATGTTTTGATTCTCCCTATACCCGGATGCTGCCTGAGCCAACTGGTTTGCTTCTTCGTTTTGCCCCCTAGGAATATGTTGCAAGGTTGCTGATCGAAACTGTTTAAGGAGCTCTTGGCAACCTTCGAGATATTCCTGCAGCGTGTCGTTTTTGCACTCGTACTCACTCACCTGTCAGCTGCTACCTGATCACCAACTCCGAGTCACCGAAGATCTCCACGGCTCTGCCTTAACGTCCACAAGCAACCGCAATCCTCGAAGCAGTGCCTCATACTCCGCTTGATTATTAGTCACCGGGTACTCGATCGGTATAGAGTATTTGAAAGGTGCCCCCTTGGGAGAAATCAACATGATCCCGACTCCACCACCTTTGCTACACGATGATCCATCAAAAAACAATGCCCAGGGGGCAATGGTTACTATGTTAGCGTTAGGATCACGATGGTGAGTGACGAAGTCAGCCATAATCTGGCCTTTAACAGCCTTTGCCGATTCAAAACGCAAATCAAATTCAGAAAGAGCTAAAACCCATTTACCGATCCTTCCACTTAAAATCGGCATTGATAACATGTGCTTGATTACATCAAACTCTGATACTACCACGCATTCGGCATTCAATAGATAGTGCCGAAACTTGGTACAGGAATAGAAAACGCACAAGCACAACTTTTCCGTAGCCGAATACCTCGTTTCGGGGTCCAGTAGCTTTCGGCTAAGATAGGCTACGACTCTCTCTTTTCCTTCGAATTCTTGCATGAGGGCCGACCCTATTGTTAGGTTGTCGGCCGCCACGTACAACTTGAAAGGCTTGTCGAGTTGTGGAGGAACCACACTGGTGGTGCCTTCATGTATTCTTTGATTTCATCGAAAGCCTTTTGTTGCACGTCACCCCCACGAACTCCTGATCTTTCTTGAGCTTCAACAGTGGAGAGAATGGTAGCACGCGCTCGGACAAGTTGGATATGAACCTTCTGACAAAGTTGATCTTGCCGAGCAGTGATTGCAGTTCTTTGAGATTGGTCGGCGGCACTACCTTATCAATTGCTTCCATGCTCTTTTTGCCAACCTCGATGCCTCTTTTGTGGACCAAGAATCCCAGAAACTCACCGGCCGACACCCCAAATGCACACTTGGTTGGATTCATCTTTAAACCGTGTTTCCTTGTGCACTCCAGGGTCTTCCTCAAATCGGCTAAGTGTCTTTCTTTGCTTCCCTACTGACCACCACGTCATCAATGTAGATCTCTACGATTTTGCCGATCAACTCATGAAATATGTAATTCATGGCTCGCTGGTAAGTAGCACCGACATTTTTCAAACCAAAGGTCATGACAATCCATTCAAACAAACCTATATGGCCAGGGCACCTGAAGGCGGTCTTTGCCACGTCCTCTGCAGCCATGAAGATCTGGTTGTAACCCGCATTGCCGTCCATAAAGCTTATAATTTCAAAACCGGCCGAAGCATCTATTAGCAAATCGCCACTGGCATTGGATAACCGTCCATAGGAGTGGCTTTGTTGAGGTTTCTGAAGTCGATGCAGACTCTCATCTTCCCGTTTTTCTTGTACACCGGGACAATATTGGAGATCCAGTCCGCATATCGACACGGCCGAATGAAATTAGCTTCTAGTAATTTCCACTTCCACTTCCTTTTTCACGTCGGCCACACCTCCTCCTTGTAGATCCTACGTGGAGGTTGTTTATATGGCGGTACCCGGTTTGATCGGCAATTTATGCTCAACGATGGACCGATCTAATCCGGGCATTTCTGTGTAGTCCCAAGCGAAACAATCTTTGAACTCTTTTAGAAGATCTACTAATAATGCACTCTGAAATCAGGGTCTAAACTGGAACTTACAAACATCGCCTTCTTCTTACTTGCGTCACCAACATCCACCTCTTCCAACTTGTCGGCCGACGTGAAGCCACGTCCCAGTTTGCCCTCGCTGTTGTCGGTTGGGTTATCCATCTAAAAGAAGCTTTGAGAGCCGATTGCTTGGATCGGCTGTTGATCCCTGCCGTAGACATTGACAGGACCTTCTCCCCACACGATCGGAGAAGCAATCTACTCCGTCGAATTCCCAGTAAGTGGGCTCAATGGTAGCAACACTCACCGAGTCGTCAGCTTGGACAATCTCGATGTCGTCTCCAACCCACTGAATGAGTATTTGGTGCATGGTCGAAGGTATGCAGCAGTTGGCATGGATCCAATCCCTGCCCAAAAGCAAGCTATATGCCCCCTTGCCATCAATGACAAAGAAGTCGTGATGAGCGTCTTGGATCCAATCATCAGTTCCACGTGCACGGCACCCCCGAGTGTCAGAGGGATTGCCGGCAAAGTCACGGAGTATCATGTCCGTTTTGAGCGATCTTCATCGTTCATGCCCAGCTTTCTGAAGGTGGCGTAAGGCATGATGTTGATCGCTGCGCCGCCATCGACAAACATCTTGGTCAGCGGCTTTCCGTTGACGTCCCCTTGACATACAACGGCTTTAAATGCCGATGCTTGGCTGGCTTGTCAAATGCTGCCTTCTGAGACAACACGAGCTGTGTCGCGAGCTCGTCGTGCTCGGCCTCGTCAGAGTCCGAATACACCTCGTCCTGTGCCCCCCTGGCCGGTAGCCATGAATTCCAGGGGAAGGAAGAAAGTCATGGCCACGTCAGCGCCTTTGTCAGTGTCGTCTGGTTTCTTCTTCTCTCCTTCGGGCCACTCTTGCTTCTTCCCATCGGCAGCTGCTTCTTCCAACTCCCTATTCCGGAGGCGCTGCACCCTCCTTTTCTGGCTCTTTCTGAGCCCTGGCGGGCACCACTGCCCTTTTGCCACCTATATGGGCGGGGCTGTGCCTCCTCGCTGTCGTCCTGGTGGTGCGCCCACTCCTGATCGGCATATCTTTTGGCTTGCCGATCCGGGCTTCCATTTTTAGGCGCCGATCGTCCATTGGGATGCGTGCTCCCAATCTTTCGTGGACGGGACGGCGGTTGACTCGAGCCTGCCTATACCCCTTGTACTGATCGCTGCACTCAGGGCAGTTATTGACAAGCAGGCAGCTTCAAGCCTTCGTTCAGCAGTGGCGGAAGAACGGGCACCCCAGTGAGCCTGCTCCTGCTCTTGGCGGCGTTCCTGCTCCCCGCGGTAGGCCTGTTCCCTGCGGTAGGCCCTCTCTCCAGACGGTACCGGTACTCCTCCGTGTGACCGTCTTCACGCTGATATTCTCTGCGAATCTCTGTTCCTCGCGTTGGAGAAGCCTCCGCTTTTTCTCACCTTCCCGGCGCCACTTGTTGAGGAGATCCCTGTGGGTAGGCCTGCGCCTGGAAGATGACTCCCCGTGCTCATATCGACTATTCGTGGCCTGGGTACGCTGCCGGAATTCATCGCTGGTGATCTGCCGATCGGGGTCCACTGTGCTAGACTCGCGCGCTTGTCGGAGGTGAGGACTTTGACTTTGCCCTTGCCCCTGGGGTCCTCTGGAGCTACCATGTTAACTGAGAAGAACACAGCGTTCTGGGCGAAGGGGTTAGCATCGATCTTCATCTTGCCATTGAACTTGATGTGGCCGTCCTGGATGGCCTTCTGGATCCTTGTCCTGAACACACGGCAATCATTAATAGAATGAGTGTTAGTGTTGTGGAAACCGCAGTACTTCTTGTCCTTGACCCCTCCAGGACGCAGCATCGGGTGATCCGGGGGTAGCCGGATTCTCCCCTCGGCGACCAGGAACTCGAAGAGCTTGTCGGCCTTGGTGACGTCGAAGTCGTATGCCCCCTTCTGTTGGCGCAGTTGAGCTCTGCGGCGGCCACCTCATCTTCAGCGTCGGTGTAGTCATCGGCTTCGTCCAAGAAAGCCTGATACATTTGGGCCGCGACATTGTCCTTCTGGAAGCGCCCTTCCCTCCGGAAGCCTTGCGCTTGGATAGTCATCTCATTCAGCCGATGAGAAAGGTGACCCAAGTCTTCAAACTCCTGGCCGAACAGCTTGTCCCTGATGCTCGGGAGCATGCCTGCCATGGCTAATGGTGGGAGCTGATCATCCGGCAGGTACATGCCGAAGCACTGGCTCTTGACTTCCCTGAACCTGCGCAGGTAGTCCTGCGGCGTCTCATCATTGGCCTCTGGCGCACATACATGATGTCCACCAGCTTCTTCTCCTTGGTGCCCGTGTAGAAGTGCGTATGGAACTTCTGTTCCAAGTCTGCCCAGAGAGAATAGAGCCCGGCGGCAGAGACGTGAACCAAGCGAACGCCGGCCCAGTGAGCGATGACGGGAAGTACCGAACCCTGAAGGCATCCTCGGTATTGGCCTCTCCCAGCTGGAGCAGATAACGACTGATGTGCTCCACCGTGCTAGTGTCGTCTAGACTGGAGAACTTGGACAGATCTGTCGGTACTTTGACTCTGGGAGGCAGGGCCACACGGTGGAACCATTCAGGGAACGGAGACCTGTAAGCATGAGTGCCCTTAGGCTTCAGGCCGAAAGTGCGTTGCATCATGTCCGCCATCTTTTCCAGCATGACATCGACATTAGAGTCGGCAGTCTTTTCGGCCGTCGACTTCCCATATCCCGGATGTGGGGCGCCCTCTATGTTGTGAGGCTCAAGCATCTCGTGGTACCCGTTTCCGTAGTAGTCCTTTATGAGCCTGCAGGTTTGCGGGGAGATCCTGCGTGTTGACTCTGGCGGTTGACCCCTGGCGCCGATCGTGAATTGACCCATGGTCGGCAATCGGCCCTCTGGCGTCTGCTTCTCTTGAACGGTCAGCCCGCTTGATTGAGCCCGGGCGGGGTCTCTTCACCAGCAGCTCCTGCCCCCTAAGGTGATTCGGCAGGTTGAATAGATGTGGTCCTGCTATAGGGCCAAACTCCGCCTCCATAAGCTCGTCAGCCTTGGGGCTAATTGGGCAATCATGATGGTGCGGAAAGTGTTGAGAAACGCCCCATGCATGCGGCCGATGGTGCCAGAGACAGCTTCATTGACCATGTTAGTCACCTCAGCACTGCCTCCTCATCCCGGGTTATTTGGGTTGAGCTGAACGGGCTTCGGCAAATCTGCAGACGGCGGACCTTTCCGCTCTTGTTCTTAGAAGGCTTCTAAGCACTTGGCCTGAAATTCGCCAAGCGTTAAGCACCTGCTCTTTGTACTCGTCGGGTAGCTCGGCGAACTGCACCTGCACGAGCTCCGCCTTGTTGCTGGTTCAGTTTCAACGACTTCAACCATTGTTCCAGGAAAAAGGGTGCCCCACCGGGCGTGCCAAAATGTGTATTGGCACCAAAAGTGACGCACTGTGCCAATCACACAGCAAGCCGAGAAGCTAGCTTCAAACGTGGCCCGGTGCTCAAAGGTCCGGTGCGTGCCAGTCAGTTTGTCCTGCAACTAACAAGGAGATAAACTGTTAAACACAAAGCTGGAACATGCCGGGTATGACCAGACAGTTCCAAGATGTACGGCCCTGAAGCCACTTACGACGACATATAGCTATGAAAGCTATCTGCCAACAGGTTTAAAGATCATTCGGCAGTATGAACGAAGTTACGTGAGTAACAGGTTGCCGAATACGTTTGCATGAGAATTGTACTTGCATGGTATATTAACTATGAATTAAAGTTTAACCAATCTCGATTGTGCAACCGAGTTGGGGTCCATGGGGATTGAACATACAAACCAAGCATAATTAAACTAATCTAAAGCCTGCGCCTGCCGCACGACACCTAGCCTTGTCATAGATCAAACATACTTAACGTGCATGAACCCTCACCACGTGGCAATCTAGATACGATCAAATCGGCTATTACGGACAATAGATCTACTGCATGGAAGACTTTACAATAATAATATGAAAGAACAGGATAGATCTTATAAAGCAGAACCCGAACCGAGCGATATCTAGATTGGGCAATAAAGTGTTACAACGAAATAACATATAAAACATATAACACAAGGTAACTTAATGAATCTATTAGATCTTGCCAAACCTAATAGAGCGATAACTATCTTGTTTATGCTTAATCCGAACCGCCGCACGGTACAAGGCTTATCATAAACTAAGACTCCCGATCATCGAGTAATGATCCGCCGCACGATACTACCAAACAAACGAGACTACTTGCATCATGCCTAAATCCGCCGCACGATACTAGACATGATAACAAGGTTGTCGGGACTTACGGAGGTCGACGGATCGATGACTCCTCTCGAGAACACGACGACACGACTTGGACTCGAAGATGGCACGGGGCCGGTTTGGTTGTATTGATTGTGACCTGTTTACAGTGGTTCCGGGGTTTATATTTATACCCTGGTGCTCTACGAGTCCTACTAAAGGATACGATTACAACGATAAAATCAGGAAACTATCTAATAATGATGCCTCCGCCCAAGCTCCCTAATAATCGCACCGCTAACAATGACGAGATCTCCTGGTGCCAATCTTCTGACATGCCGTATTTGTCCAAACCGACCTTAGCCCGCGGTAGCCGGGCCGCAGCGCCATATTGCCGAACCCGCTCCTCGTTTGACCAGTCGCCTCCACAGCCTAGCCGAATCGATTGGATTAGCCGACCGTGCTTGCTGTCTCTACCGAATCCCTCAGGTGGTGATTTCTCCCGAACCTGCGCCGTGCTGGCCCACTTGTCATAGTGCGAAAATTCTGTGTTAACACCTGTCTTGTCGAAGACATTGTAGCCGACGCGGGGGTTGCTGTTGGGGCGTCCTTGAAGCGTGGCCTCCATCCCGGTGTGCGGATGTGGAGGCGTGGCGACGTGGAGGCCGTGCACCGCCCATCCCGACACGTACGATATGTGCGTAGTCCCGTCGGGTCTTAGGGGTACCTGTCCTCCAATCATATGACAGCAATTAGGGCTCGAGGGGCGCAGAACCGGCCTTGAGGTGGCGCCTGCGGAGGCTCGAGCTCCGCAGGTATGGGCGAGTTCCGGGGAACCCGGTCGTACAGCGGAAATCCGGGTCTCGAGATGTGACCGGACGTGCCACAGTGCAGGGTATGGTCGAACAGTGCTGTACTGGTGCCTTTTCGCCCATGCTTATGGTAAAAAGGAGGTTTGACTCAGACTCCGTTTCACTGTGGCACACGCTGCGTCTCAGAGGACGTGACGGGGGTAGGTGAGTGCATTAAATGTTTAGTGTGGGGTTGGCCTCCGGTGCTTGGCGCTGCTCGAGGGGCGTGATGCGCCCTCGAGGGGTAGGCAGCCGGGCCAGCGAGGCTCGAGGGCCCTGTGCCGGGTTTCGAGGGGTGGTGGTGGGCTCGAACCCCTTGAGCCAGGGCTCGAGAGGCAGGCTACCACGAGGTGGTTTGTGAGGCATTTGGCGGGCCCAGGCTTCCCCGTGGTGGGCCGGTGTTGTGGGCTTTGACAGGTTGGTACTCGGGTGGTTAAGTCCAGCCGAGCTTACTATTAACTGGTGTTCTAGGTTTTAACCCGTGTGTTTTGCGTTGATTGGGAGTACCCCTTTGGCGTTCCCCCGACAGTAGCCCCCGAGCCCTTGTTTGAGTGCTTGCACTTGAGCAAGGGCTCTCGACTTTGGATTTCGAGGGTTTTGGCTAACTGGATCTCGAGGGTTCGGCCGTGTTGATTCCGCGGGTGTCGTGCGAGCGACACCCGCGGGTGTAGCCCCTGAGGCCACGGAGGAGTGGTTAGGACTCCCTCGTGGGCTTTGAGTGTGAGCGTTAATTACGTTTTTTAGGTTCAGGAGTGTCGAGCGCCTGAGTTGTTTAACCCTCTTTCGTCGAGGGGTGCCAGGCTGAACCAACCGGCCGGCTCTTTGAGCTGTCCGGCACGTCGGTTGCCCTGGCTTGTTATCCCGCCGAGTCCTTTCGTTCGGATGCGAGGGGGATGCCTCGTAATACCACGAGCGGGCGAGTATCGAGGTTCCCGGTGAGCTGGTAACGGGGGAATCCAAGTGAGACCTCGTGCCCCGTTCGATAGGGGTCGACTGTAGCCCGGAGGCGATCTCATAAAGCATGGGTGCTCAGTCTGCAGAAGTGCCGGGTCCATTCGATAGGACCCGGTGGCTCGATGCCTCCCTCTGAGGGGATCTCACTGCACGTCGTGCTCCCCGCCTTGGATACACGTGAGGGGCCTCGAGGGCTTGGCCCTCGAGCGATGCTGCGAGTGGCGCCCCTTGGTGTCCCTGACTCGAGTGCTCGAAGCCGGCTGTCGAACCCTTTTTCGAGGGCCAGCCTTCGCTGCCTCGAGGCTTAGGGCCGGGGCCCGTTTTTACCTTCGTGAAGAAGCCTCCGTCGCTTGGAAACCTTCCGCCCGTTGGGCGCGCCTTTTTAGGCGAAATCTGTCGGGGAGGGCGGCGGACGCGAAGCCGGGGCGACGGTCGTGGCGGGCCCGGGTAGTGGAGCGAATGGAGAGTTGCCGCGTGTTCCCTGCATCCGGCTCGAGACGTAGTTAGGTGGGCGCATTAAATGCTATGCGGTTACCTTTTTCGTCGCCGTGGGACGCCTCGCCTGTTGGGGCTCTTTCGTATAAATACCGAGAGAGGGGGAGAGGGCTCTTCTCTTTGCCTTTGCCTCCATAGCCACCACAGTTCCCGCACCCCTTCCTCCTGAGCCCGCAGCCAGCAACCTCCCCGGTCGTTCGTCTGTCGTCAAAGCCCACGCCATCGTTGCCATGGCCGACAAGACCTCGCCGCAGCCGGCCGAGGCCTGGAGACGGTCGAAGGGACGCAGCGCGAGATGGACTCGCCGGTGGCTCAGGGGCTTCTTCGTCCCAACCCAGGAGGATCTGCGTGGTGGGTCGTCCCGTCGGAGGACCACCAGGAGCCGCACCCGCCGGAGGGGTACGTGGTGAGCTTCACTCGTTACCACCGCTGGGGCTCGGCGTCCCGCCGAGCCGCTTCATGCGGGCGTTAACCCACCACTACGGGGTGGAGCTTCAACACTTCTCCCCCAACTCGATCTCGCACGCCGCCATCTTCGCTGCGTTGTGCGAGGGGTACTTGAAGATGGAGCCGCATTGGGAGATGTTCGTTCACATCTTCCGGGGCGAGCTCTTCACCAAGACGCTGAAGCCCAGCGGGAAGCGGCTCGTGCGCGCTGGCTCCTCTCCATCACCATGCGGACCGGGCCTTCGTCGGCCGGCGTCCCCCGCGAGTATCTCCACCACCGGCTCTCGACCAACCAGTCGGGGTGGGACGAGCACTGGTTCTATCTGCGGAACGAGGGAGGGCTCCTTCCGCAGTATGCCGGCAGGGTGCTCGACCGGCGCCCGGACCAGTGGATCTGGGGCGTCGTGGCAGACAGGCAGCGCCACCTGGTGTCGCTGATGAAGCTGATGAAGAAGCTGGTGGACGAGGAGGGGTTGACCGTCCCGGCGGTCATCTGGGCGTTCCACCAACGGAGGGTCCTCCCTTTGGCGGACCGCCCCCTCTTCCTGTACCAAATGGGGGAGAAGGCCACGGTCGAAGCACTGAGCGGGTCGAGGATGGCCGAGGAGGGATTGCCCTGCAGCGAGGGCATCTCCCGGGTGTCGATCACGATCCATGGGTCGTTCGCCCCGGAGAGTACCAAGCTAATCCCCATGGCGCCCGACGAGGGGTGCCTCGATCTGGTAGGTCCCCATCGAGCTAGCCCGTCTCGAGCCTCCCCCTTCTTCTTCTCTTCTTCGAACCTTGCGCCTTCTTTTCGTGTTTTTCCTTTTTTTTCATCACGTTTCCTTTTTTCACAGGGGACGTTCACGTGTCGTGCCTCGAGGCCCCCGGTGAGGGAGGACGCCACGGAGACACAGGTGAGGCGCCTCTCTGCTCAAAAGGAAAAAGAGAACAAGGATTCCAGAAAGAAGAAAGAGAAAAATAAAAACTTGCGTCGGTCGGCTCGGGAGCAAAGGTTGGCGAAGGCTCGCCGCAATCGGCAGCCTGGGGACGAGCTCCTCGAGCTCGGAGGATGATGATGATGATGATGATGATGAGAGCGACGACGAGGGGATGGACGCGCGGGGGTCTTCGACGTCAGGGCTGACCGCTCCTCTGTGCAGGAGAGCATCTACGAGGTCCCCCCGGCGAAGGTACCGCGCGGGGGGAAGCAGCAGAAGGCCACGCCCAGCTCCGCCTCGTCGGAGGCCCAGGGCACGTCGAGCTCCCGGCCGGACGCGCCCCCTGCCGTGAGGAAGCCCCGAACCCGGAGCGCCTCCACCACAGCACCAATGGAGGCCGCCCCCGCGTCAGCCCAGGCGGGAGGTCTCGAGAAGGGCCGAGCCTCGAGGGACAGTGACCACATCGGGAGGGGCTTCGGACCCAACCGCCACGAGCCATCGAGGTCGGGGTCGAGCCCGCGGAGGAGCGGGCGTCGAGCCTGCATCATCACGAGCGTCGGGGAGGGAGCCCCCGGGCGTCTCGTGACCAGGGGCGTGAGCGTCCCCGGAGTCCATGCCGCACCGCCGTCGGGACACAGAAGCGGACGCGGGAGGGCGCGACCGCCAGCACGAGCGTCGGAGCAGGTCCCGGAGCCCGCGCCGGGTCAGGCGCCACGACGACAGCACGAGGGAGTACGGTCGCCCTCCTGCGATGTGGGGCGGAAGGAGGGCTCTCCCTCGAGGTCGAGCCACGGGAGGCATCGGGAGCCCTCCCCCCATCCCAGCCCTGCGGAGACGGCCCAGGCGCAGGGCTCGAGCCGTGGGGTGGCTCGAAGCCCCCGAGTGGGTCCGGCGATTCCAGGAAGAAGCCCAGCCGCCGCTTTGGGTGAGTAATTTTCTTGGATCTCGTCGGTAGTGAGGCTTTACCTCTTTACTTTTGGTGATGCATGCCATCTCTGGTTTCTCAGGGGGAAGCGCTCCTACCAGGAGGTGGACCTCGCTGCGTCCAAGCGGGCCAAGACCTCGAGCTCCGCCGAGGCACAAGCACCTCGAGGTATGGCACCTTCCTCCGCTAGAGAAGCCGCTTGGCTGGAGAAGGCTCGAGCTGCCATGGCTCGAGGAAGCCAGATGATCGTCGCGAATTTTGGTGAGGCCGTCGCCATCGACCACAGGGGTCGAGGCATCCTTCCCGGTTCTGATATCACTGTCATCTCATATTGCAGGGGCCGCAGCTTACGGCATCGAGCCCGCCACCACCACGTCCACTGAGGCGCTGCTCCTCCTCCCCCTCCTCCTCCTCCCGCGATGGCGCCAGCTGGGAGCGCCACCCTTCCCCCCACATGACGGCTGTTCCGGGGGAAGCGCTTGGGGCGAGCACGGCCCCGCCGGTGTCTGGGGCTGAGGAGACTGCGCCCCTCGAGGCCCCGACCGACACGAGTCGGGCTGCGAAGGAGAGAGAGGGAGGAGAGGCGTTGGCGGAGAAGGAGCCGACGGTGGAGGACCTCCTGAACGAGCTGGAGCAGGGGCCGCTCCTCGCCGCGGGTTCGATGATGGTAGAAGCGCCCGAGGCGCCGGCTAGCGCTGACAAGACGCCGGAGGACCCGGCCAGGGAAGAGGGCCCGGGGTTGAGCCTTCTTTCGATCGACCCGCCGCCGCTCGAGTCTTCTTCGCCCCCACGCGAGGTTGTGACGCCGCCTCGGGAGGCGGCGGAGCAACAGGAGGTGCCGGCGGAGGGACGGATGGAGCCGGGGCCCGTGCCGTCGGGCGGCGGGCCGCAGCCGGGGCAGCTCGAGGCGGAGGAGGATCTGCCCGACATCGAGCTTGACCGACCAGTATGGTCGTTTCCCGATGCACCGAGCCCGTCCCTTGCCATGGTCCCCGTCGAGCAACCGGCCCAGCGGGGGGGCCGCGCGAGGTGCGGTCCATCTTCCGGGAGGTGGCCGAGCTCATGGCGGAGGCGGAGCGGTCCTGCTCTGAGGAGGCAGGCCGGTCCGCACAGGTGTCGGCCGCCCTCGCGAGGGCTGAGGCGGAGCTTCAAGATCTCCGTGCTGAGCTGGGCCGGAACGTCCAAATGGCGAGCCGGCTTAACGAGGCAGAGGCGGAAGTCCGGGCGGCTCGAGGCGAGGCCGCTCGAGCCAAGGAGGAGGCCGCCGCCGCCCTCGAGGCGTCGAGGAGGGGACGCCTCCACGCCCGCAGCGAGGCCACCTCTGCCCAGGCCGAAGTGGAGGCGGCGAGGAGGATGTCGCTGACGCCCAAGGCGAAGCCGCCACCGCCCGAGCCGCAGCGGAGGCGATGAAAAAGGAAGCCGAGGACGCTCGACGCGGAGCCGCCACCGCTCGATCCGCAGCGGAGGTGCGGAAAAAGAGGCTGAAGACGCCCGAGCTGCGAGGGTGGCGGCGCGGCAGGAGGTGATCCGAAAGGATCTAGCCCTCGCGGATACGGGCAAGCTGGTCGAGGAGCTTAGGTCCGAGAAGCTCCTCATGCTGGCCGAGAAGCGCAGGCTCGAGCGGCGCGCTTATGGCCTTACCAGAGACCTCACCAAACTGGGGCAACATTGCGATGGTAAGGCTTACACCTTGTCCTTGCTTGGGCCTCGAGGTTTTTGTTACGCCGCAGTCTCACTCTTCCTCGTTCGTTGCGCAGGGGTCGAGAAGACGGTCGAGGAGCTCCGCGGGACGAACCAGGCTCTCTTGGACCAACTCCAAGACGAGACGATGGTGGCGGAGCGGGCTCGCGCTTCCCTCGACCGGCTCGGCTCCATGTGGGGTGTTCCTCCGGTGGCTGCGGCAGAAGGTGCGGTGGCCCGAGGCGACGCCTTGGTCGACGCCTTGTGCTTCCTCGACGTAGCCGCGCGGGACCGTGTCCGGCAAGCTCTCCACCATGGCGTCAAGCAGACGCTCGCGGTCGTCCGCTCCCGCTCCGCTTCCGCTTCCCGGTCCACGTTGTCGCCAATGGCTTCATCGAGATCGAGGGGAAGGACGAGGAGTGGAACATCCGCCGTGTCGACAAAATCTTGGAGAAGATGGAGAGGCCGGGGACGTCGCTAGCGAAGATCTTCGAGGAGGACGTGCTGCCTCTCCTGACGCCAGCAGCGGTGTCGAGGGCCCTCCTTCCTCTAGCTCGGGTGTCGAGGCTGAGCCCGCCGTGGAAGACCTCGGGGAGGAGTATCATACCGACGAAGATTAGGGCCTGCGTGCCAAATTTGGGCGTCGAGGCCCTTGTAAGAATTTTATGACATGAATGAGGGTACGTCGAGACCCGTATGTATATATGACTTGTTTGTTTAAAGGAGTTGTTTTCTTTTCAAATGCGTTTGACCACTTCTCTTTGTTGCAAGCTCGAGTTTCTGCTAGCTTAGTCTGTGTTCCTTCGATACGTCGCGAGCCCCTCGAGGGGAGGCGTAGGTAGGGTACCGTAGCCCGGGGGCGTAGGTGGCCGTCTACGTCGACGCCTCCCGACCCTTGGAGGCTCGAGGTATTTTAGGATTTAGACGTCGCTAGTTCACTCGAGGCACGAGTCGAGACGAGGGTCGAAATTTTTGAAAAGAAAACGCGTTTTTTCTGGAGTCTGGGGGGGAGGTCCCCCCTGTCAGCCCCCGAGGGAGGCTCGACCCTGAGCAGGGCAGGGTCGAGGCTACCTTAAGTTGCTAAGTAAAACAAAAGACAATGCACGAGATTGTTCATTCATATTTGACATGTTTGTACAAAGCAACAGAATGAATGAGGCCTCGAGGCCTTTAAGGGTAGAAGCGACGTAGCTGAGATATGTTCCACGCGTTCGCCAGGATCCTGCCTTGGTCGTCGTAGAGCTTGTATGTTCCTGGCTTGAGCACCTCAGCTACGGTGTATGGGCCCTCCCATGGAGGGGTGAGCTTGTGGTGCCCTCGATTGTCTTGCAGCCGTCGAAGCACGAGGTCCCCCACCGCCAGGTCCCTTTTGCGTACGTGCTTGTCGTGGTAGCGTCGAAGCGTTTGCTGGTAGCGTGCGGAGTTAATGAGCGCCACGTCTCGAGCCTCCTTGAGCTGGTCCTTGGCGTTGGCGAGCTTCTCGTCGTTGGTTTGCTCGTTGTAGGCTCGAAGTCGAGGGGAGCCGTACTCGAGGTCCGTAGGCAAGACGGCCTCGGCACATAGGTCAGGAAGAACGGAGTGAACCCGGTGGCTCGACTTGGCGTTGTCCTGAGGCCCCACAGCACCGAGGGGAGCTCTGCAGCCCACCCCTTTCCGAAATTTTTGAGGGTCTTGAACAGCCTCGGCTTCAGCCCATGGAGTATCATGCCGTTGGCGCGCTCGACCTGCCCGTTGCATTGAGGGTATGCGACCGAGGCCCAGGTCACGCAATGCTGTTGTCGTCGCAGAAGTTGTTGAACTTTTTGCCCGTGAATTGGGTGCCATTGTCGGTGATGATGACGTTGGGCACCCCAAACCGGTACATGATGTCTGCGATGAACTCGACGGCTTTCTCGGAGGTGGGGTCGCCTATCGGCTTAGCCTCGATCCACTTGGTGAACTTGTCGATGGCCACGAGCACGTGTGAGTGCCCTCCACTTGTCCTTTTGAGGGGACCCACGAGGTCGAGCCCCCAAACGGCGAATGGCCAAGTAATTGGGATCATCTGCAGGGCATGTGCGGGCTGGTGCGTCTGCTTGGCGTAGAATTGACACCCATGGCATGCTCGGACCAAGCGCTTGGCGTCTCCAATGGCGGTCAGCCAATAGAAGCCTTGACGGAAGGCGTTCCCAACCAGGGTCCTTGGTGCTGCGTGGTGGCCGCAAGCCCCCGAGTGCATGTCGTCGAGGGGGATGCAGCGCTGAAGGATCCCGGTCGGGCTTCGTCGGTACAGCTCCCGTTCGTCGCCGTAGGTGACGTAGGTCTTGGCCTTTCGAGCGATGCGTCGAGCCTCCGTCTTGTCTTCTGGTAGCACGCCTTGCGTCAAGTAGTCGAGGAACGGCGTCCGCCAGTCGAGGGGTCGTGATGACGAAGTGGTAGGTGCGTCGATTTGCATCGCCTCAGCGGATGTCGAGGGGTCATTCCCGAGGGGTGGCGTTGAAGGTCGAGCCCCCGTGTCTGGCTCGAGGGGTGCGTCGAGGGGCCAGCCCCCAGGCCGATTTTGACGGATGGCTCGAAGACGTCCCTCGAGAAAACGTCTGGTGGAACCGTGCCGCGTGGACGCCAACTTTGTCAGCTCATCTGCGGCCTCGTTGTACTTTCGAGCTATGTGGTTGAGCTCGAGGCCGTAGAACTTATCTTCTAGCTTGCGCACCTCCCCGCAGTATGCCTCCATCTTGGGATCGATGCAGCTTGAAGCCTTCATAACCTGGTTGATGACGAGCTGCGAGTCCCCTCGAACATCAAGGCGTCGGACCCCGAGCTCGAGGGCGATGCGCAGCCCATTAACCAGGGCCTCGTACTCAGCGACGTTGTTGGAGGCGGGGAAGTGCAAGCGTAGCAGGTAGCGCATGTGGACTCCGAGGGGTGAGATGAAGAGCAGGCCTGCGCCTGCCCCCGTCTTCATGAGGGATCCGTCGAAGTACATAGTCCAAAGCTCGGCTTGGATTTGTGCCGGCGGGAGCTGGGTATCGGTCCATTCAGCGACGAAGTCCGCCAATGCTTGCGACTTGATGGCTTTTCGCGGAGCGTAGGTGACGGTCTCCCCCATTAGCTCGGCGGACCACTTGGCGATGCGCCCCGTGGCCTCCCGATTGTTGATGATCTCTCCGAGGGGAAGGATGACACCACCGTTACGGGATGAGCGAGGAAGTAGTGCTGGAGCTTGCGCCTCGTGATGATGATGCTTGTAGAGTAGCTTCTGGATGTGCGGGTACCGGACCTTGGCCTCGGAGAGCACCTCACTGACGAAGTACACCGGCCGTTGGACCGGTAACGCGTGACCCTCCTCGTGCCTCTCGACAACTATGACCGCGCTGACCACCTAGGTGGTTGCGGCCACATAGAGGAGGAGAGGCTCGGGGGATCGTCACCCTGGGCTGGTCGCGGAGGCACGAGAATTGGCGCGGAAGTCAGCAACCCCTTCAACTTGGTTAAGGCCTCCTCGGCTTCGACACTCCACGCAAAGCGTTCCGTCTTCTTCAGCAGGCGGTAGAGGGGTAGCGCTTTTTCCCCTAGCCTCGAGATGAACCTGCTGAGAGCGGCTAAACAGCCCTGTCACTTTCTGTACGCCCTTGAGGTCTCGAATTGGGCCCATCCTCATGACTGCTGAGATTTTTTTGGGGTTGGCCTCGATCCCCCGCTGCGAGACAATGTAGCCAAGTAGCATGCCTCGAGGCACACCAAAGACACATTTCTCGGGGTTGAGTTTCACATTCTTGGCCCGGAGGCACTCAAACGTGGTCTCGAGATCGCTGATGAGGTTCCCGACTTCCTTGGTTTTAACCACGATGTCATCGACGTAGGCCTCGACGGTTTTGCCTATGTGTTCGCCAAAGATATGCTGCATACAACGTGATACGTTGCCCCAGCGTTTCGAAGGCCGAAGGGCATTGTAACATAGCAATACATACCAAAGGGCGTAACAAAAGAGGTAGCGAGCTCGTCGGATTCTTTCATCCTAATTTGGTGGTAGCCGGAGTACGCGTCGAGAAATGAAAGTACTTCACACCCCGCAGTGGAATCGACAATCTGATCAATTCTAGGTAAAGGAAATGGAACTTTTGGACATGCTTTATTCAGACCAGTGTAATCTACACACATCCGCATTTTTCCATTCTTTTTCCTAACTAGTACAGGGTTAGCTAGCCACTCTGGGTGAAATACCTCCTTGATGAATCCGGCCGCCAAAAGCATGTGCACCTCCTCTCGATCGATCCTGCGCTTTTCCTCGTCGAAGCGGCGCAGGCGTTGCTTCACCGGTCTGGACCCGGCCTGGATCTCCAAGGCGTGCTCGGCGACTCCCTCGGTATGCCCGACATGTCCGAGGGGCTCCACGCGAACATGTCGATGTTCGCGCGGAGAAAGTCGACGAGCACTGCTTCCTATTTAGGCTCGAGGCTGGCACTGATGTAAGCGTCTTGCCATTGGTCGAGGTCGGGTCGACGGGTATCTGCTTGGTGTGCTCTGCCGGCTCGAAGGTGCCGGCGTGGCGCTTCGCTTCTGGGGCCTCCTCGGTGGCCAAGGCTGCCAAGGCCTCGAGCGAGTCGAGGTGGACGTTGGCCTCCCCACGCTCGACGCACTCCACGTCGCAGTGGTACGCGTGCTCGTAGGAGGTGTCGACGGTGATGACCCCTTTTGGCCCCGCATCTTGAGCTTCAAGTACGTGTAGTTGGGGACCGCCATGAACTTAGCGTAGCCGGGCCTGCCGATGATGGCGTGGTAGGTCCCTTGGAAGCCAACCACCTCGAAGGTGAGCGTTTCCCGGCGGAAGTTAGCCGGCGTGCCAAAGCAAACCGGCAGGTCGATGCGCCCGAGGGGGTGGGCCTTCTTCCCTGGTACGACTCCGTGGAACCCACCGACGCTGGGTCGGAGCTGACCCTCCGAAATCCCCAGGAGGTCGAGGGTCTCGAGGTATATGATGTTGAGGCTCGAGCCCCCATCCATCAATACCTTGGAGAACCGTACATCGACGATGACGGGGTCGACGACAAGAGGGTTTGCTCCCGGATTTACGACATGATCCGGATGGTCGTCACGGTCGAACGTGATCGGCGCATCAGACCAGTCGAGGTACCGAGGGGTGTCGTGGCGGAGTGCAAAGATCTCCCGGTGCTCCTTCTTTCTCTCTCAAGCCGAGAGCCCGACGGTCGGGCCCCCGTAGATCATGTAGCAGTCGCGCACCGGGGGGAAGTCTGCGTCCCCGTCGTTGCGTCGATTGTTGTCCTTGCCCTTAGGCGCGTCTTCCTTCTTGTCGCCGAGCTTGGAGTAGAAGCCCTTCAACAGTCGGCAGTCCTTTAGCTTGTGATTCACGGGGCCTTTGTGATAGGGGCAGGGGTCCTCGAGCATCTGGTCGAAAACAGCCCCGTCGGGGGGGCCTCGAGGTTTCTTATGGTCGAGGGCGCCCATGAGCACTTCTTCATCGTCGTCGTCGTCGGCGTCGCGCTTCGCCTTCTGGCCTTTGCTCTTGTTCTTCTTCTTTTTGTTATTGTTGTTGTTGCGGTTCTTGGTGTCGTTGCCTTTGTTCGAGCCCTCCGGCGCGGCTACCGTCTTGCCTTTTTGTCCGTGGGCGGCCAAAGAAGGCCCCCACTGCTTCGTCGCCTGAGGCAAAGCTGGTGACACGATCCATCAGGTCCTCGACCGTCCTGGGACGGTAGCGCCCTAGCTCGTGAACTAGCTCTTGGCATGTCGTGCCCGCGAGGAACGCTGAGATGACATCCTCATCAGGTATGTGGGGGAGCTCGAGGCGCTGCTTCGAGAACCGCCGAGCGAAGTCGCGGAGGGGCTCGTCCGCTGTCTGCCTGCAACGCCGTAAATCCCAGGGGTTACCTGGGCATACGCAAGTCCCCTTGAAATTCCCGTCGAAGACCCTGACTAGGTCGGCCCAGTCGGTGGATCCGTATCTGCCCCGCGAGCCCCGGGGCGGGCGGTGTCCGAGAGGTAGAGTGGGAGCTGGCGTATGATCACGCGGTCGTCGCCCTTCGCTCCGCCCAGTTGGCAGCCTAGGCGGAAGTCGGAGAGCCATAGCTTGGGCTCGACCTCCCCGTCATACTTCACGATGTTGGTCGGTGGTCGGAAGCGGTCGGGGAGGGTTGAGCTGTGGATGGCCCGGCTGAAGACCCTGGGGCCCGGGGGCTTGCCGGTCCTCGTCACTGTCGTAGCGCCCCCCTCGATGGGCGCTATAGCCACGCTCCTCGGCACCCTTGTCCTTGCGCCGGCGGTTGATGTCGTTGCGGGCGTCATCGGCATCTCGAGGTGGTCTGTTGTCGACGATCCGTTCCCGGACTGGCCTGGCTCGAGGGGCATCTGGCTGGTGGACGGACATCTCCCGCTCGGTGTGGGGCGCGTCTGCTGGCTTCTCCGAGGCCGCCCCGCGCCGTCGCGAGGCTGAGCTCTCGGCCTGCTGCACAGCGGCTGTCTCGAGGAGGTTCTTCATTTCCCCGAGCATGCGCTTGGCGTCGGGGTTGGAGACGGCGGGTAGATCGCGGAGCAGCAGCATCGCGGCCGCCACCACGTTCTGCCCGGCTCATGTGGGAAACGCACCTCGGGGCGTGGGGGTGCCCCGTCCTCGAGGATCTGCTGGTGGACCTCTCGAGCTCGGCCACGAACACCGGCGCCTCGAGGCTGGGCCGGTTCCTGTGCTATAATTTTCTCGAGTTGCAGCAGGCGCTGTCACTCCTCCTCAGCCTTGGCGATGGCCTCCCGCAGCTGCGCGAGCTGCGCCGCCCGGTCGTCAACGTGCTGAGATGGTGCAGCCTGTGTCGGGGTTCGTTCCTCCCCTGAACGCGTGATCCTCCCGCCGCAGCCACGTCTCCGGGCTCTTCGAGGTTGAGCGCCGGCCTGGTGTCGTCGTCGCCGTCGTCCTCGGCATCGCCCACGACCCCCTCGAGCTGGAAGCACTCCCTGGTGGGGTCCCAGAGGTCAGGGTCGTGGTAGTCGTACTCATCGGAGTCGGAGCTGCTGATGCCGCGCCGCCCAGGCTCGTGTCGGGACTGCAGCTCGCGGTACCACTCCCCGAAGGTGGCTCGACGAGGTGGCTCGACGGCTCGTGAGAGGCCGCGGTCGACGTGCGCAGGGTAGACGATCTCCATGTTGGTGGTGGCTCGTAGGAGTACGCCCGGACGCTCCTCCCGCTCTGCAGCCGCCCGGTCCTGACGGCGCTCGTCGAGGCGGTGGGCGCAAACAGCCGCGGAGCTGTCGAGGCCAGACGGGAACCGCTGGCAACGAGCGCGGTACGCCTCGTGCGGGAGGAGGCCGGGTGGTGTCGACGGAGCATGGCTCGGGGGCCTCTGGCTAGGCTCCCGACCCGTGCGCATGACGAACGCAAGCTCACTGGGAGAGTGCGCGCGCGCCCTAGAAGTCTCCGGTCGCGCGCCGGACAGGTCCCTCGTTGGGGACTCTGCGCCAGCCGCGGGAAAGTGGGTGTACGCCACGGGCACCGCCTGTGCCCGGCGACGGCGGTGACGACGGCGCCGCTCACGAGGTGGCGACGCGTGGTGGTGCGGGCGACGCGCCACGCCTCCCGCGCAGGGTGGCGTGACACGCCCTCCGCTCGGGCCCTCCGTGGAGAGCAGGGTCAGCTCGTTGCCATTGCCGGTGGCCAGGAACTCGAGGCTCCCGAACTAGACGACGACACCAACCGAGAACGAAGGAGGGGATGAAGCCATCCAAGAAACAACGAGAAATCAGCTCGGACACGCGAAGGCCCCTACCTGGCGCGCCAACTGTCGGTGTTTCGAACCCGGGGGTATGACACCAACTAGTAATATGATCGCGTGCTCTCTTCCTGGATGGTGATGCAAGTTGACACAAGGATTTATCCTGGTTCGGGCAAAGAAGGCCCTACGTCCAGCGGGGGAGGAGGTTCTTGTATTACTTGCACCTAAGTGCTTGTACAGGGGCGAATACAAGCTTGGCGAGCGTGGACTGGGGTCCGAACTCGCGTGTGAGGGTGTATGGGCGTATGTGCGTTCTAACGTGTCTGTAACCGCGGAATGAGGGCCCTGGTGTCCCCTTTTATAGAGCAAGGGGAGGCCAGGGTTACACAAGGGTATTACAGGTGTCGGGGCGTACGGTGCCCAATACGGAGAAGGGTAGGAACCCTGTCTTGTCGAAGACATTGTAGCCGACGCGGGGGTTGCTGTTGGGGCCTCCTTGAAGCGTGGCCTCCATCCCGGGTGCGGACGTGGAGGCGTGGCGACGTGGAGGCCGTGCACCGCCCATCCCGGCACGTACGATACGTGCGTAGTCCCGTCGGGTCTTAGGGATACCTGTCCTCCAATCATATGACAGCAATTAGGGCTCGAGGGGCGCAGAACCGGCCTCGAGGTGGCACCTGCGGGAGGCTCGAGCTCCGCAGGTATGGGTGAGTTCCGGGGAACCGGTCGTACAGCGGAAATCCGGGTCTCGAGATGTGACCGGGACGTGCCACAGTGCAGGGTATGGTCGAACAGTGCTGTACTGGTGCCTTTTCGCTCATGCTTATGGTAAAAAGGAGGTTTGACTCAGACTCCGGTTCACTGTGGCGCACGCTGCGTCTCAGAGGACGTGACGGGGGTAGGTGAGTGCATTAAATGTTTAGTGTGGGGTTGGCCTCCGGTGCTTGGCGCTGCTCAAGGGGCGTGATGCGCCCTCGAGGGGTAGGCAGCCGGGCCAGCGAGGCTCGAGGGCCCTGTGTCGGGTTTCGAGGGGTGGTGGTGGTCTCGAACCCCTTGAGCTAGGGCTCAAGAGGCAGGCTACCACGAGGTGGTTTGTGAGGCATTTGGCGGGCCCAGGCTTCCCCTTGGTGGGCCGGTGTTGTGGGCTTTGACAGGTTGGTACTCGGGTGGTTAAGTCCAGTCGGGCTTACTATTAACTGGTGTTCTAGGTTTTAACCCGTGTGTTTTGCGTTGATTGGGAGTACCCCTTTGGCGTTCCCCCGACAATCCTGAACTCCTATAAAACGGTGCAAAACAATTTGAATTAATAACCACCACAGAACCTAAGCAGTGGAACTCTAGACAACAGAAATTGCTGGCAAACAATAAAGGCCTGGTAAGCTAAACTGGTTTAAATGTAACCCATAGAAGGTCTACTAAGCAGCAATTAGCTGGAAGCATAAAGTGTCTACCTAACTAGGTACAACCTGCAGTTGGCACACAAGCAATTTCCAGAATCTCTCTGATAAAAAAGAAAGTGAAGATTGTACCTGGGACCGAAACTATGAGGTTACCTATTTTTTCATGATCCATGCACGAATGAATGTACCAAAGGCAGTGGAGTTTGAGTTGTCCTCATAGCATCGAAAACAAATGTCATGTATAATAAAGAAAAATATGGCAACAGGCTGGTCCAAACAACACGGCAAATAAATATACATACTACTGATTAGATGAAAACATTGGAACTATAGTGAACGGAAGATTAAATGGGAAAAATGAATGAGTTTTCTTTTTAGGAAGCAGCAAGCAAGGTTCGCCGATGTTACCCAAAAAAATCAATGGAAACATTAGGTGGACCAAGATAAAAGCATGGGGAACACAAGAAAGCACAAAAAGTTGTAACCAAAATCGGACAGGTAATGTAATCATTGGGAGTAGGGCATGTGCTCAGAATTGACAGAAAGTGATCACAGATAACAAACAGGCAAAGGACGAAATCCTCACAGGCCTGACATCACAAGGTTGCATCTCATAATTAGATGGTAATTCTAGATGCATAGTATATGAGAAAACAGGCCATAAGCAGTAGCTTTCACTGGTGACGTCAAACTACAGAAATCATAACAGGCAGGAAGAATGGAAGAAAACAGCAGCAACAATCAGTTGACCATGGCAAAATAGTGTCAATAGTAGGCATGGCCATCGCCTAAGGTAGCATAGCAAAAAGATGGACAAGAAAGAATGAGTAAAAGTCATGATCATTGCGCCATGTATCAAAAAAAAGGAGGAAAAATGTGATACGTGGAAACATAGAGTGACCATCACATGAATGAAGCCTAATTTATGTTGTCATCATCATAGCAGCAGCCCACTCCCTCAAACGTAAATGCAACGATAGTAGGAAATGACAGTCATCACTGCACATGAACGAAATGCAATATCAGTGACATAAACCCAAAAACATCAGCTTCGCAACGCACATGGCGTCAAACCAATATCACTGACATGTTGATGTGCTCAGATCTATGTCATAACAGTTGTGTGCCCTCAGATATGTACATGGAGTTAACTTCTACATTCACTGAAGGAGAGACGGCACATCGGAGCGACCAGGATGAAGCAGCCCTGCGGGGGTGCCTGTGCTGGTGGCCCCTGCGACGGCCCCGTGGCCGGTGACCAACCCCTGCTGGAGTGGACGCAGGGCCCGCGGCGACGCATCGCAGCGGCGCAACAGCTGGGCGAGTGTATTGCCGTCGCGCCGCTCGAATCGCCGGTGGCACAACCCGACCGGCACAAGCACAACGTCGGAAGACAGGGAGAGGAAGGGGAAGGGGGAGAAGAGGCAGCGGCGCAACAGCTGGGCAAGTGTATGGCCGTCTCGCCGCCCGAATCGTCGGTGCTAGAACCCGACCAGCACGGCACAACGTCGGAAGACAGGGAGAAGGAAGGGAAGGGGGAGAAGAGGGCGAGGCAGTGTTACATCCGGTCGCCGGTGAACAGGGGTGAAACCCTAGGTCGTCGTAGGGGCGATGCTTGGCTGGAAGACAGGGAGAGGGAAAGGGAGAGGACGGGAGAGGAAGAGTAGGCACCGTTACCTCCAGTCGTGGGTGAACAGGGGCAGAAACCCTAGATCGGCGTGGCGGCGATGCCGGGGGTGTCGGGGCTGGTTGCCCTGGCCGATGTGCCGCGGTCGGAGGTGGAGCAGAGAGGCGACGTGTCACCCGGGGCCCCGTCGGCGGCCGGTGCTGCCGTGGTGCTGCACCACGGCCGTCGCCGTCGCCGTCGCCGTGTCGCCCCGCAGGAGCGCACGCGAGGGATGGGAGAGCGGAGCGGGGGGCGGCGGATCTGAGGGGGGGCTCCCATGGTAGGACGCCGGCGCCGGCCATCGCCGCCTTGGGAGGGAGAGCGAGAGGGAGAGAGAGGAGAGCGAGCGGCCGCCTTCGGAGGCCGAGAGAGAGGATAGGGACGCACGTTTTTTTTTGGGAAAGGGACGAGACGAGAAGGGCGCAGGCGTCGACCTTCGGGAAAGGAACGGGACGAGAAGGCCGCTGTCGTGGACCAATGGGCGATTTTAGGGCGACGTGGCCCGGCTCCCCGTGCGGGGAGCCTTCGGTGAATGTAAGAGTAAATAGCAAGCACACGTCCATGACATACATAGTATACAACCGTCGCTCGCCCATGAATCTTCTCAGTGCTTACTGACCATGGCCTGTCCCTAGCACCGACACAGCTTGCTTGTGCCGCTCACCCCTCTGGCCATCACTCCCTCGCGCTCCTTCGGTTGGTGCGAGCCCTGTTCGTCCTCTCCTCTCTTCCGTGCTCATCGCAATCTCTGATATGAAAGCACCGTGACGCCGAAGAGGGGGGATTAGTCAACTTAAAATTTCTACTCTAAACTATGACCTCTAGTTTCCACCTAGACAAAACCTATGCAACAAGTAAACTATCTAATGTGCAACTAAGGTTTTGCTAAATGTGTTTGCTATCTCTACCGCAAAAGGAGTTGTGCAACCTAGTTTCCAAACCTATCAACTAGCATACAAACTAGGAAAGGTAAAGCACATAAACAAGGTAGCAATATAAATGCGGAAGCTAAAGAGTGTGATAGAGATGCAAACTCCCGTCGATGACTCCGGTATTTTTACCGAGGTATCGAGAAGCGCGCAAGCTTTCCCCTAGTCCTCGTTGGAGCCCCTCGCAAGAAATCCCTCGCAAGGGCCAAGCTCCCGGTCGGATAACTCCGTGGATAGCTCCGGGCCTTCCCCACACGCAAGTGGGTCTCCGGTTAAGCCACTCATGGCAAAGCCTCTCCCGGATGCTCTCCGCCGTCTTCACTATCAAGCTTTCGGTCGAACCGCCGCGGCCCTTGTTCCCTTCGGTACACGGAGGCGGCCAGACCACAAACTCAGTTGAGCACTTTGGTGGCTAGAGCAACTAAATATGTGTCTATACACTTGGTACACTTCCTTGAGCTCCAACACTCATATTTTGGCCGGCCATGGGGGTATATATAGAGCTCCAACCAAATAGAGCCGTTGGGCAAGAAGACGGGCGATTCTGCCATCGACCGGACGCACTTCACGTCCTGACCGGACGCGTCCGGTCTCTCACAACGGCTAGTTGGCCGACTGCATAGGCATTGATCGGACGCTGGCGTGAGTCCGGTCACAGATGATCGGACGCGTCCAGTCATGATTTTGTGCCTCTGGAACCTCTCTGTGTTCGATCGGACTCAGCTGAGCTCCAGCGTCCGATCGTCCTCGAAGCGTCCGGTCACGCGGTCGTGCTGAGGAACGGTAGCATCGGTGCGTCCAATCGCAACTGTCGTAGCGTTCGGTCACACGAACGTGGCGCTGCCGACTGGTGGTGCTGACCGGACGCATCCAGGCCAGCGTCCGGTCACTGCTTGTGCAGCGTCCGGTCACTCCTTTTTCTTCAGTTTCTCGTAGTTTCTTACGTCGTCCTGGTTCCATTCTTGTGCTTTGGACTTTGCTTGATCTTAAGGGTTTTCTACTGAACTTCTAATATCTTGCTTGAGGTGTTGATCATCAGATCATCATGTAGCCTCTGTCCAAGTCACATTTGCACCCTATTGGACTACAAAACAAACACTTGCAAACATATTAGTCCAATTTGGTTATGTTGTTCATCAAACACCAAAATCTGAAGTTAAATGGTCCGAGGTCCATTTTCCATACAATCTCCCCCTTTTGGTGATTGATGACAACACGACCAAACAAGCAAATAGTGGATACATGATTTAAATGCAATCTACTTGCTAGGATGCAATGCAAAGGCAAGATCATATGATATTTTAAAAGATACCAAAATGAAACATATTTAATCTAACATATCTTGCCCTTGCCATAGAGTCCCTTTTTGTGACTTTATGGATTAAGACTCCCCCTAACTCCATAAATCACCTCCTCCCTTTTTGAACCATTCCCACGAAAATAACCATATAATTTTGAAATTTGATTTGGTTATTTTATTTGTTTTAGTTTGGGCTTGGTTTTGGTCCCTACACATTCTCCTCCTCTTTGGATGAACACCGAAAAGGAAGACATTAAAGCTCACGAGAGGAACATTTATAAGCTAAAACTCCCCCTAAATATATGCATACATATGGTGTAAGGCAAAGCATATGCATAAAGGGTAATTTAGTGCATAAAAGAGTTTAATCTATATAATGGATGGAGAACAACATATGAGAATATCAAAATGAAATCGACATAATGACATCGGTTAGGAATACCACATGTAGATATCAAATCAATCATCGTTACGCATGATGCTTGTCTCCGGAAACTCCATTTTTCTTGCAATGAGACTACTATACACATGATAAACTTGAAAATAGTGTTAGTCTCAAAGCTTTCAAATTGTAGAGTAAACTCCCCCTAAAAGTGTGCATACAAGTTTGTCATACTTGTAGGAGTCATGCACAATGACTTGTAAGTCAAACTACTACCATTTTCAAGTTGACATCATTAGAAAAGTGACACCATTGAAGATGGTTATCGGGGTAGTTTATCTATAATTTGGACTTTGGCACATAAGATAAATACAAAGTAAAAGAAGCTATGTGTCGTGCTTCTAAACAATAAAACCATGTAGATTTGCTCTAAGAATAAGAATGAAACCGGGCAAACTACCATATGATGTGCCTAATGTGTGCATGACAAAGATATGAATATACCAATGCAAACCTAGGCAATGAAGGAACTAGATGCTGAAAATAATTGCAAGAATTTAAATCTAGTTACCTAACATGGGAAGGGGAACTTGGGTTTATAGTAGCTACTAACATACTTGGTAATGACATGATCCAATGTGATGCAGCCCATGATATGCACCCAACCTTGCAAGTCTCCAAATTCCCCGTAGTCCACTTGACTACTTACTTCCCTTTGTGGACCCAAACCTTTTTGGTGCTCTTCATGGTTGTGATAATGTCCTTAGGCAACCCAAATACGTTTGGCTCCATTGTTGGCTTGCTTGTTCACCTGATGGCAACCACCTGTCATTCTTTTTCTTCTTTCTTCTTCAGAGATAAGTTTGGAGCCTCTTGTTCACCTTGTTGGTGTAGGTGTTTTGGAGAGCTTGCTTGTTTGCTTTTTGTTTTTCTCTTCCTTCTTTTCTCCCTCATGCTCACCTTTGAAAGGTCCTAAATGGCTAGAGGGGGGTGAATAGCCTAATAAAATTTCTACAAAACACTTAGAGATACTTGTTAGACAATACAAAGCGAAGCTTTTTGCTCTAGCTCTACTAAGTGTTGCAAGCCACCTATCCAAACAATTCTAGTAAACTATAGTCACTATGGCACACAAAAGCTATGTCTCTACTTTCTAAACTAGTGGCTAGCAAGAGATAATTTCTTCTAATTAGAGAGCTACTTCTAGCAACAATTATCTCTACACAAGAAATGAAGAATGTAATGCAAAGATAGATAGATATACCGACACCGGCAAGAGATGATCAACCACAATATGAATACCAATGAAGTTCGGGAGATAGCCCAATAGACAAGGGACACAAAGATTTTCTCCCGAGGTTCACGTGCTTGCCGGCACGCTACTCCCCGTTGTGTCGACCAACCACTTGGTGGTTCGGTGGCTAATAGGTGTTCACAAACCTAGCTCAACACTTGAGCGCCACAAGAACCGACCCACAAATGGAGGTAACTCAATGACACGCGCAATCCACTAGAGTTACCTTTTGGCTCTTCGCCGGGGAAGGCACAATACCCCTCACAAATCACCGGGAGATGGCCACGAACAATCACCAACTCGTGCCGATGCTCCTCCGCTGCTCCAAGCCATCTAGGTGGCGGAAACCACCAAGAGTAACGAGAAAACTGCAGCAACAACGATCTCCAAGTGCCACTAGATGCAATCACACAAGCAAATGCACTTGGAATCACTCAATCTCACTTTGATTCGCGCTATCAAGCAAGGAGATGAGTGGGAGGAAGTATGTTTAGCTCAAAGGGATGTCCAATGTGTTAGAATGCCAAGAGAGGCCTCCCAAAGCCGGCCAACTCATATTTATACACCCCCTCAAACAAATAGAGCCATTACCCCTTCACTGGGCATTTTTCGTACTGACCGGACGCGTCCGGTCAAAGTTTCAGTAGCGTCCGGTCGAAGTTTAAGTAGTGACC
The DNA here is from genome assembly GCA_009763385.1 of Coix lacryma-jobi var. lacryma-jobi. Classification (NCBI taxonomy): domain Eukaryota; kingdom Viridiplantae; phylum Streptophyta; class Magnoliopsida; order Poales; family Poaceae; genus Coix; species Coix lacryma-jobi. The sequence goes on along the minus strand of CM019825.1, from coordinate 8,874,299 downwards.
GGACTCTCGTTTCACTAGCATCCGGTCATTGTTTCACTCAGCGTCCGGTCAAACACAGAGAGGTTCCAGAGAGGTTTTTTATCGACCGGACGCGTCCGGTCAAGGGTGACCGGACTCACTCAGCGTCTGATCATTCCAATTCAACCGTTGCCTCTCGTGAACAGTGGTACAGGCGAGTCCGATCGTTTGTTTCAGCAGAGTCCGGTCGCTGTTTCACTAGTGACCGGACGCACGTTTCAATAGAGTCCGGTCGCTGTTCCAGCGTCCGGTCAAGCCTGAAAACCACGTTTTCAACTCCGGTTTCTTCTCCTTTGCAAATGTGCCAACACCACCAAGTGTACATCACCTTGTGCATGTGTGTTAGCATTTTCCAAACATTTTCCAAAGGATTATAAGTTAGCACACTAGGTCCTAATGCATATGCATGTATGAAATCACCTAGTGGCACTTGATAACCGCAATCACCGAGATAGTCCCCTCTTAATAGTACGGCTATCGATGCTAAACACACTCACACCCTCTATGGTGTCTTGAGTGCCAAAAACAAAATCCCTACTTATACCTTTGTCTTTATATCCATAGGGTTTTGCTTTTCTCTTCTTCTCTTTCCAAATGTGGAGCACTTGATCCATCTTTTTGGTCATCACCACCAACACCATGGTCATCATCTAGCTTCCACACTTGGTATGTACCAACCTAGCTAATGAACACTTCATGACAAAGGTTAGTACCCAAGGTGACATCAATTATCCAAAACCAAACAGGGACTTTCAATCTCCCCCTTTTTGGTAATTGATGACAACCTTTCACAAAGATATGTATTTGAAAATTTGAGTCACCTCTTTGTTAGTATTAGCTCCCCCTACATATGTGCTATAATGTTTGGTTCAAGTTCGGCACATATGCATAGATATGAAATATGGGAGAGTAATACTATCAAATGATGCTAAGGTGTAAAGAATGGACCTTTGAAGCGTGATACCAATCGGAGTTGCCAATGTATACCATCCTTAGCACCATGGTTAGCTAGTCTTTACAAAAACACTAGATACCTCATGAGATCAACATTATATGAAAGGCTCTAGTACCACTTGTAAGAACAGATTACATCTAGCTACCACCTATGCATGCCAGTTTGCAAATCATCATTCAAAATCTATTTCTAGCATACACCACACAAGCATGAATATCAAGTTTTAAACGACTTGTGCAATGCAAGCAAGCATATGAACATGCACAAAACAAATGCAACAACCAAGTTCATGAGCTTGCTCCCCCTACTTGTGTGCTCAAAAATCATTTGCAAAGTTTTGATTTTGATCCCCTTCATTTGATCTTTGTGACTTTTCTCTCCCCCTTTGTCATCCATTTCCATAAAAGGTTTGCATAAAAAGGTTCAAATTGTTTAGGAGAGAGTTAGTTCTTTCATATTTGGTTCAATCTAGATCATTTGCATGAAACATTTAACACGATTTGCTCTAGAGTAAGCTTCTTCACACATCTTGCAATGGTTATCTTACTCACGTTGGTTAAACATTCCATTGCTCATTCTCTAGATTAAACACTAGGATTGCAAGCCCATAAACATGTCATATGTTACCACTAGATCATATCAAGCATAGAAACTATAGTGGCATCATATGAGCATCATAATCATTTTATTTCCATGAATGAGCCTAATGATTGTGAGGAATGACTAGATGCACTAAACATGTCCTACCAAAGTATGAATGTGTATGCCAATCAACTTTTACCTTGCTTTGTCGAAGGAGAGGCATGTCATATAAGTGGGGGTGCATCAACACATATTTGAGAAGTCAAGTATGTTCAATTCATTCCTTAGCTTGCAAAACCTCTTCTCATCAAGTGGCTTGGTGAATATGTCGGCAAGTTGATCATCGGTACCAACACTTTCAATTGAAATATCACCCTTTTGTTGATGGTCTCTTATGAAGTGGTGCCTAATGTCAATATGCTTTGTCCTTGAATGTTGCACGGGGTTGTTTGTGAGCTTCACCGCACTCTCATTGTCACATAGCAATGGCACTTGTTTGAATTTGATTCCAAAGTCATCCAAAGTTGCTTTCATCCAAAGTAATTGAGCACAACAACTACCGGCGGATATGTATTCGGCTTCGGCGGTTGAAAGTGCCACACTATTTTGCTTCTTTGATGACCAAGACACAAGTGATCTTCCCAACAATTGACATGTGCCCAATGTGCTCTTTCTATCAACCTTGCAACCCGCATAATCGGAGTCCGAATATCCAATCAACTCAAAGTTTGACCCCTTTGGATACCATAAACCAATATCTTGTGTATGTTTCAAGTACCTCAATATTCTCTTGGTTGCCTTCAAGTGACTCTCTCTTGGTGAGGCTTGGAATCTTGCACACATGCATACACTAAACATGACATCCGGTCTTGATGCGGTCACATAGAGTAGGCTTCCAATCATAGACCGATACAACTTTTGATCCACCATATTGCCACTTGCATCACTATCCAATTGACCATTTGTCCCCATAGGCGTGCTAATGGCTTTTGCATCTTGCAATCCAAACTTCTTGATCATGTCCTTTATGTACTTACCTTGACTAACAAATGTGCCTTCCTTCAATTGCTTGATTTGTAGACCAAGGAAGTAGCTAAGCTCTCCAATCATGGACATCTCAAACTCATTTGCCATCAATTCTCCAAACTCTTCACAAAAGTCTTGATTGGTTGAACCGAAAATGATATCATCAACATAGATTTGCAACACAAACAAGTCTTTTCCAATCTTCTTAGTGAAGAGAGTAGTATCAACCTTTCCCATCTTGAACCCTTTAGAGAGAAGGAAATCCCTTAACCTCTCATACCACGCTCTTGGTGCTTGTTTCAAGCCATAAAGTGCCTTCTTGAGCTTGTAAACATGGTTGGGCTTCTTGTCATCTTCAAAACCGGGTGGTTGCTCAACATATACTAACTCATTGATGTAGCCATTGAGAAATGCACTCTTGACATCCATTTGATATAGCTTGATATTGTGGGAACAAGCATAAGCTAATAAGATTCTTATTGCTTCTAATCTTGCAACCGGTGCATATGTTTCACCAAAGTCAAGACCCTCTACTTGAGTGTAACCTTGTGCTACTAATCTTGCTTTGTTTCTCACCACAACGCCATCTTGATCTTGCTTGTTTCGAAAGACCCATCTAGTGCCAATCACATTGTAGTTCTTAGGCCTCTCTACCAATTCCCATACTTGATTTCTTGTGAAGTTGTTAAGCTCTTCATGCATGGCATTTACCCAATCTACATCTTGTAATGCTTCTTCAATCTTGGTTGGCTCGATGGATGATACAAAAGAGTAATGTTCACAAAAAGAAGCCAATCTTGATCTAGTTTGCACACCACTTTGAATTCCACCAATGATTTTATCTAATGGATGATCTCTTGCAACATTGGTTGGTTGGAGCACTTGGACTTGATTGCTTGTACTTGCTTGATCATTTGGTTGAGATGAACTAGCCACTTGTTGATCTTGCAATTGAGAACCACTAGCTTGCACAATTGGAGAAGTGAGCACTTGATCTTTGTCATCTTCAACATCAATCACCTCCCTAGGTCGAATATCACCAATATCCATATTCTTCATTGCATTGACCAATTGAGTTCCTCTCACATCATCTAGATTTTCTTCTTCATCTTGAGAGCCATTTGTTTCATCAAATTCAACGTCATGCACTTCCTCAAGAGTACCACAAGCCAAATTCCAAACTCTATATGCTTTGCTTGTAGTGGAGTAACCAAGCAAGAAGCCTTCATCACATTTCTTCTCAAACTTGCTCAATCTAGTGCCTTTCTTCAAGATATAGCATTTGCAACCAAAGACTCTAAAGTATGCAATGTTGGGCTTTCTTCCATTCAATAGCTCATAAGGAGTCTTCTCCATCATGGGGTGACAATAGAGGCGGTTGCTACAATAGCAAGCCGTGTTGATAGCTTCGGCCCAAAAAGAATGACTCACATTGTACTCACTAAGCATAGATCTTGCCATATCAATGAGAGTTCTATTCTTCCTTTCAACAAGACCATTTGATTGTGGAGTGTACTTGGCCGAGCATTGATGTCTAATTCCAAATTCATCACATAACTCATCAACTCTTGTGTTTCTAAATTCACTACCATTGTCACTTCTCACTTTCTTGATGGTTGTTTCAAACTCATTGTGACATCTCTTGACAAAAGATTTGAATATAGCATATGTATCACTTTTGTCACTTAGAAAGAACACTCATGTATATCTTGTGAAATCATCCACTATCACAAAGCCATATTTGTTTCCACCAATGCTAGTGTATGTTGTTGGTCCAAATAGATCCATGTGCAATAACTCAAATGCTTTGCTAGTGCTCATCATGCTCTTTTTGGGGTGAGTGTTTCCAACTTGCTTTTCGGCTTGACAAGAGCTACAAAGTTTATCCTTTTCAAACACCACATCTTTCAAGCCTCTAACTAGATCATGCTTAATCAATCTATTCAATTGTTTCATTCCAACATGACCAAGTCTTCTATGCCATAGCCAACCCATGCTAGATTTGGTGAACAAACAAGTTGACAATTGAGCTTCACTAGCATTGAAATCAACCAAGTATAGATTTTCATATCTAAATCCTTTGAAGATCAAGTTTGAGCCATCTACACTTATGATCTCTACATCATCAACCCCAAATATGCATTTGAATCCAAGATCACACAATTGAGCCACGGATAGCAAATTGAAGTTCAAGCTCTCTACTAACAACACATTGGATATGCTCATGTCATTTGATATAGCAATCTTACCAAGCCCCTTGACTTTGCCTTTGCCATTATCACCAAATGTAATACTATCAATCCCATTGTCATCATTCTTGTTGATTGAATTGAACATTCTTGCATCTCCGGTCATGTGTTGAGTGCACCCACTATCAAGCACCCAATGCCTTCCTCCAGCTTTATAATTGACCTACAAGAAAAGATCAATTGTTTTTAGGTACCCAAACTTGCTTGGGTCCTCCAAGGTTAGTTACTAAGCTCTTGGGCACCCAAATTGCCTTCTTCTTTGGGCCAACAATGGGAGCACCAATAAACTTAACCTTTACACCATTGATACCCTTGGTAAGCAAATAACAAGAATCAATTTGAATTGAGGATACATTAGCATTCTTGTTCTCGTTCTTGCAATATTGCTCTATATGCCCGGATTGCTTGCATTTGTTGCAAAACCGACCATTGCTTCTCACAAAACTAGTCTTGTGAGTCACAAAAGCCGCCTTGCCATTCTTGGGGGTATAGCCCAATCCCTCTTTGTTAAGAGAGAACCATTGGCTACCCAAGCACTTAAGCAAGCGGGCATCTCCACCATAGGCATTGCCTAAGGCACGAGTGAGCTCATTGACCTCATTTTTCAAGGTCTCATTCTCCACCATTAGTGAGGCATCACAAGTGAAACCATCACTCATAGTAGAAGTAGTAGTGGATGAGCTACATGAGGGGTTAGTGGGAGCAACGACAATAGGAGTATAAAAAGATTCATCAAGAATATCACAAGTTACTCCTATGTTACATGTTGGAACAATATCCTCAACCTTGACTTGATCAAGGAGGGAGGAGTGAGCTTTTTCAAGCTTGGTGTGAGCCTTGCCAAGCTTCTCATGGACTACCTCTAGCCTCTCATGAGTAGACTTGAGCTCATCAAGGGTTTGCTCAAGAGCACTAAGCTTCTTGCGCAAATCCTTGCACTCCTTCCTCTTCATCTCAAAGCAAGTGTGAGCTTGCTCCAACATGTCCATGAGGTCCTCCTTTGAGTGCTCCTCATCATCATCATTCTCACTATCACTCTCATCATCGGATTGTACCTTTGTTGGCTTAGCCATAAAGCATGATGGAGTGTCAAATAGAGAAGGCTTGTTGTTGATTGCAATGCTTGCAAGTGCCTTCTTCTTGGTGCTCTTCTTGTTATCATCATCACTTGAGTCTTCACTATCGGATGATGCATCACTATCCCATGTGACAACATATGAGCCACCCTTCTTCTTCTTGAAGCTCGTTTTCTTCTCTTTCTTCTCCTTCTTATCTTTCTTCTTCTCATCTTCATCATTGTCACTATTGTAGGGACAATCCACTACAACGTGATCCTTGCTCTTGCACTTGTAGCATCTTCTCACATAGTCTTTGTTCTTGTTGTAATCTCTTCTCTTTCTTGCACCATAGCCCTTCTTCTTCATGAATTTACCAAATTTGCGCACAAAGAGAGCTAAGGCTTCATCATCAATGTCACTAGCTTCTTCATTATCACTTGATTCTTCCTTCTTGGACTTGCCCTTGCTCTTTGACGAGGTGGCTTTGAATGCCACACTTTTCTTCTTCTTGTCCTCTTCCTTGATCACTTCTTCACTATCTTCATTGTATTGATCCTCGGTCATGACATCACCAAGCACCTCATTTGGAGTCACATTCTTCAAGCCTCCTCTAAAGATGATGGTGCGAAGTGTCTTGAATCTCTTGGGCAAGCAACTCAAGAACTGGTGAGTGAAGTCTTCATCTTGCACCTTTTCTCCCAAGGACTTGAGATCATTGATGATGACTTGCAATCTATAGAACATTTCTGGAATTGATTCATCATCCTTCATCTTGAAGTTGGTGAGCTTGTCCTTGAGCATGTACAACTTGGCACTCTTTACCGTTGAAGTGCCCTCATATGTTTCTTCTAATCTTTTCCACACCTCACTTGCATTGTCAAGATCTTTGATTTGCTCAAACACCTTTGGATCAATGGCATTGTATATGGTGTTGAGCGCCATTGTGTTGCATTGCTTGTTGATGGAGTCATTTGGTGTTGGATTGGTAGGATCAAGAATCACAAACTCATTTTCTACCACATCCCACACCTTGTCATTGATTGAACCCAAATACATTCTCATCTTTCTCTTCCAATAATCAAAAGATGTGCCATCAAAGAACGGTGGTTTGCCCCCAACATGGTTAAACACAATTTGAGCCATTTCAACACCGAAGGTTGTTAAGCCTTATGCAAACGGTGACCACGGCTCCGATACCACTTGAAAGGTCCTAAATGGCTAGAGGGGGGGTGAATAGCCTAATAAAATTTCTACAAAACACTTAGAGAGACTTGTTAGACAATAACAAAGCGAAGTTTTTAGCTCTAGCTCTACTAAGTGTTGCAAGCCACCTATCCAAACAATTCTAGTAAACTATAGTCACTATGGCACACAAAAGCTATGTCTATACTTTCTAAACTAGTGGGCTAGCAAGAGATAATTTCTTCTAATTAGAGAGCTACTTCTAGCAACAATTATCTCTACACAAGAAATGGAGAATGTAATGCAAAGATAGATAGATATACCGACACCGGCAAGAGATGATCAACCACAATATGAATACCAATGAAGTTCGGGAGATAGCCAAATAGACAAGGGACACAAAGATTTTCTCCCGAGGTTCACGTGCTTGCCGGCACGCTACTCCCCGTTGTGTCGACCAACCACTTGGTGGTTCGGTGGCTAATAGGTGTTCACAAACCTAGCTCAATACTTGAGCGCCACAAGAACCGACCCACAAATGGAGGTAACTCAATGACACGCGCAATCCACTAGAGTTACCTTTTGGCTCTTCGCCGGGGAAGGCACAATACCCCTCACAAATCACCGGGAGATGGCCACGAACAATCACCAACTCGTGCCGATGCTCCTCCGCTGCTCCAAGCCATCTAGGTGGCGGCAACCACCAAGAGTAACGAGAAAACCGCAGCAACAACGATCTCCAAGTGCCACTAGATGCAATCACACAAGCAAATGCACTTGGAATCACTCAATCTCACTTTGATTCGCGCTATCAAGCAAGGAGATGAGTGGGAGGGAGTATGTTTAGCTCAAAGGGATGTCCAATGTGTTAGAATGCCAAGAGAGGCCTCCCAAAGTCGGCCAACTCATATTTATACACCCCCTCAAACAAATAGAGCCGTTACCCCTTCACTGGGCATTTTTCGTACTGACCGGACGCGTCCGGTCAAAGTTTCAGTAGCGTCCGGTCGAAGTTTAAGTAGTGACCGGACTCTCGTTTCACTAGCGTCCGGTCATTGTTTCACTCAGCGTCCGGTCAAACACAGAGAGGTTCCAGAGAGGTTTTTTATCGACCGGACGCGTCCGGTCAAGGGTGACCGGACTCACTCAGCGTCCGATCATTCCAATTCAACCGTTGCCTCTCGTGAACAGTGGTACAGGCGAGTCCGGTTGTTTGTTTCAGCAGAGTCCGGTCGCTGTTTCACTAGTGACCGGACGCACGTTTCAATAGCGTCTGGTCGCTGTTCCAGCGTCCGGTCAAGCCTGAAAACCACGTTTTCAACTCCAGTTTGTTCTCCTTTGCAAATGTGCCAAGACCACCAAGTGTACATCACCTTGTGCATGTGTGTTAGCATTTTCCAAACATTTTCCAAAGGATTATAAGTTAGCACACTAGGTCCTAATGCATATGCATGTATGAAATCACCTAGTGGCACTTGATAACCGCAATCACCGAGATAGTCCCCTCTTAATAGTACGACTATCGATCCTAAACACACTCACACCCTCTATGGTGTCTTGAGTGCCAAAAACAAAATCCCTACTTATACCTTTGTCTTTATATCCATAGGGTTTTGCTTTTCTCTTCTTCTCTTTCCAAATGTGGAGCACTTGATCCATCTTTTTGGTCATCACCACCAACACCATGGTCATCATCTAGCTTCCACACTTGGTATGTACCAACCTAGCTAATGAACACTTCGTGACAAAGGTTAGTACCCAAGGTGACATCAATTATCCAAAACCAAACAGGGACTTTCAACCTTGCACTCATAGGACTTGTGGCCTTCCTTGTGACAAACATAACAAACCACGGTTTGCTCCTCATCAAGCTTCTTCACTCCCTTGACAGTGTTATCTTGATGAGTTCGGGTTTGCTTTGTTTTGCCTTTTGCTTGAGTCAAGTCCTTGGTGAGGCGAGCCACTTCTTGCCTTAGAAGCTCATTCTCCATTGCAACTTCTTGTGTGCAAGTATCTACAATCACATTCTCAACACAGGCTTGTTTGCACATGAGTGAGTCTAATTCAAGTAAATCAATGCAAGAAGTAGATGCATCTTTTTAGGCATATCAAAGATTGATTTTTCAATTTTAGGTGCCTCGGTGGGGTGTGCTCCGATGGTTTCAAGGTTGGCAACTTTGTTAGTTCGCTCATCACAATGTTTGCACATAATTTCCATTTTAGCAAACAAACTTCTGTAAGCATCTTGTGTGCTAGCTAACTTTGCTTTTAGTTTTTCATTTTTCTTAACAAGTTGCTCATCATTACTTGTGCTATCACATATGCTTGTACTAGCTTCAAGTTTCTCAATTTTGTTAGATAGCTCAACATTCAAATTTGAAAAGGTTTCATATTGTTCAAGCATAGCATTGTAGGCTTGTTGAGAACTATCTAATTTTTCTTTTAAAGCATTGATTTTCTTTTGTTGACTAGTACAAGCTTTAGCATAATTGAGATTATCTTGCACAAGTTCATTATAAGAGGGTAGCTCATCATCACTATCACTATCACTAGAGATAGAGCTTGTGTTACCTTGTGCCATAAGGCACATACGTGAGGAGCTTGATGATGAGTGCTTGCGGCCATGCCTCTTGTGTTGGGCTTCATCATCACTTGATAAGTCATCCCATGTCTTGATGGTGGTAAGAGCTTTGGCCTTGCATCCCTTCTTTTTCTTGTCATTGGCTGAGGGCTTTTGTTTTGGACAATCTTCCACAAAGTGCCCTTTCTTGCCACATCTATAGCATCCCTTTTTTCTTTGCTCTCTTCTTTGATTGGTGAAGAGGCAATCTTCTATGGTGATGGGCACACCCTTAACATTGAGCTTGCGGATCATCCTCTTTACTCCTTTCATAAGCTTGATTATTTCTTCTTCATCTAAGGAGGAATCGGATGAGGTGGAGGCTTGATCATCACTTGATTCTTCATCTTCATCATCCTCTTCTTCTTCACTTGAGGAGCTTGAGCTTGTCTCAACTTGCTTTTTGCTCTTCATATTTTTGTGCTCACATGAGAGACCAATGTCTTTGCTTGATGAAGTGGCTTCTTCTTGACCCATCTTGCGTGACATCTCAAATGTCACCAATTTGCCAATGACAATGGTCGGGGTCATGGTGCTCAAATCCTCCATGTTGTGGAGGATGGTGATGATGGTTGCATATTTGTTCTTTGGAAGCACGGAGATGATCTTCCTCACAATATCTACATCACCTAACTTTGTAATTAGATTCAAACGAGAATACATATCACGAACAAGCTCATTATCATTCATTTTAAAGGAATCATAATTTGTTTTAGTTAGGTGATGTTTTTGCTCACGTACATTACTTGTACCATCATGGAGCTCATGGAGCTTCAACCAAATTTCATGAGATGTTTGCAAAGTAAAACTTGGTTAAAGACATTCATGCTAATAGATTCAAACAAGCAATTTTTAGCTCTAGCATTAAGATGAATTTCCTTTTCATCACCCGCGGTGGGCTTTTCGGGATTCTTAATGGGTTTCATCACTTCGCGGGTGACTCTCCAAACACCTAGATCAACGGCTTCTAAAAAGCAAGCCATCCTAGCACTATAGTAAGGGAAGTTAGTGCCATCAAAGTGCGAAGGCCTAGAGGTATCCATCTCAACCTCTCTTAGGGGCGTCGGCTCGAAGGCGGTGAAGCCAAGAGTCCACAAGAGAGCCAACCTGCTCCGATACCAATTGACAGGACCGTGACGCCTAAGAGGGGGGGATGAATTAGGCAACTTAAATTTCTACTCTAAACTATGGCCTCTAGTTTCCACCTAGACAAAACCTATGCAAGAAGTAAACTATCTAATGTGCATCTAAGGTTTTGCTAAGTGTGTTTGCTATCTCTACCGCAAAAGGAGTTGTGCAACCTAGTTTCCAAACCTATCAACTAGCATAGAAACTAGGAAAGGTAAAGCACATAAACAAGGTAGCAATATAAATGCGGAAGCTAAAGAGTGTGATAGAGATGCAAACTCCCGTCGACGACTCTGGTATTTTTACCGAGGTATCGAGAAGCGCACAAGCTTCCCCCTAGTCCTCGTTGGAGCCTCTCGCAAGGAATCCCTCACAAGGGCCAAGCTCCCGGTCGGATAACTTTGTGGATAACTTCGGGCCTTCCCCACACGCATGTGGGTCTCCGGTTAAGCCACTCGTGGCAAAGCCTCTCTCGGATGCTCTCTGTCGTCTTCACTATCAAGCTTTCGGCCGAACCGCCGCGTGCTTTGTTCCCTTCGGTACACGGAGGCGGCCACACCACAAACTCGGTTGGTGTGATCTCGCAAGACTACAAGCCCCACCGATGTACAACCACGGTGCGCGCAAGCACCGGTAGATAAGAGGTTTTCAACCTCACTAAACACTAGGCCTAACACCTAGAGCAAGCGCAAAGCGGTGGTCTAACTAGCTTAAGCACTTCGCAAAGCACCTACACTAATCACCTAGTATATCACTTGAGCACTTTAGTGGCTAGAGCAACTAAATATGTGTCTATACACTTGGTACACTTCCTTGAGCTCCAACACTCATATTTTGGCCGGCCATGGGGGTATATATAGAGCTCCAACCAAATAGAGCCGTTGGGCAAGAAGACGGGCGATTCTGCCATCGACCGGACGCACTTCACGTCCTGACCGGACGCGTCCGGTCTCTCACAACGGCTAGTTGGCCGACTGCATAGGCATTGATCGGACGCTGGTGTGAGTCCGGTCACAGATGATCGGACGCGTCCAGTCATGATTTTGTGCCTCTGGAACCTCTCTGTGTTCGATCGGACTCAGCTGAGCTCCAGCGTCCGATCGTCCTCGAAGCGTCCGGTCACGCGGTCGCGCTGAGGAACAGTAGCATCGGTGCGTCCGATCGCAACTGTCGCAGCGTCCGGTCACACGAACGTGGCGCTGCCGGCTCGTGGTGTTGACCGGACGCATCCAGGCCAGCGTCCGGTCACTCCTTTTTCTTCAGTTTCTCGTAGTTTCTTGCGCCATCCTGGTTCCATTCTTGTGCTTTGGACTTTGCTTGATCTTGAGGGTTTTCTACTGAGCTTCTAATATCTTGCTTGAGGTGTTGATCATCGGATCATCATGTAGCCTCTGTCCAAGTCACATTTGCATCCTATTGGACTACAAAACAAACACTTGCAAACATATTAGTCCAATTTAGTTATGTTGTTCATCAAACACCAAAATCCGAAGTTAAATGGTCTGAGGTCCATTTTCCTTACATGATCCTCCTCTCATCCATCTGTGAGTGCAATCTCTGCTCCTCTCTTCCATTGTTAGACGCACCAGGCCTCGTCAAGCCACACGGAGGTAGCGACATTCACAAAGGAGGCGATGGTGCGGGCGTCGTGGCCGGTGAGCGCAAATGCGTGGCTGGCGATGCAAGCAACTTGGAGGAGCGACCCTGTTCTTTGATTTTGTGGATTTAATTTTTTTTCTCTGATTTCTCTTTGATCTATTCGTGTATGGATATAGAAGAAAACAATTTTTGGTGATTGTTCTATAAGTCAGAAGAAGAATCAACAAAATTATTGATTTGATTTTGTAAGTTGTTGTCCTTTTATAGTTAGTCTAATTTGAGTTTGGATTTTGATCGATTTGGTGGTTTTAATTCGGTCTCGTTTTGGTGTGGAAGTATTCTGATTATTACTCTTGTTTTAATCTTAGAGGGTGTTTGGTTCCCACCCCCTAGAGTTTAGCCACTAAATTTTTAGTCACTTTTAGTCACTAAAGTTCCAAACACCCCCACTAAAAGCCACTTTTAACACTATAATTTTAGTCACCCCTACTAAACTTTAATGACTAAACTCTAGGGGTGGAAACCAAACACTCCCTTAATCAATTTATGTGATGCACAGTTGCCCATGTACTCTTGTTTTACTCTTCTTATGATTAACGTATCCGTCTCCAACTCTGCTCGTACCGTATCTCTAACTCTGTGTCGGCGCTGTCCGTGACGGGTATCCAACTCTGCTAGCACATAGAGCCAACGTACGCGGTAGAGACCAGATAAAAAATGACCAGACGAAAAAAAGAGGGGGAGAAATTTTGCCTTTATTATTTATTATTAGGTATAGATAAGGAAAAATATATAGGAGATTAGAAAGGGAAAGAAAAATTCACCTGCAGATATAGATCGCACGCCGGAAAGTGGAAACAGGAAAAAAAAAGAAAAAATCGGAAAGGAACCAACGTGAATTTTTTTTCCCGGGAAGGAAGAGGGTCCTTCGGTGATTAAACCAACCGGGCTTTATTCCGTAGCTGATGGCCGATGCCGAGTCAGATAGGTGTTGGACGAAAAAAAAATTAGTGACAGAAATTTTGTCTCTTTATTATGAGAAGAAAAATATGAGAGAAGAGAAGAGAAGAAGAAGAAGAAGAAGAAGAAGAGGAGAAGAGAAGAAGAAGAAGAAGAGAGAAGAAGAGATGATGAGGTATAGATGTGTGTTCATTTATGAAAAATCATGCAATAAATAAAATAAGTCTTAGAATTTTAACTTTGTTCCGGCCAATTTTGATGATAATGAAACATAGATACCGTGGTCTATAAAATTATGACACTTTCCAAAATTATTTGTATATTCATTTTTTATTTGCTAAGTGATATTTAAAATATACTTTTCAAATATATAAAATCAATATCTAACAACCAAGCATATCATCAAGGGTATAAGTCATTCTTAAATTTTGATACCATTATCACTCATCTCAACCCACGCAGATGCTAGCACATGAACTAAACGATGGAGAAAATAAATAAAAAATCGATAAAAAAAATGTAAAGCCGCTGGTAGTGCTCTCGTCTCGTCCACACGTTTCCGGTCTCCATAAGTTGTAAATTATTTTAATATTTTATTTTTTTACTAATGTAAATTATTTATATAACTTATAGTTTTATAATAAAAATTATATAAATAATGATTGATTAATTGACGCATGTTCGATCCATGTCTAAAGTACAGTCAGCATTCCACTTTAGCTTATAGAGTGGGTTAAACCACATTTAGACCGGGATGACACTGCCGACCAAGTTTAGAGACCTGAGGTGATCATCTTGAAAGTGTAGGGACCTAGATGACATCGCAGTCTAAGTTTAGTGACCTGCGGTGATCACCTTGAAAGTCTAGGGACCTGCGAAAGGGCTCGTGGTCCGGTGGTAGGGCAGTCCAGTGAGACGCTACCCACCAGGGTTCAAACCCTGGTGTCGCACCTTTTCTCTGGATTTTTTCTAGTTTTTGTAGGTACACGCACGCGTGCGCGTTCGGTGGTACTGCGCGTTTCCCGCGCACTGGAGGCGACCTGGAGACGGCGAGCTTCCCAATCTCTCTTTGCGTGTGTACGGACGCGCACGCGTGTGTGTGCGTGTGGTGGTGTGAGTGTGGTGTGTGTGGGTTGTGTGCGTTCAAATTGTACCTAATCAAAAAAAAGAAAGTCTAGGGACCTAGATGACATCGCCGACCAAGTTTAGGGACCTAGATGACACTGTTTGCCAAGTTTAGGGACTCACAGATATCACTTTCAAAGTTCAGAGATCTAGATGGCACCTCCAGCCAAGTTCGGGAACAGCAGATGAATTTTGCTAAAAAAAAACAATTCCCACCGAGCAAGCTCCCATCCATGCCTGGCAGCGCTCGCCTCTCTTCCCTCTCCCAGGCTCTCGGCCTCCCTTTCGAAAGCTTCCCTTCACTTCCAGTAAGCACAAACTTCTCTTTTCGTCCATGCCTTCACACATCCTATTCTACAGCAAGCACATACCTTCTTAATCCCTTGAAGACCTCGTCCTGGCATGGCTGCAGACGGTAAGAAGCGTCTGCATATAGTCGACGGGTCAGATGCATGGAGGCGTCAAGATGGTCGTTGCCGGCGGTGCTGACCTGATGAAAATCAGATTCGTGGCCTCATGAATTCAGGTGGCCACATCGGCAAGTCTGGTTCCTACAAGATTAGAAGGCACGCTGGTGCTAGTGGGACCGTCCACCACATCGTCAAGTCAGGCACCACCGAAGCAGCTGTGAAGTATTTGTTTTTCTGCTGCCAAAGACGGTTTGTACATGTCAGATGCGATTTGTTTCGCGACAACCTCGATTCGATTAGATCCATGGAGGCCTTGATTTGATTGATATTCTTTCTCTTTGTTATATTCCATCTTGACCTGATTTGTTTCCAATGGCCTCGATTTGATTGGTTCATGCTTAATTTGGTCTTCTTACTCTTTGATCTATTGTCTTTGCTTCGATTTGATTTTATAAGCGGTGGTGACATCAGATGCCAGTGTTGTATTCGATTTTGGGCAGGAGATTCCAGGGAGATTTGAGTGCGTACTACTGTATGTGTTTGGGGATGGAACGGAAGTGTAGACGGAGATTTACTCATGTCACGATTCTACTCCAACATGAGATTGGAACCATCGATGGATCGACAAGAGACGCGGGTTGATAACTATATAATGGCCGGACGAAAACCAAAGACCAAAAATTGGGCAGAAATTTTGCCTCTTTAGTATTATATATAATATAAGTATATATATATACTATATATATATATATATACTAGGACAAATGCCCGTGCGTTGCAACGGGAGAAGAAAGAGACTCTAAAAATCTTTTAGGTTGAGTTTAATCTGAAGTTTAAATTTTTAAACTTTAACTATAAATAAACTCTTTTAGGTTTAATTTAAAAATATGAAACTGATGTAAGTAGATCCATTTTAAAATTTAATTTCATAGTACATATGCCCGTACGCTGTAACACGAAAAAAATACATTAGGATTCCCGTGCGTTGCTACGGTACATGAGTGAATATCATGTAAATGTATTGTTATATATGTGAGTTTAATTCAAACACAATATACATACTTTCGACGATCCATATATACATATCAGTAATGACTTAATAGAGGTTATACATATAAGTAATGACTTAATATAGGCCATGTGTTTCCTCTTTGCACAACCACACATTCAGCGCTTGATGCCCGCCCACCAGTGCACCTAGGTCTCACCATGTATTTCCCACTGCACACGCATGCTCCACCCCCTTCTTCCCCAACTTCGGTGGGGACGACAGCACCATAGTTTAGGAGTCCTGGTGGTGGTGGAGGCGGTCCGACCAGGATGGGGTGGGGGTGCTCGCCGGTGAGTATGACCATGATGATGGCGATACGGTGAAGAAGAAGAAGATTGCCCCAAACGCGCTAAAGTTTCACTGGAGCTCAAGCAACCCGTGCGTTGTAACAGGAGAAAAAAAAATATTAGAGCTATTTGACAGGACTTATTGTGACTGATTCTATAGCTGATGTTGTTTTATCACGAGAAAAACATCGTTCTATATCTGAAAAGCAAGAATAATTTTGGCGGATAAGCTCAAGCAAATATGTCATTAAAAAAGTTACGAGGTTAAATTCCTAACTATTTATATTTTATCTTTTCTATAAGATTTTTAAACTATAATTTGTTTTGTGATGGATTCATGGTGTAAGTTAACTTGATGATAATACCACGATATCCTGTTAAATCTACATTGAATTAAAATAAGATCTTGATAGTTTCTATCTAATTATAAGCCATAAAAATATTTACTTCCTCCATCTAGTAACAAGTGACTCTTTAGCCTTGCACGATCGCGACATTGTTGTTAAGAGCTTTGCCCTGGTCTCCTCCGCACCTCCGTGCTAGCCTCTTCTACCATGACGTTGACCACGCTATGTCTCCACGTCCCGTGTCGTCGTTGGCCTCGTTTCTATGTTGTCAACTTCCTCGTGGTGTCGATTTGTCTTTGAGGCAAACCGAACTGTGTACACACACTGGACTTGCACGTGTGAGAGGGCAAGAAGGAGCTACAACATGAGAAATTAAAGGAAGATATGGTTCTCTCCATGATATTAGTTTTGTTAGTACTCTTGTTCCTTACCGTTTGATTCTGGCCATCATTATTGCACATTAAAAATTGCAGGTCTCGTCAAAAATAAAAGAAGCAATTGGGTCAAATTTAGGTAGAGCTTGGGCTTTAGCTGAAACAACTTCAAAGCTTATTTTATGAAAACAATTTTTTTTTAGCTCTAGCATTTTTTTTAAAAAAAAGCTACTTTAAGGCAAATGGATAGAATGTCCATTGTATCCCTCTATTTTTCTCCTTTCCATTTATTTCTTCTCTTGTGCCATTTTTATCAGAACTACCTACACGGGCCGCTCTTCGAAGCGCCGTCCTCCCCTCGTGTCCCTCTATTTTTTATTTTTTCTATTTTATTTATTTCTTTCTTTATTTTCCCCTTTGATTCGTTCTTATCCCGAACCGTGACCGCATGGGCTGCTGCCGTCTCCTCCCGATCCCGGTCGACTGCTGCTCGATGACCGGCCTCAGTCGCCACAACACCACAGCCTAGTCTCCTTCTTCTTCCGGCCAGCCTCCAACCGCCGCCCCTCCCCTCACGGTGCGTCGAAACTGCAGCGGCCCAGATGCTAATCGAATCGTCTCTCTTGCTACCGTGGTGCGCTGCTGCTAGGCCATCGCCATGGTGGCAGCTGGGAAAGGTCTTCGCTGGTATGGTTGACTGGTCACCGAGGTCGCTCCCATGATGTCATATATCCGCATCGCCGAGGTCGTCAACATCTATTGATTTGAGTATATAAGTTATCTTTCTATAGTTTCTGATTTGGGTTTGGATTTGGATCTTGATGGAGATTTTGATTGAGTCTCGATTTGGTCCCTTGACCAACACCCGATTGATTTGGGATACCGTTGTACTCCGTGTTTAATTTTGGATCAGGATACTTAGAGAGGAGGCCAGATGAGAATCGAGTTGTGCATATTGATTCTGTTTGGATTCGACTTCGATCGAATTCTATGAGGCATGTGTATTGAAATTGTTTTTTTTTTTTTGGTAGTCCTAAACCGGGAAGGGGGACAGAGAACGGACAAAATGCAAGGCCAGACGGAAAAAATAATCCGTCGTCCGGGCTTGCAGCCTCGCCTTAACCAGCGCGTGAGCCCTGCTCGCCGGCCTCCACTCCGACAGCGTCGAGGTCGTCAAATGTCGGTATGTGGCAACAACAGCGGCGGTTGGAAAATAAATCTTCAGTGCGCTTGATTTTGTCTCGCTCATGCTGGTTTATCGGGATTGGTTTTCCTTGTCTTCTATTTTGCTCATCTATCTCAGTCGGCTCTTTTAGATCCGACGAGGACCTGACCAGGCCATGAGGAGACTGCCCTCGGTGATTGTGGCACCTAATGTTGGGTGAGGTCCTTGGTCTCCAAAATATATGATAGTCTTGATTTGGTATTGTAGTCTGTTTGGTCTCGAAAATAAATAAGAGTTCTTTCCTTCCCGTTCTTCTGTTGTGCCCAAAGTATTTTTTTTACCCGAGATCTCCATTGTTCTTTAAGTAGTTAGGGAGTACCAGACAAGATTGCTGATCGTGTCGGTTTCCAACTCTGAAGTAATTCAGAGCTCTTTTTCGATTTGGATGGATGTTTGGCCGGTTTTCTGTTTACCCCCACGTTCGTACGCACCGCCTTGTGTATATATAGACCAGACCACACAAAAAAACGGGCAGAAATTTTGCCTCTTTATTATTAATAATATAATATATAATATAATAATAATAATAATTAATAATATATATATAATATATATAGGGAAATTATTTTATACTCTCAGGGAGTAGTTACTCCCATGTTTATATCTCATGTTTATATCTCTAGATTTATGGTATATATGACCGAACGAAGTATATTTACATGAAGTATATGATCATACTAGACTATCTATAGAAGTATATACGTCAAGTATGCATGCATACATAGAGTATGCGGATATACTTATTTTATATACAACAGTGAGTGATATTTTCGTAATATATTAAAAAGTATGAGTTCCTTTGAAATTTTTTAGTGTATTAAGACATGAAATATCTTAACATGAGTATATAAACATACTCAAAGTGATAAACAAGTATGAACACATACGCAACATGGTGTTTTGAAGATGGGAGTAACTACTCCCGGGAGTATAGAAAACTCACTCATATATATATATATATAATATAAATTAAAATATATATATATATAATATATATATATATATATGTATAGATTAGGTAGGTATAGAGTATAGATATAGATTGAAGCCATAATCTGGTTCATGAGAACAGGAATTGCTCTTGAGGAAGAATGTGGACAAGCAAATTTAGTTACATTGGTAATTGATGGCTATTGAAAGAGTGGCTGGCCTCAATATGACTCCTGGATCCATAGCCAGTCCAAAATAGTGGAAGGAGTGATCTGCAAACTGCAAAAAGTTCCCACCAATTAGAGACAAGTTAGGCCCTGTTTGGAATGCGGGATTTTTTCCCTGTTCCTGTGTTTTTCCTGTGAAATTGAACTGATTCCTGTGAAATTCCTGCGTGATTCTTGTGAAATTCCTGCGTTCCAAACAGGCCCTTAGAGTGACATATAATTACTAAAATTGTACATATTCTTGACTAAATAACTAAAAATGATTAAATAGTATGATTTTACATTACATATTTGTGACCTGATAATAAATCACTTCAGAAACAAACATTTTGTAAGTAACCATTAGCATGTACAATCACTCAATTTATTTATCAATGCAGTAAAGAATTGATCGAAGTTGCAATTAGGATATAACAAGATCAAAAAATATTGTTCATTCAGACTGAAGTTTAGTGTATATATAGTCCTCATATATCCAATAAAAATA
This sequence comes from Coix lacryma-jobi var. lacryma-jobi, assembly GCA_009763385.1. Taxonomy (NCBI): domain Eukaryota; kingdom Viridiplantae; phylum Streptophyta; class Magnoliopsida; order Poales; family Poaceae; genus Coix; species Coix lacryma-jobi. The sequence continues at coordinate 8,854,459 of CM019825.1, read as the reverse complement.
GCCATAATAAATATATAGATAGGCAAGGATTAAAATGTTTTGGTGAAAATGTCATTTCGTTTAATAAATTGTTACAACTTCCTCATGTAGCTTTACTGATAAGTGCAGTTGCCAGATATAATGCAATGATGTGATATACAGGAAAGACAGAATGTTTTGTGTGAGTAGGTTCTCAGCAACTTTTCCGCCTTGCCTGCTTATGCTTGCATCTCCTCACTATAGCAGATCCACACTTTGCCAAGTGCTGGCAGCACTCAGCTAAGAGTCTCTTGCACTCGGCAAAGCCGAGTGCCGCACTCGGTAAAGAGCACTCGACAAAGAAAAAAACGAAAAAAACCCAAAAAAATAGGGAAAATTTTTTATTTAAATAGGAGAGAGGCCCACTGGTCAACGCTCACTCGTCTCCCTCGAAATCACAAGTTCTTCTATTTTTCACGTAATTTTCTCTCACGCAGTCAACAAGATTCGAACTCACGACCTCTCGCTCCCACGAAACCTCTTATACCACTGCACTAAACACTCATATACATTTTATCTCCGTTTCGATTACCCATATATTATACTAAACCGTATGTAACTTGTTTATTTGAGGCCCTAAACGAAGTCAAATCAAAAAGTTGTCAACTACAAAGTTTTCTAACTTTTTGGGATCTACAACTTTTATTTAGGTAGTTTTCCCATCTGAGGTCGTTTATAAAAATTTGAATAATTTGAAACGTAGTTTTCGTTGACAAGATGATTTCAAATCAAAAAATTGTCAACACAAACTTTTTGAGATCTACAACTTTAATTTTGGTCATTTCTCCATCTGAGGTATTTTAAAAATTTTGAATTTTAAAATTTTCAAATTCGGACGCAGTTTTGCATAACTAGATGACTTCAAATTAAAAAGTTATGAACTATAAACTTTCATAACTTGTTAAGATCTACAAAGTTTATTTTGGTTGTTTGACCATTTGTGCATCTGACATTATGGTTCTAATATTATTCACAAACATTATATATCACTCTTGTAGTTTCATAAACTACCGGAGAGATATATAAGATTTGGGAATGAATTTATTTAAAGTTTGTCAAATGAAGAAATCACCAAAACAAAAATTGTTCATCTTGATAAGTTAAACAACTTTGTAGTTAAAACCTTTTTTATTTGGATTAATTTACCGCTTCAAAATGTAATTTAAAAACTGGCTTTGCCGAGTGTTAAAAAAAACACTAGGCAAAGAGCTCTTTGCCGAGTGCCAGAAAAAAAACACTCGGCAAAGATTTTCTTTGCCGAGTGTCAGGAAAAAAACATTCGGCAAAGAATTTCTTTGCCAAGTGTTTTTTTTTGGCACTCGGCAAAGAATTCTTTGCCAAGTGTTTTTTTTTCTGGCACTCGGCAAAGAAAATCTTTGCCGAGTGTTTTTATTTGGCACTCGGCAAATAAGCTCTTTGCCGAGTGCCCGAAAAAAAACACTCGGCAAAGATTGGTTTTCCCGTAGTGCCTTATTGTAGCCACTACTGCTACCCTCTCCTTTGCTCACCTCGAAGTGCATGCACGCAGATCAAAACAAAGGCACAATAGGAGAAATGAGAAAGAAGTTCTTTGAACATGTTGACAGTAAGTCCTGGTAGGCATTAACCAGGATAGGTAAGTTATTATGGATATAAAGATCACTGAGATAAAGCCTAACAAAATTCCTTTATTGTTTAGGATATTACTAAGTAGACAATAAATTGCCTGTTTCAGTCAGATTCAAAGTAAATCTAAATATTTGTAATTGACTGAAAAATGACCATTTCATTAGCATCACACATTTCTTAAATTAGAGCATCATAAAAAGGGTGGATATGCTAGGCCTACAAAGAATATGGAAAGGATGAGAAACCGAAAACTATTTTAGAAAGTTCAGTTCTCTCTGGAATCAAAACTATATTCTTAAAATCAAGGGATATTATTTCTAATTCAAGCAACAGACCAATAAACTAAGCTAGGAGTACAATCTCATTAACTAATGGCACACCACAAGTCAACAGAAGAAATTCCAACTCAATTAAAAACTGAATGATATGTATGCAACAGGAAAGTAAAGTTGACAAAAATGTATGGATGGTTCAGCTAACCTGGGAGTGGCAACGCCGTCAATGACGGTAGATTAAGACCCTTGCCCTGCCTTCCGGTACCAATAGCGATGAAAATGGACGGAAACGGACGGAAAAAACTCTATTTCTACTTTCTTTTCTATATTTTTTTGGCGAAAATGGGAGCGGGTTCAGAAAATGCGGTTTCGGAAACGGAATCGGAATATACGGGTGTGCGGAAACGAACCAATACGGTCAGAAATTCAACGGAAACGGTCGAAAAGCTGGAAACTTAAGCCGGAATATCGCACATCTTTATACTCGAAATCACAATCATATACAATGACCTTGATAATGTAACATGTGTGGGAGGGAATATTTTGACAGCGACATGAATATATTTTTCACAAATCATAACTATGCCTCATTATCCATGTTGTCGGAATCACTTTTGTTTCTTATATTTTTATATATATGTGGATATATTTGCTGAAAATAAATTAGCACTTAATATTTAGAGTACACCATTGCGAAGAGCTCATCGAGCCGATCGAAACGGATATATTATTTGATATATTTGGAGCTAGGAATAAAAAGATATTGATTTTTCAAATAAAAGAAGTCAATCTTGTGAAATCCGGTAAAATTCTGGATTCAAATCCGGAAAAATTCCGACCAAATACGGAATTCCGAAAATACGGACGGAACAACATCATTTCTACTTCCGATCCGATTCCGAGAAACTCCGTTCCGGATTCCGTACCGTTTCTAGATTTTTCCGTAAATACGGAAACAGACGAGTCAAATATGGAAAAACGGTCGGTTCGGAACGAGAAAAATTTCATCCGTTTTCATCCCTAGGTACCAATCCTGTTGCTATTGCACTACCACTGCAATTCTTAAGATTTCACACACACTAATTGGAGGGAAGGCACACCTCTTTCGCTAGTTGCCTACATTGAAATAATGTCACTTGTACATCAAACTTCTAAGGTTAGCAATGATGTTTGATCTTGAATCAAATGTTTTTCAAGTTTTTACCGGTCAGTGTGGAAAATCTCCTCTTTTGGTAAACCTATTCATTTAATCAAAAGAAATACCAAGTCATTCTCATGCCTAAAACCATAAAATTCTTAACTGAACTAAATTTGCACCGTCGAATTCACACCTCCATTGAAACAGATAGTAATTAGCAAGTAAGCATTTCACCTGATACTTGATGCAGACTGAAGCTGCATGAAAAAGAATGGGTTATTTACCCTGTCTCCAAATATCTGCAAGCAAATTCAACATAGTTTGTCAAAGCATCCCTTCTGAAGCACAGTGTAGAATTCAATCATACACATGGTTTTATCAATGTTGAAACATGTAATCTATGAGCCTGTTGGTAATTTGCTATTTCTTGATTAACCTCACCAGTTCTATCTATTTTCTTTTACAGAAAGATCTACATAAAAAACGTACTCATCTTCTACAACAACATATAGGATTATTATTTATCAAGTACGTCTGGTTGGACTGGATTTTTTAGCATAGTTTCTCCAATGGAAGAACACATGTTAGCTAGTAGCTACAATTGCAAATCATCAGAAGATCATTCTATTTCTTCTCTAAATCTTCTCCAGAGTAAATCATTCATCAAAACTGAATCTTTCAAACCAAAAGGAAAGTTTGAAGCAAAATCAGAATGAGTGCATTTTCCAGCGAACATGTTAGGCAAAACTCCATCATGTGGTTCACAGTAGGTTGATGGAAATTGTCAAAATCTTGAAGCACCGCAAGCCAACTGAAAGACAAACATTAGTGATAATAATAACTCTAGATAGTATGTAAGCTACAAAAAACACAAATGAAATACACAATTTTAGTTTATCCAAAAAGAATGCAACTATGGATTGTGTGCCACGTAAAGTGGTTCACGTTTAACTAAACTCCTAGTAAATGTTATTTACATTTATGGATTTAAATAAATTTATTATGAAAATACATCTCCTAACTAATCTAATGATAATTATTTGGTATCATAAATATTATTACCTTTTAATCTATAATTAGTCAAAATTAATATATTAAAATATGTTACCGTGCAAGAATTGCATTCCTTCTGACACGGAGAGAGTATATATAAAAGAACTGCTTCTTTGGGTTTTGGCTGCAGTGACTTCCTTGCATCGACGCATACATAGGTACTCAAAAAATCTGATATCTATCTTCTCCTAATATATATGAAAGTAAGTAAGTTTCTTTACTTTCTTAGACTATCTCCAACGATGTTCCCCATACCTAAAATGGGTCATGCACAGTGCCTTTGCCTGTCCATAATCGCCTCCAACAGATCACCCATCCAGAGGACCGATTTTGCCTACCGGCCGATTCAGCAGGCAAAAAAGCGTCTCTCTCGACGAAGACGCATACGAACGCGCTCGTGACGTGGTGGGCCCAACGGCGAGGCGGGGTGGGAGGCGCGGCGAGGCTCGGCGCGGGACGCGGCCGGCGCCTGGCGAGGAGCTGGCACGACGCTCGATGGGGAGGCGGGCTCGTCGGTGGGAAGCCGCCGTGGCCAGGCGGCTCGTCGGCGGGGAGCGCGGTGCGGCCGTATCCAGGCTCCTCGCCCGCGACCGCCGCCACCGGCTGGATCTGGGAGCCTCGCCCGCGGCCGCCGCCACTGGCCGGAGAGAGAGAGGGATGGAGGCGACCGGCGCCGCGTGGGGGAGAGACGGGACGAGAGCGGCAGCGCGTGTGGGAGAGACGGGACGGGAGCGGAGAGAGGGAGGAGAGAGAGGGAGCGGATCTGGGAGCCTCGCCTGCGTCCGCCGCCACTAGCCGCATCTTGGAGAGAGAGAGGGATGGAGGCGAGCGGCGACGCGGGGGGAGGAGGGGCGGGAGCGGCGGCGCGTGGGGGAGAGACGGGACGGGAGCGGAGAGAGGGATGAGAGAGGGAGCGGTTTTGGGTAGCTGTTGGAGAAGGCCGAGTTTTGGGTCATAACCCATTTACTGTGATGTACCCAAATGTAGGAATGAGTCTTGAATTTGGGGTAGGGCTCTTATGCCCTTCATATTTTATTTCTCGTAATAATAATGGGAACGTATGCTATGGAAACCAGGTTCTCGTGGAAACTATGGAAACTCACACGTGGATCGCTGGATCTAAATCCAATGGCTATGGCTAATGGTGTTGTGCACCTGTGTTGTACCTATGTTGGCTATATATATTAGGGAGAGATAAATGGAAGGGCTTAATTGCTAATCTCCACCATTAGCTATAGCCATCGGATTTAGATCCAGCGATCCACGTACGAGTTTCCATAGTTTACACGGGAATCTGGTTTCCATAGCATACGTTCCCAATAATAATGCCCTCAAAGTTCTCCCTAGCTTATCCGTGGGGACAGATTTCCTATCACATGAAACTCACTCCTACCGCGTTCATTGTGCAGTTCAATCCCAAGGCAACACGTGTGTCCACATATGTACGATGTTCGATTCCAAGTCGAATTGGAACGTATGATGTATCACAACCTAGTGTTCAATCTCAAGACAACTCATGCATGCCCATATGAGTTACAGCAACACACGTCTAGACACGGTAGTCGAGGTCTAATTCTAAGATGAAATATGGAACAGATGTCATGATGGTTGAACAATAGATCTCCAGTGCACGCGCAGCTAGAGAGTACAGAGGAGATACGGTTCACGGCTTCACGCAGCTAGAGAGTACAGAGGAGATACGGTTCGGTCGAAATCGTCGGAGGAGCAGGCGCGGGAACACCCGGGGTTCCGTTCGCAGAGGCATCCGCAGCCATCACGACACGTCAAGATCAAGCCGCACGCGGGGCACGTAGGGACATGCATGCAAATTTCACATCATATATTGGGATGGCACGATGATCCAGTTGTGTACGTAGATGGTGCATCGCGCCACGACAATTGCAACGAGCTAGGCCTTGTGTGTGCAGGCCCTTCCACATGGAGATCCCGATGGCGGCGGCGGCGGCAGCGGCAGCGGGCGAGGGAGCGGACGCATCATCATCGTCTCCACTGGACCCTCGGCACGCTCCGCTGCTCCTGTTCGACGACGACGACCGCCACGGCGGCGAGGGCAAGGCGACCGACGGCGACGGGATGTTCCTCTTGTACAGCATCCCCAGCAGGCAAGTGCTGCGCAGGAGGGTGGGCGAGCTGAAGGACCACCGGTACTGGACCACGCCGCAGGGCTGGGTCCTCATGGCGGCCCGCGGCGGCGGCGGCGGCAGTGGCGTGACTTTCCTGTGGGACCCGTTCACCGGCGCAAGGATCAGCCTGCCCTCCGACCGCGAGGGTTTCCTAGGAGGAGGCGACGACGACGACGGCCCCAAGAGCAAGAGGTGCCTTCTCTCGTGCACGTGCAAGTCGCCCGCCGTCCAACATCATCCAATAAGCCGCAGCTTCTGCCTCGTCCTGGTCGTCGACCTCGCGGACACGGTGCTCTGGCACTGCCGCCTTGGGGGGGTCGTCGGGGACGACGGAGAAGACGCCGACCGCTGGTGGCTGAAGCACGAGTACGGCGGGACGGTCGACGACGGCGGGAGCCACCTTGGCTGGAGTCTCACGCCCGTGGGTGACAAGTTCCTGATGGACCTCGACCGGACGGACGACAAGCAGGTCGTCACGCTCGAGTTCTCGCCGGAACCCCAGTTCACCGTGATCCCCGTGGAGGCCGTGGACAGGGACACCTGGCCGCCACATAACGGCACTTCCAGGTGTGCGTGGGTAGAATCACAGGGGTGCCTGTTCTGCGTCCGCTTCTGCTATTCAGACTACTCGCTCGGCAATCGTTCCATCATCGGCGTCGAGGTTTCGAAGCTTGATTTGTCGGCACGGGCGTGGGCCAAAGCAGCGACGCTCGACGGCAGGGCGTTCCTGCTTGTTCATCCCCAGTTTGGAGCGTCGTTGGATCCACATGAAGCCGGCGCCGGCTTGAAAGGAGACTGTATCTATTTCTGCATGCCCGAGGACGATGACGCGCTCCATGTTTACGACATGGGACGAGGGACTACATCTTTGCGAAATCCTGGACCCTGCCTTGGCGGCGGCCATTGTTCTACTACTAAGGTCTTGATGCCTACTACTGTACTTTGCCAAAGTGACGAGTCTGTTAGTTAGTATTTATTACTACTTATTACTATATTTGCAATGATTTCTTCAATGTAATTTATTGATTGAATGCAATAGTGTAATTCAGAAATAACACAAGTATATGTCAATTTTTCCAAAAAGGTATAAATTATTTCTATAAATTCTAGAAATCAGAGAAATACATGTCCATCTATATACCTTAATTAATAATAAAGAGACAAAATTTCTCCCCATTCCTTTCGTCTGGTCGATCCACGCTCGCGCACCTGCCCCCGATCCACTCTCAAAAAGACTACAAAAATGTGGTATTGCATATATTAGAATAAAAACACTCTTATAGCCGGCAAGATAAAAAATAATAAATAAGACTGAAAATACAGTATTGCATATATTAGAATAATCTGACATATATTCTGTAATAATGTCATGTTCCTACTCCTGAGTCTAGGCGTTGAATGCTACTTACAATGAGTTGTGTCAGTGTCCAGAATAAAATTCCTCCTTGACAATCATAAGAGAGGAAAGGAAAGAAAAGAAGAGAAGAAAGATTAATGTTTTTGTTTAGTTTTGTGTGGGGAGAAATTTTGCCTCTTTATTATTAGGTATATAAACTAGAAGCAATGAGATAAATTTTGGTACGACAAGTTTTTTTTTCAATTCTTCTCAGACGACATACGTGCATGATGATTTCTGATTTGTTTAGAATTTATGTTTTTCCAATATACTTAAGTACATGATGGTTTCATATCTGTTTTGTATATGAAGGATCAATACTTTTGGTTATCTTTTTTCCCTGTGACATACGTAAGCCGAAGGTAACGAGAAAACTTTGTTTTATAAACCTAATAAAAAAATATTTACCATGAGCTCCATTCAAATGCACGTAACCTGAATGTTGATCTTTTAATATCTACATACATGAAAAAATGCTATTAATTGGAATAGTCTATGCTGATATGGTCCAAAATCTGATCGAATTAGAACACATTACCCTTCCATGCACCCCAACCTATTCAACTGTTTATTGAAGTCTAATTCCAAAATGAATTGGAATAAATAACACAGCAAAATGTGTTTCTATAAATTAGAAAACATGTATCTTGCTTGTATAATTCTAAGATAAATTAAAGTGACATAATTTTTAATAAATCTATATATAAATCACAAATTCTCTATATAATAGCACAAGTTATGTATTCCGTTGCAACACACGAACATATTTACTTTCACGTATTTCGATATGTTAAATCATTGATGCGTTGTCGGTGAGCTCAACGGCAGGAACACTTGGGGGCAGCTACAACGGTGATAGTGAGGATGCTTGGTCAACAAGCTTCTTGATATCAGGCACTCACATGAATGAGAAGATCAACATTCTCTTGCCCTTTACTATCATCGACTTACTCAGTGCTTCAGCTTGGTCTACTAGCTACACTCCGAGATAATGGGTTGCTCAATAGCTATGACGAGAAGCGGACCCGACTACCCAGGCCACAAGGCTATGCTAAGACCATATGAATAGTATAAAAATAAAATTATAATATATTTATGTCTCTTTATTTGTGTTTTTCTCTCCCGTTGCAACGCACGGGCATATTGTGCTAGTTATTCATAAATTTCAAAAAAAATAACTTCTGTCGCAACCGGTGACCTCGCCGCCGACCCGGTGGGCCGCTCGTGCACTCTGCCTTCGTACACAGATTTCAAATGCATTTTTGATCATTTTCCAAACCTTTGAATAAGTTGGGCCAAAAAATAAAAGTTATTCCTTTTTAACAGTAGCGGACCTAGGATTTTATCACAGGGTATGCCGAATATTTTTTTTTCAATATAAGTCGATAAAATCATATTCTGATTTGGTAAAATCACGTGCATTAAATAACATCGTAAGCTTTAAATTCAAAGATTAAGCTAAAGACTACGATAAAATGATATAAATAGTTTAAATAAAATATAAATAGTATGAAATATAACCATATAATTAAAGAATAAAGTATATTATTATCTGTACTTAATTTTAGAGAAGACAAGAAAATAAATTTTTGAAACGTTGTTATGTATTGCTATTAATAAGTGATAATAAAGTGATACCAAAATCATATTATATATATATATATATAGTTATTAATATTAAGAGGGGATAACAAATAAAAACTTAAAAGCTACTTGCAAACAGTAGAAAATAAAATAAAAACCAAAAGCTACTCGCAAACAGTGGAAAAGGAAAAAAAAACGTGTGTTGTATTGCTATTAATAAGTGATATTAAAATGATACCAAAATCATATTATATATATAGTTGTTAATATTAAGAGAGGATAATAAATAGCTACTCGTAAACAGTGGAGAATAAAAAAAGAACCAAATGCTACTCGCAAAAATCGCAAACAGTGAAAAAAGGAAAAACAAGAATAAGAACCAAAAAATATGCAACACTTACGAATGGAACCTGCTACCTCTTTTTCTTATATATACCGAAGAGAGGGCTTAACATTGTGGTAACAAGCTAGTAGTTTAAGAAGAAGTGCAACTTTCGGTATATAAAGTAAAAATATAACTACTCCCTCCGTTCCAGAATAAGTGTCGTTCTCGCTTCCCGAGAAAACACTGCCGTTAATTATATATTAAAATATATTAATATTTATATTAAGTGATTAGTATGATCGGAAAGATCTTCAAGTCTAGTTTTTAAATAAAATTATTTGGAGATATAAATGTTGCATATATTTTTTATAAATTGAGTCAAACTTGTGGCACGAAAACCCAAAATGACACTTATTTTAGAACGGAGGGAGTAAGTGTTAAATATATGACATGCCCACAGGGTATGTCATGGACTACCTGGCATACCCTGTGGGTCCGCCTCTGCTTTTTAAAAGCTCTACATTTTTCATTAAGGGTCCACAAACAGAAACTATTTTATCAACACTTCTAGAGGATTTCACTAGAAGGGTTTTTACTTAACCTAATTATTCCACTTAACTATACAAGCGTAATTAGGTCTTACCAGCACATGAACTTTGTTCCATGCCTAGTAAAACATGTTTTTCATGATTAAAGACATTACCACTTAATTCCAAGCATTTTTCTAATCAGAATCATAAGTAACTAAATTAATTAAGCACTTAATTTAAACACATAAAATGAAACCCTATTTTGGGAAAAGTGCTTAGTGATGATGATGCAAGTCTAACACCTAGGGTGTTACGCTATTGTAGATATATGAGTTAATCATAAAACTAATTACAGAATCTGTAACTATTTCGTAAGACGAATCTATTAAAACTAATTAATCCATTATTAGTGTAAATATACTGTAGCATCACATTGTCAAATCATGAACTAATTATGCTTAATAGATTCGTCTCACAAATTAATCTCTTATATGTAATTAACTTTGTAATTAGTCTATATTTAATACTTTAAATTAGTGTAAAAAAACTGATGTGACACCCCCTATATTTAGTGGGGGTAAACCAAACACCCTATTTTTGTAAAAGTTACAAAAAAGTGGTTTTTTCCGAAAATGGACAGACCGCGTGGAGAAATCAACCTATTTTTTGGGCTGAGGACAAATTGAGCCGATACGGAAAGAAATAACCAACAAAGGCCCGTGCAGGATTTGTGTGCGGCTGCCGTGTACCTCCACAGGTTGTGGACGTGGCTGGCGGCGCGGGCAATGACGAAGGAGAAGGCCCATTAAGGGCCCAAATACAGTCAGCGTATATATATAAAACCCTAACAGCCAACAGGCCCTGCCTGTCATCCCGAGTGCCAGCCGCCACCAGCCTCCTCTTCCCTATCTGCTGTGCGAAACCGAGGCGGCGCTCAGGCTCGGGCTCTCAGCGAAGGCCAGGCTCGGCGTCGGCGTCAGCGGCTCCTCCCGCCTCGCGCCCTCGACTCCGTCCTCTGCACACCGGCCGGCGACCCTGCGTACGCACCTCCCTCTCCCCTCCCGCCTCCGCAGGACCGTCGACTGCGCCCGGCCCCTGCGGCTTCGCCGCGCCGCGGCCGGCGGGCAGCGGGAGTCATTAGCCGCTGCTCTACCAAGGTGGTCGCGCCGCTTTGGGAGCGCTTATGCCCCATGTGATGCGTGCACTTGGTGCCGCTTTTTGGAACCCTGGCTGTAGATCTTTTAAAACTTTTAGTCCACCATGCGGTTTTGTGATATGTTTCGGTGTGCCCATAAGTTGTTACCTAAGCTCTGAATTAATCTATGATACTTCAGAAACTTTGCTTTGGTTTGTACATATCTGAAACATTGGTTTGGATTTGGGTTCAGGGTGCTTGTTATTAGATCTAATATCTACGAGTTGTTTAAGGATTTGGATTCTGCTTTACGCTACTACTATAGTACCATCATTGTTCTCTGTTTATTGAATTCCTGTTTAACTGTTATCATGATTTGACATTTGAAGTTGTTCTAACACCGCCCTTATGTGCCGTCAGATCACTTGTTAATCTTTCTTAAGGGGAGATGGCGGTTTCTTTCGCAAACGTCAACTCTGAGGCAGGGCTGAAAAAGCTTGATGAGTACCTTCTCACTCGCAGCTACATCACTGGGTATGTGATTCAAGCTACTCTGTTTGCTTAATGGTTAAAACCTCTGTGCTGAACTTATGCTGCATTAATCTGTCTCTAGCTACCAAGCTTCCAAGGATGACCTGGCTGTCTACTCTTCATTTTCGGCTGCTCCGTCATCCAAGTATATCAACGTAGCAAGGTGGTTTAGTCACATTGATGCACTCCTGAGGCTGAGGTGTGCCCTTCTTCTTGGCCTTTATATTTCCTATTAGGTATCCTGTTAGCAGTGTGAGTGTGCTAATAATCCATACAATTTCAGTGGAGTTACTGCAGAGGGCCTAGGTGTCAAGGTTGAGTCATCAGCAGTTCCATCAGCCTCAACTCCTGATGTTGCTGAGGTATAATTTCTTAACTCTATTTCGGCTCGTTTGGATCCTTGAAATTGATTTCATTTTAATAATCATAATTTAAACACATTTGTATATTATTGTTGGCTATACGAGATGGAAATACTCGTGTGTTGCATTTCTACCGTAGGGGAGCGATTTGAAGAGCGTGTTATAAGTTGCAAAGTAGAAACATAGCATGGTAATCTATAAAATCAATTTCCATCTCCCACCCTTTGAATTTTAGTTATGCTTATAAGTGAACTTTGAAAAGTGGACTGTCATATTCCACACCAAATAGGCTAGTTTAAAGTAGATTTCAATTCCTACAAATGAAAGGATCCAAACGGCTCCTAAGTGAATATAAGTGTTGTGCTAATTCTTTGTGATTTTTTAGCTGAAAATTGTTAGTAGTTTTATATGCTCACATTGTTTCTGCTTATCGCTGGTTTGAATTATTATTGTTTTGTAAAGTTATCATCAACCATGTGGTTCAATATCAGAAATACAAATTTCTCAGTATCTTGTTGTCACTGAATTGCATTTTCTAATGACCACAGGCCCCAGCTGCTGACGAGGATGATGATGATGATGACGTTGACCTTTTTGGTGAGGAGACTGAAGAGGAGAAGAAGGCTGCTGAAGAGCGTGCTGCAGCTGCCAAGGCTTCTGGCAAGAAGAAAGAATGTATGTCAACGTGCATATTTCTCTGTTTTATTCTCATCACACACTGTCTTGCCACTTCACTATAAAGACATCCTTGCTACTGCTATATTTTTTGTCATGGCTTTGTTTTCTTACCCAAAAACTTTGGTTCTAACCTTGCAATACCTTGTCAGCTGGGAAGTCGTCGGTTTTACTTGATGTGAAGCCATGGGATGATGAAACTGACATGGCCAAGCTCGAGGCAGCTGTTAGGAATGTCCAGATGGAAGGCCTGCTCTGGGGTGCATGTATGTTACCTCAGTTTCCAACAAAATTTAGTGAATCTAACACCTGTTTTACCATTTAGCTATGTTTCTTATGTGAGCATCTTCTGCTCTTTGCAGCCAAGCTTGTCCCAGTTGGATATGGCATCAAGAAGCTGCAAATCATGATGACCATCGTCGATGACCTAGTGTCTGTTGACACTCTCATTGAGGACCATCTCTGCGAAGAGCCGGTGAACGAGTATGTCCAGAGCTGCGACATTGTCGCCTTCAACAAGATTTGTAAGTCATTCAGCACTTGGATCTTTACAGCTGCATTAGCATTACTAGGATTGCTTTAACCTCTTCATTATATTGCCCCATACTCATCAAGGTTATAACTTTTTTGCTTTTGATGTGTTGGTTCAGAGTTGACTTAATTTTTCTGATCAATCCTATTGTGTTGCAGAAATTTTCTTGTGGTGGCGATGGTGATGGTGGTGGCGGGCAATGCACCGTCCTAATTTATAGTTCTTTTATCTATAGTTTTGTGTCTGCTTTGTGTGGCTAGTGATGTTGCCGTGAGGTTTTTGGATCCTAGTCGAGTCCAATGTACCCGTACCAGAGTTAATTTGCTTTAATTCAACACCGTATGGGTGGATTTCTGTTGCTAATGTTGTTTGCTCGCAATTCCTTTATTTATGCACGGGCTGGTGTTGGTTATTCTATTTTTGCATCGTCTGTGGTGGTTTTGGTTGGATGTTTACGCTGGTTAGTGATTCTTGGCTTATAGGCTGTGTTAGCTATTCTTGGTCTTGGCTTTGTGTGATCGGAAGCATAGTGCCTGAGCTTTTGTGCTGGTAATCCGCCTGTGACTGAGCTTTTGATTACATGTTCGTCTTACGCTTTTTCCATGACCGATAAACTCGTAGTGCCAGCAGCTCCTTACGCTGCCGTAGCTCTGGTGCAGAGATCACTCTGCGAACTTGCCTTTCATGCGACTCGAAAGCCTGTTGTGATCTGATCACAATTGTTAAACTTGAGTACTATAGTCTATACAACTACTCGTACAAAACAATACCCAGATATTTCACGTGATACATATGGTAAATATTAGCCAAAGTACTAATGAAATTTGGTTGCGCCGTGGTGCCTATGCACCTGGGTCGCGTAGCGTCGCCCCCTGGTTCTCCTGTCTCTCGATTTCTATTGTAAATCATCGGATCTCCAGTATCTATTAATCCTCCTGTTTCTCGATTTTTATTGTAAATCATCGGATCTCCAGTATCTATTCATCGTTTGGTAGTCCTCCAACACCCCCCCCCCCCCCCCCCAAAAAAAAAAAGGTAAGAGCAAAGCCGAAAAGAATATTAAAAAAAGACAGAAAGTTTTTGTTTGAACAAAAAAAAGACTTTTGTGTCTTTTTTTGTATATTCTTTTCTACACCTTTTTTTTCGAAGAAGAGATTGTATCTATTAATATAAAGCCGCATGGAAAGGCAAAATATTAATTCTATAGGTCTCATGAGGAACACAACTCTATCGCACAATATCATAGAACCACGTAATGAGTAGTTTTCAGCGAATCCAAAAGAACAACTCCACTAGCAAACAAATATTGTAATAATTAATTGGCAATATATATATATATATATCAAAATATAATCTTGTTATTGAATCATTTATAAATTTAAATTAACCAAAGCACTAAGATCGAATGTCCTTATCTCATTATTAGATTGTTTTTTCATGAATTGAAACCAATATCTAAAAATAGGACTAATGGTATTCATTTACGGTAACACACATCTACTTATTAATATGTATATTAAAATCAACCCAGATGCTATAATCCAGCTTTTCCGTGTCCCAGAACTCTGTCGAGTCTTCTGATCCTAGTTGGTGAGACCACATGTTGTTGGCGTCATCTTTGGCAGGCTTTGTGCCCCCTCCAGCTTCAGTTGAGGTCGGTAGGAAAGCTAGCTCGCCGTGGCGCTCAACAATATTAACATGGACAGTGTCCAGCCACCGGTACAACCTTGGGAGGAAGACCTTGTTCTGCATCCACTTGACTTTAGTCTTGGTCATTAACGTGGCGAGCGTGCCGGTGAAGAGCGCGCGCCCGCCGAGGCCCTCCACCTCGTGCCACTCCATCTCTTGCTCGTCGAGCTTGACAACGCGGACCCGTGTCCCGCGGCGGCCGACGAGGACGACCATGAGCTCGCCGTCGTCGGACTCGAGCAGATACCTGTCCACCGGCTCCTCGCCACACTGGATTCCGAAGCCCGAGGGCTTGCCGAGAAATTTGAAGAAGCCGTCGTCGCTGTGCAGGGGATCGTCGAACACTGCCAGCCTCCCGTCGTCATACAGCACGTAGAGCGCGCTGCCATGGAGGACCGGGTTGGTGTTGGGCGACGACTCCATGAACCCGGAGTCTGGCACGAGCGCGTAGTACCAGTCGTCCCACTCGCCGTCGTCGTCCTTGACGGTGAGGGCACTCCGGGGGTGGCCAATCGTGTGGACGCCGAACATTCTCTCGCCGTCGTAGACGACGAAGTGGAACCATCCGTACATGGACGGTGGCAGCTCGCGGACATCGCCGGTGACGAGGTCGGCTTCCAGTACCGTCGACCACTGGCACAGCGTCAGGTGGCGCCCGGCGGCGCAGCATAACTTGGCGCCCGGTGCGTCCAGGGTGCGGGAGAGCTCGAAAATCTTGTGGTAGTAAGGGCTGTAGAAGCGCAGGTTGGTGGAGCCGACGTCTGCGGCGCTGAGAAGAACCGGGGTCACCCAGGCCGGGTAGAAGGGCGCCACCACGGAGCGCCAATGCCTGCACGCGCTGCCGAAGCTCGGGTGGCTCGACCACGGCAGCCGCTCCAGGACACGGCTCAGCAGATCCGTCGGCAGGGACGACCAGTCGCGTTCATCTTGCGCCGCCATTGCCCCGGTCGTGTGGAGGGAGATGCGCCTGATGGTAATCTGGTTTCAGGTACTCGGAGGTTTTATTTTATCACGTATTCCTTGCGTCGTGCAGTGTCCCCTGGCCTTTTGCGGTGAGGAGAGGACTCCCCTGTATCCACGTATACGACGTCGGAGGATAGAGATCGAGTCCTGCTGAGTCCTGACGACCAGGCTCGCTCCGGCGGTGTGACTGCGGCAGCTTCGCACAATAATATTTTTGATACATCATTGCTGAATATAACCAAAACCTACGTCTTCTGTGCGGCCCATCGCGACCTAGGGGTTTAGGGTTTAGCTCTAGCTTGCGTGGTGCTTGCTTGTGTGTGTGTGGTTGAGCGGCCCATCACGGCTTGCTGGCTCGGGCGTTGCGTTCCGTAGTGCTGGGCCGTATCGCAGGCCCCAAGATCTGAAAAAAAAAGAAAAGGTATTTTGGAGCAACACAGGTTCACGACTAGCTCAGCACTATAACTTCCCCTCCCCCCCCCCCCCCCCCACCACCAAAAAAAAAATGCTCAGCAACGATCACGCCATTTGGAGCAGTTCATCAACTCACAGTGACATGCAAATAAAATATATAGCCGTGTGTTCATGGCATACAGATATCAGCAGCCCTTCACTGTAGCATCATTTCTCCATCAATCGTATTCGTGGTGGTATTTTCGTCATAAATTACAGGATTTTCGATAGCGACGAAGGAAGAGGCACGACCGCACGAGAGGAAACACAAAGGATGCGCGAATGATCCCGGCTTCGGCGGGGACGGGGCCAAAACTTATGGCACGATCGCCACGTAGTCCATATAAAAGCTAATCGTCCCCCGTGCCGTCACCGTCGCGCGGCAGCTGTCCCAGCTCAGGTGGACTGCATCGGACGGCAGCTTCCGTCAGCCCGCATGGCGATCCTTTCGTTGTCCACGCGAGCACGCCACGGCTACGCCCACGACCACGACCACGACCACGAGCTCCCTCGCGGGCGGCTCGCGAAGATACCGTATCGCCCGGTCGTCATGGTTCGTGCGTGCCGTGGGGCCGCCGCACCGTCGAGAACGACCCAGAGTTTTTCCGTAAGAAAGAGAGAATCACGTGGACGAATCACGGATCGGATGGGAAAGCCTGGGGTGTAGAGAAACGATCGTTGCCGACTTT
Organism: Coix lacryma-jobi var. lacryma-jobi; assembly: GCA_009763385.1. Taxonomy (NCBI): domain Eukaryota; kingdom Viridiplantae; phylum Streptophyta; class Magnoliopsida; order Poales; family Poaceae; genus Coix; species Coix lacryma-jobi. Next base: position 8,837,359 of record CM019825.1, on the reverse strand, counting down.
CGAGCGAGCTTTCAGGACGCGGTTTTACTGAACCCACCACGGTTGCAGGAGGACCCGAACTGATTGATGTTCGATGATCACCGGCGTGACGGCGTCCGGCGTCCCTATCGGACGGGAGGAGCTGCTGTTCCTCCGGCAAACAATCAGGCGTGCAGTGCAGTGCGGTGGCGGAGTAGGGTCTGGACGGGCGAATAAACACGGTACGGTAGCGGCCCCGATGCGGAAACCAGAGAAACGTTAGGTGTGGTCCACAAGCACAAATACTGTACTGTATGGTATGGTCTCTCCAAAGCATGATTGCTGCTCCGGAAGAAAGATGCAGAGGCCAGAAGCCCAGAACAGAAGGAACCGTCCAGTGCAACGGCAGAACCGTGGAAAAGGGCCTACACCTCCGCGGACCCAGAAAGAGAAAGAGGGCCCAGGGCCCAGGCGCGCCGTACTCTGCCCTCACATGCACGCCGAAAGGGAAGGCTACCAACTAGCCGTTGCCGTTGCCGTTGCATGCATAGGCTGGAGGCCGGACCCGGGGGACCTGGACTGGACGACGACGCCGCGTGAGCCCGTTTGGTTTCCGAGGGAAGAGCGCTCCAATGGCTACACGTGGCGGGGCGAGTCGGCCGGCCGCGGCGGCGGGGCCTGTCGCCTGTGTGGAACCGGCCGTTGGAGCGGCGGGGATTTCGGACTTTCGGTGCGTTCCTACAAGGGACGAGAAACCGAGTCATTCCGCGGGTCCGCTCACCGCCCGCGGAAAAGTGCCGGGCGCGACCGTCGGCAGCTGCTCGCGTCAGCAATGTACGCTAGCTAATCCACTGTTCGCTACGGGCGTGTTACGTGACCGACCACGTCTAAACACTACTGGTACTGGTAAAGGTTTGATGGAAAGACAAGGCGTGGTGGGACAGGAATATACTACTTGTACTACTCCTAGGTCATGTTTGGCCCAAGTGCTAGAGCTAGTTTGAGCTATTTGGAGCTCAACTAGCCATAAAGTATCCAAACAAGAGGGTTAATTTGAGCTATTTGCAACTAGTAGCGAGTGATTCCATAGGCTATGATAGACCAGACGGCGATGGCCACGTTGCATTTCTTAGCCAAGATGGTCGCGGTCTGTTAGGCTAATGATGGCGATGTTAATTTTATTTCCTACTAAAGGCATTATTATTATCAAGGTCTTGCAATTTTTTCTATTGAGATGTTATGATCTAAGTTTTCGCTAAAAGTGCAATGTTCTTTTGATAGTTGATACATATAGAATGATAAATACTAGCTTTGTTGGCTTAAACTTATCAGTCGCACTACGCCATTCTCTCTCACGAAACATTGTTGAAATAAGTTCAAACGAACATGCCGAGTGACTCCGATCGGCCAATGGTGTGTGCTTTTTCTGTTGTTTGCATATGTACGTTGTGTTCTGCAAAGCAAGGGGCAGTCTACTGCGGCTGTAAAACTATTAAACAAATTTTGTTTTGATAATCAATAGCATGTTATATCCTCGAAAATTTAGATCGTTATGAACTATTGATAATGTTATAGTAAAACATGTGTCCATGATCGTACAAGCAACAAATAGGATTATTATGGATCGTTCTTTTGTTGTATTGCCTAAACACCAGAACTTCTACTCGCCTTTTTTCTTAGACAATGCCTGTCATCCGCTCTACCTACGCTAAACAAATAGCAAGCATCCTGCAAACGTTCGGGGGTAGGCAATGTGGATGGTGTCACGGTGTAAATAAATAAACAAATAAACAAACGAAAGAAAACCATGAGAGCCAAAGAAAGATACCAACCCCAAAGCTCCATCCTAACAGACAGCAGCACTGTACCAACCCAATCTCATTGGTCGACCCAACGATTAACGACGGGCGAATCAATCAGCCACAGGTTCAGCGTCCACGCGCCGCCATCACGCACGCGGCGCCTCCCTCCCTCCTCACGCTTATTCTCACCGCCCACGCAGCCGGCCGGCCACGCCCCAGCCCCAGCCAGCCGCCCAGGCGCCCAGCCCCGACCCACCCAGCTCATAATCACCTCGCCCTTCGCCTTCCTTCACCCGGACGCAGCAGCGGCCAACCAAATAAAACACGCCGCGCCGCCCCGACGCGGCGCCCTCCGTCTCCCTCCCTCCTTCCCCGTTCTCTGTCCTCCGAATCAAAACCAGACAGACCGCCGCCGCGCCCTCGTCCTCTCCCCCGCCTCTCCTCCCGGCATCGCCCTCGGCCTCACCGCGTCGGAACCCTAGCGGATCGTCATTCGTTCGCGCGCGCCCCGCCCCGCCCCGCTCCCAACATGGAGGAGTTCGCGCGCGGGGTGGTGGACGGGCTCAAGCTCTCGAAGCGGCTCGTGCTCCCGGGAGGCGTGCCCCCGCACGCCCTCCGGTGGGGATGGAGCGCACCGTGTCGGCCGCCTCTTCGTCGGGGCCCGACCCGCGGCTGCTCCCCACCGCCCGATGGCCTACGCGTTGGTCACCGACCCGGCCGCCGTCGACACCCCCGACGTGCCCAGCTACCAGCCCTACGTCTACGGCCACCTCGACCCGCCCGCGCTCATCCCGCTGCAGATGAAGGAGGTCGACCTGGCCGTTGAATGCGCGCTCGACGCCGCGCACGTCACCCTGCGCGCGCGCTGGTGGCTGCACTGCATCACGCGAAGCCGCGACTGCGACGTGCGCCTCGTCGTGCCCTTGGCCGAGCAGGTGAGCACGATCGGGTCTCTGCGCTATTTTATCGCGGCTTGGCATTTCGCTCGCATTCTCTGTTTTTTTTCCTCTGATTCTGTTGAGTGTTGACTTGCCTCGTAAGATCAGTTTGGTGGGGATCAGTTTGGTGGGGGACTGGGGGCTCAAATGATTGCGGATGTAGTACAACCAAGCTGTTTGACCAGAGCGATTGGGTCGTAGAGACCCATGTATGTATTTGATGTTCGGTGTATGAACTTTTGCCTTCCATTCACAACATGGCTCATTTGATGCGTTTGTACATAGTTGTCGCCGGTGATGTTTGGGAGGTTTGTTGCGTTTGCCACTGTTTTTCATGTGTTTTGATCAATCTTCTTGTTGCAATGGTATTGGCTGCGACCAATGATTTATTATGTAACTACAGGTATCACCAAGGCTGGGTTCATGGATTCTTAGATAAGCAATATGAGTGTATTCACGCTTTAGATATAACAGGAAAGTAATTTGTAGTGTAGTTTCTTAAGCAGTTAAAAGTAATTCCTTGCTTTGTCCATGGGAAATCAAACACTAGAAGGGAAATGTTGGTTCTGCGGAGAAGTAACCTGATTTTCATGACAGTGAACCTGTTATGCAATGGGCAACCTTGGGCATGGGGGTCATCTTGCGTTCCCATTTGGACGCACATTGGATTGATTGGGCTTTGATTCAGCATGTGGTAGTGAGTGTATCTGTGGTGTTCCTTATCATCCTGTGGACATGCTTTGCAAAATGGAAATTTATTTTGATATTCCAGTTCTTATTCTCTTTTAATGACTGTTGCATAGGTTCGTGCAAGGTCGGCATCTTGCCTGGTCCCAAACAGAGATATTTTTTTAATCGCTTGATGTTTTGATTGCCCAATTTAATAACATGAGGTACAAATAACAAAGAATTTCCTTCTTTTATCATTTGTTTATATGTGTTGCTTTCATCCATTATTGGTAGACATCACAATCAAACAAGTCAAGCATGGACTATCTTGCATACATACGTTGTTAAGAAACATCAGTTTCCATTTGGATTGGTCTCAACCTAAGAACGGTTTGGCTAATAGGGTTCAATTCTAGGCGCTGAGGTTACTGTCGGAAGGAGATCATATAATACCCAAGTAATCGAAGTAGAAGACCACACGTTGGAGAATCATACAAAAATTGAGAGCGGTGGCCTTTTGAAGCCACATCTGTTTTACTTGACAATACCACAGGTATGTGCTTTGGTCTTCCCAGTGCCTTGTTTTTGATGATTGGAAGTGCTATCTTGGTTTGCTGATTCGCTGCTTGTCTTATTAAACAAGGTTGAGGGAGGAGCAGATATTTGTGCTACATTTCGATGGTCTCAGAAGTTACTATATGACAGTGGGCGTTTCTCTGTTGACATACCTTTCCGGTTTCCATACTTTGTCAACCCATTACCAAAAGTGTTCATGAAGAGGGAAAAAATTCAGTTGACTGTGAACAGTGGTTTCAGTAAAGAGGTTTTGCTGCAAGGATCAAGCCACCCGTTGAAGGTAATCTAATTTTATTAACTGTCCTGATGTGCAATTGGAGCATTAGGAACTCTGCATAGGTTTGATCATCTGGTATTTTCATTTCAGGAAAAGAGTAGGCAGGGAGATAAATTGTTTTTCCTTCATGAAACCATTGTTGAGAATTGGTCGAGCAAAGATTTCAATTTTTCATACAGTGTAAGTTTTCCTGCAACGATGTTCCCTACAGGCCAATGCCGAACTATCTTGCGAATCTAGCTCATTTATATTCAGCAGATAAAACTTATTATCTTGCTGAATATTCTGTCCTTCACCTAATTTAGATTTTATGTTGAAATGTATAGGTTTACTCGGGCGATTTTTCTGGTGGTGTGCTTCTGCAACCCGCAACATTACGTGACTATGATGAAAGAGATATGTTCTGCATTTTTCTTCTACCTGGAAGTGGCAACAGAAAGGTTAGTTGCTGCTACTTGCAACATTATCTTGATTGATATCCTTGCACTTGGAATATATCTATTTCAAGGTCAGGGATGTCAAGCTAACACAGCTCCTTTTAAGCTGCATGGAATTTTACCACGAGATTCTTCTAAATTGTCATTTGCCTCTATTCTGCTTTTAGTATCTTTATAGCCTTTTAGTACCTGTTTTGGTTCATTGGCTCGGAAGAAGTTCATCATCATATTGCCCCCTTTGTATTTCAAGAAATATGATTTTGTGGTCCTTTATCTCATCCGAGCTATTTCAATAGGTATTCAGAAAAGCAGTTGTGTTTATTGTTGACACAAGTGGAAGCATGCAAGGAAAGCCTCTTGAGAATGTCAAGCATGCAGTTTCTACTGCTCTTTCAGAGCTTGTGGAAGGGGATTACTTCAACATTATAACATTTAACGATGAGCTTCACTCATTCTCTTCCTGTTTAGAGCAAGTAAATGACAAAGCAATAGCAAGTGCAACTGATTGGATGAATGCAAACTTTGTTGCTGAGGGTGGCACAGATATTATGCATCCTTTGAGTGAGGTATGGTATTTTGAACAACCTCAGTTTGGATTTTTCTTATTTTATAATTTGGATTTCTCCTGTTTTGTTATTCACACTGGTCATTTCTTCATGTAAGGCAATGGCATTACTATCAAGTGTTCACGACACACTTCCACAAATATATCTTATTACTGATGGTTCTGTTGATGATGAGCATAACATCTGCCAAACTACAAAAACTGAGCTCACCAACAGAGGATCTAAATCTCCCCGAATTTCTACTTTCGGACTAGGTAATATTATTGTTATTTCCGAGCAAAGCACCATTTTTTAGTACCTTATTTCTTGACTTGAACTAAAGTTGTCATAATTTTATATGCAAGTGTTAATTCCTCTGCAAACAAAAAACTATGTGTAATTTAATAGGATTGCTAACTCTATGATTCGTAACTATTGTGAATCAAACTATGTTTTTCTCTTTCTTGTGTAGTTTGTCAAATTATGTTTTAGATATTACATGTTTTCTATTTTTTCTGATGTTGTGACTTGAATATGTTAGGATCGTATTGCAACCACTATTTCCTGCACATGTTAGCTTCAATTGGCAAGGGACATTACGATGCTGCACTCGAGATAGGTACCCATGGTTTTTGTCTTTGCATTATGATCTTGCTTCATGTACCTTTCCTATATAGTTTATGTATAATTAGGAATGGATATGGTAGCTTTTTGATGTATTGCAAATATAAGATGTAATCAGTTCTAGCTGTGGTTATATATACATTTTATCCAATGTCCAAAATCTCCTTGACGTGGACAAAAAATTAATTGTATCTTCTTGTATTCTGGGTCTTCAGAGCTAGCAAGCTTTTTTGTTCTGTTCGCATTTCTCTAGTTTTAACATGTTACAAGGTCTGTGTTTTTATTATGTGTACATTATTGATCTAGGGTTCAATGAACAAATTTAGTCTTTCAAAAATCACCACTATGATTGCTATATGCGCAATGGACTATTAAATATAAAAATATATGGTTTTAACCAATTTTTTTTTACTGAATCTGTTATCTAGCATCAATCGAGAATCAGATTCTTAAGTGGTTCAGGAGAGCATCAACTACAATTGTGGCAAATATCTCCATTGATGCTATGACACATCTTGATGAATTCGAAGTGAGTTTGTGCATGATTAATTAGTTATTATTTTTGTTACTTTTTTATTTTAAATGCTTGTGACAGTACAGCTTTATAAAACTACCTTAGCATGTTTAATTGTGGAGATGCAGATGTATAGATTAAAAATTGTACTGTATAATCCATGATAAGCTTTTCTTTTTTTAAAATAAAATTTCCATTGTGTGTTCTTCAGATTATACGAGTTCTTGGTAACTATTCTATTTGTCAATAAGGAAACTAACATCTTTTTAGGCCGGGTTGGTGGCCAGTCAAGATTCTGCATGTTTTATCTAGAACACGCAAGAACCACATATCATTGTATTAAGAAGAAAGATTCTGCAAGTTTAGCTGGAAAGTACCGGTTTGGTTGTCTAATTGCCGTTTTTTTATTCTTTAGGTGGATTCTGAGTACATTCCAGACCTTTCAGCAAACTCTCCTTTGTGTGTATCTGGAAAATATCAAGGAAAATTCCCAGAGACAGTTAAAGCTAAAGGTTACTTAGCTGGCATGAAGGAAATATCGATTGAACTGAAGGTCCAACAACTAAAGGAAATACCCCTTGACAAAGTAAGATGCTTAAGCTATTTTTTGTACATTATTTTTGTGACTTCTCTACTTGAGTTTCGACTTGGGACAAAACTGCAACATGATAATACTGACTTCTTGATCAATCAAAGTTTGGGTAGCCAACTAGTGCATCGCAAAAGTAACCTGGAGATAAAGAGTTTCCACAAAATCATATGTTCTTCTGGACAGTGGACACACCTATACTAAAACTCACCTTTTAAAGTTTCACTTGGTAGGATTGGTTTTATTTATGTTGACTGGAATACTTAATCATTAAGAAGTTTTAGTTTTAAACTTTTCTGAAACAATGTGTGTTATTATTGCAAAAAATTTCCTGGAAGGCTGTGCTTTTTAGATAGTTTGGTCAAAACATGTGTAGTTGTCCAAAAAATTATTTATTCATTAAGGATCTTTATGTATGAATTTCAGGTATTGGTGACACAACAGATTGATCTTATGACAGCAAAGGCATGGCTTTCTGCAGACAAACAACTGGAGAGAAAGGTGGGGTATTTGGTCAGACAAATGGTTGCACTAGGGTGTGTTTGGTTTATGGCCCTAGCAGTTCCAAGCAAAAATTTGGGCATGCCAAGGAAACTTGGCGTTCTTTTGGTTGGGTGCCAAAGTTTTGGTGGCTAGCCAAGCCCAATTCTGTCCGACAAAAAAAATTCTATAGTGAACTCTGGTGGCAAAATGGCCTTCTCAATTTTGGCTAGACTAATATTTGGCTTAGCCACAAAAAAAAGGACAAATTTTGACTGGCCAAAGCATGGCCTTTTCTTTTTGCTTTGCCTGCACCACCCTAAATTTCCTTGGCTTTACATATCCTTTTGCCCTAGAGGCCTAGACCCAAAATTTGATCTCAATGTTGGTGTAAATTGAAGGGCAAAGTAACAGAACTGAAAATGCACTGCTATTTACTGTGAGAGAAACTATGAATAAACATGTTTGTTCAACTTCATTCTGATTTGGCAAAGATTTTTAGACTTTTAGAAATGCTTTTGAAAAGAACACACCACAACACAGCAAAACAAGCTCCAACTAACCTTTGTAGTGAGTAGTTTTTTTTAATTTGGTTTCTCTCTTGCACATCTTTGAATAAAAGGGATTCTTCTCAATCTTGCAGGTGATTAAATTAAGCATACAAAATGGTGTTCCATCGGAGTACACAAATATGATCTTACTCCAAACAAATCTGGATAAAGTAGATGGAACACAAAAGGTAGGTCCAACATGTTATTCTTCGATGATATTCATTCTTTTCCAAATATAAATCAGTTGAAAGTGGTCTGTTCATATATGGAGGCAATAATTATAGCTCATAACTATTTGCTTGCTAGTTGGCTGCAGTTATAAATAATTTGATGTGAAGGGACTTGTTGCTGAGCTTTGTGTACTTGAACAGGTCAAGCAAAAACTAAAAGGACAGAAAGGCAGAGATGAGATCCCGCTCCATGGCCTGAAACTGGGATTCGGTAACAAAGACGCTACAAGGGAAAATCTAATCACAGGATTTGGGGACATTAATCTTTCAGAGAAATCTGTGATTCTCCAAAAGGGAAAGGGCTGTTGCAGCCGCGTTGCTGACTGCCTCTGCTGCATGTGCTGCATCAAGGCGTGCAACAGGATGAACGACCAGTGCGCCATTCTAATGGCACAGATCTGCACGGCTCTAGCGTGCCTTGGCTGCTACGAGTGCTGTGCGGAGGTGTGCTGTGGAGGGTCGGAGTCGTAGTAGGAAGTAGGGTAGCCCGGTGGTTGTGTTTTGTATATTGTATGAAAGGTTGGAGATTTGGAGTGTACATAATAGAGTTTGCGGAGCCGGGTTGTGGGGCGAAGATGAAATACAATATATCAGCTTAGATCGACGATCGGTCTTGGTTGTACATTGTCTCTGTTCAAACGTTCTAATCTGCTCTTGTTACCTGCAATGCAAAAGTGGATGACACACTCGAGTAGTATTTCTACTGATGTGTACTTGTTTCTGAATTTCTGGATGTTCAGTGTTGGGTGTTGAATCGTTGTCGTTTATGAGGCTGTTTGGCTCCAGTCACGGCCAAAGCCGCAACGAGGTTGTGGCATATTTTTTTTTTTTTTTTTTTTTTAAGGGCCAACAGCGACGGTATACTGTGTGGCGGCGTGCAACAACAAAACACTCCTGACAATGTGACGCTGGACATAGGGTGACACTCGGAAAACTGCAAAGCCCGTCTAAAGAGAAGTGCAAGTTGCCCAGCATCTGCTCTGGAGGGTGCCAAAACACTATTCGGCGTGCGCGTCGGTCGCACTAGCGGCGCACGTTTGCTGTTCTCGGTACGACTTCCGAAACTGGTACGTAGTGTTTATGGACCGTTTTCTTTTTCGTAGACTGAGCGCGTTGACATACAAGTGGGGTACAAACTTTATAATATGATAACTTCTTTAGAACATATTTATTTTTAATTCTGTTTGCACCATTATATTTATTATGACGAGATCTATAAAACTAGACCCATGTTAGATATATTTTGAGGAAATTTACGTGATTATAAAGTTTTTGTGTCTAGGAGTACAAAGTTTCAAATGTGGTAGTACAAAGTTTCAAAACTTAGAATGCAAAGTATTCAAAATACAAAGTTTCATTTTAGGTGTACAAAGTACATAGCATGTCAGTACAAAGATTGAAATGATCTAGTACAAAGTTTTTGAATTCAGATGTAGAGTTTGAATCCTAAAGTTTTGAACCTAGCTTTACAAATTTATAATATGGTAGTCCAGAGTTTTGAATCTAGTAGTACAATGTGTTGTAACGTGATAGTTCAAAGTTTTGAACTTACCGATACAAATTTGGTAATAGGTTATTTAAAAGTTTTATAAATTCTCAATGTAAATTTTTGAATCTATCAGCATAAAGTTTGTAATGTGATAGTTTAAAATTTAAAGTTTAATTATAAAATTTTAGGATTATAAATACAAAGTTTATAACATGTACTTAAAAGTTTATGATGTTATAGTTTCAAGTTTATAATTATAAGTGTAATGTTTTGAACCGAACAATTCAAATTTTATAATGTCATAGATAAAAATAATGAATCTAGTGGTACAAAGTTTGTAATGTGATAGTTCAAAGTTTATAATTATCTATGTAAAGTTTTAAATGTGATGATATGAAGTTTATAAATTCTAAGTGTAAAGTTTTCAAAGTGCTAGTATAAAGTTTTTGGATTTAGAATGTAATGTTTGAAATGACAAAGTTTTAAAATCTTGAGATAGAAGGTTTGTACCTATATAAAATTTTTAAATTTTGAAAATAAAATTTGAAATTATAAAGTTTTAAATTTTTAAGTATAAATATTTTCTCTCTAATATTGAAATAAAATTTTATTTCAATAAGTGATCATGTGTTAAACATTTTTCCTCTACTATTTTTTAAAGTTGATTTCCTGTCTTTGTGTTATAGCCTATTACTTCTACTTATATATGAAAGTAAAACTATCTCGCCGCCCATTTATTACCCATACATCTGGTACCCCGAAAGAGAAAAATAAATAAGCTAAAAAAAGTGGTTCAAAAAACCAGACATAAGAATTAATATATAAACGTATAAAACTAGACTCCAAAGACTACATATATCTTAGAATGAAACTAGATAGGGGAATCAGACTTCAAAGTACATATGCTAAAACTTAATAATAATTTACTCGGTTCACGCGTCCCTAGCTATTTATGGTTACGTGTCTCTCTTAGTACGCGTGCGCTACTATCATTTCTAGTGCACGCCCGTCCGGTAAGGTTGCCCCTGGAGGGTGGCACTCCGGAAAAACTGCAGAGCCCGTCTAAGGAGAGTGCAAGTTGCCTTGCGCCCTTCTAGATTAGAATGCAGTTGAAGTACATGGTAGGGAAAAAGAAGCTCCATAATTGTGGCCAAATGGCCTTAAACATACTGGTACTTACTGTATTTTACATCCAAAAAAAGTACTAGTAGTATCATTATTAAGAAAGAGTGGGTGCCTTGAAGGTAGCTGGCAGCCTGCGCCACCTCTGGGATAGGGATCGCCGGGCTGCCAATGGGTGGCCGTCCGTGCGATGCGAGAGAGCCGGGACAAGTGTCACGACAGCGTGCTCCCCGTGTCGGGCTTGACACCTGTTTGTTAATGACCGGTTCCTCCCCGCCTAAGCGACCGGATTAGCTAGTGGAGCGCCGCGATTAGATTAGTCCATCGTAAGATCACACTACTCGTACTCCCCACGAGGTCCTCTCCTCCCGATTGCCAGCCGACGCGCGGGGGCCGCGGAGGAGAGAGGAATACGTAGAATAGGGGGAGAATGGCTGGGTGCGTGCGAGCCCACGTCCGCGCGCCGGATTTTCTTGGCTCCAACGGACTGGGGCGCACCACGTCGGTGAATGCCATTGGCTGCCGCGCACAGGACACCTGGGTTAAGTTAAATTCTACGGGGTCTCTGCTTTGACAGTGTGCACAGGGCACCTGGGATCGGGATCCGGCTGTAGCATTGGGCGCCGGAGCCGTCGATCGCTGCGTGCTCTGACATGACGGTGCGTGCTTAATTTGGAGTAGTGTAGAGCACGAACGACGATGGCAAGTTCGCAGCTACTCTGATCCTACGTACTGTCATCCTGCGTATGCGGATCGAGTTCACAACTGTACAAACATCGTTGCCGTGGGAACATCCGTCAGCAGGTACCCAGACGCGAGATACGTACAACAGTGTCGTATGCGGATCGAGTTCACAACTGTACAAATAAGTTCTGATGAAGCTATTAAAACTTTATACACACTCCGTCCTAAATTATTCGTCGTTTTGAATTTTCCTACTATGAATTTAACTGCATTTGTAGAAAATACGTGTGACATTTATATCTCCCAACAAACTTATTAAAAGATTTGATTCAAATATCTTTGTAATGTATTAATTATATACTATAAATATTAATATTTTCTTATATAAAATTAGTCAAATTTGTTAGATATTTATGGAATAGATTGTATGCGAGCGTTTGCTCTGTTTGCGTGCTTTAATTAGATGTGTGGCTTTCCTAAATATATTGTTTTAACTATATATCTAGTCATAGTGTATATCTAAGTGTACAATAAAAGCTATATGTACAAAAAGAAAAGTTAAAACAACTTATAATTTAGAATGGAAAGAGGTATGATCTAGTTAATAATGTCCATGATTCGCCTCGGTATACAGAGAGGATCGGAGGTGCTATTGAACTTTCTTATTATTGAATAAGATTTTTATTACCCAGGAAAACCGACATATTTTCTACTCCACTCAAGTAAGTAAGAGCATCTCCAAGAGTTTGCCAAAAACCACTTGCTATCCTTAGTTTTTTGGCAAAACTAGAAAAAGAAGGCTCCAACAGTTTGGCAAATGACTTGGCAAATTTTGCCAACTTGCCAAAAACCAGCCCATCACTCCCATATTTGTGAGTGGTATGGGACTTGCCAAAATGCCGTCCCTTCGCGCCGCCTGGCACGTGTCCCGCGCCGACCGCGTCGTCGTGGCCGCGCCGCCGTGGCCGGGCGCCGCGATGCACACCGCGCTGGTCCGGTTCGCCGAGGGCGCGCCGGAGCACGAGGTCGCCGTCGGCTGCTGTCGCGCCACCGGCGGCGGCAGGCCCGGGGAGGACGAGGAGCTCTGGGTCAGCGTCGACGGCAAGCGCGCCGTGCACGCGCGCCGCCTGCGCTGGAACTTCCGGGGCAACCAGACAGTGTTCGTCGACGGCGCGCCCGTCGACGTGCTCTGGGACCTGCACGGCTGGTGGTTCCAGGACCCGCCAGGCCGCGCCGTCGTCATGCTCCGCGCCAGGACCGCGCTCGAGAGCAGGCTCTGGCTTGACGAGGAGGCCAGGGCGCCCGGCTTCGCGCTCCTCGTGCAGGCCTTCAAGGCGCCGGCGACAGCGATGCAAGAATCACAAGCGATGACGACGTTGTTTTTAGCAAGTTAAAAATAACAAACTGTTGGAGATGCTCTTATTTTTTACTTGTCATATGTTTTAGCAACTTGCCAAATCATAAGATATGACAAGTGAGTTTTGACAAACTCTTGGAGATGCTCACACCCCATGTACATGTAGATGCGACTGTGCAATTTGGCCACTACCATCAATATAACTAGCCATGAGTTTAGGCTCCCTAGCTAACCCTATTTAATTCAGGGGGGAGGGGACCCTGCAGGTTGCATCCAAAGGCCAAAGGCCAAAGGCCAAAGCCACAGCCACAGCCACTCCAACTCTCTTTTCTTTCACTGCATGCTTAGCTTCTCTCTGCGCCCTGGAAACCCACTCTCCCAGTGAATGTAGTGGATGCATAGCCAAAGTCGGCGGCGTCCTGACTGACCAATCACGTACAGGACACCTTCAAAACCCTGGAACCGATCGAGCTTCTGTTGCTGCCTCCCAGCCAGCCGGCTTCCCTGCCGCCCTTGCAAACTGTCTCTCTCCGTTCACAGGGCACGGCTAATCCTTCTCCGGGAGCAGTACGTGCAAGACATGGGGGTAAATTCCACTGAAAAGCTCGCAGCTAGCTAGCTTTTGGTTTTCATCCACTGACCGCTATATATTCTTCCATGAGTACGTTCTTTTCCGCGGTTAATTTTGCATTGTCTGCACTCTGCAGATCATGAACTGGATGCAGAATCGCTTCAGTGGTAAACACGACAAGAGGCGATCCGAGGCCGCCGCCGCCGCCGCCGCCTTTAGCTCAGGCTCAGGCTCAGCTCACGGTGAGTGATTCCTTTCGTAGCTAGCACGGTGGTTGTCACCTCGCCTGCGCATGTCTCGTGCTGACGAATCGAATGAACTGGCCGCTCTTGCATTGCATGTCATGTCATGTCATGCATGATGCTGCATTTCTACGTCAGAAAGCTGCCGCCGCCAAGACCAGGCGCGCGAGTACGACAAGGGTCTCCTCTCGATCGGTACGCTGGGCGACGACCCACCGCCGTCGGCGGCGTGGGACGGAGCCCCGCCGCGCGCGTCGCAGGCCGACGTGCTGGACTTCACCATCGAGGAGGTGAAGAAGCTGCAGGAAGCGCTGAACAAGCTGCTCCGGCGCGCCAAGTCCAAGTCCACCAGCTCCTCCCGCGGGTCGGGCGCCACCGACGACGAGGACCGCGCCAGCCAGCTGCCGCTCGACAGGTTCCTCAACTGCCCCTCCAGCCTCGAGGTCGACCGGAGGATCTCCCTGAGCCTGAGGCACGCGGCGGGGGACGACGACAACGGCGACGCGGCGTTCTCGCCGGACACACAGATCGTACTGAGCAAGGCCAGGGATCTCCTCGTCAACAGCAACGGCGCCGCCATCAAGAAGAAGTCATTCAAGTTCCTCCTCAAGAAGATGTTCGTCTGCCATGGCGGCTTCGCCCCCGCACCCAGCTTGAAGGATCCAGTTGAATCAAGGATGGAGAAGGTACGTACGGTGCCTGTATTATCTAATTTATATTAGCGACGCACATGAAATATATCTCAATCCATGTCGTCTTGTCAGCCAAAGTTTATACAAATGCGAATATATGATTATCTATCTATGGTTCTCTCCTTCTGTTTTCGAGTGGTGCACACACAGTTGTTCAGATCGATGCTTCAGAAGAAGATGAACGCTCGCCCGAGCAATGCTGCAGCGTCATCCAGGAACAGTAAGTACTACCTCGATGACAAACCGAGTGGGAGGATGATGATACGGGATGGTGGTCGCCACGATGAAGAGGATGATGAAAAGGGCTCTGACAGAATCAAGTGGGACAAAACTGATACTGACTGTAAGAACACGTACTATGCATATTTGCAATGAGCTCTGCCAGTAAGCAGCATGCATGGATCACTGAATGAAATTTCTTGCGCTTTAATTTGCAGTCATTGTTCTGGAGATCTAAATCAAGAGGCTCGAGTTCAAGGTCACCGTAGTATCCATCATGTGGTAATAAGCTACATTAAAACACGCTGCAATTAAAAGTATAAATTGGCTGTCAATGTTGTATGATATACGAGATGACAGTGTTGTTCTTTTTGTAAGTTCATTATTAATTGGATGCTGGTGCTAAAATTTTGGTGGTTTGATCTTTCGCAGTGTATGATCTAGTGATATGGCCTTGACTCAGAAGAGAAATCCCATTATAATGGTGCGACAATAACCCCTATTGAAGAAATATTCAGTTGAACGGCAAATCGATCAGACGGGATTAATGCCCGCACCAGGGTGTAATACTGAATGAAGATCACAATTCACACGTACGTTGGCGGTCTTGGTCATTCAAGCGCCTGTTCATAGGAAGAATATATGATGGCCTTGACCCATATAGGAAGAATCTTCAGATGCCATATATATATGTTATATTGTTCCATATACTATACTATCCTCCTACTACGCATTATACTGTGCTCTTTTTCATCCTGTGGGCTAATTAAGAGAAAGTGGTTTCCTTCAGTTAGTGAACGTAACCCGGCCTGATGATAAATTTTTATTCAGTTGTGACCCCATCTCAAGAACATGGCATTTCCTCATATGAAACATATGGTTGCGTGAAATTTATTTATATATATACCTGAAGTCCCGGGTGTACAGAAGTAGCATTGCAAGTTGGGTGCTCTGAACATGCTTATTACCGAAACCGGAAAGCGCTAGGCTGGACCTGAAAGTACAGCCGAAATCTCCATTGGCCGTCAGGATCAGAGGCAGCTCCCCGGCACATTTGTGTGTGCTCGTGCCCAACTGTGGGAAAAAAGGCGCCAAGGAGTCAGTGCCAAGCAACATTGTACACCTTTGGCAGATGCCGATGTGTGCCACTGAATATATATGCGCTGCTCATCACTACTCACTGTAATCATATACTGCAGATATAATGCAGCAGTAGTAGTAATAGAGTAGTAGATATGGTAGTAATACTTCTAATTAACTTGATAGATAGAGATGGTTCCTTATGAGGATCTCCACTCTCTAGAGACATCTGGTCTTTGTTAGTTAAGGGAAGGATCCTAGGGATCCACAAGATGAAAGGCTTCCACCCAAAGCTAGACGACCTACTAGTCCGTATTGTTTAGTTGAGCTCAAAGCTCATGCATTTGTTTTCTCCCCGGCTGTGCAAGAATGTTTGGGCAGGGCAGAGACACCTACCTATGATTCATCGTTGGTGCATATGCATGGAGGGATGGATCGATGCATAAAACTATCGGAAAATGGGCGAATTGTGGTGTTCTAGGAGAGCCGAGAAGCTGCCGCGATGTGGTCCTGAATCGCGTGTCGCTTTTCGTTTTTTTTTTTCATTAAAAAAAAAAAAGAATGGCTAGCTGCTAGTACGGAGAGCCTCCCTTTTCTCTTGTATTATTTTATTTTTCTCAATGTGATTCTAGCAGATAATCAACTCTGAATGTATCGTATCTTCGGCGAATCGGTGTGATATGCAGATAAGATCGCTCGCAGTCGCAGGCATATCACTATCACCCTGGGAACTAGAGGATTCAGATGTCGACTCGATCACTGGCTTGACTGCCGGTGAATGGCATGCTAGCTCAAGATTTTGGAGAGGATCTGGATCTGTCGGAGCGAGTTGTTCTTTTGTGCTGTAGATTTTGGTCCTAATAATGTTTCCTCGTGAATTTGAGTCGGTTTTTAGGCGTAGGTCTTCGAGTATATATAACAATGTATCTGAACCATCTGATGCATTTATGGGTTTCCAGCTACTGAATACATACAGCATTACTCGACACACAGCTTGCATAGAAGTAGAAGGATGAAAATTTCCAGCAGTATATGCGGTTAATCAGCGAGGTAATCAGATGAGATCGCGCAGCTATATCACCATGGGAACTCGGAACACCAGCTGGGATTCTCTGTTGACGGACAGCAGTTGAGCCTTGTACGACTAGTTGTATGGACCATAGTACTCGAGTTTATATCAACTGTGATCAGATCACAACAGGCTTTCGTCTCGCATGAGAGCCCAGTTCGTCTACGGCAGCTAAGGAGCTGATGCCACTAGACGAGGTTATCTGTCACGGAGAATCTTGCGATTTGAGCAAACGTTGCTACACTGACACTGGCTGGCGTCCACTGCTTGCATGCTAGGTCGACGAACATGTCAGCAACAGCTCAGTGACGGGCGGTTTACCACCACCAACCAGCCAGACAGCTCACTATGCTTCCGATCACACAAAACCAAGAACCAACACAGCCTATATAAGCCATGAATCACTAACCTCTAACACAGCGTAAACATCGAACCAAAACCACCACAGCCGATGGAAAAATAGAATAACCACCACCAGCCCGTGCATAAATAAAGGAACTGCGAGCAAACAACAGTAGAAACAGAAATCCACCCAGACGGTGTTTTGAATTAAAGCAAATTAACTCTGGTACCGGTACATTCGACTCGACTAGGATCCAAAAACCTCACGGCAACATCACTAGCCACACAAAGCAGACACAACTATAGATAAATTAGGCCGGTGCATTGCCCGCCACCACCATCACCATCGCCACCACAAGAAAATTTCTGCAACGCAACAGGATTCATCAGTTAGTCAGCTCTGAACCAACACATCGAAAGCAGAAAAGTTAATGTGTAAATAACATGATGAGTATGGGCCAATATAATGAATAGGTTAAAGCAACATCCTAGTAATACTACTGCAGCTGTAAAGATAAGTGCTGGACGACTCACAAATCTTGTTGAAGGCGACAATGTCACAGCTCTGGACAAACTCGTTCACTGGCTCTTCGCAGAGATAGTCTTCGATTAGAGTGTCAACAGACACGAGGTCGTCGACGATGGTCATCATGATTTGCAGCTTCTTGATGCCATATCCAACTGGGACAAGCTTGGCTGCAAAGGGCAGAAGATGTTCACAGAAGAAACATAGCTAAATGGTAAAGCAGGTATAAGATTCACTAAATTTTGTTGGAAACTGAGGTAACATACATGCACCCCAGAGGAGGCCTTCCATCTGGACATTCCTAACAGCTGCCTCGAGCTTGGCCATGTCAGTTTCATCATCCCATGGCTTCACATCAAGTAAAACCGACGACTTCCCAGCTGACAAGGTATTGCAAGGTTAGAACCAAAGTTCTTGGGTAAGAAAACAAAGCCATGACAAAAAATATAGCAGTAGCAAGGATGTCTTTATAGTGAAGTGGCAAGACAGTGTGTGATGATAATAAAACAGAGAAATATGCACGTTGACATACATTCTTTCTTCTTGCCAGAAGCCTTGGCAGCTGCAGCACGCTCTTCAGCAGCCTTCTTCTCCTCTTCAGTCTCCTCACCAAAAAGGTCAACGTCATCATCATCATCCTCCTCGTCAGCAGCTGGGGCCTGTGGTCATTAGAAAATGCAATTCAGTGACAACAAGATACTGAGAAATTTGTATTTCTGATATTGAACCACATGACTTTAGAAAACAATAATAATTCAAACCAGCGATAAGCAGAAACAATGTGAGCATATAAAACTACTAACAATTTTCAGCTAAAAAAATCACAAAGAATTAGCACAACACTTATAAGAATTAGCACAACACTTCTATTCACTTAGGAGCCATTTGAAATCCTTTTGATCCTTTCATTTGGAGGAATTGAAATCTACTTTAAACTTGTCGGGGAACACCAAAAGGGTACCCCCAATCAACGCAAAATCAATAGGTCAAACCTAGAACGCCAATTAATAACAAAACCTAGCAAGTATAACCTTCTAAAAAGTCAACTCCTCGAGCCCTCCGCAGCCATACATCGCTCCTCGATACCCCACGCAGGGACCTCGAGCCTCTCTGGCGCGCGACAGCCTATCCCTCGAGACCTTCACACGCCTCCCTCGAGCGGCACGGACACCGGATACCAGCCCCATACTGAAGCGCACTCCGGTCCACCTACTCCGGTCACGTCTTCTGGTGCACGGCGACGTGTGCCACAGTAAACCGGAGCCAGTCAAATCTCGCTTTCACCTCAGGCATGGGCAAAAAGGCGCAGGTACGGCACTGTTGGGCCATGCCCCGCACTGAAGCGCACTCGAGCCTCATCCCGAGGCCTGGGTTCCCGCTGTACGCCCGGGCGTTCGGGACTTGCCCATACCTGCGGGGCTCGACCCCCCGTAGGCGCCACCTCGAGTCCGGCTCCACGCCCTCGAGCCTTGCCCTAACCGCTTTCATGCTATTGGAGGACAGGTACCCCAAGACCCGGAGGGACCCGTCGCATCCTGTACATGCCGGAATGGGCGCTGTACGGCCTCCACGTCGCCACGCCCCCACGTCCCCCCCCTGGGAGGCCACGCTCCAAGGACGCCTCAACAGCAACGCCCACTTCGGCTCCAGTGGCCCCGACAAGACAGGATTCCTACCCTTCGCCATATCGAGCGCTGTACATACCATCCCTGTGTACCACTGGCCTCCTCTTGCCCTATAAAAGGGGGGCGCCAGGCCCCTCGCGGATACGTTTTTTGACACAACTCCAAGAGACAACACACGGGTCCACCACGCACACACACACGAGTCCGGCTCCGGTCCACGCTCATTGAGCTTGTATTGCCCCTGTACAAGCACTTAGGTTGCAAGTAATACGAGAACCCTCCTCCCCCGCTGGACGTAGGGCCCTCTTTGCCCAACCAGAATAAATTCTTGTGTCATCTTGCATCACCATCCAGGAAGAGAACACGCGATCATATTACTTTTGGTGTCATAACCCCCCGGGTCGAAACACCGACAGTTGGCGCGCCAGGTAGGGGCCTTCGCTGTCTGCCGCTGATTCTCGTTGTTTTTCTGGATGGCTTCATTTTCCTCCCCTCCTTCGTCCTCTCGGCTGGTGCCGTCGTCTGGTTCGGGAGCCTCGAGTTCTGGCCACCGGCAACGGCAACGAGCTGACGCTGCTCTCCTCCACGGAGGCCTGAGCGAAGGGCGTGTCGCGCCACCCGCGCGGGGGGCATGGCGCGTCGCCACCGCGCAGCGGCGCCGTCCGTCACCATCGACGCCGTGCACGGGCGGTGCCCGCGGCGCACGCCCCTTCCTCTGCGCCGACGCAGAGTCCCCGAGGGGAGACCTGCCCGGCGCACTGCCGAGACTTCTAGGGCGCGCGGCGCACACCCCCATCGAGTTCTCTTTCTTCACGCGCACGAGTGATGGAGCCTTGAGAAGAATGGAAAGGGAAAAGAAGGCCCAGGGGGGTGGAGGAGGAGGAGGTCCCTCAGCTAGAGAGACCGTATGGTTGTGACGCCAAAGGATGGGGAGTAGAGTCCGAGTGGGAGAAGGGGCGAGAGCGTGGAGGAGAAAGAGGCGGGGCGTAGAGCGGGAGGGGAATGGAGGGGGTCAGTACGGTGGACCGGGAGCCTGCCGAGGCCAGCGTCCCTTCGACACCACCAGTCCTCCTCCTCTCTCGGGTGTGCCGCACCCACGCCAGCTTTCCCGTTCCTACAACCCGCTACAGTTTCAGCCCCACATCTCTCGGCGAGCTCCGTCAGGACCGGGCGTCCCAGAGCGGGAGGAGCGTCCGGCGTATCCTCGAGCCACCCCAGACCTGAGATCTTCTACACCCCGCACGACCTCGCCTCTCTGCACTACCATCTATCCCCTCTCCGAGCCAACCTTCGGGGAGTGGTACCGCGACTAACAGTCCCGGCACGAGCCAGGGGCGGCGCGCATCAGCTCCGACTTCCGACGAGTACGACTACCAACGACCCTTACCTCTGGATCCTAAGGGAGTGCTCCAGCTCGGGGAGTCGTAAGCGATCACGAGGACCACGACGACTCACAAGCAGTGCCGAGCGCTCAACCCTCGAAGGGAGAAAGGAGGAAAAAGAGCTGGCAGGCGGGTCATAAAATAGAGGGAGGAACTAACACGACCTCCTCAGGCCTGACTCCCTCTGCTCCCAGGGGAGACGTGCTGCGGCATGCGGGTCACCGCAGCAGGGAGGAACGAACCCCCCGTACTGGCTGCTGCCAGTCTCTCGACAGGCCATCGTCAATCATGATCACGCCTTCTTCCATCGCCCCTCAATCTCCAACCTCTTCTTCCGCCTCGAAAAAACCCTAGTGCAGGAGCCAGCCCAGCCTCGAGGCGCCGGCGCTCGTGGCCGCGCTCGAGCGTTCCACCGGCAGATCCTCGAGGACGGGCCCCAGCACGCCCCGATGTTCCTTTTTGCGCCGCCAATCGAACGTGGTTCGGCCTCAATGCTCTTCTCCGCGATGGGCTGGCGGCCGCGATCATACCGCCCTCCGTCTCCCACCCTGACGCCAGGCGCATGCTCGGAAATGAAGAACCTCCTCGAGACAGCCGCTGTGCACAGCCGAGAGCTCAGCCTCTCGACGGTGTCGCCGCTGTGCGGCTCGGGGAAGCCAGCAGACGCGCCCGGGCAACGAGCGGGAGATGACGGGGAGGTAGCCAGCCCGGGACGGATCGTCGACACGACCGGCCGTCTCGACCCTGCCCCAACGACGCCCTCAACGACATCAACCGGGGCTCAAGGACAAGGGGGCCCAGAGCGTGGCTATAGCGCCCATCGAGGGGGCGCTACGACAGTGACGAGGACCGGCAAGTCCTCGGCCCCGGGCCCCAGAGTCTTCAGCCGGGGCATCCGCAGCTCAACCCTCCCCGACCGCTTCCGACCACCGACCAACATCGTGAAGTATGACGGGGAGGTCCGGCCCAAGCTCTGGCTCTCGGACTTCCGCCAGCTTGTCACTAGGCGAAGCAAAAAAACGGACACCGTGTATCATACCCAACGCCCACTTTACCTCTCACACTCACCTCCCACCACCGCCCGCCCGGCTCGAGGGCTCCCCCCGGATCGAATCGACGACTGGGCCGACCTAGTCAGGTCTTCGACGGGAATTTCAAGGGAACTTGCGTGCGCCCAGGCAACCCCTGGGATCTACGGCGTTGCAGGCAGGCAGCGGACGAGCCCCTCCGCGACTTTGCTCGGCGGTTCTCGAAGCAGCGCCTCGAGCTCCCCCACGTGCCTGATGAGGACGTCTCATCTCAGCGTTCCTCGCGGGCACGACATGCCAAGAGCTAGTTCATGAGCTAGGACGCTACTACCGTCCCAGGACAATCGAGGACCTGATGGATCGTGTCACCAGCTTTGCCCTCAAGCGACGAGGCAGTGGGGGCCTTCTTTGGCCGCTCCACGGACAAAGGTAAGGCGGTGACCGCGCCAGAGGGCTCGAACAAGGGCGACGACGCCAAGAACCGCAACACAACACAAAACAAAAAGAAGAAGAAAAAAGCAAAAGTCAGAAGGCGAAGCGCGACGCCGACGACGACAACGATGAAGAAGTGCTCATGGGCACCCTCGACCATAAGAAACCTCGAGGCCCCCCTGACGGGGCTGTTTTCGACCAGATGCTCGAGGACCCCTGCCCTTATCACAAGGGCCTCGTGAATCATAAGCTAAAAGACTGCCGACTGTTGAAGGGGTTCTACTCCAAGCTCGGTGACAAGAAGGAAGACACGCCTAAGAGCAAGGACAACAATCGACGCGACGACGGTGACGCGGGTTTCCCCCCGGTGCGCGACTGCTTCATGATCTACGGGGCCCAACCGTCGGGCTCTCGGCTCAACAGAGAAAGAAGGAGCGCCGGGAAATCTTTGCACTCCGCCACGAAGCACCCCGGTACCTCGACTGGTCTGATGCGCCGATCACGTTCGACCGTGACGACCATCCGGATCATGTCATAAATCCAGGAGCGTACCCTCTTGTCGTCGACCCCGTCATCATCGATGTACGGTTCTCCAAGGTGTTGATGGATGGGGGCTCGAGCCTCAGCATCATATACCTCGAGACCCTCGACCTCCTGGGGATTTCGAGGGACCAGCTCCGACCCAGCGTCGGGGGGTTCCACGGAGTCGTACCTGGGAAGAAGGCACCCCCCCGGGCGCATCGACCTCCCTGTCTGCTTTGGCACGCCGGCCAACTTCCGCCGGGAGACGCTCACCTTCGAGGGGTCGGGTTCCAAGGACCTACCACGCAATCATCGGCAGGCCCCGGCTATGCTAAGTTCATGGCGGTCCCCAACTACACGTACTTGAAGCTCAAAATGCCGGGGCCAAAAGGGGTTATCACCGTCGACACCTCCTACGAGCACGACGTCACCACTGCGACGTGGAGTGCGTCGAGCGTGGGGAGGCAAACGTCCAACTCGACTCGCTCGAGGCCCTAGCCGCCCTGGCCACCGAGGAGGCCCCTGCTGCAAAGCGCCACGCTGGCACCTTCGAGCCGGTGGAGCACACCAAGCAGATACCCGTCGACCCGACCTCGACCAACGGCAAGACGCTGACCATCAGTGCCAGCCTCGAGCCTAAATAGGAAGCAGTGCTCGTCGACTTTCTCCGCGCGAACATCGACATGTTTGCGTGGGACCCCTCGGACATGCCGGGCATACCGAGGGAAGTCGCCGAGCACGCCTTGGAGATCCAGGCCGGGTCCAGACCGGAAGCAACGCCTGCGCCGCTTCGACGAGGAGAAGCGCAGGATCATCGGCGAGGAGGTGCACAAGCTTTTGGCGGCCGGGTTCATCAAGGAGGTATTTCACCCAGAGTGGCTAGCTAACCCTGTACTAGTTAGGAAAAAGAATGGAAAAGTGCGGATGTGTGTAGACTACACTGGTCTGAATAAAGCATGTCCAAAAGTTCCATTTCCTTTACCTAGAATTGATCAGATTGTCGATTCCACTGCGGGGTGTGAAGTACTTTCGTTTCTCGATGCGTATTCCGGCTACCACCAGATTAGAATGAAAGAATCTGACGAGCTCGCTACCTCTTTTGTTACGCCTTTTGGTATGTATTGCTACGTTACAATGCCCTTCGGCCTTCGAAACGCCGGGGCAACGTACCAACGTTGCATGCAGCATATCTTCAGCGAACACATAGGCAAAACCGTCGAGGCCTACGTCGATGACATCGTGGTTAAAACCAAGAAAGTCGGGAACCTCATCAGCGATCTCGAGACCACGTTCGAGTGCCTCCGGGCTAAGAATGTGAAAGCTCAACCCCGAGAAATGTGTCTTTGGTGTGGCTCGAGGCATGCTGCTGCTTGGCTACATTGTCTCACACGGGGGATCGAGGCCAACCCCGAAAAAATCTCAGCAGTCACGAGGATGGGCCCAATTCGAGACCTCAAGGTGTACAGAAAGTGACAGGCTGCCTAGCCGCTCTCAGCAGATTCATCTCGAGTTAGGGGAAAAAGCACTACCCCTCTACCGCCTGCTGAAGAAGACGGAACGCTTCGCGTGGACTGTCGAAGTCGAGGAGGCCTTAACCAAGTTGAAGGGGTTGTTGACTTCCGCGCCAATTCTCGTGCCACCGCGACCCGCCCAGGGTGGCGATCCCGCGAGCCTCTCCTCTACGTGGCCGCAACCCCTCAGGTGGTCAGCGCGGTCATAGCCGTCGAGAGGCGCGAGGAGGGTCATGCGTTGCCAGTCCAACGGCCGGTGTACTTCACCAGTGAGGTGCTCTATGAGGCCAAGATCCGGTACCCGCACATCCAGAAGCTGCTCTACGGCATCATCATCACGAGACGCAAGCTCCAGCACTACTTCCTCGCTCATCCCGTAACGGTGGTGGCCATCCTTCCCCCTCGGCGAGATCATCAACAATCGGGAGGCCACGGGGCGCATCGCCAAGTGGTCCGCCGAGCTAATGGGGGAGGCCATCACCTACGCCCCGCGAAAAGCCATCAAGTCACAAGCGTTGGCAGACTTCGTTGCTGAGTGGACCGACACCCAGCTCCCGCCGCACAAATCCAAGCCGAGCTCTGGACCATGTACTTCGACGGATCCCTCATGAAGACGGGGGCAGGCGCATGCCTGCTCTTCATCTCACCCCTCGGAGTCCACATGCGCTACCTGCTACGCTTACACTTTCCCGCCTCCAACAACGTCGCTGAGTACGAGGCCCTCGTCAACGGGCTGCGCATCGCCCTCGAGCTCGGGGTCCGACGCCTCGATGTTCGAGGGGACTCGCAGCTCGTCATCAACCAGGTTCGATCCCAAGATGGAGGCATACTGCGGGGAGGTGCGCAAGCTAGAAGATAAGTTCTACGGCCTCGAGCTCCACCACATAGCTCGAAAGTACAACGAGGCCACAGACGAGATGGCGAGGTTGGCGTCCACGCGCGGCACCGTTCCACCAGACGTCTTCTCGAGGGACGTTTTCGAGCCATCCGTCCAAATCGGCCCGGGGGCCGGCCCCTCGACGCCACCCCTCGAGACAGACGCGGGGGCTCGACCGTTAACGCCACCCCTCGAGAACGACACCTCGACATCCGATGAGGCAATGCAGATTGATACGCCCGCCTCTTCTTCATCACGACCCCGACGACTGGCGGACGCCCTTCCTCGACTACCTGACGCAAGGCGTGCTACCAGAAGACAAGACGGAGGCCTGACGCATCGCTCGAAGGGTCAAGACCTACGTCATCTACGGCAACGAACGAGAGCTGTACCGTCGAAGCCCATCGGGAATCCTTCAACGCTGCATCCCCCTCGAGGAGGGACGCAGGCTCCTCGACGACATGCACTCGGGGGCCTGCGGCCATCACACAGCGCCGAGGACCTTGGTAGGGAACGCCTTCCGACAAGGCTTCTACTGGCCAACCGCCATCGGAGACGCCAAGCGCCTGGTCCAAGCTTGCCAAGGGTGTCAGTTTTACACTAAGCAAACGCATCAACCCGCGCACGCCCTGCAGATAATCCCCATTACTTGCCCGTTTGCCGTCTGGGGGCTCGACCTCGTGGGTCCCCTCAAGATGACAATCGGAAAGTACACGCATGTGCTCGTGACCATCGACAAATTCACCAAGTGGATCGAGGCCAAGCCCATAGGCGACCCCACCTCCGAGAAGGCGGTCGAGTTCATCGCCGACATCATGTACCGGTTCGGTGTGCCTAATGTCATCATCACCGACAATGGCACCCAATTCACGGGCAAAAAGTTCACCAACTTCTGCGACGACAACAACATTCGCGTGACCTGGGCCTCGGACGCATACCCTCAATGCAACGGGCAGGTCGAGCGCGCCAACGGGCATGATACTCCATGGGCTGAAGCCGAGGCTGTTCAAGACCCTCAAAAATTTCGGAAAGGGGTGGGCCGCAGAGCTCCCCTCGGTGCTGTGGGGCCTCAGGACTACGCCGAGTCGAGTCACCGGGTTCACTCCGTTTTTCCTAACCTACGGCGCCGAGGCCGTCTTGCCTACGGACCTCGAGTACGGCTCACCTCGACTTCGAGCCTACGAGGAGCAAACCAACGACGAAAAGCTCGCCAACGCCAAGACCAGCTCGAGGAGGCCCGAGACGTGGCGCTCATCAACTCCGCGCGCTACCAGCAAACACTTCGACGCTACCACAACAAGCACGTGCGCAAGAGGGACCTAGCGGTGGGGGACCTCGTGCTTCGACGCTTGCAAGATAATCGAGGGCGCCATAAGCTCACCCCTCCATGGGAGGGCCCATACACCGTAGCTGAGGTGCTCAAGCCAGGAACGTACAAGCTCTACGACGATCAAGGCAGGATCCTGGCGAACGCATGGAACATATCTCAGCTACGTTGCTTCTACCCTTAAGGGCCTCGAGGCCTTGTTCATTTTATTGATTTGTACAAACACGTTAATATGAATGAGCAAACTCGTGCACCATCTTTCATATTACTTAGCAACTTAAGGTAGCCTCGACCCTGCCTTGCTCAGGGTCGAGCCTCCCTCGGGGGCTGACAGGGGGGACCCCCCCGACTCCGGAAAAAGCGCGTTTTCTTTTCAAAAATTCGACCCTGTTCTCGACTCATACCTCGAGCGAACTAGCAACGTCTAAGTCCGAAAATACCTCGAGCCTCCAAGAGTCGGGAGGTGTCGACGTAGACGGCCACCTACGCCCCCGGGCTACGGTACCCTACCTACGCTTCCCCTCGAGGAACTCGTGACACGTATCGAAGGAACTCGGACCAAGCCGGTTGAAGCTCGAGCTAGAGACAAAGAGAATTGATCAAATAAATTGGAAAAAAAAACAACTTCTTTAAATAAACAAGTCATATATACACATGATTGGCCTCGTCAGGCCACAAGTAATGACATAAATTTTTACAAAGGGCCTCGATGCCCAAATTTGACACGCAGGTCTCAATCCTCGTCGGTCTGGTACTCTCCTCCCGAGATCTTTCCGCGGCGGGCTCGGCCTCGACGGCCGGGCCAGGAGAAGGGGGGCCACCTACACCGTTGTCCGCATCCGGAGCAGCACATCCTCCTCGAAGAGCTTCGCGAGCGCCGCCCCGGCTTGTCCACCTTCTCGAGGATCTTGTCGACGCGGCGATCGTTCCATTCCTCGTCCCTCCCCTCAATCTCAATGAAGCCCTTGGCGACGACATTGACCGGAAGCGGAAGGCGGAACGGACGGCCGCGAGCGCCTGCTGACGCCATGGTGGAGAGCGTGCCGGACTCGGTCCCGCGCGGCCACGTCAAAATAGCATAAGGCGTCGACCAAAGCGTCGCCTCGAGCCACCGCGTCCTCTGCCGCGGCTACCGGAGCGACGCCCCACGTAGTGTCAAAGCCTATCGAGGGTCGCGCGCGCTCGTTCTGCCACCATGGTCTCGTCCTGGAGTTGCCCCAGGAGAGCCTGGTTCGTCTCGCGAAGCTCCTCGACAGTCTTCTCCAACCTCTGCGCAACAAACAAGGAGTGAGATCGCGGCGTGACGAAAACCTCGAGATCAAAACAAGGCAAGGCATGAAAATTACCTTCGCAGTGCATGCCCAGAGCGGCGAGGTCGCTGGTAAGGCCCTCGACGCGCTGATCAAGCCTGCGCTTCTCGGACAGCACGTCGCGCTTTTCAGCCCTGAGGTCTTCTACCAGCTTGCCCGTCTCTGCGAGGGCCAGATCCTTCCGGATCACCTCTCGTCGCGCCGCCTCCGCCGCGGTTCGGGCGGTGGCGGCTTCGCTCTGGGCATCCTCGGCCTCTTTCTTCGCCGCCTTCGCTGCGGATCGAGCGATGGCGGCTCCGCTTTGGGCGTCAGCGGCTTCCTTCTTCGCCGCCTCCGCTTCAAACCGGGAGGTGGTGGCCTCGCTTCGGGCATCGGCGACCTCCTTCCTCGACGCTTCTAGAGCGGTGGCGGCCTCCTCCTTAGCTCGGGCGGCCTCCCCTCGAGCCGTCTGGGCCTCTACCTGGCGCCTCGTTGAGCCGACTCGCCATTTGGGCATTCCGGCTCAGCTCAGCACGGAGATCCTGGAGCTCCGCCTCCGCCCTAGCGAGGGCAGCCGCCGCCCGCGCGGACCTGTCCGTCTCCTCCGAGAAGGACCGCTCCGCCTCCGCCATGAGCTCGACCACCTTCCTGAAGACGGACCGCGCCTCCCGCGGGGCCCCCTGTTGGGCCGATCGCTCGACGGGGACCATGGCTCGGGGCGAGCTCGGCACGTGAGGAACTTGCCACACCGGTTGATCAACCTCGACGAGGGGCAGGCCTCCTCCGGCTCGAGCGATGCTGTTGCGGCCCACAAACCGGTGGCACAACGCGGCTCCCTCCGCCCCTCCTCCATCTCCGCCCGCTGCTCCGTCTCCTCCCGGGGCGACGGCGCGGCCTCGCGTGGAGGCGGGGACTCGAGCGGTAGCGGATCGCTCGAGGGGTGGCTCGCCCCCAAGCTCTCCTCCCTCGCCGAGTCCTCCAGCGCCTTGTCGCCCCTGGCCGGGGCCTCGGGCGCTTCTTCCAGTGTTGAGCCCTCGACCGGGAGGCGGCACCCGCTCCAAGCTCGTCCAAGAGCTCCTCCACCGTCGGCACCAACGCCTCTCCCTCCTGCCCCTCCTCCGCGGGCCGACTCTCGTCGACAGGGGTCTCGGGGACCGCCGACCCCCCGGCCTCAGACACCGATGGAGCCGCGCCTATCTCCGGTGCTCCCCCCAAAATGGTCGTCATGGCGGGGGGAGAAGCGGCCCTCTCGGTAGGTACCACCGGAGCAGGAGGAGGCGGTGTCGCGACGGACACGGTGACGGCAGGATCGATGCCAGAAGCAGCGGTCCCTGCTGAAAAAGAATAACGACGTTGTCAGAGTCAGGAAGATGCCTTCGACCTCCGTGGTCGATGGCGGCGGCCTCACCAAGATCCGCGGCGGCCATCCGACTTCCCCGAGCCATGGCCGCTCGGGCCTTTGCCAGCCAAGCGGCCTCCCCAACAGAGGAAGAAGCCGTACCTCGAGGTGCCTGTTCCACAGCAGAACTCGAGGTCTTAGTCCGCTTGGACGCTGCGAGGTCCACCTCCTGCCAGGAGCGCTTTCCCCTAAAAAAGCATAGACGGCGCGCATCACAAAAGATAAAAAAAGGGGAGTAAAACCTCACTACCAGCAAAATTGAAAAACACTACTTACCCAAGTGACGGCGGGCCTTCTTCCCCGAGCTGCCGGATTCACCCGGGGGCTTCGAGCCCGATCTATGGCTCGAGCCATGCTCCCGAGCCGTCTCTGTGTGGCTCGACCTCGATGGGGGAGCCCTCCTTCTGCCCCTTGTCTCTAGGGGGCGACCGCACCTCCTTCGAGCAGTCATCTCGGCGCCTTTCCCGCCGCGGGCTCCGAGACCTACTCTGGCGCTCGGGCCGGCGGTCGCGCCTCCCCACATCTGCCTCCTCCCGGCGGTGGTGCGGCGACGGGCTCCGGGGTCAGTCGCGACTCTGGTCGCGAGACGGCCGGGGACTCCCCCCTCGACGGTCATGGTGACGGGGGCTTGGCGCCCTCTCATGCTGCCCGCTCCTCCGCGGCTCGATGGCGCCCTCGACGCCTCGTGGCGAGGCCTCGTGGCGGACGGCCCCGGCATCCCCTCCGACGTGATGATCACTCCTCGAGGTCCGGCCCTTCTTGAGACCCCCCACTTGGGTCGATGTGGCCGAAGCCTCCTTCCGTGCCGCGGCGACGGCGCCCCGGGTCCGAGGCTTCTTTGCGTCCGGGGGCACGTCCGGCACGGAGCTCGACGGTCCTCGTGCCCCCGACGAGGCAGGGCTCGGCCGCCGCCTTCCGCGGCTGCGTCCCGCGCGATCCCTTCGCCGGGGATCTCCAGTATACCCTCCTTCACAGAGGAGCGGTCAGCCCCGACGTCGACGACCCCCGCGCGCCTCAGACGCGCATCCATTCCCTCGTCGTCACTCTCCTCTTCATCATCACTCCTCCTCCTCCGAGCTCGAGAGCTCAGCTCGGGGGACCCATCTCCAGGCTGACGGTTGCGACGAGCCTTCGCCAGCCTCTGCTCCCAAGCCGAGCGACGCAGATTTTTTGTTTTCTCTTTCTTCTTTCTGGCATCCTTGCTCTCCTTATCTCTTCTGAGCAGAGAGGCGCCTCACCTGGGTATCCACGGCGTCCTTCCTCACCGGGGGCCTCGACGCACGACAAGTAAACGCCCCCTGCAAAAAGAAGAAGCGTGACGAGACAACCACAAGAAGGGTGTGCCAGGTTCGGAGAAAGAGAGGGGGAGGAGGCTCGGGACCCGCTTAGCTCGAGGGGGGCTTACCAGGTCTAGACACCCCTTGTCGGGTGCCATGGCGATCAGGTTGGTGTCCTCGGGGATAAACGACCCTTGGATCGTGATCGACACCCGCGAGACGCCCTCGTTCCGAGGCAGCCTCCCCTCGGCCATCCTCGACCGATTTAGCGCCTCGAGCTGGGCCTTCGGCCCCATCTCGTGCAAAAGAAGGGGGCGGTCCGCCAGCGGAAGAATCCTTCGCTGATGGAACGCCCAGATGACCGCCTGGACGGTCAGGTTCTTCTCGTCCACCAGCATCTTCATCATCTCCATCAGTGGAACCAAGTGGCGTTGCCTGTCCGCTGCGACCCCCCAGGATTCCAAGCGACGAAGGCTTCTTCAGGAAGGTAAAAACGGGCCCCGGCCCTAAGCCTCGAAGCAGCGAAGGCTGGCCCTTGAAGGGGGTTTGACAGCCGGCTTCGAGCACCCGAGTCAGGAACACCAAGGGGCGCCACTCGCAGCATCGCTCGAGGGCCAAGCCCTCGAGGCCCCTCACGTGTATCCAAGGCGGGGCGCGCGACGTGCAGTGAGATCCCCTCGGAGGGAGGCATCGAGCCACCGGGTCCTATCGAATGGACCCGGCACTCCTGCAGACTGAGCGCCCATGCTTTATGAGATCGCCTCCGGGCTACAGTCGACCCCATCGAACGGGGCACGAGGTCTCACTTGGATTTCCCCGTTACCAGCTTACCGGGAACCTTGATACTCGCCCACTCGTGGTAGTACGAGGCATCCCCCCTAGCATCCGATCGAAAGGACTCGCGGGATGACAAGCCAGGGCAATTGGCGTGGCCGGACAGCTCGAAGAGCCGTCGGTCAGTTCAGCCTGGCACCCCTTGACGAAAGAGGGTTAAAAAACTCGGGGCTCGACACCTCCGAACCTAAAAAACGTAACTAACACTCGCAAAACAGCCCACGAGGGAGCCCTAACCACTCCCCGTGGCCTCGGGTGCTACACCCGCGGGTGTCGCTCGCACGAC
The DNA here is from genome assembly GCA_009763385.1 of Coix lacryma-jobi var. lacryma-jobi. Lineage (NCBI taxonomy): Eukaryota > Viridiplantae > Streptophyta > Magnoliopsida > Poales > Poaceae > Coix > Coix lacryma-jobi. The sequence continues at coordinate 8,805,987 of CM019825.1, read as the reverse complement.
ACCCACGGAATCAAAACGGCCAACCCTCGAGACCGGTTGGCTAACCCTCGAGATCCCAGTCGGAGCCCCTGCTCGAGTGCCAGCACTCGAGCAAGGGCTCGGGGGCTACTGTCGGGGGAACACCAAAAGGTACCCCATCAACGCAAAATCAATAGGTCAAACCTAGAACGCCAATTAATAGCAAAGCACCTAGCAAGTATAACCTTCTAAAAGCCAACTCCTCGAGCCCGGTACATAGGCCTCGAGCCCTCCGCAGCCATACATCGCTCCTCGAGACCCCACGCAGGGACCTCGAGCCTCTCTGGCGCGACAGCCTATCCCTCGAGACGCTTCACGCCTCCCTCGAGCTGCACGGACACCGGATATCAGCCCCATACTGTGTATTTAATGCGTTCACCTACTCCGGTCACGTCTTCTGGTGCACGGCGACATGCGCCACAGTAAACCGGAGCCACAGTCAAATCTCGCTTTCACCTCAGGCATGGGCAAAAAGGCGCAGGTACGGCACTGTTGGGCCATGCCCCGCACTGAAGCGCACTCAAGCCTCATCTCGAGGCCTGGGTTCCCGCTGTACGCCCGGGCGTTCCGGGACTTGCCCATACCTGCGGGGCTCGAGCCCCCGTAGCGCCACCCTCGAGGCCGGCTCCGCGCCCCTCGAGCCCTAACCGCTTTCATGCTATTGGAGGACAGGTACCCCAAGACCCGGAGGGACCCCGTCGCATCCTGTACATGCCGGAATGGGCGCTGTACGGCCTCCACGTCGCCACGCCCCCACGTCCGCGCCCGGGATGGAGGCCACGCTCCAAGGACGCCTCAACAGCAACGCCCACGTCGGCTCCAGTGGCCCCGACAAGACAGGATTCCTACCCTTCGCCATATCGAGCGCTGTACATGCCATCCCTGTGTAACACTGGCCTCCTCTTGCCCTATAAAAGGGGGGCGCCAGGGCCCCTCGCGGATACGTTTTTTGACACAACTCCAAGAGACAACACACGGGTCCACGCGCACACACACACGAGTCCGGACTCCGGTCCACGTTCATTGAGCTTGTATTGCCCCTGTACAAGCACTTAGGTGCAAGTAATACGAGAACCTCCTCCCCCGCTGGACGTAGGGCCTTCTTTGCCCGAACCAGGATAAATTTTTGTGTCATCTTGCACCACCATCCAGGAAGAGAACACGCGATCATATTACTAGTTGGTGTCATACCCCCGGGGTCGAAACACCGACAAAACTAGCCTATTTGGTGTGGAATATGACAGTCCACTTTTCAAAGTTCACTTATAAGCATAACTAAAATTCAAAGGTTGGGAGATGGAAATTGATTCTATAGATTATCATGCTATGTTTCTACTTTGCAACTTATAACACGTTCTTCAACTCGCTCCCCTACGGTAGAAATGCAATACACGAGTATCTCCATCTCATATAGCCAACAATAATATACAAATGTGTTTAAATTATGATTATTAAAATGAAATCAATTCCAAGGATCCAAACGGGGCCTTATAGTTTTCAGCCGAAATAGAGTTAAGAAATTATACCTCAGCAACATCAGGAGTTGAGGCTGATGGAACTGCTGATGACTCAACCTTGACACCTAGGCCCTCTGCAGTAACTCCACTGAAATTGTATGGATTATTAGCACACTCACACTGCTAACAGGATACCTAATAGGAAATATAAAGGCCAAGAAGAAGGGCACACCTCAGCCTCAGGAGTGCATCAATGTGACTAAACCACCTTGCTACGTTGATATACTTGGATGACGGAGCAGCCGAAAATGAAGAGTAGACAGCCAGGTCATCCTTGGAAGCTTGGTAGCTAGAGACAGATTAATGCAGCATAAGTCAGCACAGAGGTTTTAACCATTAAGCAAACAGAGTAGCTTGAATCACATACCCAGTGATGTAGCTGCGAGTGAGAAGGTACTCATCAAGCTTTTTCAGCCCTGCCTCAGAGTTGACGTTTGCGAAAGAAACCGCCATCTCCCCTTAAGAAAGATTAACAAGTGATCTGACGGCACATCAGGGCGGTGTTAGAACAACTTCAAATGTCAAATAATGATAACAGTTAAACAGGAATTCAATAAACAGAGAACAATGATGCTACTATAGTAGCATAAAGCAGAATCCAAATCCTTAAACAACTCGTAGATATTAGATCTAATAACAAGCACCCTGAACCCAATCCAACCCAAAGCAATGTTTCGGATGTGTACAAACCAAAGCAAAGTTTCGGAAGTGTCATAGATTAATTCAGAGCTTAGGTAACAACTTATGGGCACACCGAAACATATGTTTTAAACACAATACCGAGATCTACACCCAGGGTTCCAAAAAGCGGCACCAAGCGCACGCATCACATGGGGCATAAGCGCTCCCAAAGCGGCGCGACCACCTTGGTAGAGCAGACTCCCGCTGCCCGCCGGCCGCGGCGCGGCGCAGCCGCAGGGGCCGGGCGCAGTCGACGTCCTGCGGAGGCGGAGGGGAGAGGGAGGTGCGAGGCGGGAGGGAGAGGGAGGTGCGTACGCAGGGTCGCCGGCCGGTGTGCAGAGGAGAGGAGAGGGAGGTGCGAGGCGGGAGGGGAGAGGGAGGTGCGTACGCAGGGTCGCCGGCCGGTGTGCAGAGGACGGAGTCGAGGGCGCGAGGCGGGAGGAACCGCTGACGCCGCCGCCGAGCCTGGGCTTCGCTGAGAGCCCGAGCCTGAGCGCCGCCTCGGTTTCGCGAGGCAGATAGGGAAGAGGAGGCTGGTGGCGGCTGGCACTCGGGATGACAGGCAGGCCCTGTTGGCTGTTAGAGTTTTATATATATACGCTGACTGTATTTGGGCCCTTAATGGGCCTTCTCCTTCGTCATTACCCGCGCCGCCAGCCACGTCCACAACCTGTGGAGGTACACGGCAGCAGCACACAAATCATGCACGGGCCTTCGTTGGTTATTTCTTTCCGTATCGGCTCAATTTGTCCTCAGCCCAAAAAATAGGTTTTTTTTTTGACAAGAACCTCATATATTATATTAAGCATTGGAGTACAAGAGTTTGGGTAAGAACAACCCAATTACACCAGAGGCACCAAGAAGTGCCAAGATAGGAGAATCTACTTTTAGAGATTCTAGCCCAAGAGCAGAAGCCGAACAAGGTATTTTAAAAAGGAATTCTGCACGCGAACGACTTAGAAGAGACGATGAGTCCATAACGTGCCCCAAAAGGAACACGGCGATCTCACCGGTTATTGATAGCACGGACCATCGAAGGCCTCGCAAGCACAGAAGCTGCAGAAATAAGTTGATTTCTCCACGCGGTCTGTTCATTTTCGAAAAAACTACTTTTTCGTAACTTTTACAAAAGTCCACTTTTACAAAAATAGGGTGTTTGGTTTACCCCCCTACTAAATATAGGGGGTGTCACATCAGTTTTTTACACTAATTTAGATTATTAAATATAGACTAATTACAAAGTTAATTACATATAAGAGATTAATTTGTGAGACGAATCTATTAAGCATAATTAGTTTCATGATTTGGCAATGTGATGCTACAGTATATTTACACTAATAATGATTAATTAGTCTTAATAGATTCGTCTTACGAAATAGTTACGGATTCTGTAATTAGTTTTATGATTAACTCATATATCTACAATAGCGTAACACCCTGGGTGTTAGACTTGCATCATCATCATTAAGCACTTTTCCCAAAATAGGGTTTCATTTTATGTGTCGGGGGTCCGCAAAAGGGGTACCCTCAATCAACGCAAACAAATAGGGTAAACCTAGAACACCGTTTGATAACAGACCTAACTAGTCTAACCCCCTAAAAAGCCGACCCCCCGAGGCCTACGACGCTGGCCCACCGAGCCGAGCCCTCCAAGCCAGGCCTCGGGCGCGCGCTCGTTTTCGTCTCGCCCGAGCCCTCAAGCCAGGCCTCGGGCGCACGTTCGTTTTCCGTCTCGCTCGAGCCCTCCATGCCAGGCCTCGGGCGCACGGTCGTTTTCCGTCTCGCCCGAGCCCTCCAAGCCAGGCCTCGGGCGCACGCTCGTTTTCCGTCTCGCCCGAGCCCTCCATGCCAGGCCTCGGGCGCACGCATCGTTTTCCGTCTCGCCCGAGCCCTCCAAGCCAGGCCTCGGCGCACGCTCGTTTTCCGTCTCGCCCGAGCCCTCCATGCCAGGCCTCGGGCGCACGTTCGTTTTCCGTCTCTCCGAGCCCTCCAAGCCAGGCCTCGGGCGCACGCTCGTTTCCCTCTCGCCCGCCCTCCAGGCCTCGGCGAGCGCTCCACTACCCTTCGAGCCCCCCACAGCCAAACACCACACCTCGAGACCCCACGCGGGACCTCGAGCCTCTCTGGCACAGCGGCCTATCCCTCGAGACGCGTTATGCCTCCCTCGAGCGGTGCAGACATCGGATGCCAGCCCCATACCGCGCACTTAATTCATCCACCTACTCCAGTCACGTCCTCTGTAACACAACGTGTGCCACAGTGGTCCGGGGCAGAGTCAAGTCTCGTTTTCATCACCACAAGTATGGGCGAAAAGGCACCAGTGAAGCACTGTTAACCCACGCCCTACACTGTGGCACGTCCAAGCCACGCCTCGAGGCCCAGATGCCTGCCGCTCAATCGATTTTCACGGGACTTGCCCATACCTGCGGGGACTCGAGCCCCCCGTAGGCGCCGCCTCGAGGCCGGCTCCGCCCCCTCGAGCCCTAACTACTTTCATGCTATTGGAGCAGTTACCCCAAGACCCAGAGGGACCCCGCCGCCGCGTCCTGTACGTTCCGGGATGGGCGCTGTACGGCTTCCACCTCGCCGCGCCTCCACGTCCGCGCCCAGGATGGAGGCCACGCTTCAAGGACGCTTCAACAGCAACGCCCACGTCGGCTACAATGTCTTCGACAAGACAAGGTTCCTACCCTTCTTCGTAAGGGACACCATACACCCCGACACCTGTAATACCCCTGTGTAACCCTGGTCTCCCCTTGCTCTATAAAAGGGGACACCAAGGCCCTCATTCCTTCGGTCGGGAACAAACACGTTAAGACACAAGTCCACACACACACGAGTCCGGACTCCGGTCCACGCTCCTCGAGCTTGTATTCGCCCCTGTACAAGCACTTAGGTGCAAGTAATACAAGAACATCCTCCCCCGCTGGACGTAGGGCCTTCTTTGCCCGAACCAGGATAAATCCTTGGTCCCTCTTGCATCACCATCCAAGAAGAGAAGCACGCTATCATATTACTCGTTGGTGTCATACCCCCGGTTTCGAAACACCGACACCGACAGTCTTAGCCTTCGCTGCCGGCCGAAGACTGGAGCTCGTCGAAGGTGACGCGGAGCGAGATGGACTCGTTGGTGGCCCAGGGGCTTCTGCGCCCCAACCCGGAGGAGGGACCCGCGTGGTGGGTTTCCCCGTCGGCGGAGCACCGGGAGCCACACCCGCCGGAGGGGTACGTGGTGAGCTTTACGCGCTACCATCGTATGGGGCTCGGCGTCCCGCCGAGCCGCTTCATGCGGGGGCTGGCCCACCACTTCGAGGTGGAGCTGCAGCACTTCTCCCCCAACTCCATCTCGCACGCCGCCATATTCGCCGTGGTGTGCGAGGGGTACCTGAAGATGGAGCCGCACTGGGAGATGTTCGTCCATCTCTTCCGGGGCGAGCTCTTCATCAAGGCCCTGAAGCCCAGCGAGAGGCGGTCTTCGCATGGGCTCCTTGCCATCACTCCTGCGAGGGCTGGGACCTTCGTCGACCAACGCCCCCGTGAATACCTGCGATACAGCTTTCCACCAACCAGGCCGGGTGGGACGACCATTGGTTCTATCTGCGGAATGAAGATGGTCTCTTTCCGCAGTACCCCGGCAGGGTCCTCGCTCAAAACGCCGGAGAAGTGGACCTAGGGCGTCGCGGCGGACAGGCAACGCCACCTGGCCCCGCTGATGAAGATGATGAAGACGCTGTGGATGAGAAGAAGTTGACCGTGTGCAGCGGTCATTTGGGCGTTCCACCAGCGAAGAGTTCTCCCGCTGGCGGACCGCCCCCTTCTTATGCACGAGATGGGTCCGGAGGCCAGCTCGAGGCGCTTAATCGATCGAGGATGGCCGAGGAGAGCTGGTCCCGGAACGAGGGCGTCTCCCGGGTGTCAATCACGATCCAGGGACCGTTCATCCCTGAGTACACCCACCTGGTCGCCATGGCACCCGACGAGGGGTGTCTCGACCTGGTGAGCCTCCCTCGAGCTGAGCTGTTCCGAGCCCCCCTCCCCCCTTTCTCCTCCTTCGAACCTTTTGCATTCTTCTTGTGGTTTGGCTCATCACGCTTCTTCTTTTTTCAGGGGCGTTTACTTGTCGCGCGTCGAGGCCCCCGTGAGGAGGACGCCGCGGATACTCAGGTGAGGCGCCTCTCTGCTCAGAAAGACAAGGAGAGCAAGGATGCCAGGAAGAGAAAGAGAAGAACAAAAACCTGCGTCGCTTCACTCGGGAGCAGAGACTGGCGAAGGCTCGTCGCAACCGCCAGCCTGGAGACGGGTCCCCCGAGCTAAGCTCCTCGAGTCGGAGGAGGAGAGCGGTGATGAGGAGGAGAGCGACGACGAGGGGATGGATGCGGCCTGAGACGCGCGGGGGTCGTCGATGACAGGGCTGACCGCTCTCCTCTGTGCAGGAGGGTATGCTGGAGGTCCCCCGGTGAAGGGACCGCGCGGGACGCAGCCGCGGAAGGCGGTTGCCGATTCCTGCCTCGTCGTGGGCCGAGGTCCATCGAGCTCTGCGGCGGACGTGCCCCCGGTCGTGAGGAAGCCCGAACCCGAGCGCCTCCGCCACAGCACCAACGGAGGCCGCCCCCGCGCCAGCCCAGGCGGAGGTCTGGAGGATGAAGGAGGGTCGCCTCAGAAGCGGCCGACAGGTCGAGAAGGAGTTCGGGCCCGACCGCCGCGAGCCGTCAAGGGCGCGGTCGAGCCCGCGGAGGAGCGGGCGTCAGGAGGAGGCGTCGAGCCCGCGCCATCACGAGCTTCGGGGAGGGAGCCCCGGGCGTCTCCGTGACCAGGGGCGTGAGCGTCCCCGGAGTCCGTCGCCGCACCGCCGCCGGGACACAGAAGCGACGCGGGAGGGTGCGTCCGCCAGCGCGAGCGCCGGAGCGGGTCCCGAGCCCGCGCCGGGGCGGGCGCCGCTACGACAGCACGAGGGAGGTACGGTCGCCCTCCCGCGACGTGGGGCGGAAGGAGGGCTCTCCCTCGAGGTCAAGCCACGGGAGGCGTCGGGAGCCCTCCCACCATCCCAGCCCTGCGGAGATGGCCCAGGCGCAGGGCTCGAGCCGTGGGTGGGCTCGAAGCCCCCGAGTGGGTCCGGCGATTCCAGGAAGAAGCCCAGCCGCCGCTTTGGGTGAGTACTTTTCTTGGACCTCGTCGGCAGCGAGGCTTGACCTCTTTACTTTTGATGATGCATGCCATCTCTGGTCTCTCAGGGGGAAGCGCTCCTACCCGGAGGTGGACCTTGCTGCGTCCAAGCGGGCGAAGGCCTCGAGCCCCGTCGAGGCACAAGCACCTCGAGGTATGGCACCCTCCTCCGCTAGAGAAGACGCTTGGCTGGAGGCTCGAGCTTCCATGGCTCGAGTGGTCAGATGATCGTCGCGAATTTTGGTGAGGCCGTCGCCGTCGACCGCAGGGTCGAGGCATTCCCTTGATTCTGACATCAATGTCATCTCGTATTGCTGGGGCCTCAGCTCACGGCATCAAGCCCGCCGCTACCATGCTTACTGAGGCGCTGCCGGTCTCCCTCTTCTCCTCCTGCGATGGCGTCTGTCGGGAGCGCCACCCCTCCCCTCGTTACAACGGCCGTTCCGGGGGAAGCGCCTGGGGCGAGCACGGCCCCCGCCGTGTCTGGGGCCGAGGAGACCGCGCCCCTTGAGGCCCCGACGGTGGAGGAACCTCCTGAACGAGCTGGAGCAAGGCCGCCCCTCGCCACGGGCTTGCCGATGGTGGAGGCGCCCGAGGCGCCGACCAGTGCTGACGAGACGCAGAGAGCCCTGGCCAGGGAGAGCCGGGGCCCGTGCCGTCGGGGGGCGGGCCGCAGCTGGGGCAGCTCGGGATGGAGGAGGATCAGCCCGACATCGAGTCTCGAACCGACCGGTATGGCCGATTTCCTAGCGCGCCAAGCCCGCCCCTTGCCATGGTCCACGTTCTTCGACCGGTACCCGCGGGGGGCTCCGCGCGAGGTGCGGGCCATCTTTCGGGAGGTGGCCGAGCTCATGGCGGAGGCGGAGCGGTCCTGCTCCGAGGAGGCGGGCTGGTCCGCACAGGTGTCGGTCGCCCTCGCGAGGGCTGAGGCGGAACTTCAAGATCTCCGCGCTGAGCTGAGCCGGAACGCCCAAATGGCGAGCCGGCTCGACGAGGCGGAGGCGGAGGTCCGGCGGCTCGAGGTGAGGTCGCTCGATCCAAGGAGGAGGCCGCCGCTGCTCTCGAAGCGTCGAGGAAGGAGGCCGCGGACGCCCGAAGCGAGGCCACCTCCGCCCGGCTGAGGCCGAGGCGGCGAAGCAGGAGGCCGCTGACGCCCTGGCGAGGCCGCCGCTGCCCGAACCGCAGCGGAGGCGGCGAGAAAAGAGGCCGAAGACGCCGAGATTAGTGTCGCCACCGCCCGAGCTGCCGATGGGGCGGCGCGGCAGGAGGGTGATCCGCAAGGATCTGGCCCTTGGGGAGGCGGGCCGCAGATCGAGGACCTTAGGTCCGAGAGGCCCTCATGTTGGCCGAGAAGCGCAGGCTTTGAGCAGCGTGGAGGGCCTGACCAGCGATCTTGCCGCATTGGGGCAACATTGCGACGGTGAGGCTTACACCTTGTTCTTGTTTGAGTCTCGAAGTTTTTTTTTTTACGCCGCAGTCTCACTCTTCCTTGTTCGTCGTGCAGGGGTCGAGAGGACGGTCGAGGAGCTCCGCGGGACGAACCAGGCTCTCTTGGACCAACTCCAAGACGAGACGATGGTGGCGGAGCGGGCTCGCACCTCCCTCGACCGGCTTGGCCCCATGTGGGGTGCTCCTCCAGTGGCTGCGGCAGAAGGTGCAGTGGCACGAGGCGATGCCTTGGTCGACGCCTTGTGCTTCTTTGACCAGCCGCTCGAGACCGTGTCTGGCAACTCTCGTCATGGCGTCAAGCAGACGCTCGCGGTCGTTCGCGAACTCCGATTTCCGCTTCCCGGTCCACGTTGTTGCCAACGCTTCCATCGAGATCGAGGGGAAGGACGAGGTGGAACAACCGCCGTGTCGACAAAATTTTTGAGAAGATGGAGAGGTTGGGGACATCGCTCGCCAAGATTTTCGAGGAGGACGTGCTGCCTCCTAACGCCAGCAGCTGTGTCGAGGGCCCTCCTCCTTCTAGCTCGGGTGTCGAGGCTGAGCCCGCCGTGGAAGACCTCGGGAGGAGTACCACACCGACGAAGATTAGGGCCTGCGTGCCAAATTTGGGCGTCGAGGCCCTTGTAAGAATTTTATGGCATGGATGAGGGTCCGTCGAACCTATTTGTATATATGACTTGTTTGTTTAAAGTGTTTTTTTCTTTTCAAATGCGTTTGAACGACCACTTCTCTTTGTTGCAAGCTCGAGTTTCTGCTAACTTAGTCTGTACTCCTTCGATACGTCACGAGCCCCTCGAGGGAGCGTAGGTAGGGTACCGTAGCCCGGGGCGTAGGTGGCCGTCTACGTCGATGCCTCCCGACCTTTGGAGGCTCGAGGTATTTTGGGATTTAGACGTCGCTAGTTCACTCGAGGCACGAGTCGAGACGAGGGTCGAATTTTTTAAAAGAAAACACGCATTTTTTCCGGAGTCTGGGGGTGGTTACCCCCCCTGTCAGCTCCCGAGGGAGGCTCGACCCTGAGCAAGGCAGGGTCGAGGCTACCTTATGCTGCTAAGCAAAATGAAAGACAACGCACGAGATTGTTCATTCATATTTGACATGTTTGTACAAAGCAACAAAATGAACAAGGCTTGAGGCCCTTAAGGATAGAAGCGCGACGTAGCTGAGATATGTTCCACGCGTTCGCCAGGATTCTGCCTTGATCGCCGTAGAGCTTGTATGTTCCTGGCTTGAGCACCTTAGCCACGGTGTATGGGCCTTCCCATGGAGGGGTGAGCTTGTGGCGCCCTCGGTTGTCTTGAAGCCGTCGAAGCACGAGGTCCCCCACGGCTAGGTCTCTTTTGCGCACATACTTGTCGTGGTAGCGTCGAATGATTGTTGGTAGCGTGCGGAGTTGATGAGCGCCACATCTCGGGCCTCCTCGAGCTGGTCCTTGGCGTTGGCAGCCTCTCGTCGTTGTTTTGCTCGTTGTAGGCTCGAAGTAGAGGGGAGTCCGTACTCGAGGTCCGTAGGCAAGACTGCCTCGCGCCGTAGGTTAGGAAAAACGGAGTGAACCCGGTGGCTCGACTCGGCGTAGTCCTGAGGCCCCACAGCACCGAGGGGAGCTCTGCGGCCCATCCCTTTCCGAAATTTTTGAGAGCTTGAACAGCCTCGGCTTCAGCCCATAGAGTATCATGTCGTTGGCGACGCGACCTGCCCGTTGCATTGAGGTATGCGACCGAGGCCCAGGTTACGCGAATGTTTTGTCATCGCAGAAGTTGGTGAACTTTTTTGCCCGTGAATTGAGTGCCATTGTCGGTGATGATGACGTTAGGCACTCCAAACTGGTACATGATGTTGGCGATGAACTCGACGGCCTTCTCGGAGGTGGGGTCTCCTATCGGCTTAGTCCTCGATCCACTTGGTGAACTTGTCGATGGCCACAAAGCACGTGTGTGTACCCTCCACTTGTCCTTTTGAGGGGACCCACGAGGTCGAGCCCCCAAACGGCAAATGGCCAAGTGATTGGGATCATCTGCAGGGCGTGTGCGGGCTGGTGCGTTTGCTTGGCGTAGAATTGACACCCATGGCATGCTCGGACCAAGCGCTTGGCGTCCCCAATGGCGTCGGCCAATAGAAGCCTTGACGGAAGGCGTTCCCAACCAGGGCCCTCGGCGCTGCGTGTGGCCGCAAGCCCCCGAGTGCATGTCGCGAGGGCTTGCGTCCCTCCTCGAGGGGGATGCAGCGCTGAAGGGGGATCCCGGTCGGGCTTCGTCGGTATAGTTCCCGTTCGTCGCCGTAGGTGACGTAGGTCTTGGCCCTTCGAGCTATGCGTCGAGCCTCCGTCTTGTCTTCCGGAAGCACGCCTTGCGCTAAGTAGTCGAGGTAGGGCGTCCGCCAGTCGAGGTGTCGTGGTGAAGAAGAGGCGGTTGCGCCGACCTGCATCGCCTCAGCGGTGTCCAGGGGTCATTCCCGAGGGGTGGCGTTGAAAGTCGAGCCCCCGTGTCTAGCTCGAGGGGTGGCGTCGAGGGGCCAGCCCCCAGGTCGATTTCGACGGATGGCTCGAAGACGTCCCTCGAGAAGACGTCTGGTGGTACCGTGCCGCGCGTGGACGCCAACTTTGCCAGCTCGTCTGCGGCCTCGTTGTACTTTCGAGCTATGTGGTTGAGCTCGAGGCCGTAAAACTTATCTTCCAGCTTGCGCACCTCCCCGCAGTATGCCTCCATCTTGGGATCGATGCAGCTTGAAGCCTTCATAACCTGGTTGATGACGAGCTGCGAGTCTCCTCGGGCGTCGAGGCGTCGGACCCCGAGCTCGAGGGCGATGCGCAGCCCATTGACGAGGGCCTCGTACTCGGCGACGTTGTTGGAGGCGGGGAAGTGCAAGCGTAGCAGGTAGCGCATGTGGACTCCGAGGGGTGAGATGAAGAGCAGGCCTGCGCCTGCCCCCGTCTTCGTGAGGGATCCGTCGAAGTACATGGTCCAGAGCTCGGCTTGAATCTGCGCCGGCGGGAGCTGAGTGTCGGTCCATTCAGCAACGAAGTCCGCCAACGCTTGCGACTTGATGGCCTTTCGCGGGGCGTAGGTGATGGTCTCCCCCATTAGTTCGGCGGACCACTTGGCGATGCGCCCCGTGGCCTCCGATTGTTGATGATCTCACCGAGGGGGAAGGACGACACCACCGTTACGGGATGAGCGAGGAAGTAGTGCTGGAGCTTGCGCCTTGTGACGACGATGCCGTAGAGCAGCTTCTGGATGTGCGGATACCGGACCTTGGCCTCGGAGAGTACCTCACTGGTGAAGTACACCGGTCGTTGGACCGGCAATGCATGACCCTCCTCGTGCCTCTCGACGGCTACGACCGCGCTGACCACCTGAGTGGTTGCGGCCACATAGAGGAGGAGAGGCTCGGGGGAATCGCCAACCTGGGCTGGTCGCGGTGGCACGAGGATTGGTGCGGAAGTCAGCAACCCCTTCAACTTGGTTAAGGCCTCCTCGGCTTCGACAGTCCACGCAAAGTGTTCCGTCTTCTTCAGCAGGCGGTAGAGGGGTAGCGCTTTTTCCCCTAGCCTCGAGATGAATCTGCTGAGAGCGGCTAGGCAGCCAGTCACTTTCTGCACACCCTTGAGGTCTCGAATCGGGCCCATCCTCGTGACTGCTGAGATTTTTTCAGGGTTTGCCTCGATCCCCCGTTGTGAGACAACGTAGCCAAGTAGCATGCCTCGAGGCACACCAAAGACACACTTCTCGGGGTTGAGCTTCACATTCTTGGCCCGGAGGCACTCGAATGTGGTCTCGAGGTCGCTGATGAGGTTCCCGACTTTCTTGGTTTTAACCACGATGTCATCGACGTAGGCCTCGACGGTCCTGCCTATGTGCTCGCCAAAGATGTGCTGCATACATCGTTGATACGTTGCCCGGCGTTTCGTAGGCCGAAGGGCATCGTAACGTAGCAATACATACCAAATGGCGTGATAAAAGAGGTTGCGAGTTCGTCGGATTTTTCATCTTAATTTGGTGGTAGCCGGAATACGCATCAAGGAACGAAAGCACTTCGCACCCAGCAGTGGAATCGACAATCTGATCAATTCTAGGTAAAGGAAATGGAACTTTTGGACATGCTTTATTCAGACCAGTGTAGTCTACACACATCCGTATTTTTCCATTCTTTTTCCTAACTAATACAGGGTTAGCTAGCCACTCTGGGTAAAATACCTCCTTGATGAACCCGGCCGCCAAAAGCTTGTGCACCTCCTCGCCGATGATCCTGCGCTTCTCCTCGTCGAAGCGGCGCAGGCGTTGCTTCACCGGTCTGGAACCGGCCCGGATTTCCAAGGCGTGCTCGGCGACTTCCCTTGGTATGCCCGGCATGTCCGAGGGACCCCACGCAAACATGTCGATGTTCGCGCGGAGAAAGTCGACGAGCACTGCTTCCTATTTAGGCTCGAGGCTGGCACTGACGGCCAGCGTCTTGCCATCGGTCGAGGTCGGGTCGACGGGTATCCGCTTTGTGTGCTCCGCCGGCTCGAAGTTGCCAGCGTGACGCTTCGCTTCAGGAGCCTCCTCGGTGGCCAGGGCGGCTAGGGCCTCGAGCGAGTCGAGGTGGACGTTGGCCTCCCCACGCTCGACGCACTCCACGTCGCAGTGGTATGCGTGCTCGTAGGAGGTGTCGATGGTGATGACCCCTTTTGGCCCCGGCATCTTGAGCTTTAAGTACGTGTAGTTGGGAACCGCCATGAACTTGGCGTAGCCTGGCGGCCGATGATGGCGTGGTAGGCCCCTTGGAACCCAACCACCTCGAAGGTGAGCGTCTCCCGGCGGAAGTTGGCGGCGTGCCAAAGCAAACCGGCAGGTCGATGCGCCCGAGGGGGTGGGCCTTCTTCCCCGGTACGACTCCGTGGAACCCCCGACGCTGGGCCGGAGCTGACCCTCTGAAATCCCCAGGAGGTCGAGTGTCTCGAGGTATATGATGTTGAGGCTCGAGCCCCCATCCATCAACACCTTGGAGAACCGTACGTCGACGATGACGGGGTCGACGACGAGGGGGTACGCCCCCGGGTTAATGACACGGTCCGGGTGGTCGTCACGGTCGAACGTGATCGGCGCATCAGACCAGTCAAGATACCGGGGGGCGTCGTGGCAGAGTGCAAAGACCTCCCGGCGCTCCTTCTTTCTTTCTCGAGCCGAGAGCCCGACGGTCGGCCCCCGTAGATCATGTAGCAGTCGCGCACCGGGGGGAAGTCGTCCGCGTCCCCACCGCCGCGTCGATGGATCCTTGCCCTTAGGCGCGTCTTCTTTCTTATCGCCGAGCTTGGAGTAGTAGCCTTTCAGCAGTCGGCAGTCCTTTAACTTGTGATTTACGGGGCCCCTGTGATAAGTGCAGGGGCCCTCGAGCATCTGGTCGAAAACAGCCCCGTCAGGGGGGCTCGGGGCTTCTTAGGCTCGAGGGCGCCTGCGAGCACTTCTTCGTCGTCGTCGTCATTGGCGTCGCGCTTCGCCTTCTGACCTTTGCGTTTGTTCTTCTTCTTTTTGTTGCTGTTATGTTGTCGTTCGTGGCGTCGTTGCCTTTGTTCGTGACCTCCGCGCGGCCACCGCCTTGCCTTTGTCCGTGGAACGGCCAAAGAAGGCCCCCACTGCCTCGTCGCCTGAGGCAAAGCTGGTGAACACGATCCATCAGGTCCTCGACCGTCCTGGGACGAGGTCCTAGCTTCTCGTGGACTAGCTCTTGGCATGTCGTGCCCGCGAGGAACGCTGAGATGACGTCCTCATCAGGCACGTGGGGGAGCTCGAGGCGCTGCTTCGAGAACCGTCGAGCAAAATCGCGGAGGGGCTCGTTCGCCGCCTGCCTGCAACGCCGTAGATCCCAGGGGTTGCCTGGGCGCACGCATGTCCCCTTGAAATTCCCGTCGAAGACCCTGACTAGGTCGGCTCAGTCGTCGATCCGATCCGGCGGGAGCCCCTCGAGCCACCGGCGGGCGGTGTCCGAGAGGTAAAGTGGGAGTTGGCGTATGATCACACGGTCGTCGTTCTTCGCTCCGCCCAGTTGGCAGCCTAGGCGGAAGTCCGAGAGCCAGAGCTTGGGCTCGACCTCCCCGTCATACTTCACGATGTTGGTCGGCGGTCGGAAGCGGTCGGGGAGGGTTGAGCTGCGGATGGCCCGGCTGAAGACTCTGGGGCCCGGGGGCTCGAGGACTTGCCGGTCCTCGTCGCTGTTGTAGCGCCCCCCTCGATGGGCGCTATAGCCACGCTCCTGGGCCCCCTTGTCCTTGCGCCGGCGGTTGATGTCGTTGCGGGCGTCGTTGGGTCTCGAGGTGGCCGGTTATCGATGATCCGTTCGCAGACTGGCCTAGCTCGAGAGGCGTCAGGTTGGTGGATGGATGCCTCGCGCTCGTTGCGGGGCGTGTCCGCCGGCTTCCCCGAGGCTGCTCCGCGTCGTCGTGACGCCGAGCTCTCGGCTTGCTGCACAGCGGCAGTCTCGAGGAGGTTCTTCATTTCCCAAGCATGCGCCTGGCGTCAGGGTTGGAGACGGCGGGCAGATCGCGGAGCAGCATCGCCGCCGCCACCACGTTCTGTCCCGCTCGCGGGAAACGCACCTCGGGGCGTGCTGGCGCCCCGTCCTCGAGGATCTGCCGGTGGACCTCTCGAGCTCGGCCACGAGCGCCGGCACCTCGAGGCCGGGCTGGTTCTTGTGCTAGGGTTTTCTCGATCTGCAACAGGCGTGTCGGTCCTCCTCAGCCTTGGCGATGGCCTCCCACAGCTGCGCGAGCTGCGCCGCTCGTTCGTCGCTGTGCTGGGGGTGCAGCCGTGCAAGGGGTTCGTTCCTCCCGTGAACACGTGACCCGCCTGCCGCAGCCACGTCTCCGGGCCCTTCAAGGTTGAGCGCCGGCCTGCCGTCGTCGCCCTCGTCCTCGGTGTCGCATACGACCCCCTCGAGTTGGAAGCACTCCCTGGTGGGATCCCAGAGGTCGGGGTCGTGGTAGTCGTATTCGTCGGAGTCGGAGCTGGTGATGCCGTGCCGCCTTGGCTCGTGCCGGGGCTGCAGCTCGCGGTACCACTCCCCGAAGGTGGCTTGACGAGGTGGCCCGCCGGCTCGTGAGAGGCCGCGGTCGACGCGTGCGGGGTGGACAATCTCCAGGTTGGCCATGGTCTGCAGCAGCACGCCCGGGCGTTCCTCCTGCTCCGCCGTCTGTCGGCCCCGACTGCGCTCGTTGAGCTGGCGGGCGTAGGAGGGCGAGCTGCCGGGAGACGGCCGAACGGGAAACTGCCGGCGTCGAGCGAGGGTTGATGAAGGAAGGCGATGGCTTCTTCCGAGGTAGCGATAGGTTCGATTGGTGGAGAACTCGACGTTGGCGATCCGGCTTCAAATCAGACACGATTCGAACCCTGCAACCGTTACACCACTGCTCCGTTGGTTATCAACCAAGCACAACTTGATTGACCTCGCCAAGAAGGCTAATCCTGCAAGCGAATCGAAGAACACAAGCAAGAAGGTAAAGCACGCAATCTGAAATTGCAGATATGAATATCACGAATATATTAGAGGGGTTCAAGAACTCGGTTCCAAAGGACTAATCGACACAGTGGAGGAGATCAAGAACGGGGGCCCTGGATCACTGTAAAAGGATTTGTCACCACAGTTACAATGAACGATTCAGTTTCTCGGTGGAAAACTAAACTCAAAACAAAACCCAAGACCTAACGACGGCGGCGGCGGCTAAATATAGGGTTAGGTCGTCGCCCCTGCTGGACGCGCCCCCTAATGGGCTCCAAGACGATACACGGCCCAACGGACCAAAATACGGTGACGCAGCACCCTGGCAGATTCTGGACGCTGACTTGTTTCGACGATTCCCGTTGACTCCGGACGTATTTTGACGTGATTCCAAAGCCATTGGTTAGCTTATCAAATTATCTTTCCAAGCATATCTGGTTCGTCGAAAACGGAGTCCGTATGCATCCGGGGCGTTGATTTACTCGGGACTGCTCCTGAATTCCGAGGGTGACGTGAAAACTGAGTTGGAGTCGGATTGCAACTTGGGGAAGACCATGGCGTCGGTGAGTCCAACTTGGCGATGTCCTCATCATCCTCCCCTTCTTGAATTGGAGTCGTCCTCGACTCCATCTTGGCGATGTCCTCATCATCCCCTCCTTCTAAAATTGGAGTTGTTCGCGACTCCATGTCATCTCCAAGCTCCTGCAAAAGGTTAGTGACCGCACAATGCGAAACACAATGTATAGAATCATGTGCAGCAACACTAACATGTCGACAAAGCATAGTATAACAAGGAGCATCATTAGTATCACATAACGCGCAGCAGCAGTAGAAGTTGTAGCAAGAAAAACACCTCCTTTTAACTTAATCTCATTATTGTTAGCAATATTTGTTGGAGGTTTTTTTTATTTTTAATCTCTTTAGCATGTTTAATAATATCCGTAGGAGACAAAGGCAGCAAAGTAATTTTCTTGTCCTTATGTATGATAGTGTATGTATTAGTTCTACCATGGTGTAAAGCATCATTATCAAATTCCCATGGGCGACCTAACAAAATAGAACAAGCTTGCATAGGGACAACGTCAAAATCAGCAGTATCATGATAAGAGCCTGTGAAAAGCTAATGCGTGCTGATTTAGTTACCTTAGTCATACCATTATTATTGAACCATTGAAGTTTATATGGATACGAATGTTGTCGTGTGGTTAAGCCAGCTTCTCAACCAAATCCGAACTCACCAAGTTGTTGCAACTCCCGCTATCAATGATGGTGAGAACACGACAACCCTGCACAATGAGATACATGTGGAACAAATTGTGGCGTTGGATCTTCATCTCTTCTTCTTCATGTCCCACACGTGTACTCAACACTCGCTGCACAAGAAGAGACTAGGATAATCCGCATCAGCAGCAGCCACAGAGTCAATGGTGATGGTCTCCTTGTCGTGATCGTCCTCGATGGAATCTGCAGCAATGTTAGCAGCAAGAGCTAAATCATCTTCAACATCACTAGTACTTACATATCCATCTCTGGTAGCAATGAAAGCACGACGACTGGGGCAATCCTTCATGACATGTCCCATGCCTTTGCATCGGTGGCAAATGATTGTAGAGCTAGACGAGGAAGATCTAGTAGAAGCACCCGAAGTGGCACCTTTCTTGAATTGTGGAATCTGCACACTAGACAATTTACTTACCTCGGAAGGTGTAGACGGCTGTGGTGCAGCAGGAAGCTTGGCGTCTCCGGCTCGGAACGTTGCTGAAAAGTCCTCCCAGTGTTATACCTGAAAGGTTGGTGTTGTTTGCGTCCCTGTACTTCTCGTTCAGCTTTAAGAGCAAGATGATAAATTGGCTGAACCTAGTCCAATCTTTGTAATCAAGAATATCCTGGATATCACGATTTAAACCACCAAAGAATCTAGCACTAGCATCATCATCATCTTCATGTATACCACAACGTGCTAAACCAATAAGCAATTCTTGATAATATGCCTCTACTCCTTTATCACCTTGTTTTAAAGTTTGCAGTTTCAAACGTAGATCACGTTGGTAATAAGGAGGAACAAAACGAGATTTCATGCGTTGCTTTAAAGTATTCCAAGTTGAGGCACAGCAGCAGCATTATTAGCATTGCAAAGATCACTCCACCAGAATAAAGCAAAATTAGTAAACTCACTAGTAGCAAGTCTAACTCTATGCTCAGCAGGAACATTATAAGAATCAAATTTTTGTTGAACAGTAAGTTCCCAATCTAAATATGTCTCTGGATCCATATTACCAGCAAAGGAAGGTAGGCTAAATTTAATTTTAGCAAAAGGATCATTTTTATTATTATTACCTCCCATACCGCGACGATTGAAGTTGAGGCGGCGACGAGGACCAGCATCAGCATCCGCATCGTCATCACCAAAAGCATCCGCATCTTCGTCATCACGATTTGGTTGAGGGCGTTGCTCAAGCTGCGTAATGCGGTTGACCAGATTGTTCACGTTGCGTGTCAGCTCGCTCATAAGATTGCGTTGTTCATTCATGAATGTCGTAAGCTCGCCTTTGGACACGCACTCATTGAAGTCCGTCGGAATTCCTGCCATTGTTAGAAGATAGAAAAAATACAACAGCAAAGGATTATCCCTATCAACTAAAGGAACCAAGTGGTGGTGGTAGAAGTGGAACTGGAATGCAAAATCACAGGCGGCTTACCACCGTCTTGCCTGTATTCTTACCAACGCCAAACAAGATCAAACCAAAGTGACGAAGCAATTCTTTGTTGAGCGTGGGTACAGTTGCAAGATAAACCTGTGCTGACAGAAGTATATGTGAGCTATAGGTAGGCACAATATGACAGCAAGGATAGCAATTAACGAAAGCAGATTAGCAAGTTTCAATAAGTATCCAAAGCACAAGTCACAATTGCTGGCTAAGACGTGTGTAGACGTAGCGCAACAAGATGAAACAAAGAACGATGGAAAGAACTCACAGAACAAGCAAAGAATCTGAATTTTTCTTTGTCCTGAATTTTCCCTTGATTTTCCAAAAAGGTACTAGTAGGAATCAAACTGTTTTATTTTTCACTATTTTTTTTATATTTTTCCTTGAACAAGGATCACAAAAGATGTAACCACAAAAATTGGCGCCTGCAACTGAGGTCGGATGTGGTCTACCAAAATCAGCAAGTTCTCTGAAAAGCGTGCTGAAACCTTGTCAATTTTTTTTATTTATTTTCCCGATTTTTTTTTGGCAATTTAGAGGGACCAAACAGGGCGAAGCCGAGTTTGGTGAGGTCCAAACGGTGTCAAGAATCGCCACAAAAATTTCAGATTTTTCGGATAAACGAGCGAAAAGTTATGTCCGTTTTACCGAATGTACCTCAATTATGTTTTCTGGGGCACACACAAAAATCGGCAGTAAGAGCAACTCGGCAGCGGCAGTTAAGGCAAAGCGACCCGAAACTCCAACACCGATCACAAGATCATGCGTCCTTGTGACTAACAACAGAAGGTAGATGCCAGATGATGTAAGGAGGGCTGCGATGCAGGCAAAATTAGAGCGGTTGGCAAACCTGTCTAGGGTTTGCGCGGCGGCGAGAAATTACACAAGGCGGCTAGCGGGCAAGTCGTAATGTGGTGGCTTCGACTTGTTGTTTAGGAACGGTGGATGGGATAGCGGCGAAACAAAGAAAAAGCAACGGGGGAACTATGACTACGAACGACACCAACCTAAACCAGCAACAACTCGACCACGGACACAAACTCAACAAAGCGAATCTGAAACGAATTGCAAAGGCACAAAGGCGATAGGACAGCGGAAATTGAAATATTTTTTGGCTTTTTGTGGACTGTAGGTAATAACAAATATGAATCTAAGGGCAAACGAGATTAACCTCGCGGGAAACCTGAAAAATCCGATACCAATTGATGAAGACGGCCCGATCTTCCGTGAGGTAGCGATAGGTTCGATTGGTGGAGAACTCGACGTTGGCGATCCGGCTTCAAATCATACACGATTCGAACCCTGCAACCGTTTACACACACCACTGCTCCGTTGGGTTATCAACCAGCACAACTTGATTGACCTCGCCAGAAGGCTATCCTGCAAGCGATCGAAGAACACAAGCAAGAAGGTAAGCACGCAATCTGAAATTGCAGATATGAATAATCACGAATATATTAGAGTGGTTCAAGAACTCGGTTCCAAAGGACTAATCGACACAGTGGAGAGGGGAGATCAAGAACGGGGGCCCTGGATCACTGTAAAAGGATTTGTCACCACAGTTACAATGAACGATTCAGTTTCTCGGTGGAAAACTAAACTCAAAACAAAACCCAAGACCTAACGACGGCGGCGGCGGCTAAATATAGGGTTTAGGTCGTCGCCCCTGCTGGACGCGCCCCCTAATGGGCTCCAAGACGATACACGGCCCAACGGACCAAAATACGGTGACGCACCCCCTGCAGATTCTGGACGCTGACTTGTTTCGACGATTCCCGTTGACTCCGGACGTATTTTGACGTGATTCCAAAGCCATTGGTTAGCTTATCAAATTATCTTTCCAAGCATATCTGGTTCGTCGAAAACGGAGTCCGTATGCATCCGGGGCGTTGATTTTACTCGGGACTGCTCCTGAATTCCGAGGGTGACGTGAAAACTGAGTTGGAGTCGGATTGCAACTTGGGGAAGACCATGGCGTCGGTGAGTCCAACTTGGCGATGTCCTCATCAGCGGTACACCCCGTGCGGGAGGAGGCTGGGCGGCGTCGACGGTGCACGGCTCAGAGGCCTCTGGCCTGGCTCCTGGTCCGTGCGCATGATGAACACGAAGTCGTTGGGCGGGCGCGGGCGCGCCCGGGAAGTCTCCGGCCGTGCGCCGGGCAAGCTCCTCCTTGGGAACTCCGCGTCGGCCGCGGGGAAGTGGGTGTATGCCGCCGGCACCGCCTGTGACTGGCGACGATGATGACGACGGCGCCGCTCACGGGTGGCGACGCGTGATGGTGTGGTGGGCGACGTGCCATGCTCCTCGCACGGGGCGGCGCGACGCGCCCTCCACTCGGGCCCTCCGTGGAGAGCAGGGTCAGCTCGCTGCCGTTGTCAGTGGCCAGGAACTCGAGGCTCCCGAACCAGATGACGGCACCGGCAGAGAACGAAGGAGTCGAAGCAGCCGCCATCCAGGAACGGCGAGAAACCGACTCGACACGCGAAGGCCCCTACCTGGCGCGCCAACTGTCGGTGTTTCGAAACCGGGGGTATGACCACCAACGAGTAATGATCGCGTGCTTCTCTTCCTGGATGGTGATGCAAGAGGGACCAAGGATTTATCCTGGTTCGGGCAAAGAAGGCCCTACGTCCAGCGGGGGGAGGATGTTCTTGTATTACTTGCACCTAAGTGCTTGTACAGGGGCGAATACAAGCTCAGTGAGTGTGGACCGGAGTCCGGACTCGTGTGTGTGTGGACTTGTGTCTTAACGTGTCTGTTTTTTGACCGACGGAATGAGGGCCTTGGTGTCCCCTTTTATAGAGCAAGGGGAGGCCAGGGTTACACAGGGGTATTACAGGTGTCGGGGTGTATTGTGTCCCTTACGAAGAAGGGTAGGAACCCTGTCTTGTCGAAGACATTGTAGCCGACGTGGGCGTTGCTGTTGAAGCGTCCTTGAAGCGTGGCCTCCATCCTGGGCGCGGACGTGGAGGCGCAGCGAGGTGGAAGCCGTACAGCGCCCATCCCAGAACGTACAGGACGCGGCGGGGTCCCTCCGGGTCTTGGGGTACCTGTCCTCCAATAGCATGAAAGTAGTTAGGGCTCGAGGGGCGCGGAGCTGGTCTCGAGGCGGCGCCTACGGGGGCTCGAGCCCCCACAGGTATGGGCTAGTCCCGTGAAAATCGATTGAGCGGCAGGCATCTGGGCCTCGAGGCGCGGCTTGGACGTGCCATAGTGTAGGGCGTGGGTTAACAGTGCTTCACTAGCGCCTTTTCGCCCATACTTGTGGTGAAAACGAGACTTGATTCTGCCCCGGACCACTGTGGCACACGTTGTGTTACAGAGGACGTGACTGGAGTAGGTGGATGAATTAAGTGCGCGGTATGGGGCTGGCATCCGATGTCTGCACCGCTCGAGGGAGGCATAACGCGCCTCGTGGGATAGGCCGCTGTGCCAGAGAGGCTCGAGGTCCCCGCGTGGGGTCTCGAGGTGTGGTGTTCGGCTGTGGGGGGCTCGAAGGGTAGTGGAGTGCTTGCTCGAGGCCTGGAGGGCTCGGGCGAGACGGAAAACGAGCGCGCGCCCGAGGCCTGGTTTGGAGGGCTCGGGAGCGTGCGCCCGAGGCCTGGCTTGGAGGGCTCGGGCGAGACGGAAAACGACCGTGCGCCCGAGGCCTTGGCACAGAGGGCTCGGGCGAGACGGAAAATGAGCATGCGCCCGAGGCCTGGCATGGAGGGCTCGGGCGAGACGGAAAACGAGCGCGCGCCCGAGGCCTGGCATGGAGGGCTCGGCTTGGTGGGCCAGCGTCGTAGGCCTCGGGCGGTCGGCTTTTTAGGGGGTTAGACTGGTTAGGTCTGTTATTAACCGGCGTTCTAGGTTTACCCTATATGTTTGCGTTGATTGGGGGTACCCCTTTTGCGGACCCCCGACAACCGCCGACCAACATCGTGAAGTATGACGGGGAGGTCGAGCCCAAGCTCTGGCTCTCGGACTTCCGCCTAGGCTGCCAACTGGGCGGAGCGAAGAACGACGACCGTGTGATCATACGCCAACTCCCTTTACCTCTCGGACACCGCCCGCCGGTGGCTCGAGGGGCTCCCGCCGGATCGGATCGACGACTGGGCCGACCTAGTCAGGGTCTTCGACGGGAATTTCAAGGGGACGTGCGTGCGCCCAGGCAACCCCTGGGATCTACGGCATTGCAGGCAGGCGGCGAACGAGCCCCTCCACGATTTTGCTCGACGGTTCTCGAAGCAGCGCCTCGAGCTCCCCCACGTGCCTGATGAGGACGTCATCTCAGCATTCCTCGCGGGCACGACATGCCAAGAGCTAGTCCACGAGCTAGGACGCTAACGTCCCAGGACGGTCGAGGACCTGATGGATCGTGTCACTAGCTTTGCCTCAGGCGACGAGGCAGTGGGGGCCTTCTTTGGCCGTTCCACGGACAAAGGCAAGGCGGTGGCCGCGCCGGAGGTCACGAACAAAGGCAATGACGCCAAGAACGACAACAATAACAACAACAAAAAGAAGAAGAACAAACGCAAAGGTCAGAAGGCGAAGCGCGACGCCAATGACGACGACGACGAAGAAGTGCTCGTAGGCGCCCTCGAGCCTAAGAAGCCTCGAGGCCCCCCTGACGGGGCTGTTTTCGACCAGATGCTCGAGGACCCCTGCACTTATCACAGGGGCCCCGTAAATCACAAGTTAAAGGACTGCCGACTGCTGAAAGACTACTACTCCAAGCTCGGCGATAAGAGAGAAGACGCGCCTAAGGGCAAGGATACCAATCGACGCAGCGGTGGGGACGCGGACGGCGACTTCCCCCCGGTGCGCGACTGCTACATGATCTAGATCTACGGGGGGCCGACCGTCGGGCTCTCGGCTCGAGAAAGAAAGAAGGAGCGCCGGGAGGTCTTTGCACTCTGCCACGACGCCCCCCGGTATCTTGACTGGTCTGATGCGCCGATCACGTTCGACCGTGACGACCACCCGGACCGTGTCATAAACCCGGAGTCGTACCCCCTCGTCGTCGACCCCGTCATCGTCGACGTACGGTTCTCCAAGGTGTTGATGGATGGGGGCTCAAGCCTCAACATCATATACCTCGAGACACTCGACCTCCTGGGGATTTCAGAGGGTCAGCTCCGGCCCAGCGCCGGGGGTTCCACGGAGTCGTACCGGGAAGAAGGCCCACCCCCTCGGGCGCATCGACTTGCCGGTTTGCTTTGGTACGCCGGCTAACTTCCGCCGAGAGACGCTCACCTTCGAGGTGGTTGGGTTCCAAGGGGCCTACCATGCCATCATCGGCCGGCCAAGCTACGCCAAGTTCATGGCGGTTCCCAATTACACGTACTTAAAGCTCAAGATGTCGGGGCCAAAAGGGGTCATCACGATCGACACCTCCTACGAGCACGCATACCACTGCGACGTGGAGTGCGTCGAGCGTGGGGAGGCCAACGTCCACCTCGACTCGCTCGAGGCCCTAGCCGCCTTGGCCACCGAGGAGGCTCCTGAAGCGAAGCGTCACGCTGGCAACTTCGAGCTGGCGGAGCACACAAAGCGGATACCCGTCGACCCGACCTCGACCGATGGCAAGACGCTGGCCGTCAGTGCCAGCCTCGAGCCTAAATAGGAAGCAGTGCTCGTCGACTTTCTCCGCGCGAACATCGACATGTTTGCGTGGGGTCCCTCGGTCATGCCGGGCATACCAAGGGAAGTCGCCGAGCACGCCTTGGAAATCCGGGCCGTTCCAGACCGGTGAGGCAACGCCTGCGCCGCTTCGACGAGGAGAAGCGCAGGATCATCGACGAGGAGGTGCACAAGCTTTTGGCGGCCGGGTTCATCAAGGAGGTATTTTACCCAGAGTGGCTAGCTAACCCTGTATTAGTTAGGAAAAAGAATGGAAAAATACGGATGTGTGTAGACTACACTGGTCTGAATAAAACATGTCCAAAAGTTCCATTTCCTTTACCTAGAATTGATGAGATAGTCGATTCCACTGCTGGGTGCGAAGTGCTTTCGTTCCTTGATGTGTATTCCGGCTACCACCAAATTAAGATGAAAAAATCCAACGAACTCGCAACCTCTTTTATCACGCCATTTGGTATGTATTGCTACGTTACGATGCCCTTCGGCCTACGAAACGCTGGGGCAACGTATCAACGATGTATGCAGCACATCTTTAGCAAGCACATAGGCCGGACCATCGAGGCCTACGTCGATGACATCGTGGTTAAAACCAAGAAAGTCGGGAACCTCATCAGCGACCTCGAGACCACATTCGAGTGCCTCCGGGCCAAGAATGTGAAGCTCAACCCCGAGAAGTGTGTGTCTTTGGTGTGCCTCGAGGCATGCTACTTGGCTACGTTGTCTCACAACGGGGGATCGAGGCAAACCGTGAAAAAATCTCAGCAGTCACGAGGATGGGCCCGATTCGAGACCTCAAGGGTGTGCAGAAATGACTGGCTGCCTAGCCGCTCTCAGCAGATTCATCTCGAGGCTAGGGGAAAAAGCGCTACCCCTCTACCGCCTGCTGAAGAAGACGGAACACTTTGCGGGGACTGTCGAAGCCGAGGAGGCCTTAACCAAGTTGAAGGGGTTGCTGACTTCCGCACCAATCCTCGTGCCGCCGCGACCAGCCCAGGTTGGCGATTCCCCCGAGCCTCTCCTCCTCTATGTGGCCGCAACCACTCAGGTGGTCAGCGCGGTCGTAGCCGTCGAGAGGCACGAGGAGGGTCATGCATTGCCGGTCCAACGACCGGTGTACTTCACCAGTGAGGTACTCTTCGAGGCCAAGGTCCGGTATCCGCACATCCAGAAGCTGCTCTACGGCATCATCGTCACAAGGCGCAAGCTCCAGCACTACTTCCTCGCTCATCCCGTAACGGTGGTGTCGTCCTTCCCCCTCGGTGAGATCATCAACAATCGGGAGGCCACGGGGCGCATCGCCAAGTGGTCCGCCGAACTAATGGGGGAGACCATCACCTACGCCCCGCGAAAGGCCATCAAGTCGCAAGCGTTGGCGGACTTCGTTGCTGAATGGACCGACACTCAGCTCCCATCGGTGCAGATTCAAGCCGAGCTCTGGACCATGTACTTCGACGGATCCCTCATGAAGACGGGGGCAGGCGCAGGCCTGCTCTTCATCTCACCCCTCGGGATCCACATGCGCTACCTGCTGCGCTTGCACTTCCCTGCCTCCAACAACGTCGCCGAGTACGAGGCCCTCGTCAATGGCCTGCGCATCACCCTCGAGCTCGGGGTCCGACGCCTCGATGCCCGAGGAGACTCGCAGCTCATCATCAACCAGGTTATGAAGGCTTCAAGCTGCATCGATCCCAAGATGGAGGCGTACTGCGGGGAGGTGCGCAAGCTAGAAGACAAGTTCTACGGCCTCGAGCCCAACCACGTAGCTCGAAAGCACAACGAGGCCGCAGACGAGCTGGCCAAATTGGCGTCTACGCGCGGCACAGTTCCACCCGACGTCTTCTCGAGGGACGTTTTCGAGCCATCAGTCAAAATCGGTCCGGGGGCTGGCCCTTCGACGCCACCCTTCGAGCCAGACACGGGGGCTCGACCTTCGACACGCCACCCCCGAGGGCGATGCCTCGACACCCGATGAGTCAATGCAGATCGACGCACCCGCCTCTTCTTCACCACGACCCCTCGACTGGCGCACGGCCTACCTCGACTACCTGACGCAAGACGTGCTACCGGAAGACAAGACGGAGGCCCGACGCGTTGCTCGAAGGGCCAAGACCTACGTCATCTACGGCGACGAGCGGGAACTGTACCGACGAAGTCCGACCGGGATCCTTCAGCGCTGCATCCCACTCGAAGAAGGGCGCAAGCTCCTCAACGACATGCACTCGGGGGCTTGCGGCCACCACGCAGCGCCAAGGACCCTGGTTGGGAATGCCTTCCGTCAAGGCTTCTATTGGCCGACCGCCATTGGAGACGCCAAGCGCTTGGTACGGGCATGCCATGGGTGTCAATTCTACGCCAAGCAGACGCACCAACCCGCACATGCCCTACAGATGATCCCAATTACTTGGCCATTCGCCGTTTGGGGGCTTGACCTTGTAGGTCCCCTCAAAAAGACAAGCGGAGGGCACTCACACGTGCTTGTGGCCATCGACAAGTTCACCAAGTGGATCGAGGCTAAGCCGATAGGCGACCCCACCTCCGAGAAGGCTGTCGAGTTCATCGCCAACATCATGTACCGGTTTGGGGTGCCTAACGTCATCGTCACCGACAACGCACCCAATTCACGAGCAAAAAGTTCACCAACTTCTGCGATGACAACAACATTCGCGTAACCTGGGCCTCGGTCGCATACCCTCAATGCAACGGGCAGGTCGAGCGCGCCAACGACATGATACTCCATGGGCTGAAGCCAGGCTGTTCAAGACTCTCAAAAATTTCGGAAAGGGATGGGCCGCAGAGCTCCCCTCGGTGCTGTGGGGCCTCAGGACTACGCCGAGTCGAGCCACCGGGTTCACTCTGTTTTTTCCTAACCTACGGCGCCGAGGCAGTCTTGCCTACGGACCTCGAGTACGGCTCCCCTCGACTTCGAGCCTACAACGAGCAAAACAACGACGAGAGGCTTGCCAACGCCAAGGACCAGCTCGAGGAGGCCCGAGATGTGGCGCTCATCAACTCCGCACGCTACCAGCAATCACTTCGACGCTACCACGACAAGTATGTGCGCAAAGAGACCTAGCAGTGGGGGACCTCGTGCTTCGACGGCTTCAAGACACCAAGGGCGCCACAAGCTCACCCCTCCATGGGAAGGCCCATACACCGTGGCTAAGGTGCTCAAGCCAGGAACATACAAGCTCTACGACGATCAAGGCAGAATCCTGGCGAACGCGTGGAACATATCTCAGCTACGTCGCTTCTATCCTTAAGGGCCTCAAGGCCTTGTTCATTTTGTTGCTTTGTACAAACATGTCAAATATGAAAGAACAATCTCGTGCGTTGTCTTTCATTTTGCTTAGCAGCATGAGGTAGCCTCGACCCTGCCTGCTCAGGGTCGAGCCTCCCTCGGGGCTGACAGGGGGGTAACCGCCCCCCAGACTCCGAAAAAATGTGTGTTTTCTTTTCAAAAAATTCGACCCCTCATCTCGACTCGTGCCTCGAGTGAACTAGCGACGTCTAAATCCCAAAATACCTCGAGCCTCCAAAGGTCGGGAGGCGTCGACGTGGCCACCTACGCCCCCGGGCTACGGTACCCTACCTACGCCTCCCCTCGAGGGGCTCGCGACGTATCGAAGGAGTACAGACTAAGTTAGCAGAAACTCGAGCTTGCAACAAAGAGAAGTGGTCAAACACATTTGAAAAGAAAACAACACCTTTAAACAAACAAGTCATATATACAAATGGGTCTCGACGGACCCTCATCCATGCCATAAAATTCTTACAAGGGCCTCGACGCCCAAATTTGGCACGCAGGCTCTAATCTTCGTCGGTGTGGTACTCCTCCCCGAGGTCTTCCACGGCGGGCTCAGCCTCGACACCCGAACTAGAAGGAGGAGGGCCCTCGACACCGCTGCTGGCGTCAGGAGGCAGCACGTCCTCCTCGAAAATCTTGGCGAGCGATGTCCCCGGCCTCTCCATCTTCTCCAAAATTTTGTCGACACGGCAGTTGTTCCACTCATCGTCCTTCCCCTCAATCTCGATGAAGCCGTTGGCAACAACATGGACTGGGAAGCGGAAACCGGAGCGAACGACCGCGAGCGTCTGCTTGACGCCATGATGGAGAGCTTGCCGGACACGGTCCCGCGCCGCTGCGTCAAAGAAGCACAAGGCGTCGACCAAGGCATCGCCTCGGGCCACTGCACCTTCTGCCGCAGCCACTGGAGGAGCACCCCACATGGGGCCAAGCCGGTCGAGGGAGGTGCGAGCCCGCTCCGCCACCATCGTCTCGTCTTGGAGTTGGTCCAAGAGAGCCTGGTTCGTCCCGCGGAGCTCCTCGACCGTCCTCTCGACCCCTGCACGACGAACAAGGAAGAGTGAGACTGCGGCGTAACAAAAAACTTCGAGACCCAAACAAGAACAAGGTGTAAGCCTCACCGTCGCAATATTGCCCCAATGCGGCGAGATCGCTGGTCAGGCCCTCAGCACGCTGCTCAAGCCTGCGCTTCTCGGCCAACATGAGGAGCCTCTCGGACCTAAGGCAGCTCCACAAGGCCCCCCCTCCACAAGGGCCAGATCCTTGCGGATCACCTCCTGCCCGCCGCCCCCTCGGCAGCTCGGGCGGTGGCGACACCAATCTCGGCGTCTTCGGCCTCTTTCTCGCCGCCTCCGCTGCGGTTCGGCGGCGGCGGCCTCGCCACGGGCGTCAGCGGCCTCCTGCTTCGCCGCCTCGGCTCAGCCCGGGCGGAGGTGGCCTCGCTTCGGGCGTCCGCGGCCTCCTTCCTCGACGCTTCGAGAGCAGCGGCGGCCTCCTCCTTGGATCGAGCGACCTCACCTCGAGCCGCCCGGACCTCCGCCTCTGCCTCGTTGAGCCGGCTCGCCATTTGGGCGTTCCGGCTCAGCTCAGCGCGGAGATCTTGAAGCTCCGCCTCACCCCTCGCGAGGGCGACCGACACCTGTGCGGACCGGCCCGCCTCCTCGGAGCAGGACCGCTCCGCCTCCGCCATGAGCTCGGCCACCTCCCGAAAGATGGCCCGCACCTCGCGCGAGCCCCCCGCTGGACCGGTCGCTCGACGTGGACCATGGCAAGGGGCGGGCTTGGCGCGTCAGGAAACGGCCATACTGGTCGGTCGAGCTCGATGTCGGGCTGATCCTCCTCCGTCCCGAGCTGCCCCAGCTGCGGCCCACCACCCGACGGCACGGGCCCCGGCTCTTCCCTGGCCAGGCTCTCCTGCGTCTCGTCAGCACTGGTCGGCGCCCTCGGGCACCTCCACCCATCGGCAAGCCCGCGGCGAGGGGCGGCCCTTGCTCCAGCTCGTTCAGGAGGTCCTCCACCGTCGGGGCCTCGAGGGGCGCGGTCTCCTCGGCCCAGACACCGGTGGGGCCGCGCTCGCCCCAGGCGCTTCCCCCGAACGGCCGTTGTAGCGGGGGGAGGGGTGGCGCTCCCGACAGACGCCATCGCAGGAGGAGAAGGGGGAGACGCAGCGCCTCAGTAAGCATGGTAGCGGCGGGCTCGATGCCGTGAGCTGAGGCCCCTGCAATACGAGATGACATTGATATCAGAATCAAGAGGAATGCCTCGACCCCTGCGGTCGACGGCGACGGCCTCACCAAAATTCGCGACGATCATCTGACCACCTCGAGCCATGGCAGCTCGAGCCTTCTCCAGCCTTGCGGCTTCTCTAGCGGAGGAGGGTGCCATACCTCGAGGTGCTTGTGCCTCGACGGGGCTCGAGGCCTTCGCCCGCTTGGACGCAGCAAGGTCCACCTCCGGGTAGGAGCGCTTCCCCCTGAGAGACCAGAGATGGCATGCATCATCAAAAGTAAAGAGGTCAAGCCTCGCTGCCGACGAGGTCCAAGAAAAGTACTCACCCAAAGCGGCGGCTGGGCTTCTTCCCGGCATCGACGGACCCACTCGGGGGCTTCGAGCCCACCCCACGGCTCGAGCCCTGCGCCTGGGCCATCTCCGCAGGGCTGGGATGGGGGGAGGGCTCCCGACGCCTCCCGTGGCTTGACCTCGAGGGAGAGCCCTCCTTCCGCCCCACGTCGCGGGAGGGCGACCGTACCTCCCTCGTGCTGTCGTAGCGGCGCCCGCCCCGCGCGGGCTCCGGGACCCGCTCCGGCGCTCGCGCTGGCGGACGCGCCCTCCCGCGTCCGCTTCTGTGTCCCGGCGGCGGTGCGGCGACGGACTCCGGGGACGCTCACGCCCCTGGTCACGAGACGCCCGGGAGCTCCCTCCCCGAAGCTCGTGATGGCGCGGGCTCGACGCCTCCTCCTGACGCCCGCTCCTCTGCGGCTCGACCGCGCCCTTGACGGCTCGCGGCGGTCGGGCCCGAAATCCTTCTCGACCCTGTCGGCCGCTTCTCGAGGCCCGGCCCTCCTCCAGACCTCCCGCCTGGGCTGGCGCGGGGGCGGCCTCCGTTGGTGCTGTGGCGGAGGCGCTCCGGGTTCGGGGCTTCCTCACGACCGGGGCACGTCCGCCGCAGAGCTCGACGGACCTCGGGCCCCCGATGAGGCAGGAATCGGCGCCGCCTTCCACGGTTGTGTCCCGCGCGGTCCCTTCGCCGGGGGGACCTCCAGCATACCCTCCTGCACAGAGGAGCGGTCAGCCCTGTCATCGATGACCCCCCGCGCGTCTCAGGCGCGCATCCATCCCCTCGTCGTCGCTCTCCTCCTCATCACCGCTCTCCTCCTCCGAGCTCGAGGAGCTCAGCTCGAGGGACCCGTCTCCAGGCTGACGGTTGCGACGAGCCTTCGCCAGTCTCTGCTCCCGAGCCAAGCGACGCAGGTTTTTGTTTTTCTCTTTCTTCTTCCTGGCATCCTTGCTCTCCTTGTCTTTCTGAGCAGAGAGGCGCCTCACCTGAGTATCCACGGCGTCCTCCCTCATCGGGGCCTCGACGCGCGACAAGTAAACGCCCCCTGAAAAAAGAAGAAGCGTGACGAGACAAACCACAAGAAGAATGCAAAGGTTCGAAGGAAGAGAAGGGGGAGGGGGCTCGGAACAGCTCAGCTCGAGGGAGGCTCACCAGGTCAAGACACCCCTCGTCGGGTGCCATGGCGACCAGGTGGGTGTACTCAGGATGAACGGTCCCTGGATCGTGATTGACACCCGGGAGATCCCTCGTTCGGGGACAGGCCTCTCCTCGGCCATCCTCGATCGATTAAGCGCCTCGAGCCTGGCCTCCGGCCCCATCTCGTACATAAGAAGGGGGCGGTCCGCCAGCGGGAGAACTCTTCGCTGGTGGAACGCCCAAATGACCGCTTGCACGGTCAACTTCTTCTCATCCACCAGCGTCTTCATCATCTTCATCAGCGGGGCCAGGTGGTGTTGCCTGTCCCCACCGCGCCCAGCCCCAGGTCCCTTCTCCGGGCGTTGAGCGAGGACCCTGCCGGTGTACTGCGGAAAGAGACCATCTTCATTCCGCAGATAGAACCAATGGTCGTCCCACTCGGCCTGGTTGGTGGAAAGCTTGTATCGCAGGTATTCACGGGGGATGTTGGCCGACAAGGTCCCAGCCCTCGCAGTGATGGCAAGGGAGCCCATGCGCACGAGCCACCTCCCGCTGGGCTTCAGGGCCTTGATGAAGAGCTCGCTCCGGAAGAGATGGACGAACATCTCCCAGTGCGGCTCCATCTTCAGGTACCCCTCGCACACCGCGGCGAATATGGCGGCGTGCGAGATGGAGTTGGGGAGAAGTGCTGCAGCTCCACCTCGAAGTGGTGGGCCAGCCCCCGCATGAAGCGACTCAATGGGACGCCGAGCCCCATACGGTGGTAGCGCGTGAAGCTCACCACGTACCCCTCCGGCGGGTGCGGCTCCCGGTGCTCCACCGACGGGATAACCCACCACGCGGGTCCCTCCTCCGGGTTGGGGCGCAGAAGCCCCTGGGCCACCAACGAGTCCATCTCTCTCTGCGTCACCTTCGACGAGCTCCAGTCTTCGGCCGGCAGCACTTGTGTTTGGGCGGCCATGGCGGTAGCGCGGTGCGGACCCGAGCAACGGACGGTGTGGCAGAACCTCCTAAATTAAGTGGCCCACATGCACCCATCATTGTCCTAAGGACCTTTGATCGGCGTGCACGAGTTCCAAATGATTCAAGAGGTCTGTCGGGTGTCCTCGGGAAACCCGAATCATCCACGTTACATTCTTTCCAGGATAATCCCTCATCAAGCATCACAGTATTACAACAGTTTTATAGATAAGATAAATCAGAGTAAAAGCGGAAAGATTAATATACATAGATTAAAACTTAGGTTTAAAGTTTACATCACCAAAATACTTATTACATAACTTGTTCGGAACTTTATATTACAAAACTCATTCAAAAGAGATTACTTGCCCAAGGTCACACATCAGAATCGTTATCACTTTCTTCTACTAGAGTGAAGTAGCATTGTCCATCAAAAGGTGGATCCATGTACTCACCTGCAACAAGGGTTAACAAACCCTGAGTACAAAAGTACTCAACAAGACTTAACCGATAAGAAAAGAGGAGAAGACTCAGGAATGAGAGGCTTAGGAAGTGAAGGTAAGGCTTAAACAAAATCAAGTATTTTGCACAAAAAGCATTTTTTGTAAATCTTGTTTTGTTTAGGAAAGATTCAAGTATCTCTCAATTTTTCATCGTTCATGATTCATTTTACCTTTCAAAACATACCTAGTTGAGAACCACTCTCCGTTGACAGTCGAAGACCAAGTCTCCATAACCGAGGAGCAACGTTAATCCGGATAAAGAATACTCAGCTGAGGATCCCTATTCACACGGCATATGTAGCACCCAAGCTTGCATAGGCCAACCCGTCTACCACGATTCCTCCAAGATTGGGCCCGGTCCTACGCCACCCAGAAGTACAGTACACCACTCTTATCCAGGTACGACGACCACGTGGGTACAAGCTACTTCCGCCATCTCTCCACTCCCAGTGCGCGGTTATCGGTCCCAATAAAGGATTCCTCAGAGCCAGAGCTTTCCGTAGTATGTGAATAGTTGCAAGTCTTGACCAGCAGGCCCCCATACGGATGGTCCCTAAAGTTTTTCCGTCAGCAACAAGCACCTCGGGACTCTAACCCAAGAGTACAGGTCCTGTCGGTTTTTCAACCCTGTCCCGGTCGGTGTCAACTGTTGAGTCCCGGACTACAACATGACGGCACCGTACGCTCGGACAACCTCTCCTCGCTGTTGACTAGGTATGGATCAGATACTTAGCCAACAGGCAGGGAGTAAAGCCAAATTCCCATAAATATTCTTTAAGTGATCACACTTTTGAAATTGGCATTTTTGCAAATCTATTGTATAGCATCACTAAGCATTTTGCAAATAGTTTTTAAACAAGGCAGGTGGATCTTCTGGTGGAGGTAAACAGTGCAAGGAGTAGGCCATCACACAACTCCTATAACCTAATGCAGTAGTTTATCTTAACAACATTTTAATAAAACCTTTATAAAAACAAGTAAAGGTTAAAAACACCGGGGCTTGCCTTGAGGATCGGTGAAGTCCGAAGATTCTGAAAAACAAGAAAGGTCTGCACCCTCAGGAGAAATCCACTGAGAGTTAGGGCCTTCTGAAGCGGGATCTACACGTAGAAGTGCATATGCATGAGTAATGAGATGCTTATGATATGATCATGGTAAAGATGGAAATTTTCTTAACTATAACCTTTACAGAGTACAACTTTCCATCACGGTAAAGTTGCAAACCAACGAAACCACTTTAGCTATTAAAAACACTAAACAAGTTTTATTATTTTCTGATAAAGCAACTTACAAGCAATAAAAAGGTATTTGTATAAAGGAAACCCATAACCGGGGAGCAAATCTTGCTAGTTTCCCATTGGTTGTCAACAAATCCAAAAGTCACACAAATCTACAGGGATCAACTAGTTCTATTTATTCTATTAATTATTTTAATTAGCCTTTTATTTATACACCAAGCATACTTTGTCAAACAGAGATGAAATTAAACCTGAAGGTGTATATCAATGATATAAACTCCCATGTCAAATTTTATGATTTTTGGAGAAACACAGAAAATTACATAAATCATCAAAGTTACATTTATTTATTAAAGCACAGATTTAAATGTCACATCAAAAGTACTCAAAACACAAATTTTATAATTTTTATATTAGCACAGACATGCTATCATCTATCATGTCAAATTTCATAAATAACAGAGCTATAGATTAAATATAGCAAAAACAACAAAACTGATTACTGTGCAAAAAGCCAGAGAAAGAAAAACTTGAACGAGCCCAAACTGGGCTTTCGGCCCAAGCCAACTCGGCCCAGCGTGGCGCGAGCGCACGACGGTAGGTGAGTGTGTGCGTTCGCTCGAGGCTCGGCGCGAGCGAGACAGCGCCCGAGGGTCCGCTCGAGGCCTAGCTCGAGGCTCGGGCGATACGTTGCGCACGTGCCCGCTCGAGGCTTAGCTCGAGGCTCGGGCGAGACGGAAAAACGCTCGTCCGTCCGAGGCCTAGCTCGGGCGGGACGGTGAACGCGTTCGCCTGAGGCTCGGCTCGAGCGAAGCGGTGTGTCTGACAGCTTTGCAGAAAAGCCCTTCGGCTTACACTAAAACAACCCGCAGTCCATGGCGCTATTCATCTGAGTCTGCGACTTTGTAACCAACACCCTGGAACTTCTCATCTTTACAACCACAAGGTCCCCGACCATGGCCGGTGTGCACGACGGCGAACCGAGCGCCGACGGGCCTTACGCCGGCCGACTCTGGCCAGAAGAGACTCGGCTGACGCGAGCATCAACACCGGCAAGACAGCCGCAGTCGATTGAGCTCTCAACCCTACACTCTACCACTCGGGTTGAGCCTGGCCACGCATGGCGGCGGATCGGATCTCGGCTAGCCCTGTTCCGGCGAACCTAGACCGGTAGCAAGCAAACGGAGAGACTAGGAAGGTCTAGAAGCTCACCCTGATGCTGTTGGTGTAACTGGTTTAAGCAGAGGTTGCACGGGGAGTAGGCGTCCACGGAGCAGTGGCCTTCGGCGGTAAACTCCGGCGAAGACGACGCTGTTCCGGTAAAACCTGAGCACCAGACAAGGAACCATCGAGCCGATGAGCTCTTTGGGATCAAGACGAGACACAAACACGAAAAAGAGAGAGTGGAGAAGTGCTCGGTTGAGCTGACCACGGAGAGGTCGAGCTCGGCGGCGCTTTCTGCTCGGCGGGAAGAAAACCGGCGAGTATGAGCTCTCTGGTGCAAAAGAGATGGAGAGGATAGGTCTGGGAGATGCGCAAAGAAGTGAAGTACTTATAGGCGCGGTGAAAAAGGATGGGAATGACTGGAGACGGTGAATCTGGAGGTTTGACCGGATTGTTCCCGTCGGTACCTTGGTGGCAAACATGGCGATGGCGAGCTCAGAGGTGACGCCACGACGCGAGGAAGAGTGCCAGCAGCAGCTTAACTTGGCCACGAACTCGGTCGCGCGTTCCTTCGGGAGAAGTCGCCGTCCACGCACGAGAGCAGGCGATCAAAAGATCGGCCTTGCTGCCGCCATGAACAGGAACAAGAACTTATCCCCCCCTTTCCCAAACCTACCCGTTCCAGATTTTGAAATTACTTTGGATTTTTGAAAATAAGCTGAAAATATGCCAAAATATCAAATGCTCAGAATTCAATACTGAACATTTTTCATTTTTGCAAGATACCCAAAATATGCTCAGATTTTGAATTAGGATTTGAAATACAAAAGAGGACAAAAAGGACAAAAGAGGACTTTTACCATTACTTTTGATTTCACAAGAACACTTGAAAAACTTTAAACACCAAAGTTGTTCCTAATCAGAAATAGAGCAACTTTGCTTTTTAAAGCATACCCAAATTCTTTCAAAATTTTGATTTAAAGAAAAGGGGATAAAATAGGGTTTTAGAATTATTTAAACTATTTAATTGAATTCTAACCAAAATCTAATTTATATCTCAATGATGACTTGAATCATGACTCAAATACACTATTGAGACATAAAATCAGAATTTGGTCCAAAACTTCACTACTATAAAAGAAATTACCATAATACCCCATATACACATAAAAGCACTAATTACCAAATAAGAAAACATAAACTAGGGTTTAACTTAAGCACTCCTTTATCAACTAAACACAAGCATAAAATAATAAACTTGTTTTAGTGAATGCAAATCCAGGTTATCACTCAAATGAAATGCTGATGCATATGATGACATGACAAGTTTTAATGTGGATAACACTGGAGTGTTACAGCTCTTTCCCCCTTAAAGAAATCTCGTCCCGAGATTTAACTTGTAGGCTAAGTAATGGAAAAGGAAATGTGTCAGGCACTTCCATTACTAACCTTTACATAAAGCAGGGAAAGATTCCCATAAGACAGATTACGAGGATTACAAAGAAGAGAGAAACTCTGGAAAACTTTCTAAGAGAAACTCTTCCGACTCCCACGTGGCTTCTTCCTCCGTATGTTGATTCCATTGAACCTTGTAGAACTTGACAGTTCTTTTTCGCGTAACTCGATCTTTCTGGTCAAGAATCTTGATAGGATATTCTGAATATGTCAGGTCAGGCTCTAATTCAATCTCTTCAACATGAATGACATGGTCAGGCACTTGAAGACATTTCTTCAACTGCGAGACATGGAACACATTATGGACTAAAGATAGCTGTGGTGGTAAATCAAGTTGATATGCCACCTTTCCACATCTTTTAAAGATCTGATAAGGACCTATATATCGAGGTGCCAACTTCCCTTTGATTCCAAATCGTGTAACTCCTTTCATAGGTGACACCTTGAGATAAACATAATCACCAACTTCAAAGGTAAGGGACTGACGTCTTTTATCAGCATAACTCTTTTGTCTGGATTGTGCCTTCTTCATGTTCTCTTGAATCAACTTGACCTTTTCTTCAGCTTCTCTGACTAAATCAACTCCAAAAAGACTATGCTCTCCAGGCTCAGACCAATTTAAAGGTGTTCTGCATCTTCTACCATACAGAGCTTCAAATGGTGCCATCCTAATACTCTCTTGATAACTGTTATTGTAAGAGAACTCTGCTAAAGACAAACATTCATCCCATTTCTCTGAATAACTGAGTACACAGGATCTTAACATATCTTCTAAGATCTGATTAACTCTTTCAGTTTGACCCCCAGTCTGTGGATGATAAGCTGTACTATGTAGAAGCTTGGTACCCAAAGATTCATGTAAGTGTCTCCAGAAAACATTAACAAACTGTGTCCCCCTATCTGATACGATAGTCTTTGGAACACCATGCAGACTTACAATTCTGTCAAAATATATTTTGGCATAGGTAGATGCTGGATATATTGTCTTCACAGATATGAAATGAGCTGATTTGGTCAGACGATCAACAATGACCCATATAGAATCAAACTCTTTTGATGTCTTGGGCAGACCCACTATAAAGTCCATACTAATGTCATCCCACTTCCAAGATGGAATAGGCAATGGTTGCAACTCTCCAGCAGACCTAAGATGAACTGCCTTCACTTTCTGGCAAATATCACATTTTGCTACATAATTGGCAATTTCAAGTTTCATCTTAGTCCACCAGAATCTCTGTTTCAAATCTTGATACATCTTATTACTGCCTGAATGTATTAAAAATCTTGTTGCATGAGCTTCATCAAGAATCTGCTTTCGGAGCTCAGGAACTTTTGGAACCACTAACCGATCCTTGAACCAAATCACTCCAGCTTCATCTATTTTAAAAGTGGAATTCTGCTCAGAGTGAATCCTTTCTTTTAGATGGATCATTCCCTTGCTTTCTTTCTGAGCTGCAATGATCTGATCTTTAATGGATGATTGAACTGTCACATTGGCGAGATTTCCTTGTGGAATCATTTCAAGGCTTAAACTTTCAAACTCATAACACAAAGTAACATCGATAGGCTTAACTTCTAGACAATTGCAATGATCCTTTCGACTGAGTGCATCTGCCACTACATTAGCTTTACCTGGGTGATAGTGTACTTCAATATCATAATCCTTTATCAATTCTAGCCATCTTCTCTGTCGCATATTCAATTCTGATTGTGTGAAGATATACTTCAAACTTTTATGATCGGTGTATATATGACATGTATTACCCAACAAATAATGTCGCCAGATCTTTAGAGAATGGACTACAGCTGCCAACTCTAGATCATGTGTTGGATAATGCTCTTCATGTCGCTTAAGCTGTCGCGAAGCATAAGCAATGACTCTGCCTTCCTGCATCAGTACGCACCCAATGCCTTTGCCTGAAGCATCACAATAAACATCAAAGGACTTTTCAATATCTGGCTGAGCTAATATTGGTGCTGTTGTTAACAACTTTTTCAGAGTCTGGAAAGCTTCTTCACATTCTGACGACCATATGAACTTAGTATCATTCTTCAGTAAGGTTGTCATAGGTTTGGAGATCTTGGAGAAGTCAGGGATAAATCTTCGATAATACCCTGCCAATCCTAAGAAACTCCGAACTTGATGTACTGAAATTGGGGACTTCCAGTCAAGAACCTCTTGGACTTTACTTGGATCTACTGCCACTCCTTCGGCTGACAGAACATGACCCAAAAATTGAACTTCATTTATCCAGAACTCACA
Source organism: Coix lacryma-jobi var. lacryma-jobi (assembly GCA_009763385.1). Classification (NCBI taxonomy): domain Eukaryota; kingdom Viridiplantae; phylum Streptophyta; class Magnoliopsida; order Poales; family Poaceae; genus Coix; species Coix lacryma-jobi. The sequence goes on along the minus strand of CM019825.1, from coordinate 8,766,775 downwards.
TTTACTGAATTTAGCATATAACTGATGTTCTCTCAGGCGAGTCAACACTATCCTGAGATGTTCTGCATGTTCTCCTTTGGTTTTGGAATAGATGAGAATGTCATCAATAAACACAACCACGAACTTATCTAGTTCTGGCATGAACACTGAATTCATCAAATACATGAAGTGGGCAGGTGCATTGGTCAAACCGAAGGACATGACCAAGTACTCATATAGGCCGTATCTGGTGGTGAAAGCTGTTTTCGGAACATCTTCTGGTTTGATCTTGATCTGATGATACCCTGATCTCAAATCTATTTTCGAGAATACCTTCGCACCGGTAAGTTGATCAAAGAGGAGATCAATACGGGGCAAAGGATACTTGTTCTTGATTGTCACTTCATTTAAAGGACGATAATCCACACATAGCCTCAGGGTATGGTCCTTCTTCTTTACAAATATTGCTGGACAACCCCATGGTGACGAACTAGGTCGAATGAAACCTTTATCTAGCAAGCCTTGTAACTGAGCTTTCAACTCTGCTAACTCCTTGGGTGGCATCCTATAAGCCCTTCTGGCTATTGGTGCTGTGTCTGGTTTGAGTTCTATTTCAAATTCCACATCACGATTTGGTGGCAGACCAGGTAAATCCTCTGGGAACACATCAGGAAACTCACAGACCACTGGAATGTCTTGGATTTCCTTGACAGAGGTAGCACACACTTGCTCAACTGCTCTCTTAAGAGTAGGAAGATGGATAAGAAGTTGAGACTCACGATTAGGTACGTTGAGTTTAATGGTTCTATTCAAGGTGTCTATTACTGCACCTCTCTGGTTCATCCAGTTCATGCCCAAGATCACATCTATACTGGGATCTTTTAAGACTATCATGGAGGTTGGAAATATATATCCACCCAGATCTATAGGTACCTGACGTACCATTTCCTTAGTACTTAGTCGACCCCCAGGTGACTGTATCAAAAAGTTATCTTGGGTTTCATCAATAGGTATATCATGCCTTTCCGCAAATGTTCTATTCATGAAGGTATGCGATGCACCAGAATCAAAAAGTGTAAAAGCTGGGTGTTGAGCGACAGGGAACATACCAAGCATAACAGGTTCTCCTTCAGGAATAGCTTCTATTTGAGTGTGGAAAACCTTTCCCGTTTTCGAAGCACCTTTACCCTTTTGACTATTCTGTGCATTTCCCCGGTTCTGATTTGCTTGCTGATTTCCTGCTGGCCTTGGTGCATTGGTATTGGGAACATTCTGCCTTGGATAAGGACATTCACGAGCAAAATGCCCCGCCTTTCCGCAATTATAACATAGACCATTGGTAGCTGGTGGCACTGGTGGATGAATGGTAGAAACATTCGGCTGACGTTGAGCATTGAAAGGCATAGCAGGCCTTGCAAACGTCCTCTGAGGATACGGCTGCTGCTGAGGCGGACGATAAGGTGGACGATAAGATGGGCGGAACTGCTGGACTGGATGATATACAAACCTCTGACGCTTCTTGTTGCCACCAGACGATCCAGGCCTTGACACAAGTCCCTTCTTCGCTTGCTATAGCAATATTCACTGCTTCATTATAGCTGATATTGCCACAAGTAGTCATCATTGATTGAAGTTTTGTATTCAATCCCCTCATAAAGCAGGCCTTCTTCTTTACATCTGTATTAACTTGTTCAATAGCATATTGAGATAAATGATTAAATTTCCTGACATACTGCATCACCGGGTCATTCCCCTGACGTAATGCCAGAAACTCTTCAAGTTTCATTTGCATGATTCCATCCGGAATGTAATGTGCCCTGAAAGCCTCTTTAAATCCAACCCAAGTTATATGATGACCGGCTGGTTGTATAGCCAAGAGATTTGCCCACCATACACTGGCAGCTCCCCGAAGCTGTTGTGCTGCGAAAACTGGCTTCTGAGTTTCTGTACAATTGATAAGACTAAACTTCTGCTCCATAGTACGGAGCCAATCATCTGCTTCCAAAGGTTCATCAGCCTTTATAAAGATTGGAGGACGTGTATCTGTGAAATCCACATAGTTTGTTTCATCCCTATTGAATCGACCATGACCACGTTGTCCGGCATTCTGATTCTGAGCTAGGAGAGTTGTGGCATTAACCAATGCTGCAATAGCATCGGCTAAGGATGGTGGAACTGGCGGTGGATTGGGTATATCATCTCCGCCACGAGAAGAACTAGCTCCACGAGTATTGACAGGCATCTGTTTAACACAACTATACTTGATTAACATATCATCTCACATATAAAACATATCAAGCCCATTTTATTTATTAAACAAGCCACTCTGAGACAGAAGGATTACTGAGATTATTACATATATCACCAGGCTAGAGGTTTTTCTGACTAATCTATGTTACAAAGTCAGAATGATTCATTATGATACATCTCCATATTATTCCACCCCTAGATCTAGGATTCTGCTTCGGAGGAGATCTCATACTCCTCAGGTTCTAACTCTTCATCCTCTTCCTCTTCAGTTTCTTCCTCAGTAGTGGTTGGCATAGCAGGTTCGGAATGCAACCGTGCAGTTAGTTCCTCCAACTGCCTGTGCAACTCAACATGATGGTTTGCCATGAGAGTTTGGTTATCCCTCATGGTATCCACCCGGCATCGTGCCCGATTTCTCTGATCTACAGTCTGCCTCCACTTACATTCATATTCTTGGTGTTTCTTGTGGTGATATTGCAATTGTTCATTAAGCTCTTCTCTTTCTCGGTTACCCCTCATTCTTTCTCCATTTGCTCTAGCTAAATCCATGTATAGGCGGTCTACTTCCGCCTGTAGCCGTGAAGTGGCGCTATTGCTGCCTTCGCCTTCTTCGTAAGTAACCAGGGGTTGGTTACTCCCTTCGCTTTCGGCAAGGTCGGCTTGCCTCAAGGCGAGAGCATGCCGAGGAACACCACATGGTCCAGTGCACTTACGTGCTGTTTGCTTGGTACGAGCCATCTGCTAAAATATATCCATTTTGAAGATTCGAACCATATATGAGTTTTATAAATAAAAAGATATAACACTTAAGAGGGAAAGTAAATCTTATGTTACAATAATGATGCATGAACCGTACTTACGAACAAAACATATATCAAACAAATAATCAACTTCAAAATATTCACTACTATAAAAGTGAATAAACTTTCTTTTCATAATTAGGGAAATAACATAATAAACATTGTTCCTTAGATATAAATATCACCACAACTATACTAAAAACATATCCATTTAGTTAGAAGGATAAGTCTGAAGAATGAATTAAGGCAAGTCAGAAGAATAAGACAAGTCTTAGAAGCAATTTGGACTCAAACTAATTCAAAATTTAGTTTGACTCAAAACCTTTGAAGTTTTAAAAAAATGAATATTGTTATACTTTCTAAGGGAATCCTGCTCTGATACCAGCTGTGGCAGAACCTCCTAAATTAAGTGGCCCACATGCACCCATCATTGTCCTAAGGACCTTTGATCGGCGTGCACGAGTTCCAAATGATTCAAGAGGTCTGTCGGGTGTCCTCGGGAAACCCGAATCATCCACGTTACATTCTTTCCAGGATAATCCCTCATCAAGCATCACAGTATTACAACAGTTTTATAGATAAGATAAATCAGAGTAAAAGCGGAAAGATTAATATACATAGATTAAAACTTAGGTTTAAAGTTTACATCACCAAAATACTTATTACATAACTTGTTCGGAACTTTATATTACAAAACTCATTCAAAAGAGATTACTTGCCCAAGGTCACACATCAGAATCGTTATCACTTTCTTCTACTAGAGTGAAGTAGCATTGTCCATCAAAAGGTGGATCCATGTACTCACCTGCAACAAGGGTTAACAAACCCTGAGTACAAAAGTACTCAACAAGACTTAACCGATAAGAAAAGAGGAGAAGACTCAGGAATGAGAGGCTTAGGAAGTGAAGGTAAGGCTTAAACAAAATCAAGTATTTTGCACAAAAAGTATTTTTTGTAAATCTTGTTTTGTTTAGGAAAGATTCAAGTATCTCTCAATTTTTCATCGTTCATGATTCATTTTACCTTTCAAAACATACCTAGTTGAGAACCACTCTCCGTTGACAGTCGAAGACCAAGTCTCCATAACCGAGGAGCAACGTTAATCCGGATAAAGAATACTCAGCTGAGGATCCCTATTCACACGGCATATGTAGCACCCAAGCTTGCATAGGCCAACCCGTCTACCACGATTCCTCCAAGATTGGGCCCGGTCCTACGCCACCCAGAAGTACAGTACACCACTCTTATCCAGGTACGACGACCACGTGGGTACAAGCTACTTCCGCCATCTCTCCACTCCCAGTGCGCGGTTATCGGTCCCAATAAAGGATTCCTCGGAGCCAGAGCTTTCCGTAGTATGTGAATAGTTGCAAGTCTTGACCAGCAGGCCCCCATACGGATGGTCCCTAAAGTTTTTCCGTCAGCAACAAGCACCTCGGGACTCTAACCCAAGAGTACAGGTCCTGTCGGTTTTTCAACCCTGTCCCGGTCGGTGTCAACTGTTGAGTCCCGGACTACAACATGACGGCACCGTACGCTCGGACAACCTCTCCTCGCTGTTGACTAGGTATGGATCAGATACTTAGCCAACAGGCAGGGAGTAAAGCCAAATTCCCATAAATATTCTTTAAGTGATCACACTTTTGAAATTGGCATTTTTGCAAATCTATTGTATAGCATCACTAAGCATTTTGCAAATAGTTTTTAAACAAGGCAGGTGGATCTTCTGGTGGAGGTAAACAGTGCAAGGAGTAGGCCGTCACACAACTCCTATAACCTAATGCAGTAGTTTATCTTAACAACATTTTAATAAAACCTTTATAAAAACAAGTAAAGGTTAAAAACACCGGGGCTTGCCTTGAGGATCGGTGAAGTCCGAAGATTCTGAAAAACAAGAAAGGTCTGCACCCTCAGGAGAAATCCACTGAGAGTTAGGGCCTTCTGAAGCGGGATCTACACGTAGAAGTGCATATGCATGAGTAATGAGATGCTTATGATATGATCATGGTAAAGATGGAAATTTTCTTAACTATAACCTTTACAGAGTACAACTTTCCATCACGGTAAAGTTGCAAACCAACGAAACCACTTTAGCTATTAAAAACACTAAACAAGTTTTATTATTTTCTGATAAAGCAACTTACAAGCAATAAAAAGGTATTTGTATAAAGGAAACCCATAACCGGGGAGCAAATCTTGCTAGTTTCCCATTGGTTGTCAACAAATCCAAAAGTCACACAAATCTACAGGGATCAACTAGTTCTATTTATTCTATTAATTATTTTAATTAGCCTTTTATTTATACACCAAGCATACTTTGTCAAACAGAGATGAAATTAAACCTGAAGGTGTATATCAATGATATAAACTCCCATGTCAAATTTTATGATTTTTGGAGAAACACAGAAAATTACATAAATCATCAAAGTTACATTTATTTATTAAAGCACAGATTTAAATGTCACATCAAAAGTACTCAAAACACAAATTTTATAATTTTTATATTAGCACAGACATGCTATCATCTATCATGTCAAATTTCATAAATAACAGAGCTATAGATTAAATATAGCAAAAACAACAAAACTGATTACTGTGCAAAAAGCCAGAGAAAGAAAAACTTGAACGAGCCCAAACTAGGCTTTCGGCCCAAGCCAACTCGGCCCAGCGTGGCGCGAGCGCACGACGGTAGGTGAGTGTGTGCGTTCGCTCGAGGCTCGGCGCGAGCGAGACAGCGCCCGAGGGTCCGCTCGAGGCCTAGCTCGAGGCTCGGGCGATACGTTGCGCACGTGCCCGCTCGAGGCTTAGCTCGAGGCTCGGGCGAGACGGAAAAACGCTCGTCCGTCCGAGGCCTAGCTCGGGCGGGACGGTGAACGCGTTCGCCTGAGGCTCGGCTCGAGCGAAGCGGTGTGTCTGACAGCTTTGCAGAAAAGCCCTTCGGCTTACACTAAAACAACCCGCAGTCCATGGCGCTATTCATCTGAGTCTGCGACTTTGTAACCAACACCCTGGAACTTCTCATCTTTACAACCACAAGGTCCCCGACCATGGCCGGTGTGCACGACGGCGAACCGAGCGCCGACGGGCCTTACGCCGGCCGACTCTAGCCAGAAGAGACTCGGCTGACGCGAGCATCAACACCGGCAAGACAGCCGCAGTCGATTGAGCTCTCAACCCTACACTCTACCACTCGGGTTGAGCCTGGCCACGCATGGCGGCGGATCGGATCTCGGCTAGCCCTGTTCCGGCGAACCTAGACCGGTAGCAAGCAAACGGAGAGACTAGGAAGGTCTAGAAGCTCACCCTGATGCTGTTGGTGTAACTGGTTTAAGCAGAGGTTGCACGGGGAGTAGGCGTCCACGGAGCAGTGGCCTTCGGCGGTAAACTCCGGCGAAGACGACGCTGTTCCGGTAAAACCTGAGCACCAGACAAGGAACCATCGAGCCGATGAGCTCTTTGGGATCAAGACGAGACACAAACACGAAAAAGAGAGAGTGGAGAAGTGCTCGGTTGAGCTGACCACGGAGAGGTCGAGCTCGGCGGCGCTTTCTGCTCGGCGGGAAGAAAACCGGCGAGTATGAGCTCTCTGGTGCAAAAGAGATGGAGAGGATAGGTCTGGGAGATGCGCAAAGAAGTGAAGTACTTATAGGCGTGGTGAAAAAGGATGGGAATGACTGGAGACGGTGAATCTGGAGGTTTGACCGGATTGTTCCCGTCGGTACCTTGGTGGCAAACATGGCGATGGCGAGCTCAGAGGTGACGCCACGACGCGAGGAAGAGTGCCAGCAGCGGCTTAACTTGGCCACGAACTCGGTCGCGCGTTCCTTCGGGAGAAGTCGCCGTCCACGCACGAGAGCAGGCGATCAATAGATCGGCCTTGCTGCCGCCATGAACAGGAACAAGAACTTATCCCCCCCTTTCCCAAACCTACCCGTTCCAGATTTTGAAATTACTTTGGATTTTTGAAAATAAGATGAAAATATGCCAAAATATCAAATGCTCAGAATTCAATACTGAACATTTTTCATTTTTGCAAGATACCCAAAATATGCTCAGATTTTGAATTAGGATTTGAAATACAAAAGAGGACAAAAAGGACAAAAGAGGACTTTTACCATTACTTTTGATTTCACAAGAACACTTGAAAAACTTTAAACACCAAAGTTGTTCCTAATCAGAAATAGAGCAACTTTGCTTTTTAAAGCATACCCAAATTCTTTCAAAATTTTGATTTAAAGAAAAGGGGATAAAATAGGGTTTTAGAATTATTTAAACTATTTAATTGAATTCTAACCAAAATCTAATTTATATCTCAATGATGACTTGAATCATGACTCAAATACACTATTGAGACATAAAATCAGAATTTGGTCCAAAACTTCACTACTATAAAAGAAATTACCATAATACCCCATATACACATAAAAGCACTAATTACCAAATAAGAAAACATAAACTAGGGTTTAACTTAAGCACTCCTTTATCAACTAAACACAAGCATAAAATAATAAACTTGTTTTAGTGAATGCAAATCCAGGTTATCACTCAAATGAAATGCTGATGCATATGATGACATGACAAGTTTTAATGTGGATAACACTGGAGTGTTACAGACGGGCAGCCGGAAAATCCCCAATCAACTAGCTCGAAGGAGAGGGCGCGTGAAGGCTACGGCGGCGGTGAAGGCAAAGGCAAAGTAAAGGGTTCCTTTTCCCCTCTCTCGATATTTATAAGGGGAAACCCCGACGGGCGGGGTCTCCCACGACGTAAAAAGGTAACCGCATAGCATTTAATGCGCCCACCTAACTACGTCTCGAGCCGGATGCAGGGAACACGCGACAGCTCACCGTTCGCTCAACTGCCGGGGCCCTCTGCGGCCGCCGCTCCGACTTCGCGCCCGCCGCCCTGGCGCCACGATCTCCACTCCCTGGCGGTTTTCGCCTAAAAAGGCGCGCCCAACGGGCAGAAGGATTCCAAGCGACGAAGGCTTCTTCCGGAAGTAAAAAACGGGCCCCGGCCCTAAGTCTCGAAGCAGCGAAGGCTGGCCCTCGAAAAAGGGTTCGACAGCCGGCTTCGAGCGCCCAAAAACGGGCCCCGGCCCTAAGTCTCGAAGCAGCGAAGGCTGGCCCTCGACGAAAGAGGGTTCGACAGCCGGCTTCGAGCACCCGAGTCAGGGACACCATGGGGCGCCATTCGCGGCATCACTCGAGGGCCAAGCCCTCGAGGCCCCTCACGTGTATCCAAGGCGGGGAGCTCGACATGCAGTGAGATCCCCTCGGAGGGAGGCATCGAGCCACCGGGTCCTATCGAATGGACCCGACACTCCTGCAGACTGAGCACCCATGCTTTATGAGACCGCCTCCGGGCCATAGTCGACCCCTATCGAACGGGGCACGAGCTCTCACTTGGATTCCCCGTTACCAGCTCACCGGGAACCTCGATACTCGCCCACTCGGGGTAGTACGAGGCATCCCCCCTCGCATCCGATCGAAAGGACTCGCAGGATGACAAGCCAGGGCAACCGGTGCGCCGGACAGCTCGAAGAGCCGGCCGGCCGGTTCAGCCTGACACCCCTCGACGAAAGAGGGTCTAAAAACTCGGGGGCCTGACACCCCTGAACCTAAAAATCACAACTAAAACTCGCAAAAAGCCCACGAGGAAGTTCTAACCACTCCCTCGTGGCCTCGGGGGCTACACCCGCGGGTGTCGCTCGCATGACACCCACGGAATCAAATCGACGAAACCCTCGAGGCCAGTTAGCTAACCCACGAGATCCCAGTCGGGAGCCCCTGCTCGAGTGCAAGCACTCGAGCAAGGGCTCGGGGGCTACTGTCGGGGGTCCGCAAAAGGGGTACCCCCAATCAACGCAAACAAATAGGGTAAACCTAGAACACCGGTTGATAACAGACCTAACTAGTCTAACCCCCTAAAAAGCCGACCACCGAGGCCTACGACGCTGTCCCACCGAGCCGAGCCCTCCAAGCCAGGCCTCGGGCGTGCGCTCGTTTTCCATCTCGCCCGAGCCCTCCAAGCCAGGCCTCGGGCGCACGTTCGTTTTCCGTCTCGCCCGAGCCCTCCATGCCAGGCCTCGGGCGCACAGTCGTTTTCCGTCTCGCCCGAGCCCTCCAAGCCAGGCCTCGGGCGCAAGGTCGTTTTCCGTCTCGCCCGAGCCCTCCAAGCCAGGCCTCGGGCGCACGCTCGTTTTCTGTCTCGCCCGTGCCCTCCATGCCAGGCCTCGGGCGCACGATCGTTTTCTGTCTCGCCCGAGCCCTCTAAGCCAGGCCTCGGGCGCACGCTCGTTTTCCGTCTCGCCCGAGCCCTCCATGCCAGGCCTCGGGCGCACGTTCGTTTTCCGTCTCGCCCGAGCCCTCCAAGCCAGGCCTCGGGCGCACGCTCGTTTTCCGTCTCGCCCGAGCCCTCCAGGCCTCGGGCAAGCGCTCCACTACCCTTCGAGCCCCCCACAGCCGAACACCACACCTCGAGACCCCACGCGGGGACCTCGAGCCTCTCTGGCACACGGCCTATCCCTCGAGACGCGTTATGCCTCCCTCGAGCGGTGCAGACATCGGATGCCAGTCCCATACCGCGCACTTAATTCATCCACCTACTCCAGTCACGTCCTCTGTAACACAACGTGTGCCACAGTGGTCCGGGGCATAGTCAAGTCTCATTTTCACCACAAGTATGAGCGAAAAGGCACCAGTGAAGCACTGTTAACCCACGCCCTACACTGTGGCACGTCCAAGCCACGCCTCGAGGCCCAGATGCCTGCCGCTCAATCGATTTTCACGGGACTTGCCCATACCTGCGGGGACTCGAGCCCCCCGTAGGCGCCGTCTCGAGGCCGGCTCCGCGCCCCTCGAGCCCTAACTAATTTCATGCTATTGGAGGACAGGTACCTCAAGACCCGGAGGGACCCCGCCGCGTCCTGTACGTTCCGGGATGGGCGCTGTACGGCTTCCACCTCGCCGCGCCTCCACGTCCGCGCCCAGGATGGAGGCCACGCTTCAAGGACGCTTCAACAGCAACGCCCACGTCGGATACAATGTCTTCGACAAGACAGGGTTCCTACCCTTCTTCGTAAGGGACACAATACACCCCGACACCTGTAATACCCTTGTGTAACCCTGGCCTCCCCTTGCTCTATAAAAGGGGACACCAAGACCCTCATTCCTTCGGTCGGGAACAGACACGTTAAGACACAAGTCCACACACACACGAGTCCGGACTCCGGTCCACGCTCACTGAGCTTGTATTTGCCCCTGTACAAGCACTTAGGTGCAAGTAATACAAGAACATCCTCCCCCCGCTGGACGTAGGGCCTTCTTTGCCCGAACCAGGATAAATCCTTGGTCCCTCTTGCATCACCATCCAAGAAGAGAAGCACGCGATCATATTACTCGTTGGTGTCATACCCCCGGTTTCGAAACACCGACATTATGTGTTTAAATTAAGTGATTAATTAATTTAGTTACTTATGATTCTGATTAGAAAAATGCTTGGAATTAAGTGGTAATGTCTTTAATCATGAAAAACATGTTTTACTAGGCATGGAACAAAGTTCATGTGCTGGTAAGACCTAATTACGCTTGTATAGTTAAGTGGAATAATTAGGTTAAGTAAAAACCCTTCTAGTGAAATTCTCTAGAAGTGTTGATAAAATAGTTTCTGTTTGTGGACCCTTAATGAAAAGTGTAGAGCTTTTAAAAAGCACAAGCGGACCCACAGGGTATGCCAGGTGGTCCATGGGCCATGACATACCCCGTGGGCATGTCATATACTTAACACTTAGTTATATTTTTACTTTATATACCAAAAGTTGTACTTCTTCTTAAACTACTAGCTTGTTACCACAATGTTAAGCCCTCTCTTTCGTATAAGATATAAGAAAAGAGGTCGCAGGTTCCATTAGTAAGTGTTGCATATTTTTTGTTTCTTATTCTTGTTTTTTCCTTTTTCCACTGTTTGCGATTTTTGCAAGTAGCATTTGGTTCTTATTTTATTTTCCACTATTTACAAGTAGCTATTTGTTATCCTCTCTTAATATTAATAACTATACATATAATATGATTTTGGTATCATTTTAATATCACTTATTAATAGCAATACAACACACGTTTTTTTTCCTTTTTGCACTGTTTGCGAGTAGCTTTTGGTTCTTATTTTATTTTTCACTGTTTGCAAGTAGCTTTTAATTTTTTATTTATTATCCCCTCTTAATATTAATAACTATATATATAATATGATTTTAGTATCACTTTATTATCACTTATTAATAGCAATACATAACAACGTTTCAAAATTTTATTTTCTTGTCTTCTCTAAAATTAAGTACAGATAATAATATACTTCATTCTTTAATTGTATGGTTATATTTCATACTATTTATATTTTATTTAAACTATTTATATTATTTTATCATAGTCTTTAGCTTAATCTTTGAATTTAAAGGTTACCATGTCATTTAATGCACGTGATTTTACCAAATCAAAATATGATTTTATCGACTTATATTGAGAAAAAATATTCGGCATACCCTGTGATAAAATCCTAGGTCCGCCGCTTTTAAAAAGAAACAACTTTTATTTTTTGGCCTAACTTATTCAAAGGTTTGGAAAATGATCAAAAATGCAATTGAAATCTGTGTACGGAGGCAGAGTGCATGAGCGGTCGGGTCGGCGGCGAGGTCGCGGAAGGCGGTGCACGAACGTACAGCTGAGCGCGGCTAGCGATGCGCCGTCCAGGTGGGCGGAGCACGTGTGGCACCCGGTTTTAAAGAATAAAACTAGGTACGCCATATGTGTGCTCAGAAAGTCCACGTATACAACCACAGAGAGAAAAGATATCAAGAACAATGTTCTATATAACGAAAACATAGATAAAACTAACACTTACATCAAAGTTAAGCGGAACGGATATTAAACTTCTCTTCAGACTCCATTCTTCACAGGGACAGTTGACTGGGGGTACATACGCCTAACACTTCCATCAGTCTTCTGAAAACTCATCTGTGTCTTCACCACGCTTCCGCTGCGCGACTCTGATGGATACTGGAGTGTGGTGGAAATAGCAAGGGTGAGCACATGTCGTACTCCGCAAGCAACATGGGGTTATGCAGCTTAAAAAGGCTTGACACTGGTTTACTGCGATTAGCACTTTTAGTTGGTCAAGATTTTAGATCTAAGTAGTCATCAAGTTGTGCTTGCAAACCCAATTATACCACATGAATAATAATATGAGCAACATCATCAGAATCACAAATATGATAGTAACGCGAACAAAAGTAAATTTCGTTTAAGTTATTAGTCTGTGAGTTTTCCGGGCCGCTCGTGACCGTGAGCACGCCTGATATACCAGTTTTATTACTCTGCAGAGTTTGTACAACTTTACCCGTGAGCCGTGATCCCCATGCGCCAGGGTTTGCAAATCCCATATCACCTCTACCAAGGAAGTGCGGCAGGGTACACTATGAAGTCTTTCGAAGTTCCCCTAACAAGATAGTGGCCACTAGGTTTCCAATCGGCAAGCAGTCATAGGAACCCCTTTTCCGATGGCACATTCCATCCCGGCTATACACATGAGACCAGAGGCTGTCCTATATCCGTCTCGGCAAGCCCTTTTTGTGCCCTTTCGGGTAACCACCATCAAGCGAGGAGAGGTCCTCGAACCAACTAAAACAAGAGCCATGTAGCCCTCACGGTTGTACTGTATGTCCCAGCTTTTGCCGACAGAAGATCATTTAGGGAGGGTCAAGAGCACGAATGCTCCCACGCCCGGGGTTCACATTACCAAGAACAAGATAAGAACAGACGTTGCGCATATCATTAATCGTTTTATTAGATCATAGTTATAGGTTTACAACACTAGCAGATCTACCCAAATGCACATATCCCACGGTAGCAAGGTACAAGTTGAACATGTAGTTAAAACCTATGGTTATCATTTGACACATGCACATGATTGGTAGATTAAAGTGCGTAGGTAACAAGGATGATCCCATGTATACTTGCCTTGATACTCTTGATCAATTCTCACATCTTCAGCTTCGAGTCATCACCTTCTGATCTTCAGCGCACACAACCGGTTGTCGTCTACTCGTAGCAAGCATCACACATAGGCAACATACAAGCAAACAAAAAGAGAACTAAGAACAACGCAAAACAAGACGAAACAACTACTAAAAGAGAGCTCGCTACTACGGTCGCGGGATCGCACGAAACGATTGAAAGACACGTCTACCGGGAATTTTATATTCTAAAAGTAAGAACTGTCGGCTTGCTTTATTTTAATTCGATAAGATCATAATAAAATATTAATTCAGATTAGATAAAACATATTTTAATTATAAAGTTGGTTTAGTCTCATCATAATTCATTCATAAATATTATCATATAATTTAACCAAGTTAAACTTTATAGTAAAAGAAAATAAAAACATGTGAGAGTATCTAAACGTATATAAACGGTTAGCCTAATCAAATTATAAATTAAAAACATATTTACGCTAGTGATTAATCATATTAACATTTATGTTTAAAATATCGAAATATAAAACCTACGTTGATTTTAATTATAAATTGGTTGTAGGCTTATTAATCAATTTAATATTTAACTTGATATGCAAAAATCATGTGACATGAAAAACGTTAACGCCGCTGCGTAGAGAGCATCGACACGAAACTAACGCAATTGGAACGAACTAAAACAGAGATTAGATGATTGAACGGTGAAAATAAACGTTAAATAGCAAAACTGTAATTATCTCATCTTGTACCTTGCAACAGATCGTGTTCTTCCTTCAAAGTGCAGCCAAGGAGAGGACTTCCTGTGCTGCTGCACTTGCGGAGGGGAGCGGGCCTGGCTGGCTTGGGCCAACGGCCGGAGGTGGCAGGCCGCGACTGCTGTGCCCACGCGGCGCTGGGCTGTGCCCCAGTAGCCGGCGGCGAGGGCTCCCTGTCCTGCTGCTTCGAGGAGCACGCACTGAGGGCGTGGATGCCGGACTGCCAGGGCGGCAGTGGCCATGCCTGCTGGCGGCGCATGGCCAGGGGGCTGCGAGGAGAAGTTGGGTGGAGCGGGTGGCCGGAGACGGAGGGGAAAGGCCAGCCATGAGGTTCGCCGGAGACATCACCGGAAAAGAGAGGAAAAATACGGGGAACGGTCAAACGGTGATGGATTCATGAAAAAGGAAGACACGATGGTGTAGAGAACGAAGAGGGCTACCTCGTGGTTGTCACGGAATTTACCGGAGACGTCAGAGATGGACGGAAAACCTCGCCGAACGTTCGCCGGAAGTTCGCCGGAGAAGAGGAGATGCGAAAGTTCGGCTGTAGATCTAGAACGGTAGAAGTGGCGGCTCGCAAAACGGGCCGTACTTTTGGACTTCTCGCGACGAGATGAACACCGGCATGTCTATACATGTAGGGTTTGGATAAGTTTGAAAAACGAGATATTTTATTAATTTCGGATTTAATTAATTTCGGGATTAAAATAATTCCAGAAAAGTCCAGAATTGTTATTTAAGCCACGAAAAATACTCCGATGGCTCCGAAAATTCTAGGAAAATTCTTGGAGACACTTTGAAAAATAATGAACCCAAATAAAGTATTTGGGACTCATGAAAAGATATTTTGGAGCATCTAAAAATTAGAATATGCTCAGAGAAAAATTAGAAACTGTTTCGAAAAAGACCAGAGAAATTCCCGAGAAGTTTGTAGCGATATGAATGATAAACTCAAAGGAGTGATTTGGGACAAAAGAAAAAGGATCTTAGAAAAGTCTAACAAAAGGTTAGAGTTGGGAATGATAAATTTGATTTTGGGAAAAAGACAAAAATGTGCCATATATATATAGACAACCTACCAACATGAGCACAAGGACGACGTACACCTGAGGTCCTCGATTGTCTTCGTGCAGGTCCAGAGTCCAAAACTGGCAAAGGAGGGCCCACTTGTCGGAAGGAGTCCGTTCAACAGATGGAGAGCAGATGGGGCCACCTCGACGTTGGTGTACGGAAATACCCTCCGGATGACAGAGGCGTCTTATCCAAAAGAGTAGTTAGAAGGGCATTGTAGTACTTGTAAATAAAGAGTAGTTGGAAGGGTATTTCCGTACTTGTAAAGACTGTGTGATTAATATAAATAGGCTGACCTCCCCTATGGAGGGGGGCCAGGAGGATCACGGTTCAATGTACTCGAGCTACAGTTGGTTCTCGCTTGTGAGTTTGCCTTTCGTCTTGCTTGTGTTCACTTATGCAACAACCTGTTGTTTTAGGGGTTCTGCCCTAAAACAACATTGGCGCCCACCGTGGTTGTTGTCCGAGCTTGTCATGGCACCAAGGAAGGCGTCGAAGACGGTTGATCCTCAAGAAACCGAAAGAGTGGTTGTTGCGAACACAAATGCCCATGGCACAATCGCAGCACCTGCTCCAACAGCCCATATTCCACAAAGTGTTAACCCAAATCCCTCAGCTTTCTTCGGCACAGTCCCACCCGGAACTCAGCTACCGGCGGGGGCATCCTCAAGCCAAGACATGCCGCCTCTGGGCCAGCAGCCTTTCGGTAGAGAGGGAACACCGGAAGGCCATGTCCAGGGCGCGACTGACGAAGATGAAGATGACGATGCGGAAGTCACTAGGCACGCTCAGGCGCTCAAGATGTTGACGCACTACCAGGAAGAGATACAAAAGTTGTCGCAACAAAGGGATCAGCTTCAGCAGCAAGTTGCAGCTAGAGCAAGAGAAGACAAAACTCGCGACGCCATTCGTCAGGCGGAAGCACAACGAAGACGGTTGGAAAGAGAGGTGCAGGAGTTGCAAAGAAGTGAAGGGGGCTGAAAGTGCATTCACCCCCATTGTGGGTTTTGTATAATTAATGAGAATCAAATTAGGGACTAACGGATCTATAAAAGCATGCATGCAGGTGTTAGTTCCTTAGAAATATTTGAAACGTTGAAATATCGTGAACGAAGCACGTTGGATACATTTGGACTTAAAGATACCTAGCTCGAGTGCTGGTTTAAAAGTTTGATTTTAAACTTGAGTTATAGGTAAATCGACTAACTAAAGTTTGCTTGAGAGACATCGCACAAACACGAACACTTAGAGGGTTTTCTGTGTGGGCGGTAGTACCGACCATGGGTGGTCGGTAGTACCGCCCGTGCCGGCTCTGCGCGCTGCTCTAACATCCTCTCTGTTCGCGTTGAAAATGACATGGCGGTAGTACCGCCATAAGGCCGGTACTACCGCCCCTCGGTGGTACCGCCCACGGCCGGTAGCAAGCCAATCTTTACAACCTCTCTGGATAAGCTCGAAAATGACCTGGCGGTAGTACCGCCATAAGGTCGGTACTACCGCCCTCCGTGGTACCGACCCAGGTCGGTAGAAACCTTAGTTTCGCAGACCTCTCTGTTCGCTCTCAAAAAGACTTGGCGGTAGTACCGCTATAGGTCCGGTACTACCGACCGTCGGTGGTACCGATCCTGGTCGGTAGAAAGATAGTTTTGCGAAGCTCTCTGTATTGATCGAAAATGGCCTGGCGGTAGTACCGCCATAGGGCCGGTACTACCGCCCCCGGTGGTACCGACCCAAGCCGGTAGTAAACCAAGTTTGCAGGGCTCTCTGGACTCGCTCAGTTTTGACTTGGCGGTAGTACCGCCATAGGGCCGGTACTACCGACCCTCGGTGGTACCGACCCTGGTCGGTAGTAACCGAGGGACCAAGTCCCTTTTCTGCGGAGCTCTCTGTTCGCGGCCGTTTTGGCCTGGCGGTAGTACCGCCATAGGGCCGGTACTACCGCCCCTCGGTGGTACCGACCTGAGGCCGGTAGTTGACTTTAGGTCAGATCCAGATCTGTGCGACCGTTGGAGACTGGTCGGTACTACCGACCAGCCTCGGGACTGGGGGACTATTTATAGCCCTCCACTTGACTTTTGACAGTTACCCACTTATTCCACTCATTCATTGCGACCTACTTTCAGACAAAGCTCTCTCCAAGCATTGACTACTCCCCTCTCTCTCCCCCTTTGCTCCTAGATTCACTCACTTGCAATATTTGAGCTAGGGAAGTGAGATTAGAGAGTGGAAAGCTTCGATCTACGACTTGAGCACTTGGTTTCCATTTAGCCGGCTTGATTTGTGTCTTTTACTCTTGAGCTCTTTGAGCTCTAGCCGGTTAGGTGTTTTCCTTGTGGTAGCCCGTATTGATTCACTTGTGAGGGCTCCCCGAAGTGTTTGTATTACCCCTGTGATTTCTAGTGGAGAAACTCTAGTAGCTTTTGTGGTTGCTTGAGTGAGGCTAGGAGGTGAAATAGACTCTGACCTTTGTGGTCACCTCAACAACGAGGACGTAGACACTCCTTAATTAGTGGATTGGCCGAACCTCGGGATAAATCGCCGTGTCCCGTGTGCTTGTTGTTGTCTCTACTTTGCATATTACTTGTGTTCTTCGTGTTCTGCCTCTCCCTATCTCTTTCTTAGGTTGAGAAGGCTCGATCCACTCCGTGGAAAGCAACCAAGGCTTGGTAAGGGTAGAATCATTGTGTATCTTACTTAGGGAAGTGGGGTTCATACTTGTATTACATTCATAACTCACTTACATTGGATTTGTAGTTCATCCTTAGGATCCCGGTAGTGTCGTTTGTTTGTGTCGGTAGTACCGGTGTATCACACCCGGTAGTACCTACCCAAACAAACCGGTATCACCGGTTGTTGTCTAACTACATTTTCTAGTTTGTGAAGTTTCAGATTGTCAATAATCACCTATTCACCCCCCCTCTAGGCTGATTAGATCCTTTCAATTGGTATCGGAGCCTAACCCTTGTGTTAGCGCATCACCGCGTGAGGGATAATCATGTCTACCATAACTCAAGAACAAATTGATGACATTGTCAAGAGGGTCTGAAAGGTCCTAATTTGGTTTTGGTAATTGAGTGACAACTTAGGTGGACTAATATGTGTTTGAAGTGAATTACACAGGTGATTAGTCCACAGGTTATCATGTGTGGGCAACATATGCCATGGAGGTGAAATGGCTTGGAGATTTGCAAAGGCTCACACATGTGATGAAGGAGCTTATTGCATATGTGACATGACATGGAGTCATGTGGCTAAGATGGTGAAGATCAAAGCAAGACTTGGCTTGATGGACCGATTGCGAAGGTGAAGGGCAAGTTGGAGGCTTGGAAGCCGTTGGTACCGAGTGTCGGGAGGCTTGAGCAAAGACTTGGCGCCGAAGGACCGGAGCAATGGTGAAAAGCAAGTGAGGTCAAGATCGATGGACCATGGAGGCCATATGATGATATGAAGTGGATCATATCATTTGGAGATAGGTTGGTGCATGTGTTGCATCAACACCGAAGGAGATGGAATGGAATGCGCAAGGCAAAGGTATATTTGTAGGGCATTTCATTTCACCGGTCATAGGTGTGTAGAGAAGTTTATGACCGGGTTTATGATAGATGGCCGTACTATCAAGAGGAGCAAACTTGTTTGCATATCGGTCATCTAGTGTCACTTGAGCGATCTAACTTTGTGACGTGTTAGGATCAAGTGGCGAGGCAAGAGCTAAGTGCTAATCCTTTGAAAAATGTTTGGAAAATGCTAACACACATGCACAAGGTGGTGTACACTTGGTGGTGTTGGCACATTTGCAAAGGAGAAGAAACTGGAGTTGAAAACGAGGTTTTCAGGCACGATCGGACGCTGCAACAGTGACCGGACGCTATTGCAACATGCGTCCGGTCACTACTGAAACATCGACCGGACGCTAGTGCAACATGTGACCGGACGCGCCTATAGCACTGTTCCCAGGAGGCAATGCATGCAAGAGAGTGATCGGACGCTGAGTGTGAGTCCGGTCAGTTGTGACCGGATGCGTCCGATCAAGGAAAACCGTCTCTGAAACATTGACCGGACGCTAATGAAACATGAGTCCGGTCACTAATGAAACATCGACCGGACGCTACTGCAACATTGACCGGACGTGTCCGGTCAGTACGCAGTCAGCCCATTCAAAGTCATAACGGCTAGTTTTGCTTTGGGGTCTATAAATAGAAGTGGTGGCTGGCCTTGGCTGATGCTTAGCACCCTTGGGACTTGGTGTCCATGCTTGGGGAGTGCTACGAAGCCCTCTAACTCACTTGTGCTTGCTAGTGTGCGAATCAATTGCGAGTGAGTGATCGCTAGTGCGTTGCATTGAGAGATTGCATCGAGTGGCACTAGGTGTTCGTGTTGCAAGCCGGTGGTGCTTGTTACTCTTGGAGGTTGCCACCTCCTAGACGGCTTGGTGATCGAGTCTCCGTCGTGAAGCCCGCGTGAAGATTGTGCGTGGCTCCGAAGAAGGATTGTGAGGGGCATTGTGCTCGCCCCGCGGGGATCGCGAAGAGCAACTCTAGTAGAGCGTGTCATTGAGTTACCCTCACTTGTGGGTGAGTTCTTGCGGCGCTCGAGTGTCGAGCTAGGTGTGGTGCCTATTAGCCGCCGAACTACCAAAGTGTGTGGTCGACACAACGGGGACTAGCTTGGTGGCAACCAAGTGAACCTCGGGAGAAAAATCACCGTGTCAACTTCGTGTTCATCTTCTCGGTGGTTTGCAAACTCCATTCACTAGCTTGTATTTAGTTGTTCATATACTTGTGCTAGTGTAGATTGCTCTTGTGCTTCTAGTTAGCTTGTGTAGCTTGCTAGTTACATTCTTTGCTTGTGTAGCATAGAGTCTCTTGAGTGACTAGTTGACTTGTAGTCTTGCTAGTCACATTGCTTAGTTTGTGTAGCTAAGTTGAGCTCTCTAATTTAGCTTGTGTAGCTTTGTTATTGAGCATTGCTAGTGAGCTTAGGCTTTGTGCTTTTGCTTAGTGGCATGTGTAGGAGCTCCCCGATTGCTTGAGTACTAGTTGCTTAGGTTTGTGTAACCTTGCAAGCTAGAATTGTTTAGGTGAGCTCTAGCTAGCCCGACACCTTATTTGCTTTGTTTAGGATCTTTTGTAAGGTGTCATAGAGTATAAGTAGAGGGGTGTAGTCTTGGCTAGACCGATAGTTTTAATTCCACATTTGTTTTGGTTAGCCGGTACGATTATTTTTAGAAAGGACTATTCACCCCCCCTCTAGTCCACCATCTCGACCCTTCAGGGTCTCCACTCAGCTGCTAGAAGATCAAGCAAAGAAACATGAAGATCAAATGCAAAAGATGAAAGATGAGATGGAGATCATGAGGCAAGCTTTGGTCACCAAAGGCGAAACTTCCGGAAGCGGAGAAACTCCGCTACAGCCCAAAGAGGATAAGAAAAAGGAAAATGAAGAGAAAGGCAAGAGGGAGAAGGAGTTCTCTAAGATGTCTTATGACTATAGCCAAATGGGCAAAGTCATTCAATTACCTAGCGTCAATCTAGGTAAACCACCCTCCTTCGACGGAATCAATTACAATGATTGAGCACACAAGATGAAGCTGCATCTTCTTGTTGCAAGAGTTTGGGAGATTGTCGAAAGTGGACCAAGTCATGTTAAAGGCGAAGAGTTCACCGAAAATGATGTGGTTGAGTTTCAACAAAATGTTCAAGCCACATCATTGATTCTATCATGCCTTAAGCCTGAAGAAAGCAACAAGGTACATGGAATGGAGAATGCCAAGAAGATTTGGGACACTCTCAGGATATTGTATGAGGGCGATGCAAGTGTGAGGAAGTGCAACATAGAGCTTCTTCAAGGAAAGATTGAGAACTTCGCTATCAAAAGAAGTGAGACCACTCAACAAATGTTTGATAGATTCATGACATTGGTCAACAAGATTAGAGCTCTTGGAGACACAAAGTGGGATGACAACTCAGCTGCAAGAAAGCTATTGAGAGCTTATAGAAAGAAGAACAAGACACTTGCATCAATCATCATGGAGAGACCCAACTATGAGAGTATGGGACCTCATGAGATGCTTGCCAAAATAAAGCATCATGAAGTCTTGGATGATGAAGCTCTAGAAGATCAAGAGGAAAGCCACAAGAAGGTGGTAGCTCTCAAGGCAAACCAAGAAGAAGGACGCAAGGCTCAACATGATTCATCAAGTGATGAAAGCGACGATTCTGATGATGAGATTGCTCTCCTTGTGAAGAACTTCCGAAGATTCATGAAGAAGAAAATGTACAAGAAGGGCAAAGGTGGATACTTCAAGAAGTCAAAGAAGAGGACTTGTTATGAGTGTGGTGCGGACGATCATTTCATCACTGATTGTCCACAAAAGAAGAACAAGAACAAATATAGCAAGAGTGATGATAAGAAGCAAAGAAGAAGAAGAGGTGGTGAAGCTCATCTTGGTGAAGAATGGTTCTCTGAAGATGACTCAAGTGATGAAGAGAAGAGCAAGGGCAATGAGAAAGAGAAGGGAGCGGCCAACATCGCTATACACAAGATTTCTTCTCCAAGCCCCCTCCTCAACATGACTACCTCGACCACATCATCACGCTTGTTCAAGGACCTCACCGACGATGAGGATGGCGTCACTCATTCTTGCTTCATGGCTAAGGATGAGAAGGTATCACCTCACTCTCCTACTTGTTCTAGTGATGAATTTAGTGATGATGACATGGATGAATTTGAACTAAGTGTCATAAGAAAGTTTGGTAAAAAGGGTGGACCAAAAATATTAAAATTGCTTAGTAAATTGGAAAGTTGGAATGAGAGTCTTGTTTTGCAAGGGGACTTGATCTCTCAAGAGAGAGAAAAGAACCTTGCATTGGAAGCCTCTCTTGCCGAGGAGAAGTTGAAGGTTGAGAAATTGACTGTGGAACTATCTTTAGCTAACGACTCTAAGAAGAAGTTGGCTAAGGAGTGTTCCACGAGCAATGACTCAATTGCTAATCTAAAGAGTAAGATTAGCTTGGTTCAAGAGAGCCTCACAAGCTCTCAAGATAAATATCAAACTCTTGAACTAAGCTACAACACTCTTTGGAGTAGTACCTCTTCAACTACTCCTAAGGATTCCGACAACTCTAATGCTTCAACAAGTAATGGTTGCAATAGATGTTATAAAGTTGATATCAATGCTTGTGCAACTAACATTGTTGAATTAGAGAAAAAGAGCAAAGAGATCCAACGGTTGAACATGATTTTGAGGAATGGTTGCAAGTGCAAGATGGAACAACCAAAGGATATCCTCAAGACCGCAAGACATCCATCCATCAAGGATGGGATTGGGTACAATAGGTATGGTGGCAAGACCAATGGAATGCAGATGGTAAAGGGGGTACCCTTTGTTAACTTTAACAAAGGGGTTCCTCTCTTTGACCTCATGAACAAAGCCAACAAGGTTGCCAACCCTAAGGCTCCACTTGCTAATGGTAAGATCAACAAGGAGAAGCAAGTGGAGGTCCCCAAGCAACAAAAGCCTATATCAAGAAGCTATACATGTGATTACTTGTGTTGTTGGGGAGAAAACGGCAAGATTGTCGTTAAGTATGTTGGTGCCCTCAAGAAGAGGGAAATTATGAGAAATGTTTGGGTCCCAAAAGCTTATGTGACTAACCCCCTAGGACCCAATCTCATTTGGGTACCTAAATCAAGAACATAATCTTGTTTTGCAGGAATATGCCTCCAGTGGGTCAAGTTGGGTGTTGGATAGTGGATGCACCAATCATATGACCGGGGCAAAATAAATGTTCTCCTCCTTCCAACCAAGCAACGACTCATGCAACAACATTGTGTTTGGTGACAATGGTAAAGGAGAAGTGCTTGGTTTGGGTAAAATTGCTATCTCAACTGACAATTCCATATCTAATGTATTACTTGTGCATTCGTTGAGTTACAATTTGTTATCCGTTTCTCAACTTTGTGAAATGGGTTATGATTGTCTCTTTACAGATAAGGGTGTGACCGTCTCTAGAAGAAGGGATTCCTCTATTGCTTTTAAAGGCGTGTTGAAGGGAAAACTTTACCTAGTTGACTTCTCAACTAGTAAGGTAGAACCTACAACATGTCTAATGGCAAAATCTAGCATGGGTTGGCTTTGGCATCGCCGACTAGCTCATGTTGGGATGAGGAACTTGGCCCAACTTCAAAGGGAAGGGCACATCCTTGGACTAACCAATGTCTCATTTGAGAAAGATAGGATTTGCAGCGCATGCCAAGCCGGAAAGCAAGTTGGAGCAAGGCATCCAATGAAGAATGTCGTGTCGACTAAAAGACCATTGGAGCTACTACATATGGACCTCATCGGACCCGTTGCTTACCAAAGCATCGGCGATAACAAATATGGTTTCGTTATTGTTGATGACTTTTCTCGCTTCACTTGGGTGTTCTTTTTAGCAGATAAAAGTGAGACCCAAAGCATCTTCAAGAAGTTTGCTAGAAGGGCTCAAAATGAATTTGAGCTCAAGATCAAGAAAGTGAGGAGCGACAATGAGACCGAGTTTAGGAACACCAACATAGAAGAATATCTTGATGAAGAGGGAATCAAGCATGAGTTCTCCGTTCCATATACCCCACAACAAAATGGGGTTGTGGAAAGGAAGAATAGAACTCTTGTTGAAGCCGCAAGATCTATGTTGGATGAATACAAGACGTCCCATGGCTTTTGGGCGGAGGCGATGAACACTGCGTGTCATGCTATCAACCGCCTCTACCTCCACAAGCTAAGGGACAAGACGCCATACGAGCTTCTAACCGGTAACAAACCGAAGGTGCATTACTTTCTAGTTTTTGGCTGCAAGTGCTTCATACTTAACAAGAGAGCCAAAAGTTCAAATTTTGCACCTAAGATACACGAAGGCTTTCTACTTGGTTATGGCACTAACGAACACGGCTACCGCGTATTCAATAATGCCACCGGCACTATTGAGTTAACGGTAGACGTGACTTTTGATGAATCCGACGGCTCCCAAAAGGAGCAAGTCAATGATGAGCTTGTAGGTGATGACATGTCTCCATCCGAAGCAATCAAGAAGCTTGCAACTGGTGATGTGAGACCTATTGAGATTCAAGATGATGATGATGATCCGTTGCACACTCCACAAGATTCAAATGTCCATCATGTGCATTCAAATGTACATGGTGAAGCTTCCGCGACTCTGATAGATGGAGGTGCAAATGGTGGTCAAATGCAACATCAACTTGATGATCAAGCACAAGCTCAACATGAAGACCGACAAGATGATGGGTACATCCCCACATGTGACGAAGATGATGAAGATGGACCCATCCAAAGGAGATCACTCATGCCACATCCTAAAGTGCACCATACTATTCAACGGGATCATCCTGTCGACAACATACTGGGGAGCATACGTCGTGGGGTAACGACACGTTCACATTTAGCAAATTTTTGTGAACATTACTTGTTTGTCTCCTCTTTGGAACCTCTTAGGGTGGACGATGCACTTGATGATCCGGATTGGGTGATGGCTATGCTAGAAGAGTTGAACAACTTCACCAGGAATGAAGTCTGGTCCTTGGTGGAAAGACCCAAGCAAAATGTGATATGAATCAAATGGGTCTTTTGCAACAAACAAGGCGAGCATGGCGTGGTAACAAGAAACAAGGCATGGTTGGTGGCTCAAGGTTTCACTCAAATCGAAGGTTTGGATTTTGGGGAAACCTATGCACCCGTAGCTAGGCTTGAGTCAATTCGTATATTACTTGCCTTTGCTACTCACCATGATTTCAAGCTATACCAAATGGACGTGAAAAGTGCATTCCTCAACAGCCCCCTCTCCGAATTGGTATATGTGGAGCAACCACCGGGTTTTGAAAATCCCAAGTATCCCAACCACGTCTACAAGCTCGACAAGGCGCTCTATGGGCTCAAGCAAGCCCCTAGAGCTTGGTATGATTGCCTTAAGGACTTCCTACTCAAAAAGGGTTTTGAGATAGGAAGGGCCGACGCTACTTTATTTACTCGCAAAGTCGATAATGATATCTTTGTGTGCCAAATATATGTCGATGACATAATATTTGGTAGTACTAATGTGACTTTTTGTGAGGAATTTAGTAGGATCATGACCAAAAGGTTCGAGATGTTCATGATGGGAGAGTTGAAGTATTTCCTTGGATTTCAAATCAAGCAACTCAAGGATGGCACGTTCATCAGTCAAACCAAATATACAAGAGACATGCTAAAGAAGTTTGAGATGGACAAAGCCAAACCCATCAAGACCCCCATGCCTACCAATGGACATCTTGATCTAAATGAGGATGGTAAGTCAGTGGACCAAAAGGTATATCACTCTATGATCGGTTCATTGCTTTACATTTGTGCATCTAGGCCTGATATTATGCTTAGCGTGTGCATGTGTGCAAGATTTCAAGCTAATCCGAAAGAATGTCATATTATGGCCGTTAAAAGAATCTTTCGATACTTAGTGCACACTCCTAATCTTGGCTTGTGGTATCCCAAGGGCTCCATTTTTGATCTACTTGGCTATTCCAATTCGGACTATGCCGGTTGCAAGGTAGATCGAAAGAGCACTACCGGGACTTGCCAATTTATTGGAAGGTCTTTGGTGTCATGGAGTTCTAAGAAACAAAATAGTGTTGCCCTATCCACCGCCGAAGCCGAGTATGTGGCGGCCGGCGCATGCTGTGCTCAACTACTTTGGATGAAGCAAACACTAAAAGATTTCGGATGTGAGGAAAATAAGATTCCACTTTTGTGTGACAATGAGAGTGCTATCAAGCTAGCTAACAATCCCGTAAACCATTCTCGCACAAAACACATTGACATCCGACACCATTTCTTGAGAGACCACGAAGCTAAAGGAGATATCTCTATACGCCATGTGAGCACCGAAAAACAACTAGCCGATATCTTCACAAAGCCTCTAGATGAGTCAAGATTTTGTGCTTTGAGGAGTGAACTAAATATCATTGATTCTCGTAACGTGGCTTGATGTCTTGCACATATTTGTTTTCACCTAGAGACTCTAGACAAAAGTTTTGTCAAACTTTGTGTGCAATTTCAAAATCTATTTTGCATGCTTCTCTTGTGTCCATAGCTATGTTCTGGTTATATGAAATCTAGACATGATTGAAGTTTGTGTAGTTTACCACACAAGGTTCTCCTAGAATAGCTCTCTGTCTGTTCTGGAAGTGACTGGTCGGTAGTACCGCCATAGGGTCCGTAGTACCGACCCCTATGGGCGGTAGTACCGACCGAGTCTGTACCGAGTATAAAAGGTCACGGTAAAACGTCGTTTTACCCTATTCAGTCAATCTCTTTTGACCGCAGCCGCCGCCCCTTTGCGCCCGATCTTCAACCGCCGCCTCTCGCCCTTCCACTCCGATCTCCCTCCTCCACCACTCAAATCCAAATCCGTTTGGTGGGAAGGTGCCTTGGTGTGTGAAGATCGTCTTGGTGGTGTTCTTGAAGCCCGGAAGTTCTTCCTTCATTGGATTTCGACCTCTTCTTCACGAGTAGCAAGGTACTAGGGTGTTCATGCCCGATCTCTTAATGTACCTTGTTCTAGGTTGATTCCGTTGGTAGGATTGCTCTATCTAGTGTGTAGATGCTTCTAGGATGTATAGTTTGCAACTTCATGGACGATTTGTGTGATTGGATCGAAGGAAACCACACTCTGCAGTGCGGTCGGTAGTACCGACCTCTACGGGTGGTAGTACCAACCGCGCGTAGTGAGCAGTTTTCTTCCCCGATTTCGATCGTCGTCTTTGCTACATCCTTTGAAGTTGTCTCTCTCCGTTGTTTCTTATCCGTCTATGTTATCTTTTTCTAGATGTCGCATAGCCGGAGGCCCTCTCACCAGGCCAGAGATGATGAAGAGGAAGAGTATGTGGCTTTGGGGCTTGGTGATGTGCAGTAGGGAGAGCCACAGCGCCGCAATCCCGGGCGTCGTGCCCGGGCCGGTGGGAGCAGCGAGGACGTCACTCGACAGGTGCGTGGACGTTCGTCCACGAGCCATCGTAGTGTCGACAGTGGCAGAGGCAGAGCTAATGGTAGCGGTGCTGGTGGCAGCGGTGCTGGTGGCAGTGGTGCAGGTGGGAGCGGTGCAGGTGGGAGTGGTCATGCTGCTCCTCCACCTCCACCGCCCCCTGTCAGTGGTCCTCCAGGGCGTCTGCACAGCGTGATAGTGGGCGGAGTGGCTATGTGAGCTGGAGCTGAGCGGGAGGGTCGTTCCATCGATCCTCGAGTTGGACCTCCGTCTCCTCCAACATCCGGGTTGTTGCTGATCAACCGGGTGTTTCATATGCACCCTGAAGCCGGTGCCTTGATGTCTTCTCCAGCTCATATTGGAAATATCTTGGATTACTCTGACAGGAAGAAGGCTAACTTGTTGAGGACTTAGAGGTTGGAAAACTCATACCTTTTTGTCAGGGATGACACAGTTGACAGAAGGTTTTGGTCCCGCTTTCAGCAGGATTACTACGTGTCTGTCTGCTGGAAGAGCTTCTGTGCTAAGGGCCATCCTCCTCTCTTTCAACATAAGCGGCTGGCAATCTTCTCCTTGACAGACAAGGATTCAGATGAGATTTAGGCTTTGGTGCAGAGGCTAGAGGAGTGGAGGATACTGGGGTTGATAACTGGCGAGCGCAGTTACAATCAAGAGATCATCTGTCAGTTCCGGGCCACCCTCTTCATTGATCAGCCGGCCCAGGTGCTGCATTGGATGACCCAGGGAGTGCACTACAAGTGCAATTTTGTCACCTTTGCCAGGCTGTTGGGGTTCAACAGTGTAGACAAGAATGCTCCTCGTCTGTCTGAGATGTATGGTGGGGGCATGTATCCTGAGCATCTGGAGAACTCTGGGATTTACAAGGATGGCATAGTGGTAAACTTCAAGGTCAATGGCCTGAAGCCTGCCTTCTATGTGCTTAACAACTTGATGCGTCTCACCCTGGATCCCAAGGTTGGAGATAATGATAACTTGAGAAATGATGCTCCGAAAGTCCTTGTTCAGTTTGCTCGGCTAGATGGGCGTTTTAGCATCTCTCATTTCCTCTGACAGAAGATCTCTGATGTGTACAATGAGCCACACAAGGACCTGCCCTTTGCTCCGTACTTAATGCACATCATTGAGCATGTTGTTGGAGCCACTTTCGAGTACGACCGGACCGTGAAGGAGTACAGTGTCCGTAAGTTCTCATCGACGGGCAAGGAAAAAGTTGATGAAGGTGGTGAGATTCCAGCAGCAGCAGCAGCAGCACCTGGCGAGGCTCATGGCCAGGAGCTGGTTCGTGAGGAGGTGCCTCCTGCTGCCGCTCCTCCTCCGCGTCGTGAGCCGCGTAGGAGTGGCGGTGTTCGCTTCGCCCTCGGCAAGTTCTTCCAGTTGTGCTGCTACAAGGCCGAGCGCGACGAGCGACATCAGCAGGAGGTGCGTGAGCACCTTGGTCTTCCTCCGCGTTCGTCGCTCCGACCCTTTCCAGATCCCTTCACCGAGTATGATGCTCAGCCCAGGCGTGACGATGATGATGATGATGACGATGATGATGGTGGCCAGCAGCAGCCGCAGCAGCCGGCTCGTGGTGATGAGACAGGGATCTTCTCCTCCGACATGTATCAGCCTCTTCAGCCGCCGCCCTCGTACCAGCCTCCTCCCTACTACCCTAACTATGGTGCGGGTTCGTCCTTTCCGGGCGGATCCACATCATATCAAGGTGGTGGCGGCGGCTCCTACATGGGCTTTGCTGCCCCCGATGCCGATCCAGCTGGGAGTGGTGGCTTCCGCGACCCTTCTCCTCCGCTGGATCCTTCCGCTCCTTCGTCGTCGTTCCCAAGTGGTGATGTTGGCGCCAGCGCGTATTCCTCACTCTTTAGTGGCTTTGGTGGTGGCTATGGTGGTTCTTCCAGTGGCTATTACTAGTTTCTTATGCTTTTCATGGCCTAGCCTTTTTTGGCATTTGATGTCAAAGGGGGAGTGTTAGGCGTCTTTTGTTGTAATAGCTACTGTGAGAGAGAGTTAATCTTTGAGAACTAAGTGTGGTAATGCTACTTGTTTATTTGTGATGTGATGAGGATGTAAATCATTTGTGCTTTATGTTAAATTCATGTTGGTTCATCCTCTGTATTTCTGCTCGTGTCATGGTTTGTGATTGTTATTAGTGTTGGCCTTCTCTTGATTATGCTATTTATGTGAATCACCATGCCATCCTGTCTATGCATCACAAATTGATATATATGATGTTGTCACACACTTAGGCACCCCACGGATTGCAAAATTTAGGGGGAGCTCTTGTTCTTGTGTATGCAACCTTGCTTTTGAGTCAAGGTTTGTAATTCATATCCAAATCATACATTAAGGGGGAGCTCGAACTAAAATTTTGGAATTCAAAAGCTTCAATTCTTTTTATCCTTATTGTAAGCCTAAGTTGGTTGTCATCAATTACCAAAAAGGGGGAGTTTGAAAGTGCATTCGCCCCCATTGTGGGTTTTGGATAATTAATGACAATCAAATTAGGGACTAACAGATCTATAAAAGCATGCATGCATGTGTTAGTTCCTTAGAAAGATTTGAAACGTTGAAATATAGTGAACGAAGCACGTTGGATACATTTGGACTTAAAGATACCTAGCTCGAGTGTTGGTTTAAAAGTTTGATTTTAAACTTGAGTTATAGGTAAGCCGGACTACCAAGAGGGTCACAAATTAAGTTGGCTAGATGTGGAGAAAAGTGCTCAAATCGACTAACTAAAGTTTGCTTGAGAGACACCGCACAAACACAAACACTTAAGAGGGTTTTCTATGTGGGCGGTAGTACCGACCATGGGTGGTCGGTAGTACCGCCCGTGCCTGCTCTGCGCGCTGCTCCAACATCCTCCCTGTTCGGGCTGAAAATGACCTGGTGGTAGTACCGCCATAAGGCCGGTACTACCGCCCCTCGGTGGTACCGCCCACGGCCGGTAGCAAGCCAATCTTTACAACCTCTCTGGATAAGCTCGAAAATGACCTGGCGGTAGTACCGCCAAAAGGTCGATACTACCGCCCTCCGTGGTACCGACCCAGGTCGGTAGAAACCTTAGTTTCGCAGACCTCTCTGTTCGCTCTTAAAAAGACTTGGCGGTAGTACCGCTATAGGTCCGGTACTACCGACCCTCGGTGGTACCGACCCTGGTCGGTAGAAAGATAGTTTTGCAAAGCTCTCTGTATTGATCGAAAATGGCCTGGCGATAGTACCGCCATAGGGCCGGTACTACCGCCCCCGGTGGTACCGACCCAAGCCGGTAGTAAACCAAGTTTGCAGGGCTCTCTGGACTCGCTCAGTTTTGACTTGGCGGTAGTACCGCCATAAGGCTGGTACTACCGACCCTCGATGGTACCGACCCTGGTCGGTAGTAACCGAGGGACCAAGTCCCTTTTCTGCGGAGCTCTCTGTTCGCGGCCGTTTTGGCCTGGCGGTAGTACCGCCATAGGGCCGGTACTACCACCCCTCGGTGGTACCGACCTGAGGCCGGTAGTTGACTTTAGGTCAGATCCAGATCTGTGCGACCGTTGGAGACTGGTCGGTACTACCGACCATGGGTGGTCGGTACTACCGACCAGCCTCGGGACTGGGGGACTATTTATAGCCCTCCACTTGACTTTTGACGGTTACCCACTTATTCCACTCATTCATTGTGACCTACTTTCAGACAAAGCTCTCTCCAAGCATTGACTACTCCCCTCTCTCTCCTCCCTTGCTCCTAGATTCACTCACTTGCAAGATTTGAGCTAGGGAAGTGAGATTAGAGAGTGAGAAGCTTCGATCTACGACTTGAGCACTTGGTTTCCATTTAGCCGGCTTGATTTGTGTCTTTTACTCTTGAGCTCTTTGAGCTCTATCCGGTTAGGTGTTCTTTGTGGTAGCCCGTATTGATTCACTTATGAGGGCTCCCCGAAGTGTTTGTATTACCCCTGTGATTTCTAGTGGAGAAACTCTAGTAGCCTTTGTGGTTGCTTGAGTGAGGCTAGGAGGTGAAATAGACTCTGACCTTTGTGGTCACCTCAACAACGAGGACGTAGGCACTCCTTAGTGGATTAGCCGAACCTCGGGATAAATCGCCGTGTCCCGTGTGCTTGTTGTTGTCTCTACTTTGCATATTACTTGTGGTCTTCCTCTCCCTATCTCTTTCTTAGGTTGAGAAGGCTCGATCCACTCCGTGGAAAGCAACCAAGGCTTGGTAAGGGTAGAATCGCTGTGTATCTTACTTAGGGAAGTGGGGTTCATACTTGTATTACATTGATAGCTCACTTACATTGGATTTGTAGTTCATCCTTAGGATCCCGGTAGTGCCATTTGTTTGTGTCGGTAGTACCGGTGTATCACACCCGGTAGTACCTACCCAAACAAACCGGTATCACCGGTTGTTGTCTAACTAAATTTTCTAGTTTGTGAAGTTTCAGATTGTCAATAATCACCTATTCACCCCCCTCTAGGCTGATTAGATCCTTTCAGGGGCCCACTTCCAAGAATTCCATAAAACATGTTCATACCACAACGTGAGCAACCACAAGCTTTCGGCGATGTCATTGATGAAACTTCCCCGCTCTCGAGGGAGTTGCAAGTACATCCTTGGCCGCTCAACTACAAGCCTCGAATCCCAACTTTCAATGGCAAGGCCAACCCGCGCAAGTTTTTAGCAAGCTACGAAACAACTGTCTTTTCGGCAGGTGGAGACAACCAG
The DNA here is from genome assembly GCA_009763385.1 of Coix lacryma-jobi var. lacryma-jobi. Taxonomy (NCBI): domain Eukaryota; kingdom Viridiplantae; phylum Streptophyta; class Magnoliopsida; order Poales; family Poaceae; genus Coix; species Coix lacryma-jobi. The sequence continues at coordinate 8,735,162 of CM019825.1, read as the reverse complement.
ACATTAGCTAAATCCCTCATTCTGGCAGTCGAAGATGTAGCGCACGATTGGTACACGTCTCTCAAGCCATTATCCATCTATTCTTGGGCTCAGTTGAAGGCTGGATTGCTCGCCACTTTTCAAGGCTTTCGGGCGGATGTCAAAACCACCCGAGATCTCATGAATTGCACTCAACAAGATGATGAACCATTGTCTGAATATCTTAGACGCTTTATTCAGCTGAAGGCTTAAGCCCCGAATGTACCGGAAGTAGCAGTGATCGCCGCGGCCATCGAAGGGCTGGCGACGGGACAATGTGCAGCGCATTTTTCCAGGCAGCCACCTAACTCGGTCAAAGAACTGTTCGAGATAATGAACGGTTATGCAAGGTCAGATGATGACTTTCGGCGTCGTAAAGTAGCACGTTTCGCGCAAAGGCAGATGATGAAATCGGTGCATTCGCTGCAAGCGCCAAACCAGAGAAATGTGAGGCCCTTTCGCTCAATCGACACATCACATGAAGAATCTACCCAGTCCACTATGGATCCAGAGGGAGTGGCCCCGAATAGCTACCAACAGTCTAGAGAGTTCGAGCATCCGACTCACGGGAGCGACGACGAATGGGGACAAGGTAGAGGAAGTAAACCCCCATATTGTGTGATCTGTAACGGAAATGTCGGGCACAACGCCAGAGAGTGCAAATACAGTAAAATGGCTAAGGAGCTAAAAGAAAAAGACCAAACTTCTGCTTGTGGCAAAATCACCAAGCATGTCTTCCACAATACATGTGATCCTGTAACCGGAAGCGCCTTTCATTGCAACTACACAACCTTTCCACAACATTTCGCGCCATACCTAGCTGCTCCCCGAAACTTGCCCTGGTTCAATCCAACTTTCCAGCACTACCAGCACCCACAGTATCTGGTCCAATCTGTGGCAGCATCTTCACCGGCGTAGTATCACCATCAGCCAATGCAGCCACCGGTAGTCTCAGTTCAAGCTCGGCCGCAAAGCCAGGCGTCATCACAGCCATACCAGCAAATGCAAGATGGCGAACACGAGCCTAATGCAATCAACAACATCCTTCCATCTCGAGGTCACATATTTGTCATAACCGGCGGGTCCAATCTGGAGCACGAAAGCAAGAGATCAAGATAGATTACCACATAAGAGTGCAAATGGTATCACCAAGGTTGCCTTTGAGTAGGCCGACATGGTCATGATAGACACTGGAAGTTCAGCTGACATATTGTTCATCAAGGCTTTCAAAGCAATGGGCATGGACAGGAGGGGGTTGGACCCAGCCGGTAACTCATTATACGATTTCGGCGGAAGAAAGGTAGACGCTATCGGCAAAAAGCAGGTATCGGTTTCTTTCGCCCAGGACAAAAAGGTGCGAACCGAAATGGTGACATTCGACATAGTCAACACGGACTATCCCTACATAGCCATTTTGGCAGGGGATTCACCAATAGGTTCAATGTTGTCATAAAGCAAAGTTATCTCTGCATGAAGATGCCCTCTCCTTTCGGCATAATCACTATGCACGGCGATCAGCAAGCATCCAAGACGATATGGTGATATTTCGTCACCCGGATAAGCAAGGAAAAGTTGCAGCCACAGTGATGTGGTCCTTTCGTTGTCGCAAGCATGGCAAGGCCAGGAGTGTTCCGCTTAGTGAACAAAAAAGGAGAAGATACAATTCACACATGGAACGCCAACAATTCACGTAGCTTCTATCCTTAGAATAGAGTTTCTTTCCCCTTTTGTTTTTACCCAAGTAGCTGCACTCTTTTTCCTCACTGAGAAGCCATCAAAAGGGGTGCGAGGTTTTTTAATGAGGCAGCCTAGTGTAACCTTAAAAACATTAAGGTATCAGAACTTCCCCACTTTCGATCACAGATCCAATGACAAAAACAACCAAAAAGGGGTTGAGACATTCGTCCAAAATTTGCATTATTAGAGAATGTCGGCCCGTCAGACAAAAACCTTCTTCGACGAGGCTCGACAATCTCGACAGCCTACGGGCATGAACATTCCGACCCTCCGAAAATGTGAGGGCGGAAGACAGCATGCGGGCATGAATATTCCGGCCCTCCGAAAATGCGAGAGGGCGGAAGACAGCCTACGGGCATATGCATTCCGACCCTCCGAAAATGTGAGAGGGTGGAAAACAGCCTACGGGCATAAAGATTTCGGCCCTCCGCAAATGCGAGAGGGCAGAAGACAGCCTACGGGCATAAACATGCCGACCCTCCAAAAATGCGAGAGGGCGGAAGACAGCCTACGGGCATAAACATTCTGGCCCTCCGAAAATGCGAGAGGGCGGAAGACAACCTACGGGAATAAACATTCCGACCCTACGAAAATGATATAGGGTGGAAGACAGCCTACGGGCATAAATATTCCTACCTACCGCGCACGAATATGTTAGCGCCCTCGTCGAAAAAAGAATAGGGGCGGGCGTTTTACATTACACACCCTCGCGCGAATGCTACCGCCCCTCGACTAAGTATGGGGGCGGGCGTTTCTCAACTACCGGCCGAGGGGCTCGCAACGAAAGCACCCTCGCGCGAATGCTACCGCCCCTCAACTAAGAGTGTGGAGGCGAGCGTTTCTCAACTACCGGACGAGGGGCTCGCAACGAAAGCACCCTCGCGTGAATGTTACCGCCCCTCAACTAAGAGTGTGGGGGCGGGCGTTTCTCAACTAACGGCCGAGGGGCTCGCAACAAAAGCACCCTCGCGCGAATGTTACCGCCCCTTGACTAAGAGTGTGGGGGCGGGCGTTTCTCAACTACCGGCCGAGGGGCTCGCAACGAAAGCACCCTCGCGCGAATGCTACCGCCCTCGACTAAGTGTGGAGGCGGGTGTTGGTATAAATTAATGCACACTCTACTTTATCTGCAAGCGCACAGATAAAATCTACCGATGTAGCACTTCACCGGAGTAACCCAGTTTTAATATCAAACCCAAAGGAACGGATAGCGATGAGTCTCAAGTGTATAACCCCTGAGTAACTAACAAGGACGGAGAAGCTAAAAGTGTAGAGGGGATAACTAAGGTTATCTAAATCCAACTTAAGAGTGATATGTTTATTATTCTTAATGGGGAAGTTGCCATAAAAGGTCACAACAGAGTATGATTCTTTTATGCAAATGTATAATCCTACCGAGCCTACACACGGGTAAGTGGACTATAAAAGAATCAACAAGGCTATAAGAGTCACCCTTGCGAACAACCACTACTACCGGCGTTATAGGAGGTAAATATGAGCTATCAAGTCTAAGCACCACGCTTATACTATCCAACTACTCTAACTCTAGAGCGACTAGAATTAAAGTACTCAAAAGAGAGTCATAAACCTTAAGAACAATAGCTCAAACTTAAATATAGATGTCGATTACCGAAATAATCGTTGAAGCAAGTCGATGAAGAACTTGAATCCACAGGTACAAGATGAAGAAGTTGATCCGACAGGCCGGAGCTTCCTCTTGATCTCTTCCTCTCTCTCTCTCTCTCTCTTCTAGTTCTAGAATAAGACTAGGTTCTAATCCTACTAGAGGGGTATCTAGTCTTCTACTTGAAAGCTAACTCATGAAGTCTCCTCTAGGGTTTCTAGTTGAAGCGTAGTCTTCTGAAGAGGGACCTTCTATCTGACCTGGGGCCTGGGGGTCTGTTTATATAGCCCTGAGGGATCAACCGTGGCCCTTGGATCAAACCGACTTGAGGTACGGTCGAGATGCATCCTGGAGGTCGGTGGAAGTAGCTTGCAGAAGACAAAAGCGCGGGGCCTCCATGGCCGACCGACCGGTGGGCCCTGTGGGACCGGTCGGTCTCACAGGTAAGCCTCCTATGGTGCCCTTCGTTGTGGTGTTTTCTTACGTCCTCTGGAGTCTTCTAGAAGTATCCTGACTTGGTGAATGCGTTATCTCCCGTCGGGTTCCTTCTAGGGGAAGGAATCGAGGGTTGTTTCCTGGTTTAGTCCCTGCGGATTCACAACTCACCAAAACTCGTGGAATTCATTAGTTTTAATCCCTATACTAAGGTGGAGTATATATATTCATCCATTTTCATGCTTAATTGACCTTTAATAATAAGAGTTAATTAGTGTCAACAGCGGGGTGTTTCTCATCTATCGGCCGAGGGGCTCGCAACAAAAGCACCCTCGCGCGAATGTTACCGCCCCTTGACTAAGAGTGGGGGGGCGGGCGTTCCTCAACTACCGGCCGAGGGGCTCGCAACAAAAGCACCCTCGCGCGAATGCTACCGCCCCTCGACTAAGTGTGGAGGCGGGTGTTGGTATAAATTAATGCACACTCTACTTTATCCGCAAGCGCACAGATAAAATCTACCGATGTAGCACTTCACCGGAGTAACCCAGTTTTAATATCGAACCCAAAGGACCGGATAGCGATGAGTCTCAAGTGTATAACCCCTGAGTAACTAACAAGGACGGAGAAGCTAAAAGTGTAGAGGGGATTACTAAGGTTATCTAAATCCGACTTAAGAGTGATATGTTTATTATTCTTAATGGGGAAGTTGCCATAAAAGGTCACAACAGAGTATGATTCTTTTATGCAAATGTATAATCCTACCGAGCCTACACACGGGTAAGTGGACGAAGAATCAACAAGGCTATAAGAGTCACTCTTGCGAACAACCACTACTACCGACGTTATAGGAGGTAAATATGAGCTATCAAGTCTAAGCACCACGCTTATCCTATCCAACTACTCTAACTCTAGAGCGACTAGAATTAAAGTACTCAAAAGAGAGTCATAAACCTTAAGAACAATAAGAACAATAGCTCAAACTTAAATATAGATGTCGATTACCGAAACAATCGTTGAAGCAAGTCGATGAAGAACTTGAATCCACAGGTACAAGATGAAGAAGTTGATCCGACAGGCCGGAGCTTCCTCTTGATCTCTTCCTCTCTCTCTCTCTCTCTCTCTCTCTCTCTCTCTTCTAGTTCTAGAATAAGACTAGGTTCTAATCCTACTAGAGGGGTATCTAGTCTTCTACTTGAAAGCTAACTCATGAAGTCTCTTCTAGGGTTTCTAGTTGAAGCGTAGTCTTCTGAAGAAGGACCTTCTATCTGACCTGGGGCCTGGGGGTCTGTTTATATAGCCCTGAGGGATCAACCGTGGCCCTTGGATCAAACCGACTTGAGGTACGGTCGAGATGCATCCTGGAGGTCGGTGGAAGTAGCTTGCAGAAGACGAAAGCGCGGGGCCTCCATGGCCGACCGACCGGTGGGCCCTGTGGGACCGGTCGGTCCCACAGGTAAGCCTCCTGTGGTGCCCTTCGTTGTGGTGTTTTCTTATGTCCTCTGGAGTATTCTAGAAGTATCCTGACTTGGCGAATGCGTTATCTCCCGTCGGGTTCCTTCTAGGGGAAGGAATCGAGGGATGTTTCCTGGTTTAGTCCCTGCGGATTCACAATTCACCAAAACTCGTGGAATTCATTAGTTTTAATCCCTATACTAAGATGGAGTATATATATTCATCCATTTTCATGCTTAATCGACATTTAATAATAAGAGTTAATTAATGTCAACAAGCTCCCCCACACTTAGACTTTTACTCGTCCTCGATAAAAGGTTGGATCATAAGATAACAAACATTAAGCTTTTCTGTGTTTTACCATAAAACCTTTAGAAGTTGGAGAATAGAATAGTTCAAACAGATCACCCTTTTCTTTTAGCATAATACATTGGAGTTTTTGGAGTTTTGAAACAAGTCATAGCTTTCCTTCTCCTTTTGTAGCACTTCAATTTCTTACCAAAGCTTTTTATTTATGTGAAACAGTTTTATGTTACTAAGTCAATGGAGAAAAACACTATACTCTTAGATCAATACATTTAATCTTTACACTTTGTCACTCTTACTGGCATATTGCAATTAGAGGGACCATGGGCTATCTTCTTTTTCTTTTTTTCATACTTTTATCATAATACTTTTTCTTTTTCTCTTATATATATTTTTTTCTGAGGTATGTCGGACACTTTTCCTTTTTTCTTTCCTCATATTTCATACTTTTGCATAGCCCATGCCTCTAATACAATACTACTTCAGAAGAGTGAATCTTTCTTCATTTGTAAGGATCTCGATCTTCAGAGCATAATAAATTTCTCAACAAAGAACTTATTATTAAAGTAAACAATAATTGATTGATTATAAATGACTTTGGCAGGCAACTTATTTACTACAAAGGAGAAGTGTTGCTAATCTCTTTTTTAACTTTGCAAGTAAAATTCTCCAATGCTCATACCTTAAGAATTGAGTTCTCATTATTCTTCTATCATATTCCACAACAACTCTAGATAATATGAGTTTCTTTAAATAGAACAGGGTTTTTCAGAAAAGGTGTTGTGAGATTCTATGAGTATGAGTCTATCCAAACTTCTTCCTCTTTTTTTAATTAAAGTTCATGAACTGCAAGAATATGATTTTAATTTGAACATAAGCTTAAACATCAGAAAATAGAGTGTAGTAGTTGCGTACCGATCCGTGGACGAAGGAGAAGGCAAGAGGGGTCAACCCCTGACCGACCGGTGGGGTCCACCAACCGGTCGGTTGGGCTTAGGGCCCAACCGTGGCCTACTTCGTGGTACGTGATCTTGGTAACGTTGTCTTCTGTTCCATGCAGTTTTCGCGATCGTTTCTCTGTAATTCTGTCGTCATCTTCTCCCCCACACTTATTTTCTATTTTCTGCTAATGATCACAACATGTGGAGACAAGACGTATATCCAAAATAAAAAATAAAAAGATAACTAAAACTTTATTGATATTTAAGGCACTTTTATTACACACTGAATTTAACTAAACAGAAACTCTTAACGACTCAATCACGAGACTCTGCAAACACGAGTGCCTTATCAAACTATCGACAAACTATTCTTGCTTCTCTCCCTCGAGTAGATTTCCTAGCGTAGAGGCTACACTGACGACCTTATCCTTCAAGCTAATGTGTTTAGTTACGTATTTGTGCATCGTATCGGCCATCTTTTTTGTAGTCTTGGCTAGCGAGGCGTATCTCTGCTTGAGCTCTAAATTGTCTCTCTCAAGATCTTCAATTCTATCCCCGAGACGATCTAACTGGGTGGTCCTCTTGCGTTTGGCTGCGATATTAGGAGTGGTGGATGCCCTGGTCACTGGTGGAGTGACCTTGATCTGTTCAGGGTGACCACGAACTCCCTCAAAGCGTGGGCGCGGATTTTCAGATGTGTATCTTACGACAGTGGGTTCTCCAAGCTTGTTCGTCTTCAGCCCGACGAGTGTCTCATTGGGCCTAGGAGGAAGGAGCAGGATCTCTTTGGTGACGGAGAAAGTCGGAAGTCTTCTCGCCGGCACCGCTTGAGCGTAGAAAGCTTGCTGACGATGCGACGAGGTTCCTTCAGGCGGGATCGTATCAACGAGTCTGGGCGAGTCGACAAGAGCGATCTTCTTGGATGGTGTTACGGCGAGGTCCTTAGATGCGGTGACGACAAGAGCCATCAAGTCGTCAGCGGGTTCGTTGAGGTCGATCCTTGGATAGGAGGCCATTAGTGCTGGTGGGAGGAGAGCTCTGTTGCTGCTGGTTTTCTAGGAGAGGTTGCAATGAATCTAGAGGCAGGCCTGGGGCTGGTTTTATAGCTGAGGAAGCTTGAATGATAGGCATGATAGGCTCGTTATGAGGTTTATCGATTCTACGGATCAGGTTACCAGAATGGGTACGAGAAAGAGTCGGGACACGTAACGAAAGAAGGAAGAGGGCGAGGGGCCTCCGTGGCAGACCGGTCGATCTCCCTAGGAGACCGGTCGGTCCCTGCCTGTGGGATCTCATGGGTCCGTCGCTCGTGGTGTCTTTAAACTTGATCCTAAGCCTAGAAAATAAATCCCCGATGTGCGAACTTATCGGAAAAATGATGATGGTGTAAATCTATGGGATAATGAAGAATTGGATGACATCCAACTCTTCAGGACTCTTTTCAGGTTCTAGAAAAATCTTAAGACGTTGACCGTTTACCTTGAATAATGTACCTTCGTCATTTTGAAGTGTAATGGCTCCATGGGATGAAGTGGCTACCACCGTGAAAGGTCCTTCCCATTTGCTTCGTAGTTTTCCATGCCCGAACAATTTTACCCTGGAATTAAAAAGTAATACCTTGTCTCTAGGAGTGAAGTTCTTCTTCTTGATTATCTTGTCATGTCACCTCTTTGTTCTCTCTTTGTAGATCTTTGCGTTATGATATGCTTTTTCGTGCCATTCATCTAGTTCAGAGAGCTGCATTCTTCTCTTAACTCCTGCAGCTTCTAAGTCCATGCTCCATCTTTTGATTGCCCAGTGAGCCTTGAATTCTAACTCCACTGGTAAGTGACAAGTCTTTCCGTAGACGAGTTGATATGGAGACATTCCCAATGGTGTTTTATAGGCAGTACGGTAAGCCCACAGTGCCTCAGGTAGTCTATCTTTCCATTGTGTTCCCATCTCGTCAACTGTTTTCTGCAGAATATTCTTGATTTGCTTGTTTGATGTTTCTGCTTGGCCACTTGTCTGAGGATGATAGGGAGTGGCAACATTGTGATGGATCCCATGATTTGTTAGATATTTATGAAAGCCTTTGTCAATGAAGTGGGTTCCTCCATCACTAATTACCATCCTTGGCACTCCAAATCTTGGAAATATTATCTCTTCGAACATCCTCTGAGAGTTTCTTGCATTAGCAGACTTGCATGGCACTGCTTCGACCCATTTTGAGACATAGTCGACAGCAACTAGGATATACTCATGATTCCTTGATTTAGGGAATGGTCCCATGTAATCAATTCTCCAGACGTCGAAGAGCTCAATCTGAAGGTTGTTAGTGAGTGGCATGGCATCTCTGGTGTTGATGTTGCCGTGCCTCTGACATGACCCACACCTCCGGACGAAGTCTTTTGTGTCTTGGTACATAGTTGGCCAGAAAAATCCACTTTGCCAGATCTTCGCATGTGTTCGGAATGCCCCATAATGTCCTCCATATGGTGAAGAGTGACAGCGTTCAATAATCTTGATTCCTTCTTCAGCTGGCACACATCTTCTGAGTAATCCATCAGAGCAAACTCTGAATAGATATGGATCATCCCATATGTGGATCCTGCTCTCATAGATTAGCTTCTTCTTATTTGCTCCTGGTGGTACATACCCTGCAACTATAAAATTGACAATATCTGCATACCAGGGGTCAGATCTAGAGATTTGAAAGAGCATGTCATCCCTGAGTGAGTCATTTATAGGCAATTCCTACGGATTTTCAAAATACATTCTAGACAAGTGATCAGCTATTGAGTTTTCTACTCCTTTCTTATATTTTATTTCTAAGTCAAATTCTTGGAGTAACAAGACCCATCTTATCAAGCGTGGCTTAGCATCTTTCTTAGTGAGCAGGTATTTTAGTGCAGCATGATCAGTAAAAACAATCACCTTTGATCCCACTAAATAAGATCTAAACTTGTCTATAGCAAAAACAACAGCCAGAAGTTCTTTTTCTGTAGTAGCATAATTAAGTTGAGGTCCAGTTAAAGTTTTGCTGGCATAAGCGACTGCATGATGCTTTTTATCTTTATATTGTCCTAGCACAGCTCCTACAGCAAAATCACTTGCATCACACATGATCTCAAAAGGTAGAGACCAATCAGGAGGTTGAAAGATAGGTGCAGAAGTAAGTGCTTTTTTAAGAGTGTTAAAAGATTCTAAACATGCATCATCAAATTCAAAAGGAACATCTTTGGCCAAAAGATTTGTAAGTGGTCTTGCAATGTAAGAAAAATCTTTTATAAACCTTCGGTAAAAACCAGCATGGCCAAGAAAACTTTAGATTTCTTTGACATTAATCGGTGGAGGCAAACGTTCAATTACTTCAATTTTAGCTTTGTCTACCTCAATTCCACGTTCAGATACTAAATGACCTAGCACTATGCCTTCTTTAACCATAAAATGACATTTTTCTCAATTAAGGACTAAGTGCTTTTCTTCACATCTTTGCAAAACCTTGTCTAGATTTTCAAGACAATCATCAAAAGTTTTTTCCATAAACAGAAAAGTCATCCATGAAAACTTCCATGATTTCTTCAATCATATCAGAAAATATAGACATCATACATCTTTGAAAAGAAGCAGGTGCATTACATAATCCAAAAGACATTCGGCGATAAGCATAAGTTCCATATGGACATGTAAAAGTGGTTTTGCTTTGATCATCTAGATGGATTGGGATTTGGTGATATCCAGAATATCCATCAAGAAAACAAAAGAAAGAGTGATTGGCTAAGCGTTCTAACATTTCATCTATGAAAGGTAGCGGAAAGTGATCTTTCTTAGTTGCCTTGTTTAGTTTTCTGTAATCAATACACATTCTCCAACCAGTAACAGTTCTTTGTGGAATTAATTCGTTCTTCTCATTCTTTACCACTGTCATACCTCCCTTTTTAGGCACAACTTGGACAAGGCTTACCCACTCACTGTGTGGCACAGGATAAATGATCCCGGCGTGCAAGAGTTTCAAAACCTCTTTCTTTACTATTTCCCTCATTGCGATGTTAAGCCTACGTTGTGGTTCTCTAGATGGTGATATGTTAGGATCAGTAGGAATGCGATGGGTGCAGAAAGCGGGGTTGATTCCCTTTAAGTCATGGAGTGAATAGCCAAAGGCTGATTTATGCTTTTCTAAGACAGTAATCAATCTAGAAGTTTGTTCCTGAGTAAGATTATTATTTATGATTACTGGAGATTCAGGATCATTATTCAAGAAAGCATATCGAAGCCCAGAAGGTAAGGTTTTTAACTCTATGGGAGGTTTAGGAGGTTCTTCTAAGGAATCTAGAGGATCTGGACCAGGTGTGTTATCTTCTTCCTCAGTAAAGAACTGAGCATCTTCTTCATATTCAGGTTCATTTATTATTTCAAGAGATGTTTCCTTAATTTCTTCCATAGGATCTGGCTCGGGACAAGATTCATTCTCAGCATTTAGAGAGTGAGTGATAGGTATGGTTCCTTTAAGATTTTTCCCAAGATGAAAGTTTAAGATCCCTAATTGTCCTTCATGAATGAGTTGCTTAAGTGGTTGGCCTATCAGCAGATAAAACTCTTTAATATCAAAAATATAGAAGCTTAAGTGAAGTGGAGTGTTATCTACTGTGACAGGCAGGACATACATGATTCCTGAACTAGGAATAACCTGTCCTGAAGGGGTTTTCAATAATTTAGCTGTTGGGGTAAGTGGCATTTGTTTTAATAAATCTTGAGCAAAGGTTTCAGACATAATGTTGATTCCCACAACAGGATTATAGAGAGCTTCGAAGGGTTGTTGATGGATTTGACATTGAATGTGTGTAGAACGTGAATTTAAGCGGATTGTATTAGTAGAAAGCTCTGATTCTTCTAACCATTCATGACTTATTATAGAGATTAGTTTCTTCGTAGTCTCTTTTAGGAAAACCTTATCAGTAAGTTCTTCTAAAGATGATTTTTGATTTTGTGGTTTCCTAATTGTGTGATATTTCGAGGTATTACCAAATTCGGTAAAGTATTCATCCTCGAAATCAAAGGTGTCTCCTATGATTGAGGTTTCCCTCTCACTAGGAATTAAAGCTGAGGTTTGTTCATGATTAAGAATAGATATAGGATCAGCTTCGAGATTTACTTCTAGTGGTTCTTGTGGTTTAGCTTCAGGAGTAGGAGTGATTTGAGATAAGTTTTGCAACATTTCCCTTGCCTTGGAGGCTGGGGTATGTAGGACTGATCCATTTGAAGCTAAGTTAAGGTAATTAGAAGTTTTTTTATTCAGACCATTATAAAAGTGTTGAAGCAAGACAGGGTCTGGAATAGATAGGGCTGGACCAGAGCGGACAAGATTATTGAATCTTTCCCAGGCTGCAGTTAGAGACCCATTATCCTCTTGGATGAAGGACAAAATCTCTAAGCGAAGACAAATAATTTTAGAGACAGGGAAGTATTCTAAGCAAAAGCTAGAGCAGAGTTCTTTCCAATCCCCATTTTTACTTTGTGCAGTTTGAAGGTACCATGTTTTGGCTCTTCCCTCTAAGGAAAATGGAAAAAGTTTCCATCTACATGCCTGCGATATGTAGGCACACACAGGTTTGTTCAAACTCATTTAAATTAATATGTGGGTTTTCGTCTTCTAAGCCAGAAAAAGTTTGATTCTTAACCATCTCTATCAAACATGGGCGTAGCTCGTAGTTGTCTGAAAGGATAGGCTTAGCAGATTTGAGCAACTCTAAGTCTACGACAGTGTGATAGGTATACTGGTTCAGTGGAATGGAATTCGTGGAGCTAGTGGTTGGCTCTGAGAAATCCATTGTGAAAAGAATAAAAAGATATAAACGATAAAAGCAAAGGCAAAATATAAAGTAAAGTATAAAGGTAAAAGATAAAGTATCATACAAGGTTATACTCAAGACGTAAAATGATCTACCGTTCCCCGGCAACGGTGCCAGAAATGCTTGTTGGTATAAATTAATGCACACTCTACTTTATCCGCAAGCGCACAGATAAAATCTACCGATGTAGCACTTCACCGGAGTAACCGAGTTTTAATATCGAACCCAAAGGAACGGATAGCGATGAGTCTCAAGTGTATAACCCCTGAGTAACTAACAAGGACGGAGAAGCTAAAAGTGTAGAGGGGATTACTAAGGTTATCTAAATCCAACTTAAGAGTGATATGTTTATTATTCTTAATGGGGAAGTTGTCATAAAAGGTCACACTAGAGTATGATTCTTTTATGCAAATGTATAATCCTACCGAGCCTACACACGGGTAAGTGGACTATAGAAGAATCAACAAGGCTATAAGAGTCACCCTTGCGAACAACCACTACTACCGGCGTTATAGGAGGTAAATATGAGCTATCAAGTCTAAGCACCACGCTTATACTATCCAACTACTCTAACTCTAGAGCGACTAGAATTAAAGTACTCAAAAGAGAGTCATAAACCTTAAGAACAATAGCTCAAACTTAAATATAGATGTCGATTACCAAAACAATCATTGAAGCAAGTCGATGAAGAACTTGAATCCACAGGTACAAGATGAAGAAGTTGATCCGACAGGCCGGAGCTTCCTCTTGATCTCTTCCTCTCTCCCTCTCTTCTAGTTCTAGAATAAGACTAGGTTCTAATCCTACTAGAGGGGTATCTAGTCTTCTACTTGAAAGCTAACTCCTGAAGTCTCTTCTAGGGTTTCTAGTTGAAGCGTAGTCTTCTGAAGAGGGACCTCCTATCTGACCTGGGGCCTGGGGGTCTATTTATATAGCCCTGAGGGATCAACCGTGGCCCTTGGATCAAACCGACTTGAGGTACGGTCGAGATGCATCCTGGAGGTCGGTGGAAGTAGCTTGCAGAAGACTAAAGCGCGGGGCCTCCATGGCCGACCGACCGGTGGGCCCTGTGGGACCGATCGGTCCCACAGGTAAGCCTCCTATGGTGCCCTTCGTTGTGGTGTTTTCTTACGTCCTTTGGAGTCTTCTAGAAGTATCCTGACTTGGCGAATGCGTTATCTCCCGTCGGGTTCCTTCTAGGGGAAGGAATCGAGAGCTGTTTCCTGGTTTAGTCCCTGCGGATTCACAACTCACCAAAACTCGTGGAATTCATTAGTTTTAATCCCAATACTAAGGTGGAGTATATATATTCATCCATTTTCTTGCTTAATTGACCTTTAATAATAAGAGTTAATTAGTGTCAACAGCGGGGTGTTTCTCAACTATCGGCCGAGGGGCTCGCAACAAAAGCACCCTCGCGCGAATGTTACCGCCCCTCGACTAAGAGTGTGGGGGCGGGCGTTTCTCAACTACCGACCAAGGGGCTCGCAACGAAAGCACCCTCGTGCGAATGTTACCGCCCCTCAACTAAGAGTGTGGGGGCGGGCGTTTCTCAACAACCAACCGAGGGGCTCACAACGAAAGCACCCTCGCGCGAATGTTACTGCCCCTCGACTAAGAGTGTGGGGGCAGGCGTTTCTCAACTACCGACCGAGGGGCTCGCGACGAAAGCACCCTCGAGCGAATACGTTACCGCCCCTCGTTGGAAAACGAATGGGGGCGGGCGTTTTACATTACACGCCGAGGGGCTAACGACGAAAGCACCCTCGAGCGAATACGTTACTGCCCCTCATTGAAAAACGTATGGGGGCGGGTGTTTTACATTACACGCTGATGGGCTACCGACGAAAGCACCCTCGCGTGAATACGTTATCGCCCCTTGTCGAAAAACGAATGGGGCAGGCGTTTTACATTACACGCCGAGAGGCTAGCGACGAAAGCACCCTCGAGCGAATACGTTACTGCCCCTCGTTGAAAAACGAATGGGGGCGGGCGTTTTACATTACACGCCGAGGGGCTAACGACGAAAGCACCCTCGAGCGAATACGTTACCTCCCCTCATTGAAAAACGAATGGGGGCGGGTGTTTTACATTACACGCCGAGGGGCTACCGACGAAAGCACCCTCGCGTGAATACGTTAGCGGCCCTCGTCGAAAAAATGAATGGGGGCGGGCATTTTACATTACACGCCGAGGGGCTACCGACGAAAGCACCCTCGCGCGAATACGTTACCGGCCCTCGTTGAAAAACGAATGGGGGCGGGTGTTTTACATTACACGCCGAGGGGCTACCGACGAAAGCACCCTCGCGCGAATACGATAGCGGCCCTCGTCAAAAAAACAAATGGGGCGAGTGTTTTACATCACACGCCGAGGGGCTAACGACGAAAGCACCCTCGCACGAATATGTTACCGGCCATCGTTAAAAAATGAATGGGGGCGGGTGTTTTACATTACACGTCGAGGGGCTACCGACGAAAGCACCTTCGCGCGAATACGTTAGCGGCCCTCGTCGAAAAAATGAATGGGGGCGAGCATTTTACATTACACGCCGAGGGGCTAACGACGAAAGCACCCTCGCGCGAATACGTTAGCTTCCCTCGTCGAAAAACGAATGGGGTGAGCGTTTTACATCACACGCCGAGGGGCTAACGACGAAAGCACCCTCGCGCGAATACGTTAGCGGCCCTCGTCGAAAAAACAAATGGGGGCGAGCATTTTACATTACACGCCAAGGGGCTAACAACGAAAGCACCATCGCGCGAATACGTTAGCGGCCCTCGTCGAAAAAACGAATGGGGCGAGCGTTTTACATCACACGCCGAGGGGCTAACGACGAAAGCACCCTCGCATAAATACGTTAGGGGCACTCGTCGAAAAAACAAATGGGGGCGGGCGTTTTACATTACACGTCGAGGGGCTAACGATGAAAGCACCCTCGAGCGAATACGTTACCGCCCCTCATTGAAAAACGAATGGGGGTGGGTGTTTTACATTACACGCCGAGGGGCTACCGACGAAAGCACCCTCACGCGAATACATTATCGCCCCTCTTTGATAAACGAATGGGGGCAGGTGTTTTACATTACACGCCGAGGGGCTACCGACGAAAGAACCCTCGCGCGAATACGTTAGCGGCCCTCGTCGAAAAAACGAATGGGGGCAGGCGTTTTACATTACACGCTGAGGGGCTAACGACGAAAGCACCCTCGAGCGAATACGTTACCGCCCCTCATTGAAAAACGAATGGAGGCGGGTGTTTTACATTACACGCCGAGGGGCTAACGACGAAAGCACCCTCACGTGAATACGTTATCGCCCCTCGTCAAAAAACGAATGGGGCGGGCGTTTTACATTACACGCTGAGGGGCTAGCTACGAAAGCACCCTCAGACGAATACGTTACCACCCCTCGTCGAAAAATGAATGGAGGCAGGCGTTTTACATCACACGCCGAGGAGCTACCGATGAAAGCACCCTCGGACGAATACGTTACCTCCCCTCGTCGAAAAACAAATGGGGGCAGACGTTTTACATCACACACCGAGGGGCTACCGGCGAAAGCACCCTCGGACGAATACGTTATCGCTCCTCTTCGAAAAACGAATAGGGCGGGCGTTCTACGTTACACGCCGAGGGGCTACCGACGAAAGCACCCTCGTGCGAATACGTTACCGCCCCTCGTCAAAAAACGAATGGGGGCAGGCGTTTTTCATCGCACGCCGAGGGGCTACCGGCGAAAGCACCCTCAGACGAATACGTTACCGCCCCTCATCGAAAAACATATAGGGACGGGCGATAAACATAGCGAATTACTTAAAAATATAATATATAAAATTAAAATAATAATAATATATATAAGTAATATAATAATAATAAAAATAAATAACATAGAATCAGGCTTCGTCAAAAACGCTTCAAGGTATGGCAAATATGAAATCAACCTTTCACCAACCTTTAGCGGGCGGGCATATAGTCTTTAACAAGGGCACCGTCGACCCACGACAATGCACGGATCGATGGTAAGGGGCTATTGTTGGGGTGGTACCCCAATCGTAGGGATCCCGCTTCCGCACAAAAGCATTTTCGACGAATCCCTTATCAAACGGAAGCAACTGTGAGCCGAATACTTTCAAGCGACATGTACAGTAGACGATCAGAAACGAATGTGGTCACCCGAGCAATGATGCTTTCGACCGAATATGTTCTCGAACGAATACAGCTGTGCAATGATAGTCTCCCTTCCGGGCGAAAGCGTCTTCGTCTTCCAAAGTTGGTGGAGAGAAGACGCTTTCATCCAAAAGCACTTTCGACCGAAGCGATAGTTTCCCTTCCGGACGAAAGCGCCTTCGTCTTCCAAAGTTGGTGGAGAGACGACGCTTTCGTCTGAGAGCACTTTCGACCGAAGCGATAGTTTCCCTCTAGGCGAAAGTGCTTTCGTCCTCCAAAGTTGGTGGAGAGACGACGCTTTCGCCCAAAAGCACTTTCGTCCGTAAGCGATGGTTTTCGATTGTCTTCGTGCTGGTCCAGAGTCCAAAACTGACAAAGGAGGGCCCACTTGTCGGAAGGAGGCCGTTCGACAGATGGAGAGCAGATGGGGCCACCTCGACGTTGGTGTACGGAAATACCCTCCGGATGACAGAGGCGTCTTATCCAAAAGAGTAGTTAGAAGGGCATTGTAGTACTTGTAAATAAAGAGTAGTTGGAAGGGTATTTCCGTACTTGTAAAGACTGTGTGATTAATATAAATAGGCTGACCTCCCCTATGGAGGGGGGCTAGAAGGATCACGGTTCAATTTACTCGAGCTACAGTTGGTTCTCGCTTGTGAGTTTGCCTTTCGTCTTGCTTGTGTTCACTTGTGCAACGACCTGCTGTTTTAGGATTTCGGCCCTAAAACAACAATGATAACAGTTAAACAGGAATTCAATAAACAGAGAACAATAATGCTACTATAGTACCATAAAGCAGAATACAAATTCTTAAACCACTAGAAAATATTAGATCTAATAACATGCACCCTGGACCCAAATCCAAACCAAAGCGATGTTTCTGATGTGTACAAACCAAAGCAATGTTTCTGAGGTGTCATAGATTAATTCAGATCTTAGGTAACAACTTATGGACACACCGAAACATATCACAGAACCACAGGGTGGACAAGAAGTTTTAAACAGAATACCGAGATCTACAGCCAGGGTTCCAAAACAATTCGGAGAACTAAGAGCTGATAATGGAATTCAGATAAGATGTTATCCCAACACTTCGAGAACCTGGGACACAGAGGCAGATCTAATAACCGGACATGTACACCCCCATAATTTTTGCAATAAGTTACAAGTTAGTAGACATCAAGCATCAGATAGCCAAATAGCTTGAGGTTAAAGTTTTTTTTTACTAAAATCGATATCGGTATTCATGGAGTAAGGAAATACATATACGAACACAGACATACGGTAGCAGTACTTAAGCTGCTAACACACAAGCCCCACACTGAAAAGAAAAAAAACAACGAGATCGCTGAGGACCAGTGTGAACAGCTCCGTCGGAGAAGCTTGAGCTTCGACGACGCCGTGCCCGCCTGGACACCGCGATAACCCTCAAGGCCGCCGTCGATAGCCGAAAGAAGCAGCGAAAAGCACCCCCAATAGAGGAGGACAACGTCACCACCGCCATACCACTGTCGCCAGGAATACAAGAACCGACGCGGACTGGAGAAACCACTGGACTTCCAAATCCGCTCAGCTCCCACCCCACAGGCCCACCGCCGCCACCGGAGCACATGACGGCGAGGTGGAGGAAGGCTAGGAGAACCTTATTCCACAACGACGGATCCGCCTCCACCGACCAAGCGCCGCCGAGAAACCTACTCCTACGGAGACCTAATCTACACTGCCGGTCAGAGAAACGTCGTTCCCCCACACATCCGAGGCCCCAAGGGCCACTGGAGGCATCGTGCCGGCGGGAGCACAAATCACCCTCTTTTCGCCTCTCAACTGTAGCAACTAGCAAGGGAGAGGGTTCGAGCGAGGTTAGAGTTTGGGAACTCGGTTTCGCACAGCAGACAGGGAAGAGGAGAAGGGGATACCTGGTGGGCGCTCTTCGCCGGCGGAATTGTTCAAAGACTGGTGGCGGAGAGGAGAAGGGGATGCGCTCTTCGCCGGCAGCTGGGACTTGGGATGAGATGCCGAGCCTGATGCCTGTTAGGGTTTTATATATATATCCCCTGATTGTAGTTGGGTCCTTAATAGGCCTTCTCCTTCGTCATTGCCGGCGCCGCCAACCACGTTGACAACTTGTGCACACCTAAATCCCGCCTCAGGCCTTTTCTTTCCGTATCGGCCCAGTTTATCCTCAGCCCAAAATACAGGTTGATTCCTCCGCGGAAAAAGTCACTTTTTTCTCACTCAACTTATAGCAAAGTTTTATTTTCTCCCATCCCACACAATTATAAAAAGAATAAAGAGTAGACATTGTTTTGGTATGACATTTTAACGTGGGTCTATGTTCTGCCTCCTGTGATGCCACATCTTTTGCTCCTATGCCCCCGTCATTTGTGACAAAAGGAAAGAAAAAGAGACGACAATGTATTACTAGTACTTTTGAGTGCTTTGTATTTTTTTTATTTTATGAATCAATTAATTTATGAAATTAAATTAGAGAAAAAATAAAAGATGAAAGGGTAGATTAGTAATTGGTGGAAGATGGTACCTTAACATGTGTATGTACAAATACGATACTTATGTATGTACAGTGGGGTCTTCTTTACAACAATATACGATGACTTTGAAGCCAAGTCCACAACTATGCACCGGAAAAAAATATTTGATTGACCAGATTTTCCTTACACCTTCTGCTCCGTTCAATCCTGGCGTTCTCTCCGCTCATGTCCGTCGCCGTGATCCAGCCCGCGACCATCCTCTCCGCTCCGCCCTGGGCGACACGGGCTCGAGAGGCGAGCAGCAGGCGATGCGGCCATGAGCCATGAGAGGCGGGCATAAGGCGACTCAGTGGCAGGACTCGTGCGGCAGGCCACGAGAACTGTCGGCACGCGGCCGCGAGAGGCGGGCAGCAGGCGCCGCAGCAATGGGAGGCTGGCATCAGCAGGTGATGCGACCGCAGGAGACGGGCAGTAGGCGTCGTGGCCATGGGAGGCCGACAGCAGGCAACGCGGTCGCGGGAGACAGGCGGCGTGCGGCTCGGTGGAGGACACGTGCGGCAAGCCTTGGGAGGCGCGGCCGTGGGAAGCGGGCAGCATGTGACGCGACCATGGAAGGTCGGCAATAGACGACACGACCACGGGAGGCGAGCAGCGGGCGCGCACGGCTCCAGGAGAATGTGTGCAGTAGGTCACGAGAGGCGCGACCTCAGGAGGTGGGCAACAGGCCGCGCAGCCATAAGAGGCCGACAGCCGGCGGCGGCGCTGCCGGCACGGCTGCGGGAGGCGCGACGCGTGGATCCTCTGAGCCGAGCAGCAAGCTATTCTCGTGGACAGGTGGTCCGGCTTCCTTTTGTCTCTGTATACTCCAAATACTTTTTTTATCTATATTACAAACTGTGTATATGGAGAAGAAATACCTATAGTACACGTACTAACGAGATGAAATTACTAGAGTATCCTTTATCTTAAAAAACAAAAAATTATATAAAAAATTATAGAACCGGTCCTACAGATTTTGGTACTGCTCCCACGTGTTTTGGTATTTTCATATAGTTCCTGGTACTTTTTCTTTAGTACTTCTTATTTTTTCCTCATTCGATCTGAATCAATAAATGATCCATATTTCTTCTAACCACCGTGAAACTTGTATTCTTTATGACTACATGCATAGAACAACACCAATTTTACTCTCGTTCCGTCTTTATAACTAGGTTTATCTATGGTCCGTGGATATGATAGACTGTACATATTATAGTATAGTGGCATTCGTTTTCTGAGTAAAACAAATAATAAATTTAGACAGAACCAAAGCAATTGTTGACTTGTTGCTATCGTTGATTGGCCGATCCGAGAGAGTCCGTCTGATTAAACCCTAACTTGATTTAGAAGTCATTTACCTTATTATTAAAAGTAAATAAAAGAAAGATACGTGACTTTCAAACCTTTGGATGATATAGTTTCCATCACATCATGGCCACCATCACGTAAATGCAAGCCGATGGAATTTCCTTTTCAAAATAATTTAACAAAGACCATGGAATTGCAAAATCAAGGCACTGCCGCGCTGGTAACAGTGCATACTCTTGCTCTCAGACGTTGAAAATGCAACATGATGCATTGATATATGATATACATAAACATAGTTATGCCAAACAGAGCACAACACAGGAGAATTGAAGACTAATCTATCTGGCTGGTTTCCTGCCCAATTCCTTGTGGTTTTCGGCCCAATTGACCAAAGACGGGAGTACTTGTTTTCCAGCGAGTTTGGCCAGACCACTCACAAGTTTCTTTCGGCAGCACGTACACGACGTACTCCTCCTTCGTATGCTAGACGTTTATTAGGACTAATCTGACGCTGATAGTTGAGGACGTACCGGCTATAATGGGGAGGGACAGACACGTGGTCGTCCTGATAGCACGTCAGGGACCCTCAATTTCATTTTTTTTTTGTTTACAACAAACCCTCAATTTCAGTTATGCACTGCCTAAAAGATGCAGTGCAGTTATGCACGCTTGCCGAGGCCACAAGCAAAGATGCTAGTACTCCTACTAAAACAAAATCTTCGTCAAAACTCGCCATGTCCAAGGTCTTCTTGACGGCCAATAAGTGCTGGCGATTATTCGCTCGAGGTACCAAGGCACATTACTTGTAATCCGAGCATTTTGGTGCCTCCCCATTTTAATAATTAGTTTATAGTCAAGTAAATACTAAAACTAAGGAGAGAAGAGAGAAAAGAGTATAAAGCTTAGCTCTCATGCAAATAATAAGCTGGGCACGAAAACATATACAGTGCTAAACCCATACATCAATTGAATTTGAGAAGGCTTAAGAAAGATAAGGTAGGACATGAGTAAATATAACAACAAAGAAATTTCTTATAAACAAATAAGAGATCACTGTTGTATAGTTTTGCTCTTGTAACTTGGCTAATAGTCAAACATTTAGCTCTATTACTAGGCTCCCTCTTAGCATGGGACAGGTAGATTAGATCATCGATCATGGGTTGGAGTGTATGTGTAAGGGCAATCTCAATGAGACATTAATGATGATTTCTATCTTCATTGAATAAGATGTTAACTAACCAATGTCAGCATAGAAGTCCAATATTAATGAGGAAAGAGGATAAAAATTGAGAAAATTGCTTCTTAGGAGAGATCACATCGTCCCTTTCGTTGAGGCATGAAGAAACGATGAAATTAGCGTTGGGGAGGAAACCACCGGTTTCTCCTCACCCATCTACTCTGGTTGTGCTACGCCCGCGTGTCGGCGCCACCGCCCGTGCTCGCCTGCACCGGCCACACTTGCCCACGATATATAGTCATGCACGCTCGCGTAGACCGAGCTAACCGTCGGGCAAGCCACATATGTCGCCCGCCCCTTGCCTTGCCATAGCACAGACCGCATGTGTGCCATTGCCTCGTCTTCAACCAGTGGCCTCTCTCCTCTCCCCTCACCCGCTCTGCTTGTGCATGAGGAGAACATAAAGTTGGAGGAAGAAGATGGAGTTGGAAGTGAGAAAGAGAAATAAGAAAATATTATGTGAATACGCTTACACTGTGTGAGGTAGTTTTTATGTATGGTTTCTTACTGACATAGCTGCTACAAAAATCATGCTTGAGACTGCCCTAAGCGGCATGGATCAAAAACGAGATTATCCATCTCAATATATCCACTGGTCTATTGTTTAAGCATATATATTGTCTATTGTTTGGTGTTGTTCTTGTGTTGGTTGTAGCTTTTTTGCTTGCATCTACTTTTTGAAAAAGAACCTTTTCCCGCTTCTACCATTACTCTTATTGTTAGTTTGTCATTTGTTGTGTCACAATGTCAATTTTTGCAACATCAAGAGTAAGTCAAAATAAGTGTGTGGGCAGCTTTAAGGTTTTAACGAGGTACTCCTGGTTAAGCATATGTATATTGTTTGGCGTTGGTCAGTTAAGGCATATCTTCATATTTTTATAGGCACTGTCAATAAGTCATCGATTGCACTATTGATTCTTGTATTGTCGAGAAAACTGTAAGCAGAAACACACTTTTATTATTTACCACAAGGTCTTTCTTTGTAATCAATCAAGCATGTAGTGGCTGAACCAGGGGGCAGGCCACAGTTATTTGGACTGGACCGAACCGATGGTCAAATTGGTAAAAGACCAAATCAGAGCCTCGGTCGGTCTAGTCCACTTAAAAGACCGGTAAGCAATCGAACCACTTAAAAACCATTGAACCGCTATTTTTTTAGAAAACCGATGAAAAAACCGGCGGTCCGACTGGTAAAAGACCAAACCAGAGCCTAAGTCGGCCTAGTCCACTTAAAAGATCAGTAAACAATCGAACCGCTGTAAAACCGCTGAACCGCCGTTTTTAGAAAAACGATAAAAAACCGCCCAAAGAACCAGTGATGGAAGACACCAGACGTTGTGGCGTGCAGCCCGCGGAAGGGGAGCGGAGAAAATATTGAAAAAAACTATCTAAAGTTCTAGGAAGGAGATTCCAACCCTGACCTTATGGATGGAGAGGAGAGACACCACCACTAACCTACACACATGTTTGTGTTGTCATATAGATTACGTACTATTTGAACTGTATTGAACCGGTGGTTCAAACAGTTGAACTAATTGAACCATGAACCTTCACCGGTTCAATGTCCGGTCCTATCCTAATAACTATGGGGCTAGCAGAGGCCGTGGCCCCCCTGTGCACAGTAAAAATTATTTATTAGGTATAAAAATTTAATTATATAGATAAATATATAAAAAATCACTTGTTTTTATGATAATACTGTGTTTTTAAAAAAAATATTAAATATATATGTAAAAATCTTGAAATTCTATTAACATATATATATATACACACATATATTTTACTATTTTTATGATGTGAATCGTATTGTCCGACCCTCCTTAATCAAAAGTTACGGTTCCGCTATTGGTTAGGTGTTCCATATGAAAAGCTTCAAGGCATTGAGGTAGGTGATTATTTATTTTGATATCTTCATATTTACTTTGCATTTTGAAAGTTGCTTGTCATCTAGCATAGTTGACTTATATTATCAAAACAAATCTGACCAGGTGGCCTCATCATTTATCAGTTTCTTTTTGTGGTTATTACGCGTGAAATGAATGAGATAGATATCTTTCTGCCGTATGTCTATTCTATCATTGTATCTTATTTATCTTTTGGAATGAAAAACAGCACATTGTTGATATTCCATCTGAAGCTCTCTTTTTTGAGGCTCTTTTTGTTAAATATTCCTAGGCAATCCTATGCATATCTTAGATGTTCAATTTATTTGCGCATTTCCTCTAATACTCTCTAAATAATCTTCTGCACGATCTTGGAAGATTCATTCGTGGAACCTAATAATTAATTTGCTCCATAAACAAAACCCAGCATAGTGCCTAACGAAGTAATGAAAATGAAGCCAATAGCGAGGATAGATAGATATTCTCAATGCAAAACCTTGCATGCCGGTCAGCCTTGGCTAATCTCGCCTGTCCTATCATTTGCTTTTGTTTTGTCATCACATCAAAATGCATTTCTGCCTGATTTTCATCATCCCGCCGACCTGGCGAGTGATCCTGGCCACTGTTCCCTTTGTTGCGTTCCTCTGTTCTGTTCCCGTGGCAAATGGCAACTGCCAACGGCTTGGCTTGGGCGTGGACCTAACAATTCGTCCATTCTCCACGTCAAAGTCGCCGCTTCCGTTCTTCTTCCACTCCACTCCACTCTCTTCTCCTTGGGATCCATCCCACACAATCCCCGCTTCTCCTCCCGTATTTCTATTTCTATTTCTATAGATCCTGCTTAGCTCTACACGTACGGCCAGTCGATTGCCAGTGCACCACGAGCACGCGCAGGAAGGCAGGAAGCCCGCCGGCCGCCGCCCTCCCCTCGGGCTCGGATGACGCCAATGGCCTCCTCGAGCCTCGCCCGCCTCGTGGCGGCCTTGCTGTTCACGTCGTCCGCCCTCCTCTACGCCGACGCATCGGTGCACGATTACGCCGGCGAACGGTTCGCGGCCGACGGCAACGCCTTCGTCCTCCACGGCGGCAGCGAGGGCGTCTACGCGTCTGCTAAGTCCGGCGCGTTCATTCGGTACGTACGTACGAAACCGCGTCAGAGGATCAATTCATCGCTTCCTTGATTGCCTTCTTGAGGACTTGGGGAGGGATGCGGCCGTAACGCTGACGCCGTGATCTTGATCGGCCGACGGCGCTTGCAGCTTCGAGAAGGTCGCGTTCAGAAGGACGCCTGAGTCGGCCGAGGAGGACGGCAACCGCACGGCCACGGTCACGGCGGTCATCTTCGAGGCGGGCGACCGCGACGCCGTCGGGGGCGCGGACGTCTCCGTATCCGGCGACCGCGCGCTCTGCTGCACGCCGGACATGGCGAGGCTCGGCGCGTGCACCGAGGGGGCGGTGACGTACCGCGCGCGGAACGGCACCGGCGGCTGGCCAAGGGTGCTGGCGGCCTCCTTCCTCCCGGGCGGCCTCGAGGCGGCGTTCCCGGACGAGACCGTCGCCGTGGCGCGCACCGGCATGTACACGCTCCTGTTCGTCCACTGCGACGCGTCGCTCGCCGCCGGCGCGGCCGCGCGGGGCAAGACCATCTGGAAGAACAGCCGCGGCTACCTCCCGGGGCGGATGGCGCCGCTGCTGCCCTTCTACGGCGCCATGTCGCTGGCGTTGGCGGCGCTGGCGGCGTACTGGTTCGCGCAGTGCGCGCGGTTCTGGCGGGAGGTGGTGCCGCTCCAGAGCTGCGCCACGGTGGTGATCGCGCTGGGGATGCTGGAGGCCGCCACCTGGTACTTCGACCTCGCCGAGTTCAACGAGTCCGGCGTCCGCCCCCGCGGCGCCACGTTCTGGGCGGCCACGGCCGGCGCGCTCCGCGGCGCGGCGGCGCGAGTGCTGGTGCTGGCCGTGGCCATGGGCCACGGCGTGGTGCGGCCCGCGCTGGCGGGGCTCAAGAGCGCCAGGGTGGCCGGCCTCGGCGCCGCGTTCTTCGCCGCCGCGGAGGCGCTCGAGGTCAGCGAGAACGTCGGCACCGTGAGCGACCACTCGCCGTCGCCGACCAGGAGGCTGTTCCTCGTGCTCCCTGTGGCGGCGCTCAACGCGGTGTTCGTGTACTGGATATTCAGCTCGCTGTCGAAGACGCTGAAAAAGCTCAAGGTGATCAGGAGCAACAACCGCTGTTCAGGCCTACCATTTCGGCTTGTTTTCTTGAGAATTCTTCAGCATCGTAAACGCAGGAGCTTTTCAATGTTTGCAGGCGAAACGAATGACGGCGAAGCTGGAGATGTACCGGAGGTTGAACAACGCCTTGATCATCACGGTGGCGGTGTCACTCGGCTGGATCACATTTGAGGTAAACTCTAGTCCCAAACAAAACAACCATCCCCATTTTTTTCTGTGCAAGCAGGAGCCTGATTTCATTCACCTACTCCAGAATTGTACCTTTCAGCATCTGAGCCATCCTGACCCATACGTCCCAATTTGAGTTGAGCACTACACAACATCCTTAGCCTGACCCATCCTGTTGAACAATCAACGTTGCGACTTTTTCTTTGGATCTTAGCCCAAATGTTCAGTCCAAGATCGACAGTGAAAGAATCATCTTCTTGTGACTTTTGGCCAATGTGCTAGTAATGTTTTTGGCTGCATGATGGATAGTGAAAGAACCGTCTTTTGTGACTGATCGATACAATCCTGATGCTTATGGTCTAGTCTAGGTTAGTGATCAGACGATGCCCCCGCAACGCATTCAGGGTAACAAGTTGGTCCTGTACCTCCAGAATGCCCATCTTATTCAGTACAAAAGCCCTTGAGATTTCTAAGTCTGAATGCGAATGATGTGCAGCTGAAAGAAAGAAAGAAAGAACACTTCTTCAGTACCCTGCACTCTGTCTTTCATAGACAGTGACAAAACTTGCGGTTACCAAATAAACACAGCCTACCTGATCGATCATCTGAAAATTGCTATGCGCGCTTCGCTTGCAGGTCCACTTCAAGTCGACGGACGACTACAGCGAGCGGTGGCGCGCGGCGTGGGTGATCCCGGCGGTGTGGCAGCTCATCTCCTTCTCGCTGCTGTGCGCCGTCTGCCTCATGTGGGCGCCGTCGCAGAGCTCGGCGAGGTACGCCTACCTGGACGACGACGAGGAAGACGAGGGCGAGGACGAGGTCCGTGACGTGGAGGACACGCGGCCGCTGATCAGGCCCGGCCCGCTGTCGTACGTCGACAGCTGGGCCATCTCCGTGTCCACCAAGGACGCCACCACCATCATTCTGAGAACCGACTCCGGCGTGTACGCGAAAGCCGCCGGCGACGGAGGCAAGCGGGTGTAGTGTAGCAGTAGTGCAGCGCCAGCGACGCCGAGAGGTTGACGATGCGGAGACGACGACTATACGAGAGCACGTAAAGCTCGTTTGCAGTGTTGCTTGTGTCTTCGATAATCTTGAAGGCTTTAGCTAGAGTACGCTAAAGCCGGTGACAGATGCAAGCCGCAAGCAAGTGCGTGTAGACGACGTGCAATGCAGCTCGCTCTAGGCTATATAGGTGATTTTTGCCCGAGTAAAGTAAAAACATGTTGTGCTCGAGAAGAACGACTCCCAAATTGTGACTGTAATCATGTTAGAGCTCGTTTCGAGGATTGCCAAGTTAAAATACAACAGGAAGGCTGGCCCTTCAATGCAGAAACCACAAAGCCCAATTGTTTGTGTTCACTTTATATAAAGCTGAGACCTCCAATACTAAAAGCACTAGGCAAACATCAATACTTATACATTTTTTTTATTCAGTTACAATTTGGACGCACACAACTCACGCACTCCACACTCACACACACACGCATACACGTCCGTACACACGCAAAGAGAGATTGGGAAGCTCGCCGCCTCCAGCGCGCACAGTACCCCTGAACGTGCGTGTATCTGCAAAAAAAAGGTGCGACACCAGGATTTGAACCCTGGTGGGTAGCGTCCCACCGGACTGACCTACCTTGTACATTGGCTAAGAAAGGTTTCAGCGAAGTCATTAAGGGTGTGTTTGGTTGGGTTTCTCTACCTAGCCTGGCTAGCAAAATAAGCCTGGTCAGTGCAAGCCAGGCTAGTGCAATGCAAGAGGCTATTGTTTGGTTTGCCTGTGAAAGCTAAGCCTGCATTGTCTAGATCATGTTTGGTTACCTGGCTAGCTTGGATACATTGCCACTCACCTCTCACCTCTCTAATCAAGCTCACGAGCAATTTCATGGAGAATGAATACTCATTGACAAATTCACATTTTCTCATTATTTCCCACCTAAGAATACGTTGATCAGGATCCACACAAATAATAAGCTGATACATTGCCGCTTCAAAATTACTCGATATGATTCATCTCAGCCTCATCTATGATGGACCAAATGAAACAGCAAACTAGAAGGGACCGAATGCTACCTCCAAGTCTCCATCTACTGTAATCGCCATGGATTTCTGTAATGCTTGGAATTGATTGACCTGTCTCGCAGGCACTGCATCTTGCTACGCTGTCTCTTGCGTGTTGTCTCCGGCTCGTTCGTGCAGCCATCTGACCCATCTCGTCCCTGCCGTCAGTTCGTCTCTTGCGTGCTGCCGCTAGCTTGCTCTGCACGAGGCGAGGAGGATGGATCTGAACGGCGGCTGTCAGGGTGGAAGCAGAGTGCAGATCCAGTGGCGGAGACCGGCGGGGAGGAGGGGAGCGTAGATCTAGCTTGAGCTCAGGTGGAGGAATGACTGACAAGAGCACGGGGCGGAGTTCGCGTGGTGGCCTTCGTTCATTGCCGTGCGCCTCCGCTCCCTTGCGCTGTCGTGCTTGGTGTGGTGGAGATGCGGCGGGGCGAGCACTGGTGGGCAGGACGAGCACGGGCGGGACAGTGGTGGAGGTAGATGCGAGCGCGGAGGTGAGGGGAGCGCTGGCTAAGCCTGGCTAGGCGGAAACGCTCGCCCCTTCCGTTTCCAGCAAGCCTGGCTAACTGCCCATGGATGGCTAGCTGGAGCCTGGTTTGGAGGTCTGTCCAGTCAACCAAACAAGTTTAAGTTGGCCTGGCCAGACGGTAAGCCAGGCAACCAAACACTCCCTAAAATCCATTACGGGCCTAGTGTTAACAAAACCCAAAGTTCAGAACTGGGTCGGATTACGGGCCTATAGTGTCGAACAAAGCCGAAAAGAACATAGTGTTAACAAAGCGTGGTTACAGGCCTATAGTGTTCAACAACAGATTAGTTTGTGGTTACAGGACTATCGGTGTTCAACAAAGCCCAACAAAACTTTTGTTCAGAATTGGTTGGGCGCGCCAGGCTCGGGCTGTGGTGCACAGACCCGAGCGACACGTGAGGGCCCCAGTGGCCTTGGCAAGCCACTGTGGTGGACCCTCCCCCACAAAAAATAAATTTAATATCAAAGTGGGCACTTGGCCCACACATCAGATATTAAATTGAACTGATAAAATTTCCGCAAACTAAACAAGGCCATGGCCAAAAGAGACCATGAGAGGTATGAGTGGCATGGGAACCCTGGCGCTCATTTTATAAGCTTCCTCCGTCTCCGCCCGCTGAGGGCCGCCGAGTTGGTACTAACTGAAGCGCCGCACCGCACAGCCGAACAGGCACAGCGCGCGTTCGCGCGCGCTTTTGCTATTGCTTTGTTTGGTCAGTTGGGCCTTTTGGGCTCGCAATATAGAAATAACACACGTTGCTCGCGGCCCGGTCCTGCCTGCTCGCCTACTCCCAACAGACCCTGCGCGCGGCAGAGACTCACCCGAGTTGGCAACTCCGTAGCTTAGCAGCGGCGTTATTCACCCGCGCCGCCGCCGCGGCCGTTCCAGCCGTCCTCCCCTAGTCCCCTTCCGTGCACGTCGTGGGTGAAGGGCGTCCGGAGCGGAAGTTTGCTCCCGCCCACTTCCGCCTCGCCTCGTTGTTGAGCGCCTCTTGCGTTTTCGCCTCTATCTCTCGTTGCGTGCCTCTGCGGGGAGCAGGAGACCTGGGCCGTGCAGCGAAATTGAAGCTGCCTGGGGCGCGGGGGCGGCGGACCGGAGGCCACTGGGGCCAGTAAGAGAGCCTCCAGTTCGAGCTAAGCCGCGACGCTGTCAACTCCGCCGCGGCTACCGCTCCGATCTTTACCAGACCTGATGTTGCCTCAGCAGTCCGCACTCCGCAGGTGCTAACTGTCGTCTTATTTGAATTTAGTGTTCTGTCTTTTTTAAAAAAAAAAAAAACATAGTGTTCTGTCTTTTTAATTCTACTGTTGGGCATTTTAACGTATCAAGTCTAACATATCATTTCAGTTAAGATTAAGAGCGTCAAAAATGAGTGCTTACTTGCAGGCTTGCAGCTATTAGTTCTTAGGTTACTTGCATCAGTTAGTTGAGCGTTTGCCCAACAAAGTACGGTCCACCTGGTGACTGTTGTTGACTTGTTGAGAAACTTATATGCTAGATATATGTTTTTTAGGAGTATAGAAAGGTTAATCTGTTGCTTCAAACAGAGCTATTGATCGCTTACAGTGACCACGTTTCTTGTATTGGGTTTCTTGGGTGAGAATTTGATGTAATTCGAAGCTATGATCTCTTCTCTCTCAGGTGGTTCTTTCCGTCGACTTGTCAAGTAATATTGTCCATGAAGTGTAGTTCGTGCACAGCTCATCCCTGCTTCTGCTGGTACTGTCAATGTAAGGAGGGGATCGGCGTCCCTTGTCTATGCACCGGGTGGTTCCATTGTTTCTGCGCCGAGCCCTTGTGATCAAGAGCTATCCCCCAGTGTGGCACCTTTCCTCTCAGGCTTGTTGGTTGAATAGCTCTGATAATGAAGAGCACAGTCAGAGTTCTGCTTATGGCGACTATAGAAGTCGTTGTCTGCTTCCCTTGATCACACTAGCAGTTGGGGCCTCGAACTGGGATGCTGCCAGAAATATAAGCTTCAGGGAGTGTGTGAGGTTATATGGGCCATCTCAGTCAGTTAGTCTGTTTGCTTTGCTTGTGCAGGCATTCTTGCCGCGGAGAATCAGAGAGGTCCGGTGCTTGATTCAGAGCATTGTTGATTACTGTGAAAATGCTGGGTCGGAGTTGTTTGAGTTGGCTCCTATGCTGGTCAGCAATTTGGGTCAGTCAATGACGCTGTTACAAGTTTATGCTGCAGTCATCCGTATGTTTGTAGAGTCATCGATGTTTGAGGATGCTCTTCTCACTTATGTTGAGGCCAAGAATGTTGGTGTTGATAGACGTTTGTGCAATTTCTTGCTGAAGTGTTTAGTCGAGGCGAATCAGATCATGTATGCGAGGAGTTTATTTGATGACATGAAAAGTTGTGGTCCTTCACCCAATGTTTTCTCTTATTCAATTTTGATGAGTATGTACACACATGGAGAGAGGTTATGCTTAGATGAAGCTTTTGAGCTTCTTTGTGAAATGGAATCAAATGGTGTGAGACCGAACGCTACAACATACGGAACTTACCTCTATGGGCTTTGTCGTTCGAGACAGGTAACATCTGCATGGGACTTTCTTCAAACTCTTTCTCAGAGTGGAGGCCCTTGCAGCAATTATTATTTCAATGCTGTGATTCATGGTTTCTGTAGCTAGGGTCAGGTTGACAAAGCCATAGAAGTGTTTCGTGGAATGAAGAAATGTGGATTTGTCCCAGATGTCCATAGCTACAGCATATTAGTTGATGGGTTATGCAAACATGGTGATTTATTGAAAGGTTATGACATGCTTAATGAAATGGCAAGAAATGGAATATGTCCTAATCAAGTGAGTTACAGTTCACTTCTGCGTGGCCTTTGTAAAACTGGACAGGTTGCATTGGCATTAAAGATTTTCAACAACCTCCAAGACCAAGGTTTTGAGCATGACCAGATAAATTACAGCATCATTCTTCATGGCTGTTGCCAATATTTAGATCTCAAGGCCATCTCTGACCTTTGGTTTGACATGGTTCATCATGATAGCGCTCCAGATGTTTACAATTATACCAGTCTGATGTACGCATTATGTAGACATAGAAACCTTCAAGATGCATTGGGAGTGTTTGAGTTCATGCTTGAAAATGGGTTGAGTCCCAACATTGTGACATGCACAATCCTAGTTGACAGCTTTAGCAAAGAAGGGCTAGTTGGTGAAGCCTTCCTATTCCTGGATAGAATACATCAGTCATTGGGAATCATCCCAAACCTTTGCATGTACAGAGTTATTATCAATGGCCTTTGCAAGACCATCAAATATAGTGATGTCTGGAAATTTTTTGCAGACATGATAAAGAGGGGATATGTTTCTGATGTTGTCTTTTACAGTATTATTATTGATGGCTTCGTGAAAGCTCTGAAATTGCAGGAAGCCTTAAGGTTGTACCGTAAGATGTTGGATGAAGGTGTAAAACCTAACACATTTACGTATTCTAGCCTCATAAATGGGCTATGTAATGATGATAGACTTCCTGAAGCTATGGGATTGATTAGGGATATGATTGGGGAAAACCTGTTACTTGACAATGTTCTGTACACATTTATCATTGCTTGCTACTGTAGGCGTTTAAATATGAAGGCTGCTACGGAATGGCTCAGAGAAATGTAAAGAAGTGGTGTGTTCCCAGATGCTTTTGTATATACTTGTACGATTGATGGCTATAGTAAAATGCTTGCAATGGATGGTGCACGCTTGATGATGGAAGAAATGGAAAAAGGAAAGCTTAAACCTACTGTAGTAACCTACACAGCTCTCATTATTGGATACCTTAAAACAGGGGATGAGAAGGAAGCTTGTATGATGTATGAGAGTATGTGTCATGCAGACATTGCTCCAGATGGCAAGCTGTGTTGCATTTTGGGCATTGGCAATTGTGATGATTCTCAGAAAGCAAAGGGTGTAACATAATTTTCACATAGAGATTTATTAACTTGATGAAAGGACTTCTCTATGATGGCTCTGAGCTCGTCTAGTGCTGGACACTGTTGGCTCCATTTGTTTCCTTCACTTCCACACTGCCATCCTATGGACAAGGAATGGAAAGCAGTAACCTGAAAAGTTGCAGTTAAATCCATGGACAACAGCTGAGGGTGTAATCGATACAGGTTAGCCCTTGCCTTATGCAAATAATCAGATAAGATATTAATCTGCATCATAAAAAGGCTCCTTTTTTTAAAGGAAAAAGTCTACTTAACACCCCCATCTATCAAGGGTTGTCTACTTAGCCCCCCAAAATATGGAACCGTCTGTTTTACCCCCTTAAACTTTACAAAACCGGTTAAATTACCCCCTCATGTGGTTTTGGACGATGGTTTGCTACAGTAACAACGGTTTTGTTTAATTTCTTTTTATTTATTTTGGCTAAATCTTTGAAAAATCATAGTAAATCACAGAAAAATCATAAAATGAAAAATTCAATTTTGTTGGACTCCACATGAGTAGATCTACACATAAACATATAATAACCATATGCTTTAGTATAAAGTTTTTGCTATAAATTTAGATCTATTCTTTTCT
Source organism: Coix lacryma-jobi var. lacryma-jobi (assembly GCA_009763385.1). Taxonomy (NCBI): domain Eukaryota; kingdom Viridiplantae; phylum Streptophyta; class Magnoliopsida; order Poales; family Poaceae; genus Coix; species Coix lacryma-jobi. The sequence continues at coordinate 8,702,166 of CM019825.1, read as the reverse complement.
GTAATTAATTAGAATAATTCATAATTGTAGTTTGTACGGTCTAATTGTAGTGAATTTTTTTATGGTGGCCTAATTATTGTATACTTGAACTGTAGTAAAAAATTTATACTCATTAGATCATATATAACCTAGTTATAGATTTATTCTCATTGGATCATGTATAACTTAGTTATAAATTTATTTAGGGTTTATGTTTGTTAAATCTAAATAAATCTATAACTAAGTTATATATGATCCAATGAGTATAAAATTTTTATTGCAGTTCAATCATACAATAACTAGGTCACCATAAAAATTTCACCATAAATGGACCATAGAAACTGCAGTTATGAATTATTTCAATTAATTTTTAGAAAAGAACAGATTTAAATCTACAACAAAAACTTTGTACTAAAGCATACAATATTATATATTCAATGTGTAGATCTACTCATGTAGAGTCCAACAAAGTTAGATTTTCTATTTTATGATTTTTCTATGATTTACTATGATTTTTCAAAGATTCAACCGAAATAAATAAAAAAGAAAAAACTAAAACCGTGGTCACTGTAGCAAAACCGCCTAAGGGGGTCATTTGACTGGTTTTGTAAAGTTCATGGAGTAAAACAAGACGGTTTCATAGTTTTGGGGGTGAAGTAGACAACTCTTAATAGGTTAGGGGGTTAAGTAGACTTTTTCTTTTTTTTAAAAGTGTTACCAGTTTCACTTTAGGTTACTTGAGCTATACCATCACACTGAAATTTTCCCTGCTTTACATGTTTCATGTTGAGAAAGGTTTTTTCCATTTGTTTCTACAATACATTCAACCATGCTGTTATTTCTAGATTGTTTTCCTGTAGAATCTTTTTTTACCATATGTAGCACTTGTAAAGCTATGAGTTTGACAGAACTGAAAGATCACAGCAATTCCTGAAAGCAATCAAATGGCTGTGCTCCACGCCTGCAGTCAATGTCATGCCATTAATAAGTTGATTGGTGCTTAATGGACCACCTTCCCTGCCTTTTCATCCTCTTCAAAGAGAACAAAACCTCATTTAATCCATCTTGTATCTAAGAAATATCCTCTCCTGTGTGGCTCATAGGGAGTTTGGATCCTTCTCTAGACTGATGTGTGAGCCGCCTCGCTGTAAGACGCTGCACTCTGACTGAAGCCACCACATGGCTTAAGAGGCAAGACACTCCAAGCCACCATGCCGCTGCTCTGTTTTGAAATCCCTTGAACAAATTATTGTTCAGTAGAAAGTGATTAGGTTTGCCATGGTGCCCATAAATCAATTGTATGAAAAAGCAATGATATTATTCTGCATTTGTAGAAAGTACGCTATGTCTGAAGTCTAAATGAATCAAAATGTTCTTTCTGTGGAAAATTACTTCTTATGATATTTTCCAAATATATATCACAACTTGGGCTTTTGAGAAGCATGGTTGTTACTCTGTTCGATGAGCCTATTGGCTCTGGCTGCAGAGCAATGACAACAATAGCCTAGGGATGAGTTACCCCTTCCTTGACTGACCATCAACCAATGTGAAAGAAGTAGAAGTTCCTGATGGAATTAGACCTTTACCACGAAATACGTGTCTTTACATGAGATGGTTGCATGGTTTCCAGCCAATTAAGCACACTTTACATAAGTGGCATATACAGATCCTGGGCCCTGTGGAATATAATACATAATTTAGCATTTATACCCACACCCAAGAACTCGCTTGAAATATATCTGGGATGACAAATATTGTGCGGTGGAGATGGCAGCTTGTTTCTATGCAGAATGTGATCTATCTGGAGTTCTGGGCTAACAGAAATAATAAAGAAGCATGGCGATAAGGAGTGGAAGCCAGAGCTTGCACATGAGTTCAGGAGGTGCAGTTGCAGACTTGTTGAGCATGGCAGCATGAGTTCACTTCTCCCCTGTTAATCTGTTTGTTGTTATGACTTATGAGATAAAAACTGAACTGAGCCTATTTCTAAAAAAAGAAACAATGAAATTGGATGCTCGCTTTAGTCTGTCTCTCACACTATGTCAAAACACATTTTGTGGCTTTAGCTATGAAAAATGCATTTCATTAGCAAGTTTGGAGATTCATATTCAGATTGTGGCTTAGGTACAATACCAATACCAGTATGGAAACAAGTTATGCCTAATTCCTTGTAACTCTGTCATCAAGGAAGGAATCGCACAGGGATATAAAATAAAACACGAAGTTGTGGTTGGGGCAGGAGGGAAACACAGATACATGCAAGGATTACTTAATGCTATATGGATAACCAGGCACAGCATCTTGTTGGGACTAAAAATTACGGTCATAGCATTAGCACAAAGATGCGATGCATTTGCAGTCCAAGTGCCATGCTCACCTGGCAACAGTCTGAAGAGTACCCGCTCATGACGGTGGCATCGTAGATGGCTACCAATCCAACAATGCCATATGGATCCTGACCACTTCTTACAATAGTTGCTTCATTGCCAACTGTTCTCTGTCAGCAGATGCTTGCATGATCATACACTGAAAATAACCAAAATGAAAAATATATGTATATGAGGTTCACTGGTTATCATCCTACACCAAGTGATTTCTCAAAAAATTTAATGCAATGCTCCCACTTTCTAAAGAAACAGACTAAATGTCCTGCAAACTTATATGCCTTAAGTGTCAGCTTGATTTGAACGTTTGCTTTTCATAGGAGATACCTGTAGTCCTAGAAACTTATATATTTCGTTCCATAATATATATATTTTGTTCACATGCTATAATGCTATATGCAACACCAGGGATCTCTATCAGCACAAAGATGTCACTGCTAGCTGCAATCTCCACAGTCCACAGTCCACACGATGGCAAGGACCTTAGCACGCAGAGCTCGGAAGTCCGCGATGGCGATGAGACCACGCGTTCCCAGTTTGTGTGAGTGAGCCACGGCAGGCCGGAGGTCAGCGTCGACGAGGGCTGGCGGGGAGCAGCAGGGTCTCGCTCGCCTCGCGCAAGCGCAACCAACGCTTGACCTGCACGCCACAATTGACTTGAGGGGTTCGGCTGTCGCTTGCGGATCGGAGCTTGCTGCTCCGGGACCGGCCGGGGACGACGTATCCGGCTCCATGTGGCCGTCTCCATCGGCAAGATATCGCCGCCTGTCCCCCCCTGAGCTCGTGCTTTCCAGCTTCCCATCATCATGAGCTCGCAAGTGACTGCATAAATCACACGACGTCAACCGCAAAATCAACAACCTTGTGGTAAAGTGTATTTGCAGGTAGTCTGTTTTGGAATTTGGACTTGATCATCTCTCATCCATGGTATTGGCCGCGAATACAGTTCTAGGAGTATCTCCTCCTCATGCGTTATTTCGCCCTTCATCATTCATGCGTGATCTATCTTTTTGAAACGCATATAATTTAGATGTGCATCTTGGACACGGCGATATGCTAATAATTCTGATTTGGATGGATTTTAAACGCGTATAATTCAGATGTGCATCTTGGACACGGCGATATGCTAATAATTCTGATTTGGATGGATTTTAAACGCGTATAATTCAGATGTGCATCTTGGACACGGCGATATGCTAATAATTCAGATTTGGCTGGAGCGAGGCCAGGTGCATGCAACACGCTTCCTGCCGACCTACTCGCAAGTCCCAAGTTCCTTTCTTTTTCTTGTGTACTCCCTCCGTCCCTAAATAAATATCGTTCTCGCTTTCCGAGAAAAAATTGTCGGCAATTATATATTAAAATATATTAATATTTATGCTAAGTAATTAGTATCATCGAAAAGATCTTTACATCTAGTTTTTTAACAAAATTATTTGGAGATATAAATATTGTATATATTTTCTACAAATTAAGTCAAACATGTGGCACGCACACCAACAGCGACACTTATTTAGGGACGGAGGGAGTATATGCAGTACAGTATTGTATGTAAAGAACATGATTGGCATCAATTCGAGCAGCTTGTCTATTTGTGCACAATACTGTTACTCTGTTAGACGACCTTGGCCTAATCCTGTCAGAAATAGTAATACCTGACAGACTGCACAATAGCCATTCCGTACGCTCTGTTCATTCGCACGTGTTCCATCTTTCGGCCTCTCCCGCGCTTCCGCTGCTCTCTCCGTCCAAAAAAAAATAGAGTCACCCTCGGCACGTGCTAATAACTTTAATTAGATTAGATTTATAAAAAAATATCTACAATATTTATATCTCTACCCGTTTGGATACTTGGAATTGAATTTATTTTAAAAATCATAATTTAGACACATATTAATTAGGCTAATATGATTATATATGGATTAAATTTGTATATTATTATTGTCTATATAAGAGAGAGATTTATTATGTTGCATTTATACCATAGTGGAGCGAGTTGAAAAGAGTGTTATAAGTTGCAAAGTAGAAATATATTAAGAATCTATTTCCCTCTCTCACCCTATAAATTTGAGATAGCCTTATATGTGAAGTTTGAAAAATGGTGGAATATCAAATTTCAATGGCAACTAGCCTAGTTTATTGAGTGAATTCCAATTCCTCCAAAATGAAGGGATCCAAACGGGCCCACAAATAAATTTATTATAAAAATATATTCAAAGATATATCTAATGCTATTAATTATGTATTATAAATATTAGTATTTTATTATATATTTGGTTAAATTAAAAACTGTTGCTTTTTTTGAGAAAAGAGAATTATTCTTTTTTAATTAAGACAGAGAGAGTAGTGAGTAGTCACACGCTCGCCACCTCGCCAGCGTGGGGGGACTCGTTCGTACCCGACACTACCCGTACAACACGAATGGCCATACTGTTCACTGCTCGGCGCCCACCGCCGCGGCGGCATGTGGCAGTCCTCAAGCACCAGCAACTACTCCGGGCACTGCACGGGCAGCCGACAGTGACTCACTCTCTCCATGACCGACTGACCTGACCTGACCCGCGGACCCACCGGCCAGCCAGCCAGCGGCGCGGGTCAGCAGGTCAGCGTGGTGCACTGGCACTGACAGGGACGGTCAATTTATGGACCAACTGCTCTGCTGCGACTGTGGGTGGAGAGATTTTTCAGGACTACTGTACGAGCACAGGCCACAGTACAGTACTACGAGCCCGCATGCGCGCGTCATATGGCTCGCGGCTCGCCAGGCCAGCCAACCATCGGGCGGCGAGTCGGCGACCCCGACTGTGCGTATCCTTCGCAGATCACACAGCACAGACCGCGACGACGCACGCGCCGCGCCAACCGCCAAGGTCTGCAGTCGTGCTCCTATGCTCCTGCTCCTGGACGCGGAAACACTCGCTAGTGGGCGGCAGCGCGAGGTGGACGACGACCCGGCGCCGGGGCGTCTCGTCCCCCGCCTCCCTCTCTCGTTTCGTACACTCCCGTGGCCGTCTGTGACTAGCACTAGGCTACTGTGCGTGCCTACTAGTGGCTACACTATCTGCTCTGGAGTCTGCAGCCAAAATTGCATGCATCAGGCCTACTGCCTCCGTTCCAAAATAAGTGTCACTAGAAATCCGTATTTCCCTCATAGACACGCTTTCCGGACGACACTTATTCTAGAACGAAGGGAGTAGTTCAGTTGGTCAAATCTTCCAAAAACTATATCAAATCTTTAGACATATGTATGCAACATTAAATATAGATAGAAAAATAACTAATTATACTTTTAGTCTGTTTATGTCGAGACGAATCTTTTAAGCCTAGTTAGTTCATATTTAGACAAATTTTATCAAATAACAACAAAAATGTTATATGAACTTTTTCTCGAAAATATCACGAACTGAACAAGACCTCGCTGCATGGGAGAAGAAGGTCGTCGCAAGGCCTCGACTTTTCACACGCACCTAGTAGTACTACTACTAGCGTTTTACTATTTCCTCCCAAGAATCAAATCATCTTCCGGTTTAGGTGAACATGCATGATGGCGCACAATTGGCCCTCGTCTTGAAGACAACCGTCTCAACACGTTCAACCAGGGTTACGCAACCATCTGTTGAATTTTCGAGGAACAATAATGTACAGTAAAAATCTTAGTGTAGTCAAGTTCCGAGTGGCCCCTAAGGCCCTAATGCAATTGATGATAGCATGAGAGGCCTGCACGACTGACCGGGTCTAATGTAACGTACTCCCTCCATCCCTATTTAACTGTCGTCCGGAAAGCGTGTCTGTGAGAGAAACACGGTTTTCTAGAGACAGTTATTTAGGGAGGGAGGGAGTAATGTCCATCTTCCTTTCCTGGCATGAGTACGTACGCACAGATTGCCACCAGTTTTCAAGAACGAGTCAAGCACGTGCAGATCTTGTACCACCACCACCCCCACCACTCCAGCTCAATCAATCATGGACGACGCTGCAACAACGCAACCATGCATGCATATGCTCAGTTCACTGTCATGGATGGAATAGCCATGCGTGCATGCACTGCTAGCTATACTGAACTACGTACAGTATTCCCGTGTGTTTTGCATTTGTCAACGCACCATCGTACTATGCGCTTGGAGTTGAATTGAACGTCGACTAGCTAGCAGTCCTAGCCAGTAGCCACCAACGCCTAGAGATCAACTTTCTAGACCCGGCAACTTTTCTGTAGTGCTCAAGAAATACGTACATATATACTCCCTCCATACCCATATTAGTTGACGTTTTAGAAAAGATTAGAGTCAAACATTGGGAATATAAATCATCAATAACTATTAAGTTTCTAAGTTTACAAATATAAAAATTATATAAATAGATTTGTCTTGAAGAATACTTTCATAAAAGTATACATATATCACTTTTCCATAAATATTTTTACAAAAATAAGAGGTCAAAGTTGTGTTTTGAAGACCGTGTCGCTGTCCTAAACGTCAACTAATATGGGTATGGAGGGAGTACATCACGAACACCATGAGTTCCCAAGAATTTTGTTGAAAAACCGAGCCAGTCACCACATGACAGTGAATTTTGTTGAAACAGCAGACTCTAACGAGTAATATAACGACCATTCCATTGGATTTGGATGTGGGGGAAAAAAGACCACACTTCTTTGAAATCTGTATGCCTAATCTTCAGATATACTCCCTCCATACCCATATTAGTTGACGTTTTAGAAAAGATTAGAGTCAAACATTGGGAATATAAATCATCAATAACTATTAAGTTTCTAAGTTTACAAATATAAAAATTATAGAAATAGATGTGTCTTGAAGAATATTTTCATAAAAGTATACATATATCACTTTTCCATAAATATTTTTATAAAAATAAGAGGTCAAAGTTGCGTTTTGAAGACCGTGTCGCTGTCCTAAACGTCAACTAATATGGGTATGGAGGGAGTACAGTACTCCGTATATACTAGTAGTCTGAACTCTGAACAGCAGGTTGGTTTGGGAACATGTGAGGACGGTCAGACTTCAGAGCGAGCACAGTGGGATGTGAACCACCCCTCAGCCAGGCTCCACAGATGCGAGAACAGGTGTTTGTTTGGTTCGCGTATCTGTCTGGCCAGGCTCTGCTCGTGCAAGATTCCTCCCGCAGCCTGGCTCTGGAGGAACGTAGAAATCGGTCGTTTCTGCCGGGCCAGGCTCGCGTGGTGCAGGTAATTAGTCATCTAATGACGTTATTAATATATTATTAGCATATATTAAATGATATTAATATATTTTGAAGTATATTAAGGAGAATTAAGGTAAACTAAGTGTTATTCGATAATAGTTGTCCGTAATAAATATCATGATGATGATTATTTATATATTTTTATCCCATGCAACTCGTTCTCATACGAGCAACCAAACAGCTTCTCAGCTCAACCTGTCTTGTGCATACAGACAACCAAACACCACGTTCTTGTATGTATTGGGCCTGGCTACCCAGAACCAGGCTCCTTCTATGCGAGCCAGGCTAAGCTCGTCCGCGAACCAAACAGGCCTGTGTAGGAAGAGGCTAGGTGAGCCGGCCCGGAGAGTACTACACAAGAAGTGTCTACTATCAACAAATTAGTGGTGGTTTCTTGCAGACAACAAAGACCGATGTTACCTAGAGGTCATTGTCTACTGTCAACTTGTTTATGACTAACGGCAAAAGATAACCATATATAAAAAATCATTGCGCAAATAAAAATGCTTCTGCGTGGTGCACGTACTAATCAACAGTTAAGTAGTGATGATAAACGATAGATGGGACGATTGGGTCCAACAAATCCATCTGTTATATTTACTCCTTTTAAGGAAGCAAAGCAAGTGTGTGCTTCCTTTAGCTTACTCCCTCCGGTACTCTTTCTTAGGCGTGGGAGGAATATGAAAAATGTCCCTTATGTAAGGCGTCGCTGAATACGAGGTATATTAATTTTGTGCCGGGAACTGAAGAGTCGCGGCTTGCATACTGAAGAGTCGCGGCTTGCATGCACCCACTTGCATGCGCTGCTTGCATGCGTTGTTTGCATGTCTTCGTAAATAAAACGTCCTGCTGCGGAGTACCTTTTGGCTTCTCCTTTCTCCTGTCCAGTGTCCAGCCACTCCAGCGACCATGACATCTGCTCGTGTTCGTGGAGTGAACTATGCACCAGATTCCGTAGATGGCAGCAGTGAAGATGAAGCTCAATGTGATGTCGTGGAATCCAAGGGCGCTGGCGACGTGAAGCTCGTGGAGTCCAACAAGCCAGCTGTGATCGAGCCAGACGAAGCTAGCGAGATGGAGAAGGTCGGTCACGGCGTCGTCAAGATGGCCGAGCACGACGACATCTCACAGGTTAGTCGCGGCGTGCACGAAAATCTAGTAGCGGTTCATGTGGAAGGGCCGGCGGTAGATGATGATGCGATAGAAGCGCTACGGCTACTTTCATCACTGCCCGAAGATGTGTTCATGTCAGATTGGTGTCGGCATGAAGCCTTCAAGATGATTGCACCTATCGTGATCCCTTCTTACTTCGGCGCGGACGACATCAGCGTTCAAGCTGCGAGCACGCTTGACATTATTCGCAGGGTTGTCAGTTTGTATGGCCAAGAAGATGTTTAGGAATAGGAAATCTAGTCATGGTTAAGAGTGCATTGCCATGGTTAATTTTATCACTATTGTATTGCTTGTTTATGATCACAGACGTGGTTAATTTGCATGGCAAAGACATGGTTTTTAAGATTAGTTGAACATATGTTCTCTGAATATAAAGTTCTTAAGCCACACCACAAGACACAGGAGTAAATAAAAAAAAACAAGATTACAATATCATCATCTAACCAAGGAACTGTAATGCTGCTTGCACAACGGCAGGGTCACAAGACAAATTTCTAGGTAGGTCGCCTATTCTCTCTAGCACTGTTTTTCTCATGTGGGGTACTTGATAATGCTGGCCTCCTTTTTCTTTCAAGATTTCTTGAAGGCATGATTGGTGAGTCAAGAAAATCCTGTTCGTCAAACTTGCAGGATAATTCTGGTAAGCTTGGTTTACCTTGCGCATAATATCATCAAGATCCCCGAAGATGTGTTCATGTCAGATTGGTGCCGGCATGAAGCCTTCAAGATGATTGCACCTATCGTGATCCCTTCTTACTTCGGCGCGGACGACATCAGCGTTCAAGCTGCGAGCACGCTTGACATTATTCGCAGGGTTGTCAGTTTGTATGGCCAAGAAGATGTTTAGGAATAGGAAATCTAGTCGTGGTTAAGAGTGCATTGCCATGGTTAATTTTATCACTATTGTATTGCTTGTTTATGATCACAGACGTGGTTAATTTGCATGGCAAAGACATGGTTTTTAAGATTAGTTGAACATATGTTCTCTGAATATAAAGTTCTTAAGCCACACCACAAGACACATGAGTAAATAAAAAAAACAAGATTACAATATCATCATCTAACCAAGGAACTGTAATGCTGCTTGCACAACGGCAGGGTCACAAGACAAATTTCTAGGTAGGTCGCCTGTTCTCTCTAGCACTGTTTTTCTCATGTGGGGTACTTGATAATGCTGGCCTCCTTTTTCTTTCAAGATTTCTTGAAGGCATGATTGGTGAGTCAAGAAAATCCTGTTCGTCAAACTTGCAGGATAATTCTGGTAAGCTTGGTTTACCTTGCGCACAATATCATCAAGATCCTTTGGCATCCCACTCCTTTGAAACAAAGCCTGTATAGCTACAAAGAACCCAAGATCCAGCACATTGCAATCCGGGGAATTTGCAGGTTGACACATCAACCGGATATCCCACTCATCAGCTTGTGCGGCTGCACAGAATTCCGGATCATCGATGGGGATGTGAGACCTACAGTTGTCCTGTTGTATCCATATTGTGCTATAACGATCCTCAGCAGGCCATTTTGCCTTGATATCTGGCAACACCTTATCAATCAAGAATCGCCGGATAGCATTCCTATTTACAGATGACATTACTTTTGTGATCATTGTACCACGAGGCCTATTAGGACTCTTTCTTTTTGCAGGTTCTTGCTCAACAAAAGCATGTACGCCAAGCTTACCATCCCATGTCATGACATTCTGATCATTATACCTAGGCCGTGCAACTGCACCAAGGAACATAACCTTCTCAATGTAATGCTTGCTCTTGCAAGTTCGACGAGGCCTGTCTTCACCCGGTGCACAATATACCTTCTGATTTGCCTTTGTCCTGTGAAACCATTTCTCATCCATGTGGACAACATTGTACATGGATTTGAAAGCAGGATGATTAGTATGAACTGTATCTGGTTCTAGCATGTCAATGCAATACTGAACACGGGCCCTCACATTTTCAGCTGTAAGATAGGGTTTGATAGCATTTGAGTGACGCACAATTGACCCTTTCTTCATACGCCTAATAATTGTGGTTTTTGATACACCCAGAACCCTAGCTATATCTACCAATGTTGTTCGATCTTGAAATGGAATGGCAGCTATAGATTCTGGCAAGATTTCTTTTTTTTTACGACCACAATTCCTTGCCCTCTTGTTCTGGATGGCATTTATTCCTCCACCAGTCTGTCCTTGTTTCCATATGCGCTGGACACATCTTAGAGACATGCCCATGGCCATTGAGACTTGCAACGATACTCCTACTGGCAAACGGCCATCTACGGATCCCTCCAGAAGTAGTGCGTACACAGCTCTTCTTGTTGCATCACTGTACTGCTGCCTTGTTTGCCGATTATTAGCTGAACCAACAATACAAAATGAAACGGTGAAACTGGATGAGTTAAACTGTTAATCATGTTAACAAAACAGCAAAAGATTCACTCAGGGATTCATTACCTGGAAATGCTTGTCCGTCAGCCTCTACATTCTGGTTGAAGTCAGGGATCTCTGGTATTTCTTCTTGGGCTGATGCAGAGCAATGACGATGTTATTGAAGTCCATATCATCCGGAGAAAAAAAAACAGAGGCCGACCATTATAAAAAATATAGGAATCAAACTTACCTTCTTCATATACATCTTCCCAGTCCGCTGGATTGTACAAATGACTCCCATCTTCACGCACATCCTCCCAGTCCGCCGGATTCGGAAGATAAACCTCAACAACATTGCGTGTCACCTCCACGGGACCTTCTTCATGATCATCTTGAACCGGCTGATTGAGATCAATGCCCAGACATGGTATTGCCGGTTCATTAAGATCAATCCCTAAACTTTGAGATGAGTCTGCCATGGTGCAAGTTGATTACGGGAAGAGGAGTGGGATATGGACATGTGGAAAGACAAGCTAGGAGGGGTATTTGTAGCTGTGGGCGCATGTAACGGTTGATTCAAATTTTTAGCCTGGCGCCGAGAGAATTTGTAGCCGAGTGAGAATTGGAGAGGCGCGTGATTTAGACGACCGTGTAGAATTGGGGCGCCAAAACTTAAAATCGAAATTGGTTTTGTGCAAGGCTGACCAGGTGGCCACGATTTGTTCCAGCGCGGGAGATGCAGACGTTTTGATACGGAGACGAAGGGTCTCGCCGGGGCTCAACTCCGTGCATGCAGCATGCATGCATGTATCGAAATGATACCTGTCTAATCTCATTCAGTATTTTACTGTTACTCATTTATTATGACTTCACGTCTTGGTATCTGAGATTTGAGCTCGGCGCCTAAGAAAGGGTACCGGAGGGAGTATAAGATACTCCCTCCGTCCCAAGATATAAGGCGCGCACGTATTTCAAAATTCAAACTTTCTTATCTTTGACTAAAAATTAGTCTAATCATATAAAAAACTTATACTATAAAAGTAATTGTATTATATTTATATTTAGAAATACTTTCTAATGATTAAACTTTTATTTCTATAAATTATATATTATAAGAGAAATTATAGGTCAAAATATATTTTTGAAGACCGTGCCAAGTCAAATCGCGCCTTATATCTTGGGACAGAGGGAGTACTAATAATTGCATCGTCTACGTCAAACCAGCGCTGTCGGCCTTCTCGCCCTCACCCAAGAGGGATAAATATGCTGCAAATCACCTAAAGATGCTGCAATTTGCCATAGAAAAGTACTCCCTCTGTCCCATTGAGAGTGTCGTCCGGGAAGCGTGTTTGTGAGGACGACACGGTTTTCTAATGACACTTTCAATGGGACGGAGGGAGTAGATAATATATGTGGTTTTGGGTTGGTTCAAGTATAAGCGTGCAACACGAGCTCGTCTTTTATATACGTGGGAGCCAAATATATGTTATCGTGTGGCACTGAAAAGTTCCTCGTTGTTAGTTCCACGGCTCCTTTATAAATTTTGGTTTCCCTGCGGCCAGTCTGCTTACTGCTGACGTGCGATGCGCTGAGTCTTAAGTTCAGTATAGGATTCGTATGTCATTTAATTATTCTTTTTTATTATTTTTAAACCTTGTAGTTGCGCTAAAATTCTGCTCACGAACCACACCGCTCTTCTATGGTTAGTTTGGCGATCGCTCTACACCATAAATGCTCAAATTTGTCTAGTATCATTATAGAAGCGCGTATCTTTACTGTCGAACTACAACCACAAAAATATATATTTATCCCATCTAAGAGAGAGAAGGCCGATGAATAGACCAATTTGAACATGACATCTTGGTTCAACTACATGGTCTAACTCAATCGACTTCAATAGGACAGGCTCAAGCTCGACCTTAACCTCCTCTTCCTCCTCCTGGCTCCATCCAACACCCTCTTGTCTTTCCCAACCTCCGCAGCCTCGTTGCTTGTTGCCTCTGTTTTCTCCTCTCCTCTTACCAGGGGGAGACAAAAATGGAACTGGGGAAGGGGGGAGGGGATATATGATGGTCCAAATAACATTTAGATCCATCTTATTGATGTGGGTTCAGTTAGATCATGTAGTTGAGCCAGGCGTTTGTTCTATCCACAAACTTTGCTCTCTCTCTCCCACTCCTTAAGAAATGAGCACTTCAATGATTGTGGTATCCGACGACAAAGGTACATGTTTTTAAAATTGTGACGAGCATTATTGGCAGTATTGATCAACTAATAAAACACACGAATTGTGTCTCTGAGCAAAATTAGCCTACTATATATCACTAGGTATCATAAATAGTTAGTCGTCGCCTAACTTAAAATTCCTAAATCCTCGATAATTTTTGAAACAAACATCACTCTGGTATGGTCGCACTTCGCTTTCTTTTGTCACATTTCCTATATTTCAAGTGTCTAAACAGTTCTGTCTTTATCATTTCATAGAAAAAATATCATTTATTTTATAGCACGATTTATATATGGAGTGAGTACCTGACAGCTTCTTATGGAAAAGTGGTCGCGCAAAAGGAGCCAAATTAAAGAAAGCTGACACAAACCAGTAACATCTCTCCTCTGGTCTGCTTGTACTACATAGATCAATCAACGGTAACACAAACACATGATCCCACAAGCAGAAACCACCGCCGGACGTTAAGAATGTACTACTCCCTCGATTCCAAATTGTAAGACGTTCCATGAATCTTGGAGAGTCAAAGTTTTTCAACTTTGACCAAAATTATAGAGAAAAATATAAAGATTTATACCATCAAATATACATATTATGGAAATATAACTAATGGAGAATCTAATTGCACTTAGTTGATATCATAAATATTATTATCTTATTATATAAATTTGGTCAAAGTTGAAAAACTTTGACTCTCCAAGATTCTTGGAATGTCTTATAATTTGGGATGGAGGGAGTAGTAAATAGCAAAGGCGATGTAAAATAGATTTGTCAATTTCTGTCAATCAATATATATAATGCTTGCAAAAACTGTATAAATAGCCTTTATCAAATCTCACATACGGTATTGTACGGTACGGTACATCCTACATAGTACATACTGCATGAGCACTGGATGACATGCTTGCTCGACTTGAACCGTTTGTAAAATTTTCGTCTGCAATTTATCCTATTTATTGAAGCGCCTTTAATATTTCATGACCGTGGCACGAGACATGTTTTTTTTTGTTAAGAGGAGGAAGAACAGTTTACATGAACGGTAATAGGGGATTACCGCCTAATACAAGAGGGACTATGAGGGAGGGGGTTTGGCCCGAGCAAAGAAATAAGCTAAATAGGATGCAAAAATAAAGCGAATTAAGCACCAATAAAAAAGAGATAATAACAAGTAAAGAGGAGGAAAAAATCACGCTGGGACGGATACAAAACGAATTTCACTTTTCACCGGACCACAAAGATTGGGTGAAAGGGAGGGTAGTAATTAATATTCACATGGCACGGAGGTAGGAAGAGAGCAGGAAGTTTCATGGTGAGAGCGACCTTTACCTTATTTTATGTTCGTGCCACGACCATGGTGTTAGCTAGGGTTGCTTTTTAGTTCCCCCCCCCCCCACACACACACATACCCATTTATGAGATGAAATTTACTCAAGGAGGTTAGCTAGGGTTGCTTTAGTTTTTGCCCCATTTATAAGAAGAAATTTACTCAAGGTCGTAGAATCAAATTAATCCATCCCCTTGTGCAAAATCAAAGCAGAAACTCTAGGTATGCTTAAACTCTTTGATAGAAGCACAATTATTAGCTTTGCTTTGAGTCTGAGCACTGCCCTAGCTTTTTGTCACGGCCTAGGTCATGCTTCGTTAAAGGGTCTAAATAAAAACAAAATCGCCAAAGTTAGGCAAAAAAAGTTGACTCATGACAAATCACTAAGTGCTACTTGACATATGGTTATTGTAGTCACACCTTTGACAACTTGAATAAGTCGAACGAACACTTGTCTGAGGTCTGAACCACATGTAATGGACTACCAATACCATATAAAAAAAACGTTTCATAAAAAATAAAAATGGCCTAAAAAACGCATGGTTAATAGTCGCTTGGTCCTGCCGCAGTAATCTGCTGAGCCTAACCCGTCCCATCCAACAGCAACACACCCAATGGGTCCAGTCAAAGAGAGCCGGCCCGGCCCAACCCTGACCCAGCAGCAACTCGTGTTACCACCGATCAGCCCACCACCCCGCGCGATCACGAGGCCACCACGGCGCGCGCGCGCGCACGAGAGCGCGCACATGGGCGCGCGGGCCCCACCCATCCCGTCGGAAGCGCGCGCTCGGCGGACGCAACGTCCCAGAAGGAAAACCCTCTTTTCCTCCCCCACCTCCACCTCCACTCGTCCTGTCGCTTCCCCACACGAAGCACGTGCGCGTTTCTCTCTCGAAGCATTCATTGCGGGCTCCACCCGCGCCCCCCCCACGCCATTAAATTAAAATAAATTAAATTATTATTACTCGCCCTCCTCCTCCTCCTCCTCCTCCGCCAGCGAAAACGAGGATAAACAATTTCGAGCGATCGGTTCCCGTGGGTTTTTAATCGCGGGATTTTGGGTGGAAACCGCGGGGTCCTTTATAAGCGCGTGGGGGCGCGGCGTGCTCACACGAGGACCCCCCCCCCCCCCCCCCCCCCCCCCCCCCCCCCCCCGCGCTCACGAGCCGGCCAGAGAAGAGAGAGGCTAACCACCGCGGCAGCTGCGACCTGCGAGTGCGAGGAGCAGCGGCACGCGACGACCAGCGAGGAGGAGTTGGAGCCGGCGGCGTGGAGATTTGCTTGCCCGGCTCGACTGGGGTTAGGGGGGGTGAGACAGCCGGCGATGGCGGCGTCCGCGAGGCCAGGGGAGAGGGCGACCAGCTTCGCCGTCGCGTGCAGCCTCCTCAGCCGCTTTGTTCGCCAGAACGGCGCCGCGGCAGCCGAGCTAGGCCTCGGGATCAAAGGTGAGCAGCGGAATCCGGCGGCGTCGGCGGCCGGGTTCTAGACCTGGCTCCTTCTGGTTGTGGGGCGGAGGATTTCGAAATCTGGGGAGGGGGGGGGGGGGGGGGGTCCAGTTTCGATTCCTGTAGGCGGCGTGTTGTGAGATCTGGGCGGGGCCTTGGTTTATCCGGGGTTGGAAACCACGTTTTCTGGCTTCGAACTTCGCACTCCCTTATCCGGCTTTGGTTTGTTTTTTTTCTTTCTCGTCGTCAGGCGAGGTCGAGCCGCAGAGGACGCCGGCGACAGTTAGCTTGCTCCCCGGAGCGGAGGGCGAGGAGGCCGAGGAGGCCGAGAGGAGGAAGGAGACCATGGAGCTGTTCCCGCAGAGCGCCGGGTTCGGCGTCAAGGATGCTGCTGCCCCTAGGTGCGTACTACTGCTACTGCTGCCTCACATCATGTAAATCCATTTCGATTTTGGTTTGTGCAACAGTTGTTAGTCAGTAGTATAACTGGAACCTAGTGGTCTTGGGTCTCAATTCTCATGGACAAAAAAGGCAAGCAATTCGACTTTGGAAACACAGTAATCTCAATTTAATGAGTGTTCATAGGCGCAGCATGTTACAAGGGTGTCTGAAATCTAGTTGACCCGGATGGTAAATAACAGAGTATGTTATCCTTGTAGTTCGGTTTGTATTGATATTCCCTGGTCAAAACTGTAGTCTTCTGCAAGAAGCAACACAACGTTTCCTTTTACCAGGCAAAGCAACCAACATGCTCAGATTTGTTTAGATTGTACCTAATGTTTAATATTAACTACCTTGCTGGTAATAACAACATAGAAAGGTTAACCTAAGATGGACTTCTACCATCCATTTGTCAAAGATGAAGTCTTTTAACCAGGAAGAAAAGGGAATAGGCAATCGATTTGCTAAGCTAAAGTAGTGTTCTAAGTGTCATTCTTTGCACTATTTGCCAGGGAGCAAGAAAATAAAGACAAGCCTAAGCAACTCACCATCTTCTATGGCGGGAAGGTGCTGGTGTTTGACGATTTCCCTGCCGACAAGGCAAAGGACCTGATGCAGCTGGCCAGCAAGGGCAGCCCTGTGGTACAGAACGTTGTTTTGCCTCAGCCATCTGCACCTGCTGCTGTCACCGACAAGGTTGTGCCAGCCCCGGTCATCAGCTTGCCTGGTGCTCAGGCTGCTGATGCTAAGAAGCCTGCTCGCACAAATGCATCTGGTAAATACTCCTCTCTTTGCATCTGTTCTTACTTTACTTAGTTGAAGTTTTAAAAAATGTTATTGGTGAACTTTGTCACACCGATTATTGATCAAACCATGCCGGCCTTTTTCTTTTGTAGATATGCCTATTATGAGGAAGGCGTCTCTTCACCGCTTCCTTGAGAAGAGAAAGGATCGGTAAGTTGCAGTTGCTGTGATTGTTATTTTCATCATGGTGATTTATTTTTGTAGTGTTGTATTTGGGGAACTAATTTGTGGCCTTTTGTTGTTGTTCAGTCTCAATGCAAAGACACCATATCAAACTTCTCCTTCAGATGGGGCACCAGTCAAGAAGGAGCCCGAGAGCCAGGCATGGCTTGGATTAGGACCGAATGCCGTGAAGTCCAACCTGAGCCTGAGCTAGTACACGCCAACACGGCCAAATAAGACGGCACAGCAACCTTACCAAGCCTTTTGCAGAATGATCTGAAATTTGCTTTGCCACTAGAGTACGGAGAACATAAATATTCTCTCGTTGTAATCGTTATTGTGTTTTAGTGTTTTGTTTAGGTCGTGGTTGTACACCCTCTTGTCACATAGTTCTGGATGTAAAGAAAAGTAGCCAGGCAGTCATGGCCATCAGCGGGAGTCCGAGAGAGGTTTTTGGGGGGTGTTAACACACGGCGACTCTGAATTGGCCATGCTAAGGAAAATGATAGCGCAAAGAGAAGTATATGTATTTTGTAAAAGCCAGATGTTTGGCTCTAGCCTTGATGTACGCAGAACAAGTGATTGTAATGGATCCAGATTATTGTCTGATCACATGGCTCCACCAACCCAATGTTTGGATTCTTGTTATGTTCCTGCTGCCGCAAATCTTTGGTAGTTTATGGTAATATGATATGACTTATGAGGTAGTTTTTTAGTTTTACCATCTTGACTGACCTAATAATAATGCAGATAGATACAGCCGGCCATGGAAGACAGCACATGAGTCAGAGAGGCGGTAGGTTGAGTGGCGTTGTCCGGTTGAAGAAGATAGGGCCAAGGGAGGGTAGGGAGGAGGAAGATGCACACGGGCATGACTTGTCTCGCTGATGCCGGATTCTTTAATCAAAAGGCAGGCGCACATGCACATGCACATGTGAGAAATAGGGAGGGGGGGACGGATTCTTCCTCTTCCTTGACAGCCAACGCAACGCGTTTTTCTGGAATGTAATAATAATATAAGAATATAAGAATACTCCAATACAATACTCTACTGATCGGAAGAAGGAGGAGAAAAAAGCTGGAGCTCCGGCAGCAAGTTGTTTGTTTGGAAACTGCGTGTGGGGGGGGACAACACGCGACCCCACCTCGCGCCAACTTGGTGCTGCCTGCCAGTGCCAGCCATCGACTTGTTGGTTCCTAGTAACAGGACGACTTCAGAGGCGCCTTGCTAGTTGCTCGCTGGTGCGTGCTGCGGGTTTTCAAACCTTTTTCTCCAGCTTTTGATTGTTTCTTGTGGAAAGTTTCTGCGCCTTTGATCATTGTCCTTTGACTGAATTTCGTCAAAAAAAAAGAGAGAGAGAAAAGGTTCCGCGAGCGAGCGAGCTGAGGTCTAATGAAACAAATCCATCTCATGAGCCAGTTTACATGAGTACGTTTACATACGTAGTACGCACATACGGAGTACTAGTTCAGGGATTCAGACAGGTGGGTTAGTACGCTGCTTCTGGTGTAGTGTAGTAGCAGAAACTCGTTGCTTGTGGTGGATTAGGGATTCAGACAACTCCTGCTTGCTACTCGCAACGCCCGTGGATGTGCTGTGTTGTGGGGATTGGATGGCTTGGCTTGTGTGTCACTCGTTTCTTTGCGTGTGACGCGCGTGACCAACCAAAACCAAAAACTATGTATGCAAAAAGTCGTCAATCAAGAAAGGAAGAGCCATGTGCGGTAAGCCAAACTTTTTATAAAAAAAAATAAAATTCTTTGTGGAGCAATAAAAAAAGAAAAAAAATACTGCGTCGGTACCGCCGTCCGGCGTCCGCTGGTCCAGGGAACATGGTGCCCTGGTTTTCAGGATGGGAGCGTTCCTTGCCGTACCGAGCAGCAGTAGTAGTAGGCCCCGCCCATGCATGTTCTCGCATCGCATGCAAACGCAATAGCAATGTGAGTAGGTCAATTCGCGGCGCCAAAGGCACGACACGGGCCCTGCATGCATGCCTCCGTCCACTGCGTCGCTTTGTTGCATGGACCTGGACCAGTAGCGCTGTGACTGAATGAGCCATCCGATCCAACCTTTGGTCCCTAAAACCTACCGGACGAGCTGCTACCGAACATGCATATTTTTAGTAAAAACCTACTAGTACCAAACACGCATGCCTCTCATTGCCTCGTAACAGAGTTTGTTTCGTTCGCAGATGACCTTAGTCTAGAAGGAGTCTGGTTCTACACGTCTAGTACATGTAAGGTTGTGGTGTTTAGTTGTTCTGTTCTGAAAACATGTTTGGTTACTCGTATGATGAGAATGTGTTACATAAAATAAAAATATATAAATAATCATCATTATGATATTTATTATAGATAACTATTATCTTATGACACCTATTTTACTCTATTTTTCCTTAATATAATTCGAAATATATTAATATTTTTTAATATACACTAATAATATATTAATAACATCATTAGATGACTAATTAACTGCACCATGTGAGTCTGGCTCGGCAGAAACGACCGATTTCTGTGCTCCTCAGAGTCAAGTTGCGGGAGAAATCTTGCACGAGTAGAATCTGCCCTACCAAACAGATACACGAACCAAACAAATGTCTGATCTTGCATCCGTTAGAGCCTAGCTGAGGGCTGGTGCAGGCAACCAAACGCACCCTTAAGCAACACGACTTGTCACGCCAACCTTGTATTGCACAGTACTCCGTATAGGTAGCCTCACTGTTCCACCATGCATGATGGCAAATTCTCTGAAAACGAATTCTGCTGGGCAAATCAGGGAGGCGGAGTGGAAGTCTGCTCTCGGCTCCGTTGGAAACAGTCGCCCATGGACCGTGGACGGGAATGGCGACACGGGAGCTTTTGACGCCGAGGCAGGTGTGCGCCAAATTTTAAAAATTTTGTCATGTCTCGTGGTCGTCGATCGTCGGACATGGTTTGTAAAATACTCGCACTCCCATTGAAGAATTCTCACTAGCAGTAAGCTGCGAATGGGAGCATGAGGCACGGCCGTCCACACCGCACGATGGGTAACCAACATGCGTGCATGGGCCGCACGCAGGAATATATCGGTTTCTTGGCCGCGGCCGGCCGGCATCTTTCCGGTTCTCAATACTACAACGGGATATGTCCATACTTAATTATATCGGATTATATAATCCCTTTTCTTGTTCAGGTTCAGGTTCATTTCATCACATGGCGAATTGGTGATTAATTGTTTAATTAAACAAGCTAGACCACAGAGGGGAGTAGTAGTCGACCTGTGGCCTGTGGTGGGGTTCATCCAATCATCCTCCTGCAGTCCTGCTGGCGAGAGGCGACCTTCTGATGATACACACAATGCAAGCTTCAGGCTTCAACTTTCGATGGAGTCTGGCATATACAGTATGGCCATATGCATGCATGTATGGCCATATTCATGCCCCATGGTAAATGTGTTATATATTAATTAATTAACGTGGGATTGCTTGATGAGCAATACATAAAATACTATATACTAGTAGTAGTGTATAGTGCAAGTTCAGTACACTGTGCCGTGCGGTGCAGACAGCGACAAGCAGCTAGCGCGGGGCACATGGCGAGCATTGGAGCTGAAGCGTCCGTGCGCCGTCGTGGTGCGGTGGGCCGGCACACTGTTCGTGGCCTCATGCCCCTTTGCCGTGCGGTGCAGAGAACTTCAAACCGCACGGCGCGTCGTGACGGAACTGTGCTTCCGGACTCCGGCCGGAGATCGATCCAATCGGTCCCCGGAGCGGAGCTTGTTGAAGCACACAAGATACGGACGGAGTACTCCACGCGTGTTCCCGCCAACAAGCATGCATGGAATTTCCTGCTGCAGAAAAGAAAAAAAAAATTGAGTTTGACATTGTAGATTTTGTTAACAGGTGCATGCATGTACACTTTCACTGTGCACGGTGTGATCTGGTTTCTAGTTGACGACCTAGAATACAACACATGTGGCCCGTGGTCCAACCAACCGTTCCAACTTAACGCGCGGTGGCGTCGAGGCTCCCTCCTCATTTCGTTCTAAACTGTTTTGATTTTCTATAAACACATATACATATTTTTCCATTAAAAAATAGTAGTAACTAGACATAGTATAGATAAGGCAGGACAACCATTTTGGTCGCCGAACAATTACTCGAGGCTCGGTTTTATGTTGATCTTTTTAAAACGGTTGTTTTAGTCCTCAAGCTCTAGTTTTAGGTTCAGTTTTATTTTAGAACTAAGAAAATTTCATTTTAGAACTACGAAAATGATCGTGACGGCGGTACAACGCGCGCAGGCTGATGCTCAGTGGTAGTGGGAGCTTGGTGCAGCATAAAAGCAGCCGCGCAGCTAGGAAAGCGAGTGTGTAATTTGAAAATATCTGAACTTTTTTTAAAAAAATCTGAACGAGAACCCAAAAGGAGTCATAGGAAAGTCTACAATGTGTAATTTGCAAGTAAAATAGTACTCCCTCCATCTCAAATTATAAGACATTCCAAGAATCTTGGAGAGTCAAAGTTTTTCAACTTTGACCAAAATTCTAGAGAGAAACATAAAGATTTATGAAATCAAATATGTATATTATGAAAATATAACTAATGAAGAATCTAATTGTACTTAGTTGGTATCATAAATATTATTATCTTATTATATAAATTTGGTCAAAGTTGGAAAACTTTGACTCTCCAAGATTCTTGGAATGCCTTATAATTTGGGATGGAGGGAGTAACAAGGATGCAATATGTGAGTATAGCACGCCTCTTGCTTTTTCTCAAAGCTACGCATACGCAGCACACTGGTACTTCAGGTCAGGGCGTATAGATGGGCAACAGGCCGCCGTATCCGTATCTCCCGGGCCGTGCCGATCTGGGCTTTGTGCCAGACACGGCCTGCCGGGCCGTCTTACGTGCTGGGCTGGCCCGGAAAGCACGGCCTGTGAAGAGTCTCAGGCCGGCCCGAGGCCCGCTTGCCAGGGGAAGGGAGACGGCGGCGCGGCGGTAGCAGACGAGCTTGGGTGAGGAGAAGGGAGGCGGCGGCGCGGCGGTAGCAGGCGAGCTCGGGAGAGCCGGCCCAGCTCAAAATCCCTTTCGCCGCTAGCCCGCTACGACCTACGTGCTCCGGCGATGCAGCGGATTTCGCTGCGACTTCTGCGCTCTGCCGCCCCCACCACCTCCTCCTCTCTCCGCGGTCTGGCAGTATCTCGCGGCGGTTGGCCCACCCGACCGGCGCTGCGGCCTCCGGCGCGAACCGCGGCGCCGGCCGACCTCACCCGGTGGCCGCCGCGGAGGGGTTACTCCCAGTTCGCGAGTGGGTTCACCCCGCTGAAGCCGAAGCCGCTGGGATCCATCCTCGACATCGAACGCGCCAAGGGCCTCTCCCCCGAGCACCTCGTCGCCGCCTGGGATGACGTTAGTCCCCGTCCCCTCATTAGTCATTTCATTATTTCATTCTTTTCTTTTTGTGTGTGTTATAAGAATTGAGGAGATCCCCTCTGACGGTCGTCGTAGATTAAGCATCAAAATGTGATATTCTGTCGTGCATGCTTGGTACTTATTTTAAGCACTGTACCTGAAACGAATTTTGTGTCTGAGGCTATCTGAATGGTCTGTTAGAAGTAAGGGATGAAAGGATATAAAGGTTCGTTCAAATTCGCACAGCTTTTCAACTGCAAATGACTTTCTAAGATGTTTGAATGTTTGATAAAGTGGAAGTTTGGACAAATTATGTTGCTAATGGAAGAACATGTCAGCCAAGCATGCAAGTAGATTTATCCCCTTATCATGTTTCAGGAGAATGATAAGAAATAGTGACGATGTTTTGAAGCTATGATAAAATTGGCTGTTTCAAAAAGTTCTGTTGAACTTAACTTATTAAGATAATTAGGACTATAGAATCTCAGTGGTGGTGATGTGGCCTCCACAGCATCATTTTAGTTACATATTTGTGTTTTCAGTTCCAAGGATATCAGTATTTGACAGCATTTGTCCAGCTGTCATCACTCTAGTTGCATCTCTGATTTGGCTTGGTTGGACTAAATAGTGAAGGGATTTGGCAAGTGGGTAGTATTCATTGGAAAGTTAAACAGCATTGGCACAATACTTTTAGAAACATTGCATTTTGTCGTAGCTTCGCTTGTAGAATAGTGCTGTTACCAACATTAGAGAAACATTATTTGATGAAGATAGAACTGGCATTGTAGTTATAATCAGCACAGTTTTCACAGGTGATTCTTAATAACCATATTTCGAGGTGTAGGATGCATAAATGATTTTCATGTGTTCATGCATGTGTGCGCGTGTTGGGGGATATTCTCTGATCCTTTTGAACTTCTATATTCATTCATAAGGATAATATTGTGGTTTCCATTCCAACTCTCTTATTTGGCATGTTTAACCCCAAAACAAAGATCATGAGCAATAATTTTGAATGTAATATGAAATTGGTAATTTTTATTAAATTCTTCCGTTCTTCTGCATCAGTCATGCAGACTTTTGTATTTGTCCTGATGTTTTGTGTTTGCGATTTGTGTTACTCTTCCTTTTCTTGAATATTAGTATCATTTAGGAAGGGGCCATATAGGTGCATCTATGAAAGCGAAGCTTTACCATCTCTTGGAACAAAGATCAGCTTCATGGTATTTTTCTTCAACTTTGAGTTACTGGTTACAGAGTTTGCAGTACCATGTTTCTGAATTTTCTAATCTAATTTTCTTTGTCTTTTAGTCGTCACTTTGTTATTCCTTTGTGGAAGGGAAGTGGATACACCACTATGTTCATGCAAGGTAGTGCTCTATTCATAATTTTGATAGTTTTCATATTTTCTCCACTGAATATATCACTAGCATTATAGCTACCTTTGTTCATTCTTAAATCGTTCCCTTTATTGTGGAACTGCCTACTGTTGTGTTACATGTTTTTGTGTAAATGGACCCTTAAAATATTCAGCATTATGATATTGATATCAGCATTATTGTTTTTTTTTTGTGTGCTTACATCAAGATTAGGCTTTTTTATGCTTTACCCATCATCCTTCATATATCGCACCAAATTCGACGCACAAATCTGTGGTCAACTATAATTAAATAACACAAGTTGCATGATTCGTGCATCTAGATCTGTCCATTTAGCCTAAATGTTCATGGTATTAATATTCTCAAGGTATCACAATAAAGGATTAGTCTGTCCTCTTATAATTTTTGAGGTGGCACTTTTAAACAGGAGGAAAAATGCATTAACTATGTAAACCTTTCCACTCAAAATAAACAGTTTGTGTGACACGCAAAAAGCATTGGCACCACTTACTATTTTTGAGCTCAATGTAGTAGCTGGCCTAATTTATTTAACTATGAGTTTGCTAGAATCCACACTGTTCACTTTTGAACTTTTATGGACTTACTGTTTCTTTCTTTTGCTATACAATGTCCCAGTCCAGATGCCATACATGATCTTCACAGGACTTGAAGACTATAAAGCACGAGGCACTCAAGCAAGTCCTTACTACACAGTCACTCATTACACAGAGTTTGCAGAGACCAAGGACACAGTGCTTATTCGAGGAGATGTTGTTTTCACCAGCAAACTAACCGATTCAGAGGCAAAGACTCTTCTAGAGACTGCTCACTCGTTCTACCTGAATGATGTGAGGTACAGACTGGTGGAGCGCTTCAACAAAGAGACTCATGATTTTGAGTTCGGGGACGTCCTTCAGGTGCTCGACATGCCAACCATGTGATCTAGTTTAATTCCCAGCCAATAGCAAATATTCCTAAAGCACATTGATTTCCTGTCACCTCAAATCCTCAATTTAGCACGGGAGATTGCTTTCTTGCATCATCGAAGGCAGTAAGATGGAGGCACCGGATGTCATATTGCCTTTGCTCACCGAGCATTCTGTGTCGATTTTGTTGCACTGATTATACCATTAGAAAATTTTGCTGATTGTTGTAAGCAGATGTGGATTTTCAGGGCTGGGACTCTGGTAGACATGCGCTATGTATTTTCTTTGTACCCGTTAGATCCAATAATAACATTTTTACCATCTTGTGGTATTACCCTTTGGAGTAGCTCTTCCCTTTAATAACTTGGTGGAAAACATAAAGCAATTTGTTTGTGGGCTGATGGCGGATCAAACAAAAGGTCATTGTGTGTTAGTGCTAGTGTCACTTTTATTTTTATTGTGGAAATTTGCGGATACCTTTGCTTCGGAATTGATTTAGCTTTTGTTTGAAATGAACGAGGCTTCTCTCATCTTGCATTCTTTGTTTTTTTTCCTTTGTGACACAAATTAAACCAAAAGGATTAACAATAATGCTGAACAATTACACAAATCACCAAAAACTGCTGAAAACATCTGGAAATTCTTGGTAATAATATTTCTTCCATGCATGATACAACTGTGCATGGCATATTTCAATATGCAAGAAATTTGCTAAGCAACAGGATCAATCATTAATTTTCTTTTTTCTCAAGAAGGCTTGCCGATGATGGAATTTGAAACCATTTACAACAACTTGCAGGATCCTAATAATGATGAGCTCCAATTATTTTCCAAGACTGATAGCGCTGACATGTTCCAGATGAACAAGCTTTCATATCTAAGCATATATGTACGTCGTCTTGACTTGACAGAGTACAAGTAGGTGTTCCTTCAACGCATCTTGGCCCCTAGTGGGTTTCGGTGATTGGATGAAACACAAGATTACTGTGACTAACGTGTGTTTTGCAGAAACAAGATTGAGTTAGGTCACGGTAATGACGACGATACGGGCATATGGAGTTCATGTCCCCTGGCGATGGATATCGTTTCGGTTTTCAAAGGACGGACGACGAAGAGGGTGGTAGACTAGGCTAAGTGTCATATGGTGTTGGAGGACACTTAGGTAGTCTTAGGTCTTTGTTTTTCCTTTGGTCGTACTATAAAGGGGAGCGTGAATCAGTAGCTTGACCTAGATGAGTCTATTGAGGTAGGTGTGGTGCACACTTGTTATTTCATAGCCCTAGGTAGCTCAGAGAGATGCCTTAAGTCGAGAGGATCAAAAGTCGTTTAGGCCCCGTCGCGATCCGAGTTGAGTCTGCCCTTATAATGGGCATCGGACGCTGGCCAGGCGCGTCCGATGCTCACCCCGACTAGGGTTTAGTCTGGTGCGTGGCATCAGACGCGCCGATGTGTTCACATCAGACGCACCCGTGCCACTGTTCACGTGCGCGTGAACTGGAGGTCGCATCGGACGCTGGCATCGGATGCTGAGGGCCAGCCTCCGATGGCCATCCAGAGAGGGTAAAACCACATCGGACGATGTGGTGGCATCGGACGTTGATGTCCCTTTAACCAGTCTGACAGGGTGCGCATCGGACGCTGATGTCCCTTTAACCAGTCTGACAGGGTGGTACAGTCGACCGTTGGTCGAGGTCATCGGCGCGTCCGATGCCAGGCATCGGAGCGTCCGATGCCCCCGCAGAGAGCCCTGTTTTGTGCTCTTTTGGATGACCGGTTGGGGGAGTATTTATACTCCTTCCCTCCATCCATTAGAGTGTTCTTGCCACTTCCATCTGCTGAGAGACACATTGTGAGTGTGAGATAGTGCAAGAGCCCTAGTGAGGTTGAGTGATTTGCTAATTGTGAGAATTAGACACCTCCTAGTGAGAATTGAGCAGCAAGTGTGCATCCATCCATCTCTTTGGCCTTGTGTCGGTCAAGTGAGAGTTCTAGCTTGTTACTCTTGGTGATCGGCATCATCGTGAAGCTTGGAGAGCATCTAGTGGCATTGTGGATGACCCAAGCAAGCTTGTGACTGGTAGTGAGCGATTCACCGGGCCGGAGCGGTGAAGAATCAGCTCATAGTGAGCACTTGATCCTTGCGCGGATCAAGGGGGAGCGATACCCTTGCGCGGGTGCTCCAACGAGGACTAGGGGGTGCCAACACCTCGATACCTCGGCAAAAAGATCGTCGTGTCATCTCTACTCCTTTACTTACGCATTTACTTTCAAGCAATTCAATTCCGCATTATTACTTGTTGTTCATTCACTATTGAATTGCTTTGCTAAAGTAGGAGTGGCATAGACTTGGTCTTTTGTGCGGTAGAGTAAAGAGAAACACACTTCTATGCACTAGGAGGTTAATTGGGGCTTGATAGGTTTTATTTTTGCAAGAAGTTTTAGAAAAGCCCAATTCACCCCCCTCTTGGGCATCTTGATCCTTTCATTCCTGACGAACACAATCATCATATCTTTTTTACTCAGCACAGATAATGCAAATTATTCTTGCGAATTTAGTGGCTAATTTAGTTGGAAATGTGAAGAAAAGGTGTTTACTCCTTTTGTAGGCATATGAAATGCCTCTGAATCAAAAGATGACTATGTTAGTGGCTAATTGGGTTGGAAATGTGAATTGCCCGGATATGATGAGGGATCGATGTGTACGCTTTATAGGCGAGCCGCGCAAACACAGCTTCCTTATATTCATCCAAGTTCCTTGATTTACTAATATTTATAATGTGCCAAACATCGGATCAGTACCTTGCATAACGTGGAAAATCTGTCCTCTTAATATGTGTAGGTCATATTACTAATGTATACTTACCGATTACATAGATAGAAAATGAAAAATGAAAAGATAACAATGAACTGTATACCACTATAATAAAAGTTGTCATATTAGCTAGTGACTCGATCAATGAGTCATTTCCAGAAGAACTAGGAAAAAAAGAGGATGACCAGGAGGCACAAACGAATAAAGACTGTCCTCGCAACAAACTTTTTGATGCGTAGCGAGAAACAAGCTCGCCAACCAGACCGTGTAAAAAGTTTGGATGCACTCTCTATGTCGTTCCAACCATGGCTTGTCCAGGTGTGGTTACCTTTCCTCTAAGCATGAGTGAGGACGCCACATCAGTTCATGTGAACCTCTCTATGTCGTTCTAACCATGGCTTGTCCAGATGTGGTTACCTTTCCTCTAAGCACGAGTGAGGAGGCCACATCAGTTCATGTGAACCTCTGACAGATCATGATGATGTGCTCGGACGTGTAAAGGGTATATGTGATTCATATTTTTTTAGCTAACCTAGGGTGGTTTGGTTTTACATGCCGACCTGTATTTTTCTGTAAAGTTTTGGCATACACTAGTAGAATTCTGCTCATAGCTGGCGCCCCCTTTTTATAACACAGGCGGTTTTAATTATCACGCGTCTGTGATGTAAAAGGGGGCCCTGACAGTTAACAACCGCCTGTGAAAATGCATTTCCACAGGCGGCTGTCTTAAACCAACCGCCAGTGTAAATGGTGGTATTTACACAGGCGATTGGCTAAGCCAACCGCCAGTGTAAATGCATTTCCACTGGCGGTTGGCTTAGCCAACCCGCCTGTGTAAATACCACCATTTACACTGGAAGTTGGTTTAAGACAGCCGCCTGTGTTATCTCTGGTACAAATACCTCCTCTTCCTCCCCGAGCAGCAATGTTTCTCGCCGCCACCTTCCATTGGAGGCGATTTTGGAGGTCCAGATTTTACAAAATACAAGGGGAGAGGTTTTGATCTTCATTTCTTGGAAGGAGATTAACAGGAAAGGTTAGTTTGTGTCCCTCTTGCCTCAATTTGCTCAATTGTTGCTCAATTTGTGAATCACTTTTTAGATCTAGGGTTTCACTCATGAGTGAGAGAGAAGAATACCTACGTTAATGAGTGAGCTTGCTTAAGATGGTTAAATAATGTCTCTCATCTATACTGCTTCGTATTTACTTTTAAATTTTGTTTATGCATGATATCTTTCCTTGTTTTCATGTATAATGCTGTGTTCTTGAGTATTTATGTAGAGAGGGAAATGTAGGTTTTTATATAATATTTATGTTTTTTATTATGTTGTTTATTTCTCAATTATTTTTTAGGTTAGTTTGTGTCCCTCTTGCCTCAATTTGCTCATTCTTGCTCAATTTGATGATTCACTTTTTAGATCTAGGGTTTCACCCATGAGTGAGAGAGAAGAATACCTAAGTTAATGAGTGAGCTTGCTTAAGATGGTTAAATAATGTCTCTCATCTATACTGCTTCGTATTTACTTTTAAATTTTGTTTATGCATGATATCTTTCCTTGTTTCCATGTATAATGGTGTGTTCTTGAGTATTTATGTAGAGAGGGAAATGTAGGTTTTTATATAATATTTATGTTTTTTATTATGTTGTTTATTTCTCAATTGTTTTTTAGGTTAGTTTGTGTCCCTCTTGCCTCAATTTGCTCATTCTTGCTCAATTTGATGATACTTAGGTATTTTAAATTATGCTACTTAGTTTTTTTACTTTAAACCCCAGTAAACTCTAAACACTGGCTAATAATAATTCCTAGCTAACCGCCTATGCTATCTCTGGTATAAATACCCCATCTTCCTCCTCGAGCAGCACTGTTTCTTGACGCCACCTTTCATTGGAGGCGATTTTGGAGGTCAAGATTTTACAAAATACAAGGGGATAGGTTTTGATCTTCATTTCTTGGAAGGAGATTAACAGGAAAGGTTAGTTTGTGTCCCTCTTGCCTCAATTTGCTTAATTTGATGATTTACTTTTTAGATCTAGGGTTTCACCTAGCAAATATATAATCTCTAGATATGGTTACTTTTTTACATTGATTTCAATCAATTTATTGTTTTTTACAGGTAATGATGGAGAGGTCATTCTGGATGTATAAGTTATCAAGACTAGATCCATTATACATACCCGAGGTCCAAAGGTTTGTTGATGCCGCTAAGAATCATGCTTGGAGAACAAAGAAGACGCACATACATTGTCCATGCATGGACTGCAGAAATGTTGTTGTATTTGATAACACTCAACAATGGGTTGAAGAAATGTCGTTGAGGACATATGGGAACTTGACTATGGTTCATTTCAGATCCCTGTGTTTTGATGTCAATGGGTTGAAGACAAACATGTTACAGTGGACAACTATGGGGTCAGAGTTCTTGATCTAAGTAAGGTTGGCTACAAAGATGATCCGTGGATAATGGCTAACCGTGCTGCACAGGTCTTCTATGCCGAACAAATCCTTTCTCGTAATGAGAAGAAAAGTACTGACAAGCCGAGGCATGTAGTTTTTCCTGGAAAGCAACAAGCTATAGGAGTTGATGGTGTATCTGACCTGGATGAATTTAACGAGTTCAGCGATATGTCTCTCTTTGTAGATGACCATCCAGTAAGGATAAGGAATGTTGAGCGAACCATCCCACAGAAATCATTGCCCTGGGTGCGACATGATGGAGAAGGAAGAATAGTAGCTGCCTAGATTATTTTTGTTATTTGCCTTGTAATCCATTTATGTAATCTTTATGCCACATTAGAGCCACTTTTATGTATTCAAATCATGAGTTTAAGTGAGTTTTATGTAATCTTTATGCCACATTAGAGCCATTTCTAAAACCCTAAGTCGCACAAAACTCTCTCAAAATTTGAATTTCAAAACTCCGAACATCAAAAATGTAAAAAATGAAGGGATGTCCTATACAAAAGATGTGCACTATGTTGTTACCTACAACTTTGGTATTCAACAGTTCCTCACTAGAGGTCATTAAGTGTGCCATATGTCATCTGCGAGTTGTCGGGCTATTAAATTCGTATAACTTAAAAAAAATTCAGTAATTCACTAGATTTTCAAAAAATCGTCAAATTTGGTATGGTGGCATGTATTGGCCAACTAAACTCCAGGAAAAAGAATAAAATGATTTGAACAAAGTGACAACATAGATGCTTCACAAATGGGCATATCTCTTAGAGAGTTTAAGTGAGTTTTACGGAAGATTGTAGTAGATGTGGACAACATATGCTACAACAGTGTCAAATAAAGTATTGACCAAAACAAAAGTTGTAGATCATGGTGTCCCCTTCAACTTTGGTATTCAAAACTTTCTAATTAGAGCCATATCTTTTAAGATATGGATTTTTTAAGAATTGAAACAATATCTGCATTTAAAAAATGGAAATTGGTTAATACAGGCGGTGGTCAATACCAACCGCCTGTAGAAACCATTTCTACAGGCGGTGGGTATTGACCACCGCCTGTATAATTCTATTTCTACAGGCGGTGGTCAATACCAACCGCCTGTAGAAACAATTTCTACAGGCGGTTGGCATTGACCACCGCCTGTAGAAATGGGCTCCCTATATAGGTCAAGAGTTCACCCCGAAAATTTTCTAAGTGTTGGCGCCAGTTCATTCCAAACCAACGCCGTCAGGCTGCCGAAGTTTTCCGCCGCCGTTGATCGTCGCGCCACCGTCCCCTCTCCGCTGCGCTCGCCATTTCCGTCGCCGTTGTGAGTCCTCTCCTCCTCCTCCTCCTCCTCTCTCTCTCTGCGCATTCAGCGGCGGCGGCGGCATGGCCGCAGCGGGCGGCGGCGGCAGCGCGCGTGGAGGAAGAGTCGAGGACGGCGTGGGCCGGGAGAGGGAGGGAGAGGGGACTTCGCGGCGGCACGGTGGACGCCGCCACAGGGCGCACGCGCGGTGGCGGGCGCACTGCGACGGCGGGCGCGCAAGGCGGCGGCGGGCAGCAGGCGGCCTGCGGGCGGCGGGCGCGCAAGGAGGCAGAGAGGGAGAGGGGAGTTGGGCCAATTGGGCCGGAGAGGGAGAGAGAGGAGGAGGAGGGGCTTGGGCCGAGAGAGGGAGAGAGAGGGAGAGGGGAGTTGGGCCAGGAATTGGGCCGGAGAGGGAGAGGAGGAGGAGGGGAGTTTTTATTTTTCCTTTTTTCTTTTATATAATCATTCAAAATTATATCTTGAGAGGGAGAGGGGAGTCACTCACTACTGGTCAGTCGGTGCCCACGTGTGAATTTCCATATATAATCATTCAAAATTATATCTGAAGTATCAAAATAGGGAATAGGTAGTGGCCCCGTACCACTTTGGGTAAGTGTGAGTTTCCATATATAGATGCATCATGAATTTGATTCCAATACACAAATGCATCATGAATTTGATTCGTGCAGGGACCACTGGATCTGCTTTTTCATTTATCCTAGGGACGGAAGGGTGCTTGTACTAGACTCCGCAAATTACCCGCCATCAAGCTATGCAAAATTCATTGAAATGTTAGAGCTGTAAGTCGAGATATGCATTCTTACTTTTGTATTTTGAGAGTTTGTGTATAATTAACATAGTGATTCTTCTATTCGAGATCATAGGGCATATAGGTTTTATAAGATAAAAGGTGGAAAATGCGAGTCCAACATTCAAGGGCAGCCATTGCAAGTTTTTTATGACTGGCCGGTAAGTTGGTGAAAATTTACTCTTATGAATACAAAGCATATATGTACTATACATAGGACCATGGTTGCATGTATAAATATCCACTTTCCCATTATATAGTGCCACAAGCAACCACCTGGGTCCGTCCTCTGTGGATACTACGTGTGTGAGCACATGAGAGAGACTGGTCGATACGTCAGCAACCCTTCCAAGGTACTACAAGTAATAGTCGTGTATGTAGTATTGACCACCATAGTATTGACAAACTATGTACATGCAGGAATATATAAGGTATTGACAAACTTTCTTTGCAGGAATATAAGGAAGACAAGGCAAAGCGCATCACCGAATCTACTTTGTACAACATAGTTGAGGACCTGAGCCTTTTCCTACTGAAGCACGTCATTTCAACGGAAGGGAGGTATCATGATCATGAGAGCGAATTATCGAAGCCAGAGTACCGAGTGCTAACAGAGATTTCTAGGCTAAAACTAACTCGGAATGGTTATTAGACCACCTGTGCAAACTTGGATGTATGTAATGTGCAAACTAACAACTCTATGGTTGTGAGCACAAAACTTTCATGTACATTTGTGTATGTATGAAATATGTAAATTGCATGTTGTTATATTAATGTATATGCATATATTTAATTTAACAATATAATTGCATGTTCCTATATATTTAATTTTATAATATAATAATTACAATTTACAATATATATAAAACTGGTCTATAATAGCACAGACGGTTAGTTGTGAACCGCCTGTGGAAATCGATTTCCACAGGCGGTTCACTTAACCAACCGCCAGTGTAAATACATTTACACTGGCGGTTGGTTAAGTGAACCGCCTGTGGAAATCGATTTCCACAGGCGGTTCACAAACAACCGCCTGTGCTGTTGTTCCATTTTCACTGGCCCCCAGCGCAGGCGGTGCTGGAAACCGCCTGTGAAAATGGGTTTTCAACCGACTGTATAGTATGTCTCCGTACTAGTGATAAACTGAGCTGATTTTTGTCTTACACCGATGCAAACAAACTTTGTCTCTTGTTTTGCCTATTGGATTGCCGGTGCTCTTTTTAGATATATTTGATTGATTGGTGGAGATTGATATAGTACATATGTCTGATGGTAAGTGGTAAGGATAGCAATGCATATGGATTCACAGTGTTATGCTTTGCTTCTTTCTAGAATAATAATTTGTGAATGACTAATAAGGCAATATGGATTGGCCGTTGAAAGTGGTATTAACGTATAGTTAGCAAACACACATGTCACTAGACACAATTAGGAACACATTGAGGTTCATTGTGGGTTCCTACCGGCCAATACCGTTTGTCCATTCATGGAGGAGCTTATGATGATCTATCAGTGTGTGTTGGCGGCGAGCATGGTTCAAAACTAATAGTGCAAATGAACTTTGGGCATCAGAAGATGTACTATACATGATGAGACAGCTAGTCCCTAGTTGTTTTTGTTTCATGGCGCATCTTGGCTCATCAGAAACAATAGACTTTTGTCTCTAGTCCTAACCAATTTTGTTACCATGTTAAGTTCCTTTAATTTTAAATATGTATATATATGCTTTTCGAGTTGTGACAAATGTTGTTGACACCAGACAAATTAAGTTGTTTTCAATTTTTCAGCTAGTTCTGGATGCACGGTGGCTACACGTACGTACATATATATATTTAGAAAATGGAAGAGATTTTTCATCTTTGTATGTCTGCATACATTATATTTACATCATTACCTAGATTGAATGATATTGCCGATGAATCATGAAAACAAGAAATACAGGAGGAGGAAGATGTATATATGTAGGATATCGTCCCTTGTGCATGCATGTACTGATCTATGTATGCAGGTCGTTACATGCATGTAAACTACACTGAAGTATACGTTAGGAAATGATTAGCCAGCCCTCTGCCAGGCAACTAATTCACTAAGCAATAGGATCTTCCTGTGAATTCAGATTGCAGATGAAAGAACTGAAAACCATTTGGAACAACTTGCTGGATCTAGCAATAAGAGAAATAAAGATCATATGCAATGATGAGCTCTGATTAATTTCTGAGATTTGATAGGCCAACCATGTTCCAGGTGAACAAGCTTTTATTTATCTAAGCATATATATATATATATATATATATATATATATATATAGAACTGCTATTTAGGTCGCTACGCTCTAAATAACAATTTAGCATACTGACCAACCAATCTAATCTCGTAACCATACAAAAATGTCCGACGACCATAAAAATCAAAGTTGCACAGACTAGTCCACCATCAGGCACCAGCGACCATAAAAAGCATCAGACGGCAATAACATACGTGTGCAATGACCATAAATTTCCCGTGACATGGTAGCGATTAGTTTCTATATAAATATTCCCTAATCCTAATCTCTAACTCATTTCTCTCTCCTCTCTCCGGATTTCTCTCCTCCCGATTCCTGGATCTCACGCATGGTGGCGGCGCCTCTCCCCTGGCGGATTGGTCCATGGCGCACCCTTTCTTTCCAATTCCGGTGGTGATGGTGGCGGTGGAACCCCTCGGTGTGGTCATCCCGGCAGCGGCGGATCCTCATGGCAGTGAGCCCTCTCCTCTCCAGATCGGCGGTGGCAATCGCGTGCCTAGGCCCGCACGCTTCGTGCCCAACGGCGGCGGCGCGACCAAGCTTGCGTGCACAGTGGCCTCATCCGAAGTCCCGCTCACGGCGACCCCATCCGACGACGCGCATATGGCGGGCACATCTGACGGCGCGGCCAGCCCCCGACGGCAGCGACACCCCTTCTCCTCGCGCCCCACCTCCTTTCCCATGTCGTGGCGGCGGCAGAGAAGGCGCCGTCGCCGTGGTAGCTCCCGCATGGAGGGCCCTGGAGGCGGCGGTGCGGCATGCGATGCTTGGATTACGAGATTTGGTCCATCGATTTATGGATTGTTTGGATGAATTTGATGCAACATTCATCCTGTGATTTTTGTAATATAATTTTGGATCTTGTGGTTTTTTAATGAATTTATGGATGATGCTACTTTCATGGTGTGTGATTTTATTCACTGCCGTGAGTCTAGATTTTGTAATATAATTTTTGCAGAAGTGTTAGATGATTTTGTAATTACCGCTAAAATTTGTGGCATACGAAATTGTAATTACTATTAAGAGAATATCGTAAATCACCACCAAGAGCCAGTGAACTCGATTTACAATTTCAAATTCCACTTTTTTTTGTAAAGACGATTGTCTCAAATAATTCAATTTTTTTATTTGAATAGTTATGGTTATATTTCAAGGTTTATAAGTTTGCCAAAAACTCAATAATTATGATTTTACTCTTTTACCTTAAATAATTATATATTTTGACAAGATAAATAATTACTACTTGAATCCAACACAACGAGTCGAACTAATACAATTTTCTCGATTTTGGGTAATAAAATAATTCTAAAATTAGTAGTCAGTAAAAGATCAATCAATATAATCACTAATTTACTTAATTACAGGCATACAATGTGTAAAAAACAAAAAGAATGCTAACTTTTACGGTCCTTATATTTTGTCGGTTACCGGAGAGAGTGTTTCGAATGATGTACATAACTTTTACGGCTATGGAATGAGAATTAGTAGTAATTTTTATAGTCGTAGAATGAAGAGAATGATATGGATAATATTTATGGTTGTGAGATGAAAATTAGAAGTAACTTTTACGGTTGCGGAAGGAAGAGAGAAAGATGTGGTTGTCTTTTACGTTTGCGGGATGAGAATTAGTAGTGACTTTTACGGTTGCGGGAACAAGGTTGACTGATGGCTACTGACGCTCTAAATTATATTTAGAGCGCTGCGCTCCAAATAGCGGGGTCCTATATATATATATATATATATATATATATATATATATATATATGTCTCCGTTAATCCTAACACAACATATCTAAAACTATTACAAAACAATAAATCATGTATTCTTTACTCAAAGCTTGTGAACATGTGGTACAAAGTAAAGCCATAATTTGGTCGAATGATGAACCTCCAATTTCTCATGTGTGAAAATGATGCTAGCCAACTTTCCATCACCGTTCCTGATTTGCTGATCTGTGGTCTTTTTTTTCGTAGGTAATGGATGAAGAGAGATGTCTCATTATTGTTGGGGCTACTTGGTGTGTGGCCGGTGAAGACGCCGGTGAAGAAGATGCATATTAAGTTCTGGTCTTCGGCCTTGGTCTACATCTCTCATACAGTTTTACCTGATTGGCTCTTCTGGCCCTCGGCTTGCCTCTACACATGCTCGTGCTACTCTCTAAGGAAATACTCACGACGAGATTCTCCAGCTTTCGTAGCTCCTTTCTCGTAGCTCAAGAAGGTATGTGACTAAGCTAGTCTATGGAGCGTAGAGGACGGAGTCTTTCCCTGATATATCGCTGGAGGCCATGCCTCACTCGAAGGAGTCTTCCTCCAAAATTCTGTACCCTTTTTTCGATTACAAGGATGATGCAACGATGCATACACATAGCACCACATAGTGAAGCATGTGGGTGCATCTTCCTATCCTGCGCATTTTGTGCTTTTTTCTCCGTAGATATACCTGCTCTGTCAACACCATGGTGTATGTGTATCTAGAGAAACATGAAGAAGATACATATATAGAAACTCATTAGTCTTGAGATGTCCTTACTTTACTTGTCTACCATCTCTCTTCTAGCAGATAAAAAATAGAATTTGAAGTTATGTATATACCTCTTATGGAGGTCTAGCCTTGACACCAAATCTGTCACTCTTTTCCTCAACATATAAAATGTTGTAGCCCAAATCTATAACACAAATTCTGCTCTAGCTCAGAAGATTACTCCGAGGAGCGGTACTTCCAGTGGCTAATCTAATATGACAATGTGAAGTGCTTGGGGTTTGAGGAAGCAATATGTCCGCTTTATAGAGAAACTCTTTCCTTATATTCATCACAATCCCTAACTTTGCCAATATTTACAATATATGAAAAATATCCACACATTATCACCCCGGCGAGGGCCATTTTAAAATATGTGGGGTTAAGTGGCGTGACATACACTTATACCAATTAAATAAGTTAGAAAATTGAAACAAAAAGTGGGACGTGATGTATCCTGTGTGCTAATGCTCGACTATCTGTGGGTCAGACGGTCGGTTACTCATCCCAAGCGAACCAAGGAAAAGAGTAAGGCCAAACAGCTAGAACGCATGCTGGCTCCGCACCAAACTGGGTGCTACGAGGATGGTTTGGTTTTACATGCCAGTTTTGATTTCTGGTCAAGTTTTGGCACAAACTAGTGTTGTATCCCGTGTGCCAATGGTCGAATTGCCTGTAGGTCAAGCAGTCAGTTTCTCATTCCAAGCAAACCAGGAAAAATACCAAGGTCGGATGGTCGACCTAGGGAAAAGAGTAAGACCATCCCAAGCGAACCAGGGAAAAGAGCAAGGTCGAATGACTAAACCAAAGAAAAAGAGCAAGACCAAATAACTAGATTGCGTGTTGGCTCTGCGCCAAACCGGGTGCTATAAGGATGGTTTGGTTGTACATGCTAGTTTTGATCTCCGGTAAAGTTTTAGCACAAACTAGTTATGTATCTTGTGTGTCAATGTTCAGACTGCATGTGGATTAGACGATTAGTTACTCATACCAAGTGAACCAGGAAAAAGAACAAGACAGGACAATCGAACCAGAGAAAAGAGCAAGACCATCCCAAGTAACCCAGGAAAAAGAGCAAGCGTGGACGACCGAACCACGAAAATGAGCAAGACCAAACAACCAAAGTATGTGTTGGCTCTGCACCAAACTGGGTGCTACGAGGATGGTTTGGTTTTACATGCCAGTTTTGTTTTTCTGTAAAGTTTGGCACAAACTAAACGGATTGTGTATTTGGTCAAACAAACTTTATCTCCAATTTTGTATCTTTTGTTAGCCTTTTGGTATGTAAACATTGATGGTTGATGTTGAGTGTAATAGTATATGCACAACACAAGAAATGTGTAAGGGTTGTTTGAGGAATACAAAAGTAGGATGAGACAGGCAGCGCGGCTGCCTGCAGAGGTTCAGTGACGTCAGATGTTCTCGAAGAGGAACAACAAAGTTGAGTTTGGTTACAGTTTACTTGACGTTTCTATGCTTATATACTTCCTACTACTTCCTCTGTTCTAAATTATAAGTCATTTTGATTTTTTTCGTACATGTATTTTATATCTAGATACATAGCAAAATAGATATAAAATTAAAATAACTTATAATTTGGAAAAGAAGGAATAAATAATACTGGTGGTGTACAGCTCGCGCATCTTGCTGGACCACTTTGGGCCGAATACATCTGTGTTCTTGGATCGTCTGCGTCCGCTTCTCCTGGGCTTTACCTCTTCTGTGGGTTGGGCCGCCACATGAGGTGTGGTAACAGAATGCAACGTATCTCCACTAAAAAAACAGTGTGATGTTTCGCTACTCTATCTATAGAGTGAACCATGGCGGGCAGCCGCAGAATTTTTTTTTATTAAAAACCCAATTAAATAGGATATTTTAAAAACAACACTGTCCAATTTTTTTTCAAAACTAACCTTTTTGCCACGCCATCCCGCATGGCGCGGCAAAAGTGCCACCGTGGCGCGGTCAGGCCCCACGGCGCAGTTTGCCGTGCCAGGCGGGATGGCGCGACTAGTGGATTTGTCGCGCGAGGCGGGATGGCGCGGCAAAAAAACCCCTCACATATTTTGCAAATTTTATTTCATAAAAAATTATATGTTGGCAAACCCAAATTAGTTTGGGAAAGAAAAAAAAAGCTCATCTTCAATAGTTTTTCATAATTCACTTAAAAACAAAAATTTAAAACAACAAATTATGGGTTCGCCCTATTGTTTTTCCCTTCGTGCGATTTCCATAACGCCGTAGCAGGTCGCGCCATCTGCTATGGCGGTTGTTTCACATCGTCGCTCATGTCCAATCAATTTGTTGTCGTGGTTGTTTCACGTCGTCGCTGCAGTTTCACGCCCCTCGTCTCCAACTACGGCGATGTGCGTGAAGGAGATGAGCTAGCGACCCTGGCGCGGCAAACTGCGCCGTGGGGTCTGGCCGCACCACGGTGGCACTTTTGCCGCGCCATGCGGGATGATGCGGCAAAAAGATTAGTTTTGAAAAAAAAATTGGACAGTGTTGTTTTTAAAATATCTTATTTAATTGGGTTATTAATAAAAAAAATTTGCAGCGTGATTCGTGAATGGCTAATAATAAGATAAAGTCTTGAAAACAGATTATAATAACCCTATTGACGAAAGAAGCAGCTAATATTATTAGCAAATACTCCCTCCATACTCATATTAGTTGTCGTTTCAGAAAAGATTAGAGTCAAATATTGGGAATATAAATCATCAAAAACTATTAAGTTTCTAAGTTTACAAATATAAAAATTATATAAATAGATTTGTCTTGAAGAAATACTTTCATAAAAGTATACATATATCACTTTTTCATAAATAGTTTTATAAAAATAAGAGGTCAAAGTTGTGTTTTGAAGACCGTGTCGCTGTCCTAAACGTCAACTAATATGGGTATGGAGAGAGTATACAGGTGACTTCCATATGTACAAAGGCGTGAGTGTAACAAACCACCAGCCAAGTCGTGGATTCAGCATGCAGTCGAACTATTTTCTATTAGCTCTTATTGACGCTCGAGAAAAAAAAAAGTGACTTGTTTGAATTTATTTGGAGTTAAAATAATAGACACGGCAGTGCGCATAAGCAACTGCTGGCTGCTGGCTACTGTCTATTCGTGCATGGAGGAGCTGGTGAGCGGTGATGATCTATCAGTTTAAGGGTGAGTGCATAATACAACACGATACGAGACAGGCAGACCGGCAGTTCCCTAGCTGTTTTTGCT
Organism: Coix lacryma-jobi var. lacryma-jobi; assembly: GCA_009763385.1. Classification (NCBI taxonomy): domain Eukaryota; kingdom Viridiplantae; phylum Streptophyta; class Magnoliopsida; order Poales; family Poaceae; genus Coix; species Coix lacryma-jobi. Next base: position 8,661,541 of record CM019825.1, on the reverse strand, counting down.
TCATACCGGAGCTCGGCTGTAAAGTTTTGGCTTATCATCAGTAACAGATTTTGTCTCCAGCCTAACCATTGTCTTGCTATGAGGTTATAGCTTATAAGCTTGCAAAACAAACGTCAGTTGAAGACACAACTTGTACCTACAATATTTATGTGATTGGCTAACAATATGGTAGGTTTGCAGCAAAGTCTTCACGACCATTGGTAGTGATCCAGTCACATACTGCTCGTCATGCCCAGAACCAACACTCTTTCTGGACTTATCCTTCTAGGACATGCTTTAGCAGACCCAGATCCTTCTCAGTCCCTCCACCTGTGGCCGCAGCTTGGATTGCAGCAGATGAAGTACAGTGTCATGGCTTGCTCTCCTGTAGTCGGGGCCTGCGAGTTCAATATATCAGCATTACATGTAAATTGTAATGGCATAAAAATCAAGTGCAACAGTGTATCAGCATACATGTAACGGCACACAAATCAAGTGCAACTACGATAGAATGAGTCTATGAAGGATTCCAAAATCACAGCTGCGTTCCAAAGGCATGCAATGAGTCACCTCATATGCGTCAGGTCCACGGAAACCAGTTAGCCTCTACTAATTGTAACTGATTAGAGATCCTGCGAGCATTTGGGACCAAGCTTCTTGAACAATATGAAGGATTATGATTCCAAACAAATGGAAACTTTGTGGGATACTGATTTGGTTCCACCTGGACAGGTTGATTCAAGCTTTTATTGTACGCACTAGCCAGTAGGTGGATACCACAGGGAGTATCTCATCCAATTTGGCTTTAGCTGCAGATGCAAACCCTCCCTAGACACAATAATTCCGAATAAATCATCCAACAGCACGCACTGTTATTACAAATATCAGTGTACTAACAAACTCCAACATGTTTTTCACATTAGCTGTATCGATGATATAACACAACCATCACCTTTAGCGACAATGAAAGCATGTAAACAGCATCTGGATACAAACCTGAAAAAAAGCAGCTTCTGGATGGTTGCAGTTGTAACATCTAACACTTCTGGTGCGAGGCAGACTAGGATCAGTTGCTGCATCCTTCAGGACATCTTTGGGTTCACCAACAGGCTTACGGATAACCCTTTTGTACACACAAGTATCAGTGGCAATCTCCTGTTCACATCAATGATTTAAAAACGGAATGGTCAGCAGAACTATGAGCAAGCTTGTTAATTGAATGTCAAATTTGAATGAAAAATGTATATTAAAATAAACAATGAGAAAAGCTTACACTTCACTGCACACAAAAGGGCATCTAGGGAAATAAGAAAACCTTAAAAATTAGTATGTGCTTCATATGTTCTGTAATAAACTTCAAAAGCATCAGCAAGGGCAGTACATGCCTTCATTGAAAAGCCATTCGGTTTCAAGCTGGCTCTGCTCCACCTTCATCCAGGGGCGAATACACCCCCTCAAAAAAAATCATGACTTTGGCTAAAATTCCACCATATATGCACCTTGTATGGTAACACAATTAGAAAGTTTATGCACCCACAAGGCAAATCCCCCCCCTCCCTTTTCAATTTATTGTAGGTTTGGTACTGCCTTCATCGAAAGGAGGATTCCTGGTACTGTTTCTTCAACTAATTTTAAATAGTTTCTCAACAATACATGCCCTCCAATCACCTAGGAATGATGCTACTACTACTATTGCAACAACAGAAAGGAAAGAGCAAAAAAAAAAAAAAGGAATGGTGCTACTCCATGCTGTAATGCAAAAGATATAAGAAGGATCAAAATAAAGCTCAAAAATAATGATAAACATGTGGTGACAAATAAAGCATCAGAATTGATCAGGATACTACTTTCTCGGCATGAAATTCTTCTTGGTCAAGGAACCCTCAAGCATCTCAGAACCTTGCAAACTAAGTATACAACAGACAATTTTATAGACATTTCAGCTTCCTTTTGACTAAGGAGTATTTCTTGAACATGGGTTAGGCTTGTATCACAGACACTGGTCACGCTATTAGGAGACCACAAACCAGAAAGGCTGTAAACACTACTCGATTAAAGCAGTATTTCGAGCCGAACTGATTTGTTTTTTTTTTATGTAACAGTTAAAGCAACGATGAGTCATCTGTGTAAGCTCAAGAAAGAAAGCACCAGCACTTCCAGTTCCAGCAGAACCAAAGGAGGTACCATCACAAACCAAAACTCAGCTGCAAGAAAGGCAATAGTGTGATTGCCAGCCTAAAACATTCACCGTGAATGAAGAAATCACAACAGAAACAATGTGCCACTTTTTGTTTCCAAAAAAAAAACAATGTGCTACCAGACCATATCTGCACCCATCCTTACACAACAGATCACTAAACCCAGCCTAAACCCACATGCTAAAGGGGATACTGTATGCTGTTCAAATAACCAACCTAACCCTCGCTCCCTAAGGGAACCTAGGGTTTCCCCGAATCAATAACAAAATCTGGGAAAAAGAATGGATAAATCTGAGGACGAACAAGGAATCCACCTCATGCTCGCACGATTGGCACGCGTAGAGGAGGGTGCGCGTCTCCTTGTCCTCCCGCGGGTACAGCATGTTGTTGCTGCGGCGAAAACAAAGCAAAGACAATGAAAAATATGAACCAAACCACCACAACTCCTATACCGAAGAGCAGAGAGTGAACACGAATGCCAAAACTTTCGTTGCTTTCACCATTCGCGGCAGAACTTGAGAGTGCTCATGGTGGCCTCGTCGCGTCCTGACTCTCTCGCCTTCCGCTGCTTGACTGTTTGCTCCCCCCACTCTCGGCTTTCTCCCTCCTGTTCCTTTTCACTCCGTGAATCCTGACAGGTGGGCCACGTAGACCCCACATGCCAGTGAAACATAGAAGAACGGATCTGGCCCCATCTGAGGCCGGACGAGTACACGCGTCGGACGATGGACGCTGCCGCACGAGGGCCACCTACCACGCCGCCGCACCGGATCCCGCTGACCCCTCTCCGCTCCTACTCCCCTGCGTCTGCTCGTCGTCTCCCCGCTCCGAACCCTAACTCCAATCCGGAACGGCCGAAAAAATTCGCGAAAATCGCTCACAATTTCGCTCCAAACTACTTCACGGTATCTCCTCCAGTCCGAATGCAACTCGTTTTCGATTTTTTATATTTTTGGAGGATTTTCTTTTATGCGGATTACGCCATGGCAGGGCGGTGATGCAATGATGCACATGCTAGTGGCCCCGGATGGGGGCGGAGGGGAGCTGCATCCGTACGGCGCGCCGCCGGCGGAGCAGGAGCTGGAGCTCCTCCGCGACAACGCCGATGACGGCCTCGAGGGCCACGTGCGGTACGTAGGCGCGCCCAAGAGCTTCTTCTTGTTGCTGTGCTTGTTGCAAATCGGTCGCGTTTATTAGTCGCCGTCGATGCGCTGGCGAAGGAATGGTCTCGCCTCTGCACGTTACTTGCTTACTTGCTGAGCAGTGACAGTCCCTTTGCTCCACTTCGGACTTCTTATTTTTATTACCCTTATTTTCTTGCTGCTTCTGTTTCAGAAATGGTTGTGGTTAAAGCCCGGTGTTGGATTATGTCATTCCTTTACTGTGATTTCATCAGGTGCCTAAGGTGCGGAATATCCGGCAATGCGACGCCCCATATGCGGCGTGGACCTGATGGCCCAAGAACTCTTTGCAATGCATGTGGCATTGCTTACAGGAAGGTAAAGCCGTGCTCTTTTGTTCTGAAGCAGTCATGACAGAGTTGTTTTTCATGTTGCTTGCTCCGCCACACTTGTTTTGCAATTGAATGTTGTGGGGCTCTCTTTATCAACTCTTGGAGATGTTATAGCTTCACATAGAGTTATTAACTTTATGATTCACAAGCACTATCTTTTCAATACTACTGTTGGTGCCTTAATTTGCACTAGGTGCCATGCACTGTAAGGACTATTTTATCTCGTATCAGTTGGAGGTTATGTATTGCTGTTTTTCTTGCGACCACAGGTTGCAACCTACAAGCAACCATAGCACTTCTAATGCAGAATGCCAGGTCATACTTTTTTTTTCTGCAGCGGCACAACTTCTTTCCAAAAGGAACTATTGATTCGTTGCCTTGACAATCATGAAATAATTGAATTACATGCCAAATTTTCTGACTTCGCCTCCTTGATTTGCATTATGCAGTGTTTTAGTCAGTCTATACCCCGCCCTGCCCCCTGAAAAACAGAGAATTCTTTTTTTGGCTGTTTTTGAGTAACTTTGGTGTAGCATGTTAGGATCGAACATATGGCACATGCTACATTGCTATTTGTAGCAACCATAAGAGACATCACGCTCATATGTCTCTTCCATTATGGCTAAGATTGTTGTTCTACTGGTCATTTTTCGCCTCATTGTGCCTTTACCTACTGCTCAAACATTTTATGATTTGTTTCCAGGGGAAAATGAGAAGAATGATAGAAGCTGAACCACCCATAGATGAGGCTTCACTTGCAAAGCTGGTTCCAGAGGTAGGCATGGAATTTGTGAGTGAGGAGAAGGCATACGAATTCTACAACAAATATGCTGGGCATGTTGGCTTTAGCGTTAGGAAAAGTACATCACATAAATCTTCGGAAAATATTACCAAAGTAAGAACTTTTGTGTGCTCAAGAGAAGGCTACAACAGGGATAAAAAATCACTGGAAGCAAAGAAGCCAAGATTGGATACACGAATCGGTTGCCCAGCGAGATTGATTATAAAAGTCACACCAGAGTGCAAGTATAGAGTAACTGATTTTAAAGCAGACCACAATCATCAGCTGGCCCCTCCTTCAACGATGCATATGTTAAGGTCGCAGAGGATATTGACAGAACTTCAGTCTGGAGAAGCAGAACTATCAGATGATTCTGTGGTGACACCAACAACAAAAGCAACCGGTGATCTTGTTGTTAGACAAGTCAGTTTCCTACGGAGTATCTCTCTCCTCCCAGCTGATTACAAGAATTATCTTCGTTCGAAACGTATGAAGGCCATGCAACCTGGTGATGGTGGAGCAATACTGAAATATTTACAGACAATGCAAATGGATAACCCCTCGTTCTATTACACTATGCAAATCGATGAGGATGACAAACTGACCAACTTCTTTTGGGCAGACCAAAAATCTAGAGATGACTTCAACTACTTCAGTGATGTGCTCTGCTTAGACACTACATACAAAATAAATGGATATGGTAGACCACTTGCGTTATTCCTTGGTGTGAATCACCATAAACAAACAATTATTTTTGGCGCAGCTATGCTTTATGATGAATCATTTGAATCATACAAGTGGCTTTTTGAGAGTTTTAAGATCGCTATGCATGGAAAACAGCCTGCAGTAGCTTTGATAGATCAATCTATTCCATTGAGTAGTGCAATGGCAGCCGCCTGGCCAAGTACCACTCAACGAATTTGTGCTTGGCATGTGTATCAGAATTCTCTTAAACACCTCAATCATGTTTTCCAGGGTTCAAAGACATTCGCAAAGGACTTTAGCAAATGTGTCTTTAGCTATGAGGATGAAGATGAATTCGTGTTTTCATGGAGAAGTATGCTGGAAAAGTATGATCTTAGACATAATGAATGGTTGTCTAAAGTGTTTGGTGAGAAGGAACAGTGGGCCTTGGCATATGATAGACATATATTTTGTGCTGACATCATAAGTGCACTTCAAGCCGAGAGTTTCAGTAGTATTTTGAAGAAATTCTTGAGTCCTCAACTGGAGCTGCTGTCCTTCTTCAAGCACTATGAAAGAGCAGTGGATGAACATCGTTATGCTGAGCTGCAAGCTGACTTCCAAGCTAGTCAGAGTTATCCAAGAATACCCCCAGCCAAGATGTTAAAGCAAACTGCTCATACATATACCCCAGTGGTGTTTGAGATCTTTCGCAAAGAGTTTGAGCTATTCATGGACTCTGTGTTATTCAGTTGTGGGGAGGCTGGGACGACATCTGAGTACAAGGTTGCTTCATCTGAGAAACCCAAGGAACACTTTGTTCGATTTGATTCAAGCGATTGCTCCTGTCTGTGTACTTGTAGGAAGTTTGAGTTTATGGGTATCCCATGCTGTCACATATTGAAGGTGCTAGATTACAGAAATATCAAAGAGCTGCCGCAAAAATATCTGTTGAAGCGATGGAGAAGAACTGCCAAATCTGCAAATGAAGACAATGAAGGCAATGCAACAAATGGCAATGGGTCATCATTGAATGTCCCTGCTCCTCCTGCAAATCACCATGGGCTTCAGAGCTTCAGTGCAATGATTCAAGTAAGTAGCTTCCGATACTTGGCTGTACAAAGTGTTTTCCCTGTATTTATTCTGGCTGATGTCTTCTTTTAATGCAGGATGCTTCTGTTTCTAATATGCATTAGAGTTCATCTCATAGAAGCTCTTAATGCAGGTATTACAACTCGTTTCAGTAATTTCCTAGTATCTTTTATGCTTGATATGAATTTCCGTATGTTCTTCTAGAAAGGCATTCTAAACATTTTGATCAAACAGTTTCGTATGCTTTCGGTTCTCTTGGCTGACTCATCAAGTTGCTTGAATCACGATGCAGGTTTAATGCCAACAATTGTGTTTACCTTGTAACACTCCAAAAACATTGGCCATTGAAGCATTGGATCGACCACCATCAAGCACTCATGCCTTTACGGTGTAAGACTCCGCATCGTTGGCCATTGAAGCATTGGTTAGGCCGCCGTCAACCGCCCTTGAATAAGTTGGGCAACCTGTACATTGTTCAGCCGTAGGAGATTTCAGTTACTGAGGCACCGATCCTTTAGTATAGACTGTAGAGTAGATTTTAGTTTTAACTTTGAAAGCGCGATGCCTGTATTGCGCTGCAAATAATTCAGAAATTTTGTGCGTGCCTAATAACTGGTAGCCCATTTATTAGGAGCAAAAATGCAATTCAGGCACTTGTACTTGTACAGACCGTTGTTGTACTATGGTGGAGAAGAGGATGCGTCTGGAACCTGTGCGCAGGCAGGCTGGCCCTGTGGCCGGCCTGTGCAGAGCAAGCAGACCCACCCCCCTCATGCATGATGCCGGAGTTGAGGACAGTTTCAGTTAGCCCTTGTTCAGTTCGCGAAATTTGTGGCGAAATGTTACTGTAACACTTTCGTTGTTATTTGACAAACTTTGTCCAAACATGACCCAACTAGACTCAAAAGATTCGTCTCGACATGAGCAGACCAAAAGTACAATTAGTTATTTTTTTATCTATATTTATTGCTCCATGCATGCGTCTAAAGATTCGATGTGGCAGGTACTATGCAAAATATTTTGAGTGATTTTGCGAACTTAACGTGGCCTTAGATTCAGATCTGGGGGCTTCATTTCGTTGGCCTGCGGCTGAGCTGGACGGCTCGTGCGCTGAAGCGTTGGGGGTAAGCCAGAGCAGCCTTGTGGTATGCTACTATGCTTGCTATATCTGGTTCGGAAGGTGGTGTTGCAGTCTCCTGGTCCATGATTGTGTATGCCACATTTGCATTGCATTGCAACAACTTGCACATGACATCCGTACATCGCATCATTATCTCAGGTTCCGTTGTGTCAGCAGCTTGTGTCCCATGATTAGCCAAATCAAAGAGCTCCTGTTATCTTGTCAAATAATAAAGAGAGAGAGAGAGAGCTCTTGTTATCCCCTCCCTTGTGTGCCGAAGGAGAACCTTGGGCTGGCGTTGGCAGTTACCATACCCCTTGTTTGACTGTGGGCTCTGCTCGTTTGAACGTATAAGCCATACTTTGGCTTAATCTCTCTTGTAGGACACTATGAAAATAGTCAAAATCAGCCATTTTAAGACCTTGTTCAGTTCGCGAAATATTTGGCGAAAAGTTACTGTAGTACTTTCGTCGTTATTTGACAAACTTTGTCCAAACATGACCTAACTAGACTCAAAAGATTCGTCTCGACATGAGCAGACTAAAAGTACAATTAGTTATTTTTTTTACCTACATTTAATGCTTCATGCATGCGTCTAAAACGGGTACTGCGCAAAATATTTGGGGACATTTCGCGAACTGAACGTGGCCTAAGCTTATTTCAGCACTTTGTGATGCGGACGGACGGATGCGCGGTGTGGCAGGGTGACGAGCACTCGTGATCCTGCGGACGGACTGCGGTGCAGGCACTCACTGTCACTGGCCTGTCCTCTTCCTCTTCCTCTCCTCGATCGGTCGGTTTCGGTTGGATTGGAGCCAAGAAGAAGAGCTCACCAGTCGATCAGGAGGAAAAGATGGTTGGGTGGGCTGGTGGTCCATGATGCCCTGGGTGATGCTTATATTCGTGCAGTGCCTCCCAGGGTGATGGCTTGCGTCCTGCCTAATTCTCTTTCATTATTTCATTTGATTTGAAGATGCTGAAAGGGGAGACAGTGACAACAACTAGGTGCGTGTGCGTGCGTGACGTCTCCCCCCTGTCGCTCACTCGCTCGTCTCCGTCCAGCCCTGCCCTATGTATTCCTCGCGTGTACTGTAACCCTTTGGAAGACGATGGGGCGACGCCTAGCGCTAGACATCGGTGAGTCGGTGGCCAACCTTTGAAAAGGTGCCTAGAACGATGGACCGCGGGCGCACTCGGGACGGAAGGGTCCGGCCCCCCTCCGCTCCCTCGTGCAGTGCAGTGTAGTGTTGCGAGCCACCGACAAGGCTGCTGCGCCTGCACTGCACCGGCACCGACCACTCGGCCAGTGCACTGGAGGCCGGCGGCGGAGAGGTCACAGCAGCGCAGAGATTGCCCTGCGCCCACGCCAGCGCCACGCACCGGACACGGCGCATGCGCATGCGCATGTGACGCCAACCTGCGCGCGGCCGCCCGCCCTCGATCGGCTTTTCACCGCCCCGCTAGCTACTATACCACGCGGCCCGCTGGTTGGAGTTGGAGTTGGACCCGTCCGTCCACATGCTGTGTGTGGGCTAGCTCATCGGCGTCAGCTAGCACTCCGCCTTCTTCTGCATGCGGCTGCCTTTGCGGCGGCCGGCGTGCGTCACGCGCCTCGGAAGCTGGCCTCAGCCGTCCGCGCCCGTCCAAAGCTCCATGATTTCCTCTCCCCCCGGCCCCTGCTCTGTTTGTCCGCCCTTTCTGTGGTAAAATCCTGTTACGAAGAATGACCACTCTGTGCATCATCATTATCATTATTAAGAACTCGCTACTGTTAAGCTCGCTTGTACAACGAGTACATTCACATTGGCAGTAGGGAGAAAAGATTCATGCCGTGTGCAGTCAGTCAGTCACATGCTCGAGCCTTTCCGTTCCTCGGTCGACAAGGGACCAGAAGGTGCCCCGTCTGTCTCGCACCTTCAGGCTAGGCTGCACTGATTCGCAACGAGGAGCCCTCATCAGCCACCACCACCACCAGTCCACTGCTGCACTGATTCGCCGATGAATGAAGCTGCAGGGGGCACCTGGCACACTGTGCTACTACAAACAGCGTCCTCTAGTGGGGAAAAAACCAGGGTCAACAAAGACAGACAGACAGACAGAAAGAAAGAAAGGCCGTTGCCAACGTCCCGGTGGTTGCTCGGTCCTCGTCGCCGGCGATTGAAAACAAGCGCCGGGTCTCGTCACCGGCTCCGGCTCACCTCCCCCGCTACCTTTCTGCTCCGGGTCTATCGTCACCTGACGCGATTTTTCATATATATATATATTCAGTGGCTCCATGCCATAACCTACTAATTGCGCTCTGCTTTTCCTTTTGTGAATTGTGTTGTGAGCGCACACACACACACACACATATATATATATATATATATATATATATATATATATATATATATATATATATATATAAACGGCGTGATGTGTAATATAATCAGCTGCTGGGCCTGCAGATCTCGATCGGCTCGTCTCTTTCGCGCCAAGAAGCGGCCAGAGAGATGGAGCAAAGCCACGCGGTTAACCAGGACTTGTCTGCGTTCTCGATCTCTCCGAGTCTGACGAAGCTTTAAAGTCAGGCGCGCCATTAATTAGGACTTGGCTCCAAAGCAACCTCATCACGGGGACGATAGACGACGAGACGACGTCTGATAATCACTACATGTACTGTACTCCGTATGTGATATGCTGCTAATCGTGATTTGTCAGGAGCCATTTTCAGGGGTTCATCATGCCGTCTGCGATTGCACGGCTCCGTTTTCCCCGGCCCCGGCGATTCCGCGACGGGTTACCTAATACTAGAATTTAAATTTTACTGCTAGTAGTTCTCAGCCAGTTTTCGAAGGAATATATTCGGACCATGAAGAACCAGTACAGTGTAGAGACGAGTTTTGGATCCAATTTGTTTTTGCAGTATACAAATTCTGAAGACTTATTAGCTCGATCCCATCATACACCTCCAAAACTGCTGCTTTATATATACATCATTGCGCTTCTGTTATCACCACGTAGAAAAGTGATAGATTTGCTAATTTGTACGGAGCACTACTGGCCACTAGAAAGGCTAGCTCGAGATTATCCGGACAGATGCATTATGCGCTCGTAGATGGCCCCAAACTGCCCGGGAGATCGAGCAACACGTATGCCTCCACCCCTGTCATCTCTGACAGAGAAACGAGAGCATGTCTGAGTGACAGTTAACAGAGATCCTCTGACGGGCGCGAATCTCGAGGCTAATAAGCGCGGGGAGGTTAATCAATCAATTCCTAGCTCATTCTTTTAAAAAAATTATCGATCGATCAATCAAATCTCAGGAGGGAAAGGAAAGGGTGGGGGAGGGAGATCAGACAAATGGCCTCATGCTTTGCAGGGCAGGAGTACAAAGCAAGACACTTCTGAGACCTGGCCACCAGCAAGTTCCCTATTAAAAAAAAAACCGTGTAAAATGCGCACTCTGCTGGTCACCCTCCATCTTGTCCGAGTGTCGGCTGGTTAATCTGTCAAGTGTCAACTAAGGAAAAGGAATTACAGTTGCAAATGATGATGCCATGCAAATCACACGTCTGCATATTTGCAAATACATCAGATTTTAGGCGCCTAGATGTAAATATGCGTGTATTTTTCTAGAATTCTAGGGGTACATCCGTACAGAAGTCAAATACGTACCAGAGAAGCTAGCTGTCCGGTAGAAGCAGAGTAGAGTACGGTCTTGTTTAGTTCCGAGAAATATTTGGAATTTGCTCTGTAGCACTTTCGTTGTTATTTGACAAACTTTATTCAAACATGGACCAACTAGACTCAAAAGATTCGTCTCGACATATAGATACTAAAAGTACAATCAGTTATTTTTTTTACCTACATTTAATGTTCCATGCATGCAGCTAAAGATTGATGTGACGAGGAATCTAGAAATATTTGGGGGAAGTTGATGAAACTAAACAAGGCCTACAGTATAATGCAGCAGGGTACAGTATTTGACAGGGCTATTTGAGAAGCTGCCAATCAGAAAGGCCTGACTGACTTGGCATGCGGGGTGCATGAATGCAGTGGAAGCAGACTGCTCAGCTGTACTAAAGAATGTCTTAGCCCTTACTAATCTGTATCATTAGCAGTGATGCATGTTCAAAGTGCATTCTATAGTAGTATTTTGCTTGTCCTGTTGACCTTTTTACTGTGGGCTGTCGTGTTCTCAACTCCAACAGGTGGTGTGTATGTGTATTTATCTGTTGGTTGTTTTTGTTTATTTGGTTGCTTGTTTGGAATCATCTGCCAATGCAATGCGTGGAGAGGTGCGCCACCACATTTTAAGACTGTCCGCACTCATCATCCTCTAAAAAGAATATTCTATCCTAGTCATCAAGATTCTCTCCTCTATATCACTTTCTTCCGCACTCATTCATACTCTATATCTCATACTCTATACTCTCCCATCAACATCTCTCACTAATCATCTTTTATAAATTTTATCTAAATATATTCATGTGAGATCTTATTTTGAAGGATTTATTATAACAAATTTAATGGTGCAATCGGAATTTAATTTGGTGTTTTGATTCGTGAGTTATACTATTTTTTAACTAGTTTACACAGTAGGGCCCACTGTCACATCTCTCCTCTACCTCTTCCACCCTCCGTTACATTTAGAGGCACGCGCCGGCGCATGCATGGTGTAGCGTACTGCGGTGCACACCTTTTCTACGGTAAAAGCTCCTGCAGTTTGTTTTAGCGCACAACGGTGCAAATAGTCTAAATGGCGACAGATGTACTACAGTTTGAACCTTTTGTTCTTGAGAAACTTAACCTCGTGAAGAACACCATGCATGACCACCTATTTTAATCATGGAAGAAACAAGGTTAAAATATTGTACATATAAATGTGCATTATTTTTACTTTTGAGTAATTGATCTATAATTGTTTAGGGCCACTTTAGTAGAGCTTTATTTCTTGATTTTTGAGCTTCACTTCTTAATTCTCCGAATGAGTGATTTCTGGTGGAGAATGGGAATCAATTCTGAAATGACTCCTATGTCAAATAAATGGGGATTAGCGAGAAATGCTAGAGAGGCGAGTTTTTTAAGCACTCAACTTAGAGCGTAAATGGAGAATTGTTAGCTCCCCACCAAAATCTAGTTGCGTTGGCATGGTTTTATGAAAGCTGAAAGTGAAACCAAGGTTGCGAGCTGTGCCAAAGAGACCCTAGCAAGTCCAGTGAAACTGAGTACATACTAGCATCATAATGGCATATACGGAGTAAAATTTAGGAGAAAATAAAAACTCTTGATACATACTAGCATCATATGGCACATATGGAGTAAAATTTAGGAGAAGATAAAAACTCTAATTTGCACTATCATGAGTTCATAATTGCACTTTTGTTTGATTTGGTTTTGTTGATCCGTCCGTACACGAGTAATGAATTCATCATTGCAGTTCAACAATGCTTGTTAACAAGACACCAAGTTCTAGTACTCGGCAGGTAATCAACCCAAATCCTCGTGTTTCACCTACTCTGCAGGCAGAAGAAAAATACTATATGAAAAGGTGGTGAAACATTGCAATCTCATGAGTGATGAGTACCTAGATCAAGCCCGCACTTGCACTGTTTTATGGAATTGTTGTGCGGTACCGGCGCTTTTATTTATGCATCACGTCGGTACAAATCATTGTGACGCCAGCGCCACAACACAATCACTGTAGAAATGTCGGTTTCCATACCCACTCGTTGCGTGGCCATTTTGCTTAATGATTTATCTTATGTAATTACACGTCACATTCTTCTCCAATCCATTGAAACCTGACAGATATTCACATTAAGTGGTTTATGTTATGATTTGTTAGTAATTACATCGGATAAATCATTAAACAAAATGACCACTGCTACGAGGGACCATCCACTGTAACGTGTAGGTTACTTCGACGATACACTTATGTTTTTTTTTTTTTTACAACAGACGATACGTGGGCAGATTATGGTGGACTGTTCCGTTTGGGTATTTTCTTATTTTGAACACAGTAGGCACCTCTTCCGTCTAATTTGTTTTTACAACTTTCATTGAACAAAGCCAAAGTAATAAATGGATAAATCAGAGTTTGTTAGAATTCTTGAGACAGAATCTAGTGACCTGAGGTGAAAGAGACTGCGTCGGGTGACCTGTGAGCTTAATGTGCCAACTACCCGGCGTCGTCTTCTTCAGCTCGTACCACTATTACCCTTGTCTCAGCTTTTCCGTTCCCCAGCCTGTTCATATTATTCCAAACAGTACAAAAGTAAAAATTACCAAGCGCATGTTAGTGGAGATAAATAAATTAATTTTGATTTGTGAACTAGAGCTTTGGATTTGTGCTGTTTTTTTTTCTAGGGGTGACATGAACACGTTTGCCACTGGACAAACAACACTGCTTGGATTGGATTTCAGAATTGTTTAAGTTGTTTTCACCGACAAGGGAGATGGGAAATTGGCATTGGAGTTGCATCACCAAGATTTGATATTCACTGGCTTCCTCAAAAACTATTGTTAAGCCTCCGTACGACTTGTACATGCAATTATATTTTTTTCCTCTCCTTGGTCCACTCATTTTCTCCTCAACAGTCAGTCAACAGCAATGCTTAGATTTTTGGGAATTTTGTTTATAAAAACTAGGAAAGGACTGTAGGAGAAGATGCTATAAAAGAAGTTTGGAAAAATCAATTATTCTTCGACTGTTGATGCTAGGTTAGCCTAAGCTATACTCCCTCCGTATCACAATTAGAGTTCGTTTTGAACAACGACACGGTCTCCAAAGCGTAACTTTGACCACTTATTTCTTTAAAAATATTTGTTATAAAGTGGTATATATATACTTTTATGAAAGTACTTTTCAAGATACATTTATTTATATGATTTTTACATTTCTAAACTCAATAATTTAAAAGTTATTCATGATTTATATTCCCAATGTTTGACCGAAACCTTTTTCAAAACGAACTCTAATTGTGATAGGGAGGGGTATTTGGAAGGGGGAAAGGGCGTATCACTGTTGAGCTCTTTGGGCCTACTAGTCTGTTCTAGAACAATCATTCGCATGATGAATTTCGTGTTAGATGGCTAGTTTAATTTACACGCCCCTCCAAAAAAAAAAGAATGATGAAGTAAATTTATCCTCATGAGCCGATAGGTTTTTTTTTTTGAGCATCTCACACCTGACAGGAACTAATGTCACTATTCTTTTAGTGGTAGTTGAGACGTTCATAAAAAAGTTAAAAACAACTATGATCACGTCATCATTATCAAAATCAAAATCTATTGGTTTAGCGTCTTCATGGGATAGATGAATGTACATGCGTTTATGCGAGCATCTACACACGTATAGTAGCTTTAGGAGAAAAGTAACTTGTTTATTTTTACACCTTAAAAAAAATTGCACTGTTGTTCAGTGTACATGTTATATCACTACTACACAACAGGGATATTGTAACACTTTTATGTAACATATTCATTAATGTGTTCCAGCAAAATTTCATAGTAACACAAAATAGTGTGTTACAGACTTCGGTTGTAACACAAAATACTTTTTCTAAAAAAAGGTGTTACTGACAACAATTATAGTAACACAAAATTAATGTTACAAAAAAAATATTACAAAAGTGTACTATGTTGTAACACATAAGTGGAACACATATAAAATGTGTAACAAATATATGACCCTAGTAACACAAAATAATGTTTCAGTTCAAGTGTTACAAAAGAAAATACATGTAGACCTTCCTATTTATAGGCAACACATCACATATATCTCTCATCAAGGTTGTTAGACAATCACATCATGGTCATTACATGAGAACCATTAGCATTGAGTAGCCGATTCAAAAGGTCAGTTCGATGCTAGAGTATGTTGTTAATTTATTAGGCTGAGATCAAGAGATGCACTAGACGGAGCTATATCATAAGAAGAACAGGTACAATGGAGAAGAAAAAATAAAATACAAAAATGTAAAATTTAATGGAAGTAATATAGATATCTTTTTTACTTTGTTGTATGAACACACTCACCTACCACCATATGGGTTCATAAAAAATTTTCTCTTTTTGGTCGACATAAAAAAAATTTATAGTTGATAACTTTTTAATTTGAAGTCATCTTGTCATGCAAAACTGCGTCTGAATTTTAAAAATTTAAAATTTGAAGTTTTCAAAAGACCTCGGATGGAGAAATAACCAAAATGAAACTTGTAGATCTTGAAAAGTTATGAAACTTTGTAGTTGACAATTTTTTTAATTTGAAATCATATTATCATGCAAAACTACATTTGAATTTAAAAATTTTGAGATTCGAATTTTTGAAATACCTCGGATGGAAAAACGGCCAGAATGAAAGTCGTAGACCTCGAAAAGTTATGAAACTTTGTAGTTGATAATGTTTTAATTTGAAATCATCTAGTTAATGAAAACTACATTTGAAATTTCTGAAATTTGAAATTCAAATTTTGTAAATGACCTTGGATGGAGAAACTTCCTAAATAAAAAGTGTAGATCTCAAAAAGTTACGAAACTTTGTAGTTAACAACTTTTTGATTTGAATTCGTTTAGAGCCTTAAACAAGCAATTTACACGCGGTTTAGTATAATATGAGGGTAACTGAAATAGAATATAGACACAAGTGTCAAATGGGTGGAGTGGTAGTGGAGGTTATGCGTGCGCGTGTGAGAGGTGATGGGGTGGTGTGGCTGGTTGGTGGGTCCCTCCCATGATAATTTTTTTCCTAATTTTTTGAATTTTTGTGTTCGGATTTTGTTGAATATTCCATGATAAATTATGTTCCTATGTCCCATATTATGCGTTACTTTAATGTAGAAGTGTTACTAGAACTAAAAAGAGTGTTACAACAAATAATCATTATAACACTTGGCAAGTGATCCAGTGGATAAAGAAATGTGTTACAAACCATGTATTGTACCATAATATGAAGTGTTACTAAAGTAAAAAGTGTTACAACAAAAATTATTGTAACACAAAAAAATGTTCCTGTAGAGGAGTAAATGTGTTACAATAAACCACCCTATAGTAACATGGCCAATAGGAACACAGACAAAAATATGTTACTAAGAGAGCTAGTAACACGTTTTCTAACCTACAGTAACACAACTTGGTGTTACTATAGCCCTGCGTTGTAGTAGTGTATGTGTTTTAGAATGTTTGTGAATATCATTGAAAATAAACATGAAAAACAAGAACTGCAGAAAGGGAAAACTACAGGGGTTAGTAGGCTAAGAAAAAAGTTATTATGGATATCAAATAAATTTAACAACCCAGTAGTACTATAAAGGTTTAAGATAACTCTCATGAAATCACCTAGTAGTACTATAAAAGCTTATAACTAAAGCATAATTAATGTAGCATAAACTACCAATGCTTCCAGTTCACTCGGTGCACGGCACATTTCATTATTGATTGCATCATCATCATCATCGATAGAGATGTCAAGCAAATGTGGAATCTGCTAATTTCAAATTTGGCGACCTACATTTCTTGACCAATAATACAAATTTACACATTTATAGCTTAAGTAAATTCTTTTATAATACTTATTTAACCATAGCAATAATATATGTACCACCAGTGATTCTTGTTAACTTTTTTATATTATCAAATGTGGTCCGTCTCAAATAGAGATCCCTCCAACAAGCTTCAAAAACCAGGCCTACATCTTTCTCCTGGAGCTGGAGGGGCAAAATGGTAAGCGCTGCAGTCCTCTTGATGCCGTTGCCGTTATATCCTCAAAAAGGAACCAAAAGTAGCTGCCCTTCAGCTCCAGCTACATTCTTTTGTCCGTATTCCAGCCTCAGAAAAGAGCTTAATCACACACGCACTTTAACCAAACCTCCAAAATTAAGCCAGTAATCTCTCTCAAATACCCCCAATTTTTTTTTCTTTATTTTAGCTTCTCCGTTCCTCTGCAGCAGCCACCAGTGAGGCGAGTAGAGTCCACCACCACCACCACCACCAAACACGCAGAGTGGCTCTCTAGTCCTCTCTTCTTCCACTCCGCTCTTCCCCCCGTCGCACGCACGCGCGCTCGTCGGATTCGGCCGCGTGCCGGCGAGATCCGGGCCGCCGTAGAACGGTCCGGCAGACGCCGCCGACGCCGCAAGCCGCGATCTTGTCGCAGCTGGAGCTGCATTGGCGCCCCACGCGGCCGTTCCGGCCTTTCTTGAGAGGTTGCGGCGGGGGGAGGAGCTCGCGTCCGGGATCCGCCAGATCCGAGCCCGCCGGCGGCGGCAGCAGTGGTGGGGGCCGCCATGGAGGCCGACGCGCCGCTCGACTTCGCGCTCTTCCAGCTCTCCCCTCGGCGTCAGCGGTGAGAAAGAGAGGCTAGGAAGGAAAATTCCATCCATTCGTTGCGTTCTTGTCGTTCTTGTGCGCTAAATGCGGCCCCTTCTGCTCTCCGCGCAGGTGCGAGCTGGTGGTGTGCGGCAATGGGCGGACGGAGAAGATCGCGTCAGGGTCGGTGAAGCCGTTCGTGGCGCACCTACGGGCTGCGGAGGAGCAAGCGTCGGCGCAGCCACCGCCGCCGGCCATCCGGCTGCAGCTGGAGCGGCCCGCCCCGTGGTTTAGCAAGAGCACCCTTGAGAGGTCTGCTGATTGTGGCTTCTCCGGCGGTTCATGGGTTGGGGGTGCCGAAAAGATTGGGTTTTGATGGATGTTTGGTTGGCCTGTGCCTCCAGGTTCGTGCGCTTCGTGAGCACGCCGGAGGTCTTGGAGTTGGCGAACACCTATGATCTGGAGATGTCGCAGCTGGAAGGGGCCAGGAAGATTTACGCGCAGGGAGTAAGTGCCAAGCAATTGTTTCAGATGCCGGAGCGTTTTTTGCCTCCTGTTTCTTGATGTAGCTGTTGCCTAAAATTTCTGTACCTTGTTCAGGGTACTGGAGATCCTACTTCAGGTGGAGCTGGTATGTAGGATGATTACGTTTAGTGTTTGGATTGTCCTTCCGTTGTCAATTGGGGTTTGAATATGTTTAGCTTAGATCATCTATGTTCATACCTAATAATGTTTCTCTGCACTTTTTTATTTTAGGAAATTTAGTCCATGTTAGCTTGAGTGACACTGAAATTTCAAATTTCTAATTGATGATAAAATCAGAAGAAAAGAAGGAAAATATAGATGGGAATATAACTGGGATAATTGATCCCCGTGGAATGTTAGGAGCTCTTGACTATGAAAGAATGCATCGGATAACACCAAACCTTGCATTGGAAGCAATCTATGTCTAATTTAGGAAAGGCATAAATGCTGCACTTAATTGCTAACTGTTTCTGGGGTTAATGAATATTGATATCATGTCACATTGTTAGTATGATCTTGCATACCTTCTGTTTCTGAATCTAGTTTATGTAATCTCTGGCCATGCTTATTGGCAGCTGAAAATGTTACAGTGTCAGCAGCAGCGGCGGCGGCGGCAGATATTACAAAGTAAGCCCCTTTGTCATGTCTGTTCTTATTCAATTGTTTCTTCTTTTCCACATAACTTGATTTATCTGAGTCTAGCATGACCTATCAAATCAGTTTGTTGTTACATCATAAGACATGCTGTGTGTTGTTCTTGTTAGGTCTGCTGCCCATTTATGGCTGTTGCACTCTTGTGTTTTGTAATTTAATAGTTGCCAATTTATGAGTTCAATTCTTGTGCAGGAAAGAACTTCTTAGGGCAATCGATGTGCGTCTAAGCGCCCTTAAACAAGATCTGGCCGCAGCTTGTTCTCGAGCATCCTCTGCTGGGTTCAATTCAAACAGTGTGTCTGAGCTTCTTCTTTTTGCTAACCATTTTGGTGCCAGCCGGCTGAGGTAACGCTTAACTGCCAGTCTCATAAGTATTTTTGTACCTGAATGGCTGAATGAAGTTAATAATCATATACGAACCCAATCTTGTAATGCAACACAAGTACACATCACCACATTTTGGTTCCTCTAAGAGTTGATGGAATGTTAAAGAAGCTGCAAGTTTTGCATAATTTATATCCTGTAACATAAGCAGTAATGTTGTGTACAAGTTACTCATTTTCTAGGTTATGTGAAGTAGGGATGTCTCATTTAGGATATGTACAACCTCTAGTTGCATAGCAAAGGATAATTTAGTTTTACAGCTTCCTTGTATTTAGAAATTTGAAAGCCATTACATCGCGTGGTAAATTTTACATGATTAATTTATAAACAGTATGACATAATTAAGAAAGTAATAGTCTAGATTTGGGGAGATGTAAAGCATAAACTTAGAAAAATTACAATTGCATTTTGGGAAAGTGGGGAAGTTTGCATGGAGAGGCAGTTCTTTAATTGGGAATGCCAATCTGCTGTGAAATCTGTTGAATCTCTGTAGGCCGTCGATCCATTGTTACACTGCTGGTTGCGATGGCAACACTGAAGTTATTCATTGCCCACTTTGCTTTATTTTTTCCCTTTATTGTTTTTCCTGTTTGAGTCACATTTGGACATGTATAACAACTTAAACTTGTTATGTTCAGCGAAGCATGCACGAAATTCATGTCACTTTGCCATCGGCGTCCTGACATCAGTCCTCAAACTGCACGACCAGCAGTTTTATCACACTGGAAGGTCTTTGACGATGGGAATGTCCGTGGTTCTTCCAGTTCAGACATGTCTATAGATGAGCCACAAGTTGATCTTGGTGAATCCAACAACAAATCTACAATCAGTGGAAGTGGCTCTCAGGCCCACAGACTAAGCAATAGCCAAGGTTTAGAAGCTTCTGCAGAACAGCAACCCAAGCCGACCATCCAACAGTCAGTTGATAAACAAGAAGCAGAAACTGATGGATCTCCTGCACCCGCTGTAGGAGGGCTTTCAAGACGGCTGAGTGTGAAGGACAGAATAAACATGTTTGAGAGCCAGAAAAAGGAGCAGACTCCAAGTTCTGGTAACAGCAACTCAGCAGGTACTGGTAGGGTAGTTCCAGGGAAAGGTGAGCACCGTAGGGTTCCTTCTGGCGCCTCCATGGAGAAGTTAGTTAGAAGGTGGAGCAGTGTTAGCGACATGAGCATTGATCTCAGCAACAATGAGAGTGGTAACTTAAATGACAAAAAGGATAATGGAACTCCTGTCGGGACTCCAACATCTACTGATTTGGAGGCCAACTCTAAAGTAGGAGCTAACGAGGACTCTAATGGACAGAAGGATTCAGTCACATCACACTCTTGGCCTTGCCAAAAGGATAATGTACCAATGGATCCGGCCACCACAGATCTGTGCCCACCCTCAACTTTAAGTAATACACTTGCTCCTCATAAAGAGAGTATATATGGTGATGGTGCAGAAAACGACATGGTTATAAACTCTAGCATTGAGAGTGAGTCATCCTTTGGGAAAGAACCCGGGGTTATTCAAGGACACACAAGGATGTCAAATCATGCTACATCAAATGTTTCCACTCGAAACCGTCTAAAATCTTCTGTAAAGCCAGTTGAGGAAGCCTTGCTGAAAAATAAGGATATTTTAACTAGCGCATCGTCAGAGGAGCATGTCCGCATGATAGATAAGGAAATCACAGCTGTTGCTCATGAAGTACCAGTTGCAAGCGAGCAGATTCCCCAGAATGATGTTAGAGGACTCCATACAAAAGATATTCACACTGAGGCAGAAGCGACTGGAAGGAAGGATCGGCCTTCACGATCATTTGGAAAGGTATCCGGTGGTGTTAATCCTAAACCAAAAGTCTCATCCAATTCCCGAGCTAATGTTAAAGGCTCATCTGGTAGGGATGGGATTACCTCTACAGAAACTGAGTTCCGTGACATTAGTTTGCAGCGGAATCGTCTACCACGGAAGGCAGAGGATGTAGGGAGAAAGGTTACAGCTGGTTCTGATTCAGATTGTTCTGGTCGTCAGGGAACAAATTTGAGCAGGCAATCATCCATTACCGATCAGGAACTAAACTTGCAGGCTAGAGTGACGAGACCAGGAAAAGGGAACCAAGATCGGCATGGTGAATTGCAAATGAAGGCCAATGAGTTGGAGAAATTATTTGCTGAACACAAGTTAACATCATCCCGACGAGGCAAACCTACAGATGTGCAGGTTGATAGCACACCTATGTCGAGTGAGGTAAATACGACAACGGTTTTTCATGAGACAATTCATACAAAACAAGTTGTAAAGGAGAGTATAACAACCAATGATTTTGATGCCGGTGAGCTTCTGAAGATGGTGAATAATCAAGGATTTAACATTAGCACACCACAAAAACTTGGCATTCTAAGTTTAGAAGAGTCGAGAGGGAAGTTTTATGAGCATTATATGCAGAAGAGGGATGCAAAACTGAAGGAAGACTGGAAACTGCAGAGAGAGGAGAAGGAAGCAATGTTAAAGGCTATGCATGAGAGCCTAGAACGGAGCAAGGCCGAGATGCTAGCTAAATTCTCTCGGTCTGCAGATGTCCCTGACTCAACTTATGTTTCTCATTGTTCTCAGAAGATTCCTCCGCGATCAGCAAGAAAAAATAAGGATCAGGTATTGAATTATATTTAATTTAATGCACCTAAATTAAAGATTTGTTTGTAACTGGAAATTTAATACACCTTGTGTGCATAACTATGTGATTTTCTCTTTACTTCAAACGTTGCTTTGATGTTCTTTGATCTAGAAAAGTAATTTTTTACAAAGTATTCGTGCAAATGATTCACTATTTAAGTGCAATATGCAAATCTAGAATCTTATAGTTACATTCAGCGTTGTGGAGTACTGGAATAATGCAGAATATGGAGGTTACTTTCTTGCATTTAATATTCTTTGCCATTTGCAGGGCGTTGACTCATTCATGGTTGAAGAGGAACTGAATAGTGACTACCTATCTGGTGACGGTTCTTCCAGGAGTGCTGATTCCAGGAAGCATTTTTCAAATAAAGTTGCTTCCACCCAAAAGGCATCTGCTGGTCCTATCCATAAGCGTTCATCAAGGACTGCAAGCTCTGGTTATGCTAATCGCAGGAATGCACCAGAAAATCCTCTCGCACAGTCTGTCCCCAGTTTCTCTGACTTACGAAAAGAAAATACAAAGCCTTCACCTGGACTCAGTAGAGCGACTGCAAGAGTTCAGCAAAAGTCTTTTGCCCGTAGCAAGAGCATTATTGAAGAGTCAAAGAGTATAGTGAAAGAAGATCAATCGAGGAGGTCACAATCTATGAGGAAGAGCCAAATTCCTGATGAGTTGAAGGACATTTCATCAGGGAATGAGGATGTTTGCAATTGGGTTCCCTCAAGAATTTCCAAGAATCAATCAGAAGGAGCTCTTTCTTACAGTGCCCGTAGAACGGGTCCACCAAAGCCTTTTCTTAGGAAAGGCAATGGGACTCACCCTGTTATAGGTATAGCTGGATTTCAGGCTGCAGCTGCCATGATGGCGAATGCCCTTCAGCATGGTGACAGTGGTGATTTTGAAGATCAGCAAGAGGATTCCCCTGATGATGCCAAAGAAGAGGAAGAATATGAAAGCATTGAAGAAAATCTTAGAGAAAGTGACTTTCCTGCTGATTCTGACAGTGAGAACCCAAGAATGAGTCATGAATCTGGAAATTCAGATGACCCGGGGTCAGAAAATGGTGATGCTGATTTTCCAAGTGAAGCACCCACGGTTGGTGGTACTAATTTCACTGCTTTTACAGGAAATGTTCAGAATCCAGCTGGTGATGTTCCAGCACCCTGGAGTTCTCGTCTTCCACAGCTGTTCCCTTACACGAATGATAATTCAGATGGTGACGCTTTCGCTGATTCACCGTCAGGAAGTCCATCACCATGGAATTCTCATTCACTTGATGAAATAACAGATGCTGATGTATCTCGGATGCGGAAAAAGTGGGGCAGTGCACAGATGCCTTTTGCTGGTGTCAATGCATCTCAACAGCCACGCAAAGATGCTTCCAAAGGATTGAAGAAACTGTGGAAATTTGGTAGGAAGACTAGAGGCGGTGATGGTTTAGTGAATGATTGGGTATCTGCTTCCACTGCCTCAGAATGCGATGATGACATGGAAGATGGGCGGGATCTGGTAGTAGGATCTTCTGATGATTTCAGAAAGTCTCGAATGGGTTATCTTGCTTCATATGACGGATTTGTTGAGAACGAGGTTTTTGCTGAACAAGGTATTTGACTTCCTAATTTTCTGTAAAAAGTTTTTTCATTGCCATTAAATTAGTTAGTATGCTTATCAAAATCCTATTCCCACAATTTATTTGCACTAGATAAAGTTTAAAGAAATGGGGCCTTTCTAATATGATCATCATAGTCCTAAAATTTCAAAAAAGTACCTGAAGGTTCCAACCAGATGTCTACAAGTAGGCAAATAATTTCTGTTCTCCATGTACCTGGACAAAATTGTAACTGTTGAAAAAACTATTCTGAGCATTATTCATATTCTTGCTGAGGTATGCCTAGGATAACCTATTATTCTTGTTTCATGTTATGCAAACTAACCTTGGGCGCGTTGGCTCTGCCTTCTGGTTTGAGTAATTCGGTATATTGTTCATACTTCAATTTGTTGAGAGTAGTGATCTGGTGGATGTTCCTCTGTTTATACATTTGTTTGTATTAATCGTGCACATGATATCTCACTCCCTAGAATCTAGATCATGTTAGTGGATGCAACATTTCAAATATGTGGATTTTTCAAAAGAAATGGAAAGAGGTACTAGAGCTGTATGTTTCCTATGCAATTCCTGCACAATGTTTCCTTATGTGAGGCATGGCTTGAGGATCCACCCTGCAATGGCTTGGGAGGAGTAAGATCGAACCTTTGAAAACTTTTGACCCTAGTAACCAGGCCCAAATGTCAAAATTGTAATCCTCCAGAAGCAGTGACTTCCGTGGATCATGATTGTATTGAGGCCCAATGGTGACTATATAGTGGACTGCACTAACCAGTTCAACCCAAAGCTTAAGCTATCAAGAGAAGGTAGGCAATCCATTTATACACTTCAAGACCCCCACTAACGTGCAGCACGTGCAGCCAGAGACGAAGGCGCAAACGTGGAAATAAAGGGGGCGGAGGCAGAAAAGAGTCCTTTGCTAGGACTCGAACTTGAGACCTTTGGTTTTGATACCATGTTAGAGTAGACCACGCTAACCAGTTCAACCCAAAAGCTTAAGCTATCATGAGAAGGTAGGCAACCCGTATACGCTTCAACAGTACATGAGAGACACAGGAGGAAACCCTAGACTAGGAGATAGCACTAATGCCCCTGGCTATCATACCTTAACAGCACTACAGGGGTTTATTAGCTCATGGACTTCTGAATCGCCAGGCACCTGTACACCTTTTGGTTACTGTCCAATTTTAGCTCTTGCCACACATTTTCCTTATTCAAGCACAAAAGGTTAATGAAGATTCTTAATTTGCAGAACAATCACTACGCAGCTCCATTCCAAACCCACCTGCAAATTTCAGATTGAGGGAGGATCAACTGACTGGAAGTTCTCTTAAAGGTATAGAACTTCTAAACATGTATATGCTTATGTTAAGCTGCTCATTAAATGCATATAATATGAAGATCTTGGTTCTTTGTACTTATTCTCGTGTATTTACCACAAATTATTACATTACTTATTATTCTCAAAGTCGCAATCTTCTCTAAAATGTGTTATCCCCAAAATGCAGCGCCACGTTCTTTCTTCTCCTTGTCAACATTCCGAAGCAAGGGAGGTGATGCCAGGCTCAGGTGATCCTCAAAAGACACTAGAGGTGGAGTGTATAAAATATCTTCCGAAGTTAGGTATGAGTATCAAATTTTCAGGGTGGTACGCATATGCTGCTAGCTTGTGATTATATATATTGTGTATCTATGGCAATTCATATAAGCTACCAGTTGAGCTCTCCATTGTTGCTGTTTGATTATTCTTTTTCTTAATATTCTTTTACCTCATGTGTAGAGTTGGACTTAATCTTTTGCAATATGTTATTTCAACTGGCCCAGAACTCGTGTATTTTTTCATTGTTTTTGTGATATATCTATATCTCCCTCTCAACTTGTTTCTTGATTCACATATATCACAAATTGAAGATATATGATAATTTTGCCAATTAGAGCATGGGAACTGGACTTATTGAAGGCACACGCAAGTCACTTGTTAAGTGTGGCGATTGTATCTGTCTTTTATCTGTATATATTCTTTTTAGAAAACTTGCATGGAGTTTTCTGAAACTTTGACTTATTCACTAGTGACTGCACCACACATATCTTTGATGTACTCCCTCCATATCTCTTTTAGAGTTCGTTTTGGACAGCGACACGGTCTTCAAAGCATAACTTTGACCACTTATTTCTTTAAAAATATTTGTTATAAAGTGGTATATATATACTTTTATGAAAGTACTTTTCAAGATAAATTTATTTATATGATTTTTACATTTCTAAACTCAATAATTTAAAAGTTATTCATGATTTATATTCCCAATGTTTGACCGAAACCTTTTCCAAAATGAACTCTAATTGTGATATGGAGGGAGTATGTTGCAGCCAAGTTTTGGAGTATTTATGGCAATAGAGCTCAAGCTCATGTACCTGGTTTTGGTTGATGACCGCATACCAGTTATGCTCCTCTGTGTATCTCGTTCTCTTACCTTCATTTGAAATGATTGTGCTTCTGGATCTGAAAGTACCGAGTAAAACGAGTCTCGTCTGCGATTCTGATGCAAGCATGCAACGGATGTTCAGTTTCTCTGAGCTTATAGATGGACAGAATGCCTTCAAAGTTCTGAAAATGCTTGCCAAATTGCGCTACTGCTGATTGTTTTGCACTTTTGCTTGCCCATTGAAAAATCATATTCCATCCAAATCTTCATTGAGCCCTGTCGATACAGCGTCTGAAGTTCGTGGTGCATTGCATTTGCATTCATCCAGGTTAACTGTCTCACGGAGCATACGGTTGTGTTGGTGCTACATGATGCAGGCCTCAGGCCTGTAGCCTGTAGCTGCATGCAGTGGCTCTGGCTACTGCTACTGTGAACAAGAACAATAGCCTGCCTGGCTCCCATCCTCTCTGATCCATGCAGGTAGGTGTCCTAGGTTGAGCCCCAAGTGGAGGCTCGAGGCTAGGCCCTATCGTAGGCTCTGTAGATTGATCATGCTGCGCCTTGCCACCGTCCATTTGAACCAATCACATTGCTCTGTCCCTCTCCCACCTTGGCCTTTGCATTGGAGCCAAGGGCCAAGAGACGAAAAGAGCTGTCAGTCAAATGAATTTACTTGTTCTTCTCGTCATTGGATTGACATGTTTCAAGATCGCTGTCAATGCTTTCCGTCACTGGTTGACCTAGCACCGTACACCCATATACTCCCTCTATCTCTCTGAATAAATATACTTCCTCGAATCCTCGGTCTCTCTGAATAAATCTATTAAAGTCAAAAAATTTAAAATTTGACCGAGTTTTTAGAAAAAAAAAATTATCAAGATTTATAATATCAAATTAATATCATTAGATATACCATATAATATTTTTTTTATAATATACTTATTTTGTGTTATAGATGTTCTTACTCTTTTCTATAAAATTAATCATTTTTTTTAAAAAAATAATTGACACGGATTCTAGGAATTGTTTTATTTAGGGACGGAGGGAGTATGTATACGGCCTTTGGTACAAATTACAAGCTGTTTATATAATTAAAACTAAACTAAAATTTGAAGGCCAAACGACATGCTTCTCTACAGTGTGCGTGTGTGTTTGCAATGTTTCCTATGCTGCATTCATTTGTAGTAAACCGCAGAAAGTGGATCAAACCAACGTACGGAGTATCATGTCTTCGCCATCATTGTCATTAGAGCCCTCGTATTCGGCGTGAAAGTATGAATAGATCGTTTGCCTGCCCTGTCATCGCCGGTCTAGGCTTCAAAAACTCTGTGTTAATTTGGCCTTGGTCTTTTGCATGTTCAGATCAGCTCTGAAATCTGATTTTTTTTTTTTATGATCGTGCCCATGGCATGTTTTTCATTAAACAAAAGTAGAGTTTATTATCCTAAGCTGGCCACGGTAATTCACTGATTAACTAGCGACCGAAAAATCAGATGTGCAAAGGTCGCTTGAAACTACTCCCTCCATCCCAAATTATAAGACATTCCAAGAATCTTGAAGAGTCAAAGTTTTTCAACTTTGACCAAATTTATATAATAAGATAATAATATTTATGATGTCAACTAAGTACAATTAGATTCTTCATTAGTTATATTTTCATAATATACATATTTAATATTATAAATCTTTGTGTTTTTCTCTACAATTTTGGTCAAAGTTAAAAAACTTTGACTCTTCAAGATTCTTGGAATGCCTTATAAATTTAGGATGGAGAGAGTACAAGGGATGGAAGGGGACTGCCGCAGCGGCATCCGGGATGGCACTTGGTGTCGTCATCTGCTTATCATGCACTCTCCCATATGAAATGAAGTGAAATTGAACGGTCAAGGAATGCATGCCGCCTATAGCTAGGCAGCTAGCTAGCCACTCCCACTCGTATGCGAGTAGCAAAGCATCATATTATCAGTTGCACTTGCACACAAGTGCTACGTACTTTTTTCTTTAGTCAGGAATACACTGTTGTCTTGCCGGTTCCATCAGCTACTTGTATCTGTTAACGTTATAACACATCAGCAAAATCGATCTTTTATAGGTGTAGGGCATACGTGTGGGTGATTGGTATCGAGGTACTCCCTCCGTCCACAAAAGAATCAATTCCTAGAATTATTTTAAATCAAATTTTTTAAACTTTAACTAAATTTCTAGAAAAATTATCAAGATTGATGGTACTAAATTCACATCATTAGATATATCTTTGAATATATTTTCATAATGTGTCCATTTTATATCAGAGATGTTATTACTCTTTTCTATAAAGTTAGTCAAAGTTAAATTTTTTGACTGGTACAGATTATAGAAATTAATTATTTCGTGAACAGATGGAGTAATGTCAATGTTACTCGAGTACCGAAAAGATGACTCAAGCGACGTTGTGTGCAGTCAGCCAACGACATCAAAATGTATCTATGTGTAAGAAACTACTCCCTCCGTCCCAAAATAGAAGTCATTGTCGCTTCCCGAGAAGTTAACATTTTACAACTTTGACCAATTATATATTAAATAATATTAATATTTATAATACATAATTAGCATCATTAAATAGACCATTGAATATGATTTTATAATAAATTTATTTGAAAATATAAATGTCGCACGTATTTTCTACAAACTTGGTCAAAGTTGAGAAAGATTAACCGACACACATCCCATAATGACTTCTATTATGGGACGGAGGGAGTAGTACTCACTCAGTCCCAAAAATAGTGTCGCTATGAGATACATGCTAGTTAAATTTTCTCAATTTTAACTAAATTTATAGAAAATATGTGCAACATTTATATCTCCAAATTGAAAGGATCCAGATGCCCAAGAGGGGGGGGGGGGGGGGTGAATTGGCCTTTTCTAAAACTTTTGCAAGAATTAAAACCTATCAAGCCCAATTAACACCCTAGTGCCTAGAAGTGTGTGTGACAAGAATTATTCGCACAAAAGACAATCGCTAAACCATTTCTACTCTAGCATGGCAATTCAATTTGAATGAACAACAAGTAAATGCAGAATTGAATTGCTCAAAGGTAAATGCGTAGTAAAGAGAGTAGAGATGACACGACGATCTTTTTGCCGAGGTATCGAGGTGTCGGCACACCCCCTAGTCCTCGTTGGAGCACCCGCGCAAGGGTATCGCTCCCCCTTGATCCGCGCAAGGATCAAGTGCTCACTACGAGCTGATTCTTCGCCACTCCGGCCCGGTGAATCGCTCGCTACCGGTCACAAGCTTGCTTGGGTCATCCACAATGCCACCGGATGCTCTCCAAGCTTCACGATCGCCACCAAGCCGTCTAGGTGATGTCGATCACCAAGAGTAACAAGCTAGAACTCTCACTTGACCAACGCAAGGCCAAAGAGATGGATGGATGCACACTTGCTACTCAATTCTCACTAGGAGGTGTCTAATTCTCACAATTAGCAAATCACTCAACCTCACTAGGGCTCTTGCACTCACTCACACTCACAATGTGTTTCTCAGCAGATGGAAGTGGCAAGAACACTCAAATGGATGGAGGGAAGGAAGTATATATACTCCCCCAACCGGCCATCCAAAAACAACTCAAGACAGGGTTTCTGCGGGGGCATCGGACGCTCCGATGCCTAGCATCGGATGCTCCGATGACCTCGACCAACGGTCGACTCTACCCTCTTGTCAGACCTGTTAAAGTGACATCGGATGCCACCACATCGGACGCGTCCGATGTGGATTTACCCCCTCTGGAACCTCTCTGCATGCCCATCGGACGCTGGCCCTCAGCGTCCGATGCCTGCGTCCGATGCGGCCATCAGTTCACACGCACGTGAACAGTGACACGGGCGCGTCCGATGTGAACACATCGGCGCGTCCGATGCCACGCACCAAACAAACCCTAGTCGGGGTGGGCATCGGACGCGTCCGATGCCTACCTAGCCAGCGTCCGATGCCCTTTACACGGGCAGACTCAGCTCGGATCGCGACGCGGCCTTAACGACTTTTGATCCTCTCGACTTAAGGCATCTCTCTGAGCTACCTAGGCCTATGAAATAACAAGTGTGCACCACACCTACCTCAATAGACTCATCTAGGTCAAGCTACTGATTCACGCTCCCCTTTATAGTACGACCAAAGGAAAAACAAAGACCTAAGACTACCTAAGTGTCCTCCAACACCATATGACACTTAGCCTAGTCTACCGCAGTCTTCGTCGTCCATCCTTTGAAAACCGAAACGATATTCATCGCCAGGGGACATGAACTCCATATGCCCGTATCGTCGCCATTACCGTGACCTAACTTAATCATGTTTCTGCAAAACACACGTTAGTCACAGTAATCTTGTGTTTCATCCAATCATCGAAACCCACTAGGGGCCAAGATGCGTTCAATCTCCCCCTTTTTGGTGATTGATGACAACACGAGACGAGTATAGAGAGAAGAGGTTTTTAAATCATGGCATGTATGAACTTGCAATGGATAAGAGAAAATGGTTAGAGGCAAGCTCATACATATCATGCCATCATCCTGCACTCAACAAGTTAGAGAGAATAACAAGTGCAAGAGTAAAAGAGCTCATATACATAACCAAGTGAGAATTAAGCGCAAGTAAATGAGCGAAACGAAATGACATGCCATATCATATATCATAGTGAGCACATACATGTCATAAAGGTCCATAGCATAAGTATATAGCATAATGACACACAAAAGAAGCGATAAGTAAAGAGCGTATGAGAAAATAACACAACATAAGAAGTCAAATCCCTCTCACATCGCTCCCCCTATCACTATACTCATCCACTCTTCCCCTTTGGCATCAAGCGCCAAACTAAGCGTCGGAGGGCGGAGGTGGTGCAGACGAGCCAGGAGCAGTCTCCGGAGTACGCTGAGAAAACTCAAACTGCTGAAGGTACTCCTCGGAGTCGGAAGAAGTGGTGCCGGTAGCCTGCTGACTCTCTGAAGCTGGAAGCTGCTGTGTAGCGGTCTGGGTCGGCTCGGGCACTGACTGCTCTGCCTGCTCTGTCTCGGTCACCGTCTCTGTCGCAGTCTCAGTAGTAGTGTCAACCTGAGGATCGGAGTGCGGAAGCTCTGGAATAACTGACAACTCAGGCTGCACCGACGTGGTAGTCTCTGACTGGACAGGCTCTGTCTGCTCTGAAGACGCGACGGAGCTCGGGAGGGTCTCAGTGGTAGAAGTCACTGGAGCCGTCGTCGTCTGCACTGGATCTGGCAAATCTAGAGTGGGAAATCCAGTGAGCTCGCTGAAAGTGTCTGACAGATCCCTAGTCACTGAAGTAGTCGTAGCGTAGAGGGACTCTGTCGGCCTAGGAGTGAAACCGGTCCGCAGCGGACTGAAAAGCGGGGCCCCGCCTGGTGGAGTGGTGAAGCTCATGAACTGAGAGGAGCTAGGGCCTGTGAGAGGCTGCGGAAACTGAGGTGGCTGTCCGAACTGCTGCGGAGGGACTGGTGGCTGCCACTGGAGCTGCTGCTGGGGAGGAGGCTGCTGCCACTGCCACTGGGGAGGTCCACTTGCAAGCCTCTCCATGAAGCTGAGAGTCTGCTGCTGCAGTGTCATCATCTGTCGCTGAAGAGCATCAGACCTCTCCTGTGCCTGCTGCTGTGCTAGGGCCTGTGCCTGGGCCAACCGCTGCTGCTCCTGGGCGAGCCGCTGGACGTCCTGAGTCACGGTCCTCTGCTGCTCCTCCATCCGTGCGAGTATAGCAAGGAGTGCGGGATCGGAGGAGCTGGACGGCCCACCCTCAGTGTCGTGAGCTCTAGGCTGGTAGCGGGGCGGGAGCTCGTAATCCTCGTCAGAGCTGTCGGTGGGGTCCTCTGCGATGAACGAGGCACCACCCTCTAGCTCGGCTAACTCCTGCTCTGCGAGGGCCTGGACGGCCTCGTCCTGCTCTTGGGCTGACTCTGGGACCTCTGGTCTCTGGCGTGAACTAGACGGAGCGTTCTGCTGCTGCTGCTGCCTGCGATCCCGGCCGTGTCCCAACAACTGACTCATGTTATACTCAGGGAACACGGTCGCGGAGTGCGTAAGAGACTCAACTGGACGACCACCTATAGTGACAGCGACCTTCCAAAGGATATATGAGATCCAGTGTGCGTAAGGAAGCTGCCTACGGGCCTTGATGCCCTCTGCCACTGTGTCCTCCATCTCACAAAGAATGACGTCCCAGACGTCGAACTCCTGCTGTCTGACCAAGTAAGCTAGTAACCAAAGCTGCAGTCGGGAGAGACCCTCGCGGAAGCCAACCCTAGGAAGCAAGGTCCGCCTAAGAATCTCATTGAGGATCCGAGTCGTAGGGGTGAGATCCCTAGGCGCGCGACTCGAACCCTCACCGAAGGGCTTAGTGAAGCAGGGGCGGACCAGGTCCGTCGACGGCTGGGCACCACCGTGAGGGCGGCGAGGTGGCTCCGTCCTGTCGTAACACAAGTCGTGGATCCGGGTCTGTGAGTGTCTCAAGCCAAACCAACTCTGGATCTCGGACGAGAACAGTCTGTAGTGCTCCCCCTGAAATGCAAACTCAATGGTCTCTCTGTCCGGGTGCACCCAAAGCGAAGCATAGAACTGGAAGACCCAATCCTCAATGTAAGAGCCAGACTGCCCCAGAAGGTCTGCCAGACCGGGTAAATAGGTGAGAATGGGACGGATCTGCTCGCCTGCTGCTGTAACCACTGCCTCTAGCGGACACACTCTCTGAGAACGGAGGCAGATACCGGCGTTCCTGTAGCCCTGGTAAAAATCCTCCTGCAGCACGGTGTAGAAGTCGGCGCTGGCCTGCTGCTGCCTCTCGCGGGGAAACCATCTGAGAGCAAGTGGCCGCCCGGAGGTCCAGTCGCGGGATCGGCGGGGGCGCACGCCTCGACGGAGCACGTGCTCCCCGCAGAGGGACATCGGGCCGGGGTGGCACCGCTGTCCTGCGACGAGTGGACCGGCGCCGAGGAACCTCCTCAGGAACCTCCTCCTCGGCCTCTGCCTCTGGTGCCTCTGCCTCTGCTGCCTCTGCCTCTGGTGCCTCTGCCTATGCCTGGCCCTGCTGCGAGCTCTGGGGCTCGACTCCTGGGGAGGTGAACGTCGTCCGACGACTAGCAGCCATAAGCGTGCCAGTCAGAGAGTGGTGGAACCGCTCAACCTCCTCAACTGCCCTGCGCTGGTCGGGGGACAACTGGTCCTCAATCCTGAGTCCGCCCGTACTGCCACCACGCTCAGCACGCTCTGCGGCGGCTGCAACCTCTCTAGCCTGGTCTGCCTCTCGCTGCTCTCTGGAGCGCTTCCGGCGGGTAATCAGCTTCGTCTTCCCCGGCCGCTGACCGGGAGGGGGACGTGGAGGAGAGTCCCCTGGGCCACCACCGACGTTCTTACAGCGCGGCATGGCTGACAAGAACGAGGTAACAACTGCCGCTGAAAGATCCACTGACCCTGAAAACCGAGCTGACACTTGCGAGGCTTGGCCTCGATCCGTACCCGCGGGCTTGGCCCCGGGTTAGCTGTCACTGCCAACTGTCACTCGAACGCGGCCACTGACTCGCTGCGAGAAGAGAAGGGATATATAAGCATATATAGTCTAGAGGCGAGCAGGTCCTATGGAAGCAAAGCAATGGAGATAAGAGATGAGTATGGCTTTGCTACCTGACGGAACGACGAACCGACCAAAGCAAAAGGTAAGCACGGACGTTCCGGGGTCCACACGACACACCAAGGCGATCTGCAAGGGATTTGAGTGAAAAACTGGGTCAAATCATGGTGGAACGGTTATGTAGGCATTTCAACGAGCACTTTGTGGGCAGCATTTAGGGAAAAGTGTGGTGGTGCTCACGCAGAGGGTATGGCTGGCCGAGGAAGAAGTCGCCGAAGTGTAGAAGAGGCTTGTGGACGATGGAGGGGCTCCGACGAGGTGGAGACAGGCGCCGACGAGCACGGCGGCGAACTCCGGTGAGCACTGAGGAGAGCGAGCGCAGAGTCGAGCGCGCGCAGACTGTTGGCGGGGGGCGCGCGGCGGCGGGCACGACGGAGCGGCGGCCGGCGGCGAGGGGCACGGCGGTCGGCGAGGAGGGCGCGCGACGTAGGCGATTAGGGTTTGGAGCACAGTCGCGGCGGCGGGATCGGGCTAGGGCTGGTGGGCACGCGGAGATGAAGGAGAACGTGGGACCCAAACGTCAGTAGAAGACCTTACTGTGCCGCGTTAAGGGGCATCAGACGCGCCGATGGTTTCACATCGGACGCTCCGATGCCTGACCAGAGAGCTCCAGAAACGCACATTTCGCATCGGACGCGTCCTATGCCTCAGCATCGGACGCTGAGCAGCGTCCGATGGAGCTTCGGACGCTCCGATGGATATACATCGGACGCAACGCCAACACTGTTCCAGCCGGGGCTGTGTACAGTGGGGGCATCGGACGCTGGAGCCAGCGTCCGATGCAGCGTCCGATGCTGCATGTTGGCTTGTTTCGAAGATCTCCGTTGCGGCTCCCTCTCCCAACCAAGTTCCAACTCAGATAAGAGGCAAATAAACACCAGTTGGAACCTAGAGTGAGCATCCTCACATAAGCCCTCATTTTTATAAATATTTTGCCATAGGCTAAAGTAGTTTTCTAGGTAAAATAGGCAATGAAACTCCGAGGAGACAACGTGTGGCCACCAAAACTAGGGGTCTTAACCAATTGGAGCCTCAAATGCTCCCCCTAGCGGTGGACAAACACAGCTGTTGCTCAAAACATAACCGAAAAGAAACGACAAAGCAACAACCATGCATATGCAATGCAATACGAAATTTGAATCTAGGTTGCTTGTCAAGTTTGCTCGTGGGTAAGCTTCTTCACACGCTTTTTAGGGCGGTTATCTTAACCACGTCTGACAAGCCTATGTGCATAGCATAAATTAAATATGGCATAATATACAATGCAATGCAAAGACAACCCCCTTTCACCTTTTGACAAAGTTACTTAGATCAAGCACATTAAGCTCACTTCGCAATCTACAAAGAGTGTTTTCATCTAGGGGTTTTGTGAAGATATCCGCCAATTGATCTTCGGTTCTAACTCCCTCTAAGGATATATCTTTCTTTGAAACATGGTTTCTAAGAAAGTGATGGCGAATATCTATGTGCTTTGTGTGAGAGTGTTGAATCGAGTTGTTAGCAAGCTTAACCGCGCTCTCATTGTCACACAACAAAGGTACCCTTTCTAGAACTACACCATAGTCTAAAAGGGTTTGTTTCATATAAAGGATTTGTGCACAACAAGCACCCGCGGCTATGTATTCCGCCTCGGCGGTAGACAAGGCCACACTATTTTGCTTCTTAGAACTCCATGAAACTAGTGATCTCTCAAGCAAATGGCACCCTCCGGATGTGCTTTTTCTATCTACTTTGCAACCCGCGTAATCCGAATCGGAATACCCAACGAGTTGGAAGTTAGCTCCTTTGGGATACCAAAGGCCAAAGCTTGGGTATGCTTTAGGTACCTAAGGATTCTTTTCACCGCTATGAGATGTGATTTCCTAGGATCGGCTTGAAAGCGAGCACACATGCACACACTAAACATGATGTCGGGTCTAGATGCGGTCAAATATAACAAGCTACCAATCATAGAACGGTAGAGAGTTTGATCAACCGGGTTACCTCCCACATCTAGGTCGAGATGTCCGTTTGTTGGCATTGGAGTCTTGATAGGCTTGCAATCATCCATGTTGAAGCGCTTGAGGAGGTCTTTTGTATACTTCTCTTGAGATATGAAAGTCCCCTCCTTCAATTGCTTGACTTGGAAGCCTAGGAAGAATGTGAGCTCTCCAATCATGGACATTTCGAACTCCTTCGACATCAAGTCACCAAATTCCTTGCAATAGGCTTCATTTGTTGACCCGAAGATGATATCATCAACGTAGACTTGACAAATGAAGATTTCTCCATCAAGCTTCTTGGTGAATAGTGTGGTGTCAACCATCCCAATGGTGAAGCCCTTCTCAATGAGGAAGTCCCGGAGGCGCTCGTACCATGCTCTTGGGGCTTGCTTGAGCCCATATAGCGCCTTGGACAACCTATAAACATGATTAGGATATCTAGGGTCTTCGAACCCGGGAGGTTGATCAACATAGACTAGTTCATTTATGAAGCCATTTAAAAATGCACTTTTCACATCCATTTGATATAATTTAATGTCATGATGTGATGCATATGCAAGGAGGATACAAATGGCTTCTAGTCTTGCAACCGGTGCAAAGGTCTCTCCAAAATCCAAACCTTCAATTTGAGAGAACCCCTTTGCCACTAGCCTTGCCTTGTTTCTAACAACCTTGTCTTGATCATCTTGCTTGTTCCTAAACACCCATTTTGTTCCAATGACTCTTGCGCCTTTGGGTCGCTCTTCAAGTGTCCAAACTTGGTTGCGGGTGAAGTTGTTTAATTCTTCATGCATAGCATTCACCCAATCCGGATCACCTAGAGCTTCATCTACAATGGTAGGCTCAACAAGAGACACAAAGGAGTGATGTCCAATAAATAAAGCATGTTTTTGAGATCGAGTCATTACACCCCTTGTTGGACTCCCTATGATGAGATCTTGAGGATGAGCTTGTAGTAGAGGAGTAGTCCTTTGATCAACCATTTGAGGGGCCGCTTGTGGAGCATCAACATCTTGAGCTTGTACCACCATTTGATCATGGGAGACTTGAGTATCTTCAAATGGATCCTTCCCATCTTTGTCATCAACAAGTGGTACATTGGATGAGGATGGCTTGTCAATGACTTGCACATCATCATCTTTAGGCTTGATGGCTCCAACCGGCATGTTCTTCATTGCTTCCCTCAATGGTTCATCACCTACATCATCAAGATTTTCATGCTCTCCTTGAGAGCCATTAGATTCATCGAATTCCACATCATATGTTTCTTCTACCATCCCGGTGGCATGGTTGAATACTCGATATGCTTTGGACTTCAATGAGTAACCAACAAGAAAACCAATATCACATCGGCGTTGAAACTTCCCTAGGTGTTGGCGCTTCTTGTAGATGTAGCATTTGCACCCAAACACTCTAAAGAAGGATACATCCGGCTTCTTGTTGTTGAGTAGCTCATAGGGGGTCTTGCCAAGTAGACGATGGGGGAACAATCAGTTTGATGCATAGCAAGCGGTGTTGATTGCTTCCGTCCAAAATCTTTCCGGTGTAGTGTACTCATCTAGCATTGTCCTTGCTAGGGTGATTAGAGTCCGGTTCTTCCTCTCAACTACCCCATTTTGTTGTGGTGTGTAGGTTGCAGAAACTTCATGCTTGATCCCAACTTCATCACAATATTGCTCAATGTGGGTGTTGTCGAACTCTCTTCCATTGTCACTTTTTATCTTTTTGATCTTGAAGTCAAACTCATTTTGGGCTCTCTTGGCAAACTTCTTGAATGAAGGGGTTGCTTCCGATTTGTCATGAACAAAGAATACCCAAGTGTATCTAGAGAAGTCATCAACAATCACTAGGCAATAGAGATTTCCACCCAAGCTAGCATATGTTGTTGGCCCAAATAGATCCATGTGAAGTAGCTCTAACTCTCTTGATGTTGATACAAAGGCTTTGGTTGGATGAGTGTTTGCAACTTGCTTGCCGGCTTGACATGCACTACACAATTTGTCCTTCTCAAATTTGACATCCTTCAAGCCTCTAACCAAATCCTTCTTCAATAGCTTGTTGAGAGTGTTCATTCCAACATGTGCCAATCTTCTATGTCATAGCCAACCAAGTGATTGCTTAGTGAACAAACATGTCTTCAAGTTGGCATCTTCGGAGGTGAAATCCACTAGATAGAGATTGTTGTATCTAAAGCCCTTGAATATCACTTGTGTATCATCTTTCTTGGTCACAACCACTTCCTTGTCGGTGAATAAACATTGAAAGCCAAGATCACATAGTTGCCCAACGGATAGCAAGTTGAAGCTCAATGATACGACTAGAAGCACATTGGAGATGGTATGATCATTTGATATAGCCACTTTGCCCAATCCCTTGACATTGCCCTTTGAATTGTCACCAAATGTTATCTTTTCTTGGTCATCGACATTCTCTTCTAGTGAGGTGAACATCCGGGGATCACCGGTCATATGTTGTGTGCAACCACTATCAATCACCCAATGAGATCCACCGGTCTTATAGTTCACCTACACACACAAGAAATCAAGCTTGAGCTTTTGGCACCCAAACTTGTTGAGGTCCCTTAACCTTCTCAACTAGTGACTTTGCAACCCAAATTTGCTTTGGCCTATTCTTGTTAGGGGGCCCCATGAACATGACTTTCATCTTGCCACTAGAGTCTTGTCTAAGCATGTAGTGAGCATTGAAAGCAAAGGGCCTAGCATGCTTGGGCAAGGGTGTGGGCTTTGGCTCTTCGCAATCATGAGCAAAGTGTACTTCCTTTCCACACTCATAGCATCTCCCAATCTTCTTCTTCTTTGGCTTTGTAATGCTCTTGCGTTGCTTCATCTTCTCTTCAAGAAAGCCAATGTCATTTCTATTTGTCTTCATGACGGTGTTCATGAGAAGCTCACTTTGAAGACATTGACCCTTGGTGAAGTTCCTCAATCCGGTGGTGAGGTGCTCTTTCTCCTTCTTGAGCTTGTCATTCTCTTGTTGGAGTTGCAATTGAGATGGTGTCATTTTGTAATCCCTCTCCATCTTCAATCTCTTGTTCTCTTCTTTTAGCATATCTAGCTCAAGTGACATGCTATACTCATCATCTTGGGTCTTAATGATAACTTGCTTTGTGGTTGCAAGCTTCTCTAGATCAACCTTGAGCTTTGCATTCTCATTCTTGATCTTGACATAATCATCATAGTGATCGGCCACAACCACACTCTTGCCTTTGCCACTAGCTCTTTGCTCATCATGCTCACTAACCAAGTCCTCACAAGATGTTGCTATGTCACACTTAACAACAAGGTTAGGAGCATCATGTGTCTCATGTGAAAGCATATCATAAGTAATGGTGAGAGCATCATAGTCAACTTTCACTTGAGTGTATTGTTCTTTGAGCAAAGCATAACTAGTGGTAAAGTCACTATGCATCTTATCAATTTTTTCATTTTTAGCTTTTAGCTCCTTGTTAGAGGACTTGAGCTCCTTGATGGAAGATGACATAGTAGCAAGTTCATCTTTTAACTCATCACTAGCATGAATAGCATGATCATATTTCTCAACAAGAGATTTATTTTCATCAACAAGCTTTTCATTTTTAGCTCTAGTCTTTCTTATGATTTTAGAGTAGTCATTTAGCAATTTAACAAGCTCATCATAAGTAGGTGCCTCAAATTCACCATCACTATCACTATCACTAGAGTCATCATCGCTTTGTACCTTCCGGTCACCCTTGGCCATAAGGCATAGGTGTGTAGATGATGATGGCGACGGTGGTGGTGGTGGTGTAGAGGAGCCAATGACTAGAGCGACCACCTTCTCCTTCTCATCATCACTATCTTCATTTGATGAGCCACCGGAGGAGTCAGTGTCGGTGAGCCAATCACCAACAATGTATGCTTTACCACCTTTCTTGTGGTATTGCTTCTTCTTGCCATCTTTCTTCTTGTAGGGCTTGTCATTCTTCTTCTCATCTTCGCTAGATGAGTCATACTTCTTGCCCTTGTTCTTGTTCTTGTACCTCTCTTTCTTGGGCTTGGTGCATTGATGAGCAAGATGGCCAAGCTCACCGCAATTGTAGCAATCCATTTCGGAGATTGGCCTCCTCTTGCTACTTGTGAAGAACTTCTTCTTTCTTGAGTCAAAGTTGACTCCATTCTTGTGAAGCTTCTTCAACATCTTGGTGGTTCTTCTCACCATGAGAGCGATGTTGGAATCATCCTCTTCATCACTTGAGCTCTCATGATGCACCTCAATAGCCTTGGACTTGCCCTTCTTGTCATGGCTAGCTTTGAAGGCCAAGTCCTTCTTCTTGTCGGTCGAGGAGCCACCACTTGGTGTGATGTGCATGTACATCTCATGCGCATTGATCTTTCCCAAGATTTGGGTTGGTGTAGCGGTGGAAAGATCGCCTTGATGTAGCACCGTCACAATGTGTCCATACTTCTCAATTGGAAGGACACAAAGAATTTTCCTCACAACATCGGATGGTTGCATTTGTGTGAGGTCAAGTCCATTGAGTTCCTCTACAAGAGCATTCAACCGTGAGTACATTTCATTTGCACTTTCATGAGCATTCATATCAAAAGAGTGAAGCTTTTGCATTACTAAATGATAGCGTTCCTCATGGTCACTCTTGGTTCCCTCATGGAGCGCACAAATGTTTTCCCATAGATCATGTGCATTTTTGTGGTTCCGAACACGGTTGAACACATCTTTGCAAATGCCTCTAAAAAGGATGTTTTTGGCTTTTGCATTCCATTTTTCATTTTCCTCCTCATTAGGAGTGAGGCTTGTGCCTTCCTTGGGCTTGGCAAAGCCGGTGATTGCGGCATCGCGGCATTTAACATCAACCGCTTCTAGGTACGACTCCATACGAATTTTCCAATATGGAAAGTCGTCTCCCTCAAAAATGGGAGGTGGTCCATCACCTCCGGACATCTTAACTCTAGGCGGTTAAGCCTAAATCGAGAGCACGAGGCTCCGATACCAATTGAAAGGATCAAGATGCCCAAGAGGGGGGGTGAATTGGGCTTTTCTAAAACTTTTGCAAGAATTAAAACCTATCAAGCCCAATTAACCCCCTAGTGCCTAGAAGTGTGTATGACAAGAATTATCCGCACAAAAGACAATCGCTAAACCATTTCTACTCTAGCATGGCAATTCAATTTGAATGAACAACAAGTAAATGCGGAATTGAATTGCTCAAAGGTAAATGCGTAGTAAAGAGAGTAGAGATGACACGACGATCTTTTTGCCGAGGTATCAAGGTGTCGGCACACCCCCTAGTCCTCGTTGGAGCACCCGCGCAAGGGTATCGCTCCCCCTTGATCCGTGCAAGGATCAAGTGCTCACTACGAGCTGATTCTTCGCCACTCCGGCCCGGTGAATCGCTCGCTACCGGTCACAAGCTTGCTTGGGTCATCCACAATGCCACCGGATGCTCTCCAAGCTTCACGATCGCCACCAAGCCGTCTAGGTGATGCCGATCACCAAGAGTAACAAGCTAGAACTCTCACTTGACCAACACAAGGCCAAAGAGATGGATGGATGCACACTTGCTACTCAATTCTCACTAGGAGTTGTCTAATTCTCACAATTAGCAAATCACTCAACCTCACTAGGGCTCTTGCACTCACTCACACTCACAATGTGTTTCTCAGCAGATGGAAGTGGCAAGAACACTCAAATGGATGGAGGGAAGGAAGTATATATACTCCCCCAACCGGCCATCCAAAAACAGCTCAAGACAGGGTTTCTGCGGGGGCATCGGACGCTCCGATGCCTAGCATCGGACGCTCTGATGACCTCGACCAACGGTCGACTGTACCCTCTTGTCAGACCTGTTAAAGTGCGCATCGGACGCGTCCGATGTGGATTTACCCTCTCTGGAACCTCCCTGCATGCCCATCGGACGCTGGCCGCCTGCGTCCGATGCGGCCATCAGTTCACGCGCACGTGAACAGTGACACGGGCGCGTCCGATGCCACGCACTAGACAAACCCTAGTCGAGGTGGGCATCAGACGCGTCCGATGCCTACCTGGCCAGCGTCCGATGCCCTTTACACGGGCAGACTCAGCTCGGATCGCGACGCGGCCTTAACGACTTTTGATCCTCTCGACTTAAGGCATCTCTCTGAGCTACCTAGGCCTATGAAATAACAAGTGTGCACCACACCTACCTCAATAGACTCATCTAGGTCAAGCTACTGATTCACGCTCCCCTTTATAGTACGGCCAAAGGAAAAACAAAGACCTAAGACTACCTAAGTGTCCTCCAACACCATATGACACTTAGCCTAGTCTACCGCCGTCTTCGTCGTCCGTCCTTTGAAAAACGAAACGATATCCATCGCCAGGGGACATGAACTCCATATGCCCGTATCGTCGCCATTACCGTGACCTAACTTAATCCTGTTTCTGCAAAACACACGTTAGTCACAGTAATCTTGTGTTTCATCCAATCACCGAAACCCACTAGGGGCCAAGATGCGTTCACAAATAAGATTTATTAAGAAATTATATATTCAAAAATAGATGCAACATAAATATTAATATTTTATATTGTATATATTTGGTTAAAGTTAAAGGCGGTTGACTTTTTAGAAAGCGAGAATGACTCTTTTTTTTTAAGAACAAAGCGAAATATATCACTACCAACTGCAGGAATGACTGCCCATGCATATTACGATGCATAATGCACAAACGATATATAGCAGCATGCAAACCATTGGCGGATCCAGAATCGGTTCACGAGGGGGGCTAAATACATAGAGTGCCGAGTTTGAACCAAAATTCTTCTTGCATTTTTGGTTCACAAGAGGTTTTTGGTAGATTTTAAGATGATTTAGACTGAATTTTCCATTTTTTTCTAGTCCGCAGGAAATTTTGAACTAATTTTAAAAAAAAAATAGAGAAATTTTAGCTAAAATCCTATGCCTATTTTTGGGCCAAGGGGGGGGCTGCAGCCCCCTTAGGCCCCCCCCCTGGATCCGCCCATGATGCAAACCATATATCTCCTCAACCATATATGCTAGCTGACGACCATATATGCTTACAAGCTAGAAGCTACTCACTAATCCATCCAGGCACAGACGACGACTATTAGCACTAGCTGCAACTCCTTGACCTCCTTTATTTCTCCTCCGGCCTCTTTTATGAAGTTAGGAACAACAAGTACAACAAACCAAGAAGAACAACCACACCTCTAGATCGATCATATCCCAAGATCATCTGTGCTCCTCCTCACCTATCGTCCACGGCAAGATCGATCTCAAGACCATCACCAATCAACACACACCATGACCAATAACACCATACCACACGATCATCATCGTCGTCGTCGGCTGCAGCCGCATCATCAGGAGACGGATCAGCCGCAGCTGCAAGCGCTGGCTGTGAAGCCACAGGTGAAGAGGCAGGCGAGGAGGAGGACGCACACGAGCCGGCCGTACCAGGAGAGGCTGCTCAACATGGCGGAGGCGCGGCGGGAGATCGTCACCGCCCTCAAGATCCACCGGGCCAGCACCACCAGCACGAGGCAACAGCAGCAGCAATCCACGTACGAGCATCGTCAGGAGCCACCGCTGCGTCAGCCACCGTTGTTGCAGCAGCAAGAAGAAGAGCAGCGGCAGGTGCAGGTGGTGGTGTCTCAGGAGGATCGACGACAAGCGGTGGTTGACGAAGAAGCATCTCTGCCGCATATGACGACGAGCTACGCCGCCGCCGCCGCCGCCTTCGGCAACGACCACCCGTTGTGGAACTCTCTACCTGCGCACTGGATTGCTGCCGGTAGCTACTGCTCACCACCGCCACCACCCATCCTTCGTCTTCCTTGTGATCTCTCGCCACCTGAACTGCAGCCCACTGCAGTTTTGGAGCACTACCAAGGCGGCTTGGAGCGTTTGGTTCGCAGCCTGCCTGCACAGCCGCTGGGACTGAACCTTAGCTTCCAAGGTTTTGGTGTCTCTGTGGACGACGACTGCGAAGATCTCCTTGGCCTTCCGTTGACCCAACCATCACCGGCTGCGGCCTCGTACTCACCTCCGGCAGCGGAGGCGACGGCGACCGCCCATGCCTACGGTCATGGACCAGTACCGGCGCTCAGCGCAGCAGACGCAGAGAACCACCACCCGGTGATCGACGCACCACCAGCGGCGGCGGCGCTGGTCCCGGTCCCGGTGCTGCTGGACCTGGACGGCGGGGAGATGATGGCGCAGGCATCGACCGGCGGCGATGAGAATGAGACGCAGGGCGCGGAGGAGTGGAGGTGGAGCGAGGCGGCTGCTGCGGACGTGGCCGCGTGGTGGAGCAAGATCTTCGAGAGCGTGGAGAGCGGGCCGCAGCAGCAGCAGCACGCGCCCCGCCCAGACGCGGAGGACGTGGCGGCGGCGCCCGGTTTGCCGGCGGAGTGGCGGTGGCTGTGTGGCGACGACGATGCCGGTGTCGGCGAGCAAGGGGCGATCACGGTCACGGGGGACAAGCCGACGCCGGACGTCCTGGCGACGATGATGCATATGCGTGTCGACGACGGCGACTACAGCTGCTGCTACGAGAGTGGTGGTCGCAGCGACGACGGCGAAGACGTCACCTTGCCGTGGTAAGAGTAAGATACAGAGGAATAGAGGATTGGAGGGAGTTCGTTCAGTCATTCCTATGAATATGATATGACGATGAACTGCTACCTGCATTTCATCAGCTAGCTGCTTGTTCTTTGATTATTTTCCCCGGCCAGCATGGGCGGCATCGGCGACGACACTGAAGGCTGGGAAGGGGAAT
The DNA here is from genome assembly GCA_009763385.1 of Coix lacryma-jobi var. lacryma-jobi. Classification (NCBI taxonomy): domain Eukaryota; kingdom Viridiplantae; phylum Streptophyta; class Magnoliopsida; order Poales; family Poaceae; genus Coix; species Coix lacryma-jobi. The sequence continues at coordinate 8,617,200 of CM019825.1, read as the reverse complement.
GGTTCTCGTGCTCTTGAATCTTGATTAGCTGCTCGATCGATCACGTCTACGTTTCTCTATCTACGTCTCGACCGTGCATCTCTGTACACCCAACTCGAGGTGTTCATGTATGTGATTCGATATAACAAACGCGATACTCAAATTAATCAGATTGCTCGTAATTGGCAGGAACTGTATTTCGAAGCACAAAAATACAAGATGACATCTCGTCTCTTTGTAGTAATTATCAGACTCCAATAGAATAGTACGTTGTCTATCCAGACAACACGTACATAGCAGGCAGCAACCCGGTTTTGTCACAACCGGGTGCGGCCGCCCCCCTTATTCAACGGCTTGCAAACATCTTCAGTTACATAACACGGATCGCAAACCAAGAGTGAAGAGAGAGAAAATCAGGAGTATTGATCAGCACGAATCGCGAAGCCTCGTGAATGGTGACAGATAGGGGAGGGGGGGGGTGTGTGTCAACCCTGAGCGGTTTTGCGCAACCGGGCGGCAGAACCAGAGTCTCGGAAGCAGAGCACCAAAGATTATTCAGAACACATCACGGATGACAGTATCATTGCACACCTGATATCTCGTCTTGTGCGTCTTCATCTGAAGTTTAGCTTTACCATTTCTAATGTCACTTAAATTGCCATCATGCACAATGCGGACAGTTATATATATATATATATATATATATATATATATATATATATATATATCTTAGAGTATAAGTAGTTTTTAGGTTTGGCTGTAGACATTGGGCCAAATTTGCCGCCCCAGCAGAGAGGAAGAGAGCCACGGAGAGGAAAAAGGAGAGGCAGCGCAGGCGCCGCTCCACACCACCGCGCGCAGAACTGACCGCGCGTCTTCTCCCAATCGCGACTGCGCGTCTTCGTCTCTTCGACTTCGACTTCCTCTTCTTGCGCTGCGCCGCTGCACGTTGTCTGGTCGGCTTGGCCGTGGCGCTGCGCGCCGCTGCCTGACGTCCGCCAGGCCAGGCACGGGCACCGACCGCCAACGAGCGACGACCAAACCGAAGCCGAGGGCCGCTCGGTGCACGCCAGCACGAGCGCAGCTCCTGCCTCCCGGTCAGTACGAGCGCATGCGTGCTCCCGGCCCCTGATCAGAGAGTTGCTAATCCAACTTTTTCCCATCGTTTCCAAATTCAAATGTTATAATTTCTAATTTCATGTTATACACTTCCTGATCTATTAGGAATTGAATGAATGACATTAGAGAGTAGAGACCTAGGCAGTAGTCACCTCGAGTTGCATAATGAAGAGGAGCAGGCAGAGGGGCAGGGGACCGGGAGCAGCAGCAAGTCAATAAGGTCTTTTTTTTACTCCGGCTCCTATGCCAATTGTACAACCAGCGGTAGCACCACAAACACAATCATTTTCACAACCACAATCAGAAGTCCCGGTACGTGCGATACCGATAGGTTACCTCAATACTTTCCTGATTTTCCTTATCGGTTTCGCGATACATATCGGATACGCCGATACACCGATACGCCACCGATACCGTATCAGGAAAATAGAGAAATAAAAATAAATAAATTAAATCCTGATACTTAGACGATACTTGGCCGATACATATCTGATACTTCGCAGTCCATGACCCTTTAGATTGAACCTTAAAACTATCTTAGATACTTCATGCTAGCAATAAATATATGAATTGTTTTAAGTATATGAGTTGATATTTATTCTTAGCATGTGAAAATTTTGCTCTATTTTTATTTTGCTGTCATTATAATATTTTTCTCTATTTTTATATTTATTATATTTATATAATTGCCGTATCGGCGTATCTTTGTTCTTGGAAAATGCCGTATCGCCGTATCGGTATCGGCGTATCGGTATCCCGTATCGGTGGCGGAGCTCCTCAATCGGTAGTGGGCCCTACGCGTTAAAATTGGAGAGCTCCGCCACTGATGGCTATAGTTTTCAAGAACCTTGCAACGCAGAACCTGGCGGAGCCAAAAGGTCGACAAGTTGAGGATAGCCACCCCTCGGGCAGGTCAAATTCCTTGCAGGTCCCCTAAAAGCTGTGGCGGGGATGATACTTCATCTTCATGTGATTTCAGAATTGAGATTCATGGTCGAACTGTGAATAGTGCTGTTGGTGATGGTAGGCATCTAGACGGTCGGCGTGTACAGTGTACTTTCCATAATAATACCCGCGATCTGCTTCTGAAATCTGAATCTTATTTGTTTGCAGGCAGAAAAATGTAATCGGTTGAATTGAAGCATGCAGATAAGATGGATCATGCACGCATCGCCTTTATTATCCACCATCATGGACAGGATGGCAAGCAGCTCCATCAAATATCGAATGCAACTTTTCCAGTCCAGTTCGTCTCCCAAGTTCAAAAGAAAAAGAACAGTTCGTCCCCTAGTCGCCACCAACTCCCATGAGCATCTTGAAGAGATGGATCATGGGCTCATGGCCTTTATTATCCACCAAGGATTGCCATGCATGTACCTCTAAGAATATGCCATCGCTGTTGACAGTCATAGCACTGCAGCTGCTCCTGGACAGTATCCACCCTACTCCTCTGTCCCAAAATATTTATCGCTTTTAGTTTTCGTGCCACAATTTTGATTTAATTAGTAAAAAAATGTGTACAACATTTAATAGTCGTCAGCTAGAGCCAACCTTCCAGCACTAGGTTAGGGTGTGTTTGGTTCCACCCCTCTAAGCTTTAGTCCATTTTAGTGGAGTGTGACATTTTAGCCATTAAAAGAGACTAAAGTTTAAAGGGTGAAACCAAACACACACTTAGCTCGGCAACAGTAAACTCTCAGAGCAGTAGCCTGGCTTCAAATTCAAACGCACTATGCGTACTGCCAGGCTAGCTAGCCTTAACTTGCTGCTCCCTGGGGGCAAGCTCATCCGCTCATGGTACACAGATGACTAAAGGCCGAACAGCGTCGCCATTTACAAATCTTGAAGGAACAGCAGAAAAGCAACCAAAAGGGAAAACGTCCATCGATGTTTTAGTTTACAGCGGAACTGGCAATTCATGGCTACAAACGACATTGTTGACAACATCAATACAACATAAAATCCCATCACCTCCACAGGGAAGAGGATTAGCTACGGGACACTTCTCCAAATCTAGGAAACAGTACTGACAGTGGGCAGGTATGGCGAAGGCGAAAACACTGGCCCAGGTACGGTAAGTCCTTTGATAGTTACCATATATTTGCAACTTTGTGATATAGACGAAACATGTAGGGGGGCTGATGCTGATGTTTTGTTCGCTCAAATGTGTATGCCATAGTATTATACCCTCAGTTTGGACCTCCATGTAATATGTGTGGCGCGGAGGAAGTTGCAGAGTCCACTTGTCTTCTATGTGGAGTTCCAGATATATGAAGCCATTTGGACGATGAGGAAGATGGCAGTTGGTCGGTCATCTTCACTTAAAAGGGGCAAAGAGAATTGATGAGTTGTGCCCACCAAATCCGAACGAGTTGGATAATGCCACCTTCACTTCACATCTCTCCTTCTGTGATCCTACCAAGACGCCCACGTCCTGTATCAAGATCAGCATTAAAACATCATCCAACTTATGGATTTTGCTCTTTCATTCATATCTAGCTTATTTAGTAGAAGTAGAAAGAAAATAAAATGGCATTAGATCATGCATCATTAAAAGAGCTTACCACAGTGTCCTCTGGATTTTCTAAATTCAAATTTGGATGGACCCAACCAGTTCTTATAGCCTGCAATGAACAACAACAAAGAAGAATTTCCCCTGATGAGCCGGTTTTGCATTGACACCGATAACAAAACACAAGCTCTGGTAAATGTAACAAAGAATGAGATAGTTCATGTCTACATGAGAATGAAACCCAAATGCCAATGTTCATTGCAAAAGAATAACCGTCTTCAATATCAAATTGACTATACTTGGTCTAGGATAATTGGAGTTATATCCAAACGAAAAGTGCCTATTAATCTTCAGAAAAAAAAGGCAGATGTAGCTAAAGTTCATTTTAGAATAACTTAGCTTCAGTGCCACTATGTTGAGCAAATATTTCTATAAGTAATACTGTGTTATGTGATTATGTTTCAAAAAAAAAGTAACAGGTTATGTGCCAATCCTTTCAGTTACAGAGTTTATGTCTTCCAATAAATTACTAATTGCACTGGAAAACTCACTATATTGGGCATACAGAAAGATACAATGAACATGGAGAATTTAAGGCCATAAATGTATGAATTCAGTTTGTATTATTAGTATAACAATGCCAAGTAAATATGGTTCCTGTAAGAGTACTAAGAATTCCTTACTTGTATAGAAGCAACTGCTTCTATTCCTCCAGCTGCTCCTATAAGATGCCCAGTCATTGATTTCGTCGAGTTCACCCTTAACTTCATAGCACAAAAAAGGGGTTTAGATGGTTCAGAATATGATGGTTTGAAATATAAACTTGTTGTAGAATTGCTTGCATCAGATGGCATACTTGAGGGTTCTGGCCAAAACAGCGCACGATAGCCTCATACTCCTTCAAGTCACCTGCTTGTGTAGACGTTGCATGGGCATTCACGTAGTTGATTTCTTCCCTTGTTACCCCTGCATCGGCTAGTGCCTTTTCGATGCAGAGAGTAATCCCTCTTCCTGATATTTAATTAATGATGAAAAAAGGCTACATCAGAAGGTCTCATTCGATTTAGGTAGGTAAAAGAACAGGAAAGGGCATGTCAGAGTCAAGATATACACTTCACCTTCAGGGTGTGGCTCAGTCATGTGGTAAGCATCACATGTAAAGCTTCCACCGAGAAATTCAGCATATATTGTTGCCCCTCTTTCCTGGAGAAGGTGCACAGATCTCAGGATAATGTTCGAAGGTAATCATGTCATTGAACTGGAAACAAGCAGCTCAAAGATCTATAAAGAAGGGCAACTGAAATTGCATGTTTAAAACCTTGGCATGCTCAAGTTCTTCCAGTACGAGGACACCAGCCCCTTCCCCCATAACAAAACCATCACGGCCCTGCAACATGAAAGATCAAACATTTAACTCTAGCACAACAAAAAGACCAAGCCGGTAAGTTAATTAAACCAGCAAGGCGGCGATGTGCATGTACTAAATGATGGTAATTACTTACCCAACAAAATGTTGTCATAATAGGGGTTGCAGAATAAAAGATACTAACCATGTCCCAAGGTCGAGAAGCTTTTGTTGGGTCACTGTTCCTCTGTGAAAGTGCTCTGCAGGCCACAAAACCTCCCAATCCTGCATGTCATGGTCAAAACACTTGAAACTACAAAGACCAAGACAAACTGTGGAAAACTGGAGGCAGAAGAATGAGGAATTGGGGCCACAAACCGATTGGGATAAGAGGTGCATCAGAACCACCACAGAGCATAACGTCCTGAAAGATTATGAATAAGTTCACAAATAAAAGGTTACTTTTCTAAGAGAACATGTTAGATTGAAATGACTTACAGCTTCGCCTCTTCTGATGTGGTTTGCGGCATTAAGGATACAGAAGTTACTGGTAGCACAAGCTGTGGAAATAGAATAGTTTGGTCCCATCCATCCCTGTAAATCACACAAAGTATGAGCTGTGGTAATTACAGTTATCTAAATAGAAAATTATATAAAAAAAGAATAGGATCATGTCACACCAGATCCATTGCAAGGATTGCAGAGCCCATATTTGTAGTTGCAAAAGGAACACAAAATGGGTTCATTTTCTTGTAAGAGACCCTCAGTGCTTCAATTGCATCATTAAAAACCTGCTTGACAGTCCATAACGTGTATCAGGAAATGGGAAACAGGTTCCATGCATAGTTGGAATTCATAGACATATACAACTAAATATTCCTCAGTTCTTCGGTGAGTCCATAACGTGTATCAGGACATGGGAAACAGGTTCCATCATTAGTATACTTTGAGAATACAAACCTTCATGCCGCCCATTGCAGAACCAATGAGAACCCCACACCTGGTTTTGTCCAACTCATTCCTCAGTTCTTCGGTGAGTCCACCATTTTCTAATGCCTTCTTTCCAGCAGTTATCAAATATAGCATAAACTTGTCCATCCGCTTTGCAAGTTTAGGTACAACCCAACCTTCAGTAGAAAAGGATTTTATCTCTCCTGCAATTCTCTGTATTAAAGTCCAAATATCAATCACTGCATGGTAACATTTGACCAAATTGCAAAACCAGCCCGATCAGCACGTCCAAATAGATTGAAGGTAAATCATGTGCTCTGCATTACCGTGGGGAAGTTGGAACAGTCAAACCTCTCAATCTCACTTATTCCGCTAACACCATCAAGAAGATTGTTGTAAAACACGTCAGGATCATGGCCCAATGGTGTCACTACACCCATGCCAGTGACAACCACCCTCCTTTGTTTGATATCAGGTTTCTTCTTTTCAATGACACTTCTTTCAGCTTGCAAGGCAACAGCCATAGCCATTCCTGCAAACCACAACCAATTTGTTGAGACTCTTGTCAGCTTGAGTGACAAACAAATAGCAGCATGAAGAGGTCTGAACAAACATGCACGCTTGGACAAAACTAAAGAAAATGTTTGCTCGATGCAAGATGGGCCATGACAGATGTGACCCCTTACTCTTGATTCATTTTTAGCATTTTGGAGTCTTCCAAACACACCCTTAATATTTTATATTAGCAATGAGAAAAAATCATTCGTCAAACTGAAAGAAAATGATGTTGAAGACACCAGTTCAGCAGCAGCCACAAGCGAGTGCATCCCAAGCAGAAGCAGGAGAACCTAAAACCCACGCAGACTAAACTACTACTAGTCACTACACAAGATCCTCGGCACAATCCAGAGAATAGTCCTCGTCCTGCAGACGCATTACGCATCGCAAACGCAGAATATGACGGCCGAAAACAGGATAAAAAATCGCACATTTACCCTGGGCGATACTACCGATGCTGAGAAACTACACTAGGATTCGCACGTATGGACATGCAAGGATCCAACAAAGCGAACAAAGGACATGAGACAACCAAATGCTGAGTGTATCTCGTCTCACCAGAGCGCGCCAAGCCGCGACGCCGCGCGCCGAGGCGGCGGCGCTGGCCGAGCATGACGCCGCCCCCAGCGCCGCTTCCTCCGGGGCAGCAATGCTTCTGCTTGTACTCTTCGGCGTCGCATGCCGCAGACAAGCACGCGGCGACGAGCCACGTGCAGAGTGGGCCTGCCACGGCCGCCATTGCCCGTCCCCCCGGTTGTGTGGACGCCGCCCCTCCCGCTCACCGCCTGATGGATCTCTCCCACCCTACGGAGCCGCACGAGGGAGTCGGATTTCGCAGAGTGCGCACCGGGGGCGCGCCCCTGTCCAGGAACGGCGGGTGCCAAGGACCTGGGAGCACGACGAGATGCGGGGGGCGGCCGCGCGATGGCTCGGGACCGAAGAAACGAACGAGGAGCGGGAATGGAGCACGAGAGGAGGAGGTGCGTCGATCTCACTAGGAAAGGAGGTGGCTTGCGCGCATCGAAGGGGTGTGGGCGGGAGCCGCCATTGGCAGTGCCAAGTGCTCGACGGGGGGAGTGGAGGGACGGGGACGACTGGAGGAGGAAGGGGTTGGGGGAGTTTAATATAGGAGGAGGAGAAAATTGGGAGATTTTTGGTGGATTTTAAAAACCTTTTTCCTGTAAATCCTTTTCCCACTGTTCCTCTCACCATTTTTGTCCTTTTTGAGCCCTTTTGTTTTTTATACATAAGAAAGAAGATGGGCCCATTTGATTTGGTTTTGAGGTGTTTAGAATCGGAGAGACTACTTAACTCATGATAGTGGGGATGGGCTCATAAAATAAAATAATAGGGTTTTACGGGGCTTGAGGGTTTGTTTTCTCTTGACTGAATTTTGTATTTTAGTGTTTCTGGTTTGGGTTTGGTTGGTAAGACCATAGAGAGAAGGTGGAATTGTGGGCGTGCATGTGTAAGAGAGAGATAGGAACCTTTTGTTTTCTTTTGTTTATTTATATTATTAAGTAGTCATTTTGGAGGAAGGGTGACTGAATGAGAACATTTGTTTGGAATTTGTTACCAAAGAATTTTGGCTAGTCTACGAAAGAGATTTGTGGTGAGGATGAGATTGGAATTCAAGGCAAAGAAAGTAGAAGCACCAAATATGCTTGGGTCACCAGGTGGGACCACCAAAATAATATATAATATTTGTTTTGTGATGAACACCAGTGTATATTAATATGTGCATGTCCATGTATGCACCAGATAAAGCTTTTACGTTTATACCTTGCCGATTGATATGAATCACCGAGTTAACCTTTCTAACGCCAAACTGTACCTGAGATTGGTTTCCTTTCGCTTCGTATTCATCCAACGTACGTACACGTACATAGGATTGTACTGGTACTGTGCAGTCGTCAGACAAAAGTAGTATGGCCTGGGCGCCTGTTTGTTTGAGAAGAATTTATTTTACACTGGGAATTATAGGCTGCAAGTGAACTTCCAAACTTGTAATGTTTTTTTTTTCTCTAACCAACGGCACGAGATTGTGTGCAAGTTTCATTGACTGAGAAAGGGCCAAACTTATATAGGTTACTTGGATTTCGTAATAAAGCAGGAATTGGTAAAAAAACAAAAAAAAAAGGTGAGGATCTTTTGCGAACTGATAAAATCATAAAACCAAACAGAAGGGCAAACAGAATCTCTCTGTCTGATGAAGTACCGAGCCGATAACCCAAGATGGCAAACTGTTACCGGGAACTCACACGATTGTTTTGCACCGTTGGAACCAGAGGTGGGCCGGGTACATACATTGAGAGTCAGACACGTTCGAAGCCTGGGCTACGTATACGTACGCTACGTCTACGTACGGTATTTTGTCCGCTTGCTGACGGGGCTGGACGGCTGGCTGGTGAGCTTGCTAAAGTCGCTGCTGCTCTGTCACCGTGTGTTTGGTTGTGGGATCATCAGAGATGGGTTGAACCCAATCCAGATTTTTGAGATGGGTCGAACCTATCTCGTGTTTGGTTAGAAGGTTGGAGTGAACCCGGTTCTTTGTTTGGTTGTACAGGTTTCTATATAATGGGATGAGTCACCGACACGTGGGACCTACATGGCAGCCTCTCACAACTTCATCTTCTACCTCTGGACTACCTCAGAACTTGACCGCGTGCTGCTGCTCCCTGGCCGCGGGCGCTGCTCCGGCCACCGCTCCCTAGCCGCGCGCGCCCAGTTTGCTCTGACCACAGGTGACGTCCCACCGCCGCTCCCCGTCGCACACATCCTGCACGCCTCGACCATGAGCACCGCCCCAGCCATGGACGCGCCGCCCGGGGCATGGACGCGGCTCCCCCAGCCATGGACGCGTCGCCCCGGCCATGGACGCTGCTCCCCGCGCGCTGCCCTGCCCCAACTGGGTCGAGCTCGTCCGCCGATTTGAAGGGATCGTGAGAACCCGCATCTGAAGAGAATATGTCAACCCGGGTCGACCTCATTCCACTCAACCCCCTATCCAAACAACAGGCTATCTGAGTCGAACCCGGGACAACCCGGGACATCCTCCTATCCAAACACACGGTTAGTCTGTCATGGTCTCAAGCTCTCGTTATATTTGTATCAGTGGAGCTCTTCGGCTGAGGATTTATACGAAGTCGGGGTTAAAACAACCGTACAATAGCTGATATAAGGGAATGGCCAATAATAACAGAGCCAAGTGTTTGGCTAAGAGCCAAGCTATACAATAGTTAGTCTTCTATTTGTCTACAAATTATTTCTCTTTTCTATTTCTCCTCACATACATCTCTATTGGGACTCACTACCATCTATGTTTCCGTGGCCAGCTTGGTGCTTGCATGAGAACCAAGCTCTCATCTCTCTCCTTCTTTCTCTCCTCCACATCAGCATTTGCTTGGCTATAAGCCAATTATTGTACCTGCTCTAAGGGGGTGTTTGGTTCCACCCCTAGAGTTTAGCCACTAAAGTTTAGTCACTTTTAGTCACTAAAGTTCCAAACACCCCCACTAAAAGTCATTTTTAACACTACAACTCTAGTGACCTCCACTAAACTTTAGTGACTAAACTCTAGGGGGTGGGAACCAAACACCCCCTAAGTCGAGCCGATAAGTTCTAAGCGAATGAGGACAGTATTTGCAGGGTGCTTGCCAGATTTATGGGGTATTTGGTTCCCACCCCCTACAGTTTAGCCACTAAAATTTAGTCACTTTTAGGGGGTGTTTGGTTCCCACCCCCTAGAGTTTAGTCACTAAAGTTCCAAACACCCCCACTAAAAGTCACTTTTAACACTACAACTCTAGTGACCTCCACTAAACTAAACTTTAGTGGCTAAACTTTAGGGGGTGGGAACCAAACACCCCCTTAGTCACTAAAGTTCCAAACACCCCCACTAAAAGTCATTTTTAACACTACAACTCTAGTGACTAAACTCCCCTTATTCCGCGCTGGCGACTGGCGACTGGCGACTGGTGAACGGAACGACGTCTGGGTTGCCAAGTTCGTTCTCGTCACAACCGTCGTCCACCGGTGATCGATCGAGCCAAGCAAGTTCCCGAGATCTTCCGTTGCCAAGTTGTCTTGCACATGGTTAGCTGATGGCAGAATTAGCCATCAATGATCGATTAACCGATACGGGCCAGGTTTCTTCGGTCTCTCCGCAGCTGTTAACCGGCGGGGGGGCCGCGTCCCTCCGGCGCCACGGAGCCGCCGCGGCTGCCTCGCATCGGCATCGTCGTGCCGCGCGTTGCCGGATGACACGCACGGCGTTCACGTCGTCGTCCCCTCCTCGCTCGGCATCATGGGCCTCGGCTTTCTTTCAGCTTCCCGGGCTATTTGGGCCTGTACGTACGTACTAAAGCCTATTGGTGAGCCATCCGCGGCTGAGTCGGATCACGTCACGTCAGCAGCAGCACGGGACCAAGGGCGGGCCTTCGTTGACGATTGTCCAAGGACAATATCCACGTCGCGTTGCGTTGATCTTTCTTCTTCCTCCGAGGGAACTGTCCTCAGGGAGGAGAATGAGACGTTAATTTTATTTTTATTTTTTTGATTGAAATGAACGGGGTCTATTACTACTACTTCAGTAGTCATCGTAGCCAAATCAACAGGGAAGTTCGGTGAACAGTGCCCCAACTCCAAAACGTATACCAGATTAAACTGCCATAAACCTTACACCTGCATCCGCGCTCTAAGCAAGCTCCGTTTCTCAGTAGGACGGACGACGATTTATTCTTTTTTTTTTCTTCTGGTTGATCATGTGCAATAATGTATTTCATTAGAGTGTAGGACTTGTTTGGATTGAAGAAATGCAAAACTGAGAAGTAGAAGAAAAAAAAGGGGCAGGAATAGGGTAGTAGATCGAGCCAAAGTGGAAAATTAAGGGATTTCAGAACACAAGAATAAATACTTTGGGATGTTTGGATTGTAGAAACATATGTAGATCATCACATATTGTCCCTAAGCACTGATTATATATATCCATTGATGCATGCTGACTATGATTTGGGTGTCTTTCGCTAGTCATTAAACACATTATTTCTTTGTTTAATTCATCTTTGGCTCCTCGCCGTTCCTGAGCGTGACCATTTCTCTCTTCCTAACTGTGACCGCGTTCTTTCTCGCTGGCCATCCTTATGGTCTTGGGCTCCCCTCTCCTCGCCGTTCTTGAGCCTTATCGCTTGGAGGTTGACGCTCCCTCGCGGTTGGAGTCCGTCATTGATCATTTGGTTTAGTGTACGTGTACTCTAAAAGTGATAATACGTCGTGATGTCGCTAACCTAATTAATTAAGTCGCTTGCAGGGGACTTAGCTGCTTGAGCTCTCGCTGGCTCGCTCGTTGCACAGCAGAATGAAAGAACAACTAACCAACGACCCAAAGTCGTTATAGCTGCTGCACGTCGATCAACCACCATTCCCAAATATTACCACTATATACATGCAGGATTTTACAGGAATGCGAGAAAAGTCATAAACTTGATCATGGACAGAGGTTACTTTTCTCTATAGATCTTAGGTACGGTTAACTAAATTAAATCGACAGGACGGGAAATATATGGATCATATGCAAGCCAAATAAATCCCATGGAGAACAGAATCACGCATGCATGCCAAATATATATATAGTTGGCATTTTGTTATTGCTACTAGCTACTTATTACGTACGTAGTAATTAGCAGAGTGGTAGAGTATCTATGCCGCCCTTGGTTCACAATTAAGTTCACAACCAACTCACATGCATGGGGCCGGGTGCGGTGGTGGTCAACAAAGATACCAAATATAGCTGCTGATTAATTTGGTATTCGTAATTGGCAAATGAATCATGCATGGCACTGGCAGCAGCACTATTGAATATTAAAAATTCGTCCAAAAGAAAGCAAATGCTGCGCACCGCACTGCACTGCATGGTGTGCCTGCCCTGTTAGCCGGCCTGTATGGACCATAAGCATTAAGCATTGCATGTTTCCACATTGATCATCGAGTGTGTGTGCACGCCCATTTATGGGCCAAGCGCACTACCGGTGTACGTACTCTGTGTATGCAAGAGGCACAAGGCTTTCCGGCCGCTAGAAGCGTACAGTACTGTACTACTGTGGCCTGTGGAAGAGGATGCCTGTGCCTGTGCCTGTGCCTGTGCCCTGTGCCCACCCACACAGCAGCAACCATGAATGGCGATCGACATCCTCTCGCATGCTGCAGACGGCGGCAGACCCCTCCAGACCCAAGGCCGCAGCGGCAGCAGCAGCAGCAGCAGCAGGCCACATGCTCCTGCGATGCAACGGTACCATCGCCATTGATGTGCGCCTACGCCCGCCATATAATTGGGGGCTGCCTCAGCTCGCTCGTCAATGCGAGCGATTTCCAACCATCCATCCATGAGGCATAGTATTTGTGATGGCGATTATTGGGCTCTACTGTAATGGTGTTGTATTATGTATCCATGCACCGTTGGATGCTGGATCGGATTCGGAACAAACATGCTTTACCTTACCTCTGCGCACATGCATGAGAGAACAATCAAATGGACCACAAGCGGCGGAGAGTTGATGCACTGTACCCGAACACTGATTTGTTTGAGACTTGCTATGTGTTTTCATTCGCTTGTTCTTCTCCATTGTTCGTGAGCATAAGCCTAAGAGGGGAACTCATCTGATAATCGAGTTGATGTATGTACGAACACACGACGAGTAATCGGTCTAGCGATATGTACTTGTGCAGACGATGATGCACATGCACCGATGGTGTTAACATATATATCCTCATCAACATTCTTCCGAAGCGGCCGGATATCAGCCGGTTTCGTTGCGAGAAGTGTTAGATTGTCACCAATGCTTAGAGCATTTTCATAGGCCATCAGAGACGAGCGTTTTCGATTTTTAGAGACGGGCATGTACGTGGTCGACCATATCTACCAGCGCGCGTTTGGTTCACGGCAACTACCAGTCCCAGAATGATCCGAACCTACGTGTATTGCCGTTTGGTTTAAGTCATAGACAAGCTAACAGGCTAAAAAGAGGAGCCAATTCGTTCCACAAAAAATTGCCGGATGAACTTGTGCGGAAACTGACCCATGCTACATGCAACCAACCGCTAAACCAAACACGTCTTTAGGTCTTGACGAGCCTCTGCTACTTTGATAAATGGTGAGTCTCCATTCAAGATTGATTAAAAAAATCAAGAAAAAACCAATATTATCAAAATATGTAAATTTAAAAATAAATATTTGAGACTCCAAACAACTTCAAATTAAAACTGATCAACAACAAACTTATATATTAGGTCAACCACTACAACTTTGGTGTTAACCATGTGAGCATTTAAGGTGGTTTAGAAATTATTCTAAATTTGAATTTCAAAACCCAATAACTTAAACACATATTTGGGACTTTGAGCATGCAACTTAAAATAAAAATATTTCAACTACAAAGTTCTAGATTAATGTGGCCCTGTTTAGTTCCCTCAATTTCGCAAAATTTTCCATCACATCAATGTTCGGACGTATACATGGAGCATTAAATGTAGATAAAAAAATAACTAATTGTATTTTTAGTATGTCGAGACGAATCTTTGGAGTCTACGTAGTCCATATTTGAACAAAGTTTGTCAAATAACAACGAAAACGCTACAGGAAAAATTTTGTAAATTTTTCCATCTAAACAAGGCCTGTATTGAGAACTACAACTTTGGTATATCCCATGACAACATCCGAGATTATTTGAAATTTTTAAATTTTATATTTCAAAACCAGAAAACTTAAAACAACATAAGCTAAAGGTTGGAATGCAATATGAAAAGTAGATAAAGATTGATTTTGATTGATCAGATGTCCTCAGTCAATCATGACCCTTTATATTTATAGGATAAGATAACCTTATCTCGTTAGGAATCATCTACAACTTAAAATCTACACGGTAACTAAGTCATTACAACTTGGACTAGGAAAAAGCGGCCTGTCCAATTTCATCGAAAACCTCACAGCAAGCCTAAAATGGCTCTCAAAATGAAGAAAACTTATTATTCAGCTTATCAACCACACTACGGTTTATTCTCTCCCATAGAACACTATTGAGACAGTTGAAATAAGTTCCAGCGAACAAGCCCTAGAAAGCTTGATGGACCATGATAATATAGCAAGTAGAAGCTTTATCATAATCTTTGTAGATCTGTCAAGTTCAGCTAGTGTCTCAACTCCTGAGTTTCCAAGATAGTTTCGTTTCGCATGTCAATTTTTTGCTGGACCGCAGATCAATACGGGCCTATAGTCCTTCACTCTGCAGTCCCAACAGGAAGATAATTTGTCAATGATAGGCACGTAGCTGATAGGGGTACAATCTGAATAGGAAAGGACCACGGCGTTTTAAATGCACTGCAGTTTAGTAGTAATTCCGTGTGTTCAAAGGACACATGTCTTAAAGTCCAACGTAAGGCAGTCATACGAAATAATATGATCAGTTATTAATTTCACAAGAATGTTGTCAACTAAACAAAATGTATTTATAGTTTTATAGCTCCTCGTGTTGTTTCTTATGTAATGACACATTATCTATTAATAATTACACACAAGCCCATTGAAATTGATGGCTGTTCAGCTAAACATGATTCAGAGTTTAAAAAAAAAACAGGCAACTTGGACATAACAAAACCATATTCTTGGAGAGTAATTTTTCCAGCTTGCAGGCACGGTACCTTAAAAAATGAGGACTTTGGATGTACAAAGAGGGCATTTATTATTTTAATGGCCTGTTAGGGAAAAGGGTGAGAGTGGTAGGTGAAGAATTGCTGTCACTTTTGATTCTGGGTGCAGGATCAGGATGTGGCCAATACTAGCCTTGTCCTCTACCTGAGTTTCTGACATCATCACATCACACCGAGGGCGAGGAGGCAAGGACTACCAAGCTGCTGCCTTTCACTCATCTTTCTGCCATCCTTGATTGCAGTCCTTCCTCCCCCCAAGTCCCCAGGATCAGGTATGGCGCTGCGGCTCACTGTTCCTTCTTCAATTCACTGAATCACTGATGTATGAGGTTTTTTCTCTCAGTATTGTGTTCCAAATTCCAATCATGTGGCGAAAGCCTGTGTGCATCTTCTTGATTTCCGCCGAACCCTAGGTGGATGACTATGTTAGATGCTGCTGCAAATCTTGAATGCCCCCCAACTGTAAGCAATAAAAGGAATTGCCATACTAGACGGAGTAGACGGCCTGCCAATTTTGTACAGTCCGCGTTTATATTCGGCATACCCCCAGCCAGATATGGGGGCTATCTTGAATTCGGTGGGCCACCCGTTCGCTTGTGTTTCTTCAGAAAAATATCTTTCAGTTGTGTTGGCCTTCTAATAAGCGCCGCTTCACTTCGGACCCTGACTACTTATTGCGATGAGTGCTCAAGAAGGATAATCTGGACTTCCCTGTGCTTTGTAGTCCTACAGATGCTTAGTATTTTGACTGTATCTCAGTTTATTTAACCTTTGCAGTTGCAGCAGAAGATAGCAGTATGTTTATTTGGTCCTAACTTAGATATATGTATCTGAAAGCTTTAGTATTTTTTGAAGGGAAGATGTCTGGAAACTTCAGTGACAGGCATGGGTTTCAGTTATAGCAGTCTTACTCGTCCTTAAAGACAGAGAAGAGATTAATTCAAAGTTTATAAACAATAGGTGCTATGGGTGCATCTTATCATTTATGTGGGGAACACCTCTGGTGAAAATCGGAATATTCCCTTACTAAGTCTGTATGATTGTGACATAGGAGTGGCATACATCGATGTATCAAAGGGCAGCAACAGCATGCATTTACATGTATTTAGCATGCCAGCGCACTTCCGAAGAATGAAGTGTGATGAATAGCTGAACAGATTGAGTTATGTTTCAGTTGTGATGTGTAGGACCGAGACTAGATCTGAACAGTGATTTGTCATTTTCGCTTTCTCGTTTCCCCTTTATTGCCCACTGTTGATTACAGATAGAGAGTAGAAATCCACTTTGCTGCCTTTTGTTGTCTGTGCATTGTTGTGTCTAGCTCTAGCCAGAGTCGCTACAAAGGTATGATCTGCAGTAGTTATTTTTGCAGTACATAACTACTACACCTAAAACTGCAAATTGAAACGCAATGTCTTCACTGAAAAGTGAAAACATATGTAAATCATTTAGTCAGTATGTCCTTTCACATCTGATGGTTGAAATTTTCAGTTGCTATACTAGAATCTGCTGGCTTCATGGAAACTGATTCATAAATTTTGAGTTCACTTCAATACGTAGATGCTAGTTTTGTTACATGGTACTTATTGCTGTATTCCGTGTACATCTGGTAGTTTGGTTTTGTCTTGCATTTGCATTTCTACTAGGGCTCAATTGTTTTGGTTAAATGAACATGTTCTAGTATTTCTTAAAAGGGTTGTGGCAGCAGGAATTTTACATTTTATTACCAAAACTAGTAGTTTGGCTGGCCACACATGTTTGGTTATCTTAAATCTTCTTCTGATGCCTACTATGTAGATATTCCTCCTTATCTATTAGGCACTCTTAGAGAAAAATTATATTGTAAAACTTCAGGTCAATCTACTTTGCTTAACTCTAGCATCTACTAGTTTTGAACTAGTTTGAACAATTGAGGAACACTGTAAAGTGGTAATCTTCCATTCCAAATAAAAGGCTAGAAGTAAAATAACTATATTACTCTAGTTGTTATTTTTGAAGCATGCAAGTATCCTAAAGTTTTGTATATGTGTCCAAATTGAAATGTTTTAGTGCCTGTACTGAAAAGGGAACATTTTGTAGGCTAATTTTCTAAAATTTTGAACCTAATGTATGACTGTAACTGTAATAGATATATTTGCAACATAAGAATGACCTTTTTAACAATTTAATGAAGCAGAATGGAGGATAATCTACCAGTTAATATCCGGGAATATCAAGAACTCGCCAAGAAAGCACTACCAAAGATGCACTATGATTATATCAACGGGGGAGCAGAGGATGAGTATACACTGAGGGAGAATATTGCAGCATATGGAAGAATTCTGTACCGTTCTCCCCATCAATACTTTTAAACCTCATTAAAAAGTAGGTCCTTACTTTTTGGCATCGATTACGCAGGTTGCGGCCACGAGTCCTTATAGATGTGAGTAAGATAGACATGTCAACAAGCTTATTAGGATATAATATGCCATCACCAATAATTGTTGCTCCTACAGGGTCACACAAATTAGCAAATCCAGAAGGTACAAAATCAAGTCATCCAAGTTTTAAATGATAAAACCTGCTATTATCTCCACAACCCTTGGTTAAATGTTCATTTCAGGCGAGGTGGCCACAGCAAGAGCTGCTGCAGCATGTAACGCCATAATGGTAACTGCTGAATTTGTTTTTGGGGGTCATCTGGTGATGTACTCGTATTTAGGCCCTCTGTAGATTGTTACACGTGTTCATATATGTCATACAGGTGCTTTCCTTCTCATCAAGCTGCAGAATCGAGGAGGTTGCCTCCAGTTGCGATGCCATTCGCTTTTATCAGTTATATGTATGATGCATTGACATTGATTTCTTTTTAGTAATTCTCCTTTCTGCTGCTACCTGATTTCTGAATTTTTTCGTTGTGTACCTTAGGTGTACAAGAGAAGGGATGTTTCGGCAACATTGGTACGGCGGGCTGAGAGTTTAGGATTCAGGGCAATTGTTTTGACAGTTGACACGCCTGTGCTTGGCAGGCGTGAAGCTGATATAAGAAACAAGTACAGTGCTTGTATCTTTGTTGAAATCTCCTATAGTTCAGCGACATTATGTTCTTTTACAATTCATAATTCCAGTTTTCTAACCCATTGCTACTGAAGGTTAAAATTGTAACCTAATATCTTCTTATACCATACCATACATCGTCAATACATTTATGCAGATGTTCTGTAATTGAGCTGATTGTTCACGCAGGATGATTGCTCCACGGTTGTCAAACCTTGAAGGTTTAATGACATTAGACGACGACATTGACGGTGCTGTGAGTGAAACAGTTGCTCGATAAATCGTTGGCTTAGAGGTACAAAAGTTCGTTCACAGTGGACGAACTTATTTCCTTTCTGAAAACTGAACCATTATCATCTTGCAATCTTGATCATCTCATTAGGAAGGCGGCTCCAAGCTGGAACGATTCGCACGGGAGACGCTGGATCCATCATTGTCATGGAAGGTTCGTACCGATAACACAGAGCAGCCGGTAGCTATGCCATAAATTTTCTTGAATCTTGTGAATTCCATAGCATGTGGTCCGGCATCCACAGTACTGGGCAAGCATATGGAACAGTTATGGGGCACATCAACATCGGGCATAAGGGCTGTACGCTGGATACTTTTTTTTAGATCACGCCGCTCACTGTTCTTTGAACAGACGTATGACACTTAATATGACAACATGCTGGTACAGCGACGGTGGCCCACCGGCATCGTTTCTCCTGTGATCCTGTCCCAAAGACACATACAGGCTTTGAATCGCATGCGTTGCAGTACTTGGCTACAGTGGCCTTGGATCACTGTACCGGCGACCATGCCGTAACGGCCGTCTTGCTGTTGCATGCAATGTTTTTTTAGACAATGGAAAGAAAAATCTGGCTTCATCCTCTTGGAAGAGGAATCAGGCAAGTGGTTGATGATGGTCTGATGGGGTGTGTTTTTTTGCTGAATTTGTGCGTGCAGGACGTGGAGTGGCTCAAGTCCATCACCAGCCTGCCGATCCTGCTCAAGGGCATCGTCACAGCCGAAGACGGTAATGAATAGTACTTAACTAGTGGTTTAATACTCTGTCAGCGTTGAATTGCTGGCAATGCATGGTGCTGAACCGCATAACTGATTAGTGGTATGGTCACTGTCTGTCTCACTGAACTCTGATGACTCTGCGGCGGCGTTGGGCAGCGAGGAAGGCCGTGGAGGCAGGGGCGTCCGGCGTGATCGTGTCCAACCATGGCGCCCGGCAGCTGGACTATGCGCCGGCCACCATCTCGGCGCTCGAAGAGGTAACTGGCCGCCGGCCGGCCGGCCACATTTATCCTCCTCCTGGGTCCTGGTCATGGCCCGCGCAACGGATGATTGCATGCGTGGGACGCAGCCAGCGCGAGGGCGTGCTGTTACTGCCACGTGCGGCCGGCGTAAACTGACAAGGACTGCCGGGGTCGGGGGTGTCGTGTCGTGTCGTGTCGTGCGCTGCATTGCAGGTGGTCAAGGCGGTGGCGGGTGCCGTGCCGGTGCTGGTGGACGGCGGCGTCCGGCGGGGCACCGACGTGTTCAAGGCGCTGGCGCTGGGTGCCAAGGCAGTCATGGTACGTATGCCCGCCGCTCCTCTCCCTCTCGCCGAGCAAGAGGAGCCAAACAGAACATTATTGGACAGTTCTGAGTTCTGACGAGGATGAGCGCGCGTGCGGTTGCAGGTGGGGAGGCCGGTGTTCTACGGGCTGGCGGCGCGCGGGGAGGCCGGCGCGAGGCACGTGATCGAGATGCTGAACAAAGAGCTGGAGCTGGCCATGGCGCTCTGCGGCTGCCGGAGCGTCGCGGAGGTGACCAGGGCGCACGTCCAGACCGAGGGCGACCGGATCAGGGCCCTACTGTGACTGCGTGAGGCTGTCAGTGACCCAGCGACCATCCGGACGGACAGACTTCCAGAATTCCGTGCATTTAGTAGTATAAGTACTACAGAGTCCAACCCCTTGTGCTGTCAGGGTTGCGGCGAATGTGATTGGCAATCAGCCGTAGCTTAAGCCGTAAAAACGATCAGCCGAACAACACTAATTTGATTGTTGCCTCCGTAATAAGCTGTTTGGTTATACCCTCTATCTCCTTCCTCGGCTCGCGCCGCCAAGTAGAATACTGCGAAGTCGATGCCCACGAAAGCTCCTCGGTGTAGCGACGCCCTCCTTCACAATCTCTCTGTTGTCTCTCCTTCCCTCTTTGGTGGACCATGGGCCATTAGCCCGACACACTAGTTTTGACGGGCCACTCAGGCTGGCCTGATACGAAAATATTTATTATTAACATCCTTATGCCGTATGGATTCGCAGCTCTCCGGATACTTGCGTGTGATTTCATCTTACCTACAAAAACTAATCTACAGTTAAAGATTTTTTTTTAACTGCACCTATATTAGTGTGTGGCCACGTATTACTATAAACTGGACACGTGTATCCTCCCGAACTGTCCTCAGTGTCCTCGCGTGGATTCCTTCCTTCGAGAGCAATTGGCCCACCAGTTGGCCCACCATGTATTCATCACGGCTCCGCACTCGGTGTCGCCGTTCCCTCTCGCAGGTGACGTCAACGCTGTCGTACGTCTCTCTGTTGTCTCCACCGCTGAGCAGCCTCCGTCGTCGCCGCTGCAGATACAAAGAGCGCCTCCGTTCTACCCACCGCTTGCTCTTGTGCTCCATCGTTCAGCTTCGCCTTGACGCGCACCCACGGTTTCTTCTTCTCCGATAATCCTATCCTATCTTACTATGCTCTTTTCTTCTTCCATTTCCGTCATCTTCCCATATTCAGATTCTCTGTTCCAATTTCTTTGCACTGGTTAATGTAGTGCATTTATTTTGCATGTTCTTCTATTACTGAGATATCTATTTCTATATCCCATTATTTCATGTTCCCCTTCTCTGATCTTTCACTTGCCTTGCCAATCCAAGCTGTCTTGGCCGAATCTTTTTAATTTGATTGTTGGATTCACACTCTTTTCTGTTGTCTATTGGTTCTGTAGGTTCGAGTGTAGATTCTCCGGTGCCCCTCCTGTTGGACCTGCTAGGTTGGAGTGAAGATATGTCAGTGGCCCTCCTGTTTGATCTGCCCCCCCTGAATCCACCATAGCTGTCTTTCATGTTCATACCATGCCCCCTTGCTCCTATTTACATTCTTATTTACAGATTGCAAATAATCAACGCCATGCACTTTGGCCGAATCTTTTAAATTTGATTGTTGGATTCACACTCTTTAATTTAATCCTATCCTATCTTACTATTCTCTTTTCTTCTTCTCCGATGATCGTTATATGATTGTTGATCCTTCAATTTCAGATGGCCTACAATTTTTGTGTTACATCTAAATTCCAACATTAAATGTCCACTATTATTGCTATTATACATGATTTAGAATTTAGATTACACATGTTAGGTACAGTATTAATGCTATGCCATGGACTCTAAATATAGCTATATAAACTGTTTTCCTCATTCTGTTTGTGTATCATTATTTTCTTTTCATTTTTTCCAAACCTGGATTATTATTTCCATGTCTCCATCTTTGTTATACATATTTCTATTGGTATGAACATGGGCATAAGCATTGGCCTCAACTGTTTGGGTTGGAATCTTTGGATTATCCCTAATATTGTTAGTGATTTGTGTTAAGCTTAAAATGAATCGACTCAATGAAAATGAAGTGATCTCCATGGATCCACCTTTTAACCCTCTCATTTTTGGAGCCTTGCACCCAAGGTTAGAACATGGCGGGCGCGGCAACGCGCGCCACCCGTCCTAGTTGGCTTGATAGGTCATGCCTAGGCCGTCAGTTAGGCACGATGGCTGTGGCATATTGGGCCCCACCACGTCATGCCTCGTCAAGGCCGGAACCTGGTCGGGCCAGTCCGTTGGCTATCTATATGTCTATGCGCTCGCGCCAGCCTCTCTGATGACATGGCCCACGCGATAGCGGAGCGGCCGAGACTATGGCCTCGTTTAGATGCAAAAATTTTGCAAAATTTTTACTGTAGCGTTTTCGTTGTTATTTGACAAACTTTGTCCAAATATGGACTACGTAGACTCCAAAGATTCGTCTCGACATGTACATACTAAAAGTACAATTAATTATTTTTTTATCTACATTTAATGCTCCATGCATACGTCCGAACATTGATGTGATGGTTGATGTGATGGAAAATTTTGGGAAACAGAGGGAACTAAACAAGGCCTATGGCTAGGAAAAGCAGACCGGCCAGGTGCCCAGGTGTGTGCACATGGTGTCCGCCGAGCAGCACCGGGAACAGGTACTCCATCTCCATGTGTCGTTCTCGTTCTGCACGAGGAAGCTGCAGAGACGACCATGGCCATGTACGAGGTGTTCTGGGCTTCTGGCTAGCTACCAGGCCATGGCCATGTACGAGGTGTTCTAGCTAGCTACTTCTTACGAGACGACATGAGTATGGAGTGCCACCGCGTCGGGCGCCACATGCATGCTACGGGAGAAGGAGGCGGAACTGGATGAAGGCCGGTGGCACGCCGCGAAGCTCGAGGAGATACATAAAACTTTGTCTCTGTAGAGGAGCTGATGTAAATTCGAAATACTACACAAATACTTACTACACTTAAAACTGTAAATTGGAATTGTTGACACTCAAAAGTGTCTCAAGTGTATAATGGACTCCACCATCAGGTTTCTGTCGTCAAGATAGCTGAGACCTCTTGGGAGACTTCCGACCAGGTCTTTTGAGAGATTTCTGACCAGGTAAAACTGGTCGGAGGCGGCAAGACGGCGACAGAGACCAGTTCCACTAAACCTGCATATACGTACAAGATGGAAATTATATGTACATGTCATAACCGAATAAACAAGTCTTATTTAGAGTTTTATTCGGTCAAGAGTCCTATCCAGTTACGGGAAGACCAACCGCCCTATAAATATAAAGGGTGACGACCGATTGAGATCTCATCTATCCAATCGTCAAATCAATCTACTACAACCCTTTTACCCTCTTCTCCAATCTCATGTTGTTCATCCCTTGATCCGACGACTAAGGATGGCGCCCTAGGCTCGTCGGCTGACCTAGGGCAACCCGGCGATGTCCTTGCCCCGGCGGGGTCCCTCCCGGGCGAGAGCTTCGACGGTTCCTTTGCTAGTTTGACCGAAAACTAGTCGTTCTTCGCCACGTAAGTGCGTTAGCTATCCTTTGCCGGTTTGCTTATAAACCTAGCCGTCCTTCACCACGTAAGTGTGACCTCCTCGCTGCGTTCTTCGGTCTGTGGCGACCCGGGCGTCCAAAGCCCTAGCTGGTGTGTGATCCGGAACACGTTTCGACGTCAACATACTTTTTGGCGACTCCGCTGGGGAAGAATTTGCTTCGGTTCTACTTTGTGGCCGAATCTTCTTGCCCTAGCACTATTCTTCACTGATCTATCTTCTTGTGCTCGCCATTACCGTTGTATTGGGCCCAAAAGGCCGATCACATCTGGTTTTGACCTCTTGTGATCTCGTTTGCTATTTTGCAACTCAGCGTGCTTGATATTGGAAAATTCAGCAAGACAGGTCAAGCTCTAAATTATAGAGTACCAAGGTGTCACATCACAAAACTACTACAATTACCCCGAGGTACGACTTGCAAATACATCTTATGATTATAATAATTATTTTGCAAGTTCTATGAACTCTTATGTTGGTGTTGCTAGTCATAATGATAGTAGATATGTTGAATCGGTTAATACTTTTGTTAATGTTCCTCATCATACACATCATAATTATGAATATTATGGTCAAGAGCCGTTGTCAACTATGAATTCTTTGAATTTTGATGATACTAGCAACATACAACATGTAAATTCTTCATCGGCTATAAGTTCACAATACGTGGCACCACCACAAGACGTGCCGATGAATGAGAGAATTGGCTATGACAATAATAATTATTTAGCCAATTGCTCTCAAAATTCAGCATCAAATGCAAGTGCTACTACTTGTAATTCGGCCTCATATGTTGGTAATAACTATGGCCGAATGCATGAAAATTCAGCAAAGCATTTAAGTGCAAGTACTTATGATTCGGTTTCACGTGTTACTAGTAACCATAGCCGAATCAATGGAAATTCAGCACCTTATGCAAAGATCAATGCTCACAATTCGGCTTCATTTGTCACCCAAGACTATAGCCGAATTAGTGAAATTTCAGCAAGACATTCAAGTGCTAAAACTTATGATTCGGCTCCACATGATACTAATAACTATAGTCTAATCAATAATAAATCGGTAATGAGTGTGCATGCTAACAATCGTGATTCGGCTTCATATGTTGCTCTTAAATCAAGCCGAGTCGATGAAGATTTAGCCCATGCCAGAAATCCTTATGGCTCCTCTAAATGGAGAGTGCCCGCTTATCATAGACCATACCCGTTACACATTGATTACTTAGAAGATCCTGATGGTTGGCGGGTACCTGATTTTTATGAGTTTAGTGGGGAAGATGATAAGACCGTTGTGGAACATATTACTACTTATCTCTCGCAATTGGGTTTTACCGGTAAAGAGGACTATATGAGAGTGCGAAATTTTCCTTTATCTCTCACTGGTATTGCCTTTGCATGATTTACATCTTTACTCAAATGTATTGTTTGGTCATGGTCTAGATTAGAGGAGTTATTCTATGAATACTTTAGAAAGACCAATGACAAAAGACCGATTACAACTGAGTCATCGGCTAAAAGGGCGTTGCTAGTGGGCATGAAAGAAAGAGTCGGTTCAGATGTAAGTGAAAGTTCGGCTACCAAAGTCGAACCACGTAATATTCATTCCAAACCAATCACATCTCAGGAAACAAGTCTTGCTACAGAAAAGCATGAAAATCGCCAGAAAATAGCTAGACTTGATTTTTCAGGAGCTAAAGGGGTTATACGCTTATCCAGTGATTACCGCATCATTGATGGAGATCAAATCCCTACAAGCGAGAAAGAAGGACCGCTTGCCTGCCCAAAATCGGCTAAGCCAACTTTAGAGTCGGCTGAGCCGATTACTACTTGCCCAGAGTCAGCTAGGTCGACTTCTAAGTCGGCTAAGCCGACTCCCCCTGTTGCTGCCTTACCTGCTAGTGCCCAAGTCGGCCGAGCCGACTTCCGATCGGCTAAACCGACTTCCTCTGTTCCAGCAACTACCGAAGCGCTTTTGGGTGATTCAACACCTATTGTTGATCGTTCTCTGGAGATGAAGGACAACGTCATTCAAACCAAGAACCTACGCTTCTCCGGCATGATCAATAAGGTACCAAATATGAAAATCTCGCTTAAATTTCAATCTGGTCATACAATTTCACTTTATGCGTCTATTAGAGATATCCTTGCTAGTAGTTGTAAAAGACCAATTGAGAATAGCATTTTATTTGGTAATGTTAAAACAAATTCAGATTCTATCGGCCAACATATTGTGCCATATGGCAAGGTCGGTAGTAGTAGTTTGTCAAAGATAAAGTTTCCCAAAAGCAGTTATAAAGGTGTAGCCGAATGGATTGATATTAAATCTGATCCCTTCGTTTGCCTAGCTTTAAAGCCGACTCCACAAAAGAATCGGCTGAAGAAATCAAAGTACACCTTTGACTTTACTTTTTGTGATCATGTCTTTGATATCTTGTTAAAGAATAATTTTATTAGAATCATTGATCACAATGTTTTGCCATCTATTCAAAACTTAGAAGAGCCTACATATTGCAAGTGGCACAATTCTTTTGATCATAACACTTCTGATTGCAATGTGTTTCGTCGAGTGATCCAATCGGCCATTGATAAAGGACGATTGAGATTTCTTGAAGCTCAACAAATGAACCAATTGGATTCAATTGGTCTTGATGGCAAGCAAGATTCAAATCGGTTTGCTTTATCCGATTCATTCAAAGCTCAAGGCTCGAATGCCCAAGAGAGAGATGTAGAGCCCTCAAGTGAAGACAAGGTTGTTGTCCATGAATTGCAGATTGAAGATATTCTAGAGGACGACAAAGTTATCACAATTCCAGAAGATACTGGGGGGGGGGGGCAGGTAGAATCTCTCCAGCTAAAGCAAAAGTCGATTCATCCTGTTAAGCAAGGGGAATCGGTTGAGGATCCTCCTTTGGAGCATGTCTATCAAGATGGAGAAAAGAAGGAGGATGCTCATAAAGCTTTTGGAGGTAAAGGTCGTGACAAGCAAAAGAGTGGAAGACCGAAGCTTAGCTTCGAGGAACTTCTAGCAAAGTATGAGAACTTAGCAAAAGCCAATGTCACCAATCGGCCAAAGAAAATCCAAACACCAAGATTGCCTCCAAAGCACAAATCTCAAGATCAGAATTGGCAAGGGAATAAATCTCAAACAACAACAACACATTTCCCTTTTGAGCAACCAATTCCTATGTCATATGGATCGCAACCCACATATTTTCATCCTTATTCATCTTGGGGGTGGTTTGATCAAGGGGCACACATTCCACTATATTCTCGGCCACAATATGCAGCTCCTAGACACTTAGAGAGGTCGTCATCTTACAAAGACCGTTGTGATCAAAATCGGTCCGGAGCCCAGCATAAGAAGAAAATGGTAAAAAGGGTTTACCGTGTGAAATATGATGGTCGCAAAGATAAAAGTTCAGATCTGAATTCAACTATTGAAAAGCCGATTGCAGTGTTGTAAAATCTGGCTATTGACGGCATAGAAGTAGGAGAATTATCTGTTGATATTCTAGGTGCCAAATCTGAACAAAAGAAAGTGAGAGTGCCTAAAATCAAGAAAGATTTGCCGTTGTCCAAAACAGAAATAAAACCCGTGTGCTCAATTGGTTTACCAAAGTGGCAAGAAAGGAAGTTGCAAAAGTTTAGTGCAGAGAAGTTGAAAGAAAAAGGCTTGGTGTGGGTTCCTAAAGGAAGTATCCAAGTTCAGAAAGATGATGCTCAAGCAAGTATCGCAACGAAGGCAAAGGAGAGAAGAAGATTCAAGAAGCAGTTGCCAAGTTGGGGATTTGCACCGAATCATCAAAATCAATGGTTTTGGCATCATCCATATTCTCTACCTATGTCTATGCGGAATTCATCCCAAGGTATGCATGATTACCCCTTAGCCCCTTGTTTCGATCATTGGTATAAATTTATATATTATGGAGAGTTGCCAAATTATTTTGTTTACCAATGATCCAGAGCCGAACTGCTTTTATTTCGGCTATGCATATTCACCTGGATGAATTCATATGGTCGATGCTTTGATATCGCCCTTAGTGTAATAATATAGCCGAGGAATGCTTGCAACCATCGTGCTATTAGAGAAGCCCCATAGAATTCACTTTTATGGCTTTAAGGCTCGGGGGGCATAATATATATATTTCTGCTTCATGGGTGTGACAATATGGTTAATCGGCTTATAGAAGGAGTCAAAGTGTTGGCATGCTCACTATTTCTCATAACGGTGCTATATGAGACACCGAGCCGATTAAGACTATATTTGCACCAAGATTCTAGCCGAATGTGAACTTTTCTTATTCGGCTTGGCCATATTGCGGTCCATGGAGTATGACATGTTGAAGCCTGTGGTGATTCATTACTAGTGGTACAACAAGTCACTCACATGTTTTTATCTTGACGAGTGTCTTGCCATCATTAAACTCTTGCCGAATTTCGGATTCGGCACATTATAAGGCATGTTAATTTTAAGGCCAACATGTTAGTGTGATAAGCATCTGGCTATGGCGTTAGTAGACACAATTTTCACATAAAGGAAAAGCCGATGCATCCAATTTTATGAACAGATTATAAAGGATCAACTCAGTCGACTTATCCGACCGACCATGTTGAATCTGAAACAACTCAGTCGGCTTGTCTTGTCGACCAGGTTGAATTTGAGCCAACTCAGTCGGCTTATCCGACCGACCATGTTGAATCTGAACCAACTCAGTCGGCTTGTCCGGCCGACCAGGTTGAATCTGAACCAACTTAGTCGGTTTGTCCAGCCGACCAGATTGGATCTAAATCAACTCGGTCGATTTGTCCAGCCGACCAGGTTAATCTGGACCAACTCAGTTGGTCTGCCCAGTCGGCCAGGTCAACTTTGAGCCGACTCAGTCGGTTTACCAAATCAGCTTGGTCGGCTCCGATACGGCTAGCCCAGTTGATTCATCCATAGAACTCCTAGATCGGCTCGAATTAATTCTTAACACAAGTAAGGCCGATTTGGAAGATAGAACTCCCTTGTTGAAATATTTTAATGATCTGAGTACTAAAGTTGATCAAAGTGTTCGGCGGAGTGTATTTAAATATGTACTGCGCAATGATGAGCTTTATCGAAGGACTGCCGAAGACTTGTTGCTTAAGTGATTGAGATCTGATCAAGCAAAAGTAGCTATGGGGAAGATAAAATGGCTATTGCGCAGAGCTGGGTTTTATTGGCCCACAATGATGACCGATTGTTTTCGTTACTACAAAGGATGCGAAGAATGTCAACGGTTTGGAGATATACAGCTTGCACCTGCTGCTATGCTTCATCCTATTATCAAACCATAACCTTTTCGTGGTTGGGGGCTAGACTTCATTGGTCAAATTCATCCCCCATCTTCAAAGGGACATCGTTTTGTTCTGGTCGCTACAGATTACTTCACTAAATAGACTGAAGCGGTGCCTTTGAAGAATATGACACATGAGGTAATTGAGTTTATTACTGAACATATTATACATAGATTCAGCATACCTCAGACGTTAACCACAGATCAAGAGACGTCTTTTATTTCTAAGGAAGTGCGAGATTTTGCCGAATTGTACAAAATAAAGATGCTCAATTCATCTCCATACTATACTCAAGCTAACGGCCAAGCTGAGTCTAGTAACAAAACTTTGATCAAGCTTATCAAAAAGAAGATTGAGGACAACCCAAGAAGGTGGCATGAGGTTTTGTCTGAAGCTTTATGGGCTCATCGTGTGTCAAGACATGGTGCTACAAAAGTTACTCCTTTCGAGCTGGTATATGGGCAGGAAGCGGTGTTGCCTGTCGAGTGTCTAATAAAAGATTGAAGGCTCTTAAGGAGATGGAGAAAGACAAAGCCCGGGTTGCCAGAGCTTACAACAAAAAGGTAAAAAACTTACAACAAAAAGGTAAAAAACAAATCATTTCAAGTGAGAGAATTGGTATGGAAGATTATATTACCGCTTGGATCGAGGAGCAACAAGTTTGGCAAGTGGTCGCCAAGCTGGGAGGGTCCTTATAAAGTGATCAAAGTGATATTTGGAAATGCATATATGCTGGAGACGTTACAAGGTGAAAGTCTCCCAAGAGCAATAAACGGGAGGTATTTGAAAAAATACTTTCCAAATGTTTGGCAAGAAGCCTGAGTGCCTTCCAAACAATGACCGATACATGTATCGCCCTTAAAGCAAAAATAATCAGAATATTTATCCTTAATTATCGAATAGCCAATGAGTTGGACATCGTTGTTATTCAGTTTGTTTTTAGGTTCTGCTAAAGATCACATAAAAACAGGGAGGCATATGTTGACACTCAAAAGTGTCTCAAGTGTATAATGGACTCCACCATCAGGTTTCTATCGTCAAGATAGCTGAGACCTCTTGGGAGACTTCCGACCAGGTCTCTTGAGAGATTTCCGACCAGGTAAAACTGGTCGGAGGCGGCAAGACGGCGACAGAGACCAGTTCCACTAAACCTGCATATACGTACAAGATGGAAATTATATGTACATGTCATGACCGAATAAACAAGTCCTATTTAGAGTTTTATTCGGTCAAGAGTCCTATCCAGTTACGGGAAGACCAACCGTCCTATAAATATAAAGGGTGACGGCCGATTGAGATCCCATCTATCCAATCGTCAAATCAATCTACTACAACCCTTTTACTCTCTTCTCCAACCTCATGTTGTTCATCCCTTGATCCGACGACCAAGGATGGCGCCCTAGGCTCGTCGGCCGACCTAGGGCAACCCGGCGATGTCCTTGCCCCGACGGGGTCCCTCCCGGGCGAGAGCTTCGACGGTTCCTTTGTTAGTTTACCCGAAAACTAGTCGTTCTTCGCCACGTAAGTGCGTTAGCTATCCTTTGCCGGTTTGCTTGTAAACCTAGCCGTCCTTCACCGCGTAAGTGTGACCTCCTCGCTGCGTTCTTCGGTCTGTGGCGACCCGGGCGTCCAAAGCCCTAGCTGGTGTGTGATCCGGAACACGTTTCGGCGTCAACAGGAATGTAATGTATTGACTGAAAACATTTGTGGATCAATTAGTCAGTGTATCCTTTTACGTCTGAATGTCTGATGGTTGAAATTTTCAGTTGCAATACTAGAATCTTCTGACGTCGTCGAAACTGCTTCATAAGTTTTTTAGCTCACTTCAATATGTAGATGCTTGTTTTGTAACTTGGTACTTTTCATTGCAGTACTACGTATGCATCTGGTAGTTTGGTTTTATCCTACATTTGCATTTCTAGGAGGGTTCAATTGTTCTGGTTAAATGAACATGTCCTACTGTTTCTTAGAAGGGTTGTGAGGGGGTACAGCTGGCAAAGACGAGGCATCGGAGATTTTACATTTTAATATTTTATAGCGGATGCTTTGCCGCTGCTGTCGTCTACGGTTTTGGTCACTACTGGCTACCAAGGTGTTGAGATTTATTGTTTTAGGTTTAGTTGCTGGGGTTGTTAGGTGGAGGGTCCCCCACCCCTTCGTGTTCTTGCTTTTGGTTTTGTATTTGGGAATTCGTTGGTAATCCATGGATTACCCGCAATCCCTTTTGTATCAACTATGTGTAGGTATATTGGACACTCTCTTCTGCTTAATGAAACACAGACATATAGTCTGATCTAAAAAAATATTTTATAGCAAAAATAGTACTATAGTAGTTTCGACACACTTGTTTGATTATCTTAAATTCTTCTGATGCCCAATATGTAGAGATTTCTCCTGACCTGTTGTGCACACTTAGAGAAAAATTGTATTGTTAACTTCAGATCAATCTACTTTGCTTAACTCTAGCATCCACTGGTTTTGGACTAGTTTGAACAGTTGAGGAACAATGCGTAGTGGTAACGTCCATTCCAAATAAAAGGATAGAAGTGAAGTGACTATACTAGAGTTTTTATTTTTGAAGCATGCAAATATTCTAAAGTTTCGTACTGTCCAAATTGAAATTATTTTTAGTGCCTGTACTGAAAAAGGAACCTCTTGTTGGCTATTTTTGTGAATTTTCTAAACCATCGTATAACTGAGAGAAATATTTGCAATATAAGAATGACCTTTTTAACATGTTAATGTAGCTGAATGGAGGACAATCTACCAGTTAATGTCCGGGAATATCAAAAACTCGCCAAGAAAGCACTACCAAAGATGCACTATGATTGTATCAACGGGGGAGCAGAGGATGAGTATACAGTGAGGGAGAATATTGCAGCATATGGAAGAATTCTGTACTGTCCACCTCACCAATAATTTCCAACCTTATTAAAAAGTGGTTCCTTACTTTTCAGCGTGTATCACACAGGTTACGGCCGCGGGTCCTTATAGATGTCAGCAAGATAGACATGTCCACAAGCTTATTAGGATATAATATGCCATCACCAGTAATCATGCATTGCTCCTACAGCGGCACACAAATTAGCAAATCCAGATGGTACAAAATCAAGTCATCCAAGTTTTAAATGATAAAACCGGCTATTATCTCCACAACCCTTGGTTAAGTGTTCATTTCAGGGGAGGTGGCCACAGCAAGAGCTGCCGCAGCATGTAACGCCATAATGGTAACTGCTGAATTTGTTTTTGGGGGTCATCTGGTGATGTACTCGTCTTTAGGCCCTATGTAGATAGATTGCTACACATGTTCATATATGTCATCAGTGGCGAAGCTAGAACAAATTAATGGGGGGTGCACATGGCTTATGAGTGCATATAAATATGTGGTAGAGGGTGCCTATATGGCGAAGCTAGAACAAATTAGTGGAGGGTGCACATGGCCTAGGCACCGCCACACATAACTAAGCTTCGCCCCTGTATGTCATACAGGTGTTTTCCTTCTCATCAAGCTGCAGAATCGAGGAGGTTGCCTCCAGCTGCGACGCCATTCGCTTTTATCAGTTATATATATGTATGATGCGTTGGCATTTATCTTTTTTTTTTTAGTGAATTCCCCTTTCTGCTTCCACCTGATTTCTGAAAAAAATTCGTAGTGTACCTTAGATGTGCAAGAGAAGGGATGTTTCGGCAGCATTGGTACGGCGGGCTGAGAGATTAGGATTCAAGGCACTTGTTTTGACAGTTGACAGGCCTGTCATTGGTAGGCGTGAAGCTGATATCAGAAACACAAACAAGTACAGTGCTTTTTTTTTTTTATCTTTGTTGAAATCTGCTAAAGTTCAGTGAAATTATGTGCTTTTACAAATCATAATTCTAGTTTCCTAACCCATTGCTACTGAAAGTTAAAATCTTCAGCTACTCTATCGATTCCAAATTATAAGACGTTTTGGCTTTTTTTAGATATATATGCACTTAGATATAACATCTTATATAATTTAGAATGGAGTTAGATCGTCAATACAATTATGCAGAGCATTACAACAGCTTCAACATCACTATGTTGCAAAATTTCCCCTATTCTTTTTATTTTGGGGTGTTCTGTAACTGAGCTGATTGTTCATGCAGGATGCCTGCTCCACGGTTTGTAAACCTTGAAGGTTTAATGTCATTAGACAACGACATAGACAGTGCTGTGAGTGGAACATTTGCTTAGAGCCTGCAAAAATTCCTTCACAGTGGACGAACTCTTTTCCTTCCTTTCGGAAAAAAACTGAACCATTACCGTCTTGCAATCTTTTTTGATTGTGTTGTTAGGAAGAAGGCGGCTCCAAGCTGGAACGATTCTCACGGGAGACGCTGGATCCATCCTTGTCATGGAAGGTAGGTACAGAACATAGAGCAGACCGTATCCGTGCCATAAATTTTCTTGAATTCTTGAGTTCGTTCCATTCCATGTGGTCCGGCATCAACAGTACTGGGCAAGCATATGGAACAGTTGTGGGATGCATGGGCGCATCATCCTCGGGCTTAAGGGCTGTTGGCTGTACACTAGATAGGTAGATACTGAAAGCCTGTTCTTTGAGCAGCCGTATGGCACTTAATATATAACATGCTGGTATAGCGACCGGTGGCATATATACTGGCATCTGCTTTCTTCTGTGATCCTGTCCAAAGGACACGTAGTGTGCCCTTGAATTGCATGCAATGCATCGCCGTACTTGGCTACAGAGGCCTTGGATCACTGTTCAGGCGGCCATGCCTGTGACAGGCCGTACGTCTTGCCAGCAATTAAACGTCGAGTGGGTTGATGGGGTGTTTTTTTTTTTTTTTTTTTTGCTGAATTTGTGTGTGCAGGACGTGGAGTGGTTCAAGTGCCATCACCAGCCTGCCGATCCTGCTCAAGGGCATCGTCACCGCCGAAGACGGTAACGGAATCATAACTAGCATTGTATATACTCTATCAGCGTTGGATTACATGCATGGTGCTGAACCGGAGAACTGGTATTGGTCACTGTATGTGTCACTGAACTCTGATGACTCTGTCTGCGGCGGTGGTGTTGGGCAGCGAGGAAGGCCGTGGAGGCCGGGGTGTCCGGCGTGATCGTGTCCAACCACGGCGGCAGGCAGCTGGACTATGTGCCGGCCACCATCTCGGCGCTCGAAGAGGTAACTGGCCGGCCGCCGGCCGGCCGACCACATTTATCCTCCTGGGTCGACGTGCTGTTATTGCGACGTGCTGGGGTAGTGGCCGTATACTGACAAAGGACCGCCGGGGGGTCGGGTCGGGTGTCGCGCGCGCGGCATTTGCAGGTGGTTAAGGCGGTGGAGGGGGCCGTGCCGGTGCTGGTGGCCGGCGGCATCCGGCGGGGCACCGACGTGCTGAAGGCGCTGGCGCTCGGCGCCAAGGCAGTCATGGTACGTGCATATGATATGTACCGCTCCTCGATCTCCGAGTCCGAGCAAGGACTTCTTCTTGCAATTGGGCATGCCGGCGGGCGGGCTGTTCGCCTCTCCGGTCGAATGAACCGTGGACAGTTCGTTCGTTCGTTCTGATGAGGATGAGCGTACGGCGTGTTTGTTGCAGGTGGGGAGGCCGGTGTTGTACGGGCTGGCCGTGCGCGGGGAGGGCCGGCGCGAGGCACGTGATCGAGATGCTGAAGAAAGAGCTGGAGCTGGCCATGGCGCTCTGCGGCTGCCGCAGCGTCGAGGAGGTCACCAGGGCGCACGTCCGGACCGAGGGCGACCGGATCAGGGCCCTGCTGTGACCCTGAATCCATATACTCCAGCAATACATGAGAGTCCGACGACCATTTGTGCTCGCTGTCAGGGTTGCGATATGAATGTGAGGACTGAGGAGGGTATGTGATTGGCATTGATTGCTGCCTCCAGAAATAAGCTTTGTGCGTCGCCAAATATAAGATTTATAGCTTACCGTTGTTGGTGCGGTGATCCAACGCGGTGCAAAGGTCGGTCCGGATTGGCCACGCCAAGTCCCTGTCGCGAACCCAGAACGGGTGAGAGTCGGGTCCGGCAACTGGTTTAGGCCCACCAAGAGGTTGATTGCCTTGTTCGCCAGGTCCGGGCTCAAACCTAGGGCTAGAACGCCGCGACGACCGCCGCCACTCTCGCAACTCTCGGCTCCTCGTCGGTCCTTCGCAGAAGTTGTGAAGAGCGGCAAGATGCAAGGGGCAGGTGGTGGCGGAGGCTTTGGAGGTGGCCGGGGCTTCGACGGCTTTGAAGGGGGCCGGGGCTGGGGGTATAACCCTGGCTTTCAGCCGGGCTTCGTCCAGGCTACGGTGGAAGAGGTGCTGGACGTGGTTTCCAGCGAGGCCGAGGCCGTGGTGACCAGGGCTACGGCCACGGCCGTGTTGGTCGTCACATTGGCGGAGGGCGTGTGGGATGGAACCCTGGCCATCGGTACCACGATGGGTATCAGCATGGAGGGGGTTTCCGTCCTCGGGGACCAGCTCCGGGGGGCGCTGGCCATCCGTTCCAGGCCGGCGGCAGCGGCAACGGTGGCTTCGCCGGCAGCTTTCCAGCTAGTGGCGGTCTTGCTGGTGGCGGGCAGGCAGCTGGTGGCCAGTCTAGCAGCGGCGGCCTGCCGGGAGGAGGCGCTGGCAACAGCCCGGCCGGTTGCGGCCTGGGGGCGGCTGGCGTGGCTGGCAGTGGCCAGGTGAACTCGGCTGGCCAGCTTGCGGCCAGCAGCACCCTGGCTGTGACTCCTGGCACTTCTCCGGCGGTGCCTGCGGCATCTCAAGGGAAGGGGGCGGGGGACTTGGCGGCGTCGCAAGTGGGTTACCAGAAGAGGATCATGGCAGCCCCGACACCAGATGGATCAAAGAGCGCTGTCCCACCAGAACCGGTGCATATTCCTGAAACATCCATGCAGGGGAAGAAAAAAAATAAGGGTAAACCCTACTGCTATCGCTGTTATACAAAAGGTCACTATGGCAGAATGTACAACGATGTTAGTTTGCGAGCTTTGCCTTGATGATCATGTTATGAAAAATTGCCCTTATTCAAAAAAATTGGGTACTACTGTTGTTTCTTGCGGTTACGCAGTAGAGGGTCTGAGTTTCTATTTTATCCCGGCCACTGACATTCCTAAGGTCGATTTGGAAAAGAAATCAGTCGTGGTACGTGTTAGAGGGTTCATTTACTGCTGACCAGTTGGCAGTGGAACTCGCTAAACTTCTACCAGGAAAGCACAGTTGAGAGATTGTGGAGAAGGGAGCTAATACCTTCTCAACTAATTTCCCTTCTGCTGATCTATTGGAACGAGTGGTTAACTTGGGTACAATGAATACTAAGACAGTTGAAGGCAAGATCAATTTTGAGAAAGATCTTGAAAATGATGTGTACAAGTATGAAATTGAAAAAGTTTGGGTCGCGGGGGTTACCGGATGAGCTTAGAGACTTCCCAATTATTTGGGCAATTGGGTCTATTCTGGGTGTTCCTAAAGTTGTTGATATGAAATTCATTAAGAAGTTTGATAGAGTTAGACTGAAAGTAGCAGTGTTGAATCCCAACCTTATCCCCAAATTGGTGGATGTAGTGATTGGTGATTATGTTTATGAGCTACAGTTTCGGGCTGAGCAAGATCCAGCTGATGGTGAGCCTGCGCTGATAGACATGGACTCTACCACAGAAGGGGATCCGGAAGGGGGCAAAGAGGGTGATGACCCCATGCAAGAAGATGGTGGCAAGCAGGAGCCACCAAAGGGCGATAAAAAGAGTGAACCATCAGCCATGGGTATGGGTGAAGGCTCTAGGAACCAGATTACCAAGCAGGCTTCTGTGGAGGTTACGACTACAAGCAATAAAAAGCATGTGGTAAAGCTCTCACAGGAGTCCAATGGGAACGGTCAGTGGAAGACAAATCCACCCCAAATGGTGCTAATTCCTCTAGCATGCCAAATATGCACACCGGTGGGACAGTTTCTTCGCTGAGATCCAGTAAAAGGAACGCAGGGGCAGTGGATCAGGACTCCCTGGAGAAGGCGGCAAAGCTTAAAGCACGCAAGAATCTGGATACTGGACCTAGAAAAAGTAACGACCCATTCCCAGGTTCTTTCAATAATTTTGAGGATTCGGTTTTCTTAGATACTGCTGCTGTGCTAGGGGTTTCTCTGGGTGTTGATTCTCAGTCAATTGCTAATTCTATTTCTCATCTTAAATTTTTAGAGGCCAATAGAGCAAGTAATTCAGATTGCAATTTAATTGTAGAAAAAAGCTAGTTGATGAGTTTTCCTCGGTTTGTTCCGCTGATGATTCAATGGATTTAGAGGCTTTGAATTTTATTTGTTCTGAAGTTTCGGAGTGCCTAGGTGATGGGGGATGCGACTCTGTATGTTTGCAGTCCCCTATATCACACCCCAAGAAGGCCTACTCCAGAAGGTCCAAAATGACAAAAAAAATCAGTGAAATCATGAAAGGTATTTTTTGGAATTGTAATGGGTTTGCAGACCCAAAAAAGTATAGATTTCTTTCAGACCTCACTAAGGAAAATCACCTAGATTTTATTGCCTTATCAGAAACGGGACGCCCCTCGTTCCCGCAAGTGACCTTGAATAAGATCTGCGCCGGCAGAGATTTTCTCTGGCACTGTATGGCCCTAGGGGGCGTTCTGGTGGTATGCTGCTAGGTGTCAATTTATTAGTTTGAGATTGAGGAGGGTGATTTTTTTATTCGTTTTAAATTACGGTTTAAAGAAGATGATTTCAAATTTAACTTAATTTCGGTTTATGGACCTGCGCAAGCTGAACTAAAATCCAGTTTTCTGTCAGAACTAGTTAGGGTGTGTTCAAAAGATGCTTTACCTATTTGCATAGGTGGCGACTTTAACATCATTCGTAGTCCTGATGAGAAGAACAATAATACCTTCAATGACAGATGGCCTTTTTTGTTTAATGCAATAATAGACACCCTTAACCTTAGAGAATTAGACCTGTCTGGAAGAAAATTCACCTGAGCTAATAACCTGCAGAATCAGACCTTCGAAAAACTTGACAGGATTTTAGTGTGTACGGAATTCGAATCCAAGTTTCCTATCACTACAGTTTTTGCTCTATCGAGAGAAATATCGGATCACACTCCACTGTTATGTTGCACGAATAATGCCTCCACTTCTTACCAACCCCAGTTTAAATTTGAATTGGGGTGGTTGATGAGAGAGGGTTTTTGTGACACAATTGATGAGGTCTGGCAGTCTGTACAGCCTGTGGGGTCCCCAATTGAGAGATGGCAAGCGAAAATTAGAAGGCTTCGTCAATATCTCAGAGGGTGGGCGAAACATACAAGCGGGGCTTACAAAAAAGAAAAAAAGAGGTTACTAGATAAACTCAATGAGCTAGACAAAAAAGCTGAGGTTGCATCGCTTAGTGGTTTGGAAATAAATCTCAAGCTGGTGCTCCGTGAGAGACTCACGAAATTATTAAGAGAAGAGGAATTGAAATGGTACCAAAGGGCTAAAGCCAAACATTTGCTAGAAGGGGATGCAAATACGAAATACTTCCATCTCCTAGCTAATGGACGACACGGGAAGAACCATATTTTCCAATTGGAAAATGAGAACGAAGTAATTAGTGGCGATGCTCGCTTAAAGCACCACATTACTAGTTACTACAAGACTCTGTTTGGTCCGCCAAAGACCTCGTTTATTAATTTAGACGAGTCTCATACTGGTGATATTCCTCAAGTCTCACAGGTTGAGAACGATTTTCTAACTGCTGATTTTATTGAGAACGAAGTTAAGACAGTCATATTCCAAATGGAACATAACAAAGCACTTGGGCCTGATGGATTTTCGCCTGAGTTTTATCAGGTCTTCTGGGATTTAATCAAAGAAGATCTGATGGCTCTGTTTACGGATTTTCAACAAGGCACTCTGCCCTTGAATAGTCTTAACTTTGGCACAGTAACCCTGTTGCCTAAACAAAAAGATGCCAAGATAATTCACCAATACAGACCGATTTGTTTGTTGAATGTATCTTTTAAGATCTTTACTAAAGTGGCAACAAACAGACTAGTGACGGTGGCACACAAGGTTATTCGACCAACCCAGACCGCTTTTTTACCCGGAAGGAATATACTGGAGGGGGCAGTGATCTTACACGAGACTCTTCACGAATTGCATTCGAGAAAACAAGACGGGGTCATATTTAAAATTGATTTCGAGAAGACATATGACAAGGTGAAATGGGAGTTTTTACAACAAACACTAAGGATGAAAGGTTTTTCCCAGAAATGGAGCAGTTGGGTTGAAAAGTTCACCCAAGGGGGTAATGTCAATGTCAAAGTAAATGATCAGTTAGGACCATATTTTCAAACAAGAAAGGGTCTGAGGCAAGGGGACTCATTGTCACCAATTTTATTTAATATAGTGGTCGACATGCTAGCCATCTTAATAGCAAGAGCCAAGGAGGAAGGCCGTGTGGCAGGGGTGATTCCCCATTTGATTCAGGGCGGGTTATCAATACTGCAGTATGTAGATGACACAGTCATTTTCTTGAGTCATGATGTTGCAAAAGCTACATATATGAAGTTGATTCTTACTATGTTTGAGGAACTATCGGGACTCAAAATAAACTTCCACAAGAGCGAAATCTTTTGCTTTGGAGAAGCAAAAGAACAGGAGAATTTCTACTCGCAGCTGTTTGGATGCAAACTAGGAAAACTCCCTTTTAAATATCTAGGCCTTCCGATGAACGTCAGAAAACTAAATAATAAAGACTGGCAAGAATTAGAGAACATATTGGAAAAGAGGCTGGGGGGATGGAAAGGTAAACTCCTATCAGTCGGTGGTCGTTTAACTTTAATAAACTCGGTGCTCTAAAGCTTACCGATGTTTATGTTCTCCTTCTTCGAGGTTCCAAAAGGGGTGTTGGAGAAAATAAACTGTTTTAGATCAAGGTTTTTTTTGGCAGAGTGACGAGCACAAGAGGAAATATAGACTAGCAAAGTGGAAGATTTTGTGCCAGCCTAAGCCCCAAGGGGGTCTCGGTATACAAAATCTCGAAATTCAAAATCAATGTTTACTAAGTAAATGGTTGTTCAAGTTGTTAAATGAGGATGAGTTATGGCAGGAACTCATTAGAAACAAATACTTGAAAGATAAACCACTGAGGAAATGTGAAAAGAGGGCAACAGATTCACATTTTTGGAAAGGCCTGATGAATGTAAAAGACAACTTTATGGGATTTGGCATGTTTTCAGTCAAAGACGGGACTCAGACTAGATTCTGGTTCGACACTTGGCTGGGTAATAAGCCATTAAAAGACAAATTTCTATCTATGTTCAACATTGTGAGGCGTAAACAGGATTCAGTGGCAAAAGTATTAAGTTCGTCCCCCTTAAATATTTTGTTTCGACGAAATTTAGTGGGTGCGAACCTTACAAATTGGCATAGAATTGTAGCCTCACTAATGAGCTTTCAAT